>JANDEH010000002.1:21176619-22445859 GCA_024610705.1 Tetragnatha versicolor | reverse complement strand
CGCAGCTCTAGTTGGAAAAAGTACTGGTGAATCATACTCAGGAGTTGCAGAAATGGAATCCAATGCATCCCCACTCCGTTACCCTGCATCACCACTCAGTGGAACGATTAGAAAATCATCCGCTGAGTGCGCTCTCTCCATTGTGTCTTCAAACTCATACCCAACCGTCGTGGTACTCCAAACCGAATCAGGATTCTCTCATAAACACAATGTCATGAAATTGGGAACTTCATTTCCTTATTTCGTGCACTATTGGAAACAGAAATGCCCATTTTCAGCCCCTTGTTTATAGACAAAGATGTAAGAAGCTATGCGGACCGAACGGACGATCCGCAGTACTGCAAACGACATCCATTCCACTGCCGCTTGTCCTCAGTATGATCTACCGGTATTTTGGCCAACCAAAGCTGCTTCATTGAGGTTTTTTAGCCGGTTGTTCGTCCTTACCTTCAGACCTGTCATTGGGACAAATTTCAAGAGAAAAAGGCACAAATACATGTTTTATGCAATGTCCAAGCTTTCTTCTTAACCCCCTATGTTGCATTTTTACCCTGGCCTATCCGTTCGTAAGAACCAACACTCACAAAACATGTCCGGAGAAAGAGGAGAAATCACCTAGCCCGGTATGCAACGTCCGCTGGTGCACCATATGAATTTGGACTACCTGAGGAGGCAACATGGTCCTCCAATCCCTCAAAAGTAATTTAGAGCCCCTGTCACTCAATACCATGACGTGTGACGGCGGTAATGGACACCTATGGAGACAACACTCCTCACCGATTTTCTCGACCCCCTAATATCCAGGAAGGCTGATTTTTTAAGCAATTCACATTGATACTATGTGCAATCATAGAAATAAATTTGACTTTGTTATCTCCTTTCCTTCTTGGTGTTGGGATTTTTATTTCCGCTAGTGTATAAGTAAACTAAATTTGGCCTTACATGAGGAAAATTGGACGGATTTGGAACATTGGGAAGTGGGACTTACAAGTCCCGTCGGGACATAAAGGGTTAAATCGTTATAAAACCTTAATGGCCATAAAAATTGAGGTGCTTGCAGCAACAATGAACTAATTTCAATGTTCAAAACACCTTAGTTGTAAATCTGAGTATGATTTTATATTTTTTTTTAACCATTTAGATCTTTTTTTGCAGTGTAATTATTTGAAACCAATTCCAGGCAAAAGATGAGGTTTTCTTCTATGGCGTTAATTCCAAGAAGGAACGTCTCGTTGTCAGTATTAGTCGTCGAAGTGATAAAAAAGCAGACGCTCGGGTGCATCTAACACTTGAGTCGGGAAAGACATACGAACTCATTCGAACAACTGACGAAGAAAAAACGAGCTTAGAGGAACATGTGTTTTCTTGTGGTAACCTACAGCTTCATTACCGAAATCCGATGAGGATATGGAGATTGTTCTACAATGGCTACTTAAGGTTAGAGAAAATTCGGTCTTATTTTTATTCTTTGCATTAAAAATGCCATTTTGAAAATAATAGAAAGATATGAATTATATTATACAGATATATTGTTTTATGAAGATTATATTATACACTGTTATCTTTACTTGTTTAAAGATTTATTTTCATAAAAATTAAAATTAATGAACTTATACTTACATTTATTTGGAATAGGTGTGTTTAAAATTAGTCGAATTTTCAAAAGCCAGTTTATAATTTTTTAAAAGAAATTTTATTCATTATTTTTATGAAACTTATTTTATTTTTACAGGGAAACAGATGACACCGGTTCCCAAAGACCAGTATATGTGAAATTTGCTTTGTTGTAAGTTCTATTATTTAAACTTTTCCTTACATAGAAAAGTTCCTTTAATTAAACTTAAAAAGGACCAAAGAACTTAAGATAATGAAAATGCACGATAACAGGAAAATATCTGATAAAAATAGAATATTTACTAATGTATTTGTACAACATACCAAATATGTATATCTTTAGTTCAAAAAATTTTAAAAATAGTTGTATGATATTAAACAAATACAGTATTCGAATTTTTTATTGGTAGGGTTTATGAAAAAAGTATGAGAATTTTTTTTTTCAAAGGAAAGATATTTCTTTTAATACGGAAGTTAAATAATTATACTATTTTAAGAAATTAGAACTATTACTCCTTTAAAAATTTAATTATGTCAAAAGTAACATTACCTTAATAAGTATCCATTAAAAATTATGCATAATAAGTTTTTAAATCCTTGCTTCTGAAATAATTTCAGATGGATAGCATCTTCAGACGTTTTCGATTTCTCAGAAGACATCGATAAAAAAGTTCTTACGAAATGGTTAGCTTCTGTAGAGTGGAGAGGTTTAACTCCTCCTCTAAACAGGTGAGAAAGCTAGAAGATTATCTCCAATCAGAATCAATTTAACAATAAAATATCGAAGCATTAATTCTATCTTTGGTTCCGTAATTTTTAGTTTTCGAAAAGCATTAAATGCTTATGGACAATCAGGAATAATAGAAGGAACAGTAAGCGTTGGTGATGAAATTCAAGACAAAGAGATTTACTTATTTGGGCAAAGAATGAGAGATTTGGGTAAGTTATACTTTCCATTTCTATAAGTACATATTTTTCGTATTTACGTGGGTTGGAAGACTTTGGTTGTTTTTTTTCATAGTAATTAGGTATGTATTAAAAGTTTATTCATAATGCAGCTTAAAAAACTATTAGCCTTTAATTTTGTGGCAATTTTCAGTAACTTAAAGTACTTTTTAGGGTATCATAAATGCTTAGATAATATGAAATCATGCCATAAAAAGCTGAATTTATTTTTTCCATTCACAAATTTAAAAATTTGAGAATGTACAACAAAAAAATTATTTGATCATAATTACTCGTGTCTTGAATGTAATAATCCAAACTTATTGTAACGTTGATATTAGATATCTTCATATCTAATAACATATTTATTGTCCAAGAGAACTAATTAAATATTTGCATTTAGGTAGCAACATTTGCTTTGAAAACATGGAATTTAGCCACATTCTAGGATACACCATAAAGGTATTTGTTTTACATTTTTAATTGTATTTCATCAACCTGCATCTAAAAACCATGGTTTAAAACAGGGGTTTCCAACTTCTAAGTACTCGCGGGCCGCAATCGAAATCACAAGTCAAGTGGCGGGCCGCAAAGTAATCTGGCTCCTTTTTAACGATGATATTTTTTTGGGGTGAGAGACTTCAATATGAAATTTTTCCAGCAAAAGAGGGACGAAGGTTGTTTACATATTTTGAATGTATGCACTACACTGTATTTTCCAAAATTCCAGAGGATATATGAAGTTTTTACTCTTACACAACTCGTTGGAATACTGAATATATTTAATATTCTGAATATTACTTAAATGAAAAGGTCTTCCTTAAGAAAATGTTTGTAAATTTTCCTTAGATGATTGTTTTACCTAAATTTTTGATACTCCATTTTGTCCCTCCTCATGATAAAGGTTATAAAAGCCTTCATACCCCCTTGCTACGCTCAGGGGGAATTTCAGGTTTTATATACGACCTCTCGAAACTTTTAACTTTTAATTCTTGCACCATAGAAAAACGATCGAAGCTAGTCCATATTCTAAGAGGTCGGTTGTTCGGGGGGGTCGGGGGTTCTCCCCCGAAAAAATTTTGAATTTCAGTGTGCTAAAAAGTGTTTTGAAGCTACTTTTTTGGAGGGTTTTCAGAGAGCTTCGCGGGCCGCACAAAATGACCCGGCGGGCCGCCATCAGTTGGAAACCCCTGGTTTAAAATTAACATTTGTGTTTATAACTCAAAAACTATCATAATTTTCTATAGAACGGAATGTTTGTTCACTTGGGAGAGTTTTCAGCTTCAAACATCTCTAAAAAGTAAGTGAAAAAGTTTTTAAACCTACTTATCTTACTTTGAGTTAATTCTCTCAATTTCTTGAATTTCGTAGTAAAATTTAGAAATAATCTGATTCTTATAAAAACTATTTTAGTCTACCATTCGGTTACATAGTCAAAGCAGATTCAAGTATAAAAGGTGTAAGTACGTTGGAGTTGGAAGAAATTTTTCAGTCAACCGAAGAAAAGACTTTTAAAGGTATAATTACAAAAAAATTATTGATGTAGTCTCATGTTTTCTAAAGATAAGCAACATTATTTAGGAATGAAATTATTATTGAACATTATTTAGAAAAAATTAATGCATTAAGACACATAATACAATTTCTTGTTAATCTAACGGGATAAAAATATTTTTTTCATCCTACTTCCTTTTTCACAGAAAGCTCTTATAATATTCATGGAGAAATACTCGATATCATATCCGAGTGTGACTCTACTTGGGTTGATACGCTTAATCAAACAAAGTTTGATCTAAATGGAAGAAATGGATATGGAATATACATGAAAAGGTATTTTTAAAAGTACCTTTTATCTCTGTGAACAAAAATTTTTGAAATAAACAAAAGTTTATTTTTTACAATTTAAAAGTTAAAGCATGCATTTCTATACTATAATTCATGTAACAGTGTTTATCAAAGAAACTAAATTTACAGAACTTTACATTTACAGAAAGCTGTCAAAAATATCTAACAATAAAACGTCTTACAAACCAGTAATGGAAATTCCAAAAGGTAAGAATACAGTTCCTTTTTTAAAGGTGTGTAATTGAGTAAGATTTTTCCAATTTAAAATGATAGTACATCTAATATCCATTAAAATATCCATTCTAAATACCTAATATCATTATCTATTAAAAAGGCATTTCTGTATAATCTTTGAATGGAAATAATGGAATATTTTCAGTAAAAGGAACAAATTTTAAATTTTTAGTTTTAATAATGATTTACAACTTTCCAAAGGTATTTCCAACTCTGAAAAACTTTATAATTTATATGAAGCAAGAATTATACAAATATAAGCCAATGATACTACTGCAAACTGAAGATTTTTAATTTGTTTGACGAGTCAATATTTTGTTATTGATTAGCTTACCTAATAAGATTATCTATTCTATAAAAATTACTTTCAGAAGATTTTTACACTTTTGTTTTTTAATTCATTAATTTAGATATTCCAAGGACAGTAATATTTAAGAACAGTTTATGCCAGATACCGGATATAACCGGTGGAAAAGGTTCATCTTTAGGGAAGCTTACGCAGTACAGCAGGGAGCTACAAACTGTAAGTAATTATTATGGAAAGTGCAAACCCACAACTCTGCGAAGCTGGATTCCTTGCGTCGACACAAAAGACGCCAAGTACCTTTGCAGACTAAGATATTAAAAAATACACTGCGCTATCGAGAACCACATGAGCGTTCCGTGGAATAATATTATAAATTATATTTTCCCCCATAAACATAATATTGTCAGCTTAGAGGAGAAAGGCACCAATTAACTTTTGGCGAATCTTTTAAAAATGATAGAACGGTACCAAATAATGAGCAAAATATCACCTTGAAATGCGATAGCCATGTTGGTAAGATTGAAGGGCGAAATATTAAAAGAAAAGCGATCGGGTATCGCCAAATTTGGCGTAATCTCATATTTAGTAGATGAGCGAGAAGTGACACACTTTCTGCCTTTCACCTGTAAATAAAACATTATGAAATCATATTTTTCTAAATAAAAAAACTGTCGTAGATATACAATTATACATTCTTGGTAATTTTTTGGTACAATGCAAGGAACCTGCTAGGCAGCACTTGGGCAGATTTGCTGAAAAATTACTTGAACTCTGAAGTTTTGAAAAAGCAGGGGGCAGATCCCTCTTATTTTAAGTAAAATATAATTTTCTCTTATTAAACCCATTCAATGTTTAGTTTATAGTGCCAGACGGGATTGTTGTAACAACATCATCTTACGCTGCGATTGTGAATAAAGAAATGCTTTCAAAGATAAAGGAGCTTGAAGATATTCTTTAGTAAGATAAAAAAATTTATTTACACGAAGGTTATTTATTTGCTAACACACATAACTTACACAAATACTTGAAACTTTTTTTTCAGTGGTAAGACCCAAGGAGATGCAAAGGAATCATGCGAAAGGTATTTTTTAATTGTTAGTTATACAAGCACTATCATAAAACTAAATTATATTTTTTATATTTATTTCTTTTTAGTGTTCAAAAAGTTATCATAGAAAGTGAATTTCCCAGTCTCATTCGCTCTTCCATAGAAGAAGACTTGAAACAAGTTTTTGGAGAAGATTTTACAAAACTTCAGTTTGCTGTTCGTTCATCTGCAACGGGTGAGTAGTTGGATTTATTTATCTGAGCAAGTATTTATATGAGAAATCTGTTTTAGTGAATCCTAATGTTCAAAATAGGCGAAGACACAGAGCAAATGTCAGCTGCTGGGCAGATGGATACATTTCTTGGAATTTCTGGTCTTGATCAGGTAAGAAATAAACCTTAATTTTTTTATTATTTAAAAGTATTTAATATAGACTTTCTTAATTAAAATTTCATTAACTCATAAATATTATAAGTGAATTCAGTAACGTATTCGCATTATGTTTTACACATTAAGACGCTTTATTGGGAATCATAATGAAAACGTTTTTATAGATTTTGATAGCTGTAAAGAAATGCTGGGCCTCACAGTTTAGTTATGTTGCAGTTCATTACAAAAGGTTAGAAGTATTTATTATAACTTTTTTTTATAGTAAATACGATTAAAAAAATAGAAAACTCGTAAGTTTGATTTTAAAATCACGAGTTGTTAAATTCGAAGTTTAATGAATAAATAAATAAAATTTAAAATATTTAGCGCACGATTTATAAAATATTAATACCCATTTCAGGCATCTTTTTTCTTATTTGAAAAACCCTAAATTTTGATACATTAAATTACCTCTCTTCCTTAAATTACTATGGTTTGAAAAGATATTCTATGTGACTTACCTACTGTTATACACTATAAAATAATTTGATAGAAACATGTTGTGGATGATTTTGAATTTTATTTTTAATAAGCATCAACACAAATGTTATAATCACATATGACAGATATTATCGAAATTATTTTAACCGAGCTATTTAGTGAAAACGATGTTCTTGAAATAGTTTAGTATTAATAGGGATTTTAGGTTATAGGTTTTAATAATTATGAAAAAGATCCCAATTCACACTCTTAAAAAACTGTCCTACATACTTTGAAAAAGCAGAAATGAAATTTTTTAAAAGTAAAAGACCATTAAAAATTGCTACTTATATTCTAATTTTTTAAACTACTATTCTAATTCAAAGGCGTTATGGACAATGCATGAACTCTCCAATGGCTGTTGTTATTCAGAAAATGATTGCTTGTGATGTTGCTGGTGTACTTTTCACGTGTGATCCTCTGACTGGAAATCCGACTCTCCTTACTATAACTGCTAACTACGGACTTGGAGAGGTAAATTCAGGCGATTTTAAATTATTTATCCTAAAAAATTAAGGAATTTTTAACATATGATAAGAAAAAGACTCCGTGACATTATGCACTGTAAAAGATTACATTATGCACTTTACACAAGAGGTGGTGGATAGAAATTGCCTCCATACATTGAGAGTTGTTACACCGAGATACAGAGGGACCTCCCACCTAGACTAAGAGGGAGGTCCCTGCGTAGGGGGTTTCAGTTAAATTTGTTTCCACTACTTTTAGTGTAAAGGGCCATGTTTTTTACAGTGTATGTATATTCTTATAAGCAATGAAATTAAATAATTTCAACCATAAATTTTACTTGATATTATATAGATTGATTTTTAATTAAAATATTCATTTGTAATAGGATTTTTATTAGTTTTAACAACCTAATTTATTTACTATGAGTAAAAATCTAAATGTGGCAGTTAAGATTGTTATTCAGTTTTGTTTATGTTAAGCTCTGTACGGGGTATAAAGTTATTAAAAGTATTAAGTATTTTCCATGAATATCTTATTTTATTAAGTAAATGTGCAAAATCCTAAAATAAAATATCAAAAAGTGTTTGTTTGTAAATAAAGGCCTCACTTTTATTTTTTTATTTTATACCAGTATGATTAAATAAATAAAGTTTTAAGAATCCCTCTCTTGAAAAGAATATTAATAATTTTTCTTAATCGTCCTCTTTACAGTCTGTTGTTTCGGGTTCTGAAGAACCAGACACAATAATTATTGAAAGGGATATAAACGATAAACTGAATGTCAAAAGTAAAGAAGTTGGAGCGAAAAGTAATAAAATAGTTGTTAAAGGTAAATACGAAGATTTTTTTACTAACTAGGTAAATAAAAAACAGTATAAAGCTGTTAAAAACTTAAAAAAAAACTGTTTATAAAAGGTAATATGACTGTACTAACTGAAACTTTTAAGTAGGATTTGAAAATCTAATCTACAATATTATAAGTCATAGTTAAAATGCTAACTGTGTGTGGACTATTTTTAAGTATTCTTTTGATTCTGATGAATTGATTTATATGATTTAACTATAATTAAAATATTGAAATAATTCCTCCTTTGGTACATTTGACTCTTCCGAAAAAATATCCAAGTTATGTGTAAAAGTTTCCTTCTGTATCAATCCATTTCATCCATGATCATGTCTTCTTATAATTTTTTTAAATTTTATATGGATTTTTTTTCAGAAGATGGAGGTACCACTGAAGAAAATGTTCCAGAAAATCAGACAAGTGTTTGCTGCTTATCTGACGAAATGGCTCTTCGGTTAGCAGATTTAGCTGTCAAGGTAAACTTTCTTGAACTTCGCTTTCACAACCAATCAATCTTTTAACGATATTGTGTGGTCCTCATGATTGAAATAAAAAGCAATATAATATTAAAAGGTATGTATAGGAGTTACAGAATAAAATTACACTGCTGGCCATCCAAAATGGTACACCAAGAAGGAACAAAGATATCAAATCCAAATTTATTTCTATGATTGCAAATAGTATTAATGTGATAATGTGAATTGATTAAAAATTCAGCCTTCCTGGATGTTAGGGGGCCGAGAAAATCGCTGAGGAGTGTTTTCTCCATAGGTGTCCATTACCGCCGCCCCACGCCATGGTATTGAACGAAGGAGGCTCTAAATGGGCTTTGAGGGATTGGAGGACCATGTTGAGTCAACAGGTAATCAAAGTTCATGTGGTGCACCAGCGGACGTGGCATACCGAGCTAGGGGATTTCTCCTCTTTCATCGGACATGTTTTGTGGCGTTGGTTCTTAAGAACGGGTAGGTCAGGGTAAAAATGCAACATAGGGGGATAAGAAGAAAGCTTGGACATTGAGTTCATCACGTGGTTGTGCATTTTTCTCTTGAGACTTGTCCGCAGGCGAGGGTTGAAGGTAAGGGTGGACAAGAGGTTGTCAAACCTCAATGCTGCAGTTCTGGTTGGTAAATGTGTCGTTAAATCATGCTGAGGAGGTGTGGGAGTGGAATCCAATGCTTCACTACCTCGTTACTCTGCGTAAAGAGGAAATCTGACGATTACAAAATCAATAGCTGAGTGCTCTCTTTTCTCGCTGTCGTAGAGTAATCTCCAACTATCGTGGTGCTCCAGACCGCATTGGGATACTCTCATAAACTCTATGCCATCACTTTGAGATGTCAATTTCAATATTTAGAGCATTGTTGCCAACGCCAAATCATGTGTTGAAGATTGGAATTTTTCTGAAGCTATGCTTGCCAAACGGGCAGTCCCCTGCACTGTAAACGACATGTATTCCACTCCCACACCTCCTCAGTATGATTTACCGGCCCATTAGCCAACCAGAGCTGAAGTATTGTGGTTTGACAACCTGTTGTCCACCCATACCTTCAACCCTCACCTGCGGACAAGTCTCAAGAGAAAAATGCACAACCACGTGATGAACTCAATGTCCGAGCTTTTTTCTTATCCCCCTATGTTGCATTTTTACCCTGACCTACCCGTTCTTAAGATCCAACGCCACAAAACATGTCCGATGAAAGAGGAGAAATCACCTAGCCCGGTATGCCACGTCCGCTGGTGCACCACATGAACTTTGATTACCTGTGGACTCAACATGGTCCTCCAACCCCTCAAAGCCCATTTAGAGCCTCCTTCACTCAATACCATGGCGTGGGGCGGCGGTAATGGACACCTATGGAGAAAACACACCTCACCGATTTTCTCGGCCCCCTAACATCCAGGAAGGCTGAATTTTTAATCAATTCACATTTACACTATGTGCAATCATAGAAATAAATTTGGGTTTGATACCTATGTTCCTTCTTGGTGTACCATTTTGGATGGCCAGCAGTGTAGATACTAATCAGAAACTATTAATTGAAAATTACTTCCAAAATCTAATAGTTATTCTATACGAAAAGTTTTAAGATTGTTAATTATAGTAATTTAGATTTTTTGTAATTTGCCTTTTTTGAATAGATTTCTCTGAATTTCGTTCAATGGTTTTGTTCTTATTAGTATATTTATAAGAAAAAGAAGTACAGTATTTGATCCATGAATAATCTAATTTTTTTTCAAATAACCTTATCTAAGTCTAACTGTTTCAAAGAATTATTTAAGTTTTATATGTTTTTGATAAATCGAATATTTTTCTCCTAGTTGGAAAAATACTACAAGTCTGCTAGAGACATTGAATGGGGATATCACAATAACAATTTATACATTTTTCAAGTAAGTTTTTTTGTAAAATAATTATTTCCTTTTGCTAAATTCCATCCGGTCACTCTGTTCTTTAACAAATATATCATTTTTATTTGAAGAATTTATGTAACTAAATAACTACTTGATAACTCTGCTTACACGGTCTTTTTTATCCTTCAATAGAAATCTGCATATGCTTCTTACTTCTATAGAAAACAAGGAATATGATAAAAAATTTATTTCCAAAACTGTACATAAAAATTTCATAAAAAAGTTGAAAAAAAATCTTCAACTTTACCAAAAAGGTTATGGATATTTGTCAAAATGTTTTTGATTAATAAGAATTGTGCAACACCGAAATCTTATAAAATTTTGCATAGAAACAAACTGGTAAAAATTTTTTTTTTGATATTGAAAAGTTAGTTTCTGATCAGATAATGTTTGTATTCCAAGTATTGAAGGCTGCAATTGATATGGGCATAGTAACAGTGTAATATAGCATTTTGATATAAAAAAATTATTAACAATAGTAATGAATTTCCATTTATTCACGAGTTATTCTTATCGCTTTGATTTTCATGAATATTTTTATTTAGAGCAGGCCTGTTACAAGTGGAATGCAAGATACTGTATTTGAGTTAGATCATGAGCTTGATGGGGCAATGAGAGTAGAAGATGATTACTTTTCAACTTCAAACGTTGGGTATGATAACTCATATTTTCTGTATTTTATTGTTAATTCTTCAATAATGTTTTAAAAGAATCCAATAGCTTCTGTTTATTGCATTTTTTACCCTGTATCACTAACTGGTTGTCCCACGTAACAGCCCCATGTCTTTTTACTTTTGACTGTGAACAAATATTGTTTTTGAAAAGTAGTGTAATTAAAACGATGATCTAAAATGTATTTCAAAACATCATCAACTATTGTTTATCGAATTAAATCAAGGTTTAATATTGGATTTGGGATAAAAAGTGATTATAATTTTAAAGCTATTTTTTTACATTAAAAACTAATAGAGCAATGATTTCTACATAAGATAGTTGTAAGCCTCATGAATATTTAACTGAGCTGATAAGTGTAAAATGTTTCGTTTAAAGAGAATGAAACTAAATATTTTTTAGTCTGATTATACTTGAAGTTGATACAGTTAGTTGTTTAGAAAATAATGATATAATGTGCTGAAGTTTTTGGAACAATTTATGAATTAAAGATTTATGTTAAATTGACTGCGAATTCTAATTTTAGAGAAGTGTTTCCTGGCTCAATCAGTCCTCTTGGAAATCAAATGATGTTCAGATCATTTTTGAATGCTTCAAAAGCTGTAAGTAAAATTGGCATTAACACCACTTAAACTTTTTTTTATATATTACTATCTTGTGATGCTTTAGGTCAAACGTAAGTTAATGATATTCAAAGTATGGATATCTGTTTTTTATGAACTGAGGACGAAGTAGCCAGAAATAAGCTGAAACAATATTGCTGATTTCTCTGAGTGTTCTAAATATAAAAATCTTGCGTATTGAAGCAATAAAAAAACCATTCTACTGACAGTTATGAAAACGTGATACTATTGCGTATTTTTTTCTATACTTGGGTTATACAGTATACACATACTTCACTTAAGATGTGTTTGATATTTAAAGCAAGAAACAAAATTTTATTCGTTAATGATAAAAATAAATTTAAATTTGGTTCATTCAATAAGTTCTTTATTTATATGTTCAGTTCATAGAAAATTTTCATCAATATTTATTAGTTTACTCGAATTTTAGGGCTTATAGCAATCTAACTGTAGCAGCTTCGGCTCGATGTTACCGTAAGCTTCTGAATAATGTTCCTTAATAAAAGATATAAAAGCTTAAAATTTAGTAGTAAATTCTTATTTCTTATATCATTTTGGTTAAAAAATATATTATTTTGGTCTAAAAAATGTATAATATTTCAGCGGGAGAGACAGACTGAATTCCAACCGTCAGTTAGTGCTCGATACTACCAATATGGATGGTGCTTGTTTCACAATCATTCTATTTTCAACGTTGCTGACGTGAGCTACCAGCGTTTTTATTATATATCTTATATTCTTGAATACTTAATCTATTTTTTCTTAAAGTTAGTTGTTGATATAAACGAAATTATGCATTGATACTATTATATGTTACGGGTAAAGTGATTAATTGGGCATTATTAATAATGCCCAGAGGGGAGGCGGACAAAGGGATAAATTTCATTGATAAATGCCATTGAATTTATCAAATTGCCCTCTTCCACTTATAATAATAATAATAATAATAATAATAATAATAATAATAATAATAATAATAATAATAATAATAATAATAATAATAATAATAATAATAATAATAATAATAATAATAATAATAATAATAATAATAATAATAATAATAATAATAATAATAATAATAATAATAATAATAATAATAATAATAATAATAATAATAATAATAATAATAATAATAATAATAATAATAATAATAATAATAATAATAATAATAATAATAATAATAATAATAATAATAATAATAATAATAATAATAATAATAATAATAATAATAATAATAATAATAATAATAATAATAATAATAATAATAATAATAATAATAATAATAATAATAATAATAATAATAATAATAATAATAATAATAATAATAATAATAATAATAATAGTAATAGTAATAGTAATAGTAATAATAATAATAATGACGACCCATATTCTATTTTAGATATTCAACAATTTGAATGGAGAAACATTTGATAACACAACACAAGCAACTTTGATTGCCTTTTTTGGAAGAATACCAGATGACAAAGATTTGCATGCAGTTGTAAAAGAACGATACGGGGCATATCATAGAAAAAGCAGCTGGAAAGACTCTTATTTGTTTCTAAAGGTAAAGGCCATGGATTTTAAAATACAGTTTTTTAAATACCTATATACAGTCCCGATTATACGGGTTAATTTGTACCGAGACTAATTTGGATAACCAAAACACTCGGTTAAGCGAAAATCATCATTACCTAATATACTAAATTACTTATTTATGTGCTTAATATTTTTATTTTTTATGCTTTTATATATTTTTACCAACACAGAAGTTTGAGATACACCCTATGTAGTTCATATTGTTAAGAAAATTTAAAAAGGTATTTCATTTAAAAAAAGCACTCTTTCTTACTTGTTCTGTTAAAACTTTTCAATGCCCTTTTTAAAATGATTCTTGTATTATTTCAAAAGAACTTAGCTTTCTCATCAATATTACTGGAAAAGACCTTAAAAAGGTACATAGGATTCCGAATTCCTGTTGAAAATTATTCAGCACCAAGTGAACTATTTCGCTTCATTCTTATGAGGATGGGAGATTATAATGAAGTAAGTACATTTAAAGCTAATTATTTATTTAATAGGAATTACACACGGAAAATACCCGGCCATTTTTCATTTTTAAAATAGAAGGTTTCCCTAATTGTTTATAGTTTTATAAATAGTCGGCATACAGGAGAAATACACTTTTCTGTCTCAACTACTCTGGACGAGGTCATGCCAATTTGGTCGATATCCTATCCTTTTGTCGATGCCATGAAAGTTATCTAGCATAGGCGTTCTCAAACTTTTCAATATCACGACTCACTTTTTTTTAATAAACAAAATCTAACGAGACCCATCTCATCTTTAGTTAATTTTTTTCTTACTTCCCCCCTAATAGACAAGCTTCGTGTGTGGGGGGGGGGTTTGGTCAAAGTTTTGAACCTGAACGTATCAAATTGGGGGTCCTCCCCTAGAGAGATTTTTGAAATTTGACTCTTCAAAATAGGGTTTCAACTCAATTTTTTTGGTAATGTGTGATAAATTGCAGTTACAACATGACTCCCTAAGATAATTCTTAAATTCATAATTGTGTCACGACCCATCAAACATTGACTTGTAACCCACAGTTTGAGAAATAGTTCATCAGTTTGGCGAGATTTTGAAAATCCGTTCGATTTTTGACCTCGTTCTATCATTTCTAAAATATTCCCCAAACATGACTTAGTGTGTTTATCTTGTAAGTCATAGATATATAAAATTAAATTTTGATTGCATTGAAGAATATTTATTCTTTATAAATTATTAGTGACTCTCATTACATAAAAAATCACATGAAAATTAAGCGTCAATTTAAAACTTAAATTTCTTATTTGATTTTGTGATTTTAGATTTTAAAAATACTTTTAAGATGAACGGAAGTGTTTTTGAAATGCTATTGAGTCTAGGTAAAAAAGTATTTCGATTTATAAGCAAATTAATTACCATGATGTGTTGACAATTTTTTTTCAAATTTTAAATATGCATAGTTTATTATTCTGTAATTGGGGAGCTTATAACCCTAAATTTAAAAATGTTCCCACAACAAGCACATAAAAACTTAAGAATTTTTGCTCGTTTCTCCTTTTTTTCTATAACTGGTCTTAAAGATGAAGTTAATGTAAATTAATTAGTTACGTATATTTTACACCACAAGCCTGCTAAACAATGATTAATCTTTTTTATGAAAGGCTTTTATGTGTCACATGATTTGTACACAAATGTCCTCAATGTGGAACATGATGATCCTGTCTATTCTCAGCCAAGAAGAAGGAGGTAAGTGTTAATATATGGAAATTTAAAGTCTTTGAGGAATATTATTTTCCTATTTAACATATTTTTCTTTTCAAACCTGTAGGTTTCACTGACAATGTTTACAGAGACTTTTCAAATATGTTAAAGACAAGTAGTGTGGTTGAAAGTGCCGACGTTCCTTCAGCAATACAGGTATTTTTAGTTAATTTAGGAGAGTATTATACAGGGTGTCCCACGAGAAGTGGCCCAACCCCTTTAACTTTTGAGCCCCTAAAGATATACTCATGAAAGTGGGTTCTAGGTATTGTAAAGTGACCATGCTCCATCCGATGAGATAAGTTTCAACGCCCTCTAGCGGACACTTTAGGAGTTATATTTTTTATTTTGAAAACTATGTGAGGTATGTGAAAAAAGTCAGTGACTAAGTTGTAGAGCAGCATCGATTCAGTAGGAAGAGACACCTTAAGCAGAAAAATATCTTGAATAAAACCCCTAAAACGCACGCTCAATTAGCTTGAATTTACGTAGATTTTACGTTTTAAAACGCTCCTCACGAGGCAAAAATGAGAAGTTTTCAATTAAATGAATTAATAATACTTTTAGTCATTTACTTAAGTCATAAAAATAAAATTTTCTGATTTTCGATTTGTGAGGAGCGTTTTAAGAAGTAAAATCTACGTAATTTCAACCTAATTGAGCGTGTGTTTAAGGGATTATATTCAAAATATTTTTCTGCTTAAGGTGTATTTTCCTACTAAATCGATGCTGCTCTACAACTTAGAGATTGACTTTTTTCGCATACCTAACATAGTTTTTAAAATAAAAAATTTAACTCCAAAATTCTCCGCTAGAGGGCGTTGAAAGTAATCTTATCGGATAGAGCATGGTCACTTTACTATACCTAGACCCCACTTTCATGACCATATCTGTAGGGGTTCAAATGTTAAAGGGGTTGGGCCACTTCTCGTGGGACACCCTGTATAAAAGTTTAAACCTGTGCTCTCTGTACTGCAAATAGATGACATAAAAATGTTGTCATCAATTTACTTAAGAGCTTTTTTTTATCAATATTTAAAAAAGAATAAAGTACTTCTTTAATATTAAAAAAGCAGCTTTTTGGGAATTGAAATAAGCAAAAAATTTAGAATAGTACTTTAAAATGTTTACGCTAACTCAAACAATAACTAGTTATTAACTTATTTTTCTACCATAGAGCTTAGCTTTTCAAGTTTCTCAAGATAAAGACCCTGAAGATTTTAAAAAACTGACACCAGAAGTAAGTTTTGCATATCCTAAAAGAGTCACTTTACTGAGTACTTCTTCCACAGTGTTGAATTTTGTTGTCTGTTTTTTTATTAAAAAAATTATGTTGATTCCCTAGGAGGCTCTGAAATGGCTACAAACGTCCCCTTCATCGGCTGGTAAAAAATTCAGAAACTTCATTGAAAAACATGGTCATAGATGCCTAAAAGAAGTAAGTATAAACAAATGTAATCAATATGAACTGATTACTAATATTCAAATTATAAGATACATGTACAACAAAAATTTTTTTTATGTAGTTTTAAATGTTATATTTTAGAGAAGTAATTTTTTAATTTGTGTACAAATAGATTTCAAGTTACTAAAATGTCATGACTAGGGAGAACTAAATTTAATTTATATTTTAGTTTGACTTGCATAGCAAGCCTTGGAGAGCAGACCCAAAACCCCTTGTGAAATTATTACAGGTACTTTTCGATCTCAATTATATCTACGTACTAATGTTATCATTTGTTTTTATAAACAAAACTCACAATACATCTGTAATTTTTACACTTGGGTGTTTAAAAAAAACTTCAAGAACTGAGTAAAATTTTTGGTTGCGTGTTGTGAGGGGACACTGATAAAAAATAGAGATTGAAAATCGAGATGAAATCAATATGTAAGTTAGTATGCTAGTATTAATATTAGCTATTTCAATGCTCTTTTGCAGGAAAACACAATAAAATAAGCACTCAAACAGAAAATGAAATTTTACATTTAACATCAGAAGAACTGTAAAAAGTTTATGGTAGTTGGGGGGGGCTTCCACCATCCCCCAAAACCCCCCTTTCCTAACTATAACCAAACCTCTTTTGGGTGTAATCAGTAATAGTGAAAAAAGGGGGCTCGTACTCTTTAATCTACACAAAACACGCAAATCACACAAAAACAGCAAAAAATAGGCAATATTAATACAAATAGCATAACTTACCGATTAGATCTCAATTTTATATCAATGTCCTCTCACAACACGATTTTTAGATGTCCAATAGGCTGGGTCGAAAAAGACAAATTTTTGAATATCGAAACGCTTCAGGTCTCAAAAGTTGCGTCTTGGCATGCTGATAACTGGAAAAGTAATCAAAAAATTCCTAAAAATATCCCTGAAGAGCGCATCGGGCCTAAAGTTTAAGAAAATTGACAAAAATAACCTTAAGTTGAAAAAATTCCCGAATTTTATAAATTGTGTTCATAAACTTAAAACTAGGTGTAAGTATATCCTTTTAGTTATCTGAATTCAAAAAAAAATATATGAAAAGTTTACTTTGTTTTTGAAATCCAGAAAGGAGGCCTAAACTTTGTGAATTTCAGTGAAAAAACCTAAAATTTAGCACTTGTAAAAGAAAGGCACTATTGAATGTAAAACTCAACAAATGCGCTTTTTATTGATGAACTAACTTCCTTCATACTTTTTCATCACCTTTTGGTCATTTTATATAGTGCACAATTAAAAAAATTAGTTACATGAAAACACAAAAAATATCTCCTGTGAAGCATGCCATACAGTAAACCCCATTTAATCGTAGAAAATATATCTTATTAAGTCTGTGAAATAGCTTTAAAGTTGGGTTTACAATCAAAATCTGGGATACAAGATTGTGTGTGAAAACAAAGTTGCTTGTAGCTTGTAGGAATCCTTCTCCATCTTTGCTTTTTATAGCAAACTCCGTCACAAGTATCACACATCTTTCGACAGCTTACTTGTGGCAAGAATAGTTTAAAAATATTATTGTGGTACAATGCTTTGTTCACATTTTATTATATGTCTTCAGAAATAAGGTTCCCAGCATGGGTGAGGAAGAGGACACAGTTTTTCCGCTGGAGAGAATCAACCTAATCAATTAGCATAAAATTTAATGGCAGGAGCATAACAGTTTTTAACCCCTTAATGAACAGTTTTTTTCTATATTGATGGAGGGGTAGAAGTAGGTTGTGATAGAACACCAATTGACATTAGTTCCTAGCAGTGATAGCTTAATTCAGCGTACATAGTAGTGTTTTTATTGCTATGAGCTACTTTGGCAAACTAACTGGCTGTCACCTGCCTACTATAGTTTTCAAAGGAATTTAAAGTGAATAATCCATGGATTAAAAACTGATCTTAAATAAGATCAGAGGTACTTTCTAAGTATGGTTAAGGCACTACAGGTTGTTGAGTGTTCTTCGATCTTGCTGTAAAAGATCTTGAGTTATCAAGACACTCTAGTCTAGATGCTTATATGTGTCATTCTGGTTTTAGGATAATACATTTCTGAAAGAAAACTCAATTTAAAAATGACAAGTAGAATATAACAACAGAATTTGTAAATATCACGACCTTCTTCGATTCAACATAAAATGTACTTGTAACGCTGATAGAACGAAGCTGCTGTGGACATAAACATAAAATATGGATATAGCATTGTACCACAATAATATTTTTAAGCTATTCTTGATACAAGTAAGCTGTCGAAAAATGTGTGACACTTGTGACGAAGATTGCTATTAAAAACAAAGATGGAGAAGGATTCCTACAAGCAACATTGTCTTGATCATTGTCTACAATCACACATGATCTTGTACCCCAGATTTTGATTGTAAACCGAACTTTAAAGCTATTTCACAGACTTAATAAGATATATTTTCTACGATTAAATAGGGTTTACCGTATGGTAATGTATTTAGGCATGCTTCAAAGAAGATATTTTTTGTGTCTTCATGTAATTAATTTTTTTAATTGTGCACTATATAAAATGACCAAAAGGTGATGAAAAAGTATATGAAGGAAGTTAGTTCATCAATAAAAAGCGCATTTGTTGAGTTTTACATTCAATAGTGCCTTTCTTTTACAAGTGCTAAATTTTAGGTTTTTTCACTGAAATTCACCACGTTCAGGCCTCCTTTTCGGATTTCAAAAACAAAGTAAACTTTTCAGATATTTTTATTTGAATTCAGATAACTAAAAGGATATACTTACACCTAGTTTTAAGTTTATGAACACAATTTATAAAATTCGGGAATTTTTTCAACTTAGGTTATTTTTGTCAATTTTCTTAAACTTTAGGCCCGATGCGCTCTTCAGGGATATTTTTAGGAATTTTTTGATTATTTTTCCAGCTATCAGCATGCCAAGACGCAACTTTTGAGACCTGAAGCGTTTCGATATTTGAAAATTTGTCTTTTTCGACCCAGCCTAATGTCCAATCACAACACGTCCGCTCAGAGCACGATAATGTTCGGCACTAGTTAACTAAAAGTAGTTGAAAAGTAGTTAACTACTAGTTGCAACTACTAGTTAACTAGTAGTTCAACTACTTTTGGTTTAGAGTAGTTGAACTAGTAGTTAAACTACTTTTTTCACCAACTACTAGTTCCAACTACTTTCAAAAAGTTCAACTACTTCAAAAAATATTGAAAGATCAAAATTTTTAAAAAATATGTTACATCTACTAACAATGCCATTTTTCTTGATACATTTTCATATTTGGCAACCTTGAAATATATTTCATCCTTTCCTTTTTATTTTTTATCTTGTGCTCTGTTTAAGTAAATCATAGCATCAATGCATCATATATGATGCATTGATGCTATGATTTACTTAGGAGGACGAGGTTTTACTTAGAAGGACGAGGGAAGAGAGGAAAAATTTTCCAATTAACACTTGCAGTTTTTTTCTTAAAGCAATATCAGGTGGGTAGGACGGGAAGAAAAGGATAAATATGAAGGGATAGATGCGAACATTTTGAGTAAACTTTACAGTTTGGCGTAAATCAGTGGCGTAGCGAAGGGGGAGGTCCCCGGGTCCGGACCCCCCCCCATGGGCCCGACCCAAAATGTTTGGACCCTTTTTTAGGAGTTAAATATTCCAGTGGCTGCTCAAAAGAGGTCGTCTATATTCCTTAAAAGGGCCTAAAATCCACTTTTTTGCATACTAAAATCTAAAATTTTCCGGGGGTACCCCCGGTTCGCCCACAACAAACGTATTAATTTAGGGGCGTTCTTCGGGGGAGGCAGCATACCAAACGAATAAACCCTGTTTTTAGGGTCAATAATTTTCCAAAAACATTTTGGGGGAGCACCCCCAGATCCCATTTGGGAATTAGAAATTTATAATAAACAACTTTTTTTTATGATGAGTTCGTCAAAATACAAAACCTCTAGCAAATGATAAATTCCTAAAAATATAATGTTTGAAATTCGGATTAGGTGTACCAAAACGAGTTGAAAACCTGCTTTTTAGACTTGAATTTCCAAAAAATTTCTGGGGAAGGTCCCCCATAGCCCAAACCCCCGTTACGGTAATTCGAACACGATTATTTAACTTTTTAATATTATAATAGTTTAGAAGATTCAATTTGATTTTCTAAATTTTAGCCCTCCAAAACCAAATCCTGGATCAACCACTGTCTCAGAAATTTTGACGGTGCTCCTCGGTTATCACCTCCATAATGAAATAAAAAAACTCCTTTTAAAAATAAAATTTCCAAAAGTTTTCTTTCAAATTTCCAAAAGTTTCAAAAGTTGGACCCCCAAACCCCCTTTTTAATATTTAGCTCGAGCTACTGAAAATTCTTAATTTGTTTTTTGATGGTCTCTGTACCTAATAAAAAATTATGTGGATGAGACCTTCCAATCGAATCGAAGTAATACTTAATCTTAATTAGTACACTAATTACTAATAAATTATTAATTATTAATTAACATTGATGAGAAATTAAAAGTAATGTGAAAATTATAACTTTATTTCTCCAATTGTGGAAACTTTTTGATGTCCAATAGTAAATTTTTCCCACTGGACCCCCCAAAGGAAAATCCTGGCTACGCCACTGGCGTAAATTTAAAAGGAGAGCATTAAGAGCGCCGAAATTAACGGTTTTAAAAGAGCTTCATTTTGCTAGTTCAGACCTAGCGTTTGAATTGCACGTTCGTATATACCTATCAAAATTGCCTATCAAAAATTGGCGAATATTTAGCCATGATATTTTTGCTATATAAGTAAGAAAAAGTAATCGAAAATTTGGGGAAAAATATCTTATGAAATTAGATAGACTAGTTAACTAGAAGTTAACTACTTTGGGAAATAATCAACTACTAGTTACAACTACTTCTAGGAAAAAGTAGTTAACTAGTAGTTACAACTACTTTTGCCCAGACTAGTTGGTAGTTGGTAGTTAACTACTTTTTGACCAGTAGTTGCCGAACACTAGAGCACGACACCAAATTTTTTCATTATATTCAATTATTTTGATGCATAACAACAATAGTACATTAAAATTTATTTATAACTGTTGAAATCTTTAAAACATTTAATAGATTTTCTAATTTTGGAGAACAGTTATAACATCCTTGTTTTCATAATTTTCATGAAGAATCTAGCTGGAAATGTATCGACCGACAGAAATACAGATAAAAGGGATAAAACCGATCTTCAAGTGAAATTAAGTCTAAAGTCAAAGTTAGTATTTTTATGTATAATTACTACATGTTTTTAAACGTTTTCTATAATTTTTATACTTGATTTTTTAATGTTTTTCTAGATTGAAATTAAAATTTTTGTTACCACTAAGTCGTAAAGCAGTACAAGATAGAGAACGTTCAAAGGTATTATTTATCCTAAATCTCCCCCGTTTTTACTTTTTTATATCAAATTCTTTTCTTATCCAATCTACTTTTCCTCTTTTACATCTTAATTTAATTAATATAAATTAAATTATCAGTTCCTAAACGTAGCTCTGTGGAATGTTCGTGTCCCGCGAAACATTTCCAAATGGGACCTACGAAGATATTTCTTTCTTTGAATTTTTCCTCCTGAAATAATAATTATTTTAAAGTCTACGTACGTTTCTACGTTTCAGTCTTTGCTAATCAAAGTGGTGGACGAATTCCGCAAAGCTTACGAAGAGCTTGGAAGAAGAATGGTTTCTGAGGGTCGAATACCTGAACAGGAACTCCTTTTCTTCATGACGATAGAGGAACTAAAAGAACTACTAGACACTAGATCTCCAAAGATTTTGGCCAGGTATTCTAAAGAACGCAGATAGATTTTTCTTAATCAAAATTTTCCCCGATCTTAAGTCAAAAAGCAATTATCTGTTTCCTGAACGCCTACGTATTATATTTGAGGCGTTTGCTATGAAAACCAGCTCATTCCATTTTTGGAAATTTTACAGGAGATATAGACCAAAAACTAATTTTTTAACTAAAGCTAATTTTTTAAAAAATTTTAATTGTAGGTATAACCGCCTAGAATTTGATTAGTTTTTCATTTTCATTCCAGGTGAAACCTTGGTACCAGGTATGTACCTTGGGTACCTTGTGTACCTGGTACCAGCTGATTTTGATGAGAAAAAAAACGATTTTTCATGCCTTTTTTCAGTTTTTTTGTTCAATTAAGTTGTGTGAAAGTGTTTTTTTTCCAGTTTACCAATTAATATTTGTGTCTTTACGAGTTTTAAATAAATTACATCCACTTAACTTTTTCCAATGATCTTAAATTTCACAGTTGAGATCACAGTTTTCACCTTTTCATCTAATTTTGGGTTGGAATGAGCTAGATTTGAGCTATATCCCTTCGTCAGGTTATGAAAGACCCTCTAAGCTTTCAAAATATGCAAAAAAAAAGGATTTCAGAAAAATATGGAATGAGCTGGTTTTGAAAGCAAACGCCTCATTTAGTTTATAAAACTCTTATGGGTGGCGACAAAAGAGGATTTATTTTTGTTTTTCACTTTTGGGAACTTGTTTACAAAACGTGTGGGTTGTTTTGATTAAAAGTTTGCCGATTGTGCCTTCGCCGATTATATTAGTTTTTCAAAGTGTTTAGAAAAAAATCGTAATAATCTGGCAGTCATCGGCGAAATTGTTTTACAAAACCTGTTTGTTTAAAAACTGTGACTTAGATAAAATTAGGAGAAATTTAGGATGGAAAATTTTTATTACGGAAAACTAACGACGATCCGTCAAAGTTAGAAGGAAAGCTTAAGCGAGGCTTGAGTCTCAACGGCTCCTCTAGGTTTTGCATAGGTTTGGTCCTATAAAATGGATAGCAACCCCAAATATTCTAGACTGACAAGCAACAATAGCAGGATTGCGAAGCAAACCCGAGGGGAATTGTTCACTATGTTTTTTCAATACTGAAATTGATTATTACTAGGGTTATGATTTATATGTAATTACATATTTCTTCAGGAATCTGATATTAAATGTACTCTTGAATTCTATACATTTTAAAAGATTTTGAATCGATTAAGACCATGTTTATTTTTCATATTTTCACATTTTTCGGTTTATTTACATATTTTTACATATTCAATCTATAACTATGTTTTTATTACATATTTATCCATTTTAAAGTTTTTCAAAAATAATCACACGTTTGCCCGATTTTCAAATTAAAGTAACCCATAAAATGAAATTCGCATTCAAATTGTAGTTAAACTTAGAACCCAATGCTGAATTTAACTTTTAAAAGGTTGTGAAGTCGGTTTTGTCAGATGAAACGTGTCAGGAGCGCCGAGAAGGGAAGTAGACACATGGTTTTCATTTTTATAGTGACAAGACAGAAAAAAAATAAGCTGTCGGGAAATAGCGACAACCACCCTACTATGTGCTTGCGTAATATTTGAAGAGTTTCTTTGAAAAAATTAATTAACATTTTCTTTTTATTTTTACATATTTGGGATTTTCAATACATATTTTGCTAAAATAAACACATATTATGTGTATATATTTTGTTTTTTAATTACATATAAATCACAGCCTTATACTATCGAATAAGCTTTTTATGTTTAATTTTAACATTTTTTAGGGCTAGCCAACGTCTTAGACGCTACCCAGTGTTGAATAAATATATATTTCCAGAAATTATCAAAGGAATACCAAGACCGGTGAGTTCTATCTTACTACTGCACGTTTATCTTAAAACTTTAATACAATTTTAATAACGTAGGTTATAGCTACAAACTGAACATTTTTAAAACAAATATGGTTAATTTCAGATTAATGAATCTGAAGAAGTTATTTCTACAACCGAAAACTTTTCATTAAAAGGTCGGTACAAATATTGCTAAGATATATAATGATAATATATATGCTATATATAAGATATAAAAGAATGGGATAAAAACTTCTTTTGTGATTTTTTAGGTATTCCTGTGAGCCAAGGTGTAGCTAAAGGTTATGTTAGAAAAGCCATACATCTGGATGAAGCGGCTCACTTGAAGGTAAAGGAAAATATGTCAAATTAAATGCAACGTAATTTTTGGTTTACCATCAATCTTTATATATTCTAATACTTAATAGATTAACTTTATGTAAAAAATATTTCTGAATTTCGAAATTAGTATAACAGCTTTTATTAGAAATTATCTTATGATTCTTTTTTCAGCCAGGTGAGATTTTACTTACCCACAGTACTGACATAGGATGGACACCTTATTTCCCTACCTTAGCTGGAGTTGTTACAGAGCTAGGTGGACTTATTTCTCATGGTATGTGTGAAAGTTTTCATTCTTTTATATTTTTTAAATGTCTTTTAAATCATCTGACATTTTTATTTTAACAGTGATAAAAAATTTAAAACTTAAGGTTTTTGGATACTAAAAATTATCGTAAGCAATAAATTTTTTTCCCTTGATTTTTGAATCCCCTTGTAAATTAAATTTTAAGATTAAAAAAAATTACACATATGGGTTTCATTGATTTCATTTAAATTTTAACATTGATCTAAAATGCGGTGTACCTAAAAATAACTTAGTTTGGATTTAATAATGTATAACTAATTACTTTTATATAGGAGCTGTTGTGAGTAGAGAGTTTGGTATACCATGCATAGCTGGATTACACGACGCTACGAAATACTTCCAAACAGGTATTTCATAAACATTCATACTGTTACATAATTGTATATGATAACGGGCAATACCAGCATTTTTTGAAAACAGAAAAAATGCATTTTTCCAGTAAAGGAAATATCAAAAATCGACATGAAAACTTTCAAAAAAATTTAGATATTTAATATTTTAAAATAATTATAAACACTAAATTCGTCTTTGTTTAGGATTGAATGACGTCAGATCTGTTTCTGCCTTACTTTAAAGTGAAAACCAACAATCACGTTGAATTGTTTAAGGGGTCTCAGGACCCTTAAATATGCAAAGGTTACCTCGATTTTTGAACTAGTATTACACAAAAACTAAATTCTGTAGTAACTTGAAAATTGTACCACATAATAACTAAATACCAATACACAAATACCCAAAATTTCAGCAAGTTTTGATGGTTTTTATAGGAGTTATCACAAATAGGAAAAACTTCAAATTTTTTCACTCTGCGCAAGATTTTTCAAAAACTATTTGAGTTACAAACATGAAATTGTGTACTAATACTCGTCTTAAGGCACTTAATAAGTTATACCTATTACATTTGTAAAAAATAGCTGTTTAAGCTTTTTTTATCACAGTTTTTATAAAAATTTTCAAAAAAAAAGTGATTTTAACTCGTAGAAACATGTTCTGGTTAATATAAGGTTTAAATGTGAGGTATAACTTATTAAGTACCATAAGACGAGTATTTGTACCCAATTTTATGTTAATAACTTGAATAGTTTTTGAAAAATCTTGCGCAGAGTGAAAATATTTGAATTTTTCCCCATTTCTGATTACTCCTATAAAAACCAATAAAACTTTCTGAAATTTTGGGTATGTGTGTGTATTTAGTTATCATGCGGTACAAATTTCAGGTTACTACAGAATTTAGTTTTTGTGTAATACTAGTTCAAAAATCGAGGTATCCTTTCCATATTTAAGAGTCCTGAGACCCCTTAAACAACTAGGGATCTACCACCCCCTGCTCGCTATCGCTCACCAACCCCCGTAAACTGCTTACGCAGAACTTTCGGATAGCTTCGCAATCCTCACAAAACCATGTTCACTGATCTTACTTCATAATACATTTGTAAAAACAATTAGCAGAAGAAACGTCAACCAACTTTCCAACATACGTCACAGGTCATCTCCATGAACAACACTCCCTTAAAAGTCAGAATATTTATTGGTTAAAAATCAATAGTTTAGTCAAAATTGTTTGCTTCAAAAATAGCCTGCATGTCTGCTCGTAACTATAGTTATTCAACATTTCGAAAAAAAGTTCATAAATCTTTTAAATTTAATGTTGTACCAGTAGTAACTCGTAAGTACACTTCGTATAATCTATTCATTTTGAATTGGCGCCCAAAAATATTTCCTTCCCCACCAGCGAATCAGTAACCATGGGAACAATAAACTTCACAGCGATGAAGAAGGCTTACTATTGGCCGTGCGAAGAGCGTAGCCATGGTTACACTTCTAGCGAGGGGGAAAGCACTATTCTTCAGGCGCCAGTTCAAAATGAATAGAGTACTATAGTGTTTTACCATTCATATTTTTTTCCAACCCAGACTTCTTAAAAACAACACCTCTAAAGCCATTCAAAATAATTAAAGACAAAACCTAAATGACATTCCCAATGTTTACAAACAATTAATTTCGATTTAAAATCTATACAAATTTTAAGCAAAAAAGTGTGAAATTCTAGTACTGAATAGTATATTTGTAAGTTTCTAACTAAAACACTTATATCAGTCTTTGAAAGATATTCTAAAGTACTTTTTTAAAACGTGAGAATTGATCGTTTTGATGAAAGGGATAATTATTTGTCTGTCAGTTTTTTGGTATGTAACTGCAGCTTTATCCGAAATCTAATAAAATGTAAATGCATATCCTTAAAAGATCCGAACAGTTAGATACCAAAAATTTGTACGGATCAGTAATTAAAAAGCCTTTCTCTGGAAATCGTTCACCAAAAACTTTTTTAGAATCGAGAGATTAAAGTATTAATAGAGTTCATAAAAATTTTGGGGAAATAAGGCCGTGTTATACTTTGATTAAAATCAAACGTTTCGTAGTTCTCTGAGGAAGACTTCATCAATGAAATAAACTTTAAAAAGTTAAAAACGAGATTGCAGCGTTTGCAGTTGTCTAGCCTGGTTTTAAAAACCAGCCCGACAACTAGGGGAGAGGAGGGAGGAATGGGACAGTGGGAGGAGTGGGACAGCTGAAATTCTGGAAAAATAAATCAGTTTATTTTATTTCCAATTTGGTCATTAGATGGCCTTCTTATAGCTTCTTGTTATTTCCTTCATTTAGTTTATCCAGCAGCAAGTTTCTGTTTATAGTTGTAAAAATTTGATTTTCCCACTTCCAAAGTTAATATCCAGTCTATCTTGAGTTTTATTTCATTTCTCATGTAATTTGTAGAACAAACATTATATAATGCCATTGTAATCTAAAAGATTTAATTTATGCTAATCTGCAATTTCATAAAGCCTAACACCAGCATAGTTTATGTGACAAGTTATATTTTAAAAGCAATGTGCGGAGGGAGGAATGGGACACTCTGAAGAGGGAGGAATGGGACATGCAAATCATCTGCAAAAATCAGCTCAAACTTAATTTGTCTGTTTAAATCTGCAAAAATGTAAACAAAATCTTAAAATATTAATTTCTGATAGCTATCTTTATTGCTTCAATTGAAATGCTTTTCTTTTCTTGACGTACTACATTGTAATTCAATTATTGATTCTTAACACCATGGGACAGAGTTCAAGTGTACTAAATATTTTTTAAAAATTATTCTATAATAGATATAAGATTGAAAGCTGTTTAACAATGTGGGCAAAGGTTAAAAGAATAGTAGGTAAAATACTAGGCCCTTTCTCATTATTACATTTTACTAATTTTCTTTACTTTTCAAAAGTGTCCCATTCCTCCCATACTCATGTCCCACTCCTCCCACCCATGAGGGAGGAATGGGACAAAATTCTTGTTAATTTGAATGATCAAAAGTGATAAAATTAAACAACATTTAAGAACTGTACATTTTTATAAAATTAAGTTAAAACATGTAAGTTTATTATCCAACCATTTGCATCTATGAATAAGCAGGGGATAATGAATAAAAAAATATTTAGTGAAAATTGTCCCATTCCTCCCTCCTCTCCCCTATGGCCTGGCGTGGTTAACCCTGAAGGTTTAAATAATTAAAGCATTTATATAAATTGATGAAAACTTCCAGGACCTGAAGAGTAATTTATTTCATTTTCCGGGATGGATGGCCGTGTTTGATGAATGGAATTTCCAAACGTTTCGCTCTCTGCTTCGGAGAGCATCCTCAGTGGCAAAAAATCAACTGATAAAAATTGAAAATAAAACAAATACCAAACAATTACAGCGTGAATGCTAACGTGGAATGAAAATGAGATCAGATACTAATACTATTGTTGTGCTGGCTTTATCCCGCATTTCTTAAGTGCAGGGTGCCAGACGCTCGGAATGGAAACACCCTCCTCTTTTCTATTGAAATTATTTTTGTGTTTGAAAATTTCTATTGCTTCTCTTTTTAATCGGGTGGATTGATGGTTGGTGATTGCCAGGATTTCGGTGTTATTGGGTTTCAGGTCGTGGAAGTTTTCATCAATTTAAATTAAAGCATTGTTTAAAATCAATGTTAAGGATTTAAAGTACGTCACATTTTGAAATTTGACGTTTTCGTGCCAATTTTTAAAATCAAACTTTGAAATTATATTCAAAAATAAATAATCATCTTTTATAAAAATTTTGTGCGTAGGTATATTCCTATCTTTGGTACCTCTATCGAATAAAAAAATTACAAAAAATACTGGAAATACCCATTTTTGAAATATTTTATTGTAGCAACTATCACTTACTTAAAACTTATTCATACTAAGGTAAGCATGAAACGGGTAAGAAAATTTTTTCATATAAAATCAAATCAATATTTATTAATGAACACTTTAAAACGTACTTTCTGAAATTTTTTTCATTTATAGTAATATTTTTTAAAATAGTTTTTATCATTTACTTTCAGGTGATTATGTAATATTGGATGGAAATAAAGGAATACTTCAAAAAATGTCTCCTCCCAGCACTTGATTTCTCCCATATCAAGGATATTAATAATTTTTGTACACACATGCTTTTATGCATAGTAAACTATATAGTTGAATTACAAGACTTCTTTGTGTACTGTAAAATGATTTTTATGAGATATTTTCACAATTTATCGATACTATTTTTACCTTTGTTTTAAACTAAATAATAAAACGTTCATTATCTTTTATCAACTTTATTTAACTTTATAAGAATATAAAAACGATACAAATGAATCCTCAGTTTAAAAAAGGGAATACATACAAAAACCAAGCTTGGAGAAAATTAAAAATAGTTAGTATTTGTTCTCTTGCTGTTGTGAGGCAGTGGCTCAGTGGTTATGAAAGTCCCTGCCATACTGAGGTCCCAAGTTCAAATCTAGATAATTGGGTCCGGATTTTAATATATTAATTTATGAAAAATTTAAAATACATAGTTATTATTTGCTCACTTGCTGTTGTGTGGCAAGGGATCTGTGGATATGAGAATGACTGCTATGCTGAGGTCTCCAGTTCCAGCCGTGGACCGGTTTCGTCCTTGTTAGGACTCATCAGCACGGCATAGGAAGGCAATGCAAGAGAGCGGAAGGCAAGTACTAGTCTAGCCGACTATAACTAAAAAAGTGGTTACCATTGATTAGTCCTCCACTCATCTGCTGGAATGACTTGGCGTTCCTAGAACAGATTTAATTCCAGAAAGGCAAGGTAAATGAAACAAGGACGAAACCTAACAAGGACGAATCCGGTCCACGGCTGGAAGTGACGCTTGAGAGTTGTGAGTTTACACTTATTGTCCGCTAACCAGCGATAATGGTGAAATACTCCTTTCATTTAAAGTCAATGATATTTAAAAACGTTTTTGATCAAGCGGCATAGTCGACGGTATAATAAGTAAGAACCCATTTTTTTCTAAAACAAGCAAATCCAGGAATTAGACCAGGCATTATTTATTATATTAAATAATGCTTCTCATTCATTTATGGATCCACTTTTTAAGTGGATAACCTGTACAATTTTGATCCTTGACGGACCCTGCTCCGCTATGCCCCTGGAACTCTTAGCAATCTAGGGGTGTCCATCCCAAACCCCAGTCGTCTAGGGCAGTGGTCCCTAACCTTTTTACCACCACGGACCGGTCAACGTTTGATAATTTTACCGCGGCCCGCTGGGGAGGGGAATTGATTGTTTACATTCTAGATTATTTTGATTTATTAATTTCAATTTAATTGTATTTAAACATGCTTTCAAAATAAAATACAGTTACACCATTAAATAAATATAAAGGGATTTATAATTAATTTCATTCCTTAACTTGGAGTATAAAACTAGGAATTTAAATTCATTTCCAATAAAATGGTCGGCCCGCGGCCCGGTACCATTTGATCCACGGACCGGCACCGGTCCGCGGACCGGGGGTTGGAGACCACTGATCTAGGGGGAGCCTATTTGGTCCGTCGAAGGCGATCCCAACTGGTCACCGGTTTCCTCCCCTAGGACAGCGCACCTCAGATACTCATGAAATAAATAGTATAAATTACGGTATTTAGAAGCTTTAACACAATTATTGTTAGCGTAATGATAGGAAATATGAAAGAAATGGTTAAGATAGTAAGGGGTTTGAACTGAGTACCATCATCACCACACTGACCACGACTCTACCAACTGAGCCATCAGGGCCAGACCCGCTTAATTTATTTGTTTATTCATGGATACATATTTAATATTGAGCAAAAGTGAATACCCATAGCTGGAATAGAACCTAACCTACCATTATAACCCACCATATACTCTGACAACAACAACAGACTGTATACCAACTGAGCTATCAGGGATCAGACTTCTTTGATTAATTGTTTTATTTAATGCTGAATTTAAAAGTTTATTTATTTCTTGAGCAAAAGTGGAATTCCCAAAGCTGGAACAAGTCACTTGGTAACAAACTCTACCAACTGAGCTATCAAGAAACAGACACCTTTGATTAATTTTTTTATTGGTGATGCTCTGAAATTTGAGAGGATTAACTCAAGAAAGAATTTGTTCAATAATAGCTTATAATCAACTCATATACGTCATAAAAATGTGTTAAAGAATTATACTATCAAAGCTTATCGTCGAAAGGGAAAATAATATTTTTTGGAGTTATGTTGTTAGGTTTAATATATAAAATATATAAATACAAGTATATTATATAAAGTGTAAAAATGAAAATGAAACATTTATTAACAAAAGAAAGGATTGTTTAAAAGCATAGTTCTGTATTTTAATTGTATTTAGAAACAATTATAGTCTTCCATCATTTAGAACTTTGATTCCTCATCCTTCCTGAGGTTTTGGTAATCTTTGCAATATCCCCTTTTTTCCATCCAGTAAAACGAAGTCACCTTAAAAAAAAAACTTAATTTAGTCCCAAATTGAATTCTAATGAAAAAATAAATGTATTATTAACCTTTATAAATTCAGTGAGAAAGCGTCGTAAGAACCGTATATATAGTTAAGTCATTATCATTGTGGAGTAACTTTTCATATATTAAGTCCTAAACTTAGATATGAGCAGGGAATCATTTTTAACCTTTAAAAACTTTGAGGTACGATAACAAACTAAAACTAACCTAATAAAGGCTGAATCTTTGTGAGTTAAAGACGAATTGCATGAATAATACGTTTTAAAGAATGAATTATAACTTTATGTAGCTTATAACTTTTATAGCTTTTCTGTAGATGGAATCCCTTTCTTCAGTGCAGGAGATAAAGAAAAAAAGGAGCTATTTGTTAGCTATCGAGAGGACTGGCTGTAATCAAATGTTGGAAATACACTTTACAGTGACTGTTAGGTAGAGACTGGTAGAAAGTAGTGGGCTAGAATGATAACTGAGGACTGGTTCCAGCCAGTAAACCAGTCGGAAACATGGATCAGAGAAACCAGGCAGAACAACCAATGAGAATGACAAATACTTACTCAAAACGGTTAAAAAATGAAGCTACCGTGTCATTCATTGTGAGAATCTGAGATATTGGGCATGGAAAACTTAAGAAAAATCTAGGTCGTTTATTTGAGCGAACTTTTTGATAATCATGGCACAGAGTTGAATATAAATTATGATTGAAGCTATAAATAATACTTGTTATTTCTCCAAATTCTTACTATTTTGTTCTATAATCCTAAATTTGAAAGTGCGTTCATTCTAACCGTTATCAGGGAGTTTAATTAGTAAAAAAATTATAGATACAAAATTTTCTCCCGGCTTCAGCTAGGATACTTTAATGGGATTTGAGCATCCCAAAAACAAATGTAACTTATTTTTTAAGTTTCTAATTGGTGAGCAATAGGTTTTATTTAATTCGCCAACTTACCCGTTCTAAATTTTTTGGTTGCTCCTTGGAGTCCGACAACGCAAGGTAAACCATACTCTCGACTCACCACAGCACCTTTAATTTGTAAAATGTATGATTAGTGCTTATAATAAAACTAATTCATTAATTTAAAGAAAAAGGTAAAAATATTGTTGATTTTTAAGTAACCGAAATTAGTTTATACATCATTACTAAAAAGTAATAAAAAAACTTTACTACTCTTTGCATAGTTTTATTTTCCTAGTTCGTTCAAACGCTATTTCTATCAAGTATATAAGTTACTATTTACAACATTTATTATAAAAATACAGTTTGATTCCCTAAAAACTATGCATGGTTATGTTAATATTTCAGCAGTCCCCAAACATTTTTTTCTCATATTTTCAAACAAAAGAATTCACACAGATTTTCCAGAATAGATAACAGATATAATTCTATGTATATTTCATCTCTATTTAAATAAAAAAAGTACGCTCGAATAGTTTTCTCTCTACTTTTGAGTTCCATATCACCTGTTTTAACTCGCCAACCAGGGCAATAATTCATTTTCTAGGAACCCGGAGGATATACTATGTAATTAATTATTACGCCAAATATAGTGCCGAAAACGTGGTCAAAAAGAGTGGCACCAGGTTGTGTTATAGCACCCAGGATTTTAGAAAACAATTATTGTTAGAAACGATTAACTCGGAAAACATTTATCTATTTTTTATTTTAATTAAATCAGTAAGCGGTTAATACTTTTTGATTAGAGTAATCTCGTGCTCAAATTTCTAAATTTTCAGCCAATCCCATCTTTAAAAATTCCTATAAGATCAAATGATATATTCTTAAAATAAACTTTCACCGTGTGAAATGAGTCCTCCAATTTCAGTTACAACTCCAGATAATATGGGGAAGTATGGACTCCAACAAATATCAGTACTGTATGTTATGAGAATATCTCCATGCTGTTTAAAAGGAAAAACAAATATTTAGTTTTTTTGCTCAGGCATGGTAATTTCATACTTTTGATTCATAGAACTAGAATACTTTTTAACATAATAAAAGAAAGCAAACTGAAAATGGAAATAGACGGATACAGTATCAATTAAATGCACAATTCAGTATTATATCATATTATAAATATCAACATAATATACATACCTTTATAGAAGCAGCCTCTTCAAAGGTGAGGACAACTCTAGCAAATCCTTTTGCAATTCCTTGACTGACAGGAGTACCTTTAAAAAATTTAAATATTTAGATACTGCTGAACCAACGGTAGTAAAAGGGTCACATGATTTTGACAACGCTGAAACTAGTATTTCGGAGGGGGGACAGGTGGAAGTTGAGGGGCAGTTGATCGAAAGAGGAAGAGACATTTGCTTGTATATAGAAGCTAAACCCCACCCAACTAATGGCCGTGCAAAGTCTGTAAAAATCACGTGACCCTTTTACTATCGTTGGATGATCAGTATTTTTTAATTCGGGCTCTGGTTTGGGGCTAAACTAGCCAAAACAGGGTTCCGTCCCCCGATACCACTTCTTTTTCTTCAAGAATACATTCACAATTAAGATAATATTTAATACACCCCAGACCACCACAGAAGGTGTTTACAGCATTTTAATTTCTAGTAATCGATGATTAATAAATTTAAACGCAACATAAAATTATGCAACTCTAATGGATTTTTTACTATTTTTTTAAGCGCATCTTTTACGACCTTCTAGATTTTTTTACAATTCTTTATGTAATACATAAAATGGTCTTCTTTTGATTTTTACTGTGAGAAGATCATGAAAAATAACAATAACGTTTAAAATCTCCTCCTTCTTAGTTTTAATTAGTCATTTAATTTAAAATTAAAAGAAAATCCTCATTATGATAAAAGCTTGCCCAATAAATCACAAAGCACTCTCTCAAGAATTCTTGTAATAAATATTGAATGTTCTCAGTTTCATATTTTTAGCCATTTAATCGAGTGTTTTTTTCGTTTATACTTAAAAAAGTAGTACTAAATTAATTAGCTTTTCCCAAAGCAAGTGATGTCGAATAAAATTATTGAAATTTGTTAAGTTATATTTGTTATCCTTTTTTACTCAATGCCCTTCCCAAATATTGATGTTAAAGTTTACCTTTCATTGATAAATCAGATACAAACTCGAAATTTTCATCATCTTCATCGTTTATCTGAAAATAATTATTTTGTTTTACATTTAGAAAGTTAATATTTTGAAAGTTACAACTTTAGAGAAAATACCGGTGTTGGAACTCCTCTCATTATTTCCGGGAACTTGTATGCATCTAGTTTCGGGTGGAGTTTTTTCCGGAAATTAGCTCTAAAAATTAAACATAATCTAATTAATAAACAATTTTGTGCATTCATCCTAGTTTAGAGAACAAATATTTCTCATAAAAGTTTAATATATTTAAATTCCCGTTTTAAATTGAAAGTCAACTAATATTTTCATTAGAGTAATTAAAAGTTTGAAATGCTAAGATTTTTTTCAGTCCGTAATCATTTACTCAAAATTAGATAAGTTAATATTTTTCAGTTATATTTGAAGGGCTTGGTGGATGAAGGGGCTATGTTACCAGGCCTGTACCAAAAGTAACGAGACTGAATTCCCTATTTCTGACTGGAATTCAGTCTCGTTACTTTTAGGACAGGCCTTGTAACATACTCCCTTCATCCACCAAGCTCTTCATTTATTAATATTAAATTAAATTTACGTTAGAATTAATCAAAGTATTTACAAATTACAAAATATATTTGCTAGTAAAGATACCACCTAATCTTACCTTGAAATTAAGCTTGGGGATCTGGTTTTTAGAAACTCTTTTAATTCATCTAAAGTGAAGAAGAAAACCAGTTCCGGGTCTGGAATTCGTCCTTCTGACACCATTTGTTGGGCCAGACGTCGAAAGCCTTTCCTCCAGTGATCCATTGCTTTGACTGAAACAGACTGGAGCAAATTGTTAATGTTAAAAAGAAATTAAAATTATATCTTAGACTTTAAGTACAGTAGAAGATTGCAAGTATTGAATTCGGCAACTTATGAGTTTCCCTCAATGAAACAAATAGCTTTGATTTGAGTTACATAAAAATATAAAACTGAAATCACTTACTTTGGTGGCTTCTCGGTCTCTAATACCTCTTCTACAATTTGGTAAAACGAATCTCAAAGCGCATCTAAAATGAAAAATTATTTTGTATAAAAACTGAACAATATCTAAAACTATTAAAATATGCAGCATTGTTTTACCTGGTAGAAAAGCTAAGAGGAGTATTCAGCTGAGAAAATAATTCGTCGTAGTTTATTTGCTTTTTCTCCTTGACAGCAGATGAACTAGCCATATTCTGAGAAATGCAGAGCAAAATTTTAATAACTTTTACTCCATGAACTTTCATACAAAATTTTATCTTCATTTATTAAGATTAATTCTACAAATTTTACTTTCATCCAAAAATAATTATAATTTTATATCCAAAAAATATTTTTCATACCTGGAGTATTCTAACCAATGCTTTGGGATTCATCTCCCACGTAATAGATTTTACATCAATCTGGAAATAAAAAGTTCAACTAAAAAAATTATACAAATGCAATTAAAATATAATGTTCTCTAGATCTCATTTGGGTCAATGGAAATACTATAAAACATGTCTGCACAACTTTAACCGTAATAATATATCCTATGTATGCCAATTTTCCTTGGGGCAAAAACTATCTCTGGGCTGATCTCGAGGGTTGCAAAAATTCAATCTTGATACACTATTTGCTTGTCCATGACATTGAGAGATATAACTTGATTAGTAATAGAGTACAAGAAGATCACATACTATAATATGTATTATTTAAAATTATTGTATGTTTCCACATTATAATTTTAATAAACAGCTCACTCCTTTCAAAAACGGCATACCTCAAAAAACCTTGTTTTTCAGGAGAGTGATTTGAAAGTTTAAAATTAGATTGAAATGCATTAAAAATATTAAACAACATCATATTAAATGTTTTACTATACAGCCTAAAGATATGGCGATTTTGGACTGCTATACTACTTTTTCATGGCTTTCTAAAAACAGTCATACCTAAAAATCGTTGACTTTTGAGTTATGACGTTGCTGAAAGGAGTGAGCGAAACACTTTTGAGAGAGAGACACTTTTACCATTGGAAAGTCATTCGAAGACTGTTAATTTAAGTAAAAGGGATATTGGGGAGTATTTAAATTCAATTTTCACAATCTTTTGAAATTTAAGAATAACTCGACACTTATCGGAACCACAAAGGGAAGGATGACAGGCCACATGTTTGTGGCTCGAGGGCTGTAAATAGTGCAGGTCTGAAATAAAGTGATAAAAACTTAATATCCTTCCCACCTCTTTCAGACACCTATGGCCATGTCTTTTGATAAATTACGAAATTTTTGACCAGCTAATGAAGAAGAAGACTGTAGCATTTTCAGAGCTTCCTATAAAGAAATTCACAGTTTAGAAACCATGAGTTTTCATTTAAGTCGAAAATAAAAAAAATACAAATTCTTATAGGAGCAATATAAAAAATTAGCTGATTTTATTTAGATTTTAAAATTTTACCAGTATTATTTAGAAATACGGTATAACCTCGATACGTATACGAGTACTTAACCAATTAAAAAAAATCTTACTTCAACATCCATTGATTTGAACCTTTCACTTTCAATGTCTTTTGCAATTTGACTCGCTACGTTCTAAAAAGAAAATAAACCTGTTATTTTTGAAACCGATGTGGAGTAAATCAATACTCTATTTAAGTGTCCGTTCGTAGATTAAACACAGTATTATCAATTACTGCATAAACATCTAACCTGCATGGCATGAGGTATATCGGCGCTCTCTACATCTGACGATGATGCCAAAAGAGTTGCAAAGTCACTGTACACATCTGTGTCCAAATCTATATCAAAACACCTCATTGAAAATCCGACATATTGAAGCTAATATAAGAAGTAAATTTCAAAAACATGGATCTTAGTTTAAACATGTTAGTTAAAACGATGGGAGGACTAAATGACTCGTCTCTTAAATACACTCATTGCCATAAAAAATAGCGCACCAAGAAGAAAAAGGGATATAAAAGCCAAATTTATTTCCATGATTACCCATAGTATGAAGGTTTGTTGATAAAAAATTCAGCCTTCCTTGAATGTTAGGGGGCCGAGAAAATCGGTAAAAAGTGTTGACTCCGCCACAGGCCATGATATTGGGGGAGAGGGGATCTAAATGGACTTTAGGGGATTGGAGGAAGATGCTGCCTCCCCATGCAGTCAAATTTCCTCTGGTGCACCCGCGGACGTTGCATACCAGACGTTGCATGCCTTTCCTCAAGACCGGACTTGTTTTGTGAGCATTGGTTCTAGAAAACGGGAAGGCTGGGGTAAAAATGCAACATAGGGGGCTAAGGAGAAAGCTTGGACATTGCGTGCAACATGTGTTTGTGTATTTTTCTCTTGAAACTTGTCCGCAGGCCAGGCTTGAAGGTAAGGACGGACAACAGCTACAAAATCTCAACGGTGCACGTCTGGTTGGTAAATGTACTGGTAAATCATACTCAGGAGTTGCAGAAAGGGAATTCAATGCACCACTACTCCGTTACCTTGAATCAACACTCCGTGTGATGATTAGAAAATCCACAGCTGAGCGCGCTCTCTACATGGTGTCTTCGAACTCATATCCAACCATCGTGGTGCTGGGTGCTGCAGAACGAAGCGGGATTCCCTCATAAGCATAATTTCATAAAATTGAGATGTTAATTCCCTTATTTGGTGCACTACTGGAAACAGAAAGGCCATGGTCAGTCCTATGTTTACAGACAAAGATGTACGAAGCTATGCTGACCAAACGCGCAATCCACAGAACTGCAAACGACATTCATTCCACTGTCGCATCTCCTCAGTATGATTTACCGGTACATTGACCAACCAGAGCTGAACGGTTGAGGTTTTGCAGCTGGTTGTCCGTTCTTACCTTCAGACCTGGCTTGCGGACAAGTTTCAAGAGAAAAATAAACAAACACATGTTGCACGCAATGTCCAAGCTTTCTTTTTACCCCCCTATGTTGCATTTTTACCTCAGCCTTCCCGTTCTCTAGAACCAATGCTCACAAAACAAGTCCGGTCTTGAGGAAAAGCATGCTACGTCTGGTATGCAACGTCCGCGGGTGCACCAGAAGAAATTTGACTACGTGGGGAGGCAGCATGGTCCTTCAATCCCCTAAAGTCCATTTAGATCCCCTCTCCCCCAATATCATGGCCTGTGGCGGCGGTTATGGACACCTATGGAATCAACACTTTTTACCAAATTTCTCGGCCCCCTAACATTGAGGAAGGCTGAATTTTTTATCAACTAACCTTCATACTATGGGTAATCATTGAAATAAATTAGGCTTTGATATCCCTTTTTCTTCTTGGTGCGCTATTTTTTATGGCAATGAGTGTAGTATGCATGTGTCAGTACAACATCCTATGAATCGCAGTTTTTAAATTATGAAACCCTTCACCGAACTCTTAGGACATACCTTGTATGGGTCTACATAAAGCTTAATTTTTTAAACAGACTTCATTGACAATTACAAACCAAAAATTAAGGGAATAGTTATATTCATCATAAACGGGACTATAACATCCGATTCTGTATCGAGGCAAATAAGTTGAATTCATTTACATTGCATATTTATAAAATTTAAGATTTAAATACGAGTTTTCAATTCTTTTGCCTCATTAATTATTAATATACATACTTTATAAAATATAAATTTGGAATTTTCCATGAAAATTCTTTTAGTAAGGTATAAAAACAAAAACTTCAGCTTTTCAGCATTCTGTAGTTTCATTTTTTAAGTTTGCATTTATTCACATTATAAATCAAAATTTAAAGAAGGAAATCAATTGAGTAGGTTACTTCCGATTAATGAAATGCTAAAAATTAGCCCCTGTGAAGTTTCATTCATTTAATCTTAAGTACATACAAAAATAAATATTGATGGTGAGACTTGCCCTTTTTAGAGCTGCAGAGAGCAAGAAATAAAAACATATTCCAAGTAGAAGAAAATCCAGAGCTTTCAAGATGTTTAAGCATAATCTACAAATAAGTGTTCGGTTAATATTTATATAAAATATTTTGTTCAAAAAATGTACTTCATTGGTTATAAATTACAAAAAAGGAGATTTTATTACGTCACAGAAATCATCACTCGAGTCCAACAAAGCCGCAAAAGTTTCTGCTGCTGTATTACACTTCATGAATTTAAAGTGATAGTTGTCTAGCTGTTTTTTTGATCTTTCCACTCCCGATGAATGAAGCAATAAATCCTAAAAATAAACGTTGTATATTACTCTAAATTTGTAAAATAATATAAAAATTTATTAAAATTTATTTAGGGAATAGTAACAAGAGAAACAGTAACTATCAAAGCATCTTTGACAAAAAAAGAGACAGAATTGGTAGCTGTGATGATAAAGATGCACATTGACACAAGTTCAATATCAGAATATATTATAATACTGTTATGTTTTAATAACACAAAATTAAAAAGTGTAAAACAATATACAAAATTTTGAAGTTAGAAAAAAATAATTTAATATATTTGGCACTAATTCCATAACTAGATAATTTAAACATTTCCGAATATTCTATGGAACTTTTTATTGTAACATGTGCATTTCAGTTCTTAAGGATTTTACGATATGATTTACTGAACTCTGCTCTTTGTAGATTTTTATTACTCCTAATATTATTCCTGAAACTTAAATTAACCTTCCATTTCACTATCATAATGCAAAAAAGTATCTTTAAAAGGATAACTATAAATAAATAAAATAGTATGTTTAAACTCCAAAGTAATAAGAGTATTTCGTTTCCATTCACCTTATAAAAACGAATTTTTTTCATCAAAGTAGGATATGGAATAGCTTTACTTCTTTCTCTCGCAATACTCAGAAGTTCTGGATCATCTAAAATGCGACCAAATAAACTAATCATGAACCCCTTGGCAACCGGAGTGTCCACTCCGTTTCTCGCCACCAACTGAAAAAATCATGTTTATAAACCCTTCATCAGTAACACAAGTAAGAAAAAACGTTTTTCTTGGTGCCCGGAATGTTAAAGCTAATTTTGTACACATATGACTTGCTGATTCAGAATATAGCATCCGTTTTGTGCAGCAGCTCTAGTTTTTGCGATATTTTACATTAGACCTTCTACAATATTCTACATTCTATATCAAGGGTCGGCAACCTTTTGAATCGAAAGAGCCAAAAGTTACAATTTACAAAATTTCCCAGTTTTTAAAGAGACACTAAAATGTCTGTTTCAATGTTATAGTATATAAGCTTATTATTTTTGATTTTAGATTGGGAGGATGATTTTATAAATTTGTGATTTGTTGGGGAGGTATACCCAACATTTTTTCTGAGGTACCGCCTTTGGTCCTTTCGAGTGCTTTTTACATCAAGTTTTAGATGACTTATATTCTTACACATGCACATTGGAAATTAATTTTAGTAAGCTTAATTTCAAAACTTTGTAAACACTGGGTACTCTAAAAAGATTTGAGGGTTTGGGGAAATTTTTCTTTCAAAATAACGTTTTAGAGCTCATTTTAGTCCTTTTTGAATTGCATCCTAAGAGCACCGCTCATTATTTAAGTGGCAGAATTTTCAAGGATAGTTATAATAAACACTAAAATTTTAAGGGGGTGGGGCTACTAATTCAGAAAAGTTTTAGAAATTTGCCCCTAAAAGTAGTGTTTTAATTCATTTTATATGAACTTCTATATTAGACCCAATGAGGATCCCACTCCTCATGAATCACATAATTTCCAAGGAAAAACAGCACATAATATTACATTCCAAAATTTTGAGGGGTGTTTGGAGGTTCTCCCCCAGAAATTGTTTGGAGTTTTTTTAAGTAGTGTTTTGACTTATCTTGATAACTTTAGGTTACGCTGCTCCTTGTGGAGTCACATTGATTTGAGAAGAAATATTTTTACACTTTTACACTTTTTAAAATACACTTTGTATTTTTCTTTTTGTATTTCATAAATGTTGTATATTATTTTATTTATTTATTTGTTTTTTAATTTCATGTCCTAATCAATGTATTTACTTTCTCGGTTACCTGGACGGGATTGATTCCCCTTGGTAACAAATATAATTTTTAATATTTTTCTTATTGTTGTCTCTTAAATTGAAAATAAAGATTATTATTATATTATTATTATTATATATTTTCTGATTTTTAAGGGTTTATATAATAAATAATTAATTTTTTCGGATGGAACTGGAGACCCTCAACTTTACATCAAAAGAGCTTTAATGGATACTATGCTTTTTTGAGAGAAACAACTCTACGTCTCGTTATTTGCATTAGATTATGGGTGTTGTGGGGTATAGTTAGTAAGTAAATTAAGTATAATCGATCTAAATAAGTTCTAAAAACATATATTAGCCAGTTTTGTCACACTGGAAAACTCAAAATATTTTTTAAAAATTTCTTAAAAAAAGGGTAATTTTTCCACTTTTTTCAAACTTTAGGGCTCTATTAGGTTAACCTTAAAGCTATCTTAGGGGGCTGAAACTTCCTACGCTTTCTATTGGGACCCAAAGAAATGGCAAAAGCATCTGAGAGTGAGTTTTTTTTACTTTTTGAGACACCTTTATATCACCATATTGTATAGAACGTATAGCAAAAGTCTTAAAAACGACATTGTAGAGTATCGCAAAAACTATAGCTGCTTCACAAAAACGGATGCTATTATTCAGAATCACCAGGTAAAATATATACAAAAACAGATCTTATATTCCCAGCACCTAAATGTGTGTTGACCAGTGTAATCTGTGTAACAAATAGTTTTGAATGCTTACATCGGCTACAGTCATCATCATGTGTTGACTGAAGGACATCATTCCTGAGGTATAGTAGTTGCAATTCATGATATTATCCAAGTCTCCTGAGCTTGCTGCTTGTTTCTGAAGAAGAAATTCAGACACATTATAAAATGCATCGGATCTTTTCTTGAGATAAGTTCTTCCCTGCTTAACTGAGTAACAAAACATTGTTTAGAGTTTGCTCAGAAGAGTTGAGATGATGTGATTGAAGCACTTAGAAGTTGGGTAGTCTATTTGTAATAAATAGTAAATAATAATTACCTGAAAAGCCAAACCAAATATTTTCAACGCCAGCTCCATTCCTAATGGTGAGGTAGCACCTGGCATTACTTCTCTAGAAAAAAGAAGTAAGATTTTATTGAGAAACCTGGGTTAAGAGGAAAAACTAATATTAACCCCATTTCAAACCCAGCTTTTTTTACCATGAAATATTCCACAAGAGGCAAAGTCGGGTCATCTTACGATATGCTTCTGTTAATATTTTCAAACTCTTGATATTCGAATATAATCGCACCATCACTTTTAGCCTGTGAATTTTTCTAATTGTAAGAAATATTTGAAATTAAAAACGCAAAATAATCCTCACCCAGTGTTGGCAATGGTCAGATATTCCCTTTCACTTCGAAGTGGGGAATCGAATTCGTGTCTGATTTCAAATTCAGTTTCGGTAGCCATATTTGTAATAGGACGAGACTGAAAATACAAAGTAGATTAGCAAATTACTAGTAATGCCAGAATATTCAATGAATATAAAATGACTTATCTGTGCTTACTTGTAGTATGTATATTCTATCATTGACAATTGCCCACTCTATATCTCTCGGGGATCTAAAATACTTTTCTATCTGTAAAAAATATGAATGTTCTAAACTCTAAAGATAAGCGGATTCTTGGTGTCTAAATTTTATGGTAAGAATATTTCATTTAAAGGGGTTCATATTAAAGTCTCAAATATTTGTACGAGTAGAGAAAATTAACTTTTCTCTGTAGATCATGTCACTTTTATTTATAAACCAGCTTTGAAATTTCAAAAATATGTATGTTAATTGATAACAAAATTTAAATAAAATAATATTCAAAACTAATCATATTTGTATGCAGAATGAAGCTAGAAGCTAAATTACATTACAATTTCTTTGAAAAGAATTTCTTATAGCTAGATCTTTTTTCTTGGTTCAGATTTAAGGTAAGCAAGAAAAATTACAAATCCTCGCTAAAGGCGCAACATGACATAACTGCATTTTCCCAACTTTACAGGAGAAGAAAAAAAACTGTTTCACTCTTTTAATAAAAACAAGTGTGCATAATAGTTTGTAAACCTTTATTTAAGCCTTTTTGACCGGGGTTTGAAGTGAAACGTTTCGCTGTGCCGGTGTTCCTAACGAAGTTAATGATAAGGCCTGTAATTATGTCATTTGCCTTACAATAGCAGAAAATGATAGAATAGACGATTGCAGCGATATGAGTCGTTTTATTTTCACAAAACTGTTTGTGTTAGGTAATCCGGGGTCCTCAAACTAATAATTTATAACTCAAAATGGCAAAAATGTCAGTTATGTTATGTTGCGCCTTAAGAGTCGAAATATTTGTGTTTGATAAAATGAGACAATCCTATACTTTTATTGCTAATCTTCCTAATTTCTCTGCTTGTTCTTTTGATAAACAACATTCTTTTCTTGAAGTTTCAGAAATATCCTCTGTCAATGTACCACCTGAATCTAAAATAATTTTTGCACCGAGTTATAAGGGAATTACCCAAATAGCATAACAGCACAGTGCATCATAAAATATATACAAACCTCGCACAATCATTCTTTGTCGCTTTTCTCCAATTTTCATATCGAATAATTCCACTTCATTGTTTTTCCTTCTTAGTGTAATAGTGTCAGGTTCTACCGATCCTGACACTACTGTCTAAAATGTCAAAAAGAGGTTCATACGGAGTAGTCACAAAATAATTTCCTTAGTCACTAATAAAAATTCACACTTTATGGTAAATTTAATAGTTTTTTTAAAATAATATTATACTAATCTTTCCAAGTTATCAAAAAAACTTTTAAACTCGGTCCAAGAGAGCAACAATTCCATTTATGTTAAAACAATTTTTGCGAAATTTAAAAATTAAACCACATATTACCTATTGCTTAAGTTGGTTGTCGTAGGATGAAATTAAGGGAGTTTATTACCTCTCCTAGACCATAATTGGCAGTTATGGTGAGGTAAGATGGATTGCATGTAACTGGATCACATGTAAAGAGGACGCCTGATACCTCACTATTGACCATTTCTTGAATAACTACAGCCATTGGAGAGTTAATGATTTGACCATAACACCTGTAATAAAACTATATTTAACGAAAGCAATAATCACTCTTTTGTCAAAATTCTTCTATTAAGTAGGTAACACCTTAATACACCTTAATATATAGAAGTAAGATATTTTTGTTTAAAGATTCTGTAGATAGTATTTCACAAAGTGAAAAAAAATTCTTGTGAAGTATGATTGAACGCGAAAACCTGCAGATAAAGACGCATATAACGCTTTAAGAGTATTAAATAAACAAGAAATATTTATTTTTCACTCGTAGCTATTCACTCGTTCATGAAAAAAAACATTTCAAATTGCAAAAAATTTAGACTACCTTTTATATTCAACTGCATTAAAATTGAATTGTGAAGCCCAACATTTTTTAACGGCATGAAATATCTGTAAAGAGAAAAAGAATTGATTGAATTTTCAAATGGGACACTTCTTTTTTTAATTACGTAATCATTCATTGTTACAAAAAACTACGGTTTTGCAATAACTTTTTAAAAACTGTAAAAACTGTTTTACATAGTGAATGAAAATCCGTTATGTTATACTTACATCTTTTAGACCTTGGACACCTAAAAACGTATCCATTTGTCCAGCAGAAGACATTGATTCCGTATCTTCCCCTATAGTTTTTAAAGAAAAGTATTTTTTCTCAACGTTATGTAGAATACAAAAGCAAAACTAAATATCCATGTTATTCAACACTAAGCGATAGTTAACCAAAAACTCCAAAGTCTAATTCAGACGGATAAATCAAATATTTTCATACCTTATTTGTGAGATATGGTAATAAAATAAAAGGTAATTATAGTTCTCACTTATTCAGTAATTAGTGAAAGGTTTTTTTAAATAAATAAGCCAAAAATTGATGATGGATAATAAGGAAAGAAGTAAATTAAAGAGTACAATAATAGTTTTTTTAATAATGGAATAACTATATTTCCTTATTCAATTTTTGTAATTACGTATTAAGTATCTTACCGGTCGCTGAAGATCTTACAGCAAATTTATATCGGTTGAGGTCAACGCCGTACATGTCTTTTAAATCAAGAAGAATACTCTGACAGATTTGATTTGGCAATAAGGTTCTATCAATCACATTCGAAACTCTAAGATAAAAATAAAAGAAATTTAGTTATAATCGCGTATTTGAAAAATCTTTTAATACTATGAAACTAACATTTTTATTTCATAAAATTTTTCGTCCTATTTGTTAATTAGTCTTAGTCGAAAAAGGTAATGCGATGGGATATGATAAACTATTTAGTATATTTATTTTAAGTTTATGAAGGATGTTCTACACTGAAATCAAACAAATGGTAAGAAAACTCAAAAACACAAGAAATACAGTTGGGCTTGAATACATTTTAGAATTAAAATACAATAACACTGGATGTAATGGGCAAAAATTACACATTTATATTTAGTTTTTTTTATTCCATAGAGATAATCAAGAGAAGAATGTAAGCAAAAAATGTTTGAATCATAAAAATCATTTATTTTTTTATTTAATTTTGAATATTAACATTACATAAAAATATTTTAACATACAACAAATGTTTTTACTTACATTAAAACATTTTAAAAACTCCAAATCTTAAAAATTTACCTTTTACAAGCAGCTTTCAGATCTCCTTCCTCATTTCGGCTGAAACATAAAAATATATTTATCTATACAATTTAAATAATTTAGTAGACATTTATAAATTTAAAAATGTTTTATATCCTTTAGTACTTACTATGCAATATTCACCATGTCTTTAATTTCGTTTGCGATTTCTCGGTTTATAAATTCTTTAAAAGCAGCTGTAGTAACTATAACCCCTTTTGGTACTTGAAACTAATTGAAAAAGAGTTGTCAATAAAAGTAGACAAATCAGTAATATATCGTCGGCGTACAGGAAAAAGATCCAAGTCACTTTTGGTAAATCTTTTGAAAGCTGTAGAACAGTGCCAAGGAACAAATAGATCCCCCTTAGGGCCCTTCTAAAATCTCCTTAAGTTAAATAATAGTATGTTAGCTGGAGCAAAAGAAAGCTATCTGTTATGACCAATTTTGGTGTAACCTCGTACAAAGCAGATGAGCCAGAAGTGACTTAGTGCCTTTCTCCGACGATATGTAGCTGCTAGACTTCGGTTTATAAACATTGTACCGTTTTGATTTCTGTACTCAGTTTCGTGAGTTTTCCCAAAGAGGAACCTTTTCCACCAGATATATCTAGAAGATGGCTAACTTTGTTCTTGAATGTGACCGTCAGTGGGATGCCTTAAAAAATAGAATCATGTATTTTTTGAGAGCAAGTATAACTATATACACCTAAAAATATAAAATATTTCACTGATTTAAATTCAGTGCTATATTTATCATTGAGTACAATATATCCGTTCTGATTGACGACTCTTAAGAATTTATACTAATTAAATTTTTTAATAATTACCTCTTTTAGGAATTTATATAGTTATAACAAAGTTTAAAAAAATCTTTAATTAAAAACTTTCAGTTAAAAAAAACACAATAACATCTTATCAATTGATGAAAATGTTATGTTTAATAATCTTAAACTACCCAGGAAAAGCTAACGCATTCCCCTGGATTTCCTTCTCATTTCCAAATCCCATTGTAAAGAAGATTTTGGTATTATTAAGTAGTACTTAAAGATCAAGAGTTCATAACTGTAAAATTACGTCTGAAAAGAGGTGTCCAAAGATGAACCCTGGGTCCCCCATTCTTTCCTGCCCTTTGCAACTTACATTCAAAAAGAAATGTAGATGGATTTGAATAAGACAGCACTATCTTTTGGGGGTTCAAAACAAAATATTAACAAATGATATCGCTGCATTTCAAAGGGTATTATAATTTAAAGTGCAATGCGTTTAATAACAGCAACAAAATATCTTTCATTTTCGTAACATATACTATAAAAGTGGTAAATGAACTATTATATCACATTTCAATTTTGTGATAGGGAAGGGTTCTTATGGATGCGGATAGTCCGTAAATGACACTATTTGAAATTACTAAGTATGGTACGCGGACTTCTTTGAATTAGGAAACACTGTTTAAGAAATGGGTTTTGAGTTAAACTTAATTTCGCAACAAAAGGGTTCCTTCAGTTGATCAGTTTGAAACCGCAAACCCTTTAATATCCTTTCTCAACCTCTACTTACTTTGCGGCAATGATATAGCTTCAATAAGTTGCGAGTGTCTCTTTGGCTCTTTATACACTTCCCTAAAAAATGTAATTATTTATTGGCAACGAGTAATATGGTTCGTATTTTTAAGTTATTTATCATGTCTTCTCAAGAAACTCTTAGTTTTCAATACTACAGTGAATGAAACATTATATTTTTGAACTTAAATTTTTGAAATACATTTAAGTAATACCTTTGACGTTATTTCTTGAAAAAATATACCTCAAAAGTAATTAAAGTAAAAAGCTATTGACGGTTAGTCAAAATACTAACTTACCCTGATAGAATAAAACCGTTTCCCTTTTTGTTGTTCTCATGAAATTCTATGAAAGAAAGATCTAGAAAACCAGACCATCCTTCGCCACTATACAGAATAATTGGTTCACCAACTACCTCCCCTTTCACTTTGAAGTTGTCTCCTAAAGAAAAAAAAATATTTTAATCGGGGGAGTTAAATTTTTTTATTTGATTTCATGTATTAGATAGCGGTATATTAAGATATAAATGCAGTGCCTACAATTTTATTATAATATCTGTGATAAACTATTCATTCATTAACATTAAACAAGTCATTCACTCTTCATTATAATAGCAGTTGACTGTTGTAATAATATGAAATTAAAAAAAGAAAATGAGGGGATACTTTGATTTAAGGAATAAATTTTTTTTAAATGTTTAATTAATTTTTCCCTTTATCACTTTCGAAAACACAAATTTTTTTACTTTTCAATGGATTAAGGGCTTAAGGGAAACTAATAAGATACCCCCATAAATATTTTATGACGTACACTAATTTATAATAGAGCGTATTAAAGGTTGAATACTTAAAACAAGACTTAATTCATATGAAATTCAAGAAATATTTAATGTAGCCTTCGACAATTGTAAAAGACGAATTAAAGAGTTTGATTAATAATACTTACAGCAGGATAATAATAATAATTTATGTACTGAAAATGTTCATACCTGCTGTGAATAGGGTTTGAAAAGCGTTATTGGATTTTTCGGATCTATGAGGCTTGATATTTATATCCAAGTCAGTGACCACTTTCATCTGCCCATCTGGTTTAACAACAAAGCCAAATGGCAAGCTAGTAAGTAATTTAATTTATTAAGAAAATGAAATTAGAAAATTAGTAATATAAATTAACTTCTTTAAATTTTACAAAAATACTGCATTTAAAAAACGGTGCAAAAAAGGTAGGAGCTATTTACTTGTGAAAAATGTTGGGAGCGGATGCCTTGGTCACATGAAAAGTCAATCCTGTCTGTAAAAATATTGAAAAGTTTCATAAGAGAACATAATTTAAATATTCATTTTTCAATGCCTCAAATATGTTTTATAATATGAAACAGAATTCTTGAAGCTAATTTGTAAATTTCAAAAAACGTATAGAGATGCATTCATACTATACTATTCTGTTATATAGTTATATAGATATGTTCATATCTATCCTATTAAGATAGAAACCTAGGAAATTTCTTATAACAACAAAATCTTACTTCAGGTAAATTTCCAAGTATGTGGGTAGATTTACATCCAACTATATTTGCACTGCTACCTACAAAACAATTCCAGCTAGTAGACAAAGTTTTGAATAAAATTTGTATAAAGTAATACATAGGTAGAATTAAACTTTTTTACCTGTATTCCTAATTTTCTCTCCAAAAAGGTAAAGTTCATATTCCAGACCATCATTAACGCAGACATTCCCCATTAGAACTCCAGATTGAGCATAGAAATTCAGAGCTTTCGAAAATCTTTCAAAATACAACAAAAGTTATAAAAGAATGGAATGAAATGGAGTTTTTTCAGTCATAAATTTTAACCACTTACTCAAGAACAGGTGGAAGAAAAGGAATTTTCCAATTCGCTCTGGCTATAGAACTTGCAAATCCTTCAATATTAGAATCCAATGTCAAGTCATAGACATTTGAAGAAGCCGTCCAACTAGATGGAATAAATTTTTAAAAAATTATACACCATTTCTGTCTAAACAAGCCATCTTAATTTCGCAAGATTTCAATCAAAAACCATCAAACACCATTTTAAAAAGGAGTCAAACAAGCTTTAAAACAAAGAATATGGTATTAAAGATATTATGTAGATTTAAAGTTAGAGTTTTAGGTAAAAGCTTTAAAACTCAAACTAAAAACTAAATTAATCGTTAAATAAATTTTATTGGTTTACTTTACATGTGATGACCTGCATGTTGATACTTACATGAATACAAATTTCACGAAAACTTCTCCTTGTTCTTTTGTGACCGGTGACGTTTGCCTGGAAAAAATAGCCAGTCAAATACTTTAGCATAATAATAATACTTTATCCAGCATAATACTTTATGACCATCAGTAAATTTCCATTCATAATCGTAACTCACTTCAACATTCCACAATAATGAACTCTCCATTTCCTCATGGGACTCAAATAATGCATTTGCAACCGGCCACAAGAAAACTTGACGCATTTTCCCTCGTAAGGGTGCTGGTAGCCAATGTTCTCACTCAGGTAGTATGCTTTGCCGTTTGCTAGTTTTAGGTAGATCCAGGCTTCAGCACCTTGATTGCTGCCTCTTGCTATCCGCGAGACGAAACACTCGGATTTAGAGTTGATTCCGTAAAAGAAAACCTCGTCAGCCGCCTATAAGGAAGGGATTCCTTACTATACACTATTCATTTTGAATAGGCGCCTGAGTACATTTCCTTCCTTCAGCACTGAATGGGTAACCATGGAAACTATCAACGTCAAAGAGACGAAGAAGGCTTACGATTGGCTGCGCGAAGAGCGTAACTATGGTTACGCTTTTAACGAGGGGGAAAGCACTATTTTTCTGGGGCCTATTCAAAATGAATAGAGTACAAGTGAACTATTCTTATTAGATAGAGTTTTAATTCTTAAGTGTGAGTTAATTGCTTTAGTAATATGATTTCGAAAATTCATAAGGATATTAAAATGTTCTGGGAAAAAGAAATGGAACCGATGCGATGGTGGGAATACTTATTTTTTTATTTCGTGAAGAAATATCGGTATCAACCACTGATAGAATGGAAGGAAATACTTATTGTAAGTTAAAGGACTTATTTAATGCATTAAAAAATGAAATGATTTCATTTTTTCAGTTCAAATTCAAATTTAATTACATAAAAATAAAAAAAGTACACAAAACAGAAATTATTATACTAAATAACAAAAAGGAAAAGAAAAGGGGGTAAAAGATCTTCCATGGGCTTACACAGGGTGTAAAGGAAAGTCCCTTTACCCCGAAATAAATTGCTAACGGAGCAAGCTAAATCTATGAAGTTAAGGTAATGGTATAGTAAAGTGACTATGCGCAACCGAATGCCAGTGATCGCAGCGCCTTCTAGCGGAAATTTTAGGAGTTATAGATTTTATTTTAAAAACTATTACGAATTTGCTATACTCTATTCATTTAGAATTGGCGCTTCAGAAATAGTGCTTTCCCCCACGCTAGAAGCGTAACCATAGTTACGCTCTTCGAGCAGCCAATAGTAAGCCTTCTTCGTCACTTTGACGTAGATAGTTGCTATGGTTACCGATCGGTGGTGGGGGAAGGAAATATTTTCAAGCGCCAGTTCAAAATGAACAGAGTATAAAATAGTCAATTACAAAGTTGTAGAGCAGCATCGATTTAGTAGGAAAAGACACCTTAAGCAAAAAAATATCTTGAATAGAACCCCTAAAACACACGCTTAATTAGGTTGAATTTACGTAGATTTTACATCTTAAAACCCTTCTCATGAGGTGAAAATGAAAAATTTTCTATTTAATGAGTTAAGAATACTTTTATTCATTTATTTAAGTCATTAAATTGAAAATTTCTCACTTTCACTTCGTGAGAACCTTTTTAAGACGTAAAATCTACGTAAATTCAACCTAATTGAGCGTGCGTTTTAGGGGTTCTATTCAAGATATTTTTTGGCTTAAGGTGTCTTTTCCTACTAAATCGATGCTGTTCTACAATTTTGTAGTTGACTATTTTAGGAAATTCCTAGTAGTTCTTAAAATAAAATTTATAACTCCTAAAATTTCCGCTAGTGGGCGCAGCGATCGCTCGCATTCGGTTGCGCATAGTCACTTTACTATACCATTACCTCAACTACATAGATTTAGCTTGCTCCGTTAGCAATTTATTTCAGGGTAAAGGGACTTTCCTTTACACCCTGTATATTAACTTAAACGAAATTGAAAAATAATAATAACATTAAAATAAGTATTCAAAGGAAAATAGGGTCTAAGCTGGCAAGGCAATGAAGATAATGCCATTTTCATGCATTTCTCAAATATTCTTTCGATAAATAATACTAAAGATTTAAAATTGTAGTAGAACTTACTAAACGTGCCCCGGTATATTTTATTTATAGCTTGTTTAAAGATTTAAATAAAGAAGGTTTTTAAGAATGATCAATATCATACTTCTCTCAAGTAGGATTCTGGCATTGGTGACTCCAGATCTTTTTCCAATTGAGGTACCACGAATCCTAACTTTACAGGATCCCCTACAGCTGTTACGTCGTATAAATTGAATCTTGGACAGTGGAATAAGTTGTAAAGGCGTATTGCAATGTACGCAAGAGCCCATTTTATAGTGTAAAAGAAGTCTGAAAATAATTTTGCTTTATTTAATTACATTATGTTATTAGAACTATCAATTAGGGTAACTATAGTACTTTCAAGGATAATATTAGTCCAGAAAATGAAAAAAAATGAAAAATAATGATCTGAGTTACATAAAGGAGAGAAATAACTACTACTTATTATTATTGTTATTATTTTTTGCAAAGAGCCAAAACCTCAAAAAACTGCATTGATTTTTTAATGTAGCTTTGTGTGTTTCGTATGTTCCTGATTTTACAATCACTTGACCTACTAAATACTAAAGAGTATTTTAACTTGGAACAGTTGTACCATGAGAGTATAATAAATAATAAGGGAATCTATATAAGGAGGAAAGGAGATAATAAAGCAATCTATTTGAATTTACCTTGATTTTTTACTTTAAATTGTAACATTTCTTTTACAGTTCATGTGATAGTTGCAGAAAGCATAAAAAGAATTTTGTTAACTATTTGGTCAAAGAAATAAAGATTTTTTTGAGAGATGGATAGGATTATAGACCTCTGATAATACCACAACATATTTTAATTGAAAGTCAATCAACTTCAAGTGGCCCACCACTGGTTGCACGACCATTTTTTAAAAAGAAGTACATTCTGACTATCCGAAAAAAAATATTACATAGTCCTCTTGAAAACAGACCAATTTTGAAAAAAAAATATTTTTAAGGAAAACATTTTAAAATCAATCTTTTAGTTAGACCATTTACATCCAAACAATTTTGGTTAAATTAAAAATAATGGTTGATTTAATCTTCTTTTAGGTTATGGTTGATTTAAAAAAAGATTTCAAATTTTTCAAAAATGGTTCGAGTAACTAATTTTACTTTTTTTGGACGACATGAAATGGATTGAACCCTGTGATTACCCTCAAAATTTTTTGTGTTGTTGATTTTTTTCATGAAATAAACACGGAAAAAGGGAAAAGGTTACCCCAGTTGACTCTAATTTTTAAATAGTGCTAAAATTAATTTGATAATATTTGTAAACAACCAATCTGTCTTAGTTTTATCAGAAAAAATAAAAAGTGAAGGTTTCAAATGCATTTAATCTCAAGGCTATCTCTCCCAAAACAAACTATCTTCTTATTTATCTTTCATCTGGTTGTAAAGAAGTAATGCACTATGCTCTTTTATAAAAGTTGCATGCAACGGAAAACTATAAAGTTTGAATCCAGATAAAATTGCTTTTAAGCTCAAATAAAGGATTAGGGCTTTAATATAAAAATACGATTCGTCAATAGGAAGCATTCAATTCTGAATAAATAATTGATATGAATTTAATACTAAATATTTTTTTGTTATTTTAATGCAAGGTTATGCTCGGAGTAGAATAAATATTATTGTTCTGTTTTGTTGTAAGTTACTGATTTTAAAGATAGGTTTACTGGAAAAAGCTGTGCATCTAAAATTGATTTTAAAAACACGTACCAAAATATTCTTTCACCACTCTCCAAAAAATATTATTTGAAATTTTTTTCAAAAGAAAAACTTACGTAAAATTTTAGACATATTTCTTATTAAAAAAGCTTTATTGATGCAAGACTTATTTGCAAAATCAATGTAAAAAGAAACATTACACCCAAAACTCAACCAAAAATTATTTTTTGTTGTAAGAAAAATCAATTTTAAGTATCCTATTACTTGGACTCTCACCTTATCACTACTTCAATAAATGGCAATTAGCTAAAAGGTGCATTATCCATTTAAATGAAGATTTGGTAATAAATTACTCAACATAAACCTAACCACAAGAAATGACATAAACTCTTACCCAAAGGAGACTTTAAAAGCTTAAAGATAAAACGAAATAACATCCTTTAAACACAATATCCCTTCCCTTGATATATTGTGCTGAAAACTGACTTGATATACGATCAGTAAGGGAGAACGGATTGAATGATAGAACTTATCATATGATAAGCTATCTCAAACCGTTCTTAACCAATTCAATAGATTTCTCCTTTTCTCCATCTCAAGTTATAAGTATAAACAATCAGTAGTGTCTTTTATCGAAAAAAAAAACAACAACAACTGGTCTCTGGTTTCTCTTATGCAATTTTTTTCCGTCATAGTTTTTAATCGAGGCATTTTTTACTACCAAACCCATGCCTTTTCTTTCATAAAAATCAAATATTCCCCAAAATAAGTGTGGTCTTTTTTTTAGTTCGTGGCCAAGGTGGTGTAGTGGTTAGTGTGTGTGGCTACGAGCATTACCGACCCAGGTTTGATGACTTGCGGCCTCTGCTGGAACTGCCCAGTTACACGATAATAGTCGGAGTGAAGCAGAACTTTCCAAGACACGCCATGTGAGTGTTTGCAATTCACATCGCCATTCGCTTATAAAAGACTATTTTTCTCTTAAAGAGGGTTATTAAGTGACTCTTTCCTTCCTCATCTGTAGTATTAATACACTTCAAAATGTATTTAAAAACCAACGAAAAGAAATAAAATGAGCTACTTTCTGACTGGCAATAAACCTTGATGTGCCAAGTTTGATAAATTACCGTACTTGAGAAACCACGTGACCTACTTGACAATTGGCATGTAAGTTACTGGTACCGTGTAAATTGGGCAACATCTATGCTTGAGCATTTCGAACCCAAAACACCCGGCTATGTATCCAGACACGTTAGCCACTTGACTAGAACGTCGAAAAGTGTTTCATCAACTCCTCTCAACTGGTTACAAATAAGCTCACTTCTTGTGTAGTTTCACAGTAGTTTAAATTAAGAGAACTTGTATAGTCAGTTATTGTTCATTTATTGCTTAAAGATTACAACTAATATTGCTTCTTTTCCTAAAATTTTCGTCTTTTAAGGTTGAGGTAATCTTTGCAGAATCCCTTTCTTTCCATCAAGTACAACATAATCACCTACAAAATAAGAAAACAACAAAAAAATTAGCTGAATTAAATACAATTGAATTGAATTAGCTGGTTTTAGTTATCTCTATGTTTAAAACAAAAAATATACACACTCAAGCTACTCGGAAACTTTCTGAAGAGCGTATAAAGTAATATCTTCTGGGGTGAAATGTGCAACTCTTTTAGATAGCGTGAAATTGGCTCCATATGTCCTTCCTTATATGGGCCTGGTGCTCTTACACCCCTAAACCAACCAACCACTTAAGTAACATTTTTAAATATTTCTTTATTGTTATTGTAATCATAAATTCTTTGTCTTGAATCGGCAGAGGCAAAAATTCCCTCTCGGATTAAAATCTTTTCGTTACAATCTATATTTTAGTGTTTACAAAAAATTCCCTCTTGTACACAAAAATATACGTACCAGTTTTAAATAATTTTGTTGCTCCTTGAGCGCCAACTAGACAAGGCAAACCATATTCTCGGCTTACAACAGCACCTAAAAATATAGAAACAAAGATATAGTTAACTAAATATTTTGAGTTCTTATAAAGGTAACAAACATTATTAGTAAATTCAATTAAATATTTTTAAAAGTATATTATTTAAAAGTGTTAAAATTATTAATTTTAATGGCTTAAAAATTAAATAATACTTCAATGAAACAGTGTTAAATAAATTTCAATTTTCAACGGTATAATAGGTAGGAAAAGTCGTTAAAATTAAATAAATATTTACTACTGTGGTGCAGAGTGGAATGAAAATGTTTCTTGAATTTTACTCATTACTCAATGGTCTTTAATTATAATAGTGACTTGAAGGTTTACCATGTGAGATCAAACCCCCAAGTTCAGTCACCACTCCAGCCACAATTGGAAAGTATGGACTCCATCCTATGTCTGTACTGTAGGTGATTAAAATTTCTCCAGGCTGTCAAAATAAATTATTACTATTAAGTTCAGATACATATTTTGAAAGAAATATTTTACTGTGTCCAAATCAAAATTTGGGGCCTACATTAAGGGAGTCAATGGTTATGCAATATAATCGTAGTATTGTCCGACCGCCACGAGAAAAACTTTTGACGTCATGCAATATTGTGACGATTGTTATGGAAAACGGGTTATTCCACTTTGTTTTGGGGTAAAGGGTAATTTATAAACTCTCTGCTAAATCAGTGTGATTTTTATTTATATTTGAACTTATTTCCAAAGTTTTGCTTTCCTGTCAACGTTTTTCTCTTGGCGGTCGTATACTCTTCTGGGTCGTTTGTATTTAAAAAAAATTAGATTATAACAAGGTTGAGCTTAAGAATTCAATGAATTCTGAATAAATCGTCAAGTTTTTTCACCCCTAGCATTTTACGATAGGAAAACTGTCAGTCGATTGCGTGTTATCAACTTTAATACTTGCCTTAAGCAATGCAGCTTCATCTAACGACATAGCTACTCTAGCATACGCTTTTACAACTCCTTGACTAACCGGATATCCTTGAACAAAATAAATTTATAAACAAAATATAATAATGTGTTAATATCATTCTGGTGTACAATTCATACTTGTTAATCTGGGATAAGAAAGTAATATGTCACCTTTAATCGTTAAATCTGCCACATCATCGTAATTTTTTGAGGATTCTTCGAAATTGACCTATTTAAAAATATTTTTTAACTAACCCTTATTTGGAAAGTGGAATTTGAAAATTTAATTGAAATACTTACTGGTTTTGGCATTCCCCTCATTATTTCTGGGAATATATAATCCTCTATGGTTGGAAATATTTTTCGTCGGTAGACTGCCCTATGCATTGCAAAAAGTAAAACAAAAATATTAAATTTTTTATTTAATTTATTGAAGCAAGCCAAATTAATTCTTTTATTAATTTAAATGTCATTTTGAAATTACTTTGTTAAAAACTATTAAAATCACATTTCCGTTTTTAGGTTTTTGAAACCAAATATTTTAATTAATTAAATTACCTAACTTAAAGTGTTTAAAGTGTAACTTAAAGTGGAAAGACTAAAAATGATTGCTGTAATAAGTAGAAACTCACATCAATGACATTTAAAACATACCATATCAACCTACCTCGAAATAAGACTAGGGGATCTTGTTTTTAGTAATTCATCTATTTCATACAAAGTGAGAAAAAATATCAGATCTGCGTCTGGTATTCGACCCTCTGAAACCATCAGTTTTGCAAGATGGCGATACCCTTGCCTCAAATAATCAAATGATTTAATGGTTAGGGACTGAAAGACAAACAATACATATTTTTATTTTACGTAAAGAGTATGATGGAAATTTTTTAAATTTCCTCTTTATTTACATTTAAAGTCAGTTTGGAATGTCGAGATTTAAAATTTAATAGAGAAAACATTTTCTTTACATGAACTTCAGCAAAACTTTTTGAAATTTATTAAGTTTGTTGCGTTCTTTGAATAAAACTCAAACATTACTTTGCAAGCTTCTCTTGCTCTCACGCCTTTCCGACATTGAGGAAGGACAAATTTCAACATCAGCCTGTAATATTCAAAAAATATAATATAAGAGTACTCAAATTCATTGATTTTATTTGATTAAAATTTAAAATTATAGTAATTATTAGCTCAAATTTTAATTTCCTTTGTTGTTTTAAAATGAAAACTTTTCTTGCAGAAGACTTTTTAATAATTTGAATAAATATCTTTCATTCTCTTCTGCATTTGCTTTTTTTAATCCATCTTAAAAATGTAAAAATAACTATTTTCTCGTATTAAAACATAATTGAAACCAAAAATTAAATTTTAACCCTTTCAATACGGTAAGGGAATCAGAAAAGTGCAATTTTTGCACTTGTTTGAGCTCCTGGGGGGCAACTTCGATGAGATATCCATTAGATCATGATGTGTTTGGAGGCACAAAGGAGCATTTTATTCTGTTCCTTGAAGTTTTTCAGCAACTGGTACATAATGTTGCCTCAGTCGTAATTTCAAAATTTTCCACCGTGGGACAGCATATGCCCCAGCCGGTGCGAAAGGGTTAAGGGGAGATCAAGATAAGAATTCTTATAGTAATTTTTTGAAATGAGTTCTTACTTGGACCAAAATCCTAGAGGCACGTTAAGCTCCGATATTAGTTTATCGATATCGTCATCATCTTTCTTTCCTCCTTCTTTACAAGATCCAACCATATTCTGAAAAATATTAAATATTTCTTGATACTTTAACCAGTTTATGACCATATAAAAAGACCTAAAATGTAATCATTGGTTTAAAACAGGTTACAAAACTTTTCCATTCCTGGAAAGCAATTATTTTAACAAAGCTGGTGTTCTGTGATTATAAATTTATTTCACAATGAAACAAAATTTTTCACCAGTCACTGACTTCTTCTGATAGATACTCAAAACAGAAGTTTATTTTTTTTATTTAGGTCTTGCATAATAAATAAAGTAAACTGAAATTTTTAAGTTAAAATACAATCTGTTTGAAATAAATTTATCACAGAAGCAATTGTTCCATACCTGAAGAATTTTAATTAAGGGTTTGGGATCCATGGCCCATGTAACTGTTCGAACGTCAAACTAGATGAAAAAAATAACTATGTCATATATACAATAATAAAAATATAGTGCGAAGTAAATAAAGTTACTTTTAAAACTTCTTCTTCCCATACCTCTTTGAGACACCTATGTCCATGTTTCTTTAAGAACTGTCTAAATGAAATTCCAGAAGCAGTTGATGACGTTTTCAACCAATTTTCAGCTTCCTGTTCAAATAGGCACAAATTTATTTTCTCTCGATATCACCTTTTCACAGTTAATATCATTATCATTTTACCACAAGTTCGACCATAACAAGAGTTGAATGATTGTCTATGATATTGTCTATTGATCTCATACGCGCCTAAATTATAAAATATTTCAACTGATAAAACTCAGAAATATGTGAGGTATCGCAGAAGTCTTGTCTTACACTTGGTTTAGAACTCTAACAGCAACAGTCGTAAAAGTAGTGTCTGTACTTGGTTGCAATGTGTTTTGACCCTATGAAGTCACTACGTGGAAGGAAAAATTGAGTACACTGAGCCTGTTGGGTTTCTAGGAGAAGTTTCGGTAGATAAATCGTTATAAAAAGACGCTATATATACTTGGGTTTAACAAGCTAATCGTATTTCTAAATTGAAGTTCTTAATTCCATTCAAACTTCATAAACCACCCTGGGAACTACTTTCTTTGTTTGTGCTCAACCCAGGGTCAAGTAACCTTGCAGTCAAGTATCGGTACCTTTCTTCTTATTTATTATTCGATACTGCTTACAGACATGGGGTAAGCGAGGGGGATTTAGGGGGTTGAAGTACAACCCGAAACCGAAAAATCCTCCTTTTTATCTTAAAAAGTAACTAAAAGTATTCCATACTTCTTCAAAAGCCCCTATGTTCCATTCTGAAGTTTTTTGGCTATCCAGTGCCAACAGCATTCTTAAGGTGGCAAATTTTGAAGAAAAGGGATACCTATTAACCTCTATAAAAATCCTTCAATAGTGTAAAAGAAAAATTTATGAGTTTGGGGAATAAATCCCTCTTCGTAAAAAAATTAAAATTCAACAAAGATAAATTCTAAATCCTGTCACGACCCACCAAAAACTGATCTGACAACCCACAGTTAGAGAACCTCTGGTCTAGAGAGAACTAGCTTATGTAGAATCTAGTCTCAGAGTGTAGTTTAAAAGAAAGCATTACCCCTGGAGTCATGGCTTTAAATCCTTCGCTGCTGATTTCTTTTTGAATTTGAAGGGCTAGTTCCTGTTTAAGAATAATTTGAAATTATTATACTATGCACTAGTTTTGATAATGTCTAATTTGATAAAGTACAAACCTTCATTGCTTGGGGAACTTCAGCGCTTTCAACATTTGACGATGTGGATAAAAGTCGTGCGAAATCACTATATACATCTGAATCAAACTCTTAAAAAGAAAAAAAATAATTGAAAATTTTCACAATAAAAACGATGATTTGTATTTTTTTTAAAGTTTTTAGTTTCTTTGATCAATGTAGATTTGATTTAGAATTCCTAATTTAAATTTTGATAAACATATATACCTATTTATGCGAATTTTCTTACTTATTTCTATATACTACTTAAAAGTATTCAGATAACGTTATAGTTTATTTTTAGTCGAAGAGCCAGTAAACAGCTGACGACACATATTTTAGGAAAGCCTTAAATTTTCTCAGTGAGTCCGGTGTACCTACCGTACATGAGGTGGGGGTTAGTTAAGCCCAGTCGCGGTAGGTTCAGCTTTGCGCAGGTGTGTCACGTGTGTTAATTTGGTTAACAAAAAAAGTATTTTAGGAAGGCTGCCGTTTTGTCATGTCAAAATATATTATTATATGTACTCAAAAACAATATGGCAGACGATTCCCATGGTTATGAGTTCCTCGAAAGTCGAAATGGTGGTAAAAATAGTCGTCATATACGGCATTTAAAGCACCATTTAAACTAGTGTTGGTAAGACTAGTACAAGGAAAGTCTTTCCTCAAACTTCCTTGCACTAGTCTTGCCAACACTAGTGTAAATGGTGCTTTAAATTCCGTATATGACGACTATTTTTACCACCATTTCGACTTTCGTGGAACTTCGAGGAACTTTTGAGGAAATCATAACCATGGGAATCGTCTGCCATATTGTTTTTGAATACATATAATAATATACTTTGACATGTCAAAACGGCAGCCTTCCTAAAATACTTTTTTGTTCACCAAATTAACACACGTGACACACCTGCGCAAAGCTGAACCTACCGCGACTGGGCTTAACTAACCCCCACCTCATGTACGGTAAGTACACCTGACTCACTGAGAAAAGATAAGGTTTTCTTAAATATGTGTCGTCAGCTGTTTACTGGCTCTTAGACTATTTATATTATATTATGTTGATGTTGATTAATAATTTTTTGTGTAAAATTTTCAGATTTAAATATATTGTTTTAAATGTTATTAAAAGGATTTTCTATTTTAATGTTATTTCATTCACTACAATGCTTACCCGGAAATAAAAGTTAGGGAATATATTTTTACTTAAAATTTCAGTTTGTGTATACCATCAGTTCATAACATAGTAACTGAATTCACTCACTTCCATTTGTGTTGGTAAGAATAGTAAACAAATACATATTCCAGTTTGAAGAGTTTTCTGAGCTATTCATATGTCTTAAAGTTCCCTAGAATGGTGAAAATTTTTAAATTATCTATAAAAACTACAAATTGTCATTAATATAATGATAATGTGATGATAAGGTTATTTCTTTTATCCTACATCATCAAAATCGGAACACGACTTCATCAGTGCACTGTATGCTTCTTTTGCTGTTTTTGTATTCAAAAACTTCATCTCATAACTATGGAGATTTTCTTTGGCTTCCTCAATTCCCTTAACGTAAAGAAATAAATCCTGCATAAAAAATAATTGAGTTCTTAATATTTTTAAAGATCATAATTTCTGAATTTCTCTGCTGAAAGTTTTGATCATTAAAAACGTGTACTTACAACATAATATTCAATGAGTTTTCTAATTGATTGCGAAGGAGGTTCGACATACTTTTCTCGAGCATAATTCAAAAGATCAGAATCGTCAAGAATACGACCAAATACACTTATCTGAACTCCCTTTGATTTTGGAGTGTCTTGTCCATATCGATTGAGTATCTAAAAGAAATGAAAAAACTGTTATATTTCAGAGATCCAAATGAGGCCAAACGCCGATCTCAATGATTTTTGAATCTCATAAGTGGAATTTAAAATAGTAGAGTGTCAGTATACAATTTAAGAAGATTAAGCATATGTTCAATATAGGTCGCAAAATCTATGATGAAAGATTTCTAGGCGGATTTCACTTTCCTTTTATAGTTAATTCTAATTTTGTAATAAAAATCGTAGTTGATGGGAAAATAATTGTGTAAATTTGGGGTTAATATATTTAATTAATTTATTAACGAATTCTTGAACTAAATAAGAAATCCTATATTTCCAAATGTTGAAAAAAAGATAGAACTTACATCAACAAGTGTCATCATCATGTGGTTATAAAAAGAAATGACTCCACTTGGGTAGTAGTTGCTTTGCATGAAGTTGTTAGCCTCCCCTTTATTTCTTGCTTGAGCCTGCATAAAAAACGCCAACATCAAGAAATATCATTAAGAATTTAATTTATTAAAGCTCATTAAAAAAACAATGAATTAAATGTAAATGATAAATGGGTCATGGAAAAATTTCCATCAACAAATATATTATTTGTTGTCAAATAGGAAAATGTCCATTGGTTGTTCTAAGTTTTGTTCTCTTTCAGTGAACAAATGATAATTTGTTTTCTAGAACACCTGTGCTTCACATGATAAAAATAAACTTAGTTTGAGAACTTTGTATATCTTACAGATCAGAAATAAGAATTACATATAGCAATTCAGCTGTTGATATTTTGTAACTAAAAGACGGAAGAATTCCAACTCATTAACTAATTTTTTCTAACCAAAACCACATCGTAGTCGTATATAAACTTTTTCAACCATATTTGTTGTTAAACAATGATTTACTTTCATGGCTATGCCCATCACTTTTACTATCAAATCCATTCCCAGAGGTGATGATGCACCGGGCATGACTTCCCTAAAGGAATAAAGAAAAGTCTACATTAAAATTCGAGATCAGTTCATTTGATATAAACTTTAACTAGTTTTCATTGATAGAGAGCATGATAAGATACTTTTGGGGAATGTGAGAAGAATGAATCAAAATCAATAATTCATATTAAATATAATTACTGCAAAAATTGTGAAATTAAAAAGAAAAGGTCCACTGAAAGTTGAGTTTAAATAAAAGTTAAAAATAAAAACGTTCAAAAATTGCAATGCTTAAATTAAAACAACATGCTGTAATTAGATTTTCAAAATATTACACGCAGACACATAACAAAATATTTAAACTCACTCACAAAACACTGAAACACGCATCATTTTAAGAAGAAAGTTTTATGATGTCACTCTTAGGGATGATTTTTGAAAATAGTATGACAAAAATCGTTGTAAATTTTGTTGCTATCTTTAATAATCATTACTCACCCTATATTTGCCACACTAAAATATTCCCTTTCGCACCTTAAAGGACAGTCGAACTCGTGTTTTATCTCATAATCAGTTTCACCTGCTATATTAGTCACAGGTCTAGACTACAAGGAAATGAAATTAAATTAAATTAACATTGAACTGTTTTTATAAAAAGCACTGTTATGTTGAATTTCTTACTTGCAGCATGTAAACTTTTTCACCGACCATACCAAATTCAATATCTCTGGAAGATTTGTAATAATTTTCTATCTAAAACGGTACAAAAAATGTTTCGCTTTGTAAGGAAATCATTGGTTTAACTCACTCATTAATACAACTTCTAATACTTTTTAAGTGTTCCAAAGAAAACTTTCTTATGATTTCAATTGAAAATTTATTTGTTTTCGTGTTTTTCATACTACAAAATTTTGTTTAATTTTCTTATGTATTTTTACTGAATGATATCAGTATATAAGTACCTCTATAGCCAAGTTCCCTAGACTCAGAGCTGTTTCCTCTGACAGACATGCTTGTTCTTTAGAGTTTTCAGGCAAGTCTTCAGTAATTGTACCACCAGAATCTTGAAAACAAAAGATAGTTTATCTTACACAGACAAATTATATTAATTCCTAACTCCAGATTTATATTGTATCCTTCCTGGTAAAATATATTCAACAGTTGATCTTCTCACAGCCATCTGTATTATAAAAATTAATTGAATTTTCAAATGAATTTTAAAATAAGTTGATTGTAAATATATTGCTCATCTAGCGGGAAAGAAAGAAAGGGTGTACGCGTGACAGTAGGATGTCTAAAAAACTTTTTTTTTTTAAATCCTTGCTTCCCAGGGATTTTTAGATTTGTCCCAAAAGATAGTGTGTGAAGTTTCAGCCCCCTAAGATAACTCTAAGGTTTTCCTATAGAGCCCCAATGTTTGAAAAAAATTATATTTTAAGTTTGATACTGTGATAAAAAGGGTTCAAATGTGTTATTTAGGACTTATTTATAGATGGATTATATTTATTTATGTATATTAACTGTACCCTATGCCCCCTATAATTTAAGATTGAAACGTACTGCTTAGGGACGTTAAAAGGAAATGTGATAAATAGGAAATACGTTAGTGATAAATAGGAAAAGAGAATATAAAACCATCAGTTACAAGTTTCTAAATATTTTTTTCAGTATTTACATTTTTGTTCACAACAATTACAGTAATTTTTCACACACCGTCACTTGGCTTTTCCCTCACTCAACTGAGTTCAAGTTCTATAATAGAGGCATGTGCTGACTATGGGGAGTCGCCACTCAACTGAAGTTTATATTTAATTGCATTTTTAAAAATTCAAAACACACAGGGTATTGAGATTCATATTCATGTTGAAGGTTATAAGTACCTTGCATTATTATTCTTTGATGCTTTGAACCAACTGTTATGGAATCTATCTTTAATTCTCCACTTTCCATTCTGCGTAGAGAAATAGTATCTGGCTCGACCGATCCAGATACGACAGTCTGTTGAGGAAAAAAGGGATAAAAATGAAAACTCACCTATACACAACATAAAAAGAGCACCAATTTAGAATACAAATCTGTTTCTCCTATTTTTAGAAAAGGAAAGAAATGGAAACGCATATTTGCAATTAAACCACGTCTATTTCCAATGATGCAACTCACTGCTAAGCATAAATACATTAGTTGGATAAGTAAAAATTTAAATGTGTGAAAAACTGCAGTATACTTGAAAAGTACCTTACAGTTTTTGCACTATCTAGTACTTAATTTAAGTATTATTTTGAAAGCATCTTTTAAAAAACTTGTATAAAATATTTCCCATAGGAGAAAGTATAGTCTTCTGTACAGTCTTTAAAAGAGTATACTCTTCTGAACACTCTTAAAACGACTTTTCAAAACTGAGTAAAAATTATTCAAATCTGAGTATGGCACACACTCTAACTGGCTCAGATTAAAATTTACTCAAATTTGAAAACATGCATATACCTACTCATTTTTCTGAAAATGTGCAGATACACAAAAATAAAACACCATGAGCTCATTTTTGAGTTATGCGACGAGTGTCACTATGACGAGCTGAATAGTTTTATGTATTGGTGTGATATCGCAAGTTGTGTTACGCGCTGCCACACCAAAAATTGAATTACATCAAACAGTTTCCCTGATATTTGTAATGTTCGAACATAAGTTAAAAATAACTATAATTTGAGTGGTGGCTATTGAATTTTTTGAAATTGGTGTTTCAAAATTGAAAGCATTGGGTCGTCATATTTGAAACAAAAAGTTTCATACCAAAATGAAAACATCCACTTACTCAAATCTTAAACTTTCATTTCTCTCAGTGAACCCAAGCAAATTTTATACAGTGTTGAACAATAGAGAGTTTTTGGGGAAAATCGCCTCTCTCCAAGCTCTAAGCTTCCAGTGTACCTTCTGATTATCCTGGTTTTTTCTTAACCAGTATCAACCAAATAATTCCAAGTAAAATATTTAATGCACCGAGGGATGTCACAATCTATGTAACCATCCCAATCTTATGCTCAAACAGGCTACTTACAAACTGACAGCATCTGCTAAACTAAAACTTCCGTAGACGATGTTTAAAACGGTACCACTTCACCCGCTGCCATGATTTAATAGTTAATTTAAAAATTAAATGGAGAGTAAGAATATATTTTCAACTATCGATAATTCTCCTCAGTACTGGCTATTCGTTTATAAAATTAATATCTACAGATATTTTTCTATTTCTAATGGCAAGGTGTATTCCATGGAGTAAGGGTAAGGAGAACAAAAAAGTACAAAAAGGAAATACTTGACTTTTACGATAGCTCAGTATAGCTCGTGTTTGTAATCTAATATAGAGGCATTGCCTAATGTTGTAGGCAGGTGTTCCAAAGGATAAAACGATAAACATGCAAATTTAAAAACAGGAATTTCATTCCTACCTCTCCTAAACCATAATTAGCCGTTATGGTGATAAAAGCCGGGTTATTTGTGACTGGATCACAAGTGAATATAACCCCAGAAACATCACTAGCCACCATCTCTTGAACAACCACTGCCATGGGAGAATTAAGAATCTGTCCGTTTCTCCTGAAAAATTGAGGTATTCATAACATATTGCATATTTATTTTTATGTTTTTTAAGTTATCGTACAATCAAAAGAAGTACAGCAACGTTATAAAAAGCATAGTAATAAATATGTATCAACCTTTTGTATTCAATGGCAATGTATCCAAACTGGGAAGCCCAGCACTTTTTAACGGCTTTAAATATCTGTAAACAATAATAAATAGATATGAGGAAAGATATAATAAAACACAAAAGTTTAGAATAAAAGTTTAAATTTTTAGATTATTTAAATGCTTATTAATCGTTGTTATCATTCAAATGAACAGCTTAATATGGCATTTCAAGAATGACATTGATTTTGAAAATATTTTCTAAGAAAATACCTGATGACAAACCTTCCCTTACAAAATATTTTGAAAAGATTAAGATTGTTTTACTAGATAAATTATACTAAACACACTTCTTCTAATCCTTGTACTCCCAGAAAGGTGTCCATTTGTCCAGCCGCAGACATAGCCTCCGTGTCCTCTCCTAGTACGAATAAAATATTTTGAAATAGTTTCTTGAAAACATATCCTTATTAACATTAAACATTACTGATATTTTTTCTTGTTTTTCTACCTGTTGCAGATGAACGAACAGCGAATCTTTTGTTCTCAACCTCATCTCCAAATATTTCCCTCAAGTCCTCTAGAATACCGTTGCAAATTTTTTTCGGTAGCAATGATTTTTCAACAATATTCGTCATCCTGAGAAAGATAATCCTAATGTGTAAATTCACAAATAGTAAGTATGCATATAATATCTGTATAAACTCGCTACTTATGGAGTTATGAATTCAAAGCTAATCTATAGACTAAAAGATAGTAACCAACTGATAGAATGAATTATTAAAGTTTATATAAAATTTTTTGGCAGCAAACGAAACTTACTGGGGATAGAATTATTTCAACTCAACATCTCCACTTTCAGAAATTTTTAGGAAAAAACTTGATACAGAGTGACTAACGGCCGTAGTCACTGGTAACTTTACCGGCGTGGCGGTTAACCGGGAGTCAAAACTCTGATCGGTGGAAAACTAGTTTCCCTTCTTCAACTGCCAATCAGCAGCTTGACTGCTGATTAACCGTGCTATTGTTGAACCGCGTCAAGTCAACAGTGACTACGGCCGTTAGTTTCGATGAGATCACTCGTTTTTTTCATTCCTTTTCCAAAAGGAAATAATCCACTTTTTGACAAATGCGGTTTTGACCACATACCGTGGCTGTAAAATCAATACGGCATGCCAGCAGAAATTGAGTTTTTCAGTTGTTGGTGTCAACAAATTCCTTTTTTCCCGTCAATTTTTATGTCAAACCGGCATATCGCTAAGTTGAATAAAACTCCGTCAGATCGCGTTGGACCGGTATGACTGTCATCGGGAATAGCCATTTTATTTATCAGAAGACAGATCTATTGCGCAATACACCAGTTGCTTCAAAACCTTCAAGGTGGAAAGATGTCCGTTATCTAAGTAAAATTGAACTTTCTCACAATATCACATTTTTATTATTCTTTTAAGTATCACATGCGAAAACTTTAAAGCACTCTAGTGAAAAATGTGCATTTTGCAGATATGCCGGTTTGATTTCACAGAGACGATATGTAAACCTGAAACACCTCAGAGAAAGAAAAAAAAAGAATGATCAGGGATGGGGGTTTTGAGTTTAATATTATTTTTTTACGAAAGTATTTAAAATTCTACATTCTACTTACATCAGTTGTAGTTTCCCATAAATGTTAATCACGATAGTTTCAAGCTGTCTGTCAAGGGGATTTCTAAACACCTTTATTACATATGACATGAGTAAAAATATTCTAAGATAAATCAACGGTATAGGAGAAAGAAATTTTTCTTACTTTAAACAAGCTTCTTTCGCATCTCCTTCTACATTCCCACTGAAATAACAAAACAAAATGAGCAAAGTTTTTATCCTTACTAATACTATTTTAATTTAAAAATAAAAGAGCTTTAAAGCTTACTATACAATATTTTCAAGATGCTTGACCGCATTTTTTATTTCTTTTGTCAAAAAAGCTTTGTATGCTGCCGTAGTGACGACAATCCCTTTTGGCACTGTGAACTAAATTAAATAATTCAATTAAAAAGAAGAAAATTAAATATTTCCTTTCCAATAACCAAATAAAATGTTTAATTAATAAAAAATACTAGTTTCTAGGTTTCTAATCGTATTTTGTGGAATATAATTCACAATTTATTCCTAGTTTGAATGAAATGGAACCTACAGACTTGTTTTTAAAACTAAGTTGAGTCAGTTTTCCAAGTGAGGACCCTTTTCCTCCGGAAACTTCTCCGTACGCACATGTGACATCGGAAAATTGTACTGTCAGGGGTGCAACTAAAAAATAAAATTTTTGTTTACATATTCAATAATCAAATTTCTTATTAGTTCTCTTTTATAGTTAATGTTATGAATTTTTAGTAGTGTAGTAAAATTAATTTTTAGAAGATGAAAACTCATCAATGCATTTTCAGTTACTTAAATGAAAATTAATTCATTGGCCCAACAACCCATGGAGATCAAGGCCTACCATAGCCCCATTAGGTTTAGTTAATGAGGGGCTGGAACACATATGCTTGATCGAAGCATATATTATGGTTCAGGGGGTTAGAGGTCTAACGCTAGACTCTCAGTGTTAATTTCCCAAGTTAGATTGGTTTTTAGTTTATTAACCCACTGCGGAAAGAATGAATCGCCTGTTCCCAGCCCAAGGAGTATACCACGGAACTACAAAACCGGTTCACTGAGTAGTTATAAAGTTGTTAAAGGGGGTTTGTAAGAAATTTAAAGCATGATATATAGTATGAAGTTTTTTATTTAACCCCCCCCCCTTTTTCTCAACTATGTCTCATCTTTATTGCTCCCGGAAACATTCATCTGCACTCTAGCGTCATTTGTGATTCTAAATCTTCAATTTGGACTGTCTACACACAATTCAATTTTGTTGAACCATTTCAGACACACTCTGAATGCATACTATGGTGAGTTTTAAAATATAATTTTATACTTACATTCTGGCGGTTCCTTTATTGGTATGAAATCGGAAAGATCTCTTCTTTCTTTAATGTTTTCACTGTAAAAAATTAAGTAAAGATAATAGGCAGGGTTTTTCATGAAATATCTGTAAGAAATAATAGGTTGGGGATCAGAAAAGCATATTTCGAGTAGAAATGAGGGGTGGAGATGCACCGATAAAATTCTAAGACATAATGTCTTCCAAAGGCTAGTTTAAATAACTAAATCCTATTTGAGTGAAAGGATTCTTTGCATAAGATATAGCAGTACTTTATTGTAAATTAGATTAAAATTGAAATACTTGTCAAACTGTGGGATAAGTTAGAAAAAGTTAAAAGAAATTCAGAGACTAGAATATATAAGAGTGTAGGAATTAAGGGATGCAGAAAATGTTTTTACTTCCAAGATTTCCCCCAATTAATACAAAAATTTCCCCAAAATTTAAAAAAGAGATAAAGCTCTACAAAAATTCCGATTCATGCTTACAAGTTACGATTAGAAACGCAAAACGAAAGCGAACTAGCGAACCTTAGATCTGTGGTGATGGTGAAAATCGCCAAGTAAATTTTTGATTCATGTACTGAAATTGAATTCGATATTATACTTTTGCTCAAAATTTCCCAAAACGGTTAAAATTTCCCCCGATTCTTCGCCGGATCGGACATACTCTGCATCCGTGAAATTAACTATCCTAAAATATTTAAGATTATTTTTTTCTATGAAAACAATTAATTACCCAGAAATAAGTATTCCATATCCTTTCTTATTTTCAACGTGGACTTCGACAAAAACCAATTCAATGTATCCACTCTCGTCCCTTTTCAATTCCACAGGGTCGCTGAGACAGTCCACTGTGATTTCCTGTTCTTCACCTAAAATTTGTAAAGATAAACTTGTTATTAAATGAATATAGATTAATTTAAAAATAGTACTTATAACTACGGCTCATAAGCAGTTTTAGAGCTGATGCTCCAAATGTAAAACACTTACTTGAAGAAAAGTCAATTTTAAACCTTTTTCTTGAAGTCTTGATGTCAATATTTATATCTTTTACATCTTCTATATCTCCATTTGGTTGAACAATAAAACCATAAGGCAAACTAAAATTTAAGTAAAAAAGGAAATTTTTGTTTCATTTTTTCATGAAAAGATATTATTTTTAACGTAGACGCTAATTGACTGAAATTTTGCATATCTTAACTGTCTTCATATGCAATAATTAGTTATTGATTTAATTTAATTTTCTAGCAAAAATAGGCTAAAAGTTTGAAGAAGAAGCAGAGAAAGAGAAAGTTCAGAAATGTTTAACAAACTACTTACTCCTCGAAAATGTGGGGAACAGTTGCTTGACCCAAATAAAAAATGAACCCATTCTGAAAATTGGAAAAATTTGATTAAAAAATAAACCAGAAAACAGAAATTTGAAAAAGTTTCCATTATTAAATATTTACCTCTGGTGTATTTCCCAAGATATTTTTGTATTTATAGCCAGCTACGTTAGAGAGTTTTCCTATAAAAGTGCATAATTTTTTTGCATTTATTTCTTTAAACTTAAATCAATATTGTATTGTAAACCAAATAATTCTCTTATGAAATCTATAAAGGTGTATTTCAAGATACTTTTATTCATAAAATCTAAAATATTTTTATAGTTCACTACTCACCTATGTTTCGAACCTTTTCCCCAAACAAGTACACGTCATAATCATCAACGCCATCGACAGATATAGTTCCGTCTATAATACCAGCCTGACCATAAAAATTTACAGTTTCTGTAAACCTGAATAAAAACGAATAAAATTCTATTTATATAAACTTATTTTTAACTAAGTGAAAATAAATTTAATTCAAATTGTCTTATGCGAATAGTTTGGTCCAAATTAAAAAGAATCATTTGCTTGAACAAAATAAAAAAATATGCTGTCTCCATTTTACTCTCTGACAGGAGGGATGATTGGAACTTTCCAACAGGATTTGGCCAGAGCAGATGAGAAACCTTCTGGATTAGAGTGCAAAGATAGGTCGTACACATCAGACGAAGCTTTCCACCTAAAAAATATTATACTATAATACAGATGTGGAACCAGTTTCAAGGTGTAGTTTATTTAAATATTAGTATTTAGTGAACATCAAACCCATCGACACTTTATTGATATTATTTTAATAAAGAAGTTGCATTGTCATATTTTTATAAACATTCAAGTGTTCCGTATGGTTTTTTGTATGGTAAAATGAAATATCTAGTCAATATTTTTTTAAAAGTTGTAGAATTAAACATTTTAATTTAAAAGTTGAAAAAAAATATTTGGCTGAAAATGCTTAAGTGAAAACACCATACCATGACGTCAACAATCATACCATCAACTCCCCTGCTTTCCAACAATGGTCATCGTACGATGACGTCACAATCCAAAATCTTAACGTTTTCGCGCGCTTTTAAAAAAGGGATTATTGTTTTTTTGCTATCAAAAAATTTCTCGATCGGCCTCAAATTTTGGGTAGTTGCTTATTTTTTCATGAAGAATCGATTAAAAAATCATGCAACTTCCTCATTCTTAACTTTTTTGTGTTTTACCTTTTTCTTATTAGTTTAATTTTCAAAAGGTACTTTATATCACTACAAAATAAAAGATATTTTTGGATGCTATAATAAATACTTACATAAATACGAATTTGACGAAAACTGATTCATCAGAATAGTTTCCGTTCGGTAAGACACTTCTAAAAAAGAAAATATATTAGTAACTTTGCTGCAACTAAAGTGATTTAATACACATATAATTATATCAAATTCAAACATTAACTGATCTGGTTTGATTTATACAGCAAAAAAGACTATTATTATCGTCATTTTACATAAAAATTGGGCTGTTTAGATGAATACAGATATAATTTTCAAAATATAATTAGAACTATTCCTCTTTTTTAGAACACTAAATAAAACTCTTCATTCAAAATATACAGTTTAAACATCTTTGTGAATAAAATTTAAAATATTGTTATTTTATTTTTTACAAACACTAAAACTACTTTATAAATACCTGTACAGTTCTTAGCTCTATCTATTGCATTAATACGCAATATTAAAATTATAAGGTTAAAAACAGAACTCATTTTTGCCTGAGTTAACCATACTTTTGGTAACAGTATGAAAACTTTTTTTATAAAGTAGAAAATGAGTAAGAAAGTTTACCGTCATGCTTTTTAGATTTTAATAAAATCTTTCTTACTTCAACATTCCGCAGTAAAATATCCTCCATCTTCTCATAGGACATAAATGTTGTATTTGTAGTTTTCCACAAGTAAAGTTCATACATTTTCCTTCAAATGGTTGCTGGTATCCTACGGTTTCACTCAGACGGTATGTTTTACCGTCGGCCAGTTTTAAGAAAATCCAAGCTTCGGCCTCTTGATTCGGACTCCTAGCGATTCGAACAAGCAAGCAATCCGATTTGGAATTACTTCCGTAAAAAAGGATTTCGTCTTGACTCTAAAAATGACAAATAGTTGCCAAGATTAAAGTAAGGAAATTTTTATTAATAGATTTTGAAAATCTTTGCATAGAAGCAATCCCAGCTACATTTAGGCATTTATGTGCAATATTTATTATATCCCAGGGCCCAATTTAGGCTTTTTAAAAAAATTCAATAGAGTTTTAAGGAGAGTCTTAAAATGTCCAAAAGTGAGTCACAAATTTTGTAACGGGGAACACTCAAACCTCACTTTTTTAGCATAAGACTCACAGGGTTACCTCCAAGTTTAGAAACTTAATACAACAAGGATTAACTTAAATTTTAATTGTTTTGGAAGCTACTATACTTGTGAACTAAGTGTGGGAAGGGAAAATACTTTTATGTGTAAGTTGTAAGGCCTCTCTAATAAAGTAGTATTGGTAAGATTTGCGCTAGGCTAATCCCAAAGTATCCCAATTCGATTCATTGTATTGCTCTATATTAAAAAATATAAATAATTTCCTCTTCAAAATTTTTGCATGGAACAGTATTAAAAAGATAATTACGTTTTGCAGTTGATATTCCGGTAAAGGGGACTCCAGATCTCTCTCTATCTGTGGAATGGCAAATCCAAGTTTCAAGGGATCTCCTTCAGCAGTGGTATCGTAGATATCGAATCTTTTTGTATTGTAGAATTTATATATTCGTATACAAATATACGTCAGAATCCATTTAATGGAATAGATTATGTCTGAAAAGATGAGTAATCGATATAAACACACTTTAAATGTTAAATACTAAGTCTATTCTTGAAGTAAAATCTCTTTTTTAAGTAATTATATTAAAACTATACCACTAATGGTTTTAAAAATATCTTTAATATTTACCCAATATCCATATAAGGTCTTAACTACAACAGTAAGGGGCCATTCATGAATTACGTAAGGATGATTTTGGCAATTTTTGACCCCCCCTCCCCCCCATGTAAGGGTATGTAAGATTTTTCAAGCCCCTCCCCCCCTATTCTTACGAAAGATTCCATTATGTTTTCCAAAATAATAAAATGTTAGAAAACTCTCCGTTTGACGTAAATCAAAGATTTTTATTTTTCAATAGATAAGTAATATTCTTGCTGTCAACTACATATTACTATTATATTATTATCTCTTGATTAGAATAATTGGAATTTGTTTATATTAACAAGGAAAATCTTACGTAAGAATTGGTTTGACCCCCCCACCCCCAAGTAAGGGTATGTAGAGATTTTTCCAACCCCCCCTCCCCCTCGGGACCCTTACGTAATTAATGAATGGCCCCTAAGCAAGTGTAATTATTTGCCCATGGGCTAAAATATCGTATGCGTAGATATGTATAGATCTGAAAATTCACCTAACTAATGTTAATGTAAACTAAGATAACTCATAAATAAATTAAAATTGAAAAATTTCTCATGCATAATTAGAACGTTTTTAATAATGTTGAAAGTTCGTTTTGAAGTTTCACCAGTTATTTTCTCCTATAAATTATGATAATTTATTTTTTATACCCATATAAAATTATTTCAGCAAGCATTTTCTATTACCCCCCCTTTTAATTAAATTAACTCTTATTAGCACAAGATGAGAAAAAATATCTTAATTATATTCAGAATATTAATTATTAAGTTAAAAATTCTTAGTTTATTTATTTCTTCAAGCTTACGAAGATTCAGCTTTATAAAAACTGCAAAACCAGCTTAAATTGGCAATTAATTTTTAATTTTGTACAGTTTACCCCTCAAAAGTGAGTATATTTACAACAAAGGCTGATTTAAATTATAAAACAGAATTTCTAGCCGCTGAACTAAAATTGAATTTTATAAATTATTTTAATAGGTATTTTGAAATAAAATTCAAGTGTTTGCGGTGTTCATTTTTAACAGACGCTCTTGGCGTCTTATTACCTCTAGAAAGTTAATAGTTTATTCACGAAAAAATCAATCATTCAATTGATGAAAAAGAAGAGATAAAAGCAATCCACCATCATCATACATAAATATAAGTAGCTATGCTTACCTAATGGAGCTGTAAATATCTTAAGAAAAACTGAAGTTGCCATGCTTGATCCAGCTGATGTATAATGGAGTACTTACTAAACCGAGAGCTTGACAGTAAACGTTTTCTACAACACGTTTGCTTCGGAGAGTGTGTGATAAGAGTATCGGGAGAATAATAAAAACCTTGAACTTTTTATAAACAGTTTTATCGTAAGACGATGAAAAAGCAAATTGGACGATGTTCATTCATAAACGCGAGTGAAAGAATCAAGTATGATTTTGTGCCTATCACTTATGGTTATGTGATAGGTTGTTACGTGATAGGCTCTTGTTCATCTAATTTAGAGAGCTAAATATTCGTACATCAGCATCGTGAAGTAAATTTAATGCCTACAGCTAACCTAAAGAATAAAATTTTAATGTGTGTTCCTTAAAAAAATAATTGAGATAACAATATTAAAGAGCAACATGACTTTGTTTTTGTAATTATGATAAATAATATAGTTTTAAAACACTATTAGTTATTACTTCGCGGTGGAGCTTGGATATTCCAAGTGGTATAAGAAACAACAACAACTATTAGTTATTAAGGTTTTTGCACGATACGTTAAGTGAAAACTCAATATTTTTTCCCGTGAGAAAATAATTTTCAGAGAATAACAACGAAACATACAATTTTTCAGACACAGAAAGCATTTATTGATCCGTAAAACAAAAGTCAAGTAGTAATAATGATTCAACCAAATATTGTTCATTTATTCTGGCTTCGGTAATCTTTGCAATATCCCTTTCTTTCCATCTAGTAGCACATAATCGCCTGAAAGAGAAAGAATGCACGGTGAAAGAGAAGAATTGCGAATAAGTTTGATTTCGGCAGTCAAATATGCACTTTGTGTGGAGATTAGCAAGCTGTAGTCAGACCTCCACGAGAAAAACTTTTGACGTCGAACAATATTTCGGTGTTATTTAGGGAAACGGATTTCCCCCTCAATTTTTGTGGTGAAGGTAATTCCCAAACGCTTAAAAAACATTTTGTGCCAAATCCGTTTAGATTTGACTTCTTTTCAAAGTTTTTCTCGTGGCGGTAAGACTATATGTAATAGATAAATGTTTTCAATATCCAAGATTTTCTCAGATAAGGACGCTTATCAAATGCTAAGGAGTTAAGTATCTCATTTTAGAATCATTTTAAGATTGTTCTTTAACTATTAAAGTATCCCTGGAGCGGATTAGTATAATGTGCCTAAAGAACGGGACTAAATTTTTCATATGTTTATAATGGATACGGCCCCTTTTTTTAATTATAAAATTACATTCATTCCTAAATCTCAACGTAATGAAGTGGTTTCAAAAGTTAACAGTACATTTATAATACATATCTAGGTATTTTTTTACTGGAGATAAAATTATACCTGTTTGAAATCTCTTTGTAGCTCCTTGAACTCCAACTACACATGGAAGGCCATATTCTCGACTAACCACAGCCCCTGGAAGATTAGCAGTAACATCTAATTATTGAATTTAAATTGCTACGTTATTTAAATTGTGACAAATAACGTTGTGTCGATTTTTTAAATTTAAGAGTTTCAGTACGCAGTTCAGTATCTGAAATATGTAAATGATTTTAGGAGGAGAATAACTATTATTTAAAGATATTCCATTGGGAGATGCAGGGTATTAAAAAGACCATCAAAGAGAGTGAGGGCTTTGAAGTATAGTGTTTTAAAATTTTTGAAAATGAGCAAACTTTTAAAATAATCTAATTTGTAATTTTTAAAAGGTTAGAGGAGAAAAAACCCAGAAAATAACCATGAGATATGAGGCCTCCTAATTCTGTAACAACTCCAGACACAATAGGGAAGTATGGACTCCATCCAATGTCGGTACAGTACGTAATGAGAATTTCTCCAGGCTAGTACAAAAATAAAAATGTTGATGAGTAATCTAAACATCTAAATACATAAATAGATGGGCGTTATGGCACTCCCCAAGCCCTCGCATGTACCGAGGATTGCAATTTGGGACTATGACAAGAATAATGTTAAGTTTCAAGGGTTTTACTGTGAGTACCAAGGAATCTTACAACCCATAACCTCTTTTAATTGAAGGGATTTGTGTGTTTGTTTCTAAAGCATTTTTCGTGCCAGTCAGTATTATGATGTGAAATATTTATATATGAATACTTAATAATATCAACCACACAATGGAACTTTTCAAGAGGAACTTAAAATAATCATGATAAATAAACACCTAATGTGCTACTAATGTAGATTTCTTTATTTATAAAAGCTAATAACGGACAAAATATATCTAGATCAGAAGATACCTATTCATTTCCGTAGAATATATTTATGATCCGAAACAAAAACTTGACCTCTCATGGAAAAATGTGTGCCAGAGCCCCCGAGGAGGTTGGACTTCTGCCTGTTGGTCCACGGAAGGTATTTTATTTCCCTTCTACCCCGGAGCACATTATGAACTGTCCGGCCATCATAAGACCGTTGCAGGCCATTGATGAATTTCCCTTTCAGGGAAATTTTTATGATGAAAATATTGTGGACATTGCCAGGGCCGTAATTTTGGCTCATGGAGAAATTTAGCTTGACCTCGAAAACTGGACACGACACCAACCACCAGAATATATTTATTATTAATACCTTTAGATGGGACGCCTCTTCTAATGACATAGCGACTCTTGCAAAACCTTTCGTCACCCCTTGACTCACAGGTGTACCTAGGAAGTTAAATTAAAACAAATTGGTTAGTTGAAATAGAAAAGTTGAATACATTCAAAAAATTAACGATGCGGGTTTATTAAGGTGTACGTACACACTTGAAAACTTTTTCCTAACTTTTGGTTTAAAAAATTTAATTTTTTCAATGTAGGTTACTGATGTGTTGTTAAAACCATTTTCCCGAAAAAAAAGTGAAAAAATATTAATTATTAATTAGCTAATTCGTAATTAATGACCAAAATAGCATAATTTTCTAACAATGATAAATTAAATTCAAATTTTTTTAGAAACTCAATTCTGGTTGGAAACCGTTCCTTTAAATGTATTTAATGTTTCCAACCTCGGAAAAGTATCTGAGATGAATAGTTTTTCTGTAATAATTCTGTTTTCGAAGATAGACGGAAAAATCACGATATTTTTCTAAGACATAAACATTGAAAAATTTGTTAAAAATAAGCTAATCATTCCTTCTTCTTGTTGGAGATTGAAAACATTCCTTTAACTCTACAAATTGTAAAAATAAAATTTTTATCAAGGTAAACTAAATATTTCTCAAATTATTACTGTTGAAAATCGCAGTAAAAAAATTTAAAAATTTTAAAAGTTTCTTAAAAAATATCAAAAATTAATTTTTATAAAAATTATACTTATAAAAGTACAAACTAGATACTCAACTACAAAATCCATAGTAATTCCGAATCTGAAGATTTAAAATACACTTAGAGATAGAGAGATGTATATTGTTATGGGGAAAGTGATTAATTGAGCATTTTTAATAATTCCCAGAGGGGAGGCGGGAAAAGTGATACATTTCATTGATAAATTCCATTGAATTTATCATATTGCCCTCCTCCACTTCGGGCATTTTAATAATGTCCAATTTTTCCCATTGCCTGCTCGTAACATACACTATAATAGTATGTATAATATTTATGTGGGATTTGACACTTTATAAATTTTAGTTTTTATTATTTTACTTAAATAATAAATTTAATTAGTTAATAATTATTTTCTTTGGGGAGAGATTATCTATTGATTGTTATAATTCAATACTAGACCTAACAAACATACAAAAGAACTGCTTATTTTGTATTGTCTTGCACGGCGAAGGTTATTACGAATGGAAAAGGTTAAAAAAGTGATATTTTATAATTATATTCTTCTCCATCTCCTCAACCACCATCTTGATAATAATTATCTTTTAAGAAGGATGAATGAATTAGAAATGTAATACCTTTCATCGTTAAATCTGCAACATATTTATACGTTTCTGCCGATTCCACTTTGTCATTTATCTGAAACAGAAACAGTACTTGATTTAAAAATATACTAATATTTGAATAAAGGAAACGAAAATTATTCATTATTCAGCTAATGCGTTATTAGGGATACATTACTGGCTTAGGCAACCCTCGGGAAATTTCAGGAAATTTATAATCTGCAAGTGTAGGGAACATTCTTCGTCGGTAATTCGCCCTGTTATGAACAAAAACGCAATTTGTAGTCAATGAAAATTAATGCATTCAATTTCTCTGTTAGCTATTTAATTAACAGTATTATTTTTACTATTTTTGTTGTATTAAATTTAAAGTTCTAAATAGTGGTTGCAAAAAGAAGTCTAAGCTTCAAATTACTTCAATTTACCTAGATATAATGCTTGGAGAACGTGTCTTCAGTAATTCACCGATTTCCTCTATTGTGAAGAAAAATATCAAATCTGCATCAGATATTCTACCTTCTGATACCATTAATTTTGCAAGATGTCGATATCCTTGCCTTAAGTAATCAAAGGACTTGATTGTTAACGACTGAAAATTGAAAAATGTATATTTTAATAAACATTCTTTGATTATTTCAACATCATTTTACTTTTTTACATTTTACTACTTATTACCACAATGGGATCTTGAATATAAATAAAAGTATACAGTAAAAAGGTCAGCTTCACGCAGGTTTATCAAATTGGAAATAAAAGTCCATCATTTTTATGGTAAGCATGCATAAGTAGGAGTCGGAGTCTGTCGCAAGACTCATACATTTAACTCGTAACACCATAGTAAAAGAATTGAGATTCCTAGCTCCTTTTTGATATTTTTTTTGTGAGTGTACCCTTCTATTTACAAATATAATTAAGGTCATACAACCCAACCAGATATTCTAATTCCATCTCATCAAACGATGAACAAGAACAAGCCTTGGTATATTGTGAGTTTCTCCATGAATTATTACAATCTTACCAAGAAAAAATTCTTCATAATACACTATTAAAAATAATTCTTTTCCCAATTTTATGGAAAGGAAAAGTGAATAATTTCCGTTTTTTTACGAAAGCTCAGGTAAAAATTAGGACACTTTGATAGCAGTTTTCTTTAGAAACGCTTCAGATTTTATAAGACCACTGAAATGTCTTTAGAATATATTAAAAAACTACAGACTTGCGTGCTTAAAGGCTTCAAACTCATATTGCTACAAATTAACTGCAGACTTCTTTGAGAAAACTGCACTTTTGACGCTTTTTTTAAAGGTAATTTGGTCTTTTTTTTGCCGGGAGACTTTCAGTATAAAACTTTATACAACTCTTTTGATGGGAATAAACTTAAAAACTATTAGAAGTCTAGGAATCTTGAAGTAGTGTTAAAGTTTTGACCACATATCTTGCTCCAAATGACGACCAGCAACAACTTTTTACGCATTAGTTTTAGATTTTTTAAAACATGTGTGCCTAGTGGTAAACAAGAGTAAATTGAACAGTCTTTAATTTTTAAGTAGTGTTTTCAGGAATAAGAGAAAGCTAAAAACCCTATTTCTAATCTTTAAACTGCGTTTTGTTTCACCACACAGGTGGGACAAAGTACGGTACCTATTATTTTATAAATAAAACAACTGTTAAAAACTAATAATAAAATTAAATTTTAAAACGGTTGTACTTTGTAGAGTTTTCTTGTCCAATTTAGCAACACGATAGATGATCTTAACACTACTCATAATGTTTAAGAGAAATGCGTTGTTATAAAAGTAGTATCAAAAACTTTTTAACCTACTGGTAAGCTACAGCGATACTTCCAAATATTCGACAATGAAGTCATCTTACTATTATTCCAAAGAGGGGTTATTTTAATAATTTTAAAATACCCTTTAACGGTATTCTTTTTCATATAAATATACATGTAATATGAATAGTCTCATGAAATATTAGAAATTCTGTTCATTTACAGAAGTATACTTTTAGTTTAAAAACAGAAATACTACAATGAGAAAGTTAAAGGCAACCTAAAATTAAAACTAACCTTCCCAGCTTCTCTTCCACTTACTGCTCTGCGACAATTAGGTAAGACGAAGCGCAGCAACAACCTAGAATTTTTCTTAATGAATGGAAAATCATACGACTTTAACCAGAATTTTACATTTAAAAATAGTGGTTATATTACAATTACCTAGACCAGAACCCAAGGGAAACATTGAGTTCAGAGAAAAGTTGGTCATAATCGCTATCATCTTTTTTCGTGTTACTTCTGATTGACCCAACCAGATTCTAGAAAATAAAATTTATAAATTTTTGAAAAAACACGATATAAACCAAATGCGGCAGATGGTTGATCTTGAAATAGAAAGAAAAAGTAGGAACAAAAGAAAGTGGAAAAGTTATCTGTCTTCCTTAATTTTTCTTTCCACAAAGAAAATAAGTTTAGGAGGTTCTTTTTTTTATATCCAGTTTTGATTATAATTACTGGACAAAGATTTGCACAAACAAAAATAAGTTGCGATAGGTTTCAATATCATGATAATGATGAAACTATATATAAATGAGATAATGATATAAATGAAACTAGACTATATTTTAATTTGAACACTTCGAAGAGGTGTATACCTATCTATACTTATTTTTTGGGGATGGCTGCTTTTTGAAAAGAATTTGAGACAAGCAAGCCTGAACTTATCAAAAGTTATAAATATGGAAAATTAGCAAAATGGATACGGAACGGGGAATAAAAATTGTACCACATGAGTATTTTTTACCTGCAAAAGTCGAACTAAAGTTTTCGGATCCATAGCCCAGGTAATAGATTTAATATCAAACTGAAATAGAATTTTTTTAATTAATCACTAATAACATTTAACTTGCGAACCTTCAAATTATAAATACAATGTACTATACTAACCTCTTTGAGACATCTATGACCATGTCGCTTAAGAAATTCGTCGAACATTCTACCTGATGCAGATGAAGATGTTTTTAACCACTGCACAGCATCCTAAAATGAAAATGTTATGCAAAAACTAAAATTTAATAAATATATTGTTTCTTATTGTTTCATTAACAAAGAAAGAAGTTTGTTTCCAACGATTTTTTCTTAAAAGTTTAAACCTTTAAACCATGACCCCCTAGATGTAAATGGTTGGAGTACACTGAAATGACGTGGCTGAAGGTCAGTCCCAGATCGCCTAATCCAATAAAATGGTTTCAGAGCATGCTCGAACGTATTCAAAAGTTTTTACAAATGGATTTAGGTAATCTCGATTAGTAATTTAGCCTACGGATGTCCGTTCTCTAGCTATATTCTCAAAGAGGTCACATTTAAACATTAAAATAGGTTAATATACTTAAAAATAAAAAAAATGAATCCTATAAATTTAAAGATGGATAACTATGTAGATCTTATAATACGTTCACTTATTTTAAGACTCTTAAGTCAATAAAAAAGATTTAGGGGAGAGTGGGGCACATTCGGACACACAGACAGCATTTCCCCTAGTAATTATTAATTTAAAAATTTGAAAAAAATTCCAGTAGATAGGAGTATGACTACCACCTCCTGCATGAATTTTCAAATCCCTGGGTCCTTTTGTTGTATACGTACTAGAAATTTGCTAGCGTTAGAAGCAGCAAAGTAAATTTTCTTGTCATTCTATTGGCGTAAAATATCAATCAAAAATAACTCTCAAGTTGACATTCAGCATTTTATTCAGTAGAGGCACTAAGGTAAATGTGGGTATAGTGGACACTTTAAGGAAAATTTTTGCTTAAATTCTTAATAAATACCAACATATTTGCTTGGAAACGGTTATCATCCTATTTGTAAGTTATTTGGATCTTCTTCTTTCGATTTTACCATTAAAAATTTTAATTAGATTGGGTAAAGTATTTTTAATTAATTTTTGATAAGTACTCCAAATTGCATCTATAGTGGCCACCTTGATGTAGCTGTTGCATCTATGGTGGACACCTCTTGCATCTATAGTGGACACCTCTTGCATCTATAGTGGACACCTCTCTTTTTCTGCCTATATGAGGGGTTTATGCATAAAATTGTGGGGGGTTTTTTGGTATGGTCTTTTAGTTCTAATTAAATCTTCCTTCCCAACGAAATGTATTTTAGATCAAATCAAATTAGCTTTATTAAAAAAAATACTTGATAGTTTCCGGCCCAAAGCCTACGCTGTAGCGGATTTGAGAGGAATAAAGCATTTAATTCAATGTTTTGGAAACCTTGGTTCCCAAAGCCAGAATGAAACCAAATTCATACAACACTCATTTTAAAGCACAATCAACAGTTTATGAAGAAAAACTGATTCAAATTAAATATTATTTATGTTTATGTTAGAAGCCATTGCTGTGGCCACTATTGGAAAATCTAAGATTATGTGTTGGTAAAGTGGACACCCCCATAAATCCTCGTAAAGTCAACATTTTCAAATAAATTTTATTCAGTATTATTTTATACACTCTTCTTTTTCTTGATATAAATTTAAAAGTCAATCAAGCGGTAATAAATACGAAAAAATCAGTTCCGAAATACCCGTTTCCTTACGCGATTCAATAAGCGAAATCAAATTTCATTCTCTCGGCCGATGTTGTTATTTTCAAATATTTAAATATCCTTGCGAATGTGCCTCATTTTCCCCATTTTTGATTATGAAAGTGATTTATATGTTTATAAGTGCAGTATATTTAATAACTTGAAGTTTAATTGTTTTTTATTGTAATTGTTTCAAAATTTGGTGATACTAATAGAAAATAACATCTTAATGAAAGCTTCAGTTTTAAGGAATTTAGACCCAGATTTAAACAATAGAGAAATAAATGTCCCTGATAATTGTTTAATACCAATTGACTTGGTCTTAAGTGATTTTATTCTAGTAGAATTTGCTTAATTAGATTACTATGAGAGCTGTGGGTTCACTTACCTTTGGAATAAAACCTGACAGTTATTTTTCTAACTAATTATATTATGTGATGTATGTCAATGTGCAATATACTCTTCATTAATTACTACAATTGTTTTCCTTATCTGAAACTTAGGTTTTCAATATTTCTGAAGCTGTTCTCTTTTTGTAAAAAAATCTTCAATTTAGAGGAAAAATATGTAAAAGTGCCAAATATTTTGTTTAATTATCCTTATTTTAAAGTGCAATAAACTTTTTAGTTTATAAAATAATTATTGCATAATTTTTTGCATGTGTACGAATGTGCCCCACACGTGTGCAAAACTGCCCCACCCATGGTGCACATTCACACGAAATTTCTCGTTTTTTAGATTGATGATATAGGTTAGAAACTCTAGATGAATGCTACCAATTGTCGTTCTAAAATATCAGGAAAGGTCTTAACTTTCATTTGAATCCGAGTTTGTTTCAATATCTCATCTAGATCAAAAGAAATATGCCGAAATGCACTTTTTGTGCGAATGTGCCCCACTCTCCCCTACAACTTGTTTGGTTTTAAATTTAAAAAAAATTTAAAACTATTTGTGGGATACATGCTTAGAAATGTCAAAATCCCGAGCAGCAAGATTCTTCCAATTTTTGTAATGTATGGCAAACTTTCGTTTGCTTTTAATAGAAGTAACGTAAACATGACATATTTGGTATGAGCTGAGCTACTACAATGAGGAAGTTGCATGATTTTTTTAAATTTTTTTAATCGATTCCTCTTGCAAAAATAAGCAACTACCCAAAATTTGAGGCCGATCGAGAAATTTTTCGATTGTCAAAAAAATTAACAAAAATCCCCTTTTTAAAAGCGCGCGAAAACGCCAAGAGTTTGGATGTGACATCATCTTATACTAAACATTGTTGTAAAGCAATGGAGTTGATGGTATTATTGTTGACGTCATCTTATAGTTTAAACAATAAACGTTTTCAGTCACGTGTTTTTTTCTCGACTTTTAAATTAAAATATTTAATTACCTGTACATTTTTTTTGAAAAACTGACAAGATATTTCATTTTACCATACAAAAAACCATACGGAACACTTGTTTGTTTTTGAAAATCTGACACATGCAACTTCCTTATTCTCATCATATAATATTGGGGTCTATCGCAAAAGCGCTTTCACTCGTTCTGAAAATAATGCAGGAAGAGTAAAAAAAGGAAGAAATAGGATAGGAGGTGTGTTGAAAACTTTACCTCCATAGCCATATTTTTAAAAGCGTCACTGCTTATATCTTTCTCTATTTGAAGTGCCAGAACCTGAAAAAATAACCATTTAACAATTTTGTGAATTAAAATCCTTAAATATAGAAACAACAAGTTAAGGTTTTAAGGAATAGGGAATAAAAGCATCACCTGCATGGATTGAGGTACATCGGCACTCTCGACGTCTGAAGAACTAGCCAAAAGTCGTGCAAAATCGCTGTAAACGTCATTGTCAAAATCTAAAATATATTTAAGTCATATTAAAATTATTTGTAAATTGAAATCTTCAATGATTTTAAGCATTTTGAGGAACCGGGTATTTTATTGTTTGTATTATCCTCTTTTATACCTTTTGTCTAAGCTTATACTTACCTTAACTTACCTCTTAAAATTTCCTGAAAACGAATTCAATCTGAAAATTATAAATAGTCTAGTCCTGATCGCTATGTTTGTGAACCTCCAATAGAGATAAACACATTCAACAAGCGTTTATCGCATAACAAAGATTCTTGGAGAGGAACTCCTTTTCAAAGAATAATTCCTTTCATTTATTCCAAAGCTTTATTTTGTTTCATTTCAATCACGTCTTATGAGCACGATATTAATAGTGCTTTCCCTGGTACTACTATACCTATTAATGTAATAAAGATTCAGCTTACTTCCTTTAGAACTACAGAGAATTGAAAACAAATGCATATTCCAATTAGATGAACTTTCTGAACTCAGCATGTGCTTCGAAATCCCCTAAAACAGAATTATCTCGTATTTAAGGGGGGGGGGAAGAAACTTAATCTTCTTTTAAAGTAGTAAAAAAGTTATACATACATCATCGAAGTCTGAGCAAGTATTTAAAATTGCTGTGAAAGCATCTTCAGCTGTCTTTGCTTTTAGACATTTCATTTCATATCTGAAGAGCTTTTCCTTGATTGTATTAGTGCCATACGCATGGAAAAATAAATCCTGCAAATCAAAATAAATGCTTTTACTGCTTCGTTTCATCAGTTCCAAACTAGTTACTTACAGAAACTTACAGAAAAAATTGAATGAATTAAAATAGAAAAAAATATATTTGAATTTCAAGTTTACAGAAAAATCATAATGTTACATGAAACAGAAAGTGTTGTATAAGTCAATTTAACTCTGTGGCAGTTTTAATGAGGTATTTGCATGAGTGAGGGATTTGCTTGATTTTATACTTTTTTGATACATTATGGTTTAAAACTCCCAAACTTCTGATTTTTAAGTTCAAAAAAGTGTTTTAAATAATTTAAAATTCAATTTTATTTTTGCCAAAACGTCAGAAAAGTCACGTTATCAGAAAACGGGCTTCTATTGGATGTGACGTCACAGCGCATGAAAACCATTGTGTTTTCGGTTTTCACGTGATCAGAAAACGGGCTTCTATTGGATGTGACCTCACAGCGCATGATTTGTGATTGATTCGAAAGTGTTTTCGCGCCCAAAAAAAAAAACGAAACTTCAAAAATTTATATCTCAGAAACTGGGCTACGAAAATACTTGATGTAAGCGTCATTCTCCATGGTTTTTTATCTACTATTTTAATAAAATTTAATCTCAAAACGTGAGAATACCTCATTCTGGTATGAATTATTGTGACGTCATATTTCTCTGTACAGGGTGTTTTAACATACAACCCAAACTGCACAGCTAGATTCCTTGTATGGAGTACGTAAAATGGAGTACGTATGGAGTACGTATTCCTGTATGGAGTACGTATTCCTTGTATGGAGTACGTCCCCTTTTCTATGGGAAAAAATAAAGTGTTATGAAATTTCCACGGGACCCCCTCAATTTTTTAGACCTTGACCTACAAAGAAAACTATTCAGGCAAAGTTTGGGATCTGTATAATTATAAGGCGATGACCAAGAGGAGTGAAAAAGTCCAAATTCAAAGATTTTAATATAACACAACTAAAAATCCTAAGATAAAACCCTCTCATTTTGTTCATGATTTTTTTACACTGCTGGCCATCCAAAATGGTACACCAAGAAGACAGAGATATCAAACCCAAATTTATTTCTATGATTGCACATAGTATTAATGTGAATTGATTAAAAATTCAGCCTTCCTGGATGTTAGGGGGCCGAGAAAATCAGTAAGGAGTGTTGTCTTCACAGGTGCCTATTACCGCCGTCCCACGCCATGGTATTGAGTGAAGGAAGCTCTAAATGGTCTTTGAGGGATTGGATAACCATGTTGCGTCCACAGGTAGTCAAAGTTCATGTGGTGCACCAGCGGACGTTGCATACCGGGCTAGGTGATATCTCCTCTTTCATCGGACATGTTTTGTGGCGTTGGTTCTTAAGAACGGGTAGGTTAGGGTAAAATGCAACATAGGGGGATAAGAAGAAAGCTTGGACATTGAGTTCATCACGTGGTTGTGCATTTTTCTCTTGAGACTTGTCCGCAGGTGAGGGTTGAAGGTAAGGGTTGTCAAACCAACTGGTTGTCAAACCTCAATGCTGCAGATCTGGTTGGTCAATGTGCCGTTAAATCATACTGAGGAGGTGTGGGAGTGGAATCCCATGCTTCACTACCTCGTTACACTGCGTAAAGAAGAAATCTGACGATTACAAAATCAACAGCCGAGTGCTCTCGTTTATCGCTGTCGTCATCTCCAATTATCGTGGTGCTCCAGACCACATTGGGATACTCTCTTAAAATCTGTGCCATCACATTGAGATGTCCATTTCAGTGTAAGGTACCTGTGCCTAATATGGACACCCTAAGGAAAATGTATTTTTTTCACCCCCTTAAACACGTCACAGGAGTCCAAAAATTTATGACCACTATCTTTGGACTGTTGACTATCATTATTAAAATTAGGGACCTTGTAATTATTCTGGTTTAATCTCAGTGATAAAAACAAAAAATGTTTGCAAGTGTCCATATTAGGAACCACTTGTCCCTATTATGGACAGGTGGCAAATTATTGACCTACTACACAGGGTGTATGGAAAACCCACTCTTCCAAGGGATTTTAGAGGAGAGGGGATCAAAAAAATATTTCTTAAAGTATTGCGGGGGAGGGGGGCACAGTTAATATCATCAGAACATGCACTTCGTAATGTTATGTACGGATACTATAATTAAGATTAAAAATACAAAAAACATTAATTTATTATGAATTAGCTAAATAAAATAACATCAAACAGAAAATTATTTTAAAAATTTCTAAATCTGAAGATTCACTAGCTGTTTTTACAATGTGGACATAAGGTGTCCATAATAGGAACAGGGCGTAGTTTTACTAAACCTTGTATAATATATAAACAAAGAAAACATTTTTAAGCAATATACGCAATAGCAAATGAAAATATATTTCATCCGCTTTCTAAAACACTCCACTTTTTAATATTTAGAGTAATTTTACCATATCTAATAAGAATTTAAACTTAACCTGTAATTACTATCAGCACACCATGAAAACACAAATTTCCTTCAAAATGGCGAACAGCGCGCTTTTTTGCACTTTAAAGACTAAATTATCTTTTAAACTGCTTTTCTTCAAGAATACGTAGTGCCGACCCTCGATCAAGTTTCTTACTTTTTAAGATATAAGGGGTGTCCATATTGAGAGCCCTGTCCATATTGGGTGCAAGTACCTTATAAGAAACTACTAACTTTATAGATATAATGTTCCAGGTTTTGTTTTTTATCACCTTTATTTTGGTTGTAGTAATTTTCTAATGTCCAAGAACTTTTGTTAAGTTGTTTTTCCTTAATTTTTAAACAGCTAATAACTCTAGAACTATACAACTTAAAAACCTGAAATTAGTCCTATTTTTTTAGTAAATTTTTAGTCTTTGATTTAATGTGCATCATTTTCAAAAAGTTTTTTTCAAAATTTAAAAAAGGTAGTGAAAAAAAATTTAATGAAAAATTTTCACCAGTAAGTCACCAGTAAATGAACGAGTGTTCATTCACTGAGAAAAATGCATATCTCGTAAAACCTCATGATGATAGTTTTGTTTGATTCTTAATGATGTGATCTAAACTAGGTTTAATGCCCGGGCTTTAAATTGTGCGGGGTGTGTTGTTCAAAAAGTCTATGTTAATACATGTGTTTCGAAAGTTTGTTTCACAGCTTTAGTTTTAAACAACAACGCCTCGTAGAATTAGGGGAATAAAGTTTTCCTGTAGTAGTGACCATGAGGAATATATTGAGAAGGCTTACAGTGCTCTTATTGGTCAAACTAATATTTTAATCAAAAAATTAAAGAAAATAGTACAAAAAAGTCACTTTGAAAAAAATGTTTACTGAAATTAGTCACCAATTTTAATTTTTTGGAAAAGTTTATAAGACCTGTTTGGTTTAACCCACCATGTGATAACCAAATTAATTTATAAACTTTCTAAAAATATTTAAACTGGTGAGTATATTCAGTGTTCATTCACTGGGAGAACGGTGTTCATATTTAGGACAAACTTTGTTCATTTACTGGGTATATCGCGCTTTTTGCACTAAGATCAGGTTTCCTTCAAAACTATTAATTTCTGAGATCTGAAAACACTTCAATCATATTGCTGAGAAAAAGCTCGTTTGGAAACATACCTTATTTTTTAAAATTGACCGAGAAAAAGCCCTGAAAAAATTTTTAAAGTGGGGAAATTGCAAATCCAAATGCTAAGTGTTCATTCACTGGGCGGTTCACCCTATGCACAGAATGAAACGACGATTCTAAATTTTGCTCATAATATTTTAAAAAACAGGCATGGGCGGATAAAAAGGGGGAAATGCTCTTCCAACTTTGCTTCCAGCTTGCCCCGATTGCTCAAGCAATCGGAGCAATTTAACCTTCCGCGCCGGCCAGTCGGTCGCTTGTTATAGTATCGGATTTTATTTTAAGAGGAGACGGTACAATCAAAACTTTATAGAACCCAATGTGTGGTTTGATTATTTTTCTTCCATCTTTAAATCAAATGGTCTTACTGGTGAAATCGCTTATTCAAGCTTTTATTCTAATAACTATTTCCCATCTTTTGATCCGATTTTGGATCCTGACATAACTTTGAATGAATTACATTGCGTTATAAATAAACTTAAGTGTGGCAAGGCACCGGGCGGTGACCTACTGAAACCTGAGTTCTTTAAATACCTCGGTAATAATTCATTAACTACTATTTGCAAAGTTTTTAACAAGGTCTTTTCCAGTGGTACGATACCTCCCCAATGGATATTAATAACCATAAACCCAATTTACAAAAAGGGGGATGCCTCTAATCCTGCAAACTATAGGCCTATATCTTTAATCCCGATTATCACTAAAATCTTTACCTCTATCTTAAATTCTAGACTCATAGATTGGTTAAATGTGCATAACTTACTACTGGAGGAACAAGTTGGATTCAGAAGGCACTACTGTTGTTTGGAGCAGATTTTTGTTCTGAATAGCTTGATAGACTCTAAATTGAAGAAAAAACGTGGAAAACTATATTCTGTTTTTGTTGATTTTAAGGGTGCGTTCGATAATGTAAATCATTTGTTACTGTGGTCAGAATTGCAAAAAATAAACATTAGCCCAAAATTTATTCAGATCCTAGTTAATATTTATAGTTCGGCATGTGCTAAAATTCGTTCATCTTCTGGACTGACGGACCCTTTTAAGATTAATTCTGGTGTTTTGCAGGGGGAGGTGTTGAGTCCTACATTATTTTGTCTCTTCCTGAATGAACTTATTGTTCGGCTAAATAATTCTGGCATCTCGGATATTGAGTTAAACAATGGATCGCCTGTTAATATGCTATTATATGCCGATGATGCAATCATCTTAGCAGATTCTCCAATTAATTTAAATAAAAAACTTAAAGTTCTGGAAAAGTTTTGCGCAGACTATAAGCTGACAGTCAATATTACCAAAACAAAAGCTATGGTTTTCCGGAAGGGGGGTAGGTTGTCTAAACATGACAATTTCTATCTTCAAAACTGTAGACTTGAAATAGTTAATAGTTATATTTATCTCGGTGTACCTTTCTCCTCTACGGGTTCCTTCTCTACAGCAAAAACGCATTTCTGTAATAAATCAATTTCTGCTTTGCATGCCATGTGGCCAGTTCTTTCTAGTGCAAGAATAAACTCTCCGGGGGCCTGGTTTAAATTGTTTAACTCACTTGTGTTATCTGTTCTAAGTTACGGTTCCCCTGTCTGGGCAATCTCTTTTATCGATCAATTAGAACATATTCAAAATCTGTTTATTCGAAAACTATTTAATTTATCAAGATATACTCCGGGTTACATTTTAAGATTAGAACTTGGTCAACCTAACCTCTCAATAACAATAATTAAACTGCTAATTAAATTTTGGATCCGAATCCTCAAAATGCCTGAGCATAGGCTTACCAAAATTGCATACTTACAATATTATTACAACCAATCAGTTCCACTAAAATTTAATTGGGCATTAAATATCAAATCCATAATTGATAACTCGGGTTATTCTTTTGTTTGGCTTTCCCAAGATCCTGAAGTTGCTATGAAATATTTGCCAAAAATTATCTTAAGCTATGTTAATCAATATGCCCAGATGGATATAATTAGTATGACTAACAGTTCACATAACCCTCACTATAAACATATAAAATTTAATCCTTTCATTGAAGATTATATTGTTTCAACAGTCGATTACTCAATTAAGAAAATTTTATTCCAACTAAGATTATATCAAAAATCCATTTTTTTCGAAGGAAAAATCTTTAAAATTCATCCAGACCTGATTTGTAAGTACTGCAATCTTGAAAAATCTGAAACTTGGGAGCACGTATTTTTTGAATGCCCTGTATATAATTTTTATCGTTCAAAATATCTTTCATCCTTGGTCAGTTTCCACAATAATTTTTACAATTTTCTAACATACACTCATGGTGAGTATAAATTGATAGCATACTTCATTAAAGCAGCACAGAAAATGAACCAGTTCCTGCTGGAGAGTTTTTCTTTAGAAGCATGAGTAGAGAATGGATGTATATATATATATGGGAATGAATATCTGGATCGACAATGCTACTTATTTATATGTGTATGTATATATGTATGTAAGTATGTATGTATATGTTTGTATATGATGGTATGTTCCCCCTTTGAATTTTTTTTTGTTGTTTGTTTTGCGTTGGTATATATGTATGTGTGCATATATTTGTGATATATTTATTTTAAATTTAAATTAAATGCATTTACATTTTGTAAATTTCAATTTGTGATTTTTTTATCTTACATGTATGTAGTTTTTGTGGTTTTTTTGCAACGGGTTTCGACCTGAGCCAAAATAAAGTTTCTTCTTCTTCTTCTATAGTATCGGAGGTTGTCACTCCAGTTTGTTTTATAGCTCAGTGAGCATACTTTGTTTTTACTAGTTTTTATTGTTATCTACCGATTTACTAGTCATTTTTCTTAGCCATTCACTAGTGTAGCTTCCACAAAAATAATAGTTTTATAGCTGTTTTCATTTGTCTCTCTAGGAGCGAGTTTACAACTTAGACGTACCGTTTCAATGCTATTTGTGTTTTTTCCCATCTGGGATCACAAAGTGCGAATAAAAAAGGTGGGTTACATTGGGGATTTTCCAAATTTTTTTCACTTTAACCGTAACTGATAAAGTTTTACTCCCCCACCCCCATACCATTCTGCTCCCCATCCCTCAAAACTTCCCCATCCCTCAAAACGTCCCCATCCCTCAATGCCACCAAAATTTAATTCAATTCCGATGAACGGTTTGTTTGCCAGATGGCCTTAAATCGGGTTACTTATTTTATGGACACCCTGTATGAAAGTAATAAAGAAGAAAAAATTATAACAGTAATCTAAAAATATAATTGAATGAAATTCAAAATTTTAAAGCTGGTAATTAAGTACATTTTAAAATATTTTTATTTAAAAGTGTTTTTCATTTTTTTTTCAATTTTTTTTTTTCATTTTTTTTTTCAATTTTTTCTTATAAGGATGATGTGGTTAAATGTAGAAATCATTCAAAAATATTAATGCTTGAAAAGTGGATGGATTTTAATACCTTTAATCCGGTAAAATAAGTAATAAAATGTACTGAAAATTTTTATTCACCCGTGCAAGACCAGGCATATCAGCTAGTTGAATATATTTTCAAACTAAGGTGTTAAAAATATCCATTGAACATGATGCTTAAGGGGACACAAGACATCTCGACAGCCAAAATACGTGAAATTTAGCTTTACCAATTTCTTTCAGAAATATAATTAAAAATGCATTCCCATCTTTAAAATTTTTACAGAAAGCAGTCAAGATACTGTAGTTTATATATAACACCAATCCAATAACAACCAATCCGGTTGCTTCCACATAAATCTAGAAGGTTTGACAAAAAAACGCTTTTCTTTTGATGCTCTCAACTTTTTTACGCTGTCTGGAGCTGTATTAATTGAGCTGTCTGGATTTTACTTATGACGACGTTTTACTTAAGCCTTTTTTATTTCTGGACTTTCTGAAAGTCTTTGGACTCATGGAGTTGGTCTAGCTTTCGCTAGACCAACTGGAAATTAGAAACAACAACAACTTTTTTACGGCTTTTAAATCCTAATATCCTAATCCTACTACTATTATAATTGTGAAATGTTTGTCTGGATGTTTGTTACTCTTTCACGCAAAAACTACTGAATGGAGTTTAATGAAATTTTACTATAATGTAGCTTATACATCAGAATAACACATAGGCTATAATTTATAAAGAGAAAATCGGTCCTTCATTCTTTTTTTTCCAATTTTTCTTCTTTTTTCACTTATTTTTCCGTGTTTGAAAACCTGTTTTACCAGTCATACAACGAGTTAAAAATAAAACATTGTTTCAAATGAGACAGATCACTAGACTTTTTCATTTACTAGATCTTTTATTTTAGTTTTAAACACTGGTTTTAAATTTGTTAATTTGTTCACTAGACTTACTAATTTACTAGACTTTTTATTATGGTTTCAAATTTGTTATTTTATAAAGGCACCAAGATATTAAACATTATCAGGAACATCGGGATTGTAAAAAGTGACAAGAACACCGGGATTGGAAAATTAGTGGGAACACCGGGATAGGATATTCACCATAAAGACACTGGGAATACCGGAATATAAAAATTACTGGAAACATCGAGATAGGAAAATTACCGGGAATGCCGGGATTAGAAAAATTACCGTGACCACCGGGAACACAGGGATAGGAAAGAGGTGCCTGGGATACCGGGATGATTTGTAATATTGCTAATTTACAAAATTATAAATGTATTTTAAGAAATATTTAAAAAAATAAATTTATAAACTCCCCCCCGTGCAAGGCCGGGTATAACAGCTAGTACTATTATAATTGTGAATGTTTGTCTGTATGTTTGTTACTCTTTCACGCAAAAACTACTGAATGGATTTTAATGAAATTTTACAATAACGTAGCTTATACATCAGAATAGGACATGGGCTATAATTTATAAAGAGAAAATCAGTCCTTCATTCTTTTTTCCCATTTTTCCTTCTTTTTTTCACTTATTTTTCCGTGTTTGAAAACCTGTTTTACCAGTCATGCAAGCCAATAATAGGAAACTTTAGTAGTACCAGTGTTGTAGTTACTAGGCAGTTTTATTAATCTCTATATAAGTAAACACGTTTGTGGCTGTGTGTGTATGTATGTGTGTTCCGCATCTCCTTTTAGACCGGACCGAAGGCGTGGACATTTCCTCCATTTCAAGATTTTTTTCCTTTGAAATAAATATATATACTGAAAAATACAATTTTTTTCATGGAAAACGAGTGGAATATAAAAATTACTGGAAACACCGAGGTAGGAAAATTACAGGGAATGCCGGGATTAGAAAAATTACCGGGACCACCGGGATAAGAAAAATTACCGAGAACACCGGGATTAGAAAATTACCGGGAACACCGGGATAGGAAAGAGGCGCCTGGGATACCGGGATGATTTGTAATATTGCTAATTTACAAAATTATAAATGTATTTTAAGAAAACTTAAAAAAAATAAATTTATACACCCCACCCGTGCAAGGCCGGGTACAACAGCTAGTACTATTATAATTGTGAATGTTTGTCTGTATGTTTGTTACTCTTCCACGCAAAAACTACTGAATGGATTTTAATGAAATTTTACAATAATGTAGCTTATACATCAGAATGACATAGGCTATAATTTATAAAGAGAAAATCAGTCCTTCATTCTTTTTTCCCATTTTTCTTCTTTTTTCACTTATTTTTCCGTGTTTGAAAACCTGTTTTACCAGTCATGCAAGCCAATAATAGGAAACTTTAGTAGTACCAGTGTTGTAGTTACTAGGCAATTTTATTAATCTCTATATAGCTCAGTTCCCATGAGTTGCGGTTTTAAATCCGCAAGCAAAAAACGCTCCCCTACTTTCCCTACGTTTTTTGAAGAAGATCGATCTTTCCTTTTACAAAGTGATTCACAGGAGCACATGACGAGAAGAGGCCAATCACAGGCCTAGTAACAAAACCGCTCCTAAATCCGCTTGTCCGAAATTCGCTCGCTTTTTTTCTTCGTCCATGTTCAAGAAATGAAGCAAATTCGCTTACTTTTTTTGGTCACGTGATTCCCTTCGACCAATACGAAATCCCCATCAAGCAATAACAGCATCCATTTTTATTTTGATGCTTCGTACCAGATCATGATCGGCTATTTTACAGAATTTAAATGATACATCCTAATTTAGATGAGATAACTACTAGAAAAGTTTATAAAATTACAAAAGTATCATCTTTGTTACGATGATCGGCTTCCAGAATACAAGGAATAATTAAATAAATAAAGCAGACGGCAAACGGCATGGGAAACGAGAATTCTGGAGATAAACGGTGAGTTGATGTCTTAAAAGGATATATTTAAATTCGTAAAAAGAACTGTTGATTGAAATGATTTTCTCATTTGATTTTCTGAATTATTAAACTCCTCCAAATGTAAAAAAATATACCTTTGATTTGATAGAACAACAATCTGATTCTTCCCTCTTCCCATGCCGTCTGTGTTCTGCATTTTTTGCTTTTTCTTTTTATTAAGAGGTCATTTTTTTATTATGATCCAAAACAGAAAAAGGCCCAACTACTTTGAATGTTTTGAGATCTACTGTAAACTGTAGTATTTAAAAAAGCATGTAAATACATTTTTACCATGATTTGGATTGATACCAAAGAATATTTTCATCAGAACATGTGACAGTATAAAAAAATATCGCTGTGTAAAATCGGAAATTATTGATGTTCTTCATAGAACGGTTCTTAATATATTTTCAGTGAGATAATTTGTTTTATTTTTTGTTCTTGATTAAAATAACTTCCATTTCATACAACAGCTTTTGTGTTATATGAAACATTTTCACCTCGGAGCTTCTCGACGTCTTATCTTGAATAAACTTTAAAATATTAGAAGTAATGATTTAAGAATTGATTTAATTTAGTGGGTGCTACAAATTTGATGAAAAATGCAGGTTTTTAAAACTTAATAAAGTTGTTAAAAGTTTGAAGTTATATACTGTAAATTTTGGCGCCAATACAAAAGTCGGCAAAAGCCAGCGACCTCTAGTGAGCGGTTTGAGAAACAGATCGGGCAAAAAAGCTAGGGGAAAAAATCCTTGAAAAACCGCGAACGGTTTTCGCCGGCGGATTTCGCTGGCGAATTTACAAACATGGGAATCCAGCTTATAAGTAAAAACGTTTGTGGCTGTGTGTGTTTGTAAGTGTGTTCCGCATCTCCTTTTAGACCACACTGAAGGCGTGGACATTTCCTCCATTTAAAGATTTTTTTTCCTTTGAAATAAATATATTTACTGAAAAATACAATTTTTTTTATGGAAAACGAGTTAAAAATAAAACATTGTTTCAAATTAGACAGAACACTAGACTTTTTCAGTTACTAGACTTTTTATTATAGTTTCAAATTTTTTATTTTATAAAGGCACCAAGATATTTAACATTATCAGGAAAATCGGGATTGTAAAAAGTTACAAGAACACCGGGATTGGAAAATTAGCGGGAACATCGGGATAGGAAAATTTACCAGGTTATAAAAATTAACGTGAACAACGGGATAGGATATTCACCATAAAGACACCGGGAATACCGGAATATAAAAATTACTGGAAACACCGAGATAGGAAAATTACCGGGAACGCCGGGATTAGAAAATTACCGGGAACACCGGGATAGGAAAGAGGCGCCTGGGATACCGGGATGATTTGTAATATTGCTAATTTACAAAATTATAAATGTATTTTAAGAAAACTTAAAAAAAAAAATTTATACACCCCACCCGTGCAAGGCCGGGTATAACAGCTAGTATTAAATAGTATTCATTCACTTTTAGTCATGGGGGTAAATAAAATGAAAAGTAAGTAAATGACAGTTTTTTCACACACTGTCGCTGGGTTGGCAAAAACCCGGATTTTTTTGAAAAACCCAAGTGGGTTGGGTTTTTCGGGTTTTTTCAATAAAACCCTGGAAAAACCCTTATAAAACAAGGTTTTTTTCGGAAAAAGTGTGGGTTTTTCAAAAATCAGTGGTTTCTCATTCATAGTAAGTGGGTTTTTTCAAAAATCAGTGGCTTCCCCTACATGATAAGTGGGTTTTTTTCAAATTTTAGTGAGTTCTTTTTGTGTTAAATGTGTTCTGTCAATATAATGTCAGTTTTTCCAAAGGTTTCATAACTTTCTTTGTACTATACCTATGCTTATAGAATGTTGTGCGTAATATATGTTGTGCGTCTTTATTAGCTGATTAAAACAGTGTATTGCATTAAGGTTTGCGGTCATTATTACAGATTCTATGATACTCCGATGTTTTACCGAAAATCGTCGATAATTCTTAAATAAAGCAAAATATTTTTAATAATGGTTTAAAAAGTGATTGTTTCTTAAAATATACGTCTATATACACAACATATCCGATTTTCCTGAATATTCCTTCCATATTTAGTAAGTTATTAGAGTTTGAAAAAAAGTTCTCGGTATCGTTAAAAAACACAAGTCCGCATTTCGCTTATAAATCGATAATAATTATTTTAAAAAAATTTTTTGATTTAACTTATGAACAAAGGACCGTTATGGCAAAGTTTTTCCAGAATTACGGGTTGCCAAGATGATTAGGACGTACTTCAGGATTTTTTGAAACAGAATGAGGTCTACTTGTCTGTAATTTTAATTACTCCATTTTTTCGGCTGATTTAGAGTTCAAAGTTTGTTTACATTTTTTTTGAATTACAAGTGTTATACATCGTTGTAAAGGTAATTAAAAATACTTTAAGAAATTAAAAATTTCTAAGGGGTGTTCTCCATATTGCGGGGCGTATTTTAGATCAAAGTTTGAAAGCGTAGTAGTATCCTTTTTTCTCAAATTCATTGCAGATTTATGAAATTCTAGTATGTTGTTCGGGACATCAAGTTGATTACAATTATGTGTCTCACTAAGGGATCGGGTACATATATCGTGATTTATATTAAGTTAAAGACATTTCAGTAATACTTGAAAAAAAGTATTTTTGCTTAAGATCGATGCATGAAATTTTTATATGTTTTACCTGGCGTCAAGCGGTTTAAAACGGTGTATTGCATTTAGTCCAGGCAATCTGTAACTTAACCGGGAACAAATTGAAACATTTAGTTTTTCAACGGTTTTCACTTGGGAATGATCTTAATAATAACATACTAAAAATCGGACAAAATCGGTTCGCGGGAAGTTTATTTTTTTTTTAATTTTTAAAAAATGGCCGAAAAAAAATTTCAAAAAATCAAATTATAGTAATAGAGACTTATTATGCATGTTTATAGGCTATTTTTCAGTGCTGAATACGGATATACCATTTAAATTTTAAAAAATTCTAAATTTCAATTTTAAAAAATTAATTCAAAATTTGGAAAGTTGAAAAAATTAAAACATCGCTCAAAACCACAAAATAATTGCAAAAGAAGTAACTTAAACGGTTTTCGATTAGAAATGACTTAAATAATAACATTCTAAATATGGAAGAAAATCGGACAATAGATAGTTTAATTTTTTTCAAATTTTCAATTTTTTTGGCCTCAAAAATCGACCTTTTTAAAAATTCTTGTTAAAAAACGTTTGAGGCATTTTCCAAGGTCATTTTTCCATGGATGTTGTAGGTATATACCTCTATAACCTAAAAAACCACAATTGGTGATTAAATCACTAGTTAATTAATTAATTTATAAAAATTTATGTTGAAAATACAGGTAAAATATTTCAATCAAGTAATACAGAAAATATTTAGACACTATTTGATGATAAATCATTTTAAAAATAATTAAATTAAAAAAAGACAAAATATCTTTCAAAAAATTTAAATTTTAAATTAATTTAAAAATTTTAAATTTTGTGATATACATGTCTCTAGGCTATATTTTAGTGCTGTTTACGAATATCAAGCCAACTTTTCAATAAAATTTAGAATAAGTGTGGAAAAATTGAAGCACTTTTCTCTATAATTTTGTTTTTTTATGCTTCAATTTTTCCACAGTTAATTTAAATTTTATTGAAAAGTTGGCTTGATATTCGTAAACAGCACTAAAATAGAGCCTAGAGAAATGTATCACATGTATATACTACAAAATTTAAAAATTTTTAAAAATTTAAAATTTTTAAATTAATTTAAAATTTAAATTTTTTGAAAGATATTTTGTCCTAGAGACCTGAAAATTTGCAGGTAATAATGTTTTAGTATTTGTAACAACTTGAGGGGGGGGCATCTGGGAAATTCGAAAAAAACATTTTCCCCATAGACTTTCGGAACACCCTAATGTATTAGTAGCATTGCAAATATGGAGAGTAGCTTTATTTGTCCTTTTCCTAGCATCCTCACGGTTTTGAATTGTGCTTTTCTAACATGAAAACTTACCCAAAAATTTCTCAATTCAGTGAGAATAGTCGGGGGAGGAGGTTCGTCAACCCTTTCTCGAACAAAACTCATTAAATCTGGATCGTCAAGAATTCTTCCAAATATGCTGATCATAAACCCTTTAGCACAAGGGGAGTCTATTCCGTACCTTGTCAGCAGCTGAAACGGATAAAAAAAATCAGGAGTTCCAGATATGGTATACAATATAAATGTCTCGAATTTTGATTGTGTGCGTATAATGTAAGTTCTTGGTATTATTAGTAAGTTTAATTGCAACATTTTGAATATCTAAACTAGATATGTGTTAAAATGAAGACTACAAGTTTTGCACAGTCTGTGGCTTCTTCTTTCATTATAACTTCAACGAGTTTCTTCCACAACCTTTTTGAACATGACCCTGGCGAATTGGTTTTTCAGCCTGCGTCTCAAGCTATGGTCTCAAGCGTCTTAGATTTGTAAATCACATCAAATTTTTAACCATGTGCAGATTTCACCGTATCATTCCATCGTTTGTCAGAACTTATTGCAATCTCCAGCCTTCCATCAGAATTACCAAGTCGTTGTCCCGTTTTCGCCTCTATCTTTTAAGATCTGTCATCCAGGACACACGCAGCCGGTTAGCAGATATAGAGAATGAGCTCTATCATCTTCACCTGTTGTGCCACTCAAAGGTACCGGATTTTTACCGTCTCGACAACTTATCTTGGTTCCACACCAATCAACTTGCCCGTCTCCAAAAAAAGACTCTTGAAAAGAAATTTTCCAAACTTCTTCATGACTCTATCCTTAAAGTACCATTTGAACTTACCTACTGTGGATCAGTCCGCTGTTTTGAACCTTTCGAACATTACCTTCAATACTTTCCAATTGGACACTGAAATTAAATTGTAATTTCACGATTACCTCAATACCATCCATACCTTTGATTGCTGCTCCCATTGAAAAGCCTTTAAATTTTCGGCATTAACGTTCACAGAAGGACAACTTGAGACATTTGGTGAAAAATGTTGTTGTTTCTAATAATTTACCTTCTTTTTATTTATTTATATTTTATAATCAACAAACAAAGTAAAGAAAATAATATATCACCTGGGATCGTAGAACGATCAAGTAGGAGAACAAACAGTTGGTTACAATGAGGTATTTGCATGAGTGAGGGATTTGCTTGATTTTATACTTTTTCGATACATTATGGTCTAAAACTCCCAAATTTCTTATTTTTAAGTTCAAAAATGCGTTATAAATAATTTAAAATTCAATTTTATTTTTGCCAAAACGTCAGAAAAGTCACGTTAGAGAACATACCCATACTACGTGACCCATTTTTTGCCATTTTGACCCCCCTCCCCCTTGGTGACCATCCGTAGTATATGCCCCCCCTCCCCCTCTAGTTTTCACGTAGTAATTCATAAATACGGTTTGCCATCTTTTTTTGCAAACAGAAAGTTTAAAAATATTAATTTTGCTTAATTTGTCTAATTTTAATAATTAATTTGGCTTAATTAGTCTTTTCGCAAATTTCAATAATTGATTTGGCTTAATTTTGTCGTATTGACTAGAAGAAATTGACTGCGTGACGAAACCCTAAGCCCCCCCCTCCCCCCTGTGACCGAGCGTGGTAAGACAAGACCCTCTATATCAGTGGTTCCCAAACTATTTTGGTCGTGGAACCCCCAAATTTGTTACCAATGATCCCGGAACCCTGAATATTTTTTATTCAACGATTTTTGAAAATTTAATATATTAAATGAAACCAGGTGCGGATCCAACACGGGTCCAGGGGGCACTTTTCCAGACAATCACCTTTACTTTTGGCAAAAATGTCAAATTCTTGGGGATTTTCTAAAAGTATCACGCAAGATCCCCTTCTGGTGCCGCTGGGGGGTATGGGGCCCTCCCCCAGAAAAATTTTGAAATTTGACTTGTAAAAGCAGAGTTTTAACTCATTTTAAGACGCTTTTTGGGGCCAAGAGGGGAATTTTCCATCTTTATCTTTTGACAAAAAATGTCAAAATGTTGGGGATTTTACAAAAGGTATCGCGGAAGATCCCCTTGTGATACTGTGGGGGGTTCTGGGGGTCCTCCCCCAGAAAATTTTTTGAAATTCGACTGGTAAAAAAGGTTTTAACTCATTTTAGAGCATTTTTGGGTCCAAGGGGGGCGGCGCTGTCCATTCTTATTTTTTACACCATTCTTTTTTTACTGAAATACAGTTTGTCCCAGGAACCCCTAAATTTTTTCGTGGAACCCACTTTGGGAACCACTGCTCTATTTAAAGGCCTCCCAACTCAGCCGTGCAACGTCATAACTTTCACTCATCATTGACGTCACTCCATAGACTTAACAAAGCAATTTTCACTCACGTTTGACGTCATCTTCCGGAGTTGGGTGGCCATGTATATAGAGGGTCTTGGGTAAGACCCCCCTCCCTCCACTGAATGGGTCCGTAGTATGGGTACGTTCCCTTATCAGAAAACGGGCTTCTATTGGATGTGACGTCACAGCGCATGAAAACCATTGTGTTTTCTGTTTTCACGTGATCAGAAAACGGGCTCTATCGGATGTGACCTCACAGCGCATGATTTGTGATTCGAAAGTGTTTTCGCGCCCAAACAAAAAACGAAATTTCAAAAATTTATATCTCAGAAACTAGGCTACGAAAATACATGATGTAAACCACAGAGTATTGAGCTTACAGAGATACCAAACGGCGGTTTTCCTCTTTAGGTCATTAATTTAATTCAGCTCGCAGATTATAATTCAGTTCACTAGCAGCCAATCAGAAAAAGCTTAATGAGTAAGTGAATCCTGATTGGATATGGAACTTCTATCAGGCGTTGCATTTTGATTTTATCGGCGCTGCTCTTTTTTCCCTTTTTCCCGTAGATCGTAGAACATTTCCCTAAAGTAGGTAATTAATTTCCCTACTTCATTTTACAGATTTATTTATTTCTAAAAGCTATTATTATTTTATTTAAAAGCTATTAAATTTTATTATTATTTATTTATTTTATTATTATTTTATAAAGATTTATTATTTTTAAGCTATAGATTCCTTTCCCCAGAGCGCTATGGCGAATGGGGAAAAAAGAGATTTTCCCTCCACTGCCGACTTGAAGGCAGCTTCAGTGGGTGAGTGACAGGTGGGAGGTGGAGCTATAAGAGGTAAGGAGGCGGATCCTGTGTCCGGAGATTTGTCTATGGGAAAAGCCCTGTTAAAAAAGTTGCCATTAGCGTCTATTAGTCAAGGAGCAAAAGGTAATCCGTGCGATTTTTGTGTTACAATTATAAGGGTTAGCTTTTCTGAAAGGTATTAACGTGAGAAATACGAATCCGGTTGTTGCCAACCCCCAAAATGGTGCAGAGGGGCGCGGCGGGGGTTCAAAGTGGCGGATCTCGCTTCAGAAAAACAGCGATTTCTCCTATATTTATCGCAATATAAAATTTTTTTTTCAGGCTTACATATTAATTTATTACATATTCGAATGTATTTAACGCCCATGGTGCATTTTAGTGCAGCGGGTAATACCGAAAAGTGGGAAATCCCAAATACGCTCGTTTATGGCATTTGCCGGGAGAGTTTTAGAGTTACAACAACGAAAGTTGGTCTTTCTGAAAGCTATTAATTTAAGGAACTCGTATTTCAATGTTGGCAACATCAAAATTTGCGCGGAGGGAGGGGATTTCAAAATAACCGACTTCTCGTATCACTGAGACATCCATTTCTTCGCCGTTTAGTGCAAAAAAACAAATTTTCAATACTTTAACACTTTTTTATAATTTTCATAACATTTTTAACAATATTTGGGGATGCCAACCACCGCATTCGTATTCATTTCGTAATTACCTTTCGGAATAACCAACCATCATAATTGTAAGACAAAAATTACAAAACGGCCTATATTATTACTATTTCCCACTTCATGAAACTCATTCTATCATAAAAAAGTCAAATACAGATGTTGAAATCCACTAAAAGTTTCCGATGGAAGAAATTTTAAAATGAGCGACCATCACATACCGTATCCAGACTGGTGACTATAATGTTTAAAACCATCTGAAAATCATTTGTCCTTGTGTTATAAGCTGAAAAGCTGTTTTATAATAAAGGTAGAAACATAAGTAATCTGAATCCAGTTGTTGGCACCCCCCAAATATTGTGCACAGAGACGTAGCTGGAGTTCAAAATGGCGGATTGTTCCGAAAAAACAGCAAAATCTTCAATACTTATCAAAATAAAGAGTATTATAAGCTTAATCAATTCTTTATTAAGTTTTAAAATATATTAGAGTGTAGTGTTGGAGAACGGTACTTATCTTACTGCAATAAGTAACCTTTCCTGTCAAATTAAAGCATTATCAAATAAAGATTGGTTTTTAAATAAAAACAAAAAAAAGTGTATTGTCTTGAAGTTTTCAAGTCATAAAATACTAAAATTACTATTTCCATAATAAGCGAGATAGAATAATTCTTACTTTAAAAATAAATCTCGTATTTGTTTCAGAAATGTTATATATTCCCGGGTCCCGAGAAATTAAGCATTTTAACATTGGTATACTTGGTTTCATTTATATCTCTGAAACCCAAAGAGTATATCAGTTTCTTCAGTTGAAAATTAGCAAAATTACCCCAGTACACTCTGTTTTGAGTACCACGCCAGTATCACATTACCCCGCTTGATTTACAGCCTCCTTAGCGTCAAGTCAGACCTAGCGTCTTATGACCGCCCGACCCATTAATCACCATTAAAAAAAGCATGGGAAAGCCTAGTCCCCTATCTCGACAGGAATCACGATTCCTGTCGAGATAGGGGGAGTCTCAGGCTGAACTCCATGCTTTCTCCTTATCTGATTTACGATTTGGGCGTTTCGAGACGCTTGTAGTGTGGCGTGAGCCTTATCTGGTGCCGAAGGGGGTTGCGGTTTTCGTTTGGTCACACGATGACCACTCTGCCACCCCGAGATAAAAGCATACCCGACCTCCTAGTGGGTGGTCTACGGCCACTATCGCTTTTTTTCTTTTCCATTTTTCGATTGTTTCGTGTTTACGCAATTGAAACAGAAGAGACTCCTTTCTACCCGTCAGGCCCGTAGCTACGGGGGGGCCAGGGGGGCTGAGCCCCCCTGACATCTTCATTTGCCCCCCCTAGAAAATTTTCACAAATTCTATCCATAAGCACAGCCATGGGGGCAAGGAAGGGCAGCTGCCCCCTTCTTTTTTATTTCCTTCTAGCTAAGTTAAAACCTAGTTTTTTAAGGTCAAATTTTCAAAATTTTTCTGGGGGAGGGCCCCCATACCCCCATTTGTATTTAAATCTTTACTTTTTAAAATTTTTTTTTAAATAACAATCATCAAAATCAAAATTCTACTTAAAAATATATGTCCGAATTTTGGTCTACAAGTATCAAAAGCAGCTTAAAACCCTGTTTTTGAATCAAGTTTCCAAAAATTTTTTGGGGGAGGTCCCCCAGACCCCCCTTTGATACTTGTACCCCCATTATTACAAAAAACTGTTCTTATATTAATACAGGGTGATTCTGAAATGGACCGCCAAACTTTGAGGGGTGATAGTACTCATCAAGACGAATAAGAATTGATGCGGAAAAGGGGGTTGCAGTTACACCGTTAAAGAGCTAGGTCCTAATGTAGTGCGAGCGCGTTTTAAAAGGCCGTTTTTAGAAGGCCCGTGAGACGAAACAAAACATAATAAAATGAAAAACATTATTGCATGAGGTACAGGAGTATCCGCACTACTTAAATCCTCAATGTGATAGAAATTGAACCACTTTCTAAACCGCGGAGTTAGTTTCAAAAGTGCAATATTAATCTTTTAGTCAAAGAATCACATTCCTTAATGGTATTTAGAAAAATGATGATCGGGGAAGGAATTTTCAATGATCGTAACATGGATCATTGAAACTGTTTGATCATTGAAAATTCCTTCCCCAATCATCCTTTTTCTAAATACAGTCGAATCCGCTTAATGTGATCACGGTTAATGTTATCAATCGGATAATGTTATCGAATTCAACAGGTCCCGATCATTTCTATTTAATTCAATGTAAAACGCATCGTTTAATGTGATCAACTAAGTACCAACACACCGCTTAATGTTATCAAAATTTGTATATATCCCCTTAAAAACGTCCGTCTTCAAGTTTCATTTTGAAGGTCAATTGCTTTTTTTCTGAAACTCAATATGAGTTTACAGCTGCACCGTTATACTTCTTTGTTTCGATTGTAAGAAACAGAAAATATTCCATGCTCTCCGCATTCATTGAAAGAAATCTGTTAAAGGGGGGGCGAAGTAATGCTTGTTATTGGTTATCACCATTGGCGCCTTGCAGATGTTTCTGATAAGAGATTTTAATTTTTTACTTGTTTAGTGGAATTCAGTCTGATTAATTTCAGTGATTTATGTTTAAGACTTTTCCATGTAAATTTTTGAAAGTTCGCGTTGATCTTGTCTGAATGTAAAAAGAAAACGAATGTATGAGCGGAATCACATAGGTGTAGTATGTACTAACAAATGAAAATTCAAAGTAAGAGATTATTTTATTTTTAGTTATTGGATTACTCTTATATTTTACACTAAAAATTATAAGTTGACGTACATAGTGTAAAATTGTTTTAAATACATTAACTACGATTACATAATTTTGATTTTAAAGCAAACAATATAGTTACATCGTTTGTTAATTTTTTATATGGAATCGCTTATTGTTATCAATCGGATAATGTTATCAATTTCATATCGGACAATTGCGATCACATTAAGCGGACTCGACTGTACCATTAATGGAACTCCATTGTTTGACTAAGAGCACGTTTTAAAACTCACCCCACGGTTTAGAAAGTGGTCCAATTTCTATCACATTGAGGATTTAAGTAGTACGGATACTCCTGTACCTCATGCAATAATGTTTTTCATTTTATTAAGTTTTGTTTCGTCACACGGGCCTTCTAAAAACGGCTTTTTAAAACGCGCTCGCACTACATTAGGACCTAGCTCTTTAACGGTGTAACTGCGAACCCCTTTCCGCATCAATTCTTGTTCGTCTTGATGAGTACTATCACCCCTCAAAGTTTGGCGGTCCATTTCAGAATCACCCTGTATAAGAACAGATCACACGAATTAATGAAGTTCTCTTAGACGAAAATTCAACCCAAAATGTATAACAAACTACATATTAAATCTATTAAATATGCATGGAGTGGCTGACTAATATTTTTAGGCCCCTGCTGAAATAAACTTCCATATACCCAAGCACTGACTGAAAGGGGAGATTAGGTTGACACCCTTTATAAAATTATGTCTATTTAAAGATTAACAAGGAGTGATCCAACTCGATTTTTCAGTTTTCCTTTTCAATTATAGAGCTTACATGGAGCAGTTCCTTCTACACTTTAACCCAAAGAATCTAAAAATGGGCTAAAACTACTTTAAGCTGTTAATTTCCAAAATTTAAAAAAGGAGAAAAAAATGGGAAAACTAGAATGGGTTTGTAAAACTAGAAAAATTTAGAACCTTACTTCCTCCCGAAACAAAAGTCTTGTAATAGCTCCTTAGGCCCAGTGGCGGATCTACGGGGGGGGCTTTCGGGCTGAAGCCCCCCCCCAAAACGTCTAACATTTTACTAAGTTTGTCAAAACGCAAAAAATCTTTCATCGAAATTCGGATGAGGCGTACCAAAACGAGTTAAAAAGTGGTGTTTTTGACTTAAATTTCCAAAAAAAAAAAATGGAAATGGAAATGGATGTCTCAGTGATACGAGAAGTCGGTTATTTTGAATTCCCTTCCTTCCGCGCAAATTTTGGTGTTGCCAATATTGAAATACGGGTTCCTTATATTAATAGCTTTCAGAAAAACCAACTTTCTTTGTTGTAACTCTAAAACTCTCCCAGCAAATGCCATAAACGAGCGTATTTGGGATTTCCCACTTTTCGGTATTACCCGCTGCACTAAAAATGCACCATGGGCGTTAAATACATTCAAATATGTAATAAATTAATATGTAAGCCTGTAAAAAATTTATATTGCGATAAATATAGGAGAAATCGCTGTTTTTCTGAAGCGAGATCCGCCACTTTGAACCCCCGCCGTGCCCCTCTGCACCCTTTTTGGGGTTCGCAACAACCGGATTCGTATTCCTCACGTTAATACCTTTCAGAAAAGCTAATCCTTATAATTGTAGCACAAAAATCGCACGGGAGCCTATTGTCTTACCATTTGCCACCACACTATACGGAGATGAACACTCTGTTAAGCTCTATACTCTGTGATTAGAACCACAGAGTACTAGAACGTACAGAGTACAGAGTCCGTCGCCATAGGCGCTAATGGCTAATGGAAATCGAAAAGTTGGATGGTTGTGGGGCTATTTTGGCGCTGCGATCGCATCAACGTCACGAGAGGCGGGAGGGAAAAGCCTGATAGGTTGAGAAAAACTTTTTCCTTCTCCTTCGAAAATAGATGATTGAGTGACAGCCAGTCACAGGTTTGATCTCTCTGTCAATCATTTAGTTCATCGTGGCGCCCTCATAACCATCCAACTTTTGAATATATCGTTTTGGACCCTCTGTTAGGATTATTCTAATAATAAATAATGAATGTGATGTAGGTTTTTTCTACAATATTAAGTTTAATTATAGTCAGTATAAAATATTAAAAAATCACTAGTAAAATAAAAATGTAAAAAACATTTAAAAACCAAAAAATCTTTGAATTTTTGAACTGTTGCAACAGTAAATAATTTATTTGACTTCATTAAATTCTTTTGTTTATTAATTTAAACTGATGATAATCAAGCATTCAATTTATAGCAATGACAATGTACTAATATCACTAAATTCTAGTTTTCTTTTGCTATGCATTATTACATTTTATACAGCTGGCATCACGTTTTTGTTTGTTTCTTTGTGTCTTTGCTCTGAGCATAAAGTTACACTATTTACGACATGCGGCTTTCTAACACTTGTATTTCTGCACATAAGTACTAAACAACATTTATAGTACTTTTTTTACTTGTTTAGTACCGTCCATAGCTGCCGAAATAAAAGACTACAGGCTACCGAAAAAACCCAACATAAATGCAAACACCATTGCTTTTCAATGGATGCCTTTCACGCGTAATTTGAACTGCTGAAGTATGACGTCACAAGTCAGAATCGGCAAGTACTGAAGTTTTTTGTTGATAGTGACGTCAAAGCAACTTTAAATGCATTTTAAATCTAATTAATTTGATCGAATTGCAGTTTAATTAGCATTTTTCAAAGTAATTTTTCTTGCTCTTTCATTTTAAAATGAATTTGAAAATCATGCATATTGTCTGTTCTAGGCTGTTCATACAAAACGGGCGAAGAGCTGCAGCTGCACAATGAAACAAACTAACCAATGCAATGATTCGAAAATTTCTCATTTTTCAAGCAAAATTGCGTACCCAAATATTGTAAAAATCAACATTAAAATTATTTTTTTTAACTTTTTGAACTTTTATTAAGAGGTTACATGCGAGAATATTTCTATAAATTTTATTTAAATATTATCTTAATTTTCGGAAAATGTTCATTTTTAAGCATTTTTATAAACTTTGAGTACGATGAGCGAACTCAGTATTAACCGATTTCAAAAATTTTTGCGCAGTTTTTCATCTTATTTCATTGGTCCACTTTTGCCATAGGTATCTTTTTGAATTTCGGAAAAAAAATTTTTCGCTCCACCCTAATCGGTATTTTGCAGTAACAGTAAGTTTTTGGAAACTGAGATTAACTATATCAAGGCTGTGGCCATTGATCCCGGGTTCTGCCACACATTGATAGATAGTATTTTTAACAAATTTTTGAAAAAACGTAATAACGCAAAACCTAAACTGGAATTATCTAACTTAATAGTTTTACCCTTATTTCCTAAAATTACTTTTAAAATTTCGTATATTTTGAAAAAGTTTGGCTTCACTGTAGCTTTATCTCCAATTAATAAAATTTCTTTTTCAAACTTTAAAGACCCTATTGATACAGGTAACAAATGGGGTATTTAAAGGATTTTTTGTAGTGGTGGTTCGTCCTATATTGGACAAGCAAGACGTGCACTTAAATTCAGACATTATTAATTAGAAGAGCATTCAAATTATATTAAATAACAATAATTTTATAGGTCTTCCATAGCTAAACATGTTTGGGCTAATAACCATAATTTTGTTTTTTCTTCTGCTAGAATCATAAAAGCTTGTAATTCAACCTTGGACCTCAATTTTTAAAGCTTTTTAATCAATAAATTTGCAATTGTTTTGGTTAATGATCTAACTAGTACCCCTTTTCTTTCCCCTATTTGGAGTGAATATCAATGATATATTTTTGATGTTGCATTTTGGTGATTTTTTTTTGTATTTTGTCAACCTTCTGTGCTAACTTTTCTCTTTTGCGTTTTGGCAACTCTTGTTTTGTCGCGGGTTGTTATTTAAACTGATTTTGCTGGTTTTTTCAATTACCACTGACGAAGGGGATCCATAGTATCCCCGAAACGCTGTTAGGCTTTTAATAAACCTTTTAATCATGTGCATTTGATTTTCGTTTGATCTTTTTAACTATAGATATGTGTTGTAGTACATTCGGTAATAGAAAAAAAGGACAGGTTTAAACAACTTTAGGGACAGTTTTAGGAAGAAAACGAACACAAAAGGAAGATAATGAAACATATTAGAATCTCGAAAATAATTTAATTTTTGAGTTCATTTAATCCCACTGGGTAACGTTTTAAGAACAAATGGTATATTGGAATTTACTTACATCTTTAACTGTCATCATGCAATGATTGTAAAACATGAGAAGACCGCTCGGGAAATATTTACTCTGAAGAACATTATCCACTAGTCCTTTTTCGTGTGAGTGTTTCTGAAAACAATAGAACATTTAGAACGTTTTTTAGTTCAAATATTCATTTGATTATATTATAAAGAAGGGTCAGAGGGATTGAATGCTTACCTTAATTACGGTACTGAAAACTTTCGTGACCAAGTCCATTCCTAGGGGAGAAGTTGCGCCAGGAAAAACTTCTCTGAAAAAAATAATTTTATATAATGAGAGGATAGAGACATGAATCACTTTTTAAACAAATACAATTGAAACTGACAAGTTGTGGGTGGATATTGTAATTATCAGGGAGGTGAATGGAAACTGCAAGAATGAGTTATTTATTATTTTTAAATATTTTCAAGCCAATTCCTGAAATATTGATTCTTATTAAAGAGTATTTCACGGTGTTTGAGACATTTTTTCAAGTTCAAAATTTTTTTTCAAAAACTTAATTCCATACAATCTAAATCGACAGGACCATTGGATGAGAGAAGACAACAACAAAAACAATCCATTCTTATTTTGTTTGAAATAAAATAAATTTAAGATAATGATAATGCTCACCCAACGTTGGCAACAGTGAAATATTCACCCTCGCATCTCAATGGAGCGTCAAATTCCCTTTTTATTTCATATTCTGTCTCACCAGCAACATTTGTTACAGGACGGGACTGAAACAAATAAACACAAGTAGGATATTTTTAAATGCTAAGTCAAAACCCGCATACGATATATATGTCAGGAATATTATTTCTTACTTGTAACATGTAAACTTGGTTATCAAGGATACCCCATTCTATATCCCTGGAAGATTTGTAAAATTTTTCTATCTAAAAAGAAGGGAAATTATATGAATCAATATATACATACAGAAGTCGACTATATTAACCTATCATAAAATTAAGGAAATTAATTGTACACATTACAGGTTCTATCTCTCAAAGAAGTAGGTATACCTTGTAAATATATACCTACTGTTAATAATACCACTGTTAAAGAAAAGATCAACCTTTCACCACAAACTTGTTTAGTGAAAGCCCCGAAAACTTGGCGAAACTTTTTATCGAACCTTAGTTTGCAGCTAAATTTGAACCAAGTTTGTGGTAATACAGTCCAACATTTCCCCACAAACTGGTGAAAGGTTGAACTGATTTGTTTATCTGTGTATGATACATACATAAAATCTAATGAAGATTGCAAAGTTGGAAAGAAAGCGATCGGGTTTTGCAAAATTTGGAGCAACCTCATACAGAGCATTTGAGCTGTAAGTGAATTTTTCCTGTAATCTAAAGATATACAGGGTGTCCCACGAGAAGTGGCCCAACCCTTTAACTTTTGAACCCCTACAGATATAGTCATGAAAGTGGGGTCTAGGTATAGTAAAGTGACCAAGCCCTATCCGATGAGATAACTTTCAACGCCCTCTAGCGGAAAATTTAGGAGTTATAATTTTTATTTTAAAAACTGTGTGAGGTATGTGAAAAAAGTCAGGGACTAAGTTGTAGAGCATCATCGATTTAGTAGGAAAAGACACCTTAAGCAGAAAAATATCTTGAATAAAATCCCTAAAACGCACGCTCAAATAGGTTGAATTTACGTAGATTTTACGTCTTAAAACGCTCCTCATGAGGCGAAAATGAGAAATTTTCAATTTAATGAACTAAGAATGCTTTTAGTCATTTACTTAAATCATAAAAATAAAAATTTCTCATTTTCACCTCGCGAGGGGCATCTTAAGACGTAAAAACTACGTGAATTCAACCTAATTGAGCTTGCGTTTTAGGGGTTTTATTCAAGATATTTTTCTGCTTAAGGTGTCTTTTCCTACTAAATCGATGATGCTCTACAACTTAGTCATTGACTTTTTTCACATACCTCACACAGTTTTTAAAATAAAAATTATAACTCCTAAATTTTCCGCTAGAGGGCGTTGAAAGTTATCTCATCGGATAGGGCATGGTCACTTTACTATACCTAGACCCCACTTTCATGACTATATCTGTAGGGGTTCAAAAGTTAAAGGGTTGGGCCACTTCTCGTGGGACACCCTGTATATGTTACCGCTAAAGTTGAAAATTAGTTATTCTAAAGAATACCTAGGTAAACTTAAGATTAACTGATTTCTGTCGTTAATGTGCGGATATTAGAGTTTTTCGCATTTTACCTAGGGAATCTACACTATAACGGCCTCTTGATAGTTAAAGTTCAAAATAGTTTGTTTCGTTCTGTTAAAATGTTGAGGTTTTCACTGCGCCATGCGCTTACCCCTGCGCAGTTGGGTTTCAATACGTAGTTTGTTGTCATATTTGGTGTTTTGATTTCAAATTTAGTGCGTAGCACTGGTAGTTGTCACGTTGAAAGTTAAACAAACTAATACAAGCAAGTAAGTACAGTAAATTTACAAGCTTAAGTTCAGTAAATTACTACTAAAACGGGTATTTTAAAACAATTGTGTTGAAGCTCCGACTTCAGAGTGACAGAGATTTCTTTTAACGAAAGCAAGTGTCCCAGTTGTTGAAATATCTTTTTTAACAAACGTTAATTCAAAAATCGCTGGAACCTGGGTAAGGGTTTAAGAAATGTAATCGATCGCGAATCCTAGCAATAGTTTAGAGTAGGCTGGAAGCCGATTACGCCGCGCTTTCATAAAGATTTGCCAGTTTAATGCTCATTGAAATATACGCTGTCAAATCATGATCGAAAAACCACAATTGATACAAAATCTAAGTTGGTACTTTTATATTCTATTCGTATTAAAATTGCTATTTCAATACTATTTTTGTGTGATTAGCGTGTTTTGTGTAATATCAAAAAGTACCGAGCCCCCTTTTTTGATTCGCCACTGTTACTGTTTACCCCCCAAACGAGTTTGGTTATAATTAGGGTTGGGGGGGGCGGCAGCCCCCCCAACCACCTTAAAATTTTTAGTACAATAAAATAAATTTTTGTACTTTAACGGATCACTCTCGTTATATGTAAATAACTGATCACAGGTAGCATGCAGATTAACGAGTGTATAGTCGGTAGGGTGCAGAATACCTAGGTAATTTCAAGATTACCTAGGTAATCTTAGAAATTGAAAAAAAATTCGCTCTTTAACGGATCACCCTCGTTAATCTGCAAATTACATAGGTTATCTGTAAATTAACTGATTTCCGGACTTTAACTGTAACTGTAACATATACAGGAAAAACGTTTATACCTTTCTCATTTTTGAGAATTTTTCATTTATGCGACGTTTTCGCTAAGTCCCAATTCATTTCTATTCACTTTAATGCAAAATTTCTTCGTTTATATATAATATTCGTAATATCGGTTATATAGCGTTTCTCACTGTCTTAATGAATGATTTTTTTTTCAAAAAAATTTCATTAATTGAAGATTTATATTCATAATATACAGTGCAATGTATTTGGATGTATACCTAGTGTTTGGGATGTGCAATTTAGTACTTACGTTATGAAAAATAAAATAAATATTTAGGATAAACTTCAATGTTTCATTTTTATGTTAAATTTTTTAATAATGTTCTGAAATTTAATTATTTTCATTTTTAAAAATGTTCTGAAGTATGAAAAGAAGAATTCTTCACCAGTAACCTCTGGTTAAAGGAATTGTGTGAAAAAACTATAAAACTTGATTGAGAAAACTATAAGCCGACTATAACTTTTTCCGTTATAGTCTATAGTCGGCTAGACTAAAAGCCCTCCCTCCGCTCTCTTGCGTTACCTTCCTATACCGTGCTGATGAGCCCTAACAAGGGCGAAACCGGTCCACGGTTGGAGGCGACGCTTGAGAGCTGGAGTTTTCTCATAGTTTTGAAGTAATTTTTCCTGCAGAAAATCCTCACATTTATTGTATTTACGTAAATTTTCATTAAGAGCGCACAATCCTAATAATCAAATATGTTTCAATTACACCATTTAAACGTCGCGACTCCCCATAGTCAGCACGTCTCTATTATAGAACTTGAACTTGATTTAAACGTCGTTTTAAGTTGGTCCCTTGAAAGACGAATAAACATTGCTTTACTGTGCTTAAAAATTATACTTGAATAGCAATACCTCGATTGCTAGTTTTCCAAGACGAATAGCAGTATCTTCAGAAAGACAACTTTCTTCTTTTGCGCTTTCAGGCAAATCTTCAATCACGGTGCCACCAGTATCTATATAAGGATAAAATATCCTCTGAATGGGAGTTAATCCTCAATGAAATAGTTCTAACCAAAAGATTTAAAAATTACGACTGACTTTATTTCAGTTGTAGTGAAACCACATTTTATAGTTTAATTCAGTGGTGCCCAACCTACGGCCCGCGATGCTGATCCATGTGGCCCGCGGAGTCGTTAAATCTTAAAAACAAAACCACTTTCAGAAATCTTCCAAGAAAACCACGAGATCGTGCGATACACTTCCATCTTTAAAAAGATGATTAAAAAGGAATTCTTCAACATCCGGTAATAATTTTTTTTAATTCTCTGTTTTAGTTTTTTTGCCATGGGATAAATATTTTTCAGTATCAGTTAGCTATTTGAATTCAGTTTATAAGGATCTTTTTAGAACTGAACTACAAAAAGATGTCCGATCGTAAAAAGTTGAAGATTCACTTGAAATGCCGAAACTTTCAAGAAAAGTGGACAAATTCATATTTCTTCATTCAGCGAGAAAATAAACCATATGTAAGGAGACAGTGGCAGTGTTTAAAGCTCTATGGTTTAAAGAACACAATATCAAGAGACATTATGAAACGAAACAGATAATCATCTAATTCAGTTTTAAGGATAAGTGTTACAAATTTGGAGCCGGATTTACAAGAACTAGTATTCTCCAAACATATGCAAACTTCTCATTGAAAACGGGTATGTAATTTTTCTTCATGTTTAGAAAAATCCTTAAAAGTGTTTTCTATGCGGCCCTCGAGATAAATCTTCAAAAAAAGGTTGGGCACCACTCACTGGTTTAAATATTGCATCGTATAATCCGATCCTTCTTTGATATTTATATGCACAGTTATGATATATTTTAAATTTTCAAGTTCGTTGTAAATCTATGTAAAAAATAAATCAGGTACTGATTTTATACCTTCCATGACTATTTTTTGATGTTTGGTGCCGATCTGCACGGATTCAATTGCCAGTCCCCAATTTTCCTTACGTCGCAGGGTGATGGTATCAGGCTCCACAGACCCCGATACAACAGTCTGAAAGAATACAAACCATAGATACAAACGCACACAAAAAAACAAGTTTAACATCTTTAGTGAAGATTTTATGAAAATTATTTGTGTTAAAGATGCCAGAGGGGATGTCAAGTTTGCGAAAACGTGTGGTTTAAAACAAGGTCACATTAGAGACTGTTTTCAAAACTCAAAATCAGCAAAACACAACCAACTGAAACTCAACAAGGACAAAGTTTAAAACTGAGTAAAAAAAGTAGCCTATGATCATGATTTTTCATGTTGAGAAAAAGAGAAAATTAAATTAAATTTAAGACAAATATTCAACTAAAGCAACAAAATCAAGCTCTTTTTTAAGAAATAAGATTGTTTCCACTTTTATTTTAAAAAAGGATAAAGTATTTTTTCAAGCACTAGGGAGCTACCGCCCCCAGCTCACTATCGCTCACCAACCCCCGTAAACTGCTGACGCAGGACCTTTTGGAATTGCTTCGCAATTCCCACAAATTCCAACTAGCTAAACTTAATGCACTTTATATAACAATTCAACAATTTACAGAAAAAACTTCAACCATCTTTCCAAAAATACGTCACCAAATCACCTCCATGAATAAATTTCCCTTAAAACTTTGAATATATATTAACTCGAACTTCTCAAAAATTTAAACGAAATGTTTTTAAAAATATTTTATCTTAATTATCTTTAATCTATGATTATAAAAATAACTAATTCTAATTGTTTATTAATATTCGGACCAAACAAAAACCATTATTTTAAAGTAACTCGTTAGTATAATATGCCTAGTGTTTATCATTCATATTTTTTTAAACCCAGACTTGTTAAACTGTTGCCTGGTTGGAAACCGGCTCTTTGGAATATATATGTAAACTTATTTATTTAATCTTACGTTTAACCTTTATTCTAATTAAGTTATTTAAGTTGGCCTATGATCGATAATGGTAGTTACCCAAAGACAATAATGAGAGGCAATTATGGAAGAAGGACAGCAATAAGTATTTACATATGTACATTTATTTACAACATTAATTATTCATTATTAAAACATAATTGGATTGAATGACTTAATTCTTGAGTATAAATAAAATTGATTCTTGATTATGTATGCGAGATTCTCGAATAAGTCACAACATGCAGACCACAAAATAATAAAATAATCATGATAATAATTTAAGACTGCATTCATCAATTCTTCAAAATCCCAATATTCAAGACATTAAATATTCGATAATATCAACTATCAATCTGATTCATGCACAATTTCATTTCTTAAATTTTATAATAAAACATATTCCTATCATTTATTGATTTAATAAGTTATTAAATTTGAAATGAGGCTGAGACTGAGGACTGGAGAAGGAGGGAAGGACATTTACCTTGTTGCGAGCCTTCAGCTCATGCGTAGAGGTATCAATGCAGTATATCCAATTTGGCACTTAACATTCACATTTACGAATTATATCCTTAATTTTTGGTTTGAAAATCACATCACTTAAATACAATACGATGTCACACACAGGAGCAATAAACGTTCTTCAAGTTTCATGCACCGGCTACGGCGAACATTTTAAACGCAGCGCGGTGAACGGGCAGGCCCAGGGGCAGCGGCCCCTGGCCACCGGACCTCTTTCTAGAACTTTTCACAGAATAACTGGGATATTAACTAACTTTTTCTGAATTTTTGGATTTTTCCTTTTATGTGGAATTGTATCTTTGGGCGAGTCAACCTTCAACCATTCGTGTGGGGTTCTTATGCCTTGGGTTTGGCCTGGAGCCCCTGAACCAATCTCTGGGCGTGGGCGCTCTCATTCTACCCCTTTCTACCAATAGTGTTTGACTTCAACACCTGGACCCTCTTTGGGAATCTTGGGGTTTTATCCCCCCTTGAATCCCAGGTGTAAATATAATAATTTTCCCTCGATTGTTGTTGGGCCGCCGACTTGGCACCCACGTTCTAAACATCTTTTGTCGTTCCCAGACCCCTTCTTATTCTGACGGTCAGCTTGTCTCATAATTTTAATTTAACATAATGTCCGTCTCCCTTTCATGTGTGCCTTTTATCCCATACCGCCTTTCAATATTTTGGTGGGAAAGTGATGCAGGTGGCCGATGGAATTTTATCGATTCCAGCTGGCCAACAAAACAATACAATAGGGTGGGTTGGGGTAAAATGGGTCAATTTTAAGGTACTTTCACATTCTAAGTTTTATTTCATCAAAACTATTACTTTTTAAGGATTTCTTTCAATTGGATCTTGACATTACAATCCTTCAGAATATTTTCATCTAATTTTATCAAATATTTTTTAGTTATAAGTTGGTTAAACTTAGCATCAAAAGTAATGACCTATTTTACCCCAATGTGGGGTAAAATGGGTATCATTGCAAAAATATGTCAAAAATATATTTATTACTAAATATACATGAAAATAAAGAAGAAAGGCAATCGGCTAAGCCGTTTTTATCTGAAAAAATTTATTTTAAGTTGCACTTTAATGAAATTGTAAAAGTCTGAAGTTAATGAACATTGTTCAAATTTAGCAATTAAAATACTTCGTTAGGATAAAAAATAAACTTGTATGACAGTTCAATGTATATTTGAAGGAAATAAGTTAAAAACATTGTTTTACTTAATACAGAAGGCCTCCTAACTATGACCCATTTTACCACAAGTACAAAATATTGTTATAAAAATTAAAATATTTTATATTTTTTTAAGCTGATTGGCTTGAAATGTCTGTCAGACTTTCTTTTATGGAAAAATATTGCAAAAGTTTGCTGTAATTTATTGCAATATATAGATATTTTGGAAGTTAGTAAACCATGTTTTTTCGATGACATCATTTACGGTTCAAATTAAATATTTTTTCAGTCCTCAAATTCATAAATCTTAATTTTTGACAGTCGAAAAATATTGCCAACAGATAAAAGATTATAATACAAAAACATGAGCGAAAATTATTCAATTCAAATTTGATTTATATCGAGTTAATTAAAACTGACCCATTTTACCCCAAGACCCACTTTACCCCAACCCACCCTACCGTTTAAGCAATTGAAAATAATAAGAGACAAAACATCACTCTATGTTTACAATTAATTTCGATAAAATCAGACTAAAAGCGACCATTCTTTGGCAGCAAATGTCCCTAATATTTCAATATATCAATATCAATCAGACTAAAAATAATTATAAATATTGGACAAAAAGTGTGAAATTTTAATATAAATTGCCGTACATGTAAGTTTTTAGAATATGTTTTTTATCAGTCTTTGAGTGTTATTTCATCAAGAAAGTACCTTTTTAAAAGGTGAAAAAACATGTTTCATCTTAAAATATAGCGTCAATCGGTCGTTGTAAATGGATGCATATTAATTTGATTGACAGTACTTGCTTTGTAACTGCGACCTTATCCGTTATCTAAAAAAATGGATATATTTCAAAATTGAGAATTTTTTTTGAAAAATCGAAGGGCCTGCTCGGAAATCCGGAAAGAATCCGGACATTTTGATACCATTTGGGTTCAGTAATTAAAAACCTTTTTCTGGAAACCGTTCACCAAAAACTTTTTTGAGAAAAGAGAGATTATTGAAATGATTTGAATAATATTATCTTCAAAATTTAACAGAATAATTTATTTTAACACTTTTTTACACATTTTGATAAAAAAAACATCTCAACATTTTATCTTTTAACTGAAATTTTTTTAACTCGGATATAGAAAGCGGAGCTGTCTTGCTGTTTTTGGAATGAATGACTCGTAGGAGGATAATTCGGAAAAATAGGTCAATAGATAAGAGGACTTTTTAGCGTCAGAGTATCATCTTGTTTTTTTCCCTTATTTTCACAAAAAGCGGTCTAAAAGGCTACAAAATTGGACTGGACATGACGATTAATATTTTACACAAGAGCAGTTTTAGCTTAAATCTATAAATGCAGAAACAGTGTTCTAACTTCCATCTAACGTTCTAATATATTATTACGGTATAAAAATTTAAGGTTTTTAGTGTACTTTCTTTAGCCCGAGATCTTTTTAAACATGACATCTTTACCTCATTTTAAATGTTTTAAATGTAAAGGTGTTTTTTTCCAAAATCTGGACCCCCCCCCTCCCCCCTTGGTGAGATTTAGTGAGATTTTGCTGGACCCCCCTCCCCCCACGTGAGATTTTCCTACAACCTTTAAAATAATTTTCTATCCTATTCGTTTGTATTTTGTGCTTCATAGCACCTAAAATATTTCCATTATTAACGATGTGGGGGAAAAAGACATAATTCCATTCTCATACTTAAAAAAATCGGTATCGGTAAAAGTTGACGTGAGATTTTAATCGACCCTCCCTCCCCCTTGGTGAGATTTTTTCAAACCCCTCCCCCCCTTTTTGACCTCACGTAATTTATGGATGTCCCCTTACCTGATTTTTAAAATCGGCCAACATAAAACTTTGAAAGTGACATTACTTAAAACCGTTACCTTGAGTGTAAGAGTTACTAAAAACCTTTTGTTTATCATTTTATTTACCTTTTATAAATCCACATGATTTAAAAGACGTTGGATTTTTTGAAGTACGTACCTCTCCCAATCCATAATTTGCAGTTATCGTAACGAAGGATGGGTTATTCGTAACTGGATCGCAGGTGAAAAGAACACCCGAAACTTCACAAGCAACCATCTCTTGAATCACAACTGCCATGGGAGAGTTTAGAATTTGCCCATTTTGTCTGGAAAACAAAACACTGTTGGACTGAAAGCAAAAGACGGGAGGCTGTAAAAATTCTTTCGTCAATGTTTACTTAACCAGGGTTGGCTGGATTGGACCCAATGGGTTTTTTCAAAAAAAAATCCATGTGAAAAAACTCACATTTTTGACCCATTTTTGGGGTTTTTCTCAAGAAAATCAAGATTTTGGCGCAATTTTAATATTGAAGAAAAACATTTAACGAAATATCATACCAAGAACTGCAGTTGAGTGGGTTTTTTCTTAAATCTACGATTTCTTTCAATATTGTGAATGGGTTTTTTCAAAGCTTAGGATATTTTTAAAATTTAAGTTGGTTTTAAAAATTTTTTTTTCTTTATTGAATGGGTTATTTCAAAGTCTAAGACGTTTTAAGTTCAAACTAGATATAAAAAATTAAAGAGGATTTTTTTTATTTGTATTTTTTCAAAGTTAAATAGATTTATTTCAGAATTTAATGGTTTTTTTTTCAAAGTTAAGGATATTTTTTTATTTTTAGTGGGATTTTTCAAAATTTAAATCAGGTTTTAATAAATAAGGTGTGTTTTTACAATTTCAGTACGTTTTTTTTTTCAAATCATAAAAAGTTTTAACTTTGAAAAAACCCAGTTAACTATGGAAAAACTGACATTATTTTGACAGAACACATTTAACATAGAAAGAACTCATTAAAATTTGAAAAAAAAAACAATTACTATATAGGAGAAAACCACTTTAATTTTGAAAAAACCCACACTTTTTCCAAAAAAACCCATTTTGGGTTTTTCCAGGGTTTTATTGAAAAAACCCAACCCACTTGGGTTTTTTTTCTAAAAAACCCGGGTTTTTGCCAACCTTGAACTTAACCAATTACTGCCTGGCGTCCCTTTTTAAGGACGTTTTTTAAAAATCCTCCTATTTCTACAAAGACTGATGTATCTCTTATCCTCATACAACATATAGTCCACTGAAAATAGAGTTGAACCTCGGACAAATTGCAATAAAAGGTTTCTCAACGGTTTTCACTTACGAATGACCTCAATAATAACATACTAAAAATCGGCCAAAATCGGCCGGGGGGAAGTTTGATTTTTTTTAAATTTTAAAAAAATGGCCGAAAAAAAATTTAAAAAAAACCAAAACAATAATATAGACATGTGATACATGTTTATAGGTTGTTTTTGAGTTTTAAAACCGAATATTGCCTTTAGTTTTGAAAAAAATTGAAATTTCAATTTTTAAAATTAATTTGAAAAATGAACTATATGAAAAAATTAAAAACCCCCTAAAAACCTAACCAAATTATCAAAAGAGATAAATCAAACGGTTTTCATTTATAAATGACCTAAATATTAATATACTAAAATTTAAAATTTTACGAGTTAAAGAAGTAAAATTTTTTTTCAAATTTCCATTTTTTTTTGCGAAAAATGCATTTTTTTTCCAAATTCGTGCCAAAAACTTTAGAGGCTTTTGAAAAGGTAATTTTTCGGTGGATATTGTCCACAGATAGTTATATAATGGAAAACCGGTGGATTTGTCCCCCAATGAATTAGTTAATTATTTTATTTAAAATTTTGAAATTGGTAAAATGTAGTACAAATGTGAAAAAAGGTAATACTTTGGCATATTTACATCAGAATTTAAAATAATTAACTAATTCATTGAGGGTCAATTCCACCGGTTTTCCATTATATAACTATCTGTGGACAATATCCACCGAAAAATGACCTTCCCAAAAGCCTCTAAAGTTTTTGGCACAAATTTGAAAAAAAAATGCATTTTTCGCAAAAAAAAAGTTGAAATTTAAAAAAAATTGAACTTCTTTAACTCGTAAAATTTTTTACTTTTAGTATGTTAATATTTAGGTCATTTCTAAATGAAAACCGTTTGATTTATCTCTTTCGATGATTTGGTTAGGTTTTTAGGGGGGTTTTAATTTTTTCATATAGTTCATTTTTCAAATTAATTTTAAAAATTGAAATTTCAATTTTTTTTTCAAAACTAAAGGCAATATTCGGTTTAAAACTCAAAAATAACCTATCAACATGTATCACATGTCTATATTATTGTTTTGGGTTTTTTTTAAATTTTTTTCGGCCATTTTTTAAAAATTTAAAAAAAATTAAACTTCCCCCCGGCCGATTTTGGCCGATTTTTAGTATGTTATTATTGAGGTCATTCCTAAGTGAAAACCGTTGAGAAACCTTTTATTGCAATTTGTCCGAGGTTCGGCCCTTTTTTTCGCTATTTTCAGTGGACTAATAAAGAACACAAGAAGAAAGCAGAATTAAAATTTTTTCACTTTTTTTAAAGTTGGAAAAAAATGCCTTTTTTTAATTTTAAAAGAAAAAGCTTAAAAATCCTAGTTGTTATTTTAAAATTTTTCAATGCTGATATATATTACTGTTTATACATTAAATCAGTTGGGATGTTTTTATTTTTCCAAAATAATTTATCTTGACCTTGTTTTGGACCCCCGAAAAGCGTCCCTAAAAAGGGACAGTAGACACGAATGCCCCCGTGTTTTCCCCCATAGTGAAATGCTAGTGTTTCCTTATTTATTCCATAAAAACGCGTTCAATTCTTATAAAATAAATTAAATAACTGATATTTATAAAATTACTTTCATTTTAGCTAAGTTCCTTATTTTTGTTTAATTTTTTGGAAAATACTGTTATTTTTGCTAAGTTACTGGAATAAAAAGTCTTAAATTATAAGGAATTAATTAATTTGTATTAATTAAAAGGAATAAATTAATTATTTAACTATATTTATTACTTATGTAAATATATGCAGGTTAATCAATTATAATGACTTTTTGTCATTAAAATTGCCAAAAAAGTCGCTTTTGTGATATATTTTCGGCTTTTTTTCTAATAAGATGTCGCTAATCATTGTGTTCTATACTGCAGATCAATCTTTATCATCTGATTTGCTAATGCAAATCCTACAAATGCTTTAATTTTGGGGAGAAATTTGTGTTCCACACTATAAAATTTAATAAAACGAATAAAATATGGGCATTTGGGGACAGACTTAAACTTCAAAAATTGAGGTACTCGGATGTATTTGAGGTGTGTCAAAGTAATATTTTTTGAGGCTTTAAAACAGTTTTCTACTATGGGTTTACTATAGGGAAAAAACACGGGGGCATTCGTGCATAGCGTACCGTTTTAGGGAAGTTTTTTAATTTTGGTGAAAAAATTAAAATTTTAACCTGGGATATTTTATTTTTCACTATTTTTCCAGTTGTTTTGGGGCTATTTACTTTGTACCAAATATTTAAGAAAAATAAAAAGTTGGGCATTATTGGGTTAAAGTGACAATTTTGCTGTATCAGCTCGAATATAAATTAAAAAATTGAATTACATAACAATATTGGTATGAATAGATTCGCTTTTACCTTTTGTATTCTGAAGCTATGTGACTGAATTGGGAAGCCCAGCATTTTCTGACGGCTTCAAAAATCTAAAGATCAATGACAAGTGTCAAATAAATAGTATTTTTATATTCAAACAATTAATTGCAAAATAATATTTATTTTTAATCAAGTTATGTTGTAATAATTATTAACTAGTTGGTTGTCTAATTAAAGCACTAAATCTAACTTTTCTTAGCATCGACCTCTAAACGAATTTTATCTTTGAAATCGACCCAAAACATTTCTCTATTATCAACCCAATTATTTTATAAGTAATATTTAGGGGTATATTTCCCACTTATCAAATGTGCGTATATTTAGAAAGTCGAAAAAATTTTTTAAACACAAAAAATGCTATTCTATAAAAATATCTAAAATTAACTGGGAAGTGTCACTTTTAGGTATTATTAGAATTTTAGGCTTTAGGTTTGTCTATGGAAATCTAACTAAGCTCAAACCTTCATCTACCTCTTGAGCCTCATCATCACCCCCTTTAAAGACCCCCCATTTATACCTAGGGGTCTATATAGTATATAGAGGGGAGTATCTTGTATTAAATTTAATGACATATAGAATTTTATGCTTGAGGCTACTAAGGTTAACTAATTCTAAATTTTCAAGTTTTATGTCTAAGATAAGCAAATTTTTTATAATTCAGACTAAAACGCTGGGTATTCATAATTATTTAATGGCATGGGTATTTTATAATTTATCGTGAAATTTTGAAGACGATGTGTTTTCCCCAGTTTTTATAGATAAATTTAAACATGATAAATTGGATTGTAATTTTAATTCCGCTACCCAGAAATAATTAATCTATTTAATAATAATAATAATAATTCCGCTACCCATAGTTACAAGAATTACCTTTTACTTGAAAAAAAATACTGCGCCGTGCAATACGATCTAACGTGATTCGTGGACCATAATTTTTTTATCAAAAAGAACCACACTTACTGCTTTTAGCCCTTGAACTCCAAGGAAAGTGTCCATTTGTCCAGCGGCAGACATTGCAGAAGTATCTTCTCCTGTAATAGTAATGTCCTACAGGTGAATCATCTGATAATTCTATAATATTATTCTATTCTTTAGCGCAACTTATGCTATTTTATTATTTCAATTAAATAATCAATTAAAAAGTTACCTGTAGCCGAAGAACGCACTGCAAACCTCCTCGTTTCTATTTCATTCCCAAAAACATCTTTCAAATCTTCGATTATACTGTGACAAATCTTTTTAGGCAAAGCTGTTTTTTCCACAACGCTTGAAACTCTAAAAATACATTCGAATAAGTACATACAAAACAGGAAGAAAGAAATCTTCTTTAACCGTGACGAACAAATCCTTTGTCAAGAGTTTTGGAAGTTCATGAAAAATTATTCTAATGAGCTTTATTAAAAATTACCATAAAATTTTTATATCTTTAATATACTATGTGCGTTCATAAATTTATTTTTATAACATATCATAATCGATTTTAAAGTTTTAAATTGTTTTAAAATAGTGGTTATTAAACCTTGTTCTTTTAGAACAGTACGTTATTCCCAAATAAAGATATCCGCGGACCACATACTTACAATTTGCATGCAACTTTCACATCTCCCTCAACGTTTCCACTAAAAAAATCAATTTTTAAAAAATCAACAAATTTTATAAAAAAGTATTAAACAATTTTCTAAGCAAACATAAATTACTAAAAAGTCAAAAATACGTGTTCTTACTATGTGATATTTTCCAAATACTTCACTGCATTGTTAATTTCTGTAGTTAAGAATCCATTATATGCAACTGTTGTAACAACTATACCTTTTGGGACAGTAAACTGCAACGATTTTAATAATTATTAAATAAGTGTATCAGTACAAAAAATTTAAAATTTTAATCTTTGTAATTAATATCACCTACAAGGTGTCTCGGAAACACTGCACACTCTGCTCCTTGCGATAAGCACACTAATAGGATCCAGAGAACTTAACCTTTATGCAGTGCCGAATCCAGAAGGGGGGCTGTGGGGCTGCAACCCCCCCAGGATTAAGACATTCAAGTTTTGGTAATAGCAATAAGGCCCAAAAATAAATTTCAACACGTTGCGGACATTCGGTGCTGTTACCCAAAGGGTCTCAAAATGAATCGGAACCCTACTCTTAAGGGTAAAAATTCCAAAATTTTTATGGGGGCAGACCCCCAAACCCCCTCGAATTTTTTTAATCTAATAAGTACGGTTTTTCCTTGAAACTTTAGGGATTTACAAGGAGTGATCCTCTTTGATGTAACCTAAAGTGACTCAATATGAGTTAAAAATTCAAACATTTTTCGGGAATAGGAACCCCTAACCCACCTATAAATTTTCCAATTCATAATACTATAATTTTTTTTTCCTTGAAAGTTCTGCCGCTTACAATGAGTAATGCTCTTTGGGTGGAATCTAAAAGGTTTCGAAATGAGCTAAAGCACTGTTTTGAGGAGCAAATTTTCAAAATTTTTCTGGGGGAGGACCCCCAGACCCCCCTTATACTTGGAGTTCACATTTTCACACAATTTTGAAATTTAGTGCACAAAAATTAAAACCTTACGAAGTCATCTCAGTTAAAACTTAGTATTCCTAAGATTAGACCTCAGAAAAGTTGTTGAGTAACCCCCTAAACAAAAATCTGGCTACGGCACCGGCAACCCCTTTCACTTGCTTACATTAATATTTGAACAGCCCATAACAGCAATTAAGTTATTTGTGAAACTCGGCCCCCCCAGACAAAAATCCTGGATTCGCCACTGCCTTTATGACTCATCTTTCGAAGAAATATGAAGTCACATTCAATAAAATCTTTATTATTTGTTTCTACCAAACGCGAATCCAGGCCTCGATGTGCGCCATGCGATTCAGCATTCATGTCTGCTAATTTATGCAACTAATATTACCTACGTATATTGTTTTCCATAAGCTTTTTTTCGCGTGAACTGGATATGCTGTTCCACATTTTAGTATCTCGATTTTTTTTAAATAGTGGTTGTATAGAGTAACCGTTCCTTAGACATTATTATATTATCTATGAAAGAAACATGGATTTTCAGAGTTTGTGCTGTCTGGCTGAAACAACCTGAAGAAAATAAACTTACAGACTTTGTTTTGTTGCTTAGTTGAGTCAATTTTCCTAATGAAGATCCTTTACCTCCTGTAATTTCTCCAAAACAGCATAGTTCTTCCGTAAACGGCACTGTCAAAGGTACTTCTGAAAAGACAAAATCAATTATTCTTATAATTTTATGTGCGTTTAATTTAAATACATCCTTTATAAGTAAATACTTACTCTCTGGTATCATAGCAGTTGGGGCAGGAGTGAATATGTTTGACTTTTTCCTCTCCTGATAAACTTCTCTGTAATGTTAGAAAAAATATTAATTCCAATTTTAATATGGTTCCAGTTATTTAAAACAAGCATGAACTTACCCACTCAAAATAATACCACTTCCTTTTTTGCCCCTTACGGACAATTCGATAAACGAAAGTTCGACATAACCACTCCATCCTTGTCCGCTGTAAAGAACTACCGGCTCGCTCAGAGATGTTCCAGATATTTCATATTGTTCATCTACAACAAATTAGTGGTGTATTCAGGCAATCATTATAATGGTGCTTGTTTTGACATAAAATGAAAGGATGAAGTTTTTATATTGGTTTTCTCATACGTCGTTCGTTATTTGTGGTACTCAGAGCTTGAAATACAAAATCGCCCTATTATTTTTAGAAAATCTACCTTAACCTAAGTAAAAATCAGGCTCATACCATCATTTTAAATGAGATAATAAGCGTTATAAGTTCATATTTAAATTATGTAAATAAATGTTTTTCTAGGAATTTCGAAGTGGCTTAAGCAACACCTATAAATACCTACTTTACTTTTGGTCATTCGAATGTATAAATTTCTTTCTTATTTACTTAAATATTACAACATTATTCTTCATTAAATATTACTCATTATTATCTTTAAGAATTCCTTGTACTTCTCAATTAATTACAAACAAAGATATTTCACTCATGACATGCGTAAATCAAATTAATTTTTTAAAATAGAAACATTGCCTCCATCATCTCTACACCAAAAATATTTTTTACTCATTTTTCCATTCTTGAATGACAGGATTCGGAGATTTTAATAATATAATATACTTTTAATCAAACGAACGTTTCAAAGCAGTAAGATAAGACCTAAGATTTAAGACATAATCTCAATAAATTAACAAAACTTACTTCCCGTGAAGGTAACTTTAACTTTGTTTTTTATGTTCTGTTGACTGAAAGGCTCAATACTGATATCCAAATCTAAAACAGGCTCTATAGTCCCTAAAGGTTGAACGACAAAACCATACGGCAAGCTAAAAAAAATGAAACATTTGGTTGACAATTATATTCATCAATGATTAATTTACAATAACTCAATGAAGGAGAATAAATATTACTTGTGAAATATATCCGGTGCTGACGCTTGCCCCAAGTGAAAAATAAATCCATCCTAAATATAAAACTATATATTTAGTTTTTAGTCACTTTTCAGATAGATTGCATTAAATTAACTAAAATTTTTTAACTTCTTACCTGCGGTGTAAGACCTAACACATTAGTAAACTTGCATCCAGTCATATTATCAATTTTTCCTAAAAGGGAAAAAATGTTTTTTTTCTTTAAGAGTACGATTTTCTCACTATATGCAGTAAACATTGGTCTCCTGAGTGATTTTGAAAAACATTAAAGGGATTTTATTCCATTATTCCTAGCTTATGATGGAATTTCCCGTTGGGATATTAATTTCTGGAGTCCACTTTACCCTTTATCTCTTATTTCGATACATGAAAACTAAAATGTAATATAGAGGAATTCTGCAAGTACTTCTCTTATTCAATTCAATATATTCATAACGGTAAAATATAAGGTTTTTATCTGTAAAAACGGCGCATCCAAAAAAAATGAGGAAATTTACCTACACCTATAAAATTCCAACTCCTTCTATTCAATGTATATTGCTTGGAAAATAATATTAAACCTTCCCTCTAAATTTATTTTTGGCAAACAGTTGATAGTAAATGCGTTTATCAGACCATAGAAAAAGCTTTTCGTATTGTACCTTTCCTTCAATTCTCCCTCTAGGGTACATAATTTTAAAAACTGTATTAGTTTTAAAAAGTTTCAAGAAAATTCTAATAATTTCTTTCACCTTGGCTTCTCATTTTTTCTCCAAACAAATACATTTCATATTCTTCTCCTCCTTCTACAGACACTGTGCCGTCGATGACTCCAGATTGGGCATAAAAATCAACAGCCTCAACAAACCTTGAATCATTATTGAGAACAAAAACATCAGTGTTTTGAAAAACATCATTTTTAAAAACATAACGAAAAATTATTTAAGAGTAGGTAGAATATTCGTAACAAATCATAATCCCTTGAGAAATTAGATATACTCAGTCGACAAGTAAACTGTCGAAATGACCAGATTTTCCCATTAACTAGCCAATGGGAAAACTTAAAGAATCTGGTTAAGGAAGCAAGTGGTGTCCGATTTGAGTATGATAATTACTTAATTGTAAATAGAATATATCTACTTACTCTTTCACCGGGGGTAAGAGAGGTATTTTCCATTTTGATCTCGCTAGAGCAGAAGCAAACCCTTTTGGGTTAGAATCCATGGTAAGGTCATAAACATCAGATGAGGCTTTCCATCTACAAAGTGACAAAAAATGTATCTAAACGAACTTCATACAGATAAAACAAAACGGTTTACACCTGTCTGTCTAATATGGCGTAAGAGCATACAGGGACAACAAAACAACATGGCATAGACTCTAATGTCTCAGCCAATTTTATTTAAATTGCCTCAAATGTATGCGTTGTTTGTCAAGCGTAACAGTTTTTTGGCTCTTCAGTGTACCAGCATTTATGGCCTCGACAGTATGAAACTAATTTAATATACCATGCAAAATTTATCACACGGATACGTGAAACAATGAATAACTCCTATAAAGGGGACTAAATTATCAACTTGATACCAAACCTCAACTGTCAACCAGGTGATCAAATGGATATTTTTTATGTTTGTGAACTTAAAATATAAAATTATTGGCTATTTATCGTGCTAACACTATATTTTTAAAATTTAGAATCCTAGTTTATTACTTTTATCACAATCTCATTTTGATTAAGCTCCATCCACCAATAATTTAAAATTGATAAACAAATCGTCAACCTGAAATTTCAACCATCAACTTCCCTATATGGACGGGAAACTTAATTTTGACTATTGCATGTTGACAGCTAATAAGTTGATAATCTGAAGTCCCCTTAAAAACCTCTTTGTTATATAACGGCATGATAGATATAGAACAGTTTTTCATTGATTGATCCAGCAATTAAAAGTATTATTACAATGGAGTCTATATCGCTATGTAATTTAACTTTAATTGATTCCATTTCAAATTTTTTAAATAGTTGCAAAAATTAATTTTGAAATAAATTGATTAGAAGCCTGCATTGTAGATGTGCTGTGAGTCAATAATTGTTAAATGAATTTCAATATTACCTACGAATTCGGAAAGAGACTTACAAGAAAACAAATTTGACAAATACTGATTCTTCAATATCTTTTTTCTCAGGGGAAGTTTCCCTAGAAAAATACATAAATGATACAATTTCATAAGTTAAAAAGTATTAGCAATAGAAAAACTGCAAGTAAAATATAATAGACTAAGGAAAAGAAAAAAAAACATATGAGTCACAATATTTATAAGGTAAATAAAATTCAGAGATGGATAGGAGAAAGGTTGTATCTACAAAGTTTTGTTTTCTAACTCTCCTTAAAAAGTATAATCCTACCACAACGGGAGTAATTTATTCGGTCATAATTATGTGAATGATTACAGTGTGAGATTGTTAGAGAATAAATGTAAATAGAATGGATATCCTTAAACATAGTGAAATCGAACTAAATTTAATATAATGTAATAAGAAACTTTTTGTTACCCATTTATTTGTTATTAAAGTACCTGAAGCTGTTGCAAGAAAAGCGCGTTGTCAATAAAATACCTTTATTGACCAAAAATCGACACGAAAAGTACTTTACCTCAACATCCCACAAAAGAATATTCGCCATCTTCGCATTGGAGATAAGTACTGCATTTGCAGTTTTCCACAGGAGAAGTTGAGACATTTGCCTTCGTAAGGTTGCTGGTATCCTGAAGTTTCTGCAAGACTGTAGGTTTTGCCATCTGCCAGTTTCAAATAGATCCAAGCTTCGGCTACTTGACTGGGACCTCTTGTTATTCTAACGAGCAGGCATTCTCCTTTGGAATTGACACCATAAAACATGACCTCGTCGACATTCTGAAAGTGATATTATTATTGAAAAAAAAATCTCAGACGCTTTTTCCAATTTAATAGGTTTAGGGCAGGGGTCGGCAACCTTTTGAAAGGGAAGAGCCAAAAGTAACTGTTTGCGAAATTTCCCAGTTTTTAAAGAGCCACTGATTTTTTTTGCTACAATGTAATAGCATATGCTTAGTATAAATTTCATTTTTGATAGGGAGGGGTGATTTTAGTAGGGGAGCATTTTAACCCAAAAATTTTTTCTGTTGGATAAAAATGCTCCTGAACTAAAATAACTATTTCCTCCTTTAGGGTAGGGTACTTTTTTACATCAAGTTTTAGATGACTTACGTACACATTGTAAATTAATTTTAGTGAACTTAATTTCCAAATTTTGTATAAACGATGTGAATTCCTGGAAAAATAGGGTCTGGGGGTCCTTCCCCAAAAAAAATTTTGGAAAATTCCCCTTCAAAATCGCGTTTTAGCTTATTTTTGCCTTTTTCGATTGCACCCTAAGAGCACCTCTCATTATATTTAAGTGGGAGAGCTTTCAAGGAAAAATAGTGTAGTTATAGTAAACAGCAAAATTTCGAGGGGGTTGTGGATCTCACTTAAGAAAAATTTTAAAAATTTGCTCCTAAAAATAGTGCTTTAATTAGTTTTTAGTGGATATTTCTATAACGACCAAATAAGGATCACTCCTTACAAGTCACGGAATTTTCAAGGAAAATCAGCACATATTTTTAGGGATGTTAAGGAGTTCTCACCCAGAATTTATATGGAATTCTTATCCTTAAAAATAGAGTTTTGATTTTGACTCATCTTTACAACTTAAAAATATATTTTCTGATTTTTTAAAAGTTTTGATTAGTAAATTATTAATTTTTTCGTATGGAACTGGAGAGCCGCAACTTTACATCGAAAGAGCCGCATGCGGCTCGCGAGCCGCAGGTTGCCGACCCCTGGTTTAGGGCTAGGTGGGGTGATTGGGAACAAAATTCGCTACTTTAACTTCTCATTTTCACTGATAACTGCAACCAAGTAAAAGCATTTAAAAGTCATAGTGCCAATTTGTATTAAATTACAAGAATGCGCTGATATTTACGTTAACGTGAAACTAAATGTATTGAGATATATCGAATCTGATCTTGCCCCAAGGAATTGGCTGCACCCTGGTAAGATTGTTCCCCTCAACCATAAATTGGATGGAGATGATCATCTTCAGGTATTTATAGACGGAAGTAAAATCCGTGACTGCATGGCTGCGCTTTTGTGGTTTTTCATAGATTGATTGCCGAAAACTCATTTAAACTTCATTCAAAGTGTTTCAACAACCAGGCGGAGACATTTGCTATTTTACAATCCATGAACTGGATCTATTCTAGCGATGATCTTTCGCCAACATAATACTGTTCACAGATAATCGAGTCAATTTATTTAAAATTCAAGATAGAGAGGGCCATGATGAAATTATTGAAAAAAATCCGACTCATGCTTTGGAAACTTTCTCTCCGACATATCAAGATAGCGATTGAATGGGTCAGAGGTCATTCTGGAATTTTTGGAAACGACAAGGCTGATGAGGTCGCTAAAGCTACGGTTGTGTCAGACCTCGCTATCACAGTTGGAAAAAGATTCCAAGGTCTTTGATCAAGGGAAAAATCCATAAAAAAAACAATGAAACTGTGGAACCAATTACAGTTTAAATAGCAATTTTTTGTTTTTATCAAATAAAAATCACCATGACACCTTGCATGTTTGAAATGCCACGAAAGTTTTACTCCGGATCCAAAAGGTCCCATCGATTAGTTTCTCCAGGAGAGAAGAAAAACTAAAATTGTATAAAAGCTCGATATTGCAATTAAATTAATCAAGTTAGTTAAAAAGTTACTAAAAATTTTGCTATTTTAGTTTCGATTTTCTCCTATAAGAACTTTTTGGTGTTGAAGTACAGAATTTGATTTATATCGGAGTGAAGTTGAGCTGTGGTTAAACAGAGATAAAAAAAAAGTGACATCAAGACTATCACACGTCAAAATTTCCAGCTTCTGGCCTTATGAGCGGTGGCCATGACATGATGCTGTCAATCAGTTGTTCTTATTGTTCTTTTAAAGTTATAGAAGTTCTCAACACTTAAATTTCCTTTAAAGTGGCCTTTAAATTTCTTGCGATCAAGATATCTATAGATATTCGATATCAGTATCCTCTTTTGTCTGAATTTTCTGAGCACTAGGTCCATTGTGTTTGAAACTTGCCTGCTTTGGAAAGAGCAAAGTAAATTTTCCTTATCATTTTATTCTTTCTAAAATTCTATCAAGATAAGATTTTTTCATTCATTGTGGAAATATCAAATTCCCCAAAAGTTTTTTTTTACCGATTTTAATAAAAAAAATTGTATTTTTTACACTTAATGGTTGTGATGGAAGAGGGGGTATATATTTGAACACAAAAAAGGGGCGGCACTCTTGAATACAAATACAAATACAAATTAAGTCGACCAACTACAGGCGTAAGCCCAGCAAGGTATATAAATGATATCTGAACATAATTTATTTTTAGAATGATGGTATAGGTTAGAAACTATTCATAAATATGTCTGAAAATTGCTTAAAAATTTCAGGAATTTATATATGAATCAGTTTTTGTTACAATATCTCATGATATGTTGAGAAATGGAACTTTTTTTTGGTCAAATGTGCTCTCTTTTCCCCTATCTGAAAAGTATACTACTAATGAGGAAGTTGCATGATTTTTTATTTTTTTAATCGATTCTTCTTGCAAAAATAAGCAACTACCCAAAATTTGAGGCCGATCGAGAAATTTTTTGATTGCCAAAAAAATTAACTAAAATCCCCTTTTTAAAAGCGCGCGAAAACGCCAAGAGTTTGGATGTGACGTCATCTTATAATAGGCATTGTTGAAAAGCAATGGAGTTGATGGTATTAATGTTGACGTCATCTTATAGTTTAAACAATAAACGTTTTCAGTCACGTGTTTTTTTCTCGACTTTTAAATTAAAATATTTAATTACCTGAAATTTTTTTTTGAAAAACTGACTAGATATTTCATTTTACCATACAAAAAACCCATACGGAACACTTGTTTGTATTTGAAAATCTGACACATGCAACTTCCTTATTAGTACTAGTACTACTATTTACCAAATGAACAACGTGCTATATTATGATGAACGAAGTTAATCTTACTTGCTGCAAAAGATGATCATCCAAAGGGGATTCCAAATCTTTTTCAAACTGCGGGACGACAAAGCCCAATTTTAATGGGTCACCAGTAGCACTTATGTCGTAGAAATCAAATCTCCTTTTATGAAATGCATTATGAACAAGTATGCTTAAGTAAGCAATGCACCATTTTATAGCATAAATGATATCTGTAAAACAAAAATAAATATTTCAAAGTATTTTTTTTAAAGTAAGCCCGAACATTGTTCAGAGGCCAAAGAAAAGAATCCCAGTGATGATAAAAGCAAAATATTAGACCGAAAATTATTTCTTTAATAAAAAAACATTTGTTTTGCTGGGATTAAAAGGGCTTTTTAAACAAATTTAAGACTATAGAAAACCTAATACTGATAGTAACGCATCTTTTTCAACAAAATTTTATGAAGGATATTTATTCCTTTAAAACCAGGGTCCCCGGGCCGTTATATCCCGGGCGTCGGCTTTAGTATTGAAGAGTTCCGAATTCAATACTGGATGTTACTGGGTATGTTAGAATAAAAGAGACTGATTTCAAAGTCTATAAATCACTGATAACACGGCAAACCGCAGGGAATAAGATATAGAACAAAACAAATTATGAATTTTAAATAACTTACAAAAATGTCTTTGTTTTCAATGTGATATTAAAAGATTTAGAAATATAATTTTTTGGTATTCCTTTATGGCCCTGCTTGAATGTTTCTCTTCGTCCAATTAGAAGATTCAAACAAAATTTTCAAAAAATTGTTTAAATTCCATTACAATAAAACTTATTGAATTTTAAATAAAATACAGAGCAATTTGGTTGATTTTATATTATTTTTTTATATAATGCTTTAAAATTTCGGTGAAATAACACCTTTTTACATTAGTACGTTTTTTCCAACATAGAAAAAGTATTTCATGAATGCTTACCATATTTTCTTGGGTCCAACCCAGGACATATTTTTGAAAATTCTTAATAAGTACCATATCAAATCATCAAAGATTAAAAAAAAGAAACCACATTCAAACTAATAAACATTGAACAGAAATATCAAATTTTATTCCTTTATTCGACATTATTTTTTCAAAAATTGTTTGATGGACTTAATTTTACTACAAAATTCACTGAAAGTAAGTTCTCCAAATTAATATAGATGTTAGATAATGTAAAACAACGCTATTTTTAAGAGTTTTGTCACGATTTTTCATAAAAATGTCTGGTAAATCCTTAAAAGTATGAAAACCCTGGACATATTGCGACCCCGGACATTTCCCCTCTAAAAACCCCGGACTGTCCGGGGTAATCCCGGACGTATGGTAAGCCTACCTCAGAATAGGTTTGATTTTACTAATTTTATGCAAGTGCAAAATTTTCAACTTACCTAAAGATGCAGTAAATAGACCAACTACGAACGAAATCATAGCGGAAAGCAAGATCTCCACTCGAAGGGATGACACCCACAAAGGATAGAATCAAAACACATTTACAAAGGATTAAATTTGTCTAAATCATTTTAGTATTTGATAACGAGAAGAACTTTAGAAACCTTGAGGTCGATTGATAAGAATCTTATCTAACTTATGTTTTCCACGGAATAAATATATAGCGTAAAACGAGATGAATCGGATCACTATTGGAGAAAGTTTTTTTTTAAACCATCACACACATGTAACTCCTGTCGTGTTAGGGTTATAAAATCAGAACATATAGCTGCCCATATATTTGAATTCAGAAAGGGGCCAGGAAAAATTGCAAGTTAGCCAGGTCGAGTCCGTAACTAGACTTAATTCAATTTTTTTAAAGGGGGGTTGGTTCATTATTTGTAAGGGGTCCTTCAAGAATTATTTACTGAATTTTTTATAACAGGATTTAAAGCAAAAGGGGGGGTGACTAAGGGTCCTGTCCCCCCCCAGAATGTTTTGAAATTTTACTCTCAAATTCAGTGTTTCAACTCTTAGACCATGAGAAATAGGGAATCCATTGAACTGACTTACAGATAAAGTTAAAAAATAAAAAAAAACTGAAGGAGATGGAACAATCATTAAATAGAAAATTGTTGCCAATATCATAGAAAACACATAGAAAAGAATCATGAAATATCTTCGATATTCGAGTAAACGGTAGCAATAGAAAATCGCATTTTTCTGGGAGAAAAAGTTCGTAAATTTTAAAGTTCTTCAGTGTTGTTACGTAGTTTTTGCTTTTTTTTAGCTAAATAAAGACGGAAGTTAACTGAAAAATCAGACACTTGCAAATTTTTTAAAGGCTTGAAAAATTCTACTTTTACTTGCTATTCGAATATCAAATTTTGGCCTCAAAAATTTATCTTTTTTAAAATTCTTGTTAAAAAAGTTTGAGGCTCATGCCGAGGTCACTATCCCATGAATGTTGTAGATTATGCTATATTATATAACATAAAAAATCGCTATTGATGACTAAATCATTAGTTAATTAATTAATTTATTAAATTGAACTTTCAAAATACTATAGATAAAACCCTTCAGTCAAGTGAAATCAAAAATATATTCAATACATTTGGTAATAAATCATCCAAAAAATAATTAAATTTATAAAAGACAAAAAGTCTTACGAAAAATTCAAATTTTTAACAAATTTTATTATTTTAAAATTGTTAAATTTTGAAGTATATGAATGTGATACATCTCTATGGGCTATGTTTTAGTGCTGTTTTCGAATATCAGGTCAACTTTTCAATACAATTTAGAATAAGACTTATTTTTTTGCCACACTTAGTGTGGGAAAATTCAAGCATTTAAAACAAAAGAATTGAGAAAAATTATTCTTCCGTCCACATTTTCAAAATTTTACTCAAATGTTGACCTAATATTCGTAAACAGAACTAAATACATTTAACCTACAGACAACTGTAAACCTATACTTCAAAATTAAAAACAATTTATATTTTTCAGAGGATTTTTTGTCTTTTTTAAATTTAATTATTTATACATACATGATTTATTACCATATATCTTCAAATTATTTCATGTTTCACATGATTGGCGGATTTTACCTGTATTTTCAAAGTTTAATTTAAAATTACTGATTAACTAATGATTTAGTCATCACTTGTAGTTTTATGTTAGCTATATAACTACAATATCCATGAAAAAAAGACCTTGGATCAGCCTCTAACGTTTTTTACAAGAATTTTTAAAAGGCCAATTTTTGAGGCGTCAAAAAAAATTGAAAAAAAAATAAATACAAGAAAGTTAGCTCAAAAAAGGGGTTCAAGTGGAACAAATTGTAAAAGAGAGTTTGATGGGTGTTTCTTATAGGAAATTTTCCGTAGAAAACGATGGTGAAACGTATACCAAAATTAACCGTGTCCTTTAGCCAATATGGCGGATTTTCCAAAATGGCGGTCAATCGTTTTTAACTTATTACTTCCTAAAAATTGTTAATAAAATTATAAATTTTGCAGTAAATGATTAAAATTTAGTAGTAAAATTAATGGCGAACTGTTTTTTTCTCCTACGATATGTCATTTATCCAATATGGCGGATTTTTCAAAATGGCGTCCACTAATGTTTATAGTAAGTAAAAAATTATGATGATAAATTCGTAATTTTTACAGGATATGGTTAGAATTAAGTCATAATAATATTCATATAAGTTTCATCTCCTCAATGTATCAAATATGGCGGATTTTTCAAAATGGCGGACAATCGTGTTTTACTTATTTGCTAAAAATCGTTAATAAAATAAAACTTTTGCAGTAAATTATTAGAATTCAGTTGCAAAAATAATGTGGAACTTTTTTTTTCTCGTACGAGAAGTCATTTATCCAATATGGCGGATTTTCCAAAATGGCGTCCACTAATGTTTATAATACATAAATTCTGATGATAAATTCGTAATTTTTACAGGATATGGTTAGAATTAAGTCATAATAATATTCATATAAGTTTCATCTCCTCAATGTATCAAATATGGCGGATTTTTCAAAATGGCGGACAATCGTGTTTTACTTATTTGCTAAAAATCGTTAATAAAATAAAACTTTTGCAGTAAATTATTAGAATTCAGTTGCAAAAATAATGTGGAACTTTTTTTTTCTCGTACGAGAAGTCATTTATCCAATATGGCGGATTTTCCAAAATGGCGTCCACTAATGTTTATAATACATAAATTCTGATGATAAATTCATAATTTGTACAGGATACGGTTAGAATTAAGTCACAATAATATTGATAAAAGTTTCCTCCCCCTCAATGTATCAAATATAGTGGATTTTCCAAAATGGCGGCCACATATTTAGATCCTTTTTATTTTTAACGTTTTTACATATAAATAAATTTTATTTTTGCATAACATAGATATTTATATATTAAATTACCTATAAAATAGTATATTAACCAAGATTTTGCTATACATAGATATATTTTCCAAAAAGGTGGCCCCATATTTCAAACTTAGTGGTAAATGGTAATTTTTGAATTTCTACCTACCTTTGACATTATTTACCAGTACATTTTAGTAAAATATAAGTATTCTGCTTATATTTTACCAAATAACATTTAATATTTCTAATTATTAAGAAAAAAAATTAAAAATAAAAAGGCTCTAAATAAGTGGCCGCTATTTTGGAAAATCCGCCGTATTTGATACATTGAGGGGGAGGAAACTTATCAATATTATTGTGACTTAATTCTTACCATATCTTGTAAAAATTACGAATTTATTATCAGAATTTATGTATTTTAAACATTATAGGTGGACGCCATTTTGGAAAATCCGCCATATTGGATAAATGACTTATCGTAAGAGAAAAAAAAACAATTCCACATTATTTTTGCAACTAAATTCTAATAATTTATTGCAAAAGTTTTATTTTATTAACGATTTTAAGCAAAAAAGTAAAACACGATTGTCCGCCATTTTGAAAAATCCGCCATATTTGATACATTGAGGAGAGGAAACTGATATGAATATTACTATGACTTAATTCTTACCATATCCTGAAAAAATTACGAATTTATCATCAGAATTTTACTTATTATAAACATTAGTGGACGCCATTTTGGAAAATCCGCCATATTGGATAAATGACTTATCGTAAGAGAAAAATATCAGTTCCCCATTGTTTTTGCAACTAAATTTTAATCATTTACTGCAAAATTTATAATTTTATTAACAATTTTTAGGAAGTAATAAGTTAAAAACGATTGACCGCCATTTTGGAAAATCCGCCATATCGGCTAAAGGACACTGTTAATTTTGGTATACGTTTCACCATCGTTTTCTACGGAAAATTTCCTATAAGAATCACCCATCAAACTTTCTTTTACAATTTGTTCCACTTCAAACCTTATCTTTCTTGGACTATCAAACTTTACCTAAAAATCATTTTTGATGTGTTTTGGTGTGCTGAACCCAAATGACCTCTTTTGATTTTTAAGAGATCACATTTTGTAACGAATTGAGCAAATATAGCAACTTTTCACAAAAAATGTGAGTGCACTTAAGAAGTAGATTTCTTAATCCTAATTAACTATCAAGGTCATTGGTTTATATGTTTTTTGGTGCCCTGAGTTCAAAAATAGTCTGTTTTTTGTAACGAATTGAGCAAATATAGCAACTTTTCACAAAAAATGTGAGTACACTTTAGAAGTAGATTTCTTATTCCTAATTAACTATCAAGGTCAACAAATTAACCATCAAGGTCATTGGTTTATATGTTTTTTGGTGCCCTGAGTTCAAAAATAGTCTCTGTTTTGCCCTAGAATGTCCTGACTATTTAGGTAAAATTGTAAAATAAGTCATTATTTTAATTTTAATGAAAATAGGTTCATAAAATAAATTTTTTTATTACATATTTTTCATGAAAATCATTATATAACTAAAGTAAACTCATTTACACACTCTAAAGCCAACTTTTCCTCCTTATGAAGCTCCTCTTGGTACATTTACCCTTGTGGGTAGGGTTCTAAATATTTCTGAAGGAATCGATTCCGGAATCGAATCGGAATCGAATGGCTTGGAATCGATTCCTAGGAATCGTACCTCTCGAGGAATCGATTCCAAGGAATTGAACCTTTTTTTCAAATAAAAACCTATAATTATTAAGTAATTAAACTGTCTAATTATGTTTCTGATTAATTAATGTTTCCTTCTAAATTTTAATTAACTTATTAAACTAACTAATAATTAACTATTTAGTTAATTTTAATAATAATCAATGTTTCCTTTTTTAATTTTTATTATTACCAACTGATTTTACAAGATTATTGTTTATATAAATAAACAAAGCAGTAATTGTACAATAGTACGAAGTACCTCCGAACCAAGGATTTTCGATACCGCTATTTTAAAATTAAAAAACAATAATAAAACTAATTATAAAAATTCGACTGATGGTCGGTTAATTTTCTACGTCTAGGAGATCTGGAATTCAAAACGGTTCTGTTTCTGAACATTATTTAGGAAACTTGACGATTTTCTGAGACCCTGTTTTGCGTACTGCAGTACTATTGGGAAAGAGGTTTTCTTTAAAAAAATACTTATGGATTTCCGAGGAAGTTCGACAAAGAATTCTAGTAATACACCTGGGTCCGAGAGCAACATATCGAATTTTCAGGACCGGGAATTACGTGATAGGGGCCTTTCCAAAGTGCGATTCGGTAGTGCAGTAGAGAATCGCTCAAAAACCAATTAAATCAATTTTTATCGGGTCGGCGACCTTTGAACCTTCATTACATTTCCATAATCTTGCAGAATCAGGAGTTTTGTGAATTTAGGACAAAAATTAGGGTCCCTGGACTCGTGCGTAAATCGCACTAAAGTCGTGATTTTTACCAAAATTGAAAAATGATATTAAATTTTCGACCTTAAAATCTCAAAATATACCCAGCCATATACCTCATATTCGAATTTGGTGAAAATCGGCTGGTAATTAAGGCACTAATTGAACTTCGAAAAAAAAGTTCAGATTTCGACGAAAAAACAAAAGTCCAAAGAAAGCTTATAAATCCGAAAATATTAATATACATTTATTTTTTAATTTTTTTTATAGTAACTAATTGTTATGGCAAAGTTTTTCCAGAACTCAGGGAATCCACGGTGATTGTTACGTCATCCAGGATTTTTAGAAAAAGATTGGAGCTTACTTGTATTTAATGTCAAACACTCCATCTTTTGGGACAATAGTCCTGTCAAGAGAGTTTCGGAAAAAATTCGACCCCGCCCCAAGTGTCTTACATGGATAAATCGATAATTTTTCACAGATTACGGATATGCAAATCATTTTGGTGTGGAATAAATCTGAAATTTTGGTATATGTGCAATCTAAAATTAAGAAATCGAACCATGTATCGCATTAGGGGGTGAGTGAAAATTAAAATTCCTACTTTTTTCCCGCCAAAACGATCCAGGACCATTTACTCCTTTTTCAGGATCTCCAGATTAGCAGTATTCTCTTTTCTAGAGCAATTTGGTCCCGAAAATTAGAATTTCGTAAACTCGAAGCTCTACATTGCTTGGTTCTAGAGAAATTTACGAAAAACCATCGTTTTTTGACCATTTAGCCATTTTTTTCGATATCGGGAACTTGCAACTCTTGAAAGAAAGCTTTCGAAAAATCTCTTCATGGAATCGTAGAACTTAATATAGTTAGTTGTTCATTGAAGGGAAATGAAATTTGTTTACATTCGTGTATAAAATCTAAGCAGTGTAAAAATGGAGATAGTTCAAAATCATCAAATATTCAATTCAGGAGGAATCGAAAATAATTTCTTTTCGATTCTTCCCATTCCTGTCCTAGCAGGAATCTGAAGGATTTTTTTTCGATTCCTGGCCCAGGGATCGTAAGGAATTCTTTTTCATTACTGGGTCAGGAATCGAAAGAATCGAAACAATTCCTTTCGATTCCTGGCCCAGGGATCGAAAGGAATTTTTTTTCATTCCTGGGCCAGGAATCGAAAAAATTCCTTTCGATTCCTGGCCCAGGGACCGAAAGGAATTTATTTTCATTACTGGGCCAGGAATCGAAAGAATCGAAACAATTCCTTTCGATTCCTGGCCCAAGGATCGTAAGGAATTTTTTTTCATTCCTGGGCCAGGAATCGAAAGAATCGAAAAAATTCCTTGCATGAACTAACTGAATATTGGATATTTGAAATCCTGGGCGTCGATGACGTGTAATAAAATTTTGATGACGAGAAGATCCTTCGATTCTTGGAAAGTAAAAATAGGAGCAATTTACAAATTTTTAGTTTTAGTAACTTATGTCATTGGCATTGACTCTAAGGAATCGATAGAATCGTTTAATTCCTTGGAGTCTAACATAATTTAATATAAAATTTGATAATGGGAAATTCTTTTGATTCTAGAGTCGATGACGCGCGTGTGAAAAATTCATCGACTTCAGTTGTAGTAACCCACATAGCACACACTCGTCGAAAAGACGTCGATAAAACGTCATACTCGTCCAGTGACTCTTCCAGAACTCGTCGATAAGTGGTCGAAATTACATCGATCCCGCGTCGAAATGTCCGGTCTTTTACCGTTTATAAAACGTCGAAAAGACGTCACGATGGAAGAGAAATCGACAGGTTTTGGAGCATATCTGGGCCTTATACTAGACCATTATTTGGACCTAGGAAACGTTATATCGACTAGTTATGGATTACCCATTGCATTGAAATTATTATAGAGGTATTAATATATACATTTAATTAAATTTAATAATATAACCATGGCAATTATATTAAATTCAATGTAAATAATAATTTAAAGTTATAATTACTTTAAATTGAATAAAACTATCATGATATTTTTATTCAATTTAATGTAAATATAACTTTAAAATTATTTACATTGAATTTAATACAATTGCCATGGTTATATTATTACATTTAATTAAATGTATATATTAATACCTCCACAAAATAATTTCAAAGCATTAAAAAACCCAGAAATCCAATAAGATTTAAACTGTACAGCAATATTTATTATATCTTAATTAAAAATAAACTTTTTTTAATCTTAATAACTCACTTTCATTTCCTATATTTTTTTACTAAAATAAGTTCTGCACAATGACTCCAACAAAAACTATTATTTCAACAATTCAATTAATATTAAGATTCATTTTATTAAATAAGATTTTAAATTTTTAAGTAATGATCATAAAAAGCTAAAAGTCCTAAAACTGCATAAATGATATCTGAACCATAACTTAGGGATTTCAAGCTGTACAAATATTGAAATATTATAATAATTAAAAAATACTTACAAACCTTTTGAAAACAAGTATCATTTTATTGATACTTTGTTACCAGTGATGAGCTAAAAGAAAATGTAGGATTTCCTCTTACATGAAAAAATTTGTTTAACAGATTAAGAAATTTTTTATTTAAAAACAAAACACACTATTGAAAAATCAAATTACAGTGGTGGAAGCAAAAAAGGACTGGGCAATAAAACCCTTTCCCATATTTTTTTTAAAAACATAGATCATGTTAAAAATGTCAAGATCCTTACAGTAAAAATTTTAAATCTGTACAAAGGTAATCAGATGATTGTATCTGCAGAATGGAATTACAAATAGATTATTAATATACAAATTATACGTTTTAACAGAAAACAGGATCATCATAACCAAAATATCTGAACAATCAATCCAATTATTTAGAACTTCATAAAAAAAAATAATAAACAAAAACAAGACAAATATCTCAGGGACTTAAAGATGGAATGTCAAATACTATATTACCTACAGAATAGCACTAACAGAAATATCACAAGGATATTTTTAATACAGAAAACATGAAAAAAATATTCTAAATTATTTCATTATTTTGAACATTAATTAATTTTATTAGCATTAAAAATTACAAACAGAAGTTAACATCAGAGAAAACATGAAGTTCAAAGAAATTTGTGTTTTTGTAATCATATCTAAATATACCTGGAATACCTGGAAGAAAACACCAAAATGCAGCTGACTTATTCTGGTTTCTTAAAATTAGAAAGAATTGTACAAATGCTTGTAGAAGTAGTCAAAACCCTTAAATATTATGGAAACATTTTCTTTTGAATTAGCGGTTTCCAGGCTTGAAAATATTAGATAGATTGACAAACACTAACTTCAAAACAAAATTTGAAAAAAGAACAAAAATGTATGATTCAAAGTTTTTATTTTCAGAGGAAACCTGAAATAATGCAAAACAGCAGCGTCTAAAAAGCACAATTGTCCTTATAAAATAAAATACAACATTCAATTTATTTACACTAAAAATTGATTTTTAATCATTAAATAGTATGTTGTTTAAACAACAATGCATCGGCTTAACAGTATATTACTTGTCCCTACAATCAATGCAGCTTCCACAAGTATTCAAAGGCTTTTGAAACTATGCCTCCTGACTTAGTATTTGTCACCTGAAAAAAAACAGCATGTAACACCTAAGCAACTGCATATTGGACAATTGGCACACATAAATCAAGAAAATTGAAAAGATAGCAATTTTCATAACAATATTTCAACTTAATATAAAGGATATAACTCGAGAAAATATTTTAGTTATAAAATTTGTAATTTATTAATAAATAGGATATAACCTGGAGAAGAAAAATCAAATTAACTTTCCTGTTCAGAATCCTAGTTAGCTTAACTATTTTTAACCGCTGACTTTAATATTGACCAAATACACATAATTCAATGAATTGTAACATGGAAAAAAAGGTAACCCATGCACATAAAAGTATTTTGTTACCAAGTAGACTTCTTATTCACAAATTAACATTAAGAGATCGTGCAATGCTTCTTAAAAAGGGAGTAGATATCAATGAACAACTAAACCCTTCTTTGAAACACATTAGCTTTTACAACTCTACTAATTTATTAGGGATGGTACGAACTTCAACTTAAAATACGGAAAATTATTAGAGTAACGAACCTTTTATCTAGAATCCCAATTATCGAAACGTTCAGATTTAAAATTTTTCTTGTTCTGAAGACATTTCCCCGTATGTAAACAAAGCTCGATCGTAGCTACGGTGGTTAAAATTTTCTTTCAGAATGATGTAACTATTATGTAATTCCGCTTAGAACTGATGTGATGGGACCAGATTCTTCATAAGAGACATTGTTAATGTTGCAGCTTTGCACTTATTTTTTAACTGGACCTAATTTTGGTTTCTTGTTAAGCTTGAGATTCTTGCAAATTTATATAAAAACTAGAATTCTGGAATTCATGTGTCGTTTAAAAAGGTATTTTTTAGAGGTGCCCAATAAAAAAGCACCCCTGATTTATGCACAGTACACTTTAATCACAATTATCTGACAAATAAAAAATACAATAAATTACCTGATTTTGAGTATAGGGCTTTGATAAGCCTGTGTTAGAGGTCTAATATTTTTCAAGTTGGGCTTCAAAGGTTCTTGAGTTGAAGAATCCCCCAGGATACTCTCTGCCACACTTCTTTCCAGGACTGAATTTTCTTTACAAGATTCCATGAGGTCCTTAAAAGATAGGAAGAAAAAATATATAATGTTTGTTGTTCCAGTGAGAAACATGGTTGGGAATAAATTTTTTAAAACAAAAAACATGTTTTTTAAATCAGTTTTTTGTTTTGTTTAAAACATGTTTTATTTGTTTGTTTTTAACCCTCAAAGCAGATATGCTTAAGAATACATGATTTTTAAACAAATAAATTTGATTTTTAAATAGAAATTAGATTAACAAAGCTTTACTTTCTAAATACCAGTGAAAATATTCCTTTCCTTTCAAATTATTTTTGCAAGTTTTCATCACAGAATCATGCTCTTAACCGAACAATGTACCACTTATCGCTCACTCCTTTCAAGAACGTCATATCTCAATAAACCTAAATTTTCAGGTGAGGCATTTGAAAGTTTAGAATTGCATTGAAAATAAATAATAAGAATCTGGTTAATTTCTTTACTACCCAGTTTAAAAATATGAGGGTTTTGAAGGGTTGTAGACCTCCTTCAGAGCTTTCTGAAAACAGTCATAACTAAATATCATTGATTTTTAAGATATGACATTCTTGAAAGGAATGAGCATTATGTAATGGTGATTTAGTGGTTTGTCCACAGGCCTTATACTTGATACGAACTTTTTACTGGGTGATCCCCACATGAAAATGGCGAGTTAGTTGCATAAGTAAAGCAAGCAACTTGCTTATGGATTATTTAAGTAAAAAATAATCTAAAAGATAGCAATATGTAATAAAAAAGTACAAATTGTTTTTAATCCTAATTACATTTAAATAACCACTAATTCAAATTGTAAAAATAGGTAAGATGCCTTCAGTTAGTGAAACAAATACACAATAGAGAACAAATCATAAGGCAAAATAATAATTTACCTTTTAAAAATATTGTTAACTAGCGGATGTGCCCGGCCTTGCACGGGTGGAGTGTATAAATTAATATTTTTAAGTTTTCTCAAAATACATTGATAAATTTGTGAATCAACAATTACCAATCATCCCGGTATCCCAGGCGCCTCTTTCATATCCCGGTGGTCCCGGTAATTTTTCATATCCCGATGTTCCTGATAATTTTTATGTCCCAGTATTTTTTCATTTCCGGGTGTTCCCGGTAATTTTTCATATCCCGATGTCCCCGGTAATTTTTCTATCCCGATGTTCCCGATAATTTTCCTATCCCGATGATCGAGGTAATTTTTATGTCCCGGTAATCCCGATACTTTTTTTCCTATCCCGATGTTCCCGGTAATTTTTCTTTTCCCGGTATTCTCGGCAATGTTTCCTAGTAAATTAGTCTAGTGAACAAAAATAACAAATTTGAAACAATAATAAAAGATCTAGTAAATTTAAAAGTCTAGTGAACCGCTTCATTTGAAACAATGTTTTATTTTTAAGTCGTTTTCCCATGAAAAAAAATAACTGTTTTCCATAAATATTTAAATTTTAAAGGAAAACATCTTGAAATAAAGTAAAATAACGTTTGAAAATAAATTATTTGAATTTATTTTGATGTTTTTACAACTTATATCATTTTTAAATGGACAATTATCGAGTTTTTCCTGTTAAAATATTTAATTTTTGAAGGTTTTCATCTCGTTAACAATAGTGAGTCGAGCAGATCTACTCAGGTAGAGAAATGGAGAAATAAGCGTTTTCGGCTATAAATTCGTTAATTACTCCTAATTATTCGATTTTCGAGCTTGGAAAACTTGACAGTGACAATCGACACCTCGAGATACGTCTATGTACCGAGTTTTGACCACGCCTTCGGCGTGGTTTAGGAGGAGATGTGTCCTCCACCCAGTCACATACATACATAGCCACAAACGGTTTTAGTAATATATAGATGTGAAGACTTACCATTTCTATGCATGGCTTCACTCCCCAACCATTATATTTTCACTGAAAACTTTACCATTTTTACTTAGGGCTTTTTTAGCTTGGAGTCTCGATTGGTACTTCAGATGCATTCAATTGCCAGTAGGTGAGGGCTAAATTCAATGTAACATTATTATTAGGATCTAGCATTTGTATCAAAATGAATGACAAAACCAACTTCTTATTTTTATGTAGAATTTAATCTGAAAAACTATACCTTGTGTTCAACAATATTTCCATACTGAGAAAACTGTTGCAGAATGTAAGAAGCAGATGCTACAGGAAATCTAAACATGGAAAAGAGAGAATGATAATTAATAATTAAATCTTTAATTTGAGTAGAATGTGAATTAGACTTGAACTAAAAGTAAAACAAAAAAAGTAAAGTAACTGTATCAAAAAAAAGTTAGAACAAAATGTAAACATGCATGAATGAAAATTTCAATAAAAAAAGGTTTGATGATTGTGAGAAAAAACATAAAAAAGCATGTATGGAACATGTGTTTTTCCCTTATTTTAAAAACTGATTAAAAGGAGGTAGTTAATCAAATTTACTTACCCAAACACTGTAACCCATGATTCATCTAGTTGATCACTATTTTTCGAAGCTTCACTGTAAATAATAAAAGAAATAAAAATTTAAGAGATATTTTTAGTCTAAATAAATATTTATGTCAGATTACAAAATAAAAGTTAAAAATATATATTTTTCATGTTAAAAATATGTTTTAAGTTCTTTAAGCAAAGTGTGTGATTTAAAGTATGAAGTTATAGCAGAAGACTTGCGTAAAATTGCATTAAAAACAACAAAATTTAATAAAAAAAAAACTATGTTAAGGGTGCAAATTATGCATTTAAAAGAAACATCCAAAAACTTACCCTTGAGTATAAAATGGGTCGATTTGAGCTGGAGACATACAAGATGTGTTCCCAGCACGAAATGATTTGCTTGGGGTGAATACAGAACTAAAACTGGGACCCTCCATAGCTAAAAGAGCAGAAACTTATGAGACTGGATACTTCCAGAGTTGAAAAAAAGAAACAAGTAAAAAAATATTTAAACATTTCTAAAACATATTTTCCATGCTGTTTAACAAACTTTTAACAAAATTATTGAAATAAAGTAGACAAATTTTGAGAAAAGTTAGAAAGAAAAAAATAATTATAAAACATTAAAAACTACTTATACAGTTTCATCTTTAATCTAGATCTTTAATCAATTATCATAATTTTAATAAAGAATGTATTTCTTCAATTTACTGAACGAACATTTTAGAATGGAGCGAGAAATTGGTGGGAAAAAGAATAAATGCTAACATTCTTTTAAATATGACCCGGGTAACTTCTATGGTCTGTGTAAATAAATTTGGCGGCTCATTACTAGTCATTTCCCATTGCATTTCTATTGTGTTGCCATGGTGACAAGCCACCAATTTTATTTATGCAGACAATAACATCATATCCTTGAGAACTTTCCCAGCATAATCATTATAACATAATCAAAATTGGTCAGGAACCTTTGAAAGTGCATCACAACATTTAAAAATAATATGTCCTTGTTTGATAGTCAATTATAAAAAAAATATTAAATGCCAACTTACCTAACTGATGAGAAACAACTTTAAAATATAATCATCAACAAACAAAATAAATCAAGTTTTTATTCTTTTTACTATATATGGTAATTTGATAAATATCAAAAGTTGAAATAAAAGTTTGATAATTCAAAAGTCAATAACACGTTTGTAAAAACTATAAAAATACACTGTTAAATATATATGTATATGTTAAATATATGTCCAGAAAAATTAAAAATCTTCACGTGACCCACCAAAAACTGACTAGCGACCCACCAGTGGGTCGCGACCCACAGTTTGAGAAACCCTGCTTTAAGCAATCTAGAACTAAATGATCACAAAAGACAAATTCATTATGCAATATCCATGCTTTAATTTTGACACATTTTACTGTACAATTATAAATTATAGGAACAAGAACTTAGTTAATATAACATAATATTTTTTCATTTTTATGATTAAGAAACAAATGATGGAAAAAAATTATATGCAGGTTTCACATAGGATAGCGAAATAAAAAACAAATGTAGCTTTACAAATATTTAAAAGATTTTACCTGTAAAGGATTAAAAGAATTCTGGCTTGGTGTACTATATAAGAGTCCTTGTATGGGTGGACCTCCATTTTTGGTAGGATTAGGAGTAGTTATAATAGAGCTGAAAAATAAAGAAATGTAATATTAACTTTCGTACTTGTCCAAGTTTTGGTTCAATTCCGTTAAGGGTCCCACTAAATATCACCAAGTTTTTATGAGCGTCATATATTCAAATATTGACAATTTTTTTATTATTTTTATTGATAAACTAAACAGTTATTGATTTAACTAAACATTTTAATCAATTAGCTGAAAACATTTAGCAATATTTCTACTTTTGGGTGACCAAAAGAGCATTAGATTAACAGAAGAAGTAAAATGTTGACGCCATAATTGAATATAAATAAGAATTCAATAATAATAAATCAAAATATAAATACAACATTAATAAATGAAAATTCAAAACCAAGGACTTCGAGAAAAGGCATTCGGAACAAAAGAAATCAGAACCAAGTTAGATTTAGATTTCAATTTAGATTGATTTACGGTAAATACAATCCAGCAACCAAACCTTACTGCAATTAAAGCAATAAAAAGCTTAACAAGGTAAAATTAATTAAGATTTAAATAATTACTAACTTCATAACACAGCGGCTCCTATCATCCAAAACCAAAACGATTTTGACGAAAAACATGGAGGCGAAACAATGTTTGAAAGTTTCGGATTCAGATTCCACAGAGTTGCCAACGGAAGAATATAAACTTCCTAAAAAACAAAAGACGTTTATTCGACGTGCTTTGGACCAGTTTTGGAAATAGCGAGTTCAGATCCATTCAGCTGTTCCATTTCACGTCAGTAATAGACGTTTATTCGACGTCGAATTAAAGACGAGTTATGGATGATCCAAACATGACGTTGAATAAACGTGCAATAGACGTCATTTATGGACGTGAACGAGTTTCGGAACATCGCTACGAGTTTTCAACGAGAATTTGACGAAATATGGATGAGTGTGCTATGTGGGAACTTATGTCATTGACTCCATGGAATCGAAAGAATCGTTCGATTCTTTCGATTCCATGGAGTCAATGACATAATTTAATTAAAAATTTAATAATGGGAAATTCTTTCGATTCTTAGAGCGTAAAAAAATGGATTTCGAAATTTAAGTTTGAGTTCAGGAATTTTTCATGTAAAACGATGGCCCGATCGTGTGTGGGAGTGTGGGCTGGGCGGGCCCGAGCCTGATTGAACGAAAACATGTTCTCTAATTCTCTTCTCCCTCACTTTCAAAAAAGCAAAACAACAAACAAGCGACAAAAAAACACGCAGAGGAGAGGCACGGGCCCCCGGATGACCCTTGCCTTGACCCCTCTCCTTCCTCTCCGCGAGGTTAAAAAACTCATTGATTTGTAGTGGGAGATTCGGGGATCGACCTTGAAGGACACATGCAAGCAGGTTACTGTTTCGATTTGGGATTTTTTTTTTCGATTCTGGCGTCAAGGAATCGAACCTCAGGAATCGAACCCCAGGAATCTATTCCGGAATCGAATCAAACGATTTTTTAGAACCCTACTTGTGGGTAGCAACAAGAACGTTTCTTTGAACTATACAACAAAAATTCTTCATTATTGCACGATTAACGCTTCCCTAATAATTTCTTTTCATGTACTGATGAGATAGTTTACTATGTGCATCATTCATAGCTCCTAATTTTAAAAAATAAAGGAGCTAGAAATGTGCAAAAACTGTGAAAAATGGGCAAATTCGAATATAATTTAGCAATTTGTGAAAAATCCTGACGTATAGGATTTTTTTCAATATTTTTTTCGTTATCAGCACACCAAAATACATAGAAAATGGCTAAAATTATTCAAACAGCTTTTTCATTGCAGACCTGTGTAATATTACTAGTTAGATATGTTTTTAAAAAAAATAAATGCATAGATACTTTTTATTTACGATACTTTAATGATTATCATGGATGAAAGTTTACAATTTTTGCAGTACAGAAGAGGATTAAACATCTAGACTTAATATAGGAAATTTTTACACAACTCATTTACTTTAAGAGGTATTGAAGTAAAATTTAAGTAACTTCTAAATAATATTTAGAAGCAATGAAAGTTTGGTAAATGCAAACAATCTGGGCCTTGTCAACTTCTTTGTTAACCTATGTTTTGTCAAAGCCATTTGTTGGCAATTAAACAACTTAACATTTAAAGAACTGGTTTGATAGAATTCTAAATTTCATCCCACTTTTGGTGCCCCCCAGGCCCAAATTCTTTAAATTACCAGGAAGCTTTTCACTTCATTTTTAAAAAATTCTGTGGCTGACTAGTCTTGATGATGAGCATAAAATCCCTTGAGAACAATGATCAGCGGGACCACTAGAAATTTTTCAAGATAGCCAATTCCAGGGATGCAGAAAATGTTTTTACTTTCAAGATTTCCCCCAATCCATACAAAAATTTCCCCAAAATTTTAAAAATGATTAAGACCTTCAAAAATTCTGAATTATCGTCGGTATCAAAAATCTTTTAAAAAGTACAATGACAAGAATAGCCACGCAAATTTTTATTACTGAACTGAAATTCAATTCAATAGTATACTTTTCCACAAAATTTCCCACGATCCTAGATTGCCGGATCGGACATATTCTGCATCCCTGGCTAATTCTAGCTTAAACTGCAATAATATAAAGAAACAAATTTTTTACAGTTCACTATTTAAAAAATAGCGTCCCAATCAACCTCATATTTCATTCATTACCCCTATCCCAAACCTAAATTTAAAGGATTACAAGACAAATCAATGGAGTTTGTAAACATCATTTATCTTCATAGGCTATCAATTCTCTAGTATCTTCATGATTTCCTTTTTGAGGAAAGTTTACAGCCAGAGATGCCCAGGAGGTCGATGAAGTATCCTCGCCCAGAGGTGGAATAAGAGGTTGTCTTCTAGCTAAGGACACATTTAAACGTACTCCAGAAACAACGATCCCGTTCACTTCTTTAATGGCTTTTTCAGCCTGTTCTATCTTTTCAAACGTGACAAAACCACAGTTCTTGTCCATTTCCATGGAGATGTTAATAACATTGCCGATTGGCTCGAATGTCTTTTGCAGAATTTCTTGTGTCACTCTATAACCTCGCACATACACAGTGTTCCCTTGCCGAGGTCTTTCCGGTCTCCCATCCCTATCACGTTCTCTGCGTTGACTATCTCTTGAGCGATCCTCCTTGATTTCATCTTCAAGTTTTCTTGAACTCACAAACGTTTCATAAAGTTTCTTAACAGGAGGCCGGGAAGTATTGCTTGGTGGGGTTGTTGGATCTGAGGAAGGACTGGGTACTAGAGGCTCTTCCTCAGTTGAATGAGAAGCTGTGAATGGCTGGTAGCCAGCCACAGAACTGGTACTCCTTTCGCAAGCATTTCGTTTCCTTTCCATTGCTTTTGGTCTTTTGAAACCCTGTCTCTCTTTATTTTCAACTTTTATGGCACTGATAGCTCCAGTTTTTAGAAGTATTTTAGCAACCTCCTTGGCATCTTTCTTAGCTTCCATTGGTCCAGGTCTAACCATAGGCTTGGGTGGAGGAGGCTCTTGTTTAGGAGCATTTAAATTTTGAAGAGCTTTTTTCTTACGTCTTAATTTCTCGTATTTTTTCTTCAACATCTCTTCCTCTTCAGTCAACTGGGAAGGGAAATGAAGATACACCATCCTTTAATTCGTCCAAATTTCGTTCCTCTTTATACCAATTTGCACGTGTAAAAAATACACCAACTTAGTTTTAAAAAACCTTAATTTAAGTATTTAAGATTTCAGGGTACTCAACGCTTGTTTATGTACGATGACTGGTTGGTTGGTTGAAGGGGGAAAATCTGGAAGCAAAAAGATAAAAGTATCTTTCTATTCTGTTTAAGGATCTATTGATTGAAATTTTTAGGTAGTATTATAGAGCAGTTATAAAAACCTTATCAAGAATTTCTATCGATGGGAGATATCCATAAAAGCATCTAGTCAAAAAGTGTAAACGTGTAAAACTATATCGAAGTGTCTATTTGCACGGCCCAAACGGCCCGTGGCGCATGCGCTGTAGGTCTCCAGATTACGTAGCAGTCTCTGCGCTTAGTGATGGAACCAATGGAACGCCGGGCCGTGGACATTAAAGTAGAGTTTAGTTGAAAAAAGGACGTGCCAATAGCCAGTGCCGTAAACTATTCCAAAAGTGTAAACCCAACCAACCAACCAATTTGCAATGTATTTGTTTTTGTTTGCCCTTGCCCAATAATCTTCCTCCCTCGGTGAAAGATTATTATAAACGTAAGTATTCCGAACATCCCAAAAAGAAAATAAAAGACACAAAGTTTAGAAATAACGGAAGAGACTATGTCCCCTAAGAATAACGAGGTACCAATAGCCATTAATCAACCAGTTTTCAACAGCAATGTGTAGACTTAAATGGTACTATCCCTGTACCTATTAAATAAAATAACTCTTGTCATAAACCCAACATTGGAACACTTTTTATTACTTCTTACAGGGTATGTGCACAGTACAATGTACCAGGAATTCAGTCCCAAATTCGTAATGTTGAAGAGGTATTGATATTTTCTCCCTGTGTTCTGTATCCCCCTGATCCCTAGAAGTAGCTCTTCTACTAAAATCTTAACAAAAAGCAAAAACCGAATGGATTTTCACAGAGTAGCTAGACTTTTAAGTTTAATAGCTCCATTCCTCTTAGTTCATTCATTTGTTAATATAGATTACATCTGCTCTTACTTAACAAGATTCTTGGCCCAGGTTCATCTTCCAATATCCTAAGTTTGAGGCAATGTTATCCCTCCATATTTCGAGGATGAGGTCACTGGGGTAGGTGCAAGTATGGACAGGGCCGTGTGGTGGTATGAGGCAAAGAGGCGGCTGCCTCAGGCGGCATTTTTCTAAGGGCGGCAAAATCCGCCTGAAGTTTTGATTTTTTCCCTTTTTTTACTCTATTGAAGACAAAAACGCAAATCCTCAAAGTGAAAATTTTGTTATAAAATTTTTGACCTCTTTAAATGACTGGTTTTTGAATCGTTTAACAAACAATTTCCATTTTTGAAACTAATAAATGGTAATTTAATTATATTACCAAAAATTGGTTAGTTTTCCACAAGCTACAACGCTACTTTCAGGCACCGCAGCGCTCCTGTTTTTCCTATTTTTCCTATTTTTTTCACATTAGCTCCTTTTTTCCTATTTTTACAGTCCATTTTATTTTTCCTCCTTTTTTCAGCTTTTTTCTCCTTTTTTTCCTATTTTTTAACCCTTGGGATCGACTTTCTTCGTTTATGTTTTGTGAGTTGTGGGTAGGGATTGATGTCAATACTATCCGTCCGTTGTCAACGCTTAGGCATACGAAATGGAGTGATTCGTTTCCTTCCAGCGGGACGAGGCTTGGTCGCCGCGGAGCTTCCTTTCCCGTTGAGGTAAAGCTGTCCTCCGTTGTTTCTTATAGAAGTTTTTTTCGATGGTTGTATGTTTTTCAAGGCGCTGATTACTAATCTGAAGTTTGCTCCCACGTGGGGGGTCGGCTTCATATCGAAAATCGCAAAAAATTGATAATTTTTTGCTTTTTTCGATTCTTCGCTTTTTTTCAAAAACTATAAATTTCTCGAAGATAATTTCTATCACAAAGTAAACAAAATTTTCTACAAAATGCGCTAGTCAACTTTGATTTTCTGTAGAGTGGTTTTGCCGCAAGAGCATGCTGAAAAACATCGATTTTTTGGCCTTTCCGCAAAAAAAGGAAAACGCGCGCTTCTACCCTCTACAATATAAAAACTATTTAAGTTATTAACAAAAATTTTATACCACGTGAAAGAACATTTAATTTTATATAAATAACGTGCTTTCCATCATCATTGTTTGAGAAGGGGAGAGGGAGTGAAGCAAAGATCGATAATAAAACTGTTGCGACTCGCAGACCAGACGGACTTTTGGGGTTGTTAATCTGCAATCTGCGCTATATTATCTCATTATAAAATTAAAATTAAACAGTACATTTTGTAGGAAATTAAATGTTCTTTCATTTGGTATAAGCTATTTGTCGCTGACAAAATTTATTTAGAGCTGTGGCGGGGGAAATCGTTCATCACTTTTTTGTAGACAAGGAAAAAAATATCTTAATTTCAAAATGCTATAAAACGTACATCGTTCCTTGGAAAATAAAAATGAACCAGTGCATCTTATAGGAAATTTTATGTACTTTAATTTGGTCTCATGCAATTTTTCGTAAAATTAATATTGTTTTAGAAAATCGATGAAAAACCGCAAAAAAACCCACAAAAATTTGAGATTTTTTGCAATTTTTGATGTGAAGATTACTTTCAAATTAAAATAAACTTGAAATTCGGATTTAGCGATGCAAAAAACACAAAAATTCGTTCATTAAAACACTCCCATAATTTAATATAGGAATTAAGAAAAATTATTGAAATTTCGCCTAAAACACCCAATATTTCATAAATTTATTTATTATTCCAATTCATCCTAAACAACCCATTTTATTGGTAATTTTCCGGAAATAAAGCGCATATTGCAGATTAATAACCGCAAAAGTCCGTTTGGTCTGCGAGCCGCAAGTTTTATTATCGATCTTTGCTTCACTCCCTCCCTCCTTCTCAAAATTTGGTAATGGGAAAGCACGTTATTTATATAAAATTAAATTCTCTTTAACGTGGTAAAAAATTTTTGCTAATAACTTAAATAGTTTTAATTTTGTAGAGGGTAGAAGCGCGCGTTTCCCTTTTTTTGCGAAAAGGCCAAAAAATCGATGTTTTTAGCGGGCTCTAGCGGCAAAACCACTCTTCAGAAAATCATAGTTGAATTGTGCATTTTGTAGGAAATTTGGTTTACTTTAACTTTTTAATTGAAATTATCTTCGAGAAATTTATAGTTTTTGAAATATAAGCGAAGAATCGAAAAAGGAGCAAAAAATTATAGATTTTTTGCGGTGTCGCTGAAAAGCACTCAATACGAATGGGCGTCGCCATTGGTTGGCATCCGTTAGGGCTGGGCGATATATAAATTTCTTAAATCGATTTATAGTTCATCTTAAAATTCGATTTAGTTATAAATCGATTTAATTCAGGTAATATTAATCCAAATTTTAAGCTGAAATAAATAGAATACACATACACAATACATGTATCACTTAAAATACTTGTTTTTTGTCATATATCAAGTATTCTAGAAATAAAAACCTTTCCTTTAACTCAAAGTAACTATTTATACTAACTTATAGTTATTATACTAACATATAGATGGCGCAGTAGTTTCGATTCTCAAAGTCAGTTGAAAAGAAAACATACTTTTTTAATCCAATTCAATCTTCTCATTAATTATGTAAAACAATTACAAATCATTAAAATGATAATCTACACAGCAATCCCTTTGCTCAAGATGAAGTATTTTTTTTATCAACAAGTATAAAAATAATAAAAAGGGTTCGTCAGAAATAATGCATGTCTATCAGTAATCGCAGCTCGTTTAACGAAATTCTTCTTTTTGCAATCCTTTTTAATCGTCGAAACTTTTAATGGACTATCTAAATATTAAAGGATTATTAGAACCTAAGAATAGTAAGAATATGAAAACACAAATATTTTTCAATTATGTACAATAAATTTTGTTAATAATCATCATAAACATAGTGATTAAGACAATTCCGGAACCCGGAATAGTATCTGTTATCGAAGCCGATCTACGAGTATGAATCAGAAAACAGAAATATCGGTTTAAGGAAAATTCAAATAATCAAGTTGAATCAAATTTCTGATTCCGGAATTACATATCGGTATTAGATTTTAGAGATTCGATATTCGCGCTAAACCGGTATTCTGAAAAACCGATTTATCTTTCGAATTCCGGAATTATATATTGGTTCCGATATAAGGAATCCGATATAAGCGTGAAACCGGTATTCCGATGTTGGGGTTAAATCGATTTATCTTTATATATCGATTTAAGGCCCAGGCCTAGCATCCGTGTTACGTTATTTCCACTCTAATTTAAGAAAAATATTCCTTTTTTCTCCTATTTTATATAGTAAAATAATCCTTTTTTTCTCCTATTTTTTCTTAAATTCTCCTATTTTTCCTATTTTTTTTACGAAAAATCGGCTGCGGTGCCTGTACTTTATGCAATTACCCCATAATTAGATAAGTATTGGGGGAGTTATTACGTATTTATACAGGGTGGCCACAAAACTGGAAAACCGGGAATACCGGGAATTATCAGGGAATTTTAAAAAACCGGGAATTATCAGGGAAATATCAGGGAATTTTAGAAAAATCTAAAATATCAGGGAATTCCTTGAAAAACCTCAAGCTGCTACCGAATTTTGTTAATAGAATGAGTAAAAAAAACTGCAAAAAAACATAATCGTGCGTCGGGCCGGGCGCATTCCTTTTCCTTTGATTCGAGCGCACGCACAAGGGGGGGACTTCTCTTTTTGTTTATCGAAACCGAAACTTTGGGGTTGTTTTTTTTTGCGGATGATTGACTGCAGCTGTGGTGAAGGATTTAGCCTTTTCGGTAAGTTATATTTTGTTTATCTTTGGTTCTCCGTTGAAGGATCATGGTTTATGGAATGTAAGTGGTGAAAATGTATAAAATGCTGAATCGTTTTCTTCAATGTAAGAAGCTATTAATTTTCAACCTCCTCTTTTTCATAGGACATGCCGTTTTTTTCATTCAACATTCCGCATCACCATTGCTAAATCAGGCACAGTTAAATGTAATCAAAATAGGCAATTGACAACAGGTTTTGGCCGATAGAGTTAGCTCACTATCGTTTTTTAATTTTGTTTGAGTTTCTATTATTTCGTTCTCTTTTATGAAGTATCGAAAGTCGGGAATTTTGTACGACTGGGGTGCATTACTCCTAGATGGCTACTTTTTTTGCCGGTCCGATAATCAGGAAAATAAATTTTCATTTTCTTTTTAAGATAATTTTATGTGGTTCAGCAAAACAATTATTCGGGTGAAGCTTATGTCTTAAATGGAAATGCTCACACTTAATTGTTGATCGAGCAACACGGGCAGGGGCGTCATTTCAGTTTTTCGTTGGGGGGGGCAAGGAATTTTTTTTAAATGGGTCTGGACCTTGCTGTAACTAGGTTTTTTTTTGCGGGGGTTGCCTCAACTTCAATTTAAGGTAATATCATGTCAAAATTTGAGAACGTGAACTCCAAGGAAAAATGGGGGGTCTGGGGGTTCGCCCCCAGGAAAATTTTGAAAATTTGGCTCTTAAAGTAGTGTTTTAGCTCGTTTTTAGAACCTTATGGGCTGCATCCAAAGAGAACAGTTTCTTGTAAACCACATAATTTTCTTGGGAAAAGAGTTTGAAATAAACGTCAAAGTTTTAAGGGGGGCTAGGGGTCCTCCCCCAGGAATTTTAATTCCCCTTTTAACTAGTGTTTTATCTCTTTTTCAAACTCTTTGGGGAGCTTCTAAAGAGAAATGCTTTTTGTAAGAGGAATAGTTTTTAAGGTGGAAAACACTAAATAAGAGACGTGGAAATTTAAGAGGGGGGCTGGGGGTCCTCCCCCAGAAATTTTTTGAAATTGAACCCTCAAAAGTAATGTTTTAACTCCTTTTGAGAAATTTTGACTTGCACTCAAAGCTCCTTGTGGAAGTTACAGAATTTTCAAGGGACTTGCAGTTATTTTCCACACTACAGTGGAAACCTTGGGGGGGGCGGTTGCCCCCCCCTGCCCCCCCTAAATGACGCCCCTGAACACGGGCGTTATAGCGCGCGCGTTATCACGGGCCGCGCTAAGGTTTTTAAAACATTCGCCAGTGAATTAGCCAAATCATAAATTTATTAGCCAAATTTATTAGCTATTAGCCATTTTTTTTAAGTTAACTCCATCCAAAAATTAAAGCGTTCGCGGGCAGTCCGTGGCCGGCGTAATCGGATATCGGGTAAAACCGGCATTAACGTAGCTTCATTACATAAAACAGCTAATAAATACAGCGCCATGGCGCTGTATTTATCGCTTATCTACTAGACAGGTTTCGATTCTCAAAATCAGTTAAAAAGATACTTTTTAAATCCAAGTCAATCGGCTCATTAATTATGTAAAAAAAATTCTAAATCATTAAGATAATAATCTATACAGCAAGCTTTTTGCTCAAGATCGATTATTTTTTTATTATCAACAAGTACTTATGAGGCAGCTCGTTAAACAAAATTCTTTTTTTTCGCAATCTTTTTTAATCGTCGAAATTTTCAATGGAGTATTTAAATATTAAAGGAGTATTAGAACCTGAGAATCTTAATAACATAAAATTATGATTATTTTGTAATTATGTTCAGTAGATTGTGGCGTAAGCGAAGCCGCGAACGGTTGTTTCGGTGCTCGTAGCGCGGTCGCGACGCGGTGCACGCGGAAATACGATTTCAAGCCAACCGCATCCGCGAATGCTCGCGGCTGTACAGCCAAACCATTTTTGGCGAGTAATCGCAAACGGGCGACTTTTAAAAACGAAAGTTAAGTTCTGAAATTTATCGATTACTTTTGGAAGTTCACTAAGGGCTGTATTCTACTCGTCCACTTTGGTGAACTCACCGGGTGAAAACGCTAAAAGTGTATTCTACTCGATTTTACTACACCTTCTTCTCGCCTCTTTCGGGTGAATTCACCGGCAGTGAGTTCACCACCTCTTGGCTCGGGGAGTTCGGCGGAGTTTCGAGTGAAGTAGTCTCTGATTGGCTGAGAGGTTGTTCTGGTTTGTTGTTCTGTTTACAATCTCGCCGCGCCAATTTTTTTCTGTTCGCGTCAAGTCAGTTTCATTGAAATTAACATCAAAACTTTTTGTTAAAGGAAACTTCTAGCAATTACCAAATAAGTAGATAAAGATTAAATTTTAATTTGCATTTAAAATCAGTCAAATCTGCTATGTACATCAGAACTTTTGACACAATTTTCACAATGTGTCCTGGCCCATGAAAACCAATGCAAAAGAGGTTTTACATTATCATGTAAACTTATGTCTACAACTGAATTGTAATCATGTAAAATTAAAAATAATTTTTATTTATTTGCTCTTGTCAAAGTGGCTTCTAATTTTTTTATATTTTAATATTAAAAAATTTTAATATTTTATTTCAGGGGTCTCCTGTAACTGCAGCCCGCGAAACCCTTCAAGCCCGTGAAAACCTTTCTATATGTACGAAAAAAAGTCTTAAAATGAATTAAAACCATGTTTTAATTTTTTGGGGGACGACCCCCAAACCCCCCTTTTGGTATTTAGAACTCAACTAATCACATTTATTTTCAGATCAAGTTCATAAAATGGAGAATCTTACTAAAAAATAGCATTAAACCTGTAAACATGCGTAAAAGGGGTTTAGAGGGAATTTCGAGTTTCTTCCCCCCCTGTGCAAAAATTTAACTTGGGGCCTGATAGTGATTTTATTTTCTTAAAGGATATTTGGGCCTCTCCCAAAATAAATTTCTATATACGCCACAATGATCCTAGATATGTTAAAAAACAATTTTCTGTTGTTACTATTTTAAACTTATTTTCAAGGATTCACTGGTGCATATATTTGAAATAAAAAAAAAACTTAAAAAAAAACGTCTTTTGACCCCTCTCCTCCCCAGTAGCATTCCTCTTGTGGTTTATTATGGCATATTTCTTCCTAACTCTCCTTCTAAGATAAGTCTATTTTCTACGTATGTCTTTGCCTAATCGTGTGTATTTCGAAAGGCCCAGATAATTTATTTGGAGGGCAATTTTATCCCAGGCCTTTTTGTGCGCTGAGCAGTCTGGTCAGGAAACTTATTTGAAAAAGCCCCACTCACGAGCATGGGGGTAGCCAGGGTTCCACTTAGGGGGGGGCAAGCAGGGTCGACTTTTATGTTTCTGGAGAACAATTTTAAAGCCCCGTGAGAGAGGGCCGTAGCCACAGTATTGTTTCGAGAGGGGTTTATGACCTTAATGAAATTAATGTAAAATTTTTTCGGGTAGCGTGGAAACAATGATGGTTATTTTTAGGCAGCGGTTCTCAAACTGTGCTCCGCGGAGCCCTTAGGGCTCCGCCAAGCATTTCCAGGGGCTCCGTGAAGAAATTTTAAATAAATACGTTGATAATTTCTTATTTGCGTTGCTCTGAAATTGATATAAATAACTTTCTGCTAGGCCCTATTGTACTTGAAACTTTATTATTGTCAATTTTTATAATAAAATCTTTAAAATTAAAATCCTACCTAAAAATGAATGTCCAAGATTTGGACAACGATTTACCTAAAACGAGTTAAAAACTGTTTTTAAGGATCACACTTCACAAAATCTTCTGGGGAGAAAGGACCCCCTGATCCTTCTATTGTACTTGGATCTTAACTCGTCACAATTTTTCTTACAAATCAATTATCTTAGATGCAAATTATACCTAAAAAAGTTTTTAAAAGCTACGTTAAACTGTTAAATATGCATGGGAGGGGCTGAGGAATAATTTTTGACCCCTCCCGAAATAAATTTCTACATACACTACTTTTTTGCTTTTATTTCAAGAAGCAATGGGTTTAATGTAATTTGCTTTTTATACCTTGAAACATTTAATTCGGAAAAGGGCTCCGCGAAGAATATGTCTCTTGAAAAGGGCTCCACGACATGAAAAGTTTGGGAACCCCTGTTTTTAGGTGAACATTTTTGTAATCTGTCACTAAAAAGTAGTTTGTGACTTTTTTGGACATAGGGGGCCATTTAGGATGCAATCGAGGTGGATTATTCTTTGTATATCTTCATAATTTTCAAGTAAAAAAGCAACATAATAGACATAATAATTTTGGAATGGGGGTCAACTCCTTACCTTCCCATGGGTATGGCCACGGGTGGGAGCTCTAACTTTTAATTTTGAATCAGTGCTGGTAAATAAGGAAATTTATTTCGTGAGGCGCCTAAAAATGTTATTCAGCCCCTTTCATCTATAATATATCAATAGGTTTAATGTAGTTTTTCCACACTTTTTGGGTAGAATTTGCGTGTAAGAATAATTTATTTAAAAAAATTTTTTTAGTAAAAAAGGTCCAAGTTTCGAAGGGGAGTTTGGGGGTCCTCCCCCAGAAAATTTTTTGGAAATTTGACTCAAAGAACAGGGTTTTAAACCAGGGTTGGCTGGATTGGACCCAATGGGTTTTTTCAAAAAAAAACATGTGAAAAAACCCACTTTTTGGACCCATATTTGGGTTTTTTAAAGAAAAATCAAGATTTTGGCAGTTTTGCCAAGATATTGAAGGAAAACATATGACGAAATAACATACCAAAAACTGCAGTTGAGTGGGTTTTTCAAAATTTTAATCGGGTTTCAATAAGGGTTTTTTTTCATTATTGATGGGTTTTTTTAAAATTTAGGAACTTTAAAGTTCAAAGTTTAAACTATATAAAAGTTAAGGAGGATTTTTTTTAATTTCAGTGTTTTTTCAAAGTTAAATAGATTTTTTCAATATAATTGGAATGGGTTTTTTCAAAGCTTAGGATATTGTTAAAATTTAAGTTGTTTTTTTAAGTTTGGGGGGATTTTTATTATTAAATGGGTTTTTCAAAATTTAAGAGGTTTAAAGTTCAAACTAGTTATAAATAAATTAAAGAGGATTTTTTAGATTAAAGTTTTTTTTCAAAGTCTAAGGATATTTTTTATATTTTAATGGGCTTTTCAAAATTTAAACTAGGTTTAAAAAATTAAATGGTGTTTTTTTCAACTTCAGGATGTTTTTTAAAAGTTAAATAGGTTCTTTCATTAATTAGTGTTTTTTTTTCAAAATTTACAACGTTTAAAGTTCAAACTAGATATAAAAAATTAAGGAGGATTTTTTAAATTTCAGTGGTTTTTTCAAAGTTAAATACTAATTTCTTTCAATATTGAATGGGGTTTTTCAAAGTTTGGGATATTTTTTAAATTTTAGTGGGTTTTTTCAAAATTTAAACCAGGTTTTAATAAATAAGGGGTGTTTTTACAATTTCAGTGGTTTTTTTCAAAGTATTAAAAGTTTTAACTTTGAAAAAACCCACTTAACTATGGAAAAACTGACATTATTTTGATAGAACACATTTAACAAAAAGAACTCACTAAAATTTGAAAAAACCCACTTACTATGTAGGAGAAAACCACTTAATTTTGAAAAAACCCAGTTTTATGTGGGTTTTTTCAGGGTTTTATTGAAAAAACCCAACCCACTTGGGTTTTTTAAAAAAAAACCGGGTTTTTGCCATCCCTGTTTTAAACAGTTTTTTAGTACAAGTAAACCTAAATTTGAACAAACACTTTTAGGTATAAATTTGATTTAATGAACTTATAAAAAAACGTGAATAATAAGGGTTTAAATACAAAAGGTGACCATGGCTTCCCTCCCCCAGAAAATATTTGCAAAATTTGATGCTAAGAACAGGGTTTCAAACTGTATTTTGGTACATGTAAACCCAAATTTAGACATACATTTTTGTTAGAATTTCTATTTTAATGAACTTTTTATAGAAAAAGTGTTAATTATAAAGGTGTAAATACTAAAGGGGGTCTGGGGGCCCTCCTCCAGAAAAATGTTGAAAATTTGACCCTAAAAAACTGGCTTTTAACTTAACTAAAAGCAAAGTAAAAGTAAATTACTTAGGACTTAAGGGGGGGGGGGCAGCTGCCCCTCCCTACCCCCCTGGCTACGCCCATGCAAACGAGGTCCGGGTTGCTCTCCAAGAAATCTATGAGAAAATCTGTCTCATTTTCCCAAAACATTGCTTAATTACGCAATTACAATAATTTATCTTACTTTCGTTTTAAAAAACCGCGCTGATCGGGATTATTGCTGTTGATTGTTGATGGTAGTAGCACGTGGGTCTAGATTTCCGGTTTGTTCTGATTGGCTTAAAAGCATTGTTACGCAGAGTCTTGACGTCAGCCAGAACAGCTAATAAAGCGGAGATTTAAAATCTCCGCCCATTTCACCTGCCACGTTAGAATACAAGAAATTAAATCACCAGCGAATTCACCGAGGCGAGGGGAGTTCGCTAGTGTGGTGAGTTCACGAAAAAGTAGAATACGGCCCTAAAACGGAAAAAAGTATTCGCCAGTACTTTTCGCCAAAATTACTTTTTTCTCGCCATTTTTGCGATTTACTCGCATTTGGCGAATGGTTAGCGCGGCCCCTGTATCATAAGAATAAACTTAACTACAGAGTGTCCAAAAATTTACTGAACTATTTCAAAAGTTTATAAAAAAATAAACTAGAAAGGATAGCAACATGCAGTTTGCTGCAACCTACTTTTTCCCAGTCTGGTAGGTGTTTTTGTACAAAATTTCGTGACTAACAGAGGATTTTAAAGAAATAGTCCACTGAAAATAGCGAAAAATAGGGCCGAACCTCAAACAAATTGCAATAGAAGGTTTCTCAACGGTTTTCACTTAGAAATGACCTCAATAATAACATACTAAAAATCGGCCAAAATCGGCCGGGGGGAAGTTTAATTTTTTTCAAATTTTAAAAAAATGGCCGAAAAAAAATTTAAAAAAAAAACCAAAACAATAATATAGACATGTGATACATGTTTATAGGTTATTTTTGAGTGCTGAAACCGAATATTGCATTTAGTTTGGAAAAAAAATTGAAATTTCAATTTTTAAAATTAATTTGAATAATTAGCTATATGAAAAAATTAAAAACCCCCTAAAAACCTAACAAAAACATCCAAAGAGATAAATCCAACGGTTTTCATTTAGAAATGACCTAAATATTAACATACTAAAATTTAAAATTTTTACGAGTTAAAGAAGTTCAATTTTTTTTCAAATTTCCATTTTTTTTTGCGAAAAATGCATTTTTTTTTCAAATTTGTGCAAAAAACTTTAGAGGCTTTTGAAAAGGTCATTTTTCGGTGGATATTGTCCACAGATAGTTATATAATGGAAAACCGGTGGAATTCACCCTCAATGAATTAGTTAATTATTTTATTTAAAATTTTGAAATTGGTAAAATGTAGAACAAATTTCGAAAGAAGTGAAAAAGGCAATTCTTTGGCATATTAACATCAGAATTTATGTAATTAACAATAAATTATATTAAGAACACATAATTAACAAATTAATTAATTATTTTTAATTTAAAATTTTAAAAATTTAAAATTTTAATAAATTTTAATATCATAATATAGGCTTGCAATACATGTTTATAGGTTGATTTTTAATCCTATTACATAAAAAAATATTATCAGTGCAATTAAAACTGAAATAGAATTAAAAATTTTAAAATTAAAAAAAATTCTTAATTACATCAAAATAGTCTCAACAACTGGAACAAATTGCAATACACGTTTTTTAAACAGTTTTCATTCAGAAACGGCCTAACTAACAACATACTAGAAATCGGACAGTGGGAAATTTAATTTTTAATTAAAAAAACTGGCATTCTGGAACAAAAATATTAGCCAATTATGCCAGCTTTTTTTAATTAAAAATTAAATTTCCCATTGTCCGATTTCTAGTATGTTGTTAGTTAGGCCGTTTCTGAATGAAAACTGTTTAAAAAACGTTTATTGCAATTTGTTCCAGTTGTTGAGACTATTTTGATGTAATTAAGAATTTTTTTTTAATTTTAAATTTTTTAAGTCTATTTCAGTTTTAATTGCACTGATAATATTTTTTTATGTAATAGGATTAAAAATCAACCTATAAACATGTATTGCAAGCCTATATTATGATATTAAAATTTATTAAAATTTTAAATTTTTAAAATTTTAAATTTAAATTAATTAATTAATTTGTTAATTATGTGTTCTTAATATAATTTATTGTTAATTACATAAATTCTGATGTTAATATGCCAAAGAATTACCTTTTTCACTTCTTTCGAAATTTGTACTACATTTTACCAATTTCAAAATTTTAAATAAAATAATTAACTAATTCATTGAGGGTCAATTCCACCGGTTTTCCATTATATAACTATCTGTGGACAATATCCACCGAAAAATGACCTTTTCAAAAGCCTCTAAAGTTTTTTGCACAAATTAGAAAAAAAAATGCATTTTTCGCAAAAAAAAATGGAAATTTGAAAAAAAATTTAACTTCTTTAACTCGTAAAAATTTTAAATTTTAGTATGTTAATATTTAGGTCATTTCTAAATGAAAACCGTTGGATTTATCTCTTTGGATGTTTTTGTTAGGTTTTTAGGGGGTTTTTAATTTTTTCATATAGCTAATTATTCAAATTAATTTTAAAAATTGAAATTTCAATTTTTTTTCCAAACTAAATGCAATATTCGGTTTCAGCACTCAAAAATAACCTATAAACATGTATCACATGTCTATATTATTGTTTTGGTTTTTTTTTAAATTTTTTTTCGGCCATTTTTTAAAAATTTGAAAAAAATTAAACTTCCCCCCGGCCGATTTTGGCCGATTTTTAGTATGTTATTATTGAGGTCATTTCTAAGTGAAAACCGTTGAGAAACCTTCTATTGCAATTTGTTTGAGGTTCAACTCTATTTTCAGTGGACTAAAATATGAAAACTTAAGTGAAATAAAACAACAGCCCGAATACATATTTCTAAAATATCTCTGATATTTAAAATATTTTCTAGAATCGAAGAATTCTTGTGTTGAATTCTTTTTTTTGTCAAAAGGGTCTGTTTTAAAGGAATTGGACAAATTAGATTTTTTAAATGTGTTTAGAATCTTAATTTTGAAAGGTATGAAATTTTTTACAGAAAGCTCCTTGGCTGAAAGTAGTTTGCAGCTAGCCACTTGTTTTTATCTCTATTCTATTTTTTATAATTTTTTAAATTGTCCAGTACATTTTGGGGCACTGTATCCTTGTCAGTGTTCTGATTTTGATGTAAACCTTTTTATTTCAGAAAATAAATTTTAGAGGGAGAAAATTTGGTTAAGAATCTAAAACACCGGGGTGATAAAATTTTAAAATAGATATCGAAAATAACTTAGTACATTTTAATTTTGTATTAAAATTAAATTTTTAAAAATTAATAATATATTAGATAAGATTGAGATAATGGTGTAACTTATCATTGAAAAATCTACTTTTTAACAGATATTTCAGCAAACACGAAAAAATGAAAATTAAATTTGTCGGTGGTACATCAGGGAAAAATATCTCAAAATATCAGGGAAAACCTGGAATTATCAGGGAATTTTGAAACAAGTTTTCTGTGGCCACCCTGTTATACTTATTATTTAATTACTAATTAATAATATATCATAATTACTAATTAATTATTTATGGTTAATGTTAATTAACTTTTATATTAATAAAAATCTTAATTAATTCGAAGTATTAATTACTTAAAGGAAAAATACATGAGGGGCGGCATTTCTAGGACTTGCTTCATACCGGACAAATCTAACGCACGGCCCTGAGTATGGAAAGAACTTGGACGATAGTAAGAAAGGTATCTTATTAATCTACTCTCATCTCCTTGTCTATTTCTTGCTCTTTAGTCCAGTCAAATTGTGCTTAGATAATGTCATTTTGGGAAAAATTTGGGGGAAAAGATATTTTTTGCTATAATCTGTATGGTTTTTGGGGTTCTGAATCCGAATATGAGGTTTCCAAATAAAATTTCGTGACAGTAGATTGTAAAAATTTGAAAAAATGTGCCCCTTTTTTTTCGTTTTCTGCCCCTAGAACATTACCTCTGCACTTCGGAGCTAAACAATCATTACAAAAAATAAAGAACACGAACCAAGCTACAAAAAAGTCCATTGTAACTTTTCTCTCGGACGCATAGTTTCGCTGATAGAGCTCGTTGAGGAGCTATTTTTGTTTGATTGGTAGGAAATCCAAAAAATGTCACAGTATTGCCAAAAAGCTGCATTTTTTGGAACATAATATTATAGAAACTACTTTAATAATAATCTTCATCAAATCAACCATCAAAAAACTCCAATGATGATTAACTAAATGCATTTTCGTTGCGAGATTTCTCTTACGAACAAAAGTTCTATATAGGAGATTATGTATTTCGATAACTATGTTGCTTCCTCAAGATTATATACAAAAGTTTTCTTTTGACTGCTTTATATGTTTATTGGGGTGCGGAATCCAAATCTGAGGTTACCGAACAAAATTTCGTGACATAACATCAAAAATTAAGTTTGCAAAATATACTCTTTTTATTCATTTTCTGCCCGTAGAACATAACTTTTGCGATTCTGAGTAAAACAGTCCAGTATAAAAATAAAGAAGAAAAAACTAGCTGCAAAAGAGTAATTTACAACTCTTCTCTCAGATGAAGGGTTCAGACTAGAGAATGCTGAATATTGGGACGTTGTTGTTCAAACAGCGGAAAAGCCAAAAAATGTCACTCCTATCACCAAAAAGCGGTCTGTTTTGCAACAGGATACTATAAGAACTGCTTTACTTAGATGTTAGATACATGAAATGAAACTTCTGCATACTTAAATGTTAATTAATTAAGCTTTACAATAAAATATGAGCAATAACAAAATTTGGATATTTTTGCAATATGCCATTGTTATAGCATATGCTCATCAATAATATGTACACATGAATAATAAAAATAGGTAAATAAAATTTAATTTTATGTAATTTGAGTATGCAGAAGTTTGATTTCATGTACTTAGCATATAATTAAATTAATAATTATGCAGTTCTCAGTCGCTTTCGAAGAAGGACAAGCTAAGTTTAATAGATCTGTCCACATTTACCACAGAACAGGCCTTATTTTACTTGCCTGTAAATAGTTAGAAATTCTTTATCAAGGTCAGGAGAAAAAGTACTTTACTTTAAGTGCTTCTAAATTATTACTAATAGCTTTATATTAAAAAAAATAATCTGGAAATTTGACCCTTGGGAAATTAAGTAGACCCTTGAGGTATTTTAAATAGACAGAAATCCAATTTTGTAGAGTGTTTAGTTTAGAACATTTATTTTTATTTTCAGTCCTTTCTTTCTCTAAGGCAGTGTTTTATCATGTGGTTGAAATTAAGGTAAGACTTATTTCTTTTTCCATCCACTTATTTAGTTCAGATATATTTCCTCAGAACCTCTTGTAGTAACTAAAAACTAATAAGACATAAAATATTGCCTAAAAATTTCATCATTTTTAGCCAATTTTTTTACTGGTTGTTAGGCTATGACTAGCCAGGAAAGTTGGCTTTTTTTGCTTTATAATAAATACAGAAAAATTTATTCTAAATTAAACAATGCTTGTTTTTAATGATAATAAGATATTTTGTTCTTTATATTATTATTATTAGTGTTAGAAAATATTTTTTTATAACCTTAAAAATTACAGGCACCTTTTTAATTCACTAGTTCAGGGCTGGGCAAATAGCGGCTCGCGGGCCGCATGCGGCCCTTGAAGGGATATTCGGTGGCCCGCCAAGACATACGGAAAAATAAGAAAAATTCTGAATTTAATAGTTCAATGTTTTACATTTTTTTTCTCTCATGCATCGTTCACATTTGAATCAGCTCAATTTCGGTCTTGCTTTCACTTCTTGTAACGTCGTCTCGGCCCGCTTCCCTCGCCACCCACGAAAATTAATCCTCCAGATGCAGGTGGCGGGTCAAGGATCACTTGCACGGAGTGGGTGCAGAAAGAAAAGGCCGAGCGCGAAAAGACAGAGAGGGGGTTCTAAACATAAATAATTTCTGATTTATTGACGTCACGATAGAGATCCTCCCTACCCCATCCACAAGTACACCCCCATTCCACCGTCTGGGATTTTCAGGGGTCATTCACTTCATTAACGCGACATGTACTTGTCACTGTGAATTCCTTGTCTTTCTTGTCCGTGTTCTATTTAATTTTTGCTTAAGATTGTGGAGAGATTTTCTTCAGAAAGGATTACCTTTTTTTGTGGGTAAGTTGGATGATTTGATTCTGAGATTTCTAATTTACTTTGATACTAGTGCAGTGTTTGTTATTACCATGATAAATTGGTTACATTTTACGCCAAAATCGTTAAATTTTATTTCTTCAACATATTCAGTAGTTTTTATAATTTTTTAATGATGAAAAATTAAAAGCAGTTAATGTAAAGTTGAAGGAACCAAGAGAAATCATTGAAATTAAGTTCAAATTATCCAAGTTGTACTACATAGTACAGGCACAGATTCAGAGGGTTGGTACTCTGGACAGTGTTTCCCCTTGGACCCAAAAATGTTCTCAAAATGAGTTAAAACCCTACTTTTACAAGCCAAAAATTTCTGAGGGAGGACCCCCATACCCCCTCAGTGGTACCACAAGGGTATCTTGCGTGATACTTTTTTTGAAAATCCTCAATATTTTGACATTTTGTGTTAAAAGAAAGGTGATATGGTCTGGAAAAGTGTCCCCCTTTCTTGGATCCACACTGGATCAGCGCTTGATACAGAATCACATTATTATTTCTTATTTTTTTCTTAATTATACTTGTAAAATTCAAAGTTAACTTGGTAATGCAATCATTTTACATAATCTGCGGCCTGCCGTTAGCTTCTTCTTTAATAAAGTGGCCCCCCAGACAAAACAATTGCCCACCCCTGCACTAGTTGGTAACTGAATCAGATTTGCCAACCTTTCAGAGTCAAAAATCAGGAGAAATTTTTATCGATGTTTAGGCTTTTAGAAACCAATTTAAATAATTGAATTTCTATAACTTTAAAATTCAAGAGAATTGTAGAAATAATTCTCATAAAAAATCTTTGCTAAATACTGTAGATTATAGAACCAATACCTTCAATTTTGGAAATTTAAAATTTAAGTTTCAAAACTTTTTAAACAAAACAATGAACGATTTTTTAATTTTTTTTAATGATTTCAACATTTTTTTAAATTGGGAGAATGTAATTAAAACTTCTCAACCTTTCTAAGAAAACATGATTGCAATGATTATGTGTGCAAACATCTGTTATTTGTTGTGTTACAAAAATAATTTATCAAAAGTACTTTATGTTTAATGAATAAATATTAAATTAATGTTATTTATTACTTTATCACATGCTTTATATTTATATATATAAATATTATTTTATCGTTTTAAAAACTGTAGTTTTTTTGTTTTAAAATTACTTGTAAAATGCTGCATATTTTTATTTCAGAAGAATTATTTTTAATTAATTTTTAATGATTTAATAATTTATAATATAATGACTAATGATTTTTTTATACAATGAATGATTATTTAGTTTCTAAAAAAATATGTATTCAAAAAACTGCTTTTTTCTATGCAAAAAGGTCAATTTTTCCGACTTTTCCAATTTTTCCGGAAAAAAAACCGGTTTTTTTCCGCCTTCCCAAAATTTCCGGAAATTTTCCATCTCTAGTTATGAAAGCAAAATAATAATAATAAAAAGAATGAGTCCCTAAAATTTTATGGGAAAGATGTGTCATTGAAACTAAGGAACACAATAACATTCCACCCATAATTAAAAAATATGACAAGATTTATTTATTCTTACAAATTTAATTTCTTTTGACAAATCTTTTTGTTAGCACGTAAGGGTGCACAACCTTTTTGGGAGGAGGGGCACCCATCACATTGTTGATTGGGACATGGAGGGGCAAAAGAAACAGTAAAAATATTAGACTTAACAGTAGGCAGGTGCAGCTTTTTTTATAAAATTTTAAGTAGAATTTGCATATTAAGGAACTTAACATAAGCTAAGATGTAAGTACAGTCAAGTCCGCTTAATGTGATCGCAATTGTCCAAGACTAAACTGATAACATTATCCGATCGATAACAATAAGCAATTTCATATAAAAAACAGCAAACAACGTAACTAGATTGTTTGCTTTAAAATCAAAATTATGTAATCGTAATAAATGTATCAAAACTCTATTTTTACACTAGGTAAAATTTTAAGGGGAAAATATAAGAGTAGTTCCGTTCATAAAATTTAAATAATCACTTACTTTGTATTTTTAAAGAAAGGTCTCTCTTTTTTCCAACCCATTATATCCTTATCCACTCCAATAAACCACTTATTTATGACATAATCTGAATTCCAGTAAACGAGGGAAAATCAAAATCTCTTATCAGAAACATCTGCAAAGCCTGGATCTTGGTGTTTCTTTAACCAATCACAAGTATGGAGTTGGACCCCCTATAACCGCTTTCTTTCAATATAACAGGCGGAATGTTTTATTTTTCTTACTCATATTGAGTTTCAGAAAAAAAAGAAGCACCAGATGTTATCATAGAGCAGATGTTTACTTGTAAAACTTTACCTTCAACATGAAACTAGAACTCAAAAGCGGTCGTTTTAAAGGGGATATGGACAAATTTTGATAAAATTAAGTGGAGTGATGATGCAAAGTTGATCACATTAAACGATGTATTTTACATTAAATTATATAGGAATGATCGGGACCTGTCGATTTCGATAACATTATCCGATTGATAACATTAACCGTGATCACATTAAGCGGACTCGACTGTAATAGAGTTTGAAGTAACAGTTTTGGACACCTAGTCTGGTTTTATTTTGGGGGGTGGCAGGTCCCCTTGATATCATAATGGAAACAAGTTATAATTTAACAAGATTTTTGAAAAATGCTGTATTATTATCGTATCTTACTTAAAAAAGATATTTCAGTAAAAATTTACAACTAGGAAATCCTTGAGAAATATTAGTAATTTTAGAATGCTTTATTCAATCATTCAACCTTATAAAAAAACTTACACTACAAATTAAAGAAACTGTAAGCCATTGCTGATTTATTGGAACCTAGCAATGTACTTAAACATTGTCCAAGTAAGAGGAAAATTTCATAACCTGTGGTTATTTCTGTACTGTGTCATGATTTTACTTGTGTTTATTGTGAATGTAAGCAAGTTATTACTTATGTGAAATAAAATTGTCTGAACAGTAATACTTATTTATTTTATTTTATCTGTTTTTTTCACAAGGACATTTCTCAAAGATATGTTTATATGATTTTTAAAAAAATAGAAGTCTGGACCTCTAATTTTTAAATTTTGCCAACAGTGTCACTTTCTCAAAAACATTAATTGATATTAATTTTAATTAAACACAAAATTTTATTGACACTCAGTCTTCTCTTAGTCAAAGATAGGGGTGCCCAACCTTTATTGGAGGAGGGCCACTCAGGGTATTTGATGAGGTGTGGAGGGCCAGAAAGTAAATTACAGTTGAAAAGCAAAAGCGCTAACTGATGCTTAACAACAACAATACATATTATAACTTTTCATTTACAGTATTTTTGCAACTTGGCATTTTTAACGATTTTTTTTTCAGCAAAACCCCCCCGGAAAACAAAGTAATCACTAGCGGATCCAGGGAGGCTAAGGGGCTGAAGCCCCCAAATGAAAAGTTTAACTCTATATTAATATGATATTTTATGCACCAAAATGAGTTAAAACCCTGTTATTTTAAGTTCAAATTTAAAAAAAAAATTATGGGAGAGGACCTCCAGACCCCCTTGGCACTTGTAACTCTGTTATTACAACTATTTTTTACTAAGTTTGTCAAAACGCAAAAAATCTATACACAAAATTTGGATGAAGTGTACCAAAACAAGTTGAAAAAGTGGGGTTTTTGACTTAAATTTCCAAAAATTTTATGGAGGAGATCCCCCTGACCCCCCTTTTGGTAGTTGGAGCAGGATAATTCCTTTCTTTTTCGTAATAACATTAACAAGATTCAATTGGGTTATGAAAATTCTTAGCCCCCCAAAACCAAATCCTAGATCCGCCACTGAAAGTAATAAAAGGTGTTGCTCTAATTTCGTTCGCGGGCCGGATTCAGAGGGCTCGGGGGCCGGAGGTTGGGCAGCCCTAGTCAAAGAAAACCATGCATTCAAAAAAGTTTTAATCCATTTTGTTGTGATTGAAGACCTTAAATATTTTTTCATGCATCTTGTAGATGATTTAACTGACCATGTCTCTGCAGTGAAGGATTTTATTTAAAGAAATTGTTGAAATTAGAATTTCTTAAAAAAAACATTACTTCAAAGAAATTTAATCAAACTACCTTTTAGATGAGAAAAAAGTTATTAATGTTTCCAAGTCATAATTATTAAGAATTTGCAGCAAAGATGAAACTTTGGATTTGACATTTATCCCCTTGAATTTGTAAACATCAATGTAAAGATCTGTTATCATACCTAAAATATAAAAAAAAATATATATATTAAACATCATAAATTGCTTTGTAGAAACAATTGACTAAATTGAGATTTATTCTAGTCCATGAAATATTTATACTTGTTTTCTAAGAATTTTACTGAAGGATCATGTTGATACCATTAGAAGACAAAATATCCACAATGAAAAAGTTATGAAATAATGAATGAACTTAAAGAGACTACTAGCTGTTACTACCTGGCAAAGCCGGGTTTTACAGCTAGCCTTCTTTGGCGCTTGAAGCGAGATTCGCTCGTTACTACCTGTTCGTATTTATTCATTCCCTATCATTAAATATGCAGTTTTAATTCATTATCTTCGAAAGGGGTTTTGTCTCCGATTTTATATGGCATTATCACAAATTTATTTTAAATTGAAATAATTGTCATTTAATTTTGACCGGTCGTCGGCCCAGTCCACCAAACCGGATCTGTACAAACTTGTTCTTAAATGAAATCTTACTACCCCTATATAAACCCGTTTTAAGTGGCACCCTTCAAAACCTTCCACTTTAAATTATTATTTGATTTTTATTTGTCTCGTTGTTTGAAGTTAAATGTTTATCCACTTCTGTGTAAAGGGAAAGAAGAAATAAAAAATCCAACATGTGCCATAATTTTTTATAAATTCAATACAGCTCTAGTATCCCGTTGGGATAAATCTAGTGAACTGTCAAAACTTAGAAATTTAAATTCAATGTAGATTTTCTTCAAGCTCTTTCAAGGACGTTTTGCCTGTCTTGGTAAAAATATTGACTAAAAACAATGGGGCAAATTGAAATCAATTTGTAATTAAAAAATGGAATGCTTTGGAAGAATACGACCTAAAACTGGCTCATCTAGGGGTGGAAAGCTTCCGTTTAAGACCAAGTTTGTCCAAATCGGATCGAGGGTTGGGGCTGGCGGCCGGCGGAACGGAACCTTTCCATAGACTTTACATGGGGACAAAACTAAAAGAACGCATAATTTTAAAATGGAAGGTTTTGGATTAACGTGTTATATTATTGGCTCATCTAGGGATGGAAAGCTTTCGATCAAGACCGAGTTTGTCCAAATCGGTTCAGGGGTTCGGGCTGGCGGCCGGCCGAAAGAAACCTCACCATAGACTTAACATGGGGGCAAAACGTAAAGAAAGCATAATTTTAAAATGGAAAGTTTTGGATAAACGTGACATATTATTGGCTCATCTAGGGGTGGAAAGCTTTTGATCAAGACCGAGTTTGTCCAAATCGGTTCGAGGGTTCGGGCTAGGGGCCGGCGGAAAGCTCCCTCATAGAGTTAACATTAGAGAAAAGTGAAAAGAACGCATAATTTTAAAATGGAAGGTTTTGGAGGATTGCGACCTAAAACTGGCTCATCTAGGGGTGGAAAGCTTTCAATCAAGACCGGGTTTGTCCAAATCGGTTCAGGGGTTCGGGCTGGCGGAACGGAACCTCTCCATAGAGTTAACATTAGTGAAAAGAACGCATAATTTTAAAATGGAAGGTTTGGGAGGATTGTGTTATATTATTGGCTCATCTAGGGGTGGAAAGCTTTAGATCAAGACCGAGTTTGTCCAAATCGGTTTAGGGATTCGGCCTGGCGGCCGGCCGAAAGGAACCTCTCCTTAGACTTAACATGGGGGCAAAACGGAAAGAACACATAATTTTAAAATGGAAGGTTTTGGAGGAATGCGACCTAAAATGGGCTCATCTAGGAGTGGAAAGCTTTCGATCGAGACAGAGTTTTTCCAAATCAGTTCGGGGGTTTGGCCTGGCGGCCGGCCGAAAGAAAAACCCAATTATTTTAATATATAAGATAATAGAGGTAAATAACTAGTACAGTTCAATTTTCAAAATGACGCAAAAAGAAAACAAATAAATAAAGCTCACAAAAAAATTCAAACTATTTCAATTAGTTCATTCCATGAAAAGCACTTAAAGGCACTTCCTGGAAATTGTTTTCTTGGTATTTGGATTCAGCCTGTTTTAAACGTATCTTAAGCAATGTTGATGTTTTATCACAATTGTTGCCCTTAGCAGCCCAATTAGAATAGAGTCCCTAAAACACTCATTTGTTTAGGCAAGATATCCTGTTTTTTTAATCTCTAAAATGACCCTCTATACCCCGAAAATCAGATTAATTTACAGCCTAAGGTTACTTATAGTTTTCTACCTGTAAGTAACTTACCAAAAAGTCTCTCTAGATGACATGGTTGGCGCTTGTATTCAAGTTGAAGTTGATCTGCAGAATCTAAAACTTCTTGATATTCAGGAGCAAGAAATCCCAAATCACTTTCATGGACTTTAAGGTCCTAAAATAGTGAAAAAGTACATATTTTAAGAAATCTAACTAAAAATTTATTTTTTAATAACCTAGTCTAAATTTAATTGCTAGAAAAAAATATGCAGAACAGAAAAAGATAGAGCAATTTCACCTTTAGAGCATCAATAACTTGAACTTTTTTGGCTAGAAGAAGCTGATATTCTAATTTGGGATGAATAAACCTCAGCATATGAGGAACACTCTCATTGTTAATATCTGTATGAGAAAGAAGAGAAAATTCTCAGTTATTGAAACCATGAAAATCTAATGTTTGAAAAATAGCTTTTTTAAAAATTCAAATATGGCCCGAGGTACAATATGTGGGAAGGCCGAGGATAATAACTCTTAAGTTTAACACCAAAATTTAATAATGTAGACAGTCACAGCACTACACAGTACACAAATATTAATTGATGATAATACATAGAAATAATTCTTCATGGGAACATCTTAAAATCGTCATTGTCCAGTGGATCGGCGTTTCCACATCATGGACGGCTGGTGCGCTTTCTTTTACCATAATTCACAAGTAGAAGTGTTGAGGGTTTTCTTATCTCTAATTGGGCATTACAGAGGCGGCTGGCGTTTTGCGATCAATGCTTTAAAAGTTGTCATTAGCGTCTATGGAGATGGACCCTCTGTTAAGCTTTTTACTCTGTGATTGTACCTAGGGCTACTGCATAAAAGTTTAATATCCCACTATAAATATTAGTAAAAAATTATACACACTTAAATTTTGAAATGGAATTATTTATTTACAGTACTTCTCATGGAAAAAATCAGAAACCTTAAAAATGTATTCGACTTTCTTGTGTGAAAAAATTATACCAAATACAAGTTGTCTGAATAAGCAATTTATTACCCAAAACCAACTGAACAATTCTGTTACTCTGTGCAAATTTACAGTCCTGCAGGAAAAATAAACTTAATCCCTAATTTTTAAGTATCCTAATTTAAAAGCTTATGATAGAAAGAGAAATAAGTACGACCCGAAATCCGGCTCGCGTTCAGAATTATTTTTTATTTTGAAGAATTTTTAGTGAGAAAATGTTGCTAGGAGGACTAGGCCGTCTATCTCAAGACATCTTCCAACCTAGAGGACCGTTCCATTTTATTCGCGGGTGGGGAAGGATAGAATGAGGAACTTAGCGTTTTTTCGGGAGCACATGTTTGTGCGTTCATTGAAAAATGCATTCAGAGTTGCTTGATTTAAATCACTTGGGATTTTAATAATGAATAAAATCATTAATTTAAATCAAAATTATTAAACAAATAAAATTCATGAAAATTCATTAGTTAGTGGTATGCTGTATGCAAAATTGGTTGTATGTAAAATTTGTAAAATATGCTGTATGTAAAATTTATAATTAAAAAACTTGTTCTTTTATCTATTGTTCTTATATTATATAACTTAAGAAAAAATAACATTAACTTGTATTAAATTTATTTCCAAAAGTATAGAACAGTAAATACATTATAAGATCAGAGTTGCCCCTAAAAGATTATTTATCAAAGAGTTATTATATTGTTATACAAAATCTAAATAATTTTAATTTTTAAGTTTTATGAAAAAATTTTATTTGATATTTTATTTCATATTACTTCCATTTACAATTTTTTTAAATTCAAATACTTAATTCAAATATATCAAGAAAATCTACCATAAAAAATAGTGCATCTGCCAGGGCACGTGCACTGTGAAAGAGACTCATTTGATCAACCTAAAATACTACGTATCTACCTTCCCCACCCGGGAATAAAATGGAACGGTCCTCTAGGTTGGAAGATGCCTTGAGATAGACGGCCTAGTGCTAGGAGGCGCAATGGTTGCGCAGCGTCTTTAGTGACATCGTCTCTGTGCGGAATTTGACGATTCGGCACGGCCGTTTTAGCGCAGGCCGACGCGGCCGAATCGTCTCCGCGCCGAAACGATCGTGCCAAAATTGGCTGCTGCTTCCCCATCGGTTCTTGCTGCGACAATCCACTCGCTTCGCCGGAATTTTTTGCTGAATCCGCTACTATTATTATTGTTCCAGTTTTAGCGTGTATTTTTGTTTTACTAAAGCAGCTTCGTCTTAAAAGGTGTTTTTTTAACAGACCCGTAATCCGGGAACTCCGAAATTCGGGATGATGTTGAATGTCAGCCCCGAGCTTGCCGGATAAAGGGTCCGTTACTGTAATACTAAAATCTTCCTGACTATATATACTTGGCACGTAATCACACTTAATTAACTGAACACCATTGATAATTATGGCACCGGGATTCACGGAACTCTTCTGTGAAGGAATGCCCTCTTCCTTCTTAGATGAGGGAGAGGGTAGGAGTCCCGGAGATGCAAGTATAAGTAGCGGACATCGGCGTTCGGGATGTAATTGGCCTATTTCAGTCACAACAAACCAAAAAATATTCTTCTAGAAAAATCAAAAAATAATTTTTTTTCCAAAATTCGGCGGACGGAATTCCGTCCGCCGAATTCTTCAAAAGACGGAATTCCATCCTCAGTACTGAAGAGTGGCAGCCCTGCTAATATGTAGAAATCCACGAAAGTTGACCCATGCTAAAGTATTAGCGAAATTCGTTAGAGTTTAGTTGTTACTTTCGTGAATTTAGACAGTGCCAAAATATATGCTATATAATAATAAGTTCTCATATTATGAAATAAATGTAAATCATACCAAAAGATATATCCAAGGATATTTTCTTTTTAGTGGCTTCCCTGGTTAAAACATCTTTCAAAATAGATATTGTAGATATGTTATCAGATTTGAAAACAGACTCTCCTTTCCTGAGGAGAGATATAAAAATAAATTGTTAATAAAATAAGAAAGACTAAGGTTATAGTTAGTTCATGAGTGTGAAAGTTCTTAAGTAGAGGGCTGAAGAGACAGATATCCTTTCTACAGATTTTATTCAGTGTGGGAAAAATTAACACACAGGTAAATAGAAGGTAAAATAAAATTATTATTTTTAATATTAAGGTTAAAAAAGTTTATCCTACAAATTTTCCAAACTAATCTATTGAGTGGACTAAAGATTGTGATATAAATGCATGGAACCACCAGATTAAAAAAATAAAGATGGAAAATTTTCTTAACCACTTCTACTTTCCTTCACAAAACTTTAAAAAGAAACTATCTAGCTCTCTCATGGCAGAAAATAAAATCATAATGCCAAATAGCCCGTCTCTCTTACACGTAACCTATGATGCATAAATCCATTTAAAAACAGTCATTATGTGAATAAATAAGTTAACTTTGTTCTGAAAGTTTAGCTGTCTTATCTTAGTCTGTCTTATGAAAAGAAAAAATATTTTTCTAAACCTAAAAGAGTAATTAAAATTACTATCCATAGTGTCAAGGGACATGTGTGTGTGTGACCATAGTATCAAGGACCTTGAGACATGTTCTGAGATTCCCCCAACTCTCAAAATTAAAAATATATGTATTTATATTAAAAAATAAGTCATTTAAAATTTACAGGATTTTAATTCAGAAATTGGTGCAAAAAAGTATCTATAAGAAAACCAAACATGTTATTTATGTTATGCCATGACATAAATGAGGAAATCAATGAAGAATTTTAAGTGTAAGATATATTTCAATCCTAGTTTAAGATAATTAAATAAAGCTTCATCATTAATTAATGTGTTGTTTTTTGTATCTTTAAAAATAACAATTTTTATGTTATTGAAAGTGGCTCAAGGTGTGGACAATTCAAATTTAATATCCATACCTCAAGATGGTTTAATGTTTCTAAAATTTATTATAAATTTCTGGAAAGGGATAATTGGTTGAAAAAAAATTATTGATGCAATAGTGAGTATATTTAATATCTATTGTTTGAAAAAATTAAATGTAATTGATTGTTCCTCGCTTTCTAATGGTAAAGAGGGATTTTATGTATACTAACTTGTAATAGCAGTGCAAAACTGTATCCAAAAATGTAGACTTAAAATAGAAAGTTGCACACTCTCCAGGAGGCATGCGATCAGGTACCTCAGGCATACAAAATACAATCCATGAGTGAATTTCTGCTAATGTAAATGCTCCTCTTAATGTTAAAGTATTCAATGGCCTAAAACAAAAATAAAATTTAATTTTTAAAGCTTGTAACAATTTTAAATCTCTAAAATTATTCTTGATAAATTTTTCAACAAATAGTAAAAAAAGAATTATTTGAAAATTGAAATTAATAAACTACTACATAGCAATGAATTAATAATATCTTAGTTAAGTAATGAGGATTTTTTTTGTAATACCTCACCTTAATACCTTTAGTTTTTTTCAACTAAAAATCCTCTTATAATGGAATCTATATGCATTTTTGGAAAATGTAATTGCCTTTGTTACTGACAAGAAGTTTTAAACAAACCTGCACTTTTTTATAAAATGAAGCCCAGATATGTTTTCATTTTAATTAATAAAAAAAATTACTTGCAATTTAAGTTTCCCTTTAACATTAAATTAGCATACTTATTTTCATTGAATGAGTGAGTCCTGCAGTGGAGAGACAATGGTTTTATTAGATACTGTCTTATTTGACAGCATTTCGGTTGAATTCTTGGAGTAATATAGGCTTGAAGAGTGCCATATTGACCTTCTATGGAACGAATTTTGACTTCCAGCCGAGTGGTATTAGCTTGGCAACGATAAGTAGCCAAAAGAAAATTGCCATCATTCTGAAAATATTTTAAACTTAATCATAAGATCATTTAAAATAGAGCTAAATAGTAAAAAAAAAGTGCCTTTAGTTTTTTTATAGAAAATCCAAACTCTTTATACATTAACCAATTATTTATGTTTTTCTCTAAAACATTCAAAAGCAATATCATTATATTGAATAAAAAAAACCCTTACTTCTGGGTCACACGAGCTGTAGCTAACCACTGCTGAATTTCTTTCACTGTCTAACAGATCGACAGGAACATCACTCTAAATACATATATTTAGACATTTTAAAATAATACCATCACAATCAAGACAAAACATTATAGTTTTAACAAGGTATTTTTTTAAAATTCACCTGAATCAAGACATTATCAATAGCAGTTTGAACTTCTAAAGTCAAAAGATATGATGCATCTTCATGATTCAACTGAAATAAATCATTCACACTAAAATAAGGAACTGCAGATACACCTCCAATATCTGATTGTGCAGCTAATTGGTAATTTTCCCTCTCTTTAGCAACTTGTTGTTGGAGTTCTTCAACTTCTTCTCTAAAAAATATAGGAATTCCCACTTAACAAAAACACCATAGATAAAAAAAATAAATTAATCAAAACTACATACATATATAAGATTAAATTATGGTAAAATATTTCCAATATTACCCTTGTTATAAAACCACAAAATCTTAATACTTAGCTCATAAATTTGTTGTTTTATAGATTCTCTTACCAAAGAAGTATTATAAGTAACACAGTTGTTTTTTATGTGATCATGGGTTATGGTTTCAATAGACTTATTTTACCAAAATCGATAAATCCTGTTTATTCAGTCAGTTTTTACAAACAGCTTTTATCCTTTTGAAAATCATTAAAAAATTATAATATTTTAAACCGTATGTTTTAAATGCTTCAATTAGGCTTACATAGTTATTATTTTGATGCAAAAATTCAAATTATACTGTTTGCCACTTGTTAGTATCAATATACTACTTACTATTATTATCAATGGGATGTTATCAGTACATCACATTAAGCAGAGTCAATTGTATTGTTAATATTTCCTTAGGTAAAAAAATTATAAATAAATTAATCTTTTTTAAATTACTTTTTATAATTTTAAAGCAAAAACTATACAGGCAAATTTGGATAAAAGATAATTTGTCAGTAAGGAATTATGTGCAATTCATGCTTTACAAAAAAACAAGTTAAGTTATGAACTGAGGTTTTTAAAGGGGTCAACATGCAATTAGGTGCAAGAACAGCATACTTAGGTGCATGAATCTTTTTTGAATCAATCAAATGAGCTAAATGAGTAAATAGTCCTTTCGTTGTAAGTCCCAATGAAGATCCTATAAATGTTACAGGGTAAAAGAAAAATATAAGTTAAAGGAGATTGATTTAAAAATTGCATATTTGCACAAAAATTAGTAAACTTATGTAAGCAAAAGCAAGGGTAAGATAGTAGCATTTTTTTAATAAAAACTTTTTAGATAAAACTTTAAGAAACCTTTTGCTTGGATTCTTATCAAAGGTCAACATTTTTTATTGTACTGGTTTCGATTCACTTTCTCACAAAGTAAACAGGAATACAAGGTGTAAATGTTTCTATTGTTTCATAAATAAATTGAAGGACATGCACTTACACTAAGGAAAATACACACCTCCAAGAAAAAAGAAAGTAGTCTCGCCTTTTCTTGATTACACAGGTCTGCAAAAAAAAACTTTTTTCGAGCTGTTTTGGATATTTCACCTGAACTTTGTTATTTTTGGTGCGCTGAATCCAAAAATGACCTCCATTTTGTCCTGGGACGTCACGTTTTTTGACAATTCAGATTTTTAGGTTTTATTGGGAAATGCCTTAAAATTTTGTAAAATTAACTTTTTATACTAAATTTTTTATTCAAATTTTTTCCACAAAATCTTTTTTATGTTTTTTGATGTGCTGAATCTAAAACTGATCTCCGTTTTGTCATAGGATTTCACCTTTTTTCACAATTTAAGTAAAAATGTCAATTTTTTAAGAAAATAAAAGTAAATATTTAAAAAAATTATTTTTCGACTCAAACTTTATTTAAAAATAATGTTTTTTGATTTTTGGTGTGCTGAATTCAAAAAATACCTCTTTTGATTTTTAAGACACCACATTTTGTAACAAATTGAGAAAATATAGCAACATTTCACATAAATGTAAGTATACTTAAGAAGTAGATTTTTAAATCCAAATTTATTTTTAAGGTTGTTAGTTTTAAGGTTTTTTTGTGCCCCGAGCTCAAAAATGGTCTCTGTTTTGCCATAGAATGTCATGTTTCCTGACAATTTAAGTAAAATTGTAAAATAAGTCATTATTTCAATTTTCATGAAAATAGGTTCATAAAATAAAATTATTGTTACATATTCTCCATGAAAATCATTATATAACTAAAATAAACTTATTTACACACTTTAAAGCCAATTTTTCCTCCTCATGAAACTCCCCTTGGTACCTTTACCCTTGTGAGTAGCAAAAAGAACGTTTCTTTGAACTATACAACAAAAATCCTTCATTATTCCCCAATTAAATATTTCCTAATATTTTCTTTCCATCTCTATGATGTCCTGATGAGACAGTTTACTATGTGCACCATTCACAGCTCCTAATTTTTAAAACTAAAGGAGTTAGAAATGCACAAAAACTATGAAAAATGGGCAAATTCGAATATAATTTTGCAATTTGTGAAAAATCCTGACGTATAGGATTTTTTTCAATATTTTTTTCGTTATCAGCACACCAAAATACATAGGAAATCGCTAAAATTATTCAAACAGCTTTTTCATTGCAGACCTGTGTTATTCAAAATAAAATTTGTTTACAAAGATTGTGAAACAGGTTATAGATAATGAGAAATATGATATCTTCAACTTGCTGCATGGTTGTCACCCTTTGCTACAGAACATGTTGCAAATGGGTACATTTTGGGTAAAAGTTACAAAAGAAAATCATATTAAGCATCACAATAAAACTTTTACCTCTGATGTAAAATTGAGATAATACCTTAATTTATATATTTTCTGAGCTGCATCTTCAGAAATAAGAAGATAGTTTGGATCAAGTCGCTTGTCAGCAGGTTCAGAAGTGAGACCAAATATCCATCCTATAAAAAGCAGAGTGTAACAAACCCCATGAGGTATTTTAATGGATACAAAAGGAATTCAAGCTTTGTAACATATATTTATTTTTGTCGAATAAAGAGTAAAAACAAGTAGATATATTATTTTGTGAGATATGAAACATTGCAAAAACAAAACACCTAGGGCCGGATGCAGCTACGTTCAGCGGCGATTTTGGGACCGGTCAAATCCTACTTCCCAAACAACTCAACTATCGTTGTCCTGAGTCATTTTTCCAGCATGCCGCTGATTGGTTTTCAAGAACGTCACGAACTACGTCATTGAACCACGTGCATTTGATTGTACCCTGCCTTTCCCGCGCTCTGCGCGTTCAACCAATCAGGAGGATAACGATACCCCGATCGTCGTAAAACGCCACCTCGGGAGCAGGCGTTCTTGGGCGATCATTATTAGGTGAAATACGGTTCTTTAGCACGTCGCAGAACGTTGCTGCTAGTCAGCTAGAAATCTATTTTGAAAGAGAAATCACGCTATGTCAAGATATTTTATGTGTGACTAACATGTGCATATTTTTTATGCATAAAAAGCATTTTAGCAAGTAACTTAATGATTTTATTTACACAAACGAAATGAAACTATGATGATTATGTTAAAAAATTAGACTGATTTATTGTTATTTTACATTGTTAAATACTTTCATTGGAACTATTATAATTGACTAACAGATTATTCTATTTCCTATTTTGATTCATCTTTGAAACCAGAAAAATTTCTTATATTTATGTAGATGGGGCTTAGGTTAAAAAAATGACTGAAAACTGCAAACTGTGATGGTTTATCTTGTTATAAATTAGATCTTTCTGGGGGGTTTTACAATATCAGCCATCAATTGAAATAAATAATAAAAATAAGTGTCAAGAGGTATAATTGTCATTTAGAACAAAACTATCTCTTAATATTAGAGACTGAATAGAAAAAATATCTTTTTTCATACATAAGTTTCCTTGAAAATCTTACCAGAGTATGTAGTTATCAGCAATTCATCATATCCAGAAGTTCCAACAACTCCACCATTGATAGATGTGACACTTTCACCACAGTTCTAAATAAGGTCATTTATTTAGGTCACAGTTCAAAATGGTCATTTATCAAATACAGTCAACTTCAACCAATGTGGTCATGGTTAATTTTAACAATCAGATAATGTTATCAAGTCCCAATCACTTGAAGTTAACTTAAGGCAAAATGTATCGTTTTATGCTATCAAATTTTGTTAAATGCTATCTATATTTGCCCATATGTCCCACAAAACAGGGACACAAAGGGAATCATTAAATTATTCTTATAATACAGGGTGTTTCACAAAGAGCCCCCGATTTTAAAAATTATTAACAAAAAAGCGAAAAGCGATAAAAATACGCCGTCTGCGGTATCCTACTTAAAAGATCAAAGAATTTTCGTACACAAATTTTTGAAAATTCGTAGTTCTCACGTCAATTTATAGATGGAGGCACTGCTTCATTTGATATTTAGGGAAAGTTTTCCTCAAAGTCCGTATTTTCGTTTGTCATAGGGAAATCGAGTTTTGGGAAAGAATCGATTCATGAATCAAATTAGAATAAAATAATTTTGAATAATTTGGAATCGATTCTTTCGAAAAATTTGATTTCCCTATGACAAACGAAAATAAGGAATTTGAGGATAGCTTTCCCTAAACATAAGCAGTGCTTCCATCTATAAATTGAAGTGAGAACTACGAATTTTCAAAAATTTGTGTACGAAAATTCTTCGATCTTTTAAGTAGGATGCCGCAGACGGCGTATTTTTATCTCTTTTCGCTTTTTTGTTATTAATTTTTAAAATCGGGGGCTCTTTGTGAAACACCCTGTATTTACCAACATCATATTTTTCCAAAAAAATTTAATTTTCAAAATACATACACCAGAAGGATACTTAAAAAAACTTTAAATAGAACTTATAAACTTAACTTTAAACTTTAATTAGAAGTACATATTAAGGTGCAGATAAAAAACCATTTTTTGTAATTCAAAAATATTCACATGGCAAATGCTTTGGTATGTAATGAGAAACTCATTAAGATTCAGACTTGACTATCCATTATGCAGAGCAAAAGCTTGATAAAGTCAAATAAGTAAGAAAATGACCCTTTTAGCACTTCTAATGTTATCTTTGACATACAAAACAGCTGTATGATTTAAAATAGGATAGATAACAGAAAAAAACATTTCTTACATAAGTAAATCTTGGAACTGGATTTTCAGCTTCATCATACCCATAGACTTCGATAAGACCATCACTTCTCCCAACAATAAGATCCTGTATTCCATCACCAGTAATGTCATAGTTATCAAGGCATAGAATCCCTACAAATTAAAAAATACACAAGGCATAAATTTCAGAGGATATATAGATTTTTGGCTTTACCTCTTTTCATACTGAGTTTTACATAAAATAGAGAGTTTATGAAAAGTGTTTATTGAGAGGTGTGGGATGAAGCCAAATTCAAACTCTTATGAAGCTATAATCCAGAATCATATTTGTTTCTGTTATCTTTTATGCAGCAAATTAATTCACTGAACTTTTGAGTGGTAAGTCATTCACAGAAAGTTATTCAGTATGTTATTCACAGAAAATGTTAATTTAAGTATAGGAGGGATTTGTGGTTTCTCAATATGCAGAATTAATATATAATATAGAAACACATACCTCCATTCTTCTTGTTATTTGGTATTTCCCACTTATGAGTACATGCTGTCCTAAAAAAATATGCAAATTAATGACATTGGTTTGAATTAAGAGCAAGAAATTAAATAGACATAAAAAATTACAAGTAATTCTAAGGCTATCAAATTATTTGTAGTACCAAGGCTACATCAGCTAGAACACAGGGGCAGCAAAATAATGTCACTCTCAAATTTCCTTTGAGTACACAAATTATCAGAAGTTCATAGCCAATAGTTTTATAAATTGTTTTCTAATTCTAAAAGGTTTCATAGTATTTATATTACAAGCTCTTTGAATGGATGATATAATTTATGGGGATGTCAAAATGAAAATGATATATTTTTGCATAGAGCTTCAAATGCTGTAAATACAACTTGATTGTATCCTACAATGATTACACTACCCTGCGATGAAAAAAAATACAAGGGGTCTGACAGCTGTTCTGGGGGTAGTTTTTGGTGCTGATTTCGAAAATACCAACGAAAAGTTTCAATCACATCAAGTTTTTTAGAAAAATTCAATTTTACTTGGATTTTTATGATTTTTTACCAAAAAAATTCTTTTGTTAATGAATATCTTCCCTCTTTGCCTAACCATTATTCTACAGTGGTTAAACATACAAAATACCGATATGAGAAACTCCATATTGACTCAACATAGGGTCAAAAAAGAATGGTCGAAAAGAAAAAATCTTGTACCAGGAACCAAAAATGTGATTCGGAATAGCTTAATTGATCCAAAAAAAGTATTGTTACCCCACTTCATATCAAACTAGGTTTAATGAAGCAGTTTGTGAAGGCTGTTCAAAAAGGGGCGATTGTTTCAAATACTTGAGTAAAAAGTTCCCAGGCTTATCCGAATCCAAGTTAAAAGAGGGAATATTTAATGGTCCAAATATCCGGAAGCTTATGAAGGATAAAGAATTTGAGACTACCATGACTACAAAAGAAAAATAAGCTTGGGTTGCCTTCAAAGAAGTGGTCAGTAAATTTCTCGGTAATTACAAGGATCCTGACTATAAACCAATTGTGATGGATATGCTAAAGCTAGACAAATATCAAGCCTTGGGTTGCTCCATGAGTGTCAAAATACATTTTCTTCACTCATATGTGGACTTTCCCCCCGAAAACTTGGGATCAGTCAGTGAAGAACAGGGTAAAAGGTTCCACCAAGACATCAAAGATATGGAACGCAGGTATCAGGGAAGATGGGACAGGAATATGCTCGCCGACTACTGTTGGATGTTAATGCGTGATAGACCCGAAATTGAGCATAAAAGAAGAGCCACAAAAAGAAGTTTTACAGGTAAAAGAGTAAGTACTTAACTATAAACTTTTTTATTTGCTTTTGAATAAGCTTAATTTTTTTTCTATAGGTGTATACAAACATAATATTTGCGTTTCTTGATTAATCGTCTATTTCATGTAAGATATCTTAATAAAAACAAACTAAAATAATATTTTGGCGATTTTATTTTGAAGAAACAATACTTTTAATTAAAAATTTTAACTCTTGAATTTTTTTGAGTTTTTCTCGACAAGAGGTGGGTCATGGGATCTGGCAACAGTATTTTCATACATTTAAATATATAAAAAATAAAAATATGGTCAATAAATAATCAAACAAACTTTCCTAACAAAGATATGACTATATTACACATATTTAAGTGGATAAAACCACAGTTGCTAGATAGTAAACCCACGATTTTTCGCTATAATGTCTCTTTTATAGGATTTTAGCAAAAATATTGATATTCATTTTACAAAAAATTCTGATGTGATTGGGGAAAATGAAGGTCATTTTCATAATCAGCACACCAAATAACATAAAAATTACTAAGCACTTATCTTGTATTTTTCAAAAAGTTAAATTTCGCGGGGTAGTGTTATTTATGATGTTTTTCCAGACATTTAAATAACATATTTCTTAAAAATTAACAATTTTAAAAGGATTATGACACATAAAAGGAAATATTTTCAAGAAATTTATTTCATTAAAAACATTTAATAAATCATAAAAATTGAAATACCTTCCTGCAGATACTAGACCTATTTTACCATCTGCAGTCCCATACAACAATTCTTCACCACTGTCACCTATGGGGAAAAAATTTCACATTGAGGTTTTAATAATTCTTTTAAACTGTAAATCAGTAGTAATCAAATAAGTAAAAACTATTATACACACTAGACACTAGTGTTTACAAGATTCTCAAAGATGTTTTCAATATTATTTCATGAAATGCATAAAACATATCTTCCCTTTAAACAAACTTATTTTCCATTGATAGCTGATAGTGTTTTATCTATAGTAGTAATTTTAGATTGATAAGTTGTAGTTTGTATGTGTTTAAAAGTTGAAATTTCATGTTTGCAATTTATCTGCTGGGCAAGCTTGTATGTTAAATTTTATTTTCATGTTCCATGAAGTAAGGAAATATATGAGTTAGATAGAAACTCACACAAACCATTTAATTAGTGAATGGACTATTTCAGAGTTAGAGTAACTTTAAAAATACTTTAAAACACCGGGGGGATTTTTTTAGCTCACAAAGCAATTAAATAATGTCTTGAGTTTATTTAATTTTGACATTAAGGAGTCAAATATTTTTTGGTAAATAAACAGTTTAATTTATTTTAGCGCACTAATGGTATAAGGGCTATTTAATTTATTGTAAAGCATTTATAAAATAAATAATAAAGGAAAGTCTTTTTTATATATCTTCTCTTTCTCTGTTTATATTTATGTATTTTCAAATTAGTGATATATGGGGATAAACAAAGTTATAAATAAGAGGAATATATTTCTTCATGAATTTCAAAGAAAAGTTCAATTCAAAATTTAAAGGTTTCTATTTTTTACTTTGTAAGAAATTCATATTAGTCACACTTCTCAAGTCTACAGACTATGTCACATACACATCTCTAAAGACTAGTGACAAGTCATAACGTACCTAGTTTTGTAAATAATTTTAATGGGGCCATTTTATTTGTAATTAGATGTATACAATAAAATACAGTAGTTTTGATAATTCAAAGTGAACCAGATGGGGCTTATCTCAAACTATCAAAAATTCATCAATGAAATCACAAAATTAAATTTAAAAAGCAATATTTAAATTTCAAAGCATGTATATTTAAATTAAATGGTATTTACACATATATTTCTATACATCTTAGAAGAATAAACAGAAATATTTTTCATGTGTTGTGTACTGCTCAGCCAACAAGAGTAAAAGGGTCACGTGATTTTTACATACTTTGCATGGCCGATAGTTGGGTAACCAGTGATAGTTGGGGTCTTACTTCTACTATATTCAAGCAAATGTCTCTTCCTCTTTCGATCAACTGCCCCTCAACTTCCACCTGTCTCCCCTCCAAAATACTATTTCCAGCGTTGTCAAAATCATGTGACCTTTTTACTATCGTTGGTTTAGCAGCCTTATTTGAGAGCTTAACATATTCTTTTCACTAACTGAGTTTCAGTTTTTAAAAAAAGCATTCAAAAATAAAATACAGTCGAATCCGCTTAATGTGATCGCAATTGTCCGAGATTAAACTGATAACAATAAGCGATTTTACATCAAAAAGCAGCAAAAAGTGTAACTATATTGTTTGCTTTAAAATCAAAATAACGTACTCGTAATTAGTGTATTTAAAACAATTTGTGTTTGACAACTTAAAATTTTTAGGGTAATATAAGAGTAGTTCAAGTAATAAAAACAAAATTATCACTTACTTTATATTTTTATTTGTAGAAAGGTCTCTCTTTTTCTGTGAACTCCATTATATCCTTCCAATCTAATAAACCACCTATTTTATAATCTGAATTCCAATATTCCAATAACCAAGGGAAAATTAAAATCTCTTATCAGAAACATCTGCAAGGCGCCGATGGTTTCTAACAAGTATGGATTCGGACCCCACCCCCTTTAACCGTTTTCTTCAATATTTGTGAAATCTTTTCTTATTTTTACTACTGAGTTTGAGAAAAGGAAACGTCAGATGCTAGGGTCGGGTAGATGTTTACTTGTAGAAATTGACCTTCAAAACGAAACCTGATAGCGGACGTTTTTAGGGGATATGAAAAAATTTCGATAACATTAAGCGGCGTGTTGATCAATAGTTGATCACATTAAGCGATATATTTTATATTAAATTGAATAGGAATGATCGGGACCTGTCGATTTCGATAACATTATCCGATTGATAACAATAACCGTGATCACATTAAGCGGATTCGACTGTATATCTTGCACTATTAAGAAAAATTGACACATCCCTGTGTGTTTAATAGTGTACCTTTAAAATATGTAATCAAATAAATAATACAAATACCTCCATCACTTTGGTACAAAGCTAATGTTGAAGGGGGACCAGCAACTTCTACTTCATAAAGACAATTGGACTCCTATAAAATATTGAACTAAATTTTTCTAACGATCACTACAAAACTATATTAATAATATTTTTATTTAATCCCATTCCAAAAATAATCATTATTTGATAAATTTTAATCGTAATCTTTTTTTTACTTCTAAAAACACTTTTTTTACTTCTAATTAAATCCCTTTTTACTTTAATACATAATTAAATTAATTTTACAGCATTAATTGGTTCTTCCAAAAATTAATTTATATACAACCTAAGAAATCAATTTTTAGTGGAAAATCTCTGCAAAGCTAGATATTTAAAAATATTTTTCTTAAATAGACAAATTAAAATGGTTATAGGGATCCTAAAATCTACAAATAGTAGAGATAATAAACTTGAAAAAAAGAAAACCTTTAAAACACGTAAAATCCTATCTTGGCAAGCTAGTATGGGCACTATTGTTCCAACTTTGTCCATATCTAAGCATATCATGTCATTGATATTATCAACAGAGAGGTAACAATTTTGATCTTGGCATTCATAATAATGATTATAAATGAAGTTTCCACATACAAATAGATCATTTCCACTAATATGCCTACAATGGAAAAAACTTGTTAAGTACATAAAGAATATATAAATGTATTCATTCATATTACATATTTTGTATAATTACGAAAAAATGTATTCATTCTTACATTGATTTTATAACTTCAGTCATATTGGTATCGAAACGCAAAAATTGTTTTCCTTTACGTGTATATCCTTTAACTTCTCCTCCACAAGCAGCAAATATCTTATCACGAATTGTACCAATAGCACCACCTAATTCAAGTCTCATTACTTTTGGTCCTGGTAATGTCTTGAAAAATGTCTAAAAAATACATTACATTGAGGCGGCTGCTATAATTAATTAATCAGGTTAAATTACATAACTCTTTATTTACAAGAATTATTAAGATTAAAAAGATTAGGTTATTGTTTGATCAATTTCAATTGAATTCAAAGTAGTTATTATTTTGATGAAATTTTCTGCGTGCTGTGATTTATGCTATTGAATTATTGTGTTGATGCTCTTGCTGCGTTTTACCGCACTGTCGTTCGCCACAACATAAAAAAATTTCTTTGAAAATGATAAAGTATATAACACAATTTTTAGAACAGTGCTGTAGCTAGAAAATATATTTAGGGGAACTTCCCCTCTTTTTCACACTTTTTTTTGGTCAAACCCCCATATTTTGAATGAATCATCCAAATATTTAATGGAATTGTTAAGATATTTAAAGAAATAGTATAATCCTGCATCCCTTCTCAGCACTGTTCAGATGTAAAATTATTGAATGAATTGAACAGTAAGTAAAAATAACATACATAAGTACATAAACATAAAAGCAGTGATGAGGGATAAATACTGATTAAATAACTTTATTTGATGACTATTTTAATTAAGAAAAACCAGTAATAATTAATCAGTTTACTCTTTATTAAAAGAATTTCTTTGCATTCAATACTTGATAGTTTTAAAAATTAGGGATTTTTTAACCTTTTCAAGCATCTACCTTTAATTAGTACCCTTTTGCAACCAGTTTCCTTCCAAAACTACCTTAAAAACAACCCCTAATTTTTCTTTGCAATATAAGAGCATAAAAAATTCCAATTTTTTAAATGAGTTGGATAATTGCTAAATATGTTTAACTTATTTTCACAATTATTCTGATACATAATCCTCACACTTTTCCTCACAATTATTCTGATGCTATTTTGTTCCAAACAAGTATTATTTCACTTAAGGAATTAAAAAAGATCTTAAGAGAAAGCAATATTCTTAAAACACTGAAATACAAATACTGGATTGTACACAGGGTGAAGTAGTTTACATTTAGAGGACTGTTTATTCTTGCCACCCCCTCAGAAACAAAGATTGATTACCCAGAGATTTATTTATATTATGAATATTACTCTATTTCTTCCAAGAGAAAAAATACATATTACAGTTTTATTAGTTTTGTAATTGAGTTTTAACAACACAATTATATTCAAAACATATATAAGATTTCTTACAACAGAATCAGAATATATTGTAAAGATATTTTAAGAACAATTTTTTGAATAAAAACTATTATAAATTAGTTATTTATTAAATAGAAATAAAGAGCAAATTAATTTAACAAATAATAAACAAATAATAACAACCTGTAAACAAATATACCTGTATATCATTTTTCTTGGTTCCAAAGCAATGAACAACTCCATAATGATCAGCAACAGCTACCTATAAAATATATATATAATACCTTAAAAACTGCACATGACAGCAAACGCATGTTTCCTAAATCCTCCCACACTCCTGAATGAAAAAAGTCACGAAAGATGAAAAAAACAGGGAGCATTAATGGAGAATTGCAGCATCTCTTAAAATTCTAAATATTCAATTTTGATTTACTAAAAATTCTCTCCTGATTTTAAAAATATGCTTGTCTTTTCCCACAAATTCTTTTTCAGTTAATTATTCAGTTATTTCATGAACGATACTGACTTTTAATTCAAAGAAAAATTGCCTTTTGAAACTTTGAAGATTTAGGAGAAATGGATGTTTTAATGAAATTTCCTCAATATTTTAAAATTACAGAACAATTTGAGACTTGTGATGCTCTGAAAAGATAGCTGGTGGACCACATGCAGCCTGTATTGGCCTAAATAAATAATGGAAAAATAGATAATAGACTTCTATCAGTCCTAATAACTAGGATATTCATACTTTTCAGTGTGTAACCATTTTATAAAAAAATAATCTCAGTTTAAAATTTAGTCAAATAAGTAGGATACTTGTGGACTAGCCAGGAGTAAATCTAGTTAATCGGTAATGTTTTTCAAATTACATAAAACAATGTGTAAATCTTAATAAATAGCAAATCCGCTAGTTGAGATATGTTAAGTGTTTTTTTATTTTGATATTTCATTTATTTGTTACGCAATTAATCTAAAAATTTAGCATTTCAGCCAGTCCAATCCCCTAATACCTTAAGTATATCTTTTATTCTTATAAAATATTTTAACTATAAACATACCCTTTGACAGGCTTTCTCTTCTGAAACAGGTAAAAGTTTGGTAGTTTTTGGTGAAGTTACTCCAACCTAAAAAATGTACCAACACAAACCATTTAAAAAGGAATCTTATGTAACAGTGGTTCTTGGAATGAGATTGCACCAAGTTAGTGAAATTTCCAAACAGCAAAACTATTTGGGATTGCCAAAAATAACTAAATTACAAAAAACCAAATGACACCAGGTAGCATCACATTTAATCAATTAGAAAAAGGCATGGGCAACCTATGGAAAGTTTAGGGCCAAATTTTAGAATGATGATGAGGCCGTAGGCTGTAGATAATAGTAGTTGCAAAAAATAAAATATAAAAAAGTTTTTTCCTTGTAAGTTAACAGAATTTTGAAAGGGGAAAACCAAGTTAGTACATGCATGTAGTAATTTATGTCATTTTTAGGGAGGGTTGAACCACTTAAGTTCAACCACCCCTTCTTGGATATGGCACTGCCACACACATGCTTAAAAATGATATCGTAGGCAAAAGTAGGATTAGACTCCAACTCAATTTATTCTTTCGAAACCTTGCAATCCAAGTATTTCAAGCCTAAGTATTACTGCATACATCCAAAAGAATTTAACAACCATTAAAAGATTATATCTTACTTAAAATAAAAATGTTATCCAATCAGGAAAACCTAATTTTCTCAATGGAAATATATGTAAATATTTGTAGGTTCATTCATATATCATATATAGGCCGTCAACCATGCCGCTAAATCCGAAGACGTTATCAAATTCTATTAACGACTATTCTATGCCTTTACCGCTGAATCTAACAGCTGCTGAACGGTCGACAGTATGATACGTTAATACCTAATATATGTACATATTGTTTGTTTGGATATTATTTTTTCATTAACAATAATTCATAACTTTGCCAATTTATAGTGAAGGTTCAATTCCGTATAGTTCCCGCTAAACATCGCTAATCTTTTTTGGACATTATAAAGTATAAATATTGCTAAATAATTTCAAGCTTTTGGTTAAAATGTTTAATCAGATCTATAACTGTTCAGTCATTAAAAATTAGAAAACAAATTTTACATTTGAATATTGAGTGTTCGAAAGAGATTGGTGATATTTAGCGGGAACTATAACGGAATTGAACCATAGTAAAAATGTGTACTGCAATAAATAATTTAAATACCTGAATATAATCAACACGGTTGAGATTTATTTCCATCATTTTTAGAAATTTACAGCATCAAAACACAACCTGAAAAAAATTGAAAATATGAAATCAAATTCAAATAAATATAAACTCAAGGTACCAGACAAAGCTATACTCAAACCACAAAAGATGAAACATTCAGGGAGAGGGAGAAAAATATACTCAATCCAAAATCCTCATTGTTTCGAGGGAATCTTAAAAATTTAATAAACTAAAATTACCATTAATCTATTAATAAGTTAACCATATAATCTAAATACATAAAAGCGCAAAACAATGAAACTATCCCCTCCATGATTTATCATTTCCATGATCATTTCAAAACAATGTTGTCATAGCAACAGCAACACGACTACGGACGACTACTACTACAAATTCGACTACTGCCAAACCACGGCGTACAAAAACAAGAAGTCTGAGCACATGGAGCACATATCTCCCACTCAACTCAACTCATGAACAATAAAATAAAAACAAAAACATAAACAACTCTCAATCTCAAGCGCGGGAGTGTGATTAGGCCTAGCTTTCGATTTGAAATAAATAAATTGGACGATAGTTTTCAACTTTATTTTGAGTTACTGTGCCCAGTCGGAGCTCAGTTTTATCATATTCTTTTGGTTGTTCAAAAATTGAACCCTCCATAGTTCTGGAGGAGATTGTAGACCATGGGATGCCGGTAGAGGCTGAAAGACCCAAAAGGGCCTTGGAAGACCCAGAAGGCAACGCAGAAGAAAAGGAGAAGAAACGAAGACAAGATTTTGTACTTGTGAATCTTCAAGACGAGAAGGAACAGATATCTAGTGCCTTCAGAAATGGCGCTAAACAAGTCAAAATTGTATTTCGTGGGATAACAGAAAACGCAAGTTTCAGCTCGGCCCAGTTGAGACTACTTGGAAAGGAAATCCTGAAAACAGAGGACGAAATCCAGAACACAGGAAAAGGATATTTCAATATCATTGCAAAAAGTGAGACTTCAGCTATTAAGGCTTTAGAAGTTAAAACTACATCGGATCAAGAGATTGAAAAGAAAGTGCTGTACAACTCGTGCTCAACACAATACATAGTGCGAAAAGTTGGAAAAGAAATTCCACTAAGTGAAATTGCTGAAGACCTCGTACTTCAGGGCATAGCAGTTAACAAGATAACAAGATTCACAAAAAAAGGAGAGAAAAATACACCAACTCCAACGATCCTGATCAGGGAACTAGGTGAAGTTAAGAGAGTTAAAGTAAAGATAGGTCACGAAATCTTAAAGGTACGAAAATTCATCCCCAAACCAAAAATCTGTCATAGATGCCTGGAGTTCGGACACTTCCAAGCAAACTGCAAAGCCGAAGAGCCAAGATGTGAAAACTGTGGTGAAAGCCATGTAACAAAGGAATGCATCAAAATTGATGATCAACACGAATGTTTCAGATGCGGATCCAAAACCCACTCTGCGTATGATTTTAACTGTCCGGTGGTAAAAAAAGAATCGGGAAACTTGAACAAAACGAAGACTGGAAATTCCCAAGTAAAACAGGTGAACAAACCAACGACAAATAGAAGATCATACTCGGAAGTAGTAAGATCAAACGAAAGTGAAGCAAGAGTAGCGATAGAAAATCCGAACGAAGAGTTAGTCATCAGCATAAAAGAATTAAAGTATACGGTAGAAACCTTAGTAAATGTTACAGCAGAGCTAATTTCGAAGATAAGTGAAAAGGCAACAGAATCGAAGAAAACAACGGAATGTGAACTAACATCCAAATCGGTTAGCCGAGAGGTTAAAAAAGAGGTCAAAAAAGTTATAAGAACGGACATCGAAAAGCCAATTCTCCAAATCAAAGAATCAGTCAAGTTGCTGGCGAAATCACTGGAAACCTACATAAGGATCACCGACCAGTCAACGGACATAAACCAATTTCAACCTGGAAATGAATTAGAAGAGAAGACCGAAGAAACACTAGTTGGTGTCTCAACACAAAAATTAAACGATGACTCAGATGCAATGGATCAATCCGATCCGATCGAAGAAAAACAAGAAATATTTAAAGATAAAGAAAGAAGCAGTGAAGAAAGATTAGAAAAACTAAACAAAAGAATAACGGAGGTAGTGAATCAACATAAAAACAAAGAAATGAACCCGAACGGATCAAAGTTTGAAGATTCCCCTACCAATTCAGAAAGCGAATTAGAACAATCAGAAGACGAAAGCGAACCTGTAATAGAAGTTAAAAATTCTGAGGTGGACTTTACAGAAATGACAGAACGATGTATGGCCGAAGTGAGAGAACAACAAGAAAGAAGCATGAGGGAATTCAGGGAGCAATACGGACTTCCCCACCCCCAATGAAAGAGTGATAATTACCCAGAGAGGAAGACCAAAGAAAATTCCGAGAGAATTTATAGAGAGAATATAACTTAAAGATAAATTTCATATCTCAATCAACCATAGTCATCTTCATCTTTTCATTATATTATCATCCAAAAAAAAAAAAAAAAATCTTTAAAAACATTTGGAAAAAGAAGGTTAAGCGGCTCGTAAGAGCAAGCAAATACCTCTATCACCTCAATTATCAATTATCAATTATCTCAAGCGCGTCTTTGATATCGTCTTTGAGACTAGCGCGTCACGTTGCAATGCCAAGAAAGATAGAACGGCCTCTATTAAAGGTATTTTAAAGTATAAAAGGTTTATTTAAAAGGTATTTTAAAGCATAAAGTACAACTGTTTCACCATTAATTTGATCAAAATGAAAACTGGTCAAACCGTGAGAGGAGTGATTGAAGTGCCTATGGATGTCGAAGAAAACATCTTTTGCAGGGGCGCGTCATTTCAGTTTTGGGTTGGGGGGGGGCAAGAATTTTTTTAAATGGGTCTGGACCACATTGTAACCTACTAGATTTTTTGGGGGGTGTTTCAACTTTATTCCTAGGGTATAGTATCCCCTAACAAGCACATTTATAGTTTAGTGTTAGAACACGGAAAAGTAGTACAGTAACGAACCTCTTATCCGGCTCCCGGAAATCTCAGAAATCCGGCATGTTTTTTCGAAATGAGGAAGTTTCATATTTTTAAATTTTTTATTTTGGGGTATATTAATACAATATAAGATGTGAAAAATCCAGTGGCGGCTCGATGGTAAAACTATAAGGGGTGCTGCTCCGGCGGTACCAAGTTGGCAACGTATTTTAAGCGATATGGTGCGAAATAATGTTTCACAAAAATGTGATAAGATGGGAGCAATATTAAATTTCGATTTCACACTTAATAAGCATTCAAAACTGTCACTTACCTTCACAAACTGTCACCATATTTAGCTGATAATTACGAATATGAAAAATCAATGATGAAGTCTATTTCATTTAGTATCTCAAAAGCAAATGAAACTAAAATCAACATTTCGAATTTAATTTGTTCATTATAAAAAGAAATAAAAACTTGGCTACAAAAAATTAAACATAAATCTTTATTGACTTGCCGAAACATCAGAAAAGATTTTGTTCTCTCTCTGTTGAAAAGAAAAAAAGGAGCTATAAATAAAAAATTAAAACAGCGATGGAGTAGTGAGATAAGTTGAAAAGCCAATGTGATTTATTAGTGGTAGAAATCGTTTATTTTTCTTCTTCCCGCAGTTTGTTTTTCACAGCTATCACTAAAAAAGCTATCATTCTTTTGGTCGGGGCTGCTGAAAAGCAGCCCCTTTTCTCTTAACAGATTCACATACTAAATTCTTGATAGATTGATTTGATATGATAGAGCTAGTGTTTTATACCATGATTGATATTTCTGCGGGGGCTGATCGACCTGGAAAGAAATCTGTTGTCGAGACGGCATAGGAGAGAATTATTAATTGAAAAAGGATTATAAAGGATAAATTGGGAAATGGAAAATTTTTTAAATATTGTAAAGCAAATAAAAATTGGAATTTCGGGAAATTATGGTTGGGGGTGCTGCAGCCCTGTAGCCCCTAAGGATGAGCCGCCACTGGAAAAATCCAAATCTGCAATCCAAATTTTCCTCAAAAATTTATTTACTGAGATATAGAAGAAATAAAGTTGAAAAAAGTTTTAAACAAATGATGCAATTGCAAACGCTCAAAAATCAAATTTGACGTCACTCGATACTAAACAAAAAGCATTGTTGATGTTTATTCATTATTAAAATAAAGGTCTTTATGACCTCATGGATCTGGTCTAGTTTCATTAGACCAGATGGGGATTAGTCCCACTTAATAAAAAATATATAGTAATATATATTCCATAAATATTTGAATTTTAAGGGGAAAAATCTTAAAATATAAGAATGTAATGTTTTCAAATCAATTAATTGATTTTATTTTGGTGTTTTCATAGCTGATTTAACTTTTAAATTAGCAATTATAGAGCTTTTCTTATTAAAAATATTTAATCCTGAGGTTTTCATATTTAAAATAGTGAGTCAAGCAGATCCAATCTAGTAGAGAAATGGAGAAATAAGCGTTTTTAGCCATAAAATCCTTTATTACTTGAAAAATATTCGATTTTCGAACTTGGAAAACTTGGTAGTGATCGTCCTCCCCTCGAGATACGTCTATGTACCGAGTTTTGTCTACGCCGGCTGCATAGTTTAGGAGGAGATGCGAGTTGTAGTCGTTTTGACATACCGAGTGACATCACGAATCTGAAATCGCTGTTTTTCCCGCCTTTTCCAGAGCGCAAACTTTAAGCCGCAGTAAATAAAGTTTTTAGTAAAGGTTTTAGGGTTTTCTCGTAAGGTAGGATCGATTTAAAAAATAAAAAAAATATGAAACTTCCTCATTAAAATTTTGGTAAATGAAGCAAATCCGGGCTGCTGCTGAATTTGGTGATTTTTTTTTGTCGCCAAGTGGAAAACCGATGGCATCCGAGCATTGATGTGTTATCGCCAAATTAGGCGATGAGAATCTGCAGCCGGGTTTCACTTCCTTAACCCAGGGTTCGTACGCCTCCTGAAATTCCTGAAAAACTCCTGAAATTTGCTTTATTTTTCTAAGGGCCCTTACAACTCCTGAAAATTATATTTTTCTCCTGAATTTACCCTCTGACTCCTGAAAAATATCTCTCCTATAGCATATCGAAGTTTTATTACAGATTTAGTTAAAATAATTGTGTTTTAATCCATAAAATTCCATTGAAATGTGAAATTCTAACCACTTTTGTACTTCCTTGCTCCATACTTCATTCTGAACTCATTCTACTTGTAACATGCAGTTATTTAAGGTTAATAATTACTCACATTACCTCCTGATTTATTAGTAATTTACTCCTGAAAAATTCCTTAAATACTCCTGAATTTTTCTATGTTAGATAGAGTATGAACCCTGTTAACCAAAATTTTTTTAAAGTTACAAGTCCGCGCTTGGAAGGGATTTCTGCGAACCTTTTCGAGGATCGCAAAAGGGATACCGCCCTTTGTCCAGCAGGAGAAGCGAGGAGACAAATTCTCGGAATCCGGACGGAGTATTGTTTGCATGGTGCACTTAAATGAATCATGCATCTTTTTGGCTAAGGTCCTGTAAGATTGACAAAGCACTTGTGACTAGTGGGTTTTTGCCCCATTCTAATGCTGGTTAAATTTCTCGGTGTACTGAACACTGAAAGTTTAGATGATGACACACTGAAAGTTTAGTTAAAGGATGCAGTTGCAGAATATGTCCTAACGCCTGAACAAGGTTTGGGGGAAATGTTTGCCATGTTTGACAAATCCAATAGCTACTGCTTAAGTGACAAAATAAATTTTGGTTTAGTGACATCATTGCATATATCCTCCGCACAGGCGTAGCTATAGCTTTTGCAATGGGGGGGGTCCAGAATTTATTTTGCAAAAAAAAGCAAACACATTACATAAACTTATGTTAAAATCCATTTGACACTCAAGCAAAGCTGCTAACTTTCAATAAAACATAATAAAGGTTTGTAAAATATTTATGTATGATAAAGAAAATAAAGCTGAAACAATATAAATAAAATAATTACTTTAAAGTACTAAATTTAGCCTTTTACGCCTAGATGCTAACTTATTTATAATTTCTTCTGAATCCAATTGCACTGCCAAGTCCCGATGAACACTCATCAGAGCAAGTCCACTAAGTAAGTAACTTCGTTCAGGGGTTGCAGTAGACACAGGGAGTGTAGATAATATTATAAGAAGCTTTTTGGTTAAAGGGAAACACAATTCATCGCACTGATCAACAGCTTCTAGAGCAGTGGCAGGTTTTTCGGCAACCGATTTCCAGTGATTATATTAAATTTTAATTCAATATAATCACTATCCATTTATTTGAAACGCAACTTGTCTAATAAGTGCCAGTATATTAATAGGAGTAAAAATATTCATCTGTGTGAAATCTTCCTAGTAATTTGCAATTTAATTTTGCTAAAAACACTTTTAAAATAAAAATGTCTTCACTAAAAACGAACATTTTTGCTCATTTCAGTACATATACAATTTTTAACATGCGCTGTAATTTTCAAGAACCATTTTCATTAGAATTAGAGATAAGTCGATGATTTAATGGTGCGGAAACTTTAACCGAACAAAAGATCAGAGAAAATAACATCTAAAGCAGTGTTTTCCAACGTGGGGCGCAATATGATTTTCTAGGTGGGCAATTTGAAAGTTTCAAATAAAATTCCCCCCCCAGGTGGGGCATGAACTACCAGGCTGTATTTACTTTACTTAAAATTGAATTTCTGTGAATCTGTGGTGTAAGTGGATGTACAACCGATCATTTTCTGGAAAGGAAAAGTAACAAAATATAAATAACTATTTTTTCTCATTTCTGGTTCAAATATAATTTTTCATAAGATGGGACTTACCTTTTTTGCTTCATTGTCATTTTTTGTGGATGGACCCGCTTCGAAAACCCAACAGAGATTGTTGAGTAGTACGTTTCATAGGGTTTTTAAAGACTGCGTTTATTTTTATTCAGTAACTACTCACATATGCACACAAATAAGCAGTTAGAGAACAAGACTGCGCAATACGAAAAGACACATAAGATGAAAGGGTGTCCATGTTGTAGAAGTCTTTCGCTAGCTCTTAAATCCACCCCGAAAGAATTTACTCTATGTCTATGGAAAAGAGAGATTTATCTCTATGAATCATTAATGAAGTGAAAATCATTAATATGAATCATGAGTCTTTAATCACTATGAAAAGCTTTTGGCGCCTGTGCTTGACTGTGCGCAAGATTTGAAAATATAGGTATTCGACTGAAAAAAAATTGATCCGGCTAAGGGGGGGGGGGTTCGGACCCCCTAAACCCCCCCCTTATATACGTCCATGATCCTCCGACTTCTACAGAAATTAGGTGAAAACTACAAAGTTATAGATGTAGATTGTAGAATGCAAAACTACGAATCTATGCAAAAAAAATGGTTCTTGCGTATTAAACCTACAGGCGGTACAACTATAGCAGAGTCTATAGGATTTGATAACGTTTTCAGATTCAGCTGCATGGCTGACGGCATAATACGTAACCAATTAAAGTTTCCTGGCTGAATACCTTAAAAGTTCACTTTTACTTGCGTTTTGATTGATATGCAAGAAAAGCAACTTATTTATTTATCTATGACAAGATTAGTCATTCTCACTAGAAACCATGTTCATGTGTAATTGGATCAATGTTCTTGCTTATAAATTTGGTGTAATTTTAGAAATTTTTGACTAAACAAATCATGTTCTGACCTCAAATTTCTTAGACCCTATTTAGATGTTATAATTATTATAAGCCACTTAAGAGATGGCCCCTATCCCCTTAAAATTGCCTGAAAAACACTTTTTTGCTTGTTGTACTCTAAACCTTTTCTGGAGGAAAACCCCGGTATACCATTTGCCAGGGTCGTAATGAGGGGGTAAAGGGGAAATCAGACCCACTCTGAAAATCAGACAAGGTGGATAAAAATGATTTAAAATGCTGTGTTAAAAAAATCTAATTTCCAAAAATTTTCTGGGTGAAGACCTACATACCCCCTTTTTTATTTGGATTTCTCATTTTTCTTCTTACATTTCATTTAATCTTAATTATTTTACTAATTACTGTTAAATTATAAACCATTAATTAATGTATAAAATAGTAAAATGATGATAAAATTTTAAATTTATTTTAACAATTACACTTACAGAAAATTATTGACATTCAATAATTATAAGTTTCACCCTGGACCCCCCTTAAGGAAAAATTCTGGCTACACCCCTGTAAAGACAAACACAGAATGACTATGTAATAGAGTGTTATAAATGTTAGATATTGTTTTCAAAGAACATTTTATAATACTTGTCAAATTTAATTTTTTTAAATTATGAAAAAAAGAGTGACTGCTTGAGTATTTTGTAATATATAATGAAATACTTCCTCTTTAAATACAGTAAGTAACTCATAGTTATTGTATTTGACTTCTTTTTATGCTGAAGAAACATTGAATCTGCGTGGCTATCATTTATTATTCTTGTTTTCAAAGTTTTGTTTTTCTGTCTTATGTTTTTCTTCATTTAGACTATAGTTACTGAAAATTATTATGCAATAAATAAATAAATATATTAATACTGTGAAAAACCATTTATTCTCATGTTATATTTTTGCAGCTGTTTTCGAAATAGAAAATCTAGTGGATTGTTGAAAATCTGAAGCAAGAACTGGCAATTTGGGTGTTATTAAAAAGAAAATACTCAAAATATAGGTATTTAATATAATTTTGACTTTAATCTAATAAATTAAAAAGTCTTATGTTTACAGGGTGCATAGGAAAGTAAAATAACTGTTATCAAGTTAACTGCCTTTATTTTGATCATAGTTTATTTAGTAAATTACCTTAAAATTGTATGATTCCACTGTCTCAAACCTGTTTCAGCAGAAAAAAATCCTTATAAATTAATGACTAAAAATTTAATAGGAAATTTATGTATGATACTTAATCTCTCTCTGAATCTCTTTAGGAAAAAACATTTTGTCCATTTAAGTTTTATATAGTCACAGGAATCAAAACAAATGTGTAGGTAAGTTAAAATTTGTCCGAAAAGCGTCTCACCCATCACATCACTTTAGTTATTTTTTTTTTCAAAATTAAAATTTTAACTTTTATTTTTGCTCAAATATTGAAGTATGTGCATGAAAGAACATAACAAGCATACGTTTTAGGCATTCATATGTTAATATACACTCTAAAATTTAGACACAAACTCTTAAGTTTTGTCTGAATCTCACAATGGAATGGCCCTTAAGTCCTGAACATTTCTTTAGAAAAGTTTTTACAAAATGAAGCAGTTTTATTGAACTCCCAATTGCATGTGATTATTTCTGTGAATTTCCTTAGAATCTATCTCTATGTAACTAGAACCTTATGTGGCTATATGTATGTATGTATATGCGTGGGTGGAGGACGCATCTCCTCCTAAATTACACCACAGGCGTGGACAAAACTCGGTATATAGGCGTATCTCGAGGTGTCAATTATCACTGCAAAGTTTTCCAAGTCTGGAAATTGAATATTTACGAGTAATTAACGGATTTATAGCTAAAAACGCATGTTTCCCCATTTCGCTACTAGAGTAGATCTTTTTGACTCATTAGGCTAAGCGCACACTAGAGACTTTTCTCACGGCGACAGAGACAAAATTATCACCCTGGCTATTGCAAGAAGCTAGAGTGCGCGCATAGGCGATGAGACTCTTGGCCGATTGCCAAGAATCTCACCATAGAAATGCATTGCTCTCGAGTGACCTAGTATTGCCTTATTGTAAATGAGATGACAACCTCAAAAATTAAATATTTTAACCAGTGGCGGCTCGATGGTAAAATTATAAGGGGTGCTGCTCCGGCGGTACCAAGTTGGCAACGTATTTTAAGCGATATGGTGCGAAATAATGTTTCACAAAAATGTGATAAGATGGGAGCAATATGTCACTTACCTATATTTAGCTGATAATTACGAATATGAAGAATCAATGATGAAGTCTATTTCATTTAGTATCTCAAAAGCAAATGAAACTAAAATCAACATTTCGAATTTAATTTGTTCATTATAAAAAGAAATAAAAACTTGGCTACAAAAAATTAAACATAAATCTTTATTGACTTGCCGAAACATCAGAAAAGATTTTGTTCTCTCTCTGTTGAAAAGAAAAAAAAGGAGCTATAAATAAAAAATTAAAACAGCGTTGGAGTAGTGAGAAAAGTTGAAAAGCCAATGTGATTTATTAGTGGTAGAAATCATTTATTTTTCTTCTTCCCTCAGTTTGTTTTTCACAGCTATCACTAAAAAAGCTATCATTCTTTTGGTCGGGGCTGCTGAAAAGCAGCCCCTTTTCTCCTAACAGATTCGCATACTAAATTCTTGATAGATTGATTTGATATGATAGAGCTAGTGTTTTATACCATGATTGGTATTTCTGCGGGGGCTGATCGACCTGGAAAGAAATCTGTTGTCGATACGGCATAGGAGAGAATTATTAATTGAAAAAGGATTATAAAGGATAAATTGGGAAATAGAAAATTTTTTAAATATTGTAAAGCAAATAAAAATTGGAATTTTGGGAAATTATGGTTGGGGGTGCTGCAGCCCTGTAGCCCCTATGGATGAGTTGCCACTGATTTTAACAGGAAAAACTCTAATTGTCTATTTAAAAACTCTATCATCCATGAAAACATTAAAATAAATTCAAATAATTTATATTCATACGTTATTTTCCTTTATTTTAAGATGTTTTCCCTTTAAAATAAAAAGGTTTATGGAAAAGAGTAAATTTTTTTCATCGAAAAAGATTTAAAAATAAAACATTGTTTCAAATGACACGGCTCACCAGACTTTTCAATTTACAAGATCTTTTACTATGGTTTGAAATTAGTTTATTCACTAGACTTATAATTTACTAGACTTTTTATTATAGTTTCAAATTTGCTTTTTATAAAGGCACCAGGATATTAAACATCAGGAACACCAGAATTTGAAAATTAGTGGGAACATCAGGATTTGAAAATTACTGGGAACACAGGGATGGGAACAAGGTACTGGGATACCGAGATGATAGTTGTAATTGCTGATATACAAAATTAGATATGTATATTTTGAGAAAATTTTTAAAAAATATATACTCCACCCGTGCAAGGCCGGGCATAATAGCTAGTATTTTTATAAAAAGCTCAGTAAAAAAGATTAGTGTAACAACAGTAGTAAGCTTAAAACTGAAACTTAGAACTGAGTTATATTTGATTAAATATACAGTTTTGTTGAGTGATGGATTTTCATTTTTAATAGTTTCGTATAAGCCAAGGTTGCCAACTACTCCGTGACTTGCACAGTTTTTCTGGATGAGTATTGAAGACTCGCGAATCGGCAATAAGTTTAAAATGCTCGTTCCATGTCAAATGCTCTACTATCCGCATTGCAATGATTGAACCACAGAATAGGATTGTGCTTTTTTCTTTGCTTCGATAAAATGGACTGCAAAAGACAATCCTATTGTTTCAAGTCGGATTACAAATCATCACGTGGGTGACTTTAAAACTATCTTAAAAATTTAGTGGTCTGGTCATGCTTTCTATAATGGTTTGGGCCTCTGAAGCTATCTAGAAAAGATAGGCAACCCTGATATGCAGGTATGTTTGTTTAGTTTAGTTGGGGTTTTATAGAGCAAGAACCAAACTAGGCCATTTTGTGCCAAGAGATATGCAGGTATGGATTCTGCAACCCATAACATGTGGACCAATTATACCCAGCCCCTTGGATTTAATCATACAGAAAGTGCCATGATTCTTGTTTTTAAAGAAATCAACAACCCCATGCTCCTAAACTGTATATATTTTATTTATTTAGTTTATGAAATAAAATATAATATGGTATCTGTTCTAACTTGAAGAGGGTACTTAAACCAGGGTTGCTTTATTTAAATCAACTTGATTTAAATCGCTTGATTTTTAAAAAAATCAATGATTTAAATCAAAAATGTTAAACTGCCACAATTTAAATAAAAAATTAGTTGTATGCTTTAAAATGGCTTGAAAGGTTATTTGCATTACAATTTATTTTTAAATTCTGCTAGATATGTAACTGGGGGATAGGTTTAGGTTGCTCTACATAAAATGGCATGCAATTTCAAGAACAAATTTTACTACCAATAACTAAAATATTTATGAAGAAAAGGAAATAGCAGGGTTTGGAATCAATAATTGTGATAAACTAAACAAGAATTAAAATATTCTAATTTTTTCATCTGCATGGTACATCAACTTTTTAAAATACAAGCATGTGAATGATTTTTATCGTAAGCTTGCTTTTATAGTTAGTCATGTTTTCCAAACTATTCTTTTCTTTTACATAACTACAGCAAATAGTGCTCTATTCTCTATGTACATGACTGTCTATAAGTTGCTTAATTGATTTTATTTTATTACTAATTATTATTTTAAAGAAATAAGTATACATAATACTTTTAGTAAAATTAATTTAACTGAGTTATTATAATTCAAAGATTGATTAAAATTTTTACACAAAAATGAGGCATAAATTTTTTTTAAGAAATCATTGTCACAATTTCTTTAAAAGCTAATATATTGATTTCACAATTGGGCGAAAATAGTTATTGAAAGGATCTTTCAACAAAATTTGGTTTTTACACAAGTTTTGACATTTTCATCATTTTTACTGTTGGCCAGTATATTTGATTAAACGTACAGATCAGTGATGAGTGATGGATTAAGTATATAGTTAAGTATTTGCAGGTATGGATTCTGCGACCCGTAACCGACCACGTGGACCAAGGTCACTCAAATCCTTGGTTAGCTGTGTGAATTTTTCCGACGGCAACAACTTGATTCACCAGTTCGTGTTGGAGAATTGCAGGCTGAATAACTCTAGAAGTATGGACTCAATTCGTGCTGTGTTTAAGAACGTGTTGATGCCAGTTATTCCTGCTGTGAAACTCCATGTGAGAAACAAGAGAGGCTTCACTGCACTCCACCTTGCCGTGATAGAGAAAAGTTTGGAAATGGTGAAATTGTTGATAGAGGCAGGTGCCAACATAAACTGCAGGGACCAAATGGATAATACACCGCTGCTCATTGCCTTGTACGGAGGATGGAAGGAGCAAATAGCAAAGCTTTTAGTCGAGAGGGGCGCCGATGTAAATTTAAGCAGTTCCAGGGGTCTGACACCTCTCGTAGTTGCTGTGCTCAATAGAACTTGGGAAATGGTCGAAATATTGATAGAAAAGGGAGCTGATGTACATCACAAGGACAATCAAGATCTACTTCAAACTGCTGTGAATGCAGAATGTTGGAGGATAGCCAAAGTTTTGGTAAGAGCTGGTGCCAAGTGGGATTACATGAGTTGGAATCAGGATGATACGCTACTTCGAGTAGCTGCGTATATTTTAGCAAAAGGCGGGAATATTTTGAATTTGGTGAATAATCGTGGCGAAACCCTTCTTCACATTGCAGCCCACAAGGATCGAATTCAGGCTATGAAACATTTAATCAGCAAAGGGGCAGACTTGAACATATATGATAAGGAGGGTAAAACTCCGCTGCATAAAGCAATCGGCGGGACTGGTTTGGAAGCGGTTAAACCTTTAGTAAAGAGTGGGGCCTTTATAGAAGCCCCATCTAATTATGGTATCACTCCTCTTTATTTGTCAGTCTGTAAACAAGATCAGGGTGAAGATCTAACTGCTGTGATTAAATATCTAATCAGCAAAAATGCAGATTTGAACGCTGCAGACATCCTTGGTATGACTCCGCTCCATATAGCAGTTAGATATGGTAGTATAGAAACGGTTAAGGAGTTAGTGAAAAATGGGGCTCTTTTGAACGTGAAGGATAGAAAGGGTCAAACGCCACTGCATTTCGCAGCCCGAAAGAATGCAGTCGATAAAACTGAATTCTTAATCGCCAGCGGTGCAGATGTGAACACTAAAGATTCAAACGACAGGACCCCTCTTCATGAAGCAGTGACCATTAGTCGTCATAGTTGGAATTGGAATGAGTATTTCCGAGTTGTCGAGGCTTTAGTGAAGACTGGGGCCGTTGTAGAGGAAGAGGACAAGGACGGTGAAACGGCACTGAGTATCGCAGAAGGACATAATTACATCGACATTGTTGATCTCTTAAAGGGCAGGGTTGCTGCAAATGCTGTAGAGAGTGGAAATGAAATTGAAACCTCACACCCTGAAGCAGCGAGTTTGAACGCAACCGTGCCCTTCAAAAAAAGGCGCACTAGTGAGACATGAGTGTTTTCTCTCTTAAGTTCTTGTTAAGCCAATGCTCACTTCTCTTCTCATTGGTTGATTGAAATCATTTGATAATGTGCTTTTTTTTTCTTTTTACTTGAGAACTTTAACCAATCACAGTAGAAATGAAGAAAAGTTCAACTAAAACTACAGGAACTGAATTTTTTTACAGAAGCTTTTGTGTTTGTCTATTTTAGTTTCTTGTGGAACTCATCAGAGAGTCCATGACCATGGGGGATTAACATTTGGTGTGCCTTGTGATAGGGGCCATGAGATCGCACCCACTACTCGTGCAATTCATGCTTCTTCTTCCTTCAAATCATGAGAGGCAGAGAATCTGTATCCTCTGTAATTAGTGATGTTGGTCGGAAAATTTTCCGCTATTTTTTCCCAGAAAATATGTCAAACAAGCAATTTTTTAGCGATTTTCTTGAAAGATGTATTTGAACTTGATACTTTTTCATCAGTAAATTTCTGAATTTCTCTACCTTTTAATTTAGCCATTTCGCAATGGGTGCCTCAGCCACTGAGTCGCTCTCACAGGACGAAACCCAAGAAGGAAGAACTTAGTAAAAAAATTTTAATATGAATATTAGAGGCATTCGAAAAAGGTATAAAACATTTGAAGTAAAAATATTAACCTTAACTGACTGCTTATAAGCACTCTTAAAACAACAGTTTCAAAAATGAGTAAAATTTACTCAAATTTGAGTAGGTCACAAACTCAAAATGGCTCCGAGTCAACCTTACTTAAATTTGAAACATGCACATACTCAATTTTGAAAACGTTCATATACAGTAGAACCCCGATTATCCGCGAGCGGATGATCCGCGGTGCGGATTATCCGCGAGGGCCAAGAAAAAAAATTTTAATGATGAGAGCAAATTTTAGATGAGATTAGAGAGATTTTAGATGTAGAGCAAAAGTTTCTTCTGTACTGTATACATAATTTAAAAGTTTTACATTTCATGTTTTTTGTACAATAGAACATAGTTTTTATGCTGAAATATTTTTTTCGTGTTTTCACCTCATTTTTAGTCTTTTTCGGATTATCCGCGATTTTCACTATCCGCGGTACCCTTGCCACCCAATTCCGCGGATAATCGGGGCTCTACTGTACTCTAAAACAGTGTTTCCCAACGTGGGGCGCACGCCCCACCGGGGGGCAATACCATTTTCTAGGGGGCAATTTGAAAATTTTCAACAAATTGCCCCCAGGTGGGGCCAATCCAGAGGGAAAATTTAAAAAAAAACTTTTTAAAAAGAAGTTTATCAAAATCTGATCCTAATATCCTATCTGAGAATGTATGTCTGATATCTGGACCAGTATGTATCAAAAGCAAGTTGAAACCCTGTTTTTAGAGTCTAATTTCCAAACCTTTTCTGGGGGTTGACCCAAGATATCTTTGTTTTTAGAACGCTTTTATTTGAAACTTTTTTTACATTAGGTTCATCAAAATGCAAATCTTACCTAAAAATTTATATCCAAAATTTCCCAACTAGGGGTACCAAACTAGTTAAAAACCTGCTTCCTAGAGTCAAATTTCCAAAAATTTGCTGGGGGAGGACCCCCACTACTTAATTAGTACTAAGAACTTAATTACTCATAACTTTAATTAGTTCTTTAGTATGCAAATTCTACCTAAAAATGTTCTGAAAAGCTTTATTAGACTTATTAAATATACATAGGAGGGTGGGGCTAAGGAATAATTTTGTCTCCTTCTCAAAATATATTTCTATATATGCCACTGAGACCGGGGGGCATGGAAAATTTAGAAAGGCTTTGGTGGGGCATGGACCGAAAAAGGTTGGGAAACACTGCTCTAAAATGAACTATCACATACTCATTTTTAAAAATGTGCAGTTACTCAAAAATAAACATCAGGTACTAATTTTTTAATTCGTCCATGACATTCTTATAATGAGGGTACAATGTGTTACTGTTACTATGACGTGGGAAGTAGACCACTTACGGCCGTATTCACCGGTAACCTGACCGGCGGTCAGGTCAGGAAACCATGGTTACAGCCTCTGATTGGTGGAAGGAAAATATTAATTATTTTTCCTCCAATCAGAGGCTGTAACCATGGTTTCCTGACCTGACCGCCGGTCAGGTTACCGGTGAATACGGGCGTTATAGTTGAGTGCGACGTCCCAATGTTGTGTTTCACGTCATCACATCAACTTAACGTTGCTTTCGATATACTGTTGCAAATATTTCAATTTTAAACTAAAAATAAGCATAATTTGAGTGGTGACTATAAAATTGTTTGAAACTGAGTGTGTCTGGTGTTTCAAAATGGAAAGCATTGGGTGGTCTAGTCCAGGCAATCTGTAACTTAACCGGGAACAAATTGATACATTTAGTTTTTCAACGGTTTTCACTTGGGAATGACCTAAATAATAACATACTAAAAATCGGACAAAATCGGTTCGCGGGAAGTTTAATTTTTTTTAAATTTAAAAAAAACGGCCGAAAAAAATTTCAAAAAATCAAATTATAGTAATCGAGACTTATTATACATGTTTATAGGCTATTTTTCAGTGCTAAATACGAATATACCATTTAAGTTTTAAAAAATTCAAAATTTCAATTTTTAAAAATTAATTCAAAATTTGGAAAGTCGAAAAAATTAAAACATCGCTCAAAACCACAAAATAATTGCAAAAGAAGTAATTTAAACGGTTTTCGATTAGAAATGACTTAAATAATAACATACTAAAAATGGAAGAAAATCGGACCATAAAAAGTTTAATTTTTTTAAATTTTTTTGGCCTCAAAAATCGACCTTTTTAAAAATTCTTGTTAAAAACGTTTGAGCCATTTTCCAAGGTTATTTTTCCATGGATGTTGTAGGTATATACCTCTATAACCTAAAAAAACCCACAATTGGTGATTAAATCATTAGTTAATTAATTAATTTATAAAAATTAATGTTGAAAATACAGGTAAAATCTTTCAATCAAGTAATACAGAAAATATTTAGACACTATCTATAATAATAAAAGAGCTTTACGGTTCACCGATTCATCGGTTCACCTATCAACGCACAGCAAAATCTACCGGGGCTAAAGAGTCGAAACTTGGTGTGGTGGAAGACTTTACAGTGTATACGCGCACTAAGAAGGGATTTTTCGAAATTCTTTTTTCCTGACCCACAGAGGTGCTTGGAGTGTTTTCTACGTTTTTGAGCCTAGCACCGTCCCAAATGACCCTAAATCTTCGTAACTTCGCAGGAAGGTACCTATTCACAATATCTAGAAAGGCATTTTTCGAATTTTTGATATTCGAATTTTAAGGGGTCTAAAAATTTCCAAAACCCGATTTTACTGAGCATAAACAAAGTTTTACATTTTAGAAGAAAAACATACTAATAATTTGATATTTCGAAGCTACCGGTTAGTAATATCTTCTTAAGAATATTTCAAAGAAAGTAATTTCTGGATTTTTCGATACTTCATTCTGGAGGGGGTGCACGGGGGTTTGAATATTTACTCCGGTTTTTAGTTTTTGCTTTCTATCACCCACCTTATTAATGCGATTGGCAGTGGCGGCTCGTCCATAGGAGCACAGGAGCACGTGAACACCCAGTGAAAAATTAGAAATAAACCCAAATATAAAGATACACAAAATCAAAAGAAAACAATACAAAAAAATCATTCTCAATTTCTTTTTTATACTCAGAATCTTGTTTCTACCCCCCCTTTCACCTGTCAGTAAAAAAATTATTACCGGAAACGCGAAAGTTTTGTGTTCATCAAATAAAGAAAATACCACACTCTTGTTTTTCTTTCCTTATTCTTATTCACTGCATTCTAGCGACTGCGATGGCAGGCAATGGGAGTTGAAAAAAAACGTTTGTGAGCATGCGCTAAGTTGCAATTTGGCAACAAATATTTGGCGAAGGAATCGCTACTTGGCGAAGCTCTTATCCCAATTTCAAATTGCCGTATATTTTTGGTTTGGGTCGTAGGTTTTCAAAGTCCAAGAGTCTATTTATAGCAGGGATGAGTTTTTTCCGCCCTGTGGCGGAATTCCGCTTTTTTTATGTTTTTGAAAATTAAGAATTCCGCTTTTCAAGGAAATTTCCGCTTTTTGTAATCCTGAAAAATCCGTTTTTTCGTCTCCTTCTACTTCAGAGAAAAAAACTTCCGCCATCTCCCGGTACTTTGTCTTCGGCATTCCTACCTCGCACGCGCATCGGCGATAGGTTCGTATAATGCAGCCTGTAAAGATGGCTTCTTCTCGTTCGTTTACTGTATTATGGAAAAACTTTTTTTTCTTGCTGTTTCTAGCATGCAACCTAGAGATGGACGTAACCTTCGGTAAAGTCGGCTCGTATTTGGGTATTGTGGAAAAACTTGAGCCTTTTCATTGAGATATTTTGGATGCATAACCTGCGGCCCGCGAACTGATTTGGATTTCTTCAGATAATCCAACTTTTTAAATTTTCCAGATTTCCGAGAAATATTACGAGTTATCGCGTGAAAAAGTCGGAAAAATCGCGTTTTTTCGCGTAAGTTTCGTTTTGCTCGCGGAGTATTCCGTATCATCCCGTGACTACTTTCTTGGACGGCCGTGGTGGGCGTCAAATTGAAGTCCGTTTCTTGCATCTCTATTGCGATGTAGAAAAACCAACTTTACAGTGGTCAGGAGCCAAAAAGTCCGGTGTTTTGGATCATATTCTCTGAAAATGTCGAAAAATTGCGATTTTTCGCGAAAGTTCCGTTTTTCCTGTGCCTAGTTGAAGTTCGCTTTTTCTTACGTTCTAATTGCGATGCAGAAAAGCCTAATAGGAGTCAGAGGAGACTAATAGGTCTAGTGAAACATCTCAGATAATTTTTTCCCGATTTTAGACAGCATTTCTTCAGATTTTACTTTAGGATCTAGATCTTATAAGTTGTACATTTTTTGTGGAAAATTGCTTTGAAGCAACTTTATAAGAAAATAATGGAGTGGTTTTTTTAATCCTTTTAGATCATAATATGTTTAAAAGATCATAATATCATCAGGGGCATATCTAAAGGGGCCAGGGGACCCGACCCCTCCTCTAAAAAAATTGGACTATGTGTCCAAAACAAGTTTAAACCCTGTGTTTTAGGGTCAAATTCCCAAAATTTTTCTGGGGAAAAATTACCCCAGACCCCCTTTTGTGTACATGGAACTCTATTATTCACAACTTTTTTTTTTATATTGAGTTTAAGAAAATGCAAATTCAACCTAAAAATATGACCAAAACTTAACAAAATTAGGTCTTTGACACTCATGTTTAATGCCCATTAATACCTATTAAGCTCTTGCTCAGTCTAGGAATTGATCAAAGCTTTTCCAGAGGATAAATCGGTTTAATTTTCTCAACAGCTTCCTGTAAACTACATTCTTTCTTAGTTTAAAAAATTATAAATAAAAAAATTACTTGGATATTTTAAAAAACTTATGTAATACATTTGTAAATTAAATGTATTATTCTCTATAAATTCATACATATCTGTAGAAAAGATTTTTTCATTTGATTTTTATCAAGTTAATTTAATATATGGTATGAATAAAAGGAATATAAAAATACATTTTGTTTTTCAATGTTGGAAGGTCTGCCCTTAATCTTAAGAAGGTTTCATAGGTTTTTAAACAATTCACTTAAATATATGCAATCTGAGTTCTTTGCTTTAAGTTCTTTTATAAAGCAAACAAGTATTTTCAATTAACATTATCTTGTAAACATGCTTTTGTTTGTCGAGCTATTGAGAATCAGAATATATGTTCTGCTTTAAGAGGATCTAAATAAAATATTTGACTAAATTCTAATTTGAAATGCAATATATCAAACCTAAAACAAAAAAATAAGCTACAAAATTTAAGTTTAGCTGATACAATAACTGTTACAAAATGCTTGAAGGTGTGCAACATCCCCGATATGTGTTACGCGTAAAATTTTGGATTTTTGGTTTCAGCTTTTTTGTTTTTCACCAAACTCATCCCTGTTATAGATAATTCGTGTATTACATAGGATATAAATGAAAAATCACAGGAGCTTATTAGTGAAACGATCCCTAATATTAAAATATTTAAAATTATAAACATCAGGCCATCAAAATTTATTTACTAACATCATAACTACACAAAACTCTCAAAATTTTTAAATGTAATAAAAAAAATTCTAACAATTTAACATTTAATTGAATAATAACTTAATTAACTGCCATCTATATTTGAATAACTTAATTCTTTGATTAAATTAAATAATGTTATCAAATTTAATAATTAAAAATATTCACATTATAAGTACAAAACTTTTATCAAAATCAAAAAACCAATGAAAATAATTATAATATTTAATTAAATAAAATCTAAATTCATTAAATTAAGTATAAATTTGGTAAAAAAAAGAAGCAGACACTAAGATTCGAACCCACAACCTTCCGTTCAGCTACCTTTCATCCTACCCACTGAGCCATCGATCCACACCAGCCTGGTAGAAATTACATAATTTAAACTCAATACCTCCCAAGAAGCCAAATTCTCGCCAAATATCTGCCGCCAACACGAGCATGCGCACAAACCAATTTTTCGGCTCTCATCGGATGCCGTTATACCAGTTATACGATATAGAGGCTATATTCTTATTCGCACGTGTGAGCGAAGAAACTGATTGAGTCCGAGGAAACCTCGACTTCTCGCCGGAGAACATTTGGGCTTACGGCAACACATTGGAGATCCCCGTCCGCACAGATTTTGTGTGCCGAGGTTTACGGTTTTGAGGTTTAGCTTGCTTTTTTGTGGTCTGGATTTTTTTCCTGGATTGGAAAACAAGTTAAGAACTTTTTAAAAGTATCATTAAACTTTTCACGTCAGCTAATTTGTAATAATTAATTATTTTGTTATTGGTCATTTTTTTAAAGTGGCGTTGGAGTAAAATTACAGATCTTGAACATTACACATCACCTGTATTTTTCACAATCAATTGTTCGATTAAGCATATATAACAAACACTATGAGTAGACAGACCCAGTGCTCTTGTCATCCTCCTAATTAAAAAAAATTATGATTAGGTATTATGCAGGATTTTAATGAAAGTGTCAAAAATTTGTTTGCTTCAAAAAAGGTTAGACGAGTGTACATCATGCATAAAAGTTGTTTTTGAGGTATTATGTTATAGACTAGGGTATTATAAAAAATAAAGGCCTTCTTTATCATAGAGATGGAAAATTTCCGGAAATTTTGGGAAGGCGGAAAAAAACAGGAAAAAAACCGGTTTTTTTCCGGAAAAATTGACCTTTTCTCTTATAAAAGAGCGGTTTTTGAACACATATTTTTTTAGAAGCTAAATAATCATTCGTTGTGTATAAAATCATTGGTCATTATATATTATAAGTTAATAACTCATTAAAGATTAATTAAAAATAATTATTCCAAAATAAAAATATGCAGCATTTTATGAGTAATTTTACAACTAAAAAACTACAGTTTTTATAACTATAAAATAATATATGCAATATAAATATAAAGCATGTGATTGTAATAAATAACATTAATGTAATATTTATCTATTAAACATAAAGTACTTTTGATGAATTAATTTTGTATACATGATCCAATAACAAATAACAGATGTTTGCTATAATATCTAACATCAATATACATAATAGGAAGTTTGAGTTGGTGGACCAACCTAGTTGGGCTTCACGCCTGTTGTTGGTTGACAACATTTGTATAATTGATCCTAACCTTTTGCATATAATCATTGCAATCATGTTTTCTTAGAAAGGTTGAGAAGTTTTAATTACATTCTGCCAATTTAAAAAAAATGTTGAAGTCATCATTTAAAAAAATTAAAGGAACAGCTTTCTTCTACGGGTACGGCGATTTTTGAAAGTCGCCAACGGCGATAACCCCTTGGATACGTGGTATCGATATATGGCCACTTGGCGTCTTCTAAAAGCGTCTAGTTCAGTGGTTCCCAACCTTTTGTGGCCCATCGCCCCCTTTCTAGATGTTGACTAACACCTATATCACCCCCTTTTCATTCGAATTGTATGTCCAATTTTAATCGAAGTTAAGTGTAAATAATAAAGCAATTTTATGTCCGGGGGTCATCCCCCAGAAAGTTTTTTTTTAAATAAGTCTCCAAAAAACAGGTTTTTAACTAGTTATGGTATACCTCTTCCTAATTTCAGACATATTTTTAAGTAGGATTTAGATTTTGATGAACTAAATAAAAAAAGTTCAAGTACAAAAGGGGGTATGGGGGTTTCCTCCAGAAAATTTTTGGAAATTTGACCCTAAGGAACAGGGTTTTAACTTGTTTTGGTACATTAAGTCTGAATAGTCTGTCAGTACAGTATTATTTTATTTTCCCCCTTTGAATACTCATCGCCCCCCAATCGCCCCCAACTTATTTATCGCCCCTTTGATAACACAAATCGCCCACCTGGGGGCGATCGCCCCCAGGTTGGGAACCACTGGTCTAGTTGATTGAAAGTCGCCGTACCCGTAGACGAAAGCTGTTCCAAATTAAATCTTTCATTGTTTTGTTTAAATATTTTTTGAACTTATTTTTCTATTTAATTTTCATGATATTAATCTGTTCATTGTTCAATAAATACTATTACACCATAAATATTTTTTAAGCAACCCAGTAAAAAGCCTCCAATAATCCCAAACTTTGAAATCTGATCGAAATTTTTTTTTAAATTCAGATTAAGCAGAGAAACTTGAGAAGTATTAGTAAGTCATTTCGGTACATTCGTATAAGCTCGTCCATTCGCCAACAGGGGCGATAAGTCGCCAAGTCTGGTAAACCCCGCAACACTACCGTTGATTCTGGTAACCCTGAAAAACGTAGCGAAATCACGCTAGTTCCGATCGCTGCGCAAGTGCGCGCAATTTGGATCGGTACGCCCATGGGTGAAATAATGTGTGCGCACCGCGCAGGTTGTTTTGAACGTAAATTCAACAGTGTTCACAAGGTAAGAACGAAGACTGCATTTGAAAGGTAGAAGTCTAAATGCTTTCGTGTCGTTCCACGGTGAACTTTGTTGCGCCATTTTGCCGAGCCCCAGAGTCTTTCAATGCTTTGCGTATGAACGCCGGTGGAAGGATCGCCGGTTTTGAATCACCGGTGGTAGGATCGACCATTTTGCAAGTAAGTTAGTGTCTTACCGAGTGATATCCGTAGTTTTGGTACATCCAAGAATACCGATTCCCTTTTATCTGAATCCTTACTGTTTCTGATACCCCCACAACGAGTTTGGTTATAGTTAGGGCAGGGGGGGTTTGGGGGGGGCGGCAGCCCCCCCCAACCACAAGAAACTTTTATTTTTTATTTTCTGATGTTATAAAGATGTTTCTGATGTTAAAAATGTGTTTTTCGGCGATTCTGATGAAATCCCGTATTTTGGCGCGTTTTGGCGAAATTTGGCGAAGTTGGCGAAAACGATGGACGGGCTAATACGAAAGTACCGTCATTTCATATGCTTATGATTGTTAGACCATCTAATTTAATGGTTAAAATATTTTTAAAGTGCTGCATTTTATAATTAATATATAATACCAAATTTAAATTTCTTCTAATCCTAATTGGTATTATTGATATTAATTTGCATTGCATAATTATTTTTGTTTTTAGAGAGTAAAATAAATAACACTTGGAGGTTAAAATAATTTATCTTGCTTACTTTTTTCCAAATTTGTGTTTTCATGTGAAATATTGAGTATAAAAAATATCAAATGAGAAAAAATGCTTATTATATGGTTAAAACTTAATTCTTAAGTACTTAATTGTATAAGATTGTCATCTAAATAATCTTTTAATTGATATTGGTTATAAAATATATAAAAATCGGTTATAAAATATATTAAAATAAAGTATTTTAAAAATTGACATTTTCAATTTTTCCGGAAAGAAATAAACCCTTCGGAAAAAAACTGGAAAAAAACCGGTTTTTTTCCCAAAGTTTCCGGTTTTTTTCCGGCCATTCCCATCTCTACTTTATCATAAGTTTTGGTTATTTCCATTAAACGCATATTTAAAAAAATTAAAATGCATGCAGTGAAAAATTAAGGGAACTTAAAATAACTCCCCTGAAATAAATTTGTTCTAAGACAAGTGTTCTTTATGTATTCGTCCAACATTCCTTCTCTTTCTGCTCTTGTGTAAATCTTAATTTATACAAAGGGTGTGAACACCCTTTTGAAAAACTCACGAGCCGCCACTGGCGATTGGTATGAAATTTTAGCATGTTGTTCCTCACACAATCGGGAAGGTTTTCAAAAAAGAATCTCTCTATATTAAAAAAAAGTTACTGTCACCGCTGCCGCCGCCGCTGCCGCTGTTTCAGAAAATAAAATTTTTCAACTCTTTGAACTCTTCTATCGCAAAAACTACTGGATAGAAATTTATGAAATTTGAAAGGCTAGTAGAGGAATGATTGGGGCACATTCTCGAACAAAAAGCTAACTGATGTGATAATTAGTACTGGGGTATTTTTAAGGTCAAAGTTGAAGTTTTTCTTTTTTCGCTGCGTAATCCAGTTCAGCGAAATCTATTAGCAGCACAACTATGATTTTTTGCAGCCTAATACTCTGAAGTATGAAGATGTGCACTACGTCGCCCTTTTTTCGAATTTCGAATTTGGTTTAGAGTAATTAATTTTTTAATTTTCGAAATTTTTGACACTTTTTCGTTTTTTTCTATCTAAAATGAAAACTAATCACGGTATCAATATGATTTTTTAAACACTTATATGATTATTTTTTAGAAAGAGATTGGCTTTTAGTTCTTTAAAAAATTCTAATTAGTTTTGGAATTATTAAGCATCAAAGTTTTATTTTTTTCATAGTTTTAGTAGGTCTTTATCAGACGTGTTTAATGTTTTTAAATTTTATATTTGTCTGTTCACTAGATTGTCGCGAGCACGGATATTTAAATTTAAAAGTTTTGAGGTGCAGATTTTGGCTCTAAGTTTGCTAGCGTTATAATATAGACTTGGTTAATAATCTTTTAAAGATACTTCGATATTTTTTGAACCACTAGAGAAATAAATAATTTAACTTTATTGAGTGTTATTTGTGCCGATGAAAAGAAGAGGATTTTCGGGAAGTTTGTTTTACTCTGCTAAAGATCGATTGCAGATATTACTGATCGCTTCGCGATCTGTGAAGAGATGCATAGCAGTTACGGAGGTTGGTGAGTGTAAGCGAGCAGGGGGCGGTAGGGGGCGGTATTCATTAAATTATTGATAATTTAAAAAGAAATATTTCAGTAAGAGTTTTATTTTGATATTTTCGTGGTAATGATCCGAATTAAATTAGTGAAAAGTTCGAGAGATAAAAAGTTTCGATATTAAATTATCATTAACTCTGTATACTCTGTTCATTTAGAATTAGCGCCTGAGACGTAATGTATTAGAAGCGTTATTATTCCAATTTAAGTCGAAAAAATTTTCTTCTGCAATGACAAGGCAGCCTAAGCAGAAGTAGTTAAAATACTGTAAAAACAATCGGTCACTGAAGTTGTCTGATGAGCATTATTAAGCATTATTGAGCGTTTTTGATCCTGTTTCAAGCGCCTATTCTAAATTAACAGTCTATAAGCACACAAGTTCCAGGTTGTACTGGATAGTTGAAATGAAACAAGCGAGCTCTGCTCGCTAAGATCGCGAAGCGATCTTCAAAGAACTGCGAAGCAGTTCCGGGGGTTGGTGAGCGATAGCGAGCAGGGGGCAGAGCCCCCTAGTTTTTGAAATCAAACCATTCTAAGCTGTCTTTTTTGGCCCTTTTCTAAATCCTTATGCGTAGCTTCATTGTTAAATTGATAACGGTTATTGCTCCTTCCAAGTGAGGCAAAACCTCTATTGTTAGAAATATTTATTTAAAAATATTTTATAGCGAGTAGAATTTTTTTAAAAATATGATAAAGAAATAATTTGTGATAAAATCAATTTTTTACAACAAATTAAAACTATTTAACCGAAAAAATTTTTTTCCATTCAATAAAAATTTAAAATAACAATATTTCATCAGAAGAATTTTAGATTGTTGATGTCAATAATAGACAATATGCATGATTTTCAAATTCATTTTAAAAAGAAAGAGCATGACAAATTACGTTGAAAAATGCTAATTAAACTGCAATTCGATCAAATAAATTCGATTTAAAACGCATTTAAAGTTGCTCTGACGTCACTATCAACAAAAACTTCAGTGCTTGACGATTCTGACTTGTGACGTCATACTTCAAGTTCAAATTACGCGCGAAAGGCATCCATTGAAAAGCAATGGTGTTTGCAATTATGTTGGGGTTTTTTGGTAGCCTGTAGTTTCTTATTTCGGCAGCTATGGACGGCCCTAAACAAGTAAAAAAGTACTATAAAGGATGTTTAGTACCTATGTGCAAAAATACAAGTGTTAGAACACCGGATGAATTGTTTTTCTCAGAACCAAAAAATGAAAGAATTCGTCATAAATAGTGTAACTTTATGCTTAGAGACACAAAGAAACAAACAAAAACGTGATGCCAGCTGCATAAAATGTAATAATTCATAGCAAAAGAAAACTGTAATTTTTGTGATACTAGTACATTGACATTGCTATAAATGGAATGCTTGATTATCATCAGTTTAAATTAATAAACGAAAGAATTTAATGAAGTCAAATAAATTATTTACTGTTGCAACAGTTCAAAAATTTAAAGATTTTTTGGTTTTTAAATATGTTTTACATTTTTATTTTACTAGTGATATTTTAAATATTTTATACTGACTATAATTAAACTTAATATTGTGAGAAAAAACCTACAAGACATTCATTATTTATTTACAAAATTTCCAAAGTTAGTCCAAATGCTAAGAAACTGAATGAAAATACAAGAAATCTGTACAAAAGGAATAAAATTTTAATTCTAAAAAGAACATTCTTGAGTTTCAAGAACAGTGTTATCCAGTCTTAAACAGATGCATAACGGGAGAATTCAAAAAAGTAAGTTTTTATGCTCCATGTGCTCAAAACAGTATTGCCTGAAACAAATCTCTTGAAGTATGACGTCACACAAGGTTTCGCCCCGTTTTGAGTCAGGTGACTTAAGGGCTTTTTTTAAACACTTTTTGCGCTTAAATTAAAACTTTTTGTGATTTTTAAAGTTGATTTTTGGGTTTTTCATGATCGAATTAGTAAATTGGGTAAGTTTTAGGATGTTTCGTGACATAGTGCATATTGTCTATTCAAATGATGTCTACTTTTGTTTCATGTTTGAAGGTAATTTCTTTAATGAATGAGTTGGTAATAAATCAACCAAGGGGGGTTCAGGGGGTCTCCCCTGACCTTTTTTTAATTTAGATTTTAAAAACCGGTTATTAACACTTTATTTCCAAAAGTTTTTTAGGAAAGTATTCATTTTTATTTGCTTTGAACTTTATAAAAACAGCGGGATGAAGAGGGGGGAATAAATATTAAGTCAGTAGAAATCGCTGTTCAATAATAGACCTTTACTTTTATTTGAAGTGAAGGTGGAAGAATTTGCCACTCAAGGCATTACCAATTGGAGAAATGGATGGAGTGAACAAAGGATATTGAAGAGAACAAAGTTGTAACACCTTGAAATAAGGGGGTTAAGATAGTCTCCCACCAACTTTTTTCTAATTTGAAAATATCAGTCTTAAAAATGAGGATTTCACACATTTATTCTAAAAAGGTGGTAATTTTAAAGTTTTATATCTTAAGGAAGTATAGCATCAAAAAAGAACCCCAGAGAGAATGCAGTTGGCCATAATGCCCCTAAATGATGCCCTGGAAAGGAATATAATGAAGAAACTAATACTTATTTATTTTAACACATTTTGAAAAGCCTTTCCCCCCGAGCGACGGCGGGTATATCAGCTAGTTTGATAATAAATCATTTTAAAAATAATTAAATTAAAAAAAGACAAAATATCTTTCAAAAAATTTTAACTTTAAATTTTGTAGTACTATATGCATGTGATACATGTCTCTAGGCTATATTTTAGTGCTGTTTACGAATATCACGCCAACTTTTTAATAAAATTTAGAATAAGTGTGGAAAAATTGAAGCACTTTTCTCTATAATTTTGTTTTTTATGCTTCAATTTTTCCACAGTAAATTTAAATTTTATTGAAAAGTTGGCTTGATATTCGTAAACAGCACTAAAATATAGCCTAGAGACATGTATCACATGCATATACTACAAAATTTAAAAAAAATTAAAATTTTTAAATTAATTTAAAATTTAAATTTTTTGAAAGATATTTTGTCTTTTTTCAATTTAATTATTTTTAAAATGATTTATTATCAAATAGTGTCTAAATATTTTCTGTATTACTTGATTGAAAGATTTTACCTGTATTTTCAACATTAATTTTTATAAATTAATTAGTTAACTAATGATTTAATCACCAATTGTGGTTTTTTAGGTTATAGAGGTATATACCTAAAACATCCATGGAAAAATGACCTTGGAAAATGCCTCAAACGTTTTTAACAAGAATTTTTAAAAAGGTCGATTTTTCAGGCCAAAAAAATTTAAAATTTGAAAAAATTAAACTTTTTATGGTCCGATTTTCTTCCATTTTTAGTATGTTATTATCTAAGTCATTTCTAATAGAAAACCGTTTAAATTACTTCTTTTGCAATAATTTTGTGGTTTTGAGCGATGTTTCAATTTTTTCGACTTTCCAAATTTTGAATTAATTTTTAAAAATTGAAATTTTGAATTTTTTAAATTTAAATTGTATATTCGTATTCAGCACTGAAGAATAGCCTATAAACATGTATAATTAGTCTCGATTACTATAATTTGATTTTTTGAAATTTTTTTTCGGCCATTTTTTAAAAATTAAAAAAAATTAAACTTCCCGCGAGCCGATTTTGTCCGATTTTTAGTATGTTATTATTTAGGTCATTCCCAAGTGAAAACCGTTGAAAAACTAAATGTATCAATTTGTTCCCGGTTTGACCCTTTTTTTCCAGTAGATTTACTGGACTAGTCATATTTGAGACAAAAAGTTTCATACCAAAATGAGAACATCGATTTACTCAAATTTGAAACTTCCCTTTCTCTCAGTGAGGGCATCAAAAAATCTTGTTTTTCATGTTTTGCACTAATTTACATAAAAATGTCAAAAAAATAAAAATTTTGTATTTGTTAGATGATAATTAGCCCAGTAAATTAAGGCATAAAAAGGGGTGTTTAGCGCACTAATTTATAACTCGCTGAAAATTTCAGAATAAGTTCTCTATGACGTCTATAACCAAACCTCAAAAGTCCCCTAAGTTCCCGCGCCGGCTTCATTCGAAAATGGAGATCAAAGATGGCCGCCAAGCAATACAGTCTTTCATTCATAACTAAGGAAAAAATCAATATTTTTTAATGCTGTAAAAGGTTATATACTCAGAAAAAGACCCTTTATAAGTTTCAATAAATTTTTTTCCATAAAAAAACTTGTAAATTTGGAATACAGAGAGTTAAATGACATCAATGTGAAAATTTGCGCGTTTTTTCACCTGTTTTTCCTTATAACTGTAACCGTATAAAAATCCCTTAATCTAATTAGAGTGTTTTTAAAAGTACCATAAACCAGGATTATTTTGTAAAAAAATTTTTGAAAATCCGTTGAAAATTGACTGAGATATTCCATTTTAAATGGGGGCATGTTCAGTAATGATGACTATAAAATATTATAACTAACGTTAATAGTGTCCTTGGTCTCTTTTGACAGATTTCTTTTTAATAAGCTCAAGCTTTTGCGAAAACAACTAAAATTAAGGTATTCTATTTTACTTTAAGAAGATTATTTAAGAAGCTTTTTAAGAAAGGGATGTTCTGGAATAAATATATTAAATTAGTATATAACAAAAAAGAATTATCCAAAATTGTAAATTTATTTATTTATTACTAAAAATGTATTTAGAAATAAAAATTATATAAAGTAAGAAACTTTTATCGTTTTCCTCATCATTTTAATAAAATTCAGTAGATGTAGAACCTGCATTTTCACAGATTTCTCCTAAGCAAGAGCTGAAAAATTTTGTACATTGAAGGTCAGCTTTTTTGCATGGACATTTCACATAAAATGCTTTATTAGTACTAACTTTACAGTCACATGAAACTAGCTGTAAAAGTGCAACAGGAGCTGCAGGAAGAGTAGAGGGAACCGGTTGTAACTTGCCATCCTTTAAGAACCGACACCAATAAGTTGGGTTTAGGTTGTTTCCTAACCACTAAAAAACCTGTAGGTAAACTCGAAGTGAATGTTTAGAATTTGCTGCACTAGTTGGGGGAAGTACTGCTAGATTAAAATTCGAAATTTTTCTCCTTTCTCTAAGGTAATGAGTATAGCGTAACTCATCAAGAGAATTATTCTTTTATCCTCCGAAAAGGTATTTTATAAATATCTCATCAATTTCAATAAATTTTTGGGGATCAAATGAAATAATATTAAACTGTGAAACTAAGGAATGCAGATGAGGATTCTTCCTTATTATCTTGAAAGCAGATGATTTACCTTTCCTGAAAATTGCCGAGGTAGTGTCACATCCAGTAGCTGCATGTATGAAAAGAATTGTATCTTTCATTGGGCCCAGAGTTTCTTGAGTTTTAGCTATGTCGAAACACTTATGTCCTCTTTTGGTTGTTTGGGGTCGCAAAAAACATCATTTCCTTGGAGAACATCGCACTGTTAGATTAATTAATAAGTCTGTATCGCTCCCAACTACTATAACTTGTTTGTTCGTATCTTGACTAGCTTTAATTGCAGTAGAACAGATAATAGTATCGGCGTCATCCTACGCTTGCAAGGCAGTTATGCCCTCAACCTGAAAGTAACTTATAACCATTCTTATAAGTCAGGATTTGTTTGTAGAGTTTGACAAAGAATTAGATAATTTGGCCGTAGCTACCAAGAATTCATTCAAAAGCTACTGTGGCAGACATTTTGGTCATAGCCCTTCTTTCCCTTTCCACACTTTTGGTTGATCGTACGGAATTTTACCCATAAAAATAGCATCGCATGGAGAAAAACGTTTGTGAAAGAAACGTACATACTTAATACATATCTCTGTGTCACCCTCATTCTAAATTAATGCATGCAAAAGGTATCCTCCTTCTACTATGAATGAGCATATATATCTGGAGGTTCAACTCAGGGTTCCAATGTTTCTATTATAGTTTCTTAGGAGATCTTGCTTAGGAGAAATCTGTGAAAAATCAGGACCTACATCTACTGAATTTGATTAAAATGATGAGGAAAACGATAAAAGTTTCTTACTTTATATAATTTTTATTTCTTAATACATTTTTAGTAATAAATAAATAAATTTACAATTTTGGATAAATCTTTTTTGTTATATACTAATTTAATATATTTATTCCAGAACATCCCTTTCTTAAAAAGCTTCTTAAATAATCTTCTTAAAGTAAAATAGAATACCTTAATTTTAGTTGTTTTCGCAAAAGCTTGAGCCTATTAAAAAGAAATCTGTCAAAAGAGACCAAGGACACTATTAACGTTAGTTATAATATTTTATAGTCATCATTACTGAACATGCCTCCATTTAAAATGGAATATCTCAGTCAATTTTCAACGGATTTTCAAAATTTTTTTTACAAAATAATCCTGGTTTATAGTACTTTTAAAAACACTCTTATTAGATTAAGGGATTTTTATACGGTTACAGTTATAAGGAAAAACAGGTGAAAAAACGCGCAAATTTTCACATTGATGTCATTTAACTATCTGTATTCCAAATTTACAAGTTTTTTTATGAAAAAAATTTATTGAAACTTATAAAGGGTCTTTTTCTGAGTATATAACCTTTTACAGTATTAAAAAATATTGATTTTTTCCTTAGTTATGAATGAAAGACTGCATTGCTTGGCGGCCATCTTTGATCGCCATTTTCGAATGAAGCCGGCGCGGGAACTTAGGGGACTTTTGAGGTTTGGTTATAGACGTCATAGAGAACTTATTCTGAAATTTTCAGCGAGTTATAAATTAGTGCGCTAAAAAACCCTAAATTTACTGGGCTAAATATAAATTAAATTGTTTTTTATACAGAACTAGCGCTGACGCGCTAGACTCGAGCTTCGCCCGGGTTTGTTTTTTAATAAATATCATCTGGTGCGCTACAGATGGGCTTCGCCAGTCCATTTTTAAAGAAAATTATTCTGGTGCGTTACAGATGGGCTTCGCCAGTCCAAATGTGGAAATAGTTAAATAAAGGAGCCATTTTTATGTTTACGCTACAACAATTGATTTTAAACTACAATAATAGATTTAAATCTACAACAATCGATATAGTGCCTACAACAATTAAAGTTACATCTTCTCTTGTTATATTTGCCCTGAAGTTAAGCATGAAATATGGGTTTTTAAACCCAAATTGACCAAAAAAAAGTCATTGAGATGCATTGATTTTAAATTATTTTTATTCAGAAACTTTCCTTGGAGCGAGTAGATCAACGTGGTATAGTTTAATAGTTAATATAGGTTCGAAAAGTTTAAAACTATAAAGGACATACATACATACAAACAGACATTCATTTTTATATATATAGATTAGTCATCACTTATTTTGTTAAAATTAATATTTCCATACTTTTGAATCTTTTAACTCTAAGGGGACATCCATAAATTACGTGAGGTCAAAAAGGGGGGAGGGGTTTGGAAAAATCTCACCAAGAGGGGAGGGGGGTCGATTAAAATCTCACGTCAACTTTTTAAGTTAGAAATTAAACGATTTTTTAAAGTATGAGAAAGGAATAATACCCACAGATAAGATACTGTGGTGAGTTTTAGGTGGAATAATGTCCTTTTCCCCTACATCATTAATAATGGAAAAGTTTTAGGTGCAGTGAAGCTCAAAATGCAAACGAATAGGATAGAAAATTATTTTGAAAGGTTGCAGGTAAATCTCACGGGGAGGGAGGGGGGTCCAGCAAAATCTCACCAAGGGGGAGGGGGTCCAGATTTTGGAAGGAACACCTCACGTAATTTATGGATGTCCCCTTAAGTAAGAAACACAAACAAAGACATAATGTTTGTAAATGCATAATGAAATAATTTCTCCTTATGTGGCATCTTTCAATTGAATATCGAGACATTTTATACAGGTCGTCCCATGAATGTTGGGTCAAACTTCTAGGGGGGATAGTAGCCACCTAGACGAGTCAGAATCATATAGGATTTGAAGGTTCCCTACCAAATGCCAGGGAGTTAAAAATGGAGCGACACCCCAAAAAATTATCAAGAAATTCAAATTTGTAGAACTGCTATTGGTAAAAATTTAAACATGGACTCAAATTTTGAGGTTTAATAGTATATCTTTAAAATTATGTTAAAAGTTTTCACTTTAAATTTTTTTACTACGAAAAAAAGTAAAAAAAATGTGAAAAATCTGCCAAAACTTTATTTTGTACAGTAGAGCCCCGATTATCCGCGCAATTGGGTGGCAAGGGTACCGCGGATAGCGAAAATCGCGGATAACCCGAAAAAAGACTAAAAATGATGTGAAAACACGAAAAAAATATTTCAGCATTAAAACTATGTTTTATTGTACTTAAACATGATATGTAAAACTTTTAAAACAACTTTTAACTTGTTAAAGTTTAACAACTTGTAAAACTTTTAAACAAAAAACTATGTTTTATTGTACTTAAACATGATATGTAAAACTTTTAAAATAGGTGCAGTACAGCAGAAACCTTTGTTCTACATCTAAAATGTCTCTAATCTCATCTAAAATTTGCTCTCATCATTAAAAACTTTTTTCCTGGCACTCGCGGATAATCCGCACCGCGGATCATCCGCTCGCGGATAATCGGGGTTCTACTGTATTTAGAAATCCATTCTTTTGATTTCACAATCTTCTAAAAGAGCATAGTTGAAACACATTAAATACAAAGTTTCACGTAAAGACCATCAATATTAAACGCTTGAGATCCTGTTAAAGTTTTTTTTTTTTGCGTGCAAGAACAGCTCCAGAAAACGAACGTTCAGGGAGAATTTATGAGTTACTTAATCGCCAACTTTCTCTCCCAATTTGGCGAAAGATACCAAGCTCCTACAGATCGCTAGTTGTTTTAATATAGAGATACTAGGGGGCTCTGCCCCCTGCTCGCTATCGCTCACCAACCCCCGGAACTGCTTCGCAGTTCTTTGAAGATCGCTTCGCGATCTTAGCGAGCAGAGCTCGCATGTTTCATCTCAACTATCCAGTACAACCTGGAACTTGTGTGCTTATAGACTGTTCATTTAGAATAGGCGCCTGAAACAGGATCAAAAACGCTCAATAATGCTCATCAGACAACTTCTGTGACCGATTGTTTTAACAGTATTTTAACTACTTCTGCTTAGGCTGCCTTGTCATTGCAGAAGAAAATTTTTTCGACTATAATTGGAATAATAACGCTTCTAATACATTACGTCTCAGGCGCTAATTCTAAATGAACAGAGTATAGTTAATGATAATTTAATATCGAAACTTTTTATCTCTCAAACTTTTCAATAATTTAATTCGGGTCATTACCACGAAAATATAAAAATAAAACTCTTACTGAAATATTTCTTTTTAAATTATCAATAATTTAATGAATAGAGGGCTACCGCCCCCTGCTCGCTTACGCTCACCAACCCCCGTAACTGCTATGCATCTCTTCACAGATCGCTAAGGGATCTGTAATATCTGCAATCGATCTTTAGCAGAGTGAAACAAACTTCCCGAAAATCCTCTTCTTTTCATCGGCACAAATAACACTCAATAAAGTTAAATTATTTATTTCTCTAGTGGTTCAAAAAATATCGAAGTATCTTTAAAAGATTATTAACCAAGTCTATACTATAACGCTAGCAAACTTAGAGCCAAAATCTGCACTCAAAACTTTTAAGTTTAAATATCCATGCTCGCGACAATCTAGTGAACAGGCAAATATTAAATTTAAAAACATTAAACACGTCTGATAAAGACCTACTAAAACTATGAAAAAAATAAAACTTTGATGCTTAATAATTCCAAAACTAATTAGAATTTTTTAAAGAACTAACAGCCAATCTCTTTCTAAAAAATAATAATATAAGTGTTTAAAAAATCATATTGATACCGTGATTCGTTTTCATTTTAGATAGAAAAAAAGGAAAAAGTGTCAAAAATTTCGAAAATTAAAAAATTAATTACTCTAAACCAAATTCGAAATTCGAAAAAAGGGCGACGTAGTGCACATCTTCATACTTCAGAGTATTAGGCTGCAAAAAATCATAGTTGTGCTGCTAATAGATTTCGCTGAACTGGATTACGCGGCGAAAAAAGAAAAACTTCAACTTTGACCTTAAAAATACCCCAGTACTAATTATCACATCAGTTAGCTTTTTGTTCGAGAATGTGCCCCAATTATTCCTCTACAAGCCTTTCAAATTTCATAAATTTCTATCCAGTAGTTTTTGCGATAGAAGAGTTCAAAGAGTTGAAAAATTATATTTTCTGAAACAGCGGCGGCAGCGGCAGCGGCGGCGGCGGCGGCAGCGGTGACAGTAACTTTTTTTTAATATAGAGAGAAATCTTACATTTTTACATTGTACTGCTAGGGACTGCTTAAGATTTGTTCAAATAAAAGCAAAGGGGTAAAGGGTCCGGTAGTTTTCTAACGTGAGGATGACGGGGGTTGCGGTTTGCTTATTTTTGATGACAAGGGGGAGAGGGTTCAAAAATGACCAAAAAAAGTGCTTACATAATAATATATATTTAAGGTAACTGACTGGGTTGAAATCGTCATTTTCGCCAAAAATATTGAATTTCGTTTTATTATTTTATTTCATAGCCTGTTTAATAAGGTTTCCAAAACTACCTTACTTTAAACTCTGAGTAATCTAGAACACAAGTTATAGCTGTTTTAGTACCGGGTAATACGAGGATTAACATACAATTTTAAACTTTAAAGCCTTTTTTTGAAGAAGGACTTTTTTGTATATTTTGGATCACGGTAACAGTGATTACTCTTAAACTACTTAAAATATTCTGATCCTTTTTGTTTTATTTCTCTCTTTATATTATAACGCATGTTATCTTCTACAATCTAAGAAAAATATTTGAATTAAGGTATTTTTTAAGTGTGTAAACTTGATTTAAACAGTTTTTTTTTCATGAATTTTTACTTTTTTCGATTTCAAGATCCTGTATTTCTTTTCTATTTTAAAAATTTCAGATTTTTTGTAGAATGACACAGATCAGTGTCTTAGGCTCAAAATCCTGCAAAAATTTTATTTGTACCTATAAAAGAACATTCTCAGGAGTTGTTGGCGCAAGTTGAAATTTTAGCCTTATTTTGAATGAAATTTCTCAATATTTTAAAAAATAATTTTTTTTAAATTCTTTTTTGAATGATTTTCATTGTTTTAGAACATTAGCTCTCAGAAAATAGCAATTAAATAATTATTTAGTTAATATTTAAAAAAAGGCCTCCCAACCCAGTCAGTTACCTTAAACGGCCCCTAAATATTCTATGCCGTATAAATGAAAGTACTTAGTTTTTTACGAAAATTATGACTTAAGAACGCAATATATTGAAAAACATCATATTTCTAAAGTAAAGGGCCAAATTTCACTCGGCATTTTAAACATTGTGCCGGAGAACTACTTCCTTTTGTTTCTTCTATAAACTTCATTGTCTAGAAACTTTGGAGTTTAGTATAGCTGAAATTCACAATTTCGACATTTTTTTGCATTGCTCAAAATCTCCTGCAATTTGAAATGAATTAAATTAAAACTTACATTTATAGTTTCAAACGCAAATGATGAATTAAAAGTTATATTTATTAATAGTTAAATGATATTTTTTTACTTCACTAATAGATAAGTGATTTCCAGGTATGGATTTGCCATCATGTGACCAACAACCTTCACCTAGGTCGCTGAAATCCTTAGTTTGTGACGTGAAGTATCCCTATGGAAATTACCTGATTCATGAGTTCGTGCTAAGCAATTCCGAGCGAAGGACGTCTTGCAGTGAAAGGGACATTCGCGCTGTACTTCGGTCGTTCCCTGTTGCTCGGGTGAATTCAAGGAACGAAGAAGGATTCACCGCTCTTCATATAGCCGTGATGAAGCGAAACTCTTACATGGTCAAGATGCTGTTGTCGTGCTTTTCTACCATCGATGTTAATGCCAAATGCGTGAAAGGAAAGGGCGGAACTGCCTTGCATTTAGCAGCTGCTGATCATGATTTTAATAATGCGTATTTAAATCTTAAAAAAACCACTCTTGATAAAGCTGTGACTGAACAAAGTTTAGAAATATTTAAAATTTTGATAGAGTGTGGTGCTTTTACATATATCAAGGATAATTGTGATCAAACTCCACTTCATGTTGCAGCCCAAAGGAATCAAATTGATTTGATTAAGGTCTTAATCAGCAGTGGGGCAGAACTGGACATTAAAGATATAGAGGGTAAAACTCCATTGCATCATGCAGTCCGGGAATCTGGTTTGGAAACAGTTAAACTTTTAGTAGAGAGTGGTGCTGACAAAAACGCGCAATGTGAGTCGGGTCGTACTCCTTTTCATTTGGCAGTCAAAGCTAATCTAAGGAATGTAATAGAATATCTTATTACCAAAAATGTGAATATAAACACTGTAGACTATAGGGGCATGACTCCACTGCATTCAGCTACGTTACATGAAAGATTAAAGTCATATAACTATTTCGTAGTAAACGGGATAGTTTTAAAGTTAAATAAAAAATTTACACTACCTAATGTTGTAGACCAAAGGAATAAAATTGATTTGATAAAAGTTTTAATCAGCAATGGGGCAGAACTGAACATTGAAGATGAATTTGGTGAAACTCCATTGCATAGTGCAATCAGGGATTCTGTTTTGGAAAGTGTTAGGCTTTTAGTAGAGAGTGGTGCTGACATGAATGTGAAAAATAGAGTAGGTGCGACTCCTTTTCATTTGGCAGTCAAAGCTGATCGCCGGGATGTAATTGAATATCTTATTCGAAAAAACGCTGATATGAACACTGCATTGATTGATGGGGACACTCCACTCCATTCAGCAATAATGATTGGAAGTTTAGAAACAGTTAGTATTTTAATAAAAAATGGATCGCTTTTGAATTTGAAGAATGATCGAGGTGAAACACCTCTTTATTATGCAGCCCAATCCGATTCAAAACATCTGTTGCATTTAGGTTTTAGTTTTCCAGCTCAAAGGAATCAAATTGATTTGATTAAAGTTTTAATCAGCCATGGTGCAGAAGTGAACATAGAAGATAAATTTGGCAGAACTCCATTGCATCATGCAGCCTTGGAGGCTGGTTTGGATATAGTTAAAATTTTAGTGGAGAGTGGAGCAGATGTAAACAAAAAAGGAGATAGGGGAATGGGGAATACTCCTTTGCATGATTCAGTCAATACGCATGCTGCTGATCGCAGGGATATAATCAAATATCTTATTAGCAAAAATGCGGATTTGAACAGTGTAAACAAGTATGGCAAAACTCCACTTCATACAGCAGTTAACAATTGTGATGGGTTAGAAGATAATATTGAGGATTTAGTCAAAAATGGGGCTCATTTGAATGTGAAGGATGAACGCGGTCAAACACCGCTCCATATTGCAGCCCAACGTAATGAAGCGGATGTAGTTAAATTCTTAATCGACAGTGGTGCGGATGTGGACGCTAGAGACAATTATGGTAGGACCCCTCTCCTCGAAGTATTTTCCAATGACAGTAATTTAGATGGGGATCGCTGTTTCCAAACAGTCGAGGCTTTAGTGAAGAGAGGGAGCGTAGTGGAGGCAGATAATTGGAAAGGTGAAACGGCACTGCATATCGCAGCCCGAAAGAATGCAGTCGATTTAACTGGATACTTAATCGCCAGCGGTGCGAATGTGAACGCTAAAGACTCTAAAGACTACACCCCTCTTCACGAAGCAGTGTTAGAAAACTATTTTAACTCGTACGGAAAAGCGTCAAATAACTGCTTCGAAACAGTCGAGGCTTTAGTGAAGAGTGGGGCTGTTGTGGAGGCAAAGAACAAGGCGGGCGAAACGGCCATCAGTATCGCAGAAAGGCGAAACTTCATTGATATTCTTAGATTCTTGAAGTGCAGAGTCGCGGCTAATGCAGTAGACAGCGGAGACGAAACCTCACTTCCTAAAGCAGCGAGTTCAACAGTGTCTGGACAACCACCCTTCAAAAAAAGGCGCACTAGTGAGAAATGAGTGTTTGTTTATACTTAGATTTCACTTGGGGAACTCATTGTCACATTTTATGAAATTTTTATCTATTAAATCTTTGTATTTTTTAAATAAAATGAGTATTTTAAAATAACGAGATGTGTATGCCTGTCTTTTATTTACCTTTCTACAAGCAGCTAATTAAAATTATCAGCTTTCGCACCAGAATATCCTCTAAGATTATAAAATTTAGGAAACATGATATACAGGGTGTATCTGAAATGGTGCAACAAACTTTCAGGGATGATAGTAGACACCAAGACGAGTCAGAATCACATCCCAGGGAGTTAAAAATACAGCTTTTTCGAGCTATTTCCGCACGCAAAAAAACAAACTTTAACATGATCTCAAGTAGTGATGGGCGATTCAACTCTTTTACAAGATCAGATCTGTGAGTAACTCACTCACCTTAAGGAGTTAACTCTTTAATGTAACTCAGTAACTCCCAATCTATATACATAAATGAATGTTCGTCTGAATGTATGTCCGTTATAGTTTTAAACTTTTCGAACCTACATTCACTTTTAAACTATACCAAGTTGCCCTACTCGCTCTCAGAAAGGCTCCTGAAGAATAATAATTTAAAATTGAAGCATCCCAATAACTTTTTTGGTCTATTTTCGGCTAAAAAAACCCGTATTTCATTCCTAAAACCATGACATCATGGCAAAACCACCAATTGTTGTAATTAAAGGTAATATATAATATTAATTGTTGAAGGTATAACATCGATTGTTGTAGTATAAACATAAAAAATGCTCTTATTTACATTTGGACTGGCGAAGCCGGTGTCTAGCGCGTCAGCGCTAGTATTATATAACTTCTTAATCTTAACTACCTACATACATCAACTAAAAAGTATGCCGGAAAAGTCATTCAAACGATAAAAAGTTTTTATATTGAACTGTAAACGAAAACTGAAATAAACCTTCAATATTTCGCCTACTGGAAAATTTTTTAACAATTTACTAACAAAAACCTACCTACAAAAAAGAAGAAAGGGGGAAAGGAAAATCCCCAGTAGGGGAACGACCGTAGAACCAAATATTCAGACACTAACACATCAAGCAATAACAAAACAGCCATTAAAATATTAATCTCTGCACATTGGGGCATATTTCAGTATTTTTTTAATATATTAATCAGCAGTACTAGGTATATTTCAAAAGAAAAAATACTCACTTCAAAAATAACCACATATCTTACAATTCAGGCATCCAATCCAATTTAATCCGCGACCATTCTACTGCAAACTTTAAGTATTCTAAATTTACTGGAAAGTAATGGTCACCAGAATGAAAAATCAATACAATTTTTCTAATAAGTAATCTAGTTTTAATCACTCATTCATCTAAAAAATGGCGGGTTTGAAACAAAAAACACGCTACTAAGAGCAAAAGGTTTTGGCAAGACGCCAACGTTCTCGCTTCCCGCCCTTTGGAGCCACCATCATAGCTGGTAGAGGTAGACAAGCATAGCTCGTGTTTCAATTCTCAAAAATCAGTTGAAATTTTAATTTTTAAATCCAAATCAATCGCCTCATTAATCAACTAAAACATTGCTCAACCATTAAAATATTAATCTATACAGCAAGCCTTTTGCTCAAGATCAAGTATTTTTTATTATCAACAAGTATTCAAATAATGATAATGCATGCTTTTCCATAATGGCAGCTTTCGTTTCACGAAATTCTTCTTCTCGCAATCTTTTTTAATCGTAGACATTTTTAATGAAGTATCTTAATATTAAATGATTATTAGAAACTGAGAATAGGGAAAACATAAAACCATAATTATTTTTTTAATTGCGCGCAGTAAATGTTGTTAATAATCATCCTAAACATAGTGATTAACCCTACAGTGCATACTGATGCCATTTGGCAACACGACATTTTTCCCCATTTCCTACTCGAACTTTCATTTCCGAACGGCAACACCATGCAATAAGTACAATAGATATAACATTTCATTGTATTAGCACTTTAGATCGCCAGTAGATCACAGCAGGGGTACTATTTTGATACATTTGTTAGTAGCTAGTGAAACGAAAGTCAAGACACAGAAAACGCCAAAATAAAAGGACCATATAAATTAAAATAAAAAACATTTTCAGCTTCAACAAAAAATGTTTTGAAAAGATAAGTTGTTTTTTTATATTTTTAGAGCATTTGGTTTTATTTCACTTCACAATTAATTTCACAAGAGACACAAATTAATTTCACAAGGACAAAGGTTTTTGCCAATAAAAAGTAGAAAAAAATTAAATTAAAATTTTTTAGTATTTTTTTACTAATGTACACCATAATAGAAGCCACATAAATGATTTTCAAGTGAATTTAAAAAATCATGCATTGTAGGGTTAAGACAATGTAGAATCTCGTTCAGTGCCGTACAGAAGATGTGTATAATAAACAATCATGGCCTCCATCGAACTTAAGAAACCGCTGGGAGGGAGGAACTAACTCGTTAAGTCTCTGATCCCTGGGAGTGGGATAGTGGGAGTAAGGAATAACTCTATAAACTCTCTGATCCCCGGGAGTGGGATCGTGGGAGCGGGAAGACCGATCTGAAGTCACTTGCTCCCCGGGATCGAAGGAGTTGAGAGCACACAGCAGATAACTCCCAAAGAGGGGAGACCAGAAGCAAGCAACTCTGATAACTCTGTCAGCTCCTTTCAACTCCTTTAAGGAAGACGTAACTCCTCGTGTAGTTTTTCGGATCAAAGTGGGTTGTTATGGCAACGGATTACGTAAAGGGCTCGCTCATACATGATGATGTGCTGCCATCTAGTGTTTTTTGGAGGTAACATCACAAGGATTTCAAGTTAATATCGCAAATTAAATCTTAAAGAGGTGCATTTTAAAAAGTACAACTGAGCTACCACTCTTTTTTCCCCACTCCTTGATCCTTCCCTCAGTTTAAGGAGTTAGTTCACTGAGTTAACTCCTCAAAAAATCGCCCATCACTAATCTCAAGCGTTTAATAGGGTGGGTTTGGGTAAAATGGATCACTTTTTAGGTACTTTCACATTCTAAGTTTTATATCATCAAAACTATTACTTTTTAATGATTTCTTTCAATTGGATTTTGACATTAGAATCCTTCAGAACATTTTCATTTAATTTTATCAAATATTTTTTAGTTTTAAGTTGGTTAAACTTAGCATAAAAAGTAATGACCTATTTTACCCCAACGTGGGGTGAAATGGGTTTCATTGCAAAAAGATGTCAAAAATATATTTTTTACTAAATATACATGAAAGTAAGAAAAAAGGCAATCGGCTAAGCCGTTTTTATCTGAAGAAATTTGTTTTAAGTAGTACTTTAATGAAATTGTAAACTTTCGAAGTTAATGAACATTGTTCAAATGTAGCAATTACAATACTTCATTTGGAGAAAAAAATAAACTTGTTTGACAGCTCAATGTATATTTGAAGGAAATAAGTTAAAAATATTGTTTTTACTTAATACAGAAGGCCTCCTAACTATGACCCATTTTACCCCAAGTACAAAATATTGTTATAAAAGATGAAATATTTAATATTTTTCTAAGCTGATTGGCTTGAAATGTCTCTCGGACTTTCTTTTATGGAAAAATATTACAAAAATCTGCTGTAATTTATAACAATATACAGTAGGCCGGGTCGAAAAAGACGAAATTCAAAGAATCGATATGTAATAGTGCGGAAAAGTTGTAACACACTAATACAAGCATAACGCAAAAATTTTTTTTGAAATCGGTCAACGTTTGACCCTCGCGCAACGCGGTCAAAGTTTTGATGTTTTGGTCATTTTTAGAGAAATTGACCGAAAATCCCAAGATCGCGTGATCAAATGATGTCCTTAATTTTTTCATAGTTGTGTACCTTCATTGTTAATAGTTTGTGCCTAGTTTCATTAGTTTACATCCCCATATTTTAAAGCAATAAATTTTTAAAGTTTTAAAACTCCTGTAAAGTTGTTTTTTCCGCTTTCATAAAATAGCCATAACTCAAGAACAGCTGCAGTTAGAAACTTGCAACTGGTGTCATTCAACGCACACTATTTTTCTGGTTAAAATGGTAGTTATCACGACTACCTTCCTTTATAACAAATATTCAAAATACTTAAAATTTAAAAATTTTACAAAAAAACAAAATTCTGAAAACTGGTAAAAATGAGGTTTTATTGCAATTGAACATCTACTATGAACTTGTTTTCAAAATTTTAAGTTGAAATTTTAATGTTATCTCACTGAAAAATACATTGCCTTCGTCTTTTGTATATAGTCTCATAGAACCTTCTTTATGAACGGTTAAGTACTAATAAAGTATTAATAAAAAGTAACAAAACTGATTATTCTATTAAATAAGAAGGACATGTTAGTTTTTAACTTAAATTTAGAAATTAATTATCCTCCATTTTCCCATTTAAAAGTGCGCACCGCAATTGCTTTCGAATGTAAGGCATTAATTCTTCCCGCGACTTGAATGTTGCTCTTATAAAAATCCTTTACGCTTTTGGTGGCCAGCTTTGGTTTTGGTCATCCGAAAAAACGTCTTTTTACGGATGTGGGGGTTCTTCACTTGACTATAACTTGGCAGAGAATGTTATTCGAGAGATCTGTTTAAGAAGTCTTTCTACTTTGTCTACGACACAAATCCTCCCCACTCGTTTGTTTCGTTGTTCATATAGAAACCTAACTTCAAGTTTTGGTATTCTTTTCAACTTTTAACAACTGCTGTCAATCAATGGTGGACTGGACAATCACATGCGTTGACCCTTTTTCTACAAGTGCATTTATTATTTATAGGACATTTGCAAAATGTAATGTGAAATGAATGTGTGTACACATTCATTTGACATTGCATTTTTGAATTGCATGTTGATTGACTGCAATTGTTAAAAGTTGAAAAGAATACCAAAATTTGAAGTTAGGTTTCTTTATGAACAACGAAACAAACGAATGGGGAGGATTTGTGTCGTAGACAAAGTAGAAAGACTTCTTAAACAGATCTCTCGAATAATATTCTCTGCCAAGTTATAATTAAGTGAAGAACCCCCACATCCGTATAAAGACGTTTTTTTGGATGACCAAAACCAAAGCTGGCAACCAAAAGCGTAAAGGATTTTTATAAGAGCAACATTCAAGTCGCGGGAAGAAATTATTTACATTCTAAAGCAATTGCGGTGTTCACTTTTAAATGGGAAAATGGAGGATAATTAATTTCTAAATTTAAGTTAAAAACTAACATGTCCTTCTTATTTAATAGAATAATCAGTTTTGTTACTTTTTATTAATACTTTATTAGTACTTAACCGTTCATAAAGAAGGTTCTATGAGACTATATACAAAAGACGAAGTCAATGTGTTTTTCAGTGAGATAACATTGAAATTTCAACTTAAAATTTTGAAAACAAGTTCATAGTAGATGTTCAATTGCAATAAAGCCTCATTTTTACCAGTTTTCAGAATTTTGTTTTTTTGTTAATTTTTTAAATTTTATTTTAAATTTTAAGTATTTTGAATATTTGTTATAAAGGAAGATAGTCGTGATAACCACCATTTTAACCAGAAAAATAGTGTGCATTGAATGACACCAGTTGCAAGTTTCTAACTGCAGTTGTTCTTGAGTTATGGCTATTTTATAAAAGCGGAAAAAACAACTTTACAGGAGTTTTAAAACTTTAAAAATTTATTGCTTTAAAATATGGGGATGTAAACTAATGAAACTAGGCACAAACTATTAACAATGAAGGTACACAACTATGAAAAAATTAAGGACATCATTTGATCACGCGATCTTGGGATTTTCGGTCAATTTCTCTAAAAATGACCAAAACATCAAAACTTTGACCGCGTTGCGCGAGGGTCAAACGTTGACCGATTTCAAAAAAAATTTTTGCGTTATGCTTGTATTAGTGTGTTACAACTTTTCCGCACTATTACATATCGATTCTTTGAATTTCGTCTTTTTCGACCCGGCCTAATATACAGGGTGTTTCAAAATTGCGTTGCACGGCTTTTATTCGGAACCAGCCCCTTCTAGGGTCATAGAAGTAAGGTCTACTCCTAGGTAAGTGACCCTGTAGAATCCATTGAGAGGACTTACAGCGCCCCTAGCGGCGAAATTAAAAAAGTTTAAAAATTAATTTAAAAACTAAAGGAGATAGAGCAAAAACCTCAGTGAGACTATTGTTGCCAACGTCAAGAAGAACTTCATTGAAAAAAATTTGATCAAAATATCTTTAATATTCGCGGAGATATTACCCAGATAGCATGTAAGCTTACGGCTAACCTTATCTTTTGATTTTCATCTGGTTACAAAATAGCCCTTACACCTGCAATACAACGACAGGGTTCTTTAGGGCCTGATTCTGTAACCGTATTAAAGGGCGAAAACCTAACCCTACGGAAAGCTTCCTGGCACCCTGCCGCAAGCTTTCTGAAGACTAATTCTGTAACCGTAATAAAAGGGCGAAAACCTAACCCTACGGCAACCCTACGGAAAGCTCCCTGGAAAGACTATTACTCTGCGCATGCGCCGGCCGCCGCGTTCTTCACGTCGTCAACAAAGATGGACGACGACGCCGAAAACTTTCCCGAACCAATCGATGCATGAAAACAACATTCAAAGATCAAGTGAGTACTATTTAACTTTTTACTCATTTAAATTCATCTACGATGTTTATCGAACCAGTGGGTGCTCGTTTCTAGTGTTGGATGTTAAGCTCGCCGGGGTGTTAGGGTTAGATCGTTATGTGCATCCATTTGTTTACGCGCTATCTTTTCTGTTAAATTTTCCCTCTTCGACAAAAGTATTTCAAGCAACATTTTGGGCAAACATTTTTCTGTTGATCACATTTCCTCTCTAGATCACCAATCACCTTTATTTTTTAAACTGAGTTATGAAAGTGGTGAAAGGTAGAATTGGGTTACTTAGTTCATTGTAATGTTTGAATGTTATTCTTACCTTTTAAAAAGACTTATTATTTCAGTATAAAGGTTAAAACAATGTAAATATATCTCCCTCCACAATTTTAAGCTTTGATTTAAGTTTTTATTGCTTGCTTGGTTGTGTTTTGTGTAGCAGATTTTTTACTTCTGAGCCACAAATCCTTGGCTTAAATTCATTCCAGTTGGTCCATAGGTCTGTGGACCAACTGGAATGAAGTTGATCCAGAATGAGATACTTTCATTTGGCTTAAAAGACAACATCTGTCTTAGGATATTTATTTTGCAAGAGAGTGTTGATTGGTTTCTCGATAGAACATATTTTTAAATATGGGATATACGGTCGCTGTGCAAACGTTCTGATAGGTCCACGCAATGGAGTTAACCCTTCGGCAAGTGATCCCTGACATGAGAGGAAAGCATCCCATTAGTAGAATTTGTCTGCGGCCGCTTAGCACGAATGGTAAACCCTAACAGGGAAAGCCATTCTCTCCCTGGGGTTGGATAGGTATGGAGAGAAAGCGCGCCAAACTGGTAACTTCTCGCCAAGAACAACTGCATCTCCCTTCCCTCTCTTATCGCGCTAATGGGGTGCTTAAGTAGCCAAAGCCAGCAACCCTGATTTCCCGCACCCCTACTCGAACTTGGATTTCCCCGCCTTCCGAGCGTAGACAAATTCTACCAAGGTCTTGCGTTTGTTCATTTTTCTCGACATGTGGAGAGATGTTTCATTTGCCATTTAATGTTTACTTTTTGCAGACTGCTTGACTCTGCGGAGAATTGACCCAGCAGCCCGGGATCCTTCCAGGCTCATCTCCCGAGCACAGGGTGCGTATGGTCATGAAAAAAAACTTAACTTTTATTTCCAGTTTTTAAGGACCTTAAAAGTGCTTACTTTTGAATCAGGGTTTGTAAAAAGTGCTTAAAAGTTTTCGAGGTGCTTAAAAACTTGTTCTGCTTTTTCCAATTCTGATCTAATGGTGCCGCGCTGAAGAAGGAAATTCCAAAAAGAAAACAACGAGCGGTGTGCAAGGTTTCAGTTTACTTATAAGCACGCTGTCACAGCGCTGCTCGTCAACTGCTTTTATTTTTTGATTTCTCGAATTATTGAAGTATAGTTATTTACTAGTATACTAGATAACTTTTTATGAAACAGTAGGAATACTAATACACTTTTCCAAGATGCCAGGAAAATGCGTCTTTAATCCATTGTGGACTACTAATAATGATTATGCTTGTTGTGTGTGTGGATTGTGGCATGCGATAACTGCCTTAAAACTAAATGTAAATTGTGCTTTATGGAAAGGGCCATCTCTAATATTGGAGAAGCTGCCTTAAAAAAAGGTACCTCTTCTAATCGTCTTCAGTAGCTGGGTTTAATTCCTTTAGAGTTCTCGCTAAATATCGCCAATCTCATTTGGACACCAAAAAGTATAAATATTGCTAAATAATTTCAAACTCATAGATTAAAATGTTTAATTAGATCTATAACTCTTTAGTTTATCATCAAAAATTGAATAATAATTGAGGTGTTTGCTGCAACAACGAGTTGTCTCTAGTTTCGTAAAAATGTATGAGATTGTCACCAAAGTGGCGCGTAGTTGCCAATTTCAGTAGTAGTTCCAATTCATCAACTCCCCTAATAGCACAGTTAGGCATAACTCATACCGAATATGTCGAGTTTACGTAACTGCAACTTGCAGTTACGTAAACTCGACATATTCGGTATGATTTAAGCCTAACTGTACTATTAGGGTCAGTTTGCGTGGCCTGAAAACTTCGCCACGTTGGCAACAATCACTAGCTGCCGCCAAGGTGGCGACTTCTGAGAAGAATTTGAATTTTCGTGATAACTTGTTGTTGCCGCAAACACCTCAATTGTATATATTTAAAATTAAGCGTTCAAAAGAGATCGGTGATATTTAGTGGGAACTCTTAACGGAATTGTACCAGTAGCTGTTAGGTTTAATAATAAAAGTATCTGTATGGTAAATAAATGAATATGTTTTGGATGCAAGTGTGTTATAAGAATGTGTGTGTGTGTTATGTGCATACTTGTGTTATAAGAAGAAATTATTAAATAGAAGGTAAGTTTGAATTGAGTCCTTCTTTGAAAGTCCTTAAAACGTGCTTTATTTTTTTTAGTTAAATTTGAGTTCACACCCTGGAGCAGCTTCAACACTCAGCTCCCTGACCAGTGACTAGGTGAATCGACATAGCTGCCCGGGATCCCACCAGGCTCATCTCCTGACCAGTGACAACCTTCAGACTGCTTGACTCTTCTGAAGATCGGCAACAACCAGCAAACACCACTCACCACACATCGTAAAATCAGCCGTGAGCAGAGACTTGCCTACTTGCCAGATCCCGTAAACTGGATATCTCATTCTTGTGTGTAGTGCGAGACTTTCTGTATTTTTCTTTCTTAAGTGCGGACATTCTTTTGTGTGCATTTCTACAAAGTGAGAGACCCCTACAACTCAAGAACTCCACAATGTAGTAAGTTACATTCTTGAACTTAAACAAAAAATATTTTTTTAATTGATGTTTTTTATTTGTGTTTTGTTTACTAAGAGAATAACATATAAGAACTTATTGAGCATCTATGTTTCAATTTATGTATATTTAGTAAACTAATTTTTTTTAGTCTGTGCATGTCTGTTTTTGTTTTTATCAGGGTTGGCCGGTTTAAACCATTTGGTTTAAACCATTGGTTTAAACCATGGTTTTTTTACCATGGTTTTTTTACCAAAAAAACCACTTGGTTTTTTTGGTTTTTTTAGAAATTATAAAATATTTTCAGGATCTTTTAAAGAAAGTGTTATTAAGTATAATCTTTTGCACAAAATTAAAAGGTCAGATTTATAAAAAAATTGACATTTTAAGGTGATTAAAAATCAGAAATCTTTTAATTTAATGGTTTTAATTATTGAATTCTCTCTAAACTTAATCTTAAATGCTTAAGTTAAACTTATTATATGTTGCAAGAGATAGTTTATTTATTAATTTCCTTTAAAATGAAACATTATTTTAAAGAGTAACTAACGATACACAAAAGTTATCTGTTTTTCACTGATAAAAGATGGCTTGGATTTTAATTAATTGATAAAACCAATTTGTTTTATTTGTCAGTCATAAAAACCAGTTGGTTTTTTTACTTAATTAAAAAAACCGTCGATTTCTTTAATGATAAAAACTAAAAACCAGTTGGTTTGTTTATAAACAGATAAAAACCAGTTGGTTTTTTTTACTAAATTAAGAAAAAACCATTGATTTCCTTAATCGGATTAATTATCTCAATCATTTATCCAATTTCAATTAACATTAGTTGCTTACTAAAATGTTATTTGTTATTTAAAAAATGTTATTTTCATTTTCTAAAGAAATTTTTTAAGTTTATAAATTAATCCATGTAATTAAGGTAATTAATTTGATTATTTTAGCATTTAATAATTAATCAAATTAATTATATCAATCAATTATCCAATTTCAATTAACATTAGTTGTTTACATTTCACTTTTACTACTTTTTAAAAAATAAAATTTTCGCTTTCTAAAGAAATTAATCCATATATAATTAAGATAAATAATTTGATTATTTCAACCATTTATCCAAGATAAATTAACACCGATTTTTATTCACTACAATAATATTAGATTTTCAAATTGGAATATTTTAAAAACAAGAATTATTTTTAAAACAAATTAATTTAATTTTAATTAGCTAATTAAATTAATTAATTGAAATTTACAAATCATTTAGCAATTATAAACAACCCCTGAAATAAATGTCTCATTTACAACTCAATTTCAAACATCACTGCTAAAATAACTTATTCTGAAAAAAAATTCTAAAAAAACTTGGTTTAAACCAAAAAAACCTGGTTTAAACCAAAAAAACCAAATAAACCCGGTTTTTTTGGTTTTTTTAAAAAAACCCGGTTTTTTGCCAACCCTGGTTTTTATGATAACAATGGAATATTGAGGATTAATTTAAAATTCCTTTGAAGTAAACTTTTGAGTATTCCTTTACCTGATACTCCGTATCTTTCTTTTTTGTGTACTATGAAATTTTTATTTAATTTAGGAGAAACTAAATTTTAAGTTTGCTCTTAGTTTTTTCTCTAACTCTTGTTACAATTAAACAAAAATAACCTCGTATATTTTTTCAATCTATTATACAGTACTGTATCAGATTACTTTTTATACGTGACTTGACATGCATCTTTCCATCCAATGTCCCCAGTTTAAGCATAAATATTTTTTCTCTGGGGGGGTAGGAATGTGACCCCGCTGTCGTTACAATTCTAATTTTAAAGTTTTCAAGATTTAAATATTCTAATTTTAAGTGTAAACAAATAATGTGTACATGACTTTCAAAGCTTATTGCTGTTAGTAGTAGGGGGGCATAGTGTTTTGGGGAATTTACTTGAGCGCATGAGATAAACATAAGGGGGATACCTTGCAAGTTTTTGAGTAATTCCACCAAATATAAGCCCTCTTTGTAGAGGGGGTTTGTCTAGAACAACCCATCAGATTCGTAAAAAAATGATGGTATTGAAATATATTGGTGTTATTTATTAATTAGTATTTATTGTTGTAACACTAGTAACCCTTTTAAATGTAAATTTATCTGTGTTGTGTTAGATACTTAAGCTTTGACTTAAAGCTGATATTTTTATTATTAGTCTTGGTAGCCAACGGTGCCAATTTTTCTAGCTGACAGATTAAGAATATCCCTCAGATTTTTTGGCATTAAGCTGCGCTTATTTTATAAAAATATGAAACACTCGAGTATATCAAGTTTGATTTTTTTTGCTTAATTTTCAAAAATTTACTACATGCTTGCATTTTTATATTTTCTACCGCTCTGGATGGCCACGAAAATCGGCATCATAACATACCTTTGGTATCTGATTTACATTGGAACATCAAAAATATTAATATCTGATGTGCTCTAGTATGTACAGTTGACCAAAATAAAAACGGGACACTTCCAATTACTAGTACAATTATAGCCTAGTATCATTGCATGGTTTTGACTCGTTTTTATTTTGGCCAACTGTACGTGTACTTTTTTTTATAAATCTGACCGGCTGTTCTAGACAAACCCCCCTACGTATAAGGAGGGCTTATATTTGGTGGAGTTACTCAAAAGCCCCCTATGTTTATATGACGCACTCTAGTAAATCCACATTTAGCATCATGGGCTCCCCTAAACTATAGATAAGATTTTAACATTATTATTAGGTTAGATTAGTAGGGGAGAGTGTTGTACCTATGGACAAAAATCACGTTGGATTTTTCTAAGACAGGTAAAATCACATTTTGACCATTTAAAGTGCCCAACCTATAGTCCTAACCTTTGTGAGTAGAGAGATATTTTTTATTAGTCAAAATCTTGAAAATTTACATTTAAAATCGACCACAAATTCAAATTTACATTTTTTCCCGAATTTTAAAAGGAGGTGGCTGAAGGTACAACCGTCCGTAGGTACAACACTCTCCCCTATAAGGTATTTTTAAAGCCAAATCTGTAGCTTTTTCGGACCCTTACAACTAATCATATAAATAAGGGCACTTTCTTTCAAAATAATCTAATTGCTACTTATTTTTGCTATTTACTGACACTATTTTGACCTTAGTTAAATTCGTTATTCCATTATTCAATTTTTTTTAATCATTTTTACCCCAGATCCTGTTATGTTTGAATGCTGTTTGTAAAAATTTTCCTGTTTGTATACCGGTGCATAAACTTTTGAATCTTGCATTCATGTGTTGAATAAATATTTTTAAAATGAAAATTTGTTATTGTTTCTCTCCTAGCTAAAAATTTATTTATCATCCCAGGTTGTTTTTTCATCAATGATTTAAAAAATTTAAATCATTTTGCTAAACTAAAATTATTATACTGTCATCTTATAGAATGAGGAGTTTTAAAATAAAAATATTGAATTTTTAATTAATTTATTTTTGCTTTATACGATAAATTGCCAACAAAATTTCCCATTGCCTTCATTCAATGAGTTTTGAATTTGATGTTTTGAAAAAAATTAGAAAAAATAAATTTGCCAGGTGTCTAGCTGAAAGAAGTATATTTCAAAGGTAAGGGTTTTCTACTATCATTGCTTATCTGATGAGTTATAAAATAAATTTTAAATTAAAAATATTGCATTTCTTAATTTATTTATTTTTGCATTATGTGATAAATTGCCAATAAAATTTCCTACTGCTTCATCAATGATTTAAAAAATTTAAATCATTTTGCTAAACTAAAATTATTGTACTGTCATCTTATAGAATGAGGAGTTTTAAAATAAAAATATTGAATTTTTAATTAATTTATTTTTGCTTTATACGATAAATTGCCAACAAAATTTCCCATTGCCTTCATTCAAGGAGTTTTGAATTTGATGTTTTTAAAAAAATTATTGCCAGGTATCTAGCTGAAAGAAGTATATTTCAAAGGTAAGGGTTTTCTATTATCATTGCTGATCTGTATAGAAAATTTTAAAAAATTATGAATAAATTTTTAGTTATAAAATGGAAAAACATACCATTTTAACTTTAATTTATTACTTCTATTTCATTAAAATGCTTAATCAAATAGTCCCTATTTTGTAATAAATATAAAATTAATTTTTTGACAAATGTTGGGTGTGTTGACCAAGTTAAAAAGTAGTTAATTATTTTATAGGTTTAGTATTACATTTTGTGTTTTTTCTAAGTTTTTCTTGGTAGATTTATGTGTGTCACAAATATTTTTCCCAAACTTGTTTTTAAGTGAGGAATAATTTTTTGACATCTTATAATTAAACCAAGAAACTTCGAAAAAAATATGAAATGCTATACTAAATCTAGAATAACTTAAATTAAGTAGGTCAACCTTGCCATTACCCAACATCTAAAACCCTTTTCTAAGGCTTTTTAGCCAACCCTAAATCAACCTAGACGTGGATACACTGTCACAGGGTTTTTTCCGAAACCTGCAACAATCCCTGGCTCCAACCCTGTCGTAAGGTTACTCCGTACGGTTTCAAAAACCCTACGAAGCGTCAACTAGCGCAGGTCGGATTAGCCCTACAGCAAGGTTTGCGGGTTGCCCTGCCAGCCTTGCGACAACGCTAAACCGGTTTACGCCGCTGGCTTGCGACAGGGTTCTTACAGGCTTACGGTGCTATCTGGGTAGCATGTGAAAATAGCACCTTTTCAGGGGTCAAAAAGTAAAAAGTTCGCATATTTGCAAATTATTTTTATTTTTTGATTAAATTTTGTGTTCTTTCAACTAAATAAACACAAAACTACCCAATTTCACTGAAAAATTTGCAAATAAGCGAACTTTTTACTTTTCTCTTATGTTCTTTGAATCTGGTGTTAATGCTTCTTAGAGTAGTTCCAATATACACAGATCCACATGAGCATGGGATCCGAATAACTCCTGGGTTGGATAGGGGGTCCCGGGGAGCGCAGAAATGTCGACAATTTCCTGCTGGCCTTGAAAATTGTTTTTACGTTAAATTTTTTAAGTACTCTCTACTAATTATATAGTACTCTACTAATTATGAACGTATGGCAAAAAAGCTATACCCGCTGGAGTAGGCAAATCTCTTCTCACGTCGGTGGATCGCTTCACGGGATTGGAAGCCCTGACGATAGGGTGTCTCAAAAAAAACTTTTTTCTGAAAAACCTCGGTCCCCAGGGCTTTTCCCATTCCATTTGGTCCCAAAAGATTGTGTGTGAAGTTTCAGCCCCCTAAGTTAACTCTAGGGTTTGCCTGTAAAGCCCCAAAGTTTGAAAAAAGTAGAAAAAATGACCAATTTTCAGAATTTTTAAAAATTATATTTTAAGATTGATACTGCGATAAAACCGGTTCAAATGTGTCATTTAGGACTTATTTTGGTGGAATATATTTATTTATGTATATTAACTGTACTCTATAGCCCTTATAATTTAAGATTAAAACGTATACTTAGGGACGTTGTACTAGCCAAAGCTTATAATGCACTACCGGTGGACGAAATGAATTAAATCCGAATTTCTTCGAAGGAACTCCCTCAAGTGATGCCATTTGGAGCTAAAATGATATTATAAATTATAAAAACCAGTGAAATAACAGTTTTTGACCCTTCCACTGAGCTTTTAATGTAAATAGTGTTTTTCTTCAAAATTTCTCGTTTCCAGCCGATAAAACCCAAAATTTATACTGAAAAAGGGGATTGTTGTACTTTTTAGATACCAACCTTTGAAATCTTTATAGGGGTTTCATTTTTAATAAGTAGAATTAAATTTTATAGCGCACAGATCGGAAATGATATGGATATTTCCTATACCAGACGTGAAAATCTATTTTCTTTTTTTAAGTTTGGAAAATTACTTCCTTTTAACGTATTAGGGGAAAGTTTTAATTAAAAACTTCTTTCTTAAACATTTCAACCAAGATTCACAAGTATTAAACTATTTTCCTAACTTTGAAAAGAGAAAATTGATTTTCACATCAGGTATAGGAAATATTCATGTCATTTCCGATCTGTGTTGTTTAAAATTTAATTCTACTTGAAAAAATGAAACCCTTATAAAGGTTCCAATGTTTGGTATCTAAAAACGTTCAGCAAACCCCTTTTTTAGTATAAGTTTTGGGTTTCATCAGCTGGAAACGAGAAATTTTGAAGAAAAGCACTTTTTACATTAAAAGCTCAGTGGAAGGGCTAAAAACTGTTATTTCACTGGTTTTTATAATTTATAATATCATTTTAGCCCCAAATGGAGTCATTTGAGGGAGTTCCTTCGAAGAAATTCGGATGTAATTAATTTCGTCCCCCGGTAGTGCATTATAAGCTTTGGCGTGTGCAACGTCCCGAAGAAGTACGTTTTAATCTTAAATTATAGGGGCTATAGGGTACAGATAATACACATAAATAAATATATTCCATCTAAATAAGTCATATAGACGCATTTGAACCAGTTTTATTAGCATTAACAATCTTAAACATAATTTTTTAAAATTCTGAAAATTGGTCATTTTTTCCACTTTTTTCAAACTTTGGGGCTCTACAGGCAAACCCTAGAGTTAACTTAGGGGGCTAAAACTTCACACACTATCTGTTGGGACCAAAAGGAATGGGAAAAGCCCTGGGGAGCGAGGTTTTTCGAAAAAAGGCTTTTTTTGAGACACCCTACCCTGACGATGTCTCTTCTCTTGAATCCATTGGCCTGGAGTGCATGCATTAGATGGTCTAACTCAGGGGTTCCCAAACTTTTTTGGCCCGTGGACCCCCTGACGACATTTTTCATACCCCGTGGACCCCCTGTCTTAAAGACCGTTCAAAAAATAGCTAAAAATCTTATGTTTATAATTTATATATTTCTAAGCCACACATATAAATTTTGATATTTTTTTCAAGTGTTTTTTCTTTCGTTAAGCATTTAATTTTAATTGTATTAAAAAATTTAAAAAAAATCTTGTGCTTTTTAAACTTTGCCATTCACATGGTTACTTGATATTTTTAAGGATATTATAGCAATCAAATATTTTAAAATTTTGAAATAAAAACAAATCTTAACTTTTAATGTCACTACATTTCAAGACACAAAAGCTTTTTATTTTGAGAATAAGTTTTGGTTGCAAGCTTTTCAAAGTTAATATAGCTTATAAGTGAGTTGTTCATTCACCATTTCATTCATCATTTTAGAAATAATTAAAATTAATATATGGTATGTTAACAAACAATATGTAATGAGGAAGTTGCATGATTTTTTTTTATTTTTTTAATCGATTCCTCTTGCAAAAATAAGCAACTACCCAAAATTTGAGGCCGATCGAGAAATTTTTTGATTGCCAAAAAAATTAACAAAAATCCCCTTTTTAAAAGCGCGCGAAAACGCCAAGAGTTTGGATGTGACGTCATCTTATACTAAACATTGTTGTAAAGCAATGGAGTTGATGGTATTATTGTTGACGTCATCTTATAGTTTAAACAATAAACGTTTTCAGTCACGTGTTTTTTTCTCGACTTTTAAATTAAAATATTTAATTACCTGTACATTTTTTTAAAAAACTGACTAGATATTTCATTTTACCATACAAAAAACCATACGGAACACTTGTTTGTTTTTGAAAATCTGACACATGCAACTTCCTTATTAAGTTCAACTATGAATAAAAATCAAATTGCCATTGATATGGTTACACAACATTTTTAAGGTAATAAAAAAACTCAAACATTTGAAAAGTTTGAAACTAAAAACAATACTAAACTTTTAATAATATTACATTTCAAGGCACAAAAACTTTTAGCTTTAGCAATAAAAGTGTTGGTCGCAAACTTGTCAAAGTTAATGATTATGAGTGAGATTTTCATTCACAAAATTATAAAGTTTCAGAAATGATTAAAATTAATGCATGGCATGTTAACAAACAACATTTAATTAAGTTCAAATATGAAAAGAAATTAAATTATACAGTATACAAAAATTAAGTGCTTTTTATGAAATTGAAAAAAAAAGTTTTTGCAATAAAAAAAATATGTGTTGCTTTTTATACATACATTATGTGCATTTACATATGATATTGAACAGAATTTATAAATTTTGAAACTTCATGAGTTTTCCATGGAAGAAAAAAAAATAGTGATAGATAAGTTTTACCAAAAGAAAACCATTAAAGAAAATATACAATTGTAAAAAGTTATTATCAACATTGAAATATAAAAAAACCGACATTTAAATTTAAAAAAGTAGGTACTTGCTATGTTCAAATCTTGAAAACACCCCTTTATTATTGATGTTTAAAAGTTACACATGAGAAAATGACCATCAATGGCTAAGGCTAAATGTAACAGAAGTCAAATGATAGTGTTGGTTTAAAAGTTTTAATTATTTATTAATATAAAATTTAATTTTTGACAAAATTTCCATCTCCCCTGCTCATGTTGAGAGGACTTAGTGATAACTAACTTTTCATATTACAGAATTAGATTATAAAAGACAAAATTTTTGAAACTTATCAAAGTTTTTCATTTTAATTAAATTTTTCCAGTGGACCTTTGAAACATGCTGTGGACCCCCTTGAAGTCGCTGTGGACCCCCAATTTTCATTTTCATGCCTGTGGACCCCCTGGAATTCGCTGTGGACCCCTAGGGGTCCATATATGGACCACTTTGGGAACCGCTGGTCTAACTTCTGCTTTCAACTTATCAAGTTGAGAAATACACACAGCGCGGTTGGTGACGGTTTTAAGAACAGCTCTTTTGTGGGCGGGGTGGTGATTAGAGTTATTATTTAGGTATCGGTCAGTGTGAGCAGGTTTTCGATAAACAGAATGGCCCAGAGAGCCATCTGGCCTTTTTTCTACCAGGACATCCAAAAAGGGTAGTTTTTCATTACCTTCAAGTTGAACGTAAATTTGATGTTAGGGTGGTACAATTCTTGGGTGGTCTTGAGGTACAATTGAAAATATTTAGTATTTTAGGAAAATTAAAGTAAGATGCCTGATTTCATTCCGCATTTCGACAAATACTTGGAAAATATTTCCTATTGTTTTTTCACTGTCTAGAATCTTTGGACTTAAATATAGGTGAAATATACAATTTCGACATTTTTTTTGCAATGCTCAAAATCTCCCGCAAGTTCAAATTAATTAAATTAAAACTTACATTTTTCAAATGCAAATGATAAATTCAAAATGATATTAATAGTTAAAAGACATTATTTTACTTCACTAATAGATAAGTTATTTCCAGGTATGGATTCGTCATCACGTGACCAACTACCTTCACCTAGGTCACTGAAATCCTTAGTTTGTGACTTGAAGTATCCCCATGGAAACAAACTGATTCACCAGTTCGTGCTCAGCAATTCCGAACGAAGGAAGTCTTGCAGTGAAAGCGACATTCGCGCTGCACTTCGGTCATTCCCTGTTGCTCGGGTGAATTCAAGGAACGGAGAAGGATTCACCGCTCTTCATCTAGCCGTGATGAAGCGAAACTCTTTCATGGTCAAGATGTTGTTGTCGTCCCTTTCTACCATCGATGTTAATGCCAAATGTGTGAAAATAAATGGCGGAACTGCCTTGCATCTAGCAGCTGCTGATAACGATTTTGATAGTGCGTATTTAAATCTTAAAAATATCCCTCTTGATAAAACTGTGACGGAAGAAAGCTTAGAAATATTAAAAATTTTGATAGAGTATGGTGCTTTTACATATATCAAGGATAAACGTGGTCAAACCCCACTTCATGTTGCAGCCAAAAGGAATCAAATTGATTTGATTAAGGTCTTAATTAGCAGTGAGGCAGAACTGGACATTAAAGATAAAGAGGGTAAAACTCCATTGCATCATGCAGTCTGGGAGTCTGGTTTGGAAACAGTTAAACTTTTAGTAGAGAGTGGGGCTGACATAAACGCTAAATGTAAGTCGGGTTGGTCTCCTTTTCATTTGGCAGTTTCAAGTAGAAAGAGTGATGTTATTAAATATCTTATAAGCAAAAATGCTGATGTAGTCAATGAGAGCACTACTCTACTCCCTCCAGCAATAGTAACTGGAAGTTTAGATGCAGTTAGTTATTTAGTTAAAAATGGGGCTCGCTTGAATTATGTGAACATCCAAGGTAAAACTCCACTTCATTATGCAGCCGAAGAAAATCAAATTGATATAATAAAAATTTTTATAAGTGAAGGTGCAGATTTGAATTCTGAAGTTAACAAAGGACGTAATACTCCATTGCATGCAGCAATCAATAAGTCTGGTTTGGAAACAGTTAAATTTTTAGTGGAGAGTGGCTCTGATGTAAACGCGAAATGTGAGCGCGGTCGTACTCCTTTTCATTTGGCAGTCAAAGCTTATCTAAGGGATGTAATTGAATATCTTATCAGCAAAAATGTGGATATGAACACTTTAGACTATAATGGCATGACTCCACTGCATTCAGCTGTGTTACATGGAAGTTTAAAAAGATATTTTGATCGCGTTGCAACCAGGTCACTCTTAAAGTTAAATGATGTTACTCCGCTTAATGTTGTAGACCAAAGGAATCAAATTGACTTGATAAAAGTTATAATCAGCAATGGGGCAGAAATAAACATTAAAGATGAATTTGGTGAAACTCCATTGCATTATGCAATCAGGGAGTGTGTTTTGGAAACAGTTAAACTTTTAGTAGAGAGTGGTGCTGATATGAATGTGAAAGAAAGTGAAGGTTGGACTCCTTTTCATTTGGCAGTGAAAGCTGATCGCAGGGATGTAATTGAATATCTTATTAGCAAAAAAGCGGATATAAACTCTGCAATGAATTTTGGCGACTCTCCACTCCATTCAGCAATAAGAATTGGAAGTTTAGAAACAGTTAGTCTTTTAGTAAAAAATGGGTCTGATTTGAATTTGAAGAATGATCGAGGTGAAACCCCCCTTTATTATGCAGCCACAGCTGATCAAATGGAATTTGCCCAAGCTTTTTTTACTGTCGCAGCCAAAAGGAATAAATTTGATTTAGTTAAAGTTTTAATCAGCCATGGGGCAGAACTGAACATTGAAGATAAAATTGGTAGAACTCCACTGCATCTTGCAGTCCAGAGATCTGGTTTGGAATCAGTTAAACTTTTAGTAGAGAGTGGTGCTGATGTAAACACGAAAAACCATCGGGGTCGTTCTCCTTTGCACGATTCAGTCAATACGGGTGCTGATCGCAGGGATATAATCAAATATCTTATTAGCAAAAATGCGGATTTGAACACTGTGGATGACTATGGTTCTACTCCACTCCATTCAGCAGTAGACAGTTTAGAAAAGACTAGTGATTTAGTCAAAAATGGGGCTCATTTGAATGTGAAGGATGAACGCGGTCAAACTCCGCTCCATATTGCAGCCCGAGATGATAGGGCTGATGTAGTTAAATTCTTAATCGACAATGGTGCGGATGTGAACGCTAGAGACAATTATGGTAGGACCTCTCTTGTCGAAGTCTTTACGAATGACAAATGTGTTTTATATAGGGATCGCCTTTTCCAAACAGTCGAGGTTTTAGTGAAGAGTGGGACCGCATTGGAGACAGAGAATTGGAAAGGTGAAACGGTACTTCATATCGCTGCCCGAAAGAATGCAGTCGATATAATTGAATTCTTAATCGCCAGCGGTGCGGATGTGAACGCTAAAGACTCTAACGACAACACCCCTCTTCACCATGCTGTGATAGAAATAAGCCGTTATAATTGTTTGGGGAAAGCGGTAAATAAACTCTTCGAAACAGTCGAGGCTTTGGTGAACAGTGGGGCCGTTGTGGAGGCAAAGAACAAAGAGGGCGAAACGGCACTCAGTATCGTAGAAGGGCGAAACTTAATCTATATTGCTGAATTCTTAAAAGGCCGAGTCGAGGCTAATGCGGTAGACAGTGGAGACGAAACCTCACTTCCTAAAGCAGCGAGTTCAACAGTGTCTGGACAACCACCCTTCAAAAAAAGGCGCACTTGTGAGAAATGAGTGTTTGTTTATACTTAGGCTAAGCGCGCACTAGAGACTTTTGTCTCGGCGACTATAAACACTAGTTCACTCGAGATAATGCATTTCTATGGTGATATTCTTGGCAATCGGCCAAAGAGTCTCGTCGCATGTGTGCGCACTCTAGCTTCTTGCAATAGCCAGGGTGACAATTTTGTCTTTGTCGCCGTGACAAAAGTCTCTAGTGCGCGCTTAGCCTTAAATTTCACTTGGGGAACTCTCATTGTCTTTTTATTTTTTAATAAAAAGAGTAATTTAAAATAACGAGATGTCTGCCTATCTTCTCTTTATCTCCCTACAAGCAGCAAATTTCAATTATTTATGAGCCTCTTGCACCAGAATATCCCTCTATGTCAGTGATTCCCAAAGTGGGTTCCGCGGAACCCTGGGGTTCCACAAAAAAATTTAGGGGTTCCGTTGGATAAATTTTATTTCATTAAAAAACTAGAATCGTGTAAAGGAAATAAGAAAGCGCCGCCCCCGTTGGACCCAAAAATTTTCTCAAAATGAGTTAAAACCTTACTTTTGCCAGCCGAATTTAAAAATTTTTTCTGGGGGAGGACCCCCAGACCCTCCCACGGTACACAAGGGGATCTTCCGTGATACTTTTTGGAAAATCCCTGACATTTTTTGACAAAAGATAAAGGTTATGGTCTGGAAAATTCTCCTCTTTGCCCCAAAAAGCTTCTTAAAATGAGTTAACACTCTACTTTAAAAATTTACTTTTTATTTTTTTACTACTTGTATATAAAGTAATTAATCTTTTTTTAGTAATTTCCCCCGGAAACGCAGGTTCTTTAAGCAACGACAAATTCAGTCGCGAAGTTTTAAAATCCCCCTCACTCAGTCTTCAAGTTAATATTTTTTAACTTTACTTTTTGGTATTCATATAGAAAAAAATGGAAGTGGCACGGATAATTTTGTCCTTCCTAAATAGAGGCACGCTTCTGAAAATTTTGGCAACTCAATGGTTTAAACAACAACAATGGTTTTTGTCCATTTTAACACATCTTTAGATTGATTAGATAAGGCATGAGATTCTTACGATTTTTGTCGTATTTTCCGATTTTTCTGAGAATAGTTAAGTCCGAGTAAAATTATGTTTTCTAGCTGATACAAATCTCAAAAATTTTTCAGGGGTATCTTCTACTTTTTTTATAAATGCTTTGATCTATCAGATATAAAATTTCATCCCTCTACGATAATATTAATCCGTGTTCAAAGTTTTAAGGTTAACCGATAAGTTTTAGATGGGAAATTTTGATCTCAAACATAACACCTATTGTGGAAAAACTCTCAGTATTTGTTGGTCATTCGAAAGAAATTTTCACTTAAACGGCATCAAAATTAACAAGAAAACTTACATACAGACCCAGCTGCTTAGTAATATGCCATCTAATATAATAAAAGTCAATGTGTGTATGTATGTGGTTGCGTATATTTGTCTTCTATACAAATCCACAGTTTTCTTCCGATCGGCACCAAACTTGGTATACCTACGTAAAAGAATCCCCAAAAAACATAGGCTATGTTTCAAAGTTCTAGAACGACCCCTTGACCCTCTTTTGACCCTTTTTATGGTCATTTTGCTGAAATAGCTTTATTTCTGCTGAAAAAGAGATCTGCTTTCCCCATTGTTACAAAAAAAACTATTATGCAAAATAACACGTTTTTAAAAGAAAACTAGATATAAATCTAATTAAAAATTATAACTATAATCTAAAAATATGTTTCAACAAAATTTAAAATTTTAAAACTGTTAAGTATAGTACAAAATATTTTTATTTGAAAGTAATTTTTAAATAAAAAGTTTCATGGAATACCATTGTTGTTAAAATAATCTCCATGGAAACAAGGATTAAAAATCAAATGATGATCATATTATAGCTTTTAAGAAAGTTGGTTAACAGACCAAAAACTAGAGTTAATATTCAAAACCATTTTAAGTGGAAATATTGTATTTTTCCTTAAAATGCAGGAATATGTTTTATTTTTTAAATATTATACCAAAGATATAATAAAATCATGAAAATATGATTAATTAAGGTCGTTAATTGAGCATTTTAAGTGATTTTGGGAAGAATATTTTTCTAACATTTTGTTGTTTTTTTATGGGAATCATGTGGTAAATGCAGAAATCGTTCAGAATTCAAAATGCTTGATTCGACACCTTTCACTTATTAAAATATCGGCACGGATCCAGCACGCCTCCAAGAGGGGGGCACATTTCCAGAAAGATCCCCATTGGGGGTATAGGGGTCCTCCCCCAGAAAAAAATTGAAATTTGACGTGTAAAAGTAGGGTCTAAACTCACGTTTTTAGAAACGTTTTGAGTCTAACGGGGGCACTTTTCAACGCTATCACCTTTACTTTTTCACCCAAAATGTCAAAATATTGGGAATTTCCTAAAAATTATCACTGAAGATTCCCTGGTGGTATTAATGGGAGGTATGGGGGGTCCTCCCCCAGAAAAAAAAAATTGGAAATTAGACCGGTAAAAGTAGGGTTTTACTCATTTTGACAACCTTTTTGGTTTCCCAAGGGGGGGGCGCTGTCCAGAGTGCTACCCCCTGGATCCGGTCCTGGAAGGTAGAAAATGAATTACAAATTTTTAAGAAAAAATCTCCATCTCCACCCGTGCAAGGCCGGGCATATCAGCTAGTATACTATATAGTAATATGCCAATTATCTTTGAGTATAGGTGCAGAAACCAGTGTGATATTTAAGAGCACATTATTTTAGCATCTGAGAATTCCACTCGCTAAACTTACGGTAAAGAAAACGAAGCGATTTTTTTCTTCATATGAAAACACTGAAAAAAACACTTATTGTTTGAAACTGGGAACAGATAAAATAATTAATAATGATATGGAAAGACTTCCCAATGCTTTAACAGTCATTTTATTTCAGAAAAACATCTGTCATATACCAGCTGCTCAACGGAGGGCGTGAAGTACTAAAGAACTATGAAAAATTACTAGTTTTATGCAGTTTTAAAGCCAAAATTTACTATTTTTAACTTATCAAATCATCTCAAAACTTTGACATCTTACTTAATATAAACATTGTAAATAAACGGAAAAGCGTCTTCTTTTCGTCTTCTTTTCTAACCACCATTTTTAAAAGAAATAATACCACCAGAACTTCAAAACCATATATTATATTCTTAAATATGCATAAATCAAAATCCCCATCGTTTGAAATCTTCACTAATTACCAGTTTTTCAAAAAACATTTTCAAACACGAAAGTTTGTAAAAAAGTACATATCAGAACTTTTCGGAAAACCTTATATTTTATTTTTAAAAATTTTAGTAAAATTACTATTTTAGTAAAATTTATTCATTTACCTTATTAGACTATTTTAAGGCTAATTTCAGGATGCTATATCACTTTAAGACGTAAAAATTTGGGGGGTTTTTTCCACAGAAACTGGCAGTGATCCGATTCACCCTCAATGCGGGGTGAATTGGATCACGACACTTTAAAATTTGTATAAAATAAACCGTTGAAGATAATTAAATTTTTTTCTATAGGTTCTTAACGTATTAACTGGGACTCAAAATATTCTTTTCAAAGCATTCCAAAATGTTTAAAATTAAACTTTTGGCAGCAGTTCAAAAGTTATCCGATTCACCTCGTTTTACGGTATATAAAAAGTCTGAAAAAAAGTAGGAAAAAGAAAAAAATGGTGAGTATTAGTGGGCACGTGCCAGTAATTTAGCTTGTTTGACCAACTTCAATTGAGATTCGGCACGGGTTAATATTATCGTAGACCGTAGAGGGACGAAATTCTATATCTGAATAGGTCAAGGCATTTTTAAAAAAATTAGGGGGTAACCGTTTTCAAATTCGCAAAAAAAAAAACTTAGTCGTATAAGGGACACCCATGAAAAATAAATAGCAGTGGTGCGGATGCGGAGCAACCGAAACCTGGTTTCCGCACTACAGTGCTGCCATCTTTTCAATATTATAAAAACTGATAGTAACTGCAGAATTTTGGTAAGTTGTAAAAATTTTTGAATTCGTCTAGAATCTATATCTTTTCACAGGGACGTGCCAACAGGGGGGGCAGGGGGGTTTTTCGCCCCCGCAGTTTTGAGAGTGAGGGGGTGAACACTATATTTCGCCCCCCCAGTTTTTCATGAAATTTTTTCAGGCATCTAATCCGAAAAACTTTTGAAACATTTTTTAATTCAACCCATCAGATTGTCTTATATTCTTGATATTATTCAAGAATCTCTCCACTTGATGGCCCAAAAACAGGTCAAACAGATTCTTGCCCCTCACCTCCTTAAGGTGAGGGGAGAGGGGGGGCAAGGAATATTGTTGTAAATAATGAATAATTTAAACTATTCAAAGCGCATTATTATCATCCATCTGATATGTGCTTAATATTTTCAATTCTTAACAGAAACTGGCCATTAAGTGGGCGGGGAGATTCTTGCCCCCTCGGTTTATGAAGTGAGGGGACGAGAAGTATTATTTTAAGTAATGAATACTTGTGCACCTGGCCTTTTTATCATTATAAGCGGATTTATGGGGCGGTTATAGGGGAGGCCCCCACCTTTTTGAGAAATTTTCATTTTTGTAATGGTAGGTAAATCAAGTTTTCTAGCACTTCAGAGACAGCTTGCCACCCTAGGGTCCTCTTTTGCCCATGATTATCATCCGTCTCATATATGTGCTTAATTTTTCCATTTTCTCCAGAAACTGACCGTCATGTGGGTGGGGAGATTCTTGCCCCCTCAGTTTGAGGTAAGGGGCGAGGAGTACTGTTGTAGTTGAAAGTAAAGAATAATTTAAACAATTGCGAAGGGGATTATTTATAAAACTGTTTTAAATCTTCAATTTGCATCTTATAGCTTAATATTTTAAATATTACCCAATCTGGGCAATTTTCTTGAAATTAATATTATTTAAATGCGTATTACTTTTAGTGTAAAAATTAGTAAAACAAATTTCTTAAAAACTTTTTGGTTTCATAGCTTTTTTCTTTCCAATTTTCGACCCAAACTTTCATTTTTTACTACTGAAAATTCAAATATGTTTTATGTTGACACAGAAAACTGTAAAAATTTTGGTCTTCAAGTTATTTCTGCTCGGTTACATTTGATAAAACACTATAGTTTAAAATTGCCTATTTAAAAAATTCTTCTGGGGAAGGACCCCCAGCTTCATTGAAAATTTAGGGTCTATTTATAATTTTTTCTTTGAAAATTATGTGGTTTACAAAGTCTCAAAATGATATAAAACTTAACTTTTAAAGGTAAGTTTTCAAAATATTTATGGGGGAGACCCCCAGACCCCCCATTTTTGCTTGAAGATAAGATTTTAAAATCTTGACATTATGTGTAACGTGATTCACTAGCGGATCCAGGGGGCTTGGGAGCTTTAGCCCCCCCAAAAGGAATGAGAACTAACAGTAAGAAAAAGGGGAAGTCGGAACTCATGATGGATGTGTATACTCAGAAAACTCCAAACGAGTTAAAATCCTGTTTTTAGGGTCAAATTTTCAGAAAATTTCTTGGAGAGGACCCCCAGGCCCCTTTTGGTACTTGGAACTCTATTATTTACGACTTTTTTGAAATAAGTTCGTCAAAATTCTAAAATGTAAATTAAATTCTTAAAAATGTATGTCCAAAATTCGGATTAGGAGTACCAAAACGAGTTGAAAACCTGCTTTTCAGAAAAATTTTCTGGGGAGGTCCCCAGACCCCTCTTTAGGTAATTAGAAGACGATTTTTATTTTGAAAATTCTTAGCCCCCCTATAATAAACAAATCCTGGATCCGACACTGACGTGATTCCAATGCTACTTTAAAAAGATTATGGTTATAATAAACCTACTGTTCCTCCCTGGGTGGTCTAAGTTGGGTTTCAAAATGTAACAAATGTATAAAAAGGAGTAGAAAATTTTGTTTTGAAGCTAAATTTCACAAAATTTTCAGGGGGAGGACCGCCAGACCCCCTTTGATGCCTAGGTGAAAGTATGATCTAAACAACCTACTTTTCATACTTTAACAAAGTTTGGCACATCATTCAGGTTATGGCCCTACAAAAAATGCTTCGCCCCCCCACTCTCAAAAACGTTGGCACGTCCCTGTCTTTTCATAACTTTTACAAATATTTTTTTGATGGTTTTGTTGGCTTTTAAAGTTTATCAAATTACCTTATAGTCAAAAGAATAAAAGGAGAAATATTAAAAATACCATTCTCGGTGTTGAACGCAAAGGACAATTAAAGTTAAAATATTTGAAAAAAGAATCATAAATCGGTGTTATTAAACCTAGGGTTCCTCGACCGAGGTGTGGTGGGGTGGTACAAATTTTAAAACTTTTCTGAGATGAAAACTGAAATTTATCCTAGATGAATAAAAAAACAAGTGCAAAAATCGTTTCAAGATTAATTAAAGAAATTCGCCATTTTTATATTTGATTCATGAAAATATGCATTAGTCAATCAATATAAAAGGATTTTTAAAATACAGGCAATAGAAACAAATGTTTAACAACCACAAAATAAACATTCACTGAAATGAAGTTAAACAAATAAGTGTCATACTTTAACTCTTAAACAAAACAATTGGTTACAATAGCTATTTGCCTTAAAAAAGTAACATTTTCAGTTTGTCACCTAGTTTTAAAGGGACAAGGGATTTTTGACACAACTGAGATTATTTCAGATAAAAGTGATATAATTGTGTTTTTTTTAAGATTGACCAGGTGTAGAGGAAAAAGCAGGAGGCAGGAGTTTTAAGAAAAATGTGCTACCATAAGTAGGAGAAATGGCAGGGCTGAACTAGATATTTTTCCTAGAGGGTGTGTGGTATAATTGCCCCAAAAGTTTTACATTATACTTACAGATTGAGTGTGGTGTTTTTAACACTTTCGAATTACCTATTTAAATTTAAGAACTCTTTAACTAAACACATTTTTTTACTAAACACATTTAGTCTAATAAAACATTAGAGTTGGAAACCAAATGGGAGGTTTCGGGGTCCTCTCCCAGAAATATTTCACGAAAAATACTGTTTAACTCATTTGGGACCCTTTCGAGTGACATCCGAAAAGGTTCGCCCGTTCTACGCCATAGAAACCAGATTAAAGATAGTGCCGGTACATGGCAATTTTCACTCACGTTTGACGTCATCGTACGGTGTTACACACTTAGCGTTTTCAGTCACGTGGTTTTTTTCTCGACCCCTAAATTAAAATATTTAATAACTTGTATACACTTTTTACTAAATATTTCATTTTACCTTACGGAACATTTGAATGTTTATGAAAATCTGACACATGCAACTTCCTCATTATAAACCTGTGTCTGAAGTGAAGTGTCCCAAGGTGGGCCATGTCCCAAGGTGTCCCATTCTCCTCTATTTTTAAAACTGTTTACACCATACTTAAACCCACAGTAATAAGATACAATTTACAACCTAAGTAAAAAGTGGGGGGTCCTTCCCCAGAAAATTTTTGGAAATTTGCAGCGTTTAATTTGAGACAGGGAAATTTTTAGGAAAATTAGTGTACAAATAGGTTTATAATTTCAGAGGGGGGTCGGGGCCCTCTCTCCCCTTAATAATTTTTTAATTAGCTCTTTCAAAGTACAATTTTACCTTATTTAGAGCACCTATGGGTGACCATCAAAAAGAATTGTCAATGGGACAATCAGAAAGAAGAAAGAATTAAAAAAGAATTGGGCTTAAAAGCGGCGGAATCGTTAAGCAGCATTACAAAACATGCGAAAATTTCGAGGGGGGTTGCGGGTCCTTCCCAGAAAATGTTTCGAAATTCACCCTTAAAAGTAGTGTTTTAATCTATATTTCAAGGGAAAACAGTCTTAGGGGGGTTGAAATCTTATACCTCTTAGGATACGGCCCTGAATAAAACACTTGATAAGAAAAAAACTAATTCGTTTTATTTTTATTAGTACACTAAAAAAGAAACTTAATCTCTAATAAGCGAATTGTGAATTCATGAGGGTTTCCTAATGAGAAATATGCGATTGTTTTGATGAGCACATTGAGGCTATATCTGGTTGAATTTTTGACGATAATTTCAAATAAACGCAAATAAGGAATTTTTTAAAAAGGCATTTATTTCTTCAAAATCGCAAATCCTTACACCCACAAGAAACGATTTAGCCATGGAAATTATAAGATCTTTATATTTCTTTTTATATCAGATCTTTTTAATTCAGTCATTTTTCTAAATTTTATGAATTTTTAAGTGTCTGAGAAATTTTCATTCACCTTGCATTCATAATATAAAGATTTTAAAAATATATATTCAGTACCCTTTTTTGTATTATTTCCTATTTATTAAAGTTTCTCACCTAAAAAACTTAATTCTAACTCATTTGTTTTATCAGCATTAAGCTAAGGCTCATTCATTTTTTTTAGCTTTTTTGCTAAAGGAAATCCTTCTCTTATAACCCTGCTGCTGTAGGATTATAAAATGCCCCCCCCCAAAAAAAGTGTTCCTCAATCTCCCATATAAGAATTTTTTTTAAGTGAAATCGAATTGTATTAGATATTCACAAGGGAGAAGGTGCATTAAATTTAAATCTTGCACCATAAACAAATAACACTAGTCGACAGTGGTTTCCTAACCACAACCAAATTACTATTTTTGTTACTTATTCATACAGTTATTCAAATATCTGCTTTTCGATTTTCAGCTTCTTTCCTTAACTTTTGCGTTTTAAGAGTCATTTTTGGCCCAATAGCAACCCTGCAATCCCATCCAATTAATTTATTTCTAGTATGTAGACATTTTTTTTAAATGGTGGCTATATTTTTTAGTACTGCAGTTCATTTTGAAAATTGACGAGTTTTCAGTGTTGATTTTGCACATTTATGCACAATACGTTTTGCTAAATTTGGGAACGGTTTAAATGACAATTCGACGGTAATATTTTACAGAAAAAGTGGGAACATGTTTTTTCCCACTGAATTGGGTTTAAATAGGTGACTAAAATGAAATCGTGGCCCCTCACGTGTGTTGTAGAAGTTAAAATGTTGCTCTTTTTTAAGTGCGGAGGAGTCAACAGTAGTTCTATGCAAATTACTATCCGTATAGTGGGGAGGACATTCAAATTATCTTAGTTATTTAATATCAATGACAAATACAGAAAAAAAAAACATTTCAAAAAGTATTTAAACGACTTTTTTTGCCATTAAGTGAAGGCAAACTCAAAGTCAGTATGAACCTCTGATTAAAAAAGAATTCACGACCCTGCTTATGAAGGAAAATTTTATAAAAACGCATTATCAGCTTGGAAATGGTTTTTAGAAGAGTGGTAAGATTATTTTTAGAAAATAGTACCGATCTACCGATAAAAATGTTTTAATCCCAATAGAAGGTTCTCTTTAGTCTTACCAAGCCATAAAACGTTGAGCTAAATAATAACTAAGTCATAAACTCTAAATTAATATTTTACATCCACGTTTGAACTTATTTCCGGAAAATCTCACTGTAGTCAATCATAAACAAGGGTAAAGATTCCCTTAGCCTTAGGACATTGACTCATACATATAGTCCACTGAAAATAGCGAAAAAAAGGGCCGAGCCTCCAACAAATTGCAATAAAAGGTTTCTCAACGGTTTTCAATTAGGAATGACCTCAATAATAACATACTAAAAATCGGACACTGGGAAATTTAATTTTTTTAAATTAAAAAAAATGGCCGAAAAAATAAAAAAAAAACAATATAATAAAACAAAATAATTAACAAAAATATAAATATTTTTTCTACATGCATGTAATACATGTTTTAAGGTTAATTTTCTATTGTGGTGCAGAAAAATATAAAATTTTTTTAGTAAAAATTAAAATAGACTTACAAGTTTTAAAATTATAAAAAATTCTTAATTATGTCAAACTCGTCTCAACACCTGGAAAAAATTGCAATAAACGCTTTTTAACCGGTTTTCACTTAAAAATGGCCTAATTAAATATATACTCAAAATCGGACTATAGGAATTTTAATTTTTTTAAATTAAGGTCTATTTTGAAGTATATTTCAATTTTTATAGCAAAAATATTAAATTTTTCTGCATCATCATAGAAAATTAACCTATAAACATGTATTACATGCCTCTAGAAAAAATATTAAATAATTTTGTTCCAGAATGCCTGTTTAAAAAAATAATTAAAAACTGTATTTCCCATTGACCGATTTTTTCCGTTTTTAGTACGTTGTTACTTATGCCATTTCTGAGTGAAAACCGTTTAAAAAGTGTTTATTGCAATTTGTTCCAGGTGTTGAGACTACTTTGACATAATTTAGAATTTTTTAAAATTTTGATGTCTATTTCAATTTTTATTGCAAAAATAATATTTTTCATGTAATAGGATCAAAAACCAACCTATAAACATGCATTACAAGCCTATATTATGGTATTAAAATTTAAAATTTTATTTAAAAAAATTAGTTATTTTGTTAATTATGTGTTCTTAGTATAATTTTACTGTTAATTAAATAAATTTTGATGAAAATATGCCAAAATATTACCTGTTTTCTTTTCTTTGGAAAATTATACTAAAAATTAAACTTCTTTAACTCGTAAAATTTTAAAATTTTAGTATGCTATTATTAGGATATTTCTAAATGAAAACAGTTAGATTTATCTCTTAATGATGTTTTTTATAGGTTTTTAGGGGGTTAATTTTTTTATATAGCCTATTATTCAAATTAATTTTAAAAATTGAAATTTAAAATTTTTTCCAAACTAAAGGCTATAATCTGTTTCAGCACTCCAAAATTACCTATTAACATGTATCACATGTCTACATTATAGTTTTTTTCCGGACATTTTTTAAAAATTTTAAAAAATTAAATTTCCCATTGTCCTATTTTGTCCGATTTTTAGTATGTTATATTGAGGTCATTTTTTAAGTGAAAACTGTTGAGAAACCTTTTATTGCAATTTGTTGGAGGTTCAGCCTTTTTTTTTTGCTATTTTCAGTGGATTAATAGGTCACAGCCTGATGGGCCACTAGACCCGGGCAGACTTTGATTTTTATTTGAATATGTCACTGAGAAATAGCAATTTTGGGCTACAGCTCTTGGTTCATTGAAAGATGATATTAACGCCACTTAAGAGACAAAAAGGGATAAAATCGCATCGTATTTAATGAATATTTAGTGGTTTTTAGTATTATATTAGCTGAAACATGTATAATCTTAATTACATGATAGTATTTATACTAAAATAATGAGATTAACTTAAAAATGAGTGTTTTCAACGCTTTTGTGCGTTTCTTACAGTAATGGTGCCATATTTGTAACAAAAAAACTGTACGTGATACAGCTTTTTCACAACTATTTCTGAATTCTATACACCCTGAAATTAGTCGGAAAAATACCTAATCTCATTTTTATTAAGGAAAAAAGTTTAGTTTTGTCGACTAGTGTAATCATACCACAAGGACACGGAGAAAAAACTAAAAATAGGATTAAAATTTAACTCGACACTTTCAAAAATCGGCAGCGTTTTTCATCAAGCACGGATCCTTGTTTAGCCATCAAAATATAAAATTCACATCATCTTCATTACTGGTGGTCATAATTTTGATGATTATCTGTGTCATTATTTTTCGAGTTTTATTTTTTGTACAAAAAATAATAATCTTTTTACTGGCACAAAAAAAATTATGTGTGCTCAATTCTCCACCTTCATTATCCTGAAAAATACTGTGTGTGAATACCCTATCTTCTAAAACTTATATAACTTCGACGAGGTTTCAACTGCGAACGCAATGTTTTAGCGCTGGTTGAGTTTTAGTTTTTAATCGAAATATTTTTCATCGTGAATTTATAACACTGGTCTACAAAAAAAACCCCTTTTTTTTGTGCCTGGAATATTAAAGCTGTTTTTGTACATATTTGACCCCTTGATTCAGAATATGGCATCCATTTTTACCCACCAGCTCTATACAGGGTGATTCAGATAAGTGTTTCATAACTTCTAGGGGAGGTAGGGTACATCAAGACGAACAAAAATTGGTACGGAAAAGGGGGTCGCAAATGATTTTTAAGGGGAGAAACCCCGGGGTGAAAATCAGGCAAAAAACTTGCATATTTGTGCAGGAAGAGACACAATGGTTCGATTCCGTAATTTTTTTACATCAAAATAATAAAAGTCGTCCTCTAAAAAGTAATTTAACTCTAACTTTTCCAGGAAGTTATCTTTTCACAGGAAAAGATACGTTTCGATCAGTGTTCGATATTGATGTACGGTCAACCAAATTTGGCAATTTATTATTGATTTGGCGCAATTTTTTTAGATTCGTATTTTATCTTTAAATCGGTAGCTCAGTTGGTAGAGTAACAAGCCGGAATCTTTTAACTCGCAATCATAAGATTGTGGGTTCTGTTCTGCCTATAATTTTAGGGCAATACACGGAGAGAGGACTATAAAAGGATGTGGGTTGGGGTTTTATTGCACGAGGTCAAAAAAATCTGACAAAATTAAAGGATGTATATTTTGATATTTTTATGGATTTTTCTAAATTGTAGTGTTCTTATTTACTGCAATTTTTTTCAGGGGTGAGCACGTGAGGAAAGTTAAAATCATAAATTACGATGTGTTTTAAATCGCTTTTTGTCTCAAAGCCCAAATTTTGACATGTTTAAAAAATAATTCGTAAAGATGTTGTTTCATTTTGTTCAGTAAATTTGCTCGGTACGAAGTTGTTATGAGAGGCGATCAGGCGATACGTAATAATATTTCAAATTTATTATTAATAAATGCATTTTATACAGGGTAATAGGCGGTTCGATTCCGGCCCTTGCCCTGGGTGAACTTTCTCTCTTCTGTGTCAGTGTTCTGTACCTTGAAATTTGAAGTATCTTAAATTTTTGAATCACAAAAATGTTAAAAGCTATGCGTCAAGATTGCACGAAGTGATCAAATTTCTAAGTTTGGCCACTACGATTCTCTTTAAAACATTAATAATACCTAAAACAAATACATAGAAATTTGAGTTGGCCTAAGAATCATAAAAAAGTATTTCGCCATACGCTATAAAACACCAACTAACCAGCCAACCAACCAACAAAAAATAAGTAAAAAAAAGATTTTTTAAAAAACGCTTTTATTGAAGTGTTCTAAAAGGTCAAAAATAATTTATTCGGTTTGACAAATAATTTATTGGGAAATAGAAAATAACTTTTTGGTAAGTAAAAAATAACTGATTTTCTAATCACTAAAAATAAAAGCGTGGGCCCTAGTAATTTATATATATTTTTAAATTAAAACTTTTTAATTTATTTTTTTAAATTTGTACAAATTCACCTGACGGTATGGACCCGTATAGGTAAATTCAAGTACAGTAACAGTAACATCTATGCCGAACGAGGATTCGAACCCCAGACGTACGGCTTTGCAGTCAGATGCTCTAACCACTAGGCCATTACATCGGTATTTATGTGTAATTTTACATAAAAAAATACCTAATAGAAAATTACTAGCGCCCACGCTTTTATTTTTAGTGATTAGAAAATCAGTTATTTTTTACTTACCAAAAAGTTATTTTCTATTTCCCAATAAATTATTTGTCAAACCGAATAAATTATTTTTGACCTAGAACACTTCAATAAAAGCGTTTTTTTTTAATCTTTTTTTTACTTATTTTATTTTTTACTTTTTAGTCATGGTATTTTTTTAAACAAAAACTAAAAAAACATTTATTTCAACCATATTTAATCTTATGTTCAATCTTATAATTTTAGTTTTCTACTATATGATGGCTACGCGAACAACAGTTCAGCGCTGGCGACGACAAAAAAATGATCCCGCGACTCAATCCGAGCCGATTCCCCAATTTTGAGGGAGGGGTGACACACGAGAAACAACAAAGTTAATTAAAATCTATTTAATATCGCATCCGCTCGCTCACCGATGAAATCCATCCATATAAAAAAGATTCACAAGAAAAAGAAAATGCATTCAATAAAATAAAAATAACCAATCGTAAGCCCCGACAAAAATAAAACTCAGAATTAGTGTATCAAGGAGCAAACAGTATTATCCACTCTTTTCAGTAGTCCATAAATTATAAAAGTAGTATATTTTTCTTCTCTCTCGGTTCCTCGGGATGGGGAACCAATTTTCGGTGATTTCTCGCTTTTCTGGCGATCGATTTCTTTCTCGCAGTTATTATCTTAAAAATCGCTAATTATCTTAATTGGAAGGTAGGAAATCTCGTTTTGAAGATTGAATATTGTGGTCATATACCCTAATATATTATCTTACAGGTTTTGGGAGCCATTGGCATAACGGAAGTGTCTCAAATTTGAATTAAACGGATAATTAAAAACACTCGTTAATTACCTTAATTACGGAGGTTTTGACTAGTTGATTATTGAATATTGCATCTTCATCGGGTTAACACCATGGTGCAAAGTTTCAGAACTTTATATCGTTTGGAAGTGCCTGAAATTTTAATGTACAAGAATTGTAAAAATCAAAAAGTGATTAATCGTCTATAATTATCGTAATTACTGGGCAATTCTCGTTTTGACTTTTGAATATGACGAAGTTATGCCTATTACACAATTATGCACGTTTTAGGGGGCATAGACTTTTGGGAAAGGTCTCAAATTCCGGTTTTTCTGTTAATTAAAAATACTCATTAATTAACTTAATCCTTTGGTTGATTGACTAGATAATGGTTGGATATTAGAGTGTCATGAGGGTTACACCGATGTGTAAAGTTTCGGGGCCCTAACATATCGGGAAGTGCCCGAAAATCGAGTTTTAAAATTCCATCCGTAAAACGCCGCCAAAAGCAAGTAGAATAAAAGCGTTTAAAAAAGTATTTGGCGATCACGGATTGGCGACTTTTTTTCCTACCGAATGCAAAGGGCTTACTGATTGGAATAGTAGAAGTTTTAGTAGTTAAAATTTAGTGGACGGAATTGAACAATTGTGTCTCTTCCTGCACAAATATGCAATAGGGTGGGCCGAAAAAAACTTTTTATTTTATTTTGAAACGCTATACCACGGAAAACTTGCCTCTGGGGTAGAGAAGTAAAATGCAACAAAAATTTTTAAAATCGGTTAAAAATTCCAATAGCGCATTGCACCTAAAGTTTGAAAAAAATAGGCTATTTTCATTACTTTTCAAAAAAATCAAATTAAATCAAATAACTTTTATAAAAAGTATCTAAAGGCATATAATAGAATAAAAATGTGGAGAAAACATATTTAATTGAAAAAAGGTGGTATTTTACAATTAATTGGTAATATAAAAACATCTAAAAATACACGTTTTTACCAGAAATCCACATATTTCGTATGAAACAAAAAAAATATGAAAAACAATTTTTCATTACTATACTACCTTTCTAGCTATCACTCAGTAACCCCCTTAACAGTTAAAACATGTTTTATAGTTCGCTTCGCGATCGGAGCTCGCTCGTTGCACAACAAACCGCATCACTATCTCTCACCGAAATAAAAACGTATTTTATATTTTGAAACGCTATACCCCGGAAAACTTTCCTCTTGAGTAAAGAAGTAAAATGCAACAAAAATTTTTAAAATCGGTTAAAAACTGCCTTTGTACAAGGGTCCTAAAATTTGAAAAAACGTGCTATTTTCATAACTCTTAAAACATCAAATAACTTCTATAAAAAGTATCTAAAGGCATAAATTAGAAGAAAAATGTTAAGAAAAAATATATTTAATGGAAAGAAAGATCTTATTTTACAATATAAGGTTGCACTATAAGGTTACAGTATTTCGCCTTTTTTTCTTCAAAAATCACATTTTTCGATTGAATTAAAAAATTATTATTCCTGATGGTGCATAGTATGTAGTCCTTAACTGGTTATTAACTTCTTTTGGTATTTTGAAAGAAGACTTGATTGAAAAATTTGGCATTGAAGGTCTTGAAAGATTAATAGTTCTTATAAACCCATCTCCTGACATTCATACCGATGACTTTTCGTGATGCCCTCTGTGTTACTAATTTTACACAACGTTCGACTGTTTGTGTGTGACATGGGAATCTGTTAAAGTTCCAGTCATTATCATATTCTCTTGATCGGTGAATCTTCGTAGTATAGGTGGGGAGAAAGAGAAGCAGTATTCCAGCTAATCTATATATAGTCTACGTATGTTCTATATATGGTCTGTAGCTTGGAAATTAGGTTTTGGGGGATGGAAACTCCTAACTGACTTTCTTTTAGAAGCTGAGTTTCTAGCCTTAATTGTTCTTCTAAACCAAACTCCCTCATATATGATCCCTTTTATCTATGATCATGCCCAAAAGCAAGTTTTCAGAATGAGCTAAAAAGGCATTAGGTTTAATCATTAGATCAATGATTTTTAATAACTTTTCTGGCAAAAATCTAGATGTTTCTATCACTTCAAACACGTGTCCAGGTCAAATTTATAACCATTTACTTTTCTAAATAAAGAATCACACAGACAAATTAATTTGATTTTAATATAAAAGAAATTGAAATATTATGTTCATCTGTTGGATTATCAGTACTAAAATACAGTTTATGTTATAGTACTGATAAATAATCCAACAGATAGAGGAACATAAGATTCTTTCAAACTACCAAAAGAAGTTAATAACTAGTAAAGGACTACATTTTGTTAAAAACCAAACTATGCACCATCAGGAAAAATAAATTTTTAATTCAATCGAAAAATGCGATTTTTGAAGAAAACAAAAGGCGAAATGCCAAGTGTAACCTTATTGTGCAACCTTATATTGTAAAATACCATCTTTCTTTCCATTAAATGAATTTTACTTAACATTTTTCTTCTAATTTATGCCTTTAGATACTTTTTATAGAAGTTATTTGATTTAATTTGATTTTTTAAGATTTATGAAAATAGCATATTTTTTTCGAACTTTAGGACCAATGTACAAAGGCAATTCTTAACCGATTTTAAAAATTTTTGTTGCATTTTACTTCTCTACTCAAGAGGCAAGTTTTCAGGGTTTCAAAATATAAATAAGTTTTTATTTCGGTGAGAGAAAGTGATGCGGTTTGTTGTGCAACGAGCGAGCTCCGATCGCGAAGCTAACTGTAAAAAATGTTTTAACTGTTAAGAGGGTTACTGAGTGATAGCTAGAAAGGTAGTATATTAATGAAAAATTGTTTTTCATAATTTTTTTTGTTTCATACGAAATATGTGGATTTCTGATAAAAACGTGTATTTTTAGATGTTATTATATTACCAATTAATTGTAAAATACCACCTTTTTTCAATTAAATATGTTTTCTCTACATTTTTATTCTATTATATGCCTTTAGATACTTTTTATAAAAGTTATTTGATTTAATTTGATTTTTTTGAAAAGTAATGAAAATAGCCTATTTTTTTTCAAACTTAAGGTGCAATGCGCTATTGCAATTTTTAACCGATTTTAAAAATTTTTGTTGCATTTTACTTCTCTACTCCAGAGGCAAGTTTTCCGCGGTATAGCGTTTCAAAATAAAATAAAAAGTTTTTTTCGGCCCACCCTAATATGCAAGTTTTTTTTGCCTGATTTTCACCCCGGGGTTTCTCCCCTTAAAAATCATTTGCGACCCCCCTTTCCCTACCAATACTTGTTCGTCTTGATGTACCCTACCTCCCCTAGAAGTTATGAAACACTTATCTGAATCACCCTGTATAGTTTTTAAGATATTTTAAAATTAAGTTTTTAAGACTTGTTCTTTTCCAAGACAGATAAAATCATATTTTGACAATTTAATTTAATGTAATGCAGTTTTAGATCGTAAATGATCATTTAAACGAAGTTGACTGATCAAAGTCTTGATTTTTTTCCAAAAATACATAAATCACATGTGATTTTCACATAGATTTTCAGATCGAAATTTGTGGTAATAGTTTCATCAATCATGCTAATTGATATGATCACTTCTCCCCCTAAAAAACAATTCGATCGAGACTTAGATGTGCAAGCATTTGGTGGTTATAACTTTCGCATAATATTCTTCGGTTGAAATTTTACGTTTTTTGTAATCATCAAACTTAAAATGCGATAGGGTGCTTAAGATTTTACACCATGTTTTACATTAAATGCAAAGTAGAATTAAAAATTTTAAAAAAGTAGTTTAGATCACAAAATATTTGATTCTTCATCTAAAAATCACTTGAAAATAATCGCCGACAGATAGATAACCCTTTAGAATTAGTTTAACATGCATTAAAATGTATTCACTGAAATGAAACCCGATTCAAAAACGTCTATTAGCTACAGACACCCACAAGAACGTGTCCGTAGGTACAACACTGGTGTCCAAAGGCATAACATCAGGTTTTTTTGCATTCAAAATTCTATAAAAAATAAAATAATTGAGATCTGACTATTTCTAATATCAAAATTAGAAATTCAAAATCTCGGGGATTCACTCCATATATCCCATTTTATCGTAATGGGATAGATGGAGTGAATCCCATAATTACAGGGGAAGAAAAGTATTAATGTGGTGATGCACTAAAAAAACTTTGAGGGTCTAAAACAATAAATTTATTGCATAAAATTTAAATAATATTTTAAAGAGCTGATTTCACGTTAGCAACTAGATAGCATCTGTTTAAATCATTCAAAATCGAACACAAGTTCAAATTTCCGATTTTTCCTGAATTTTAAAATGCGGTGGCCGAAGGCAGCGTTTCTTTAACCCGGGGTTCCGCCGGAACCCTATTTTAGAACAACCCTAAATACATTATGGATCAGTCAGCCAAATTCAGAAAAATAAAAAAAACACTAACTCAGGCGAACATAATCTTTGTCGGACCTGTTTTTAAATAAATTTGTCAAAACTGAAAGCGTATGAAAGAATACCTGAGTGGGTTTGTATTCCAAACGAAGATAATTAGACTTAATAGACTAAATTAAAAAAATTTTTTTGCTGTATTTTAACTAATACCCACTCAAAAGGAGTGAAAACACTACTTTTGATTTGAGGGTCAAATTTCAAAAGAGATTTCTGGGGATTTTCAAAGAAATTTCCCCATCCCACTTAAAACTTTCACGTTTATTTTTAACTTTTTTCTATAGAAAATTCTGTGGTTTACAAGGAACTGTTGGGCCTCAATCCGAGCAAAAACTCTTCTTGAAGAGGCATATTTCGAAACCTTTTATGAGGAAAACTCCCCTCTAAAATTTTCAGACTCCTGTTATAAAGTGTTTTTCCCTTCAACATTCTGCTGCATCCAAGAAGCTCTTCCCCTTGGGTGTTCCCCGAGGAGTTTGAAAAGGTGATAAAACAGTAGCTTAAAGGAGAATTTTCAAAATAAATTTCTGAAGGAGAAAATTCAAAGGAGAAATTTAAAAATAAATTTCCCCTAGCCTACTTGAAATTTCGATGCTAATTATAATTTTTTTCTTTGAAAATTCTGTGTTTTACAAGAAACTGCTCTCTTCAGATGTAACCCAAAGAGTTTTAAAATGCGCTGAAACACTAGAGATCCAAAGTTCGAAAAATTTTCTGGGGACGAATCCCCCCCCCAAATTCCCCTCTAGGAGTTGGTCATCCTGCGGTCTCAAGAAGCTTTTTTTCCATGGGTGCTCCACAAAGAGTTCGAAAGGGGATAAAACACTAGCTTAATGGGAAATTTTAAAAAAACTTCTGAGGGAGGACAAAATAGTAAGAAAAAATAATTTTGCATGGACGCTTGGGGTTCCCCGGAACTTTGACATTCTCAAAAGGGTTCCGTGAGAGAAAAAGGTTGGGAAACGCTGGCACCGAAGGTACAATAACCGTCCTTAGGGTTATAAAAGATGACTTTAAAAATAAATAGCTTACTCTCATAGGATTTTGCTATTCCTTTGGGTCCCAATAGATAGTGTATGAATTTTCAGCCCCCTAAAATGACACAGGACTGTCCAACGAATTTTGGGGTTGCTCGAAAAGGTCAATTATTAAGGTTTTGGCCTAGTAATAATACGGTAAATAGTTATTAAAGTCACAAGACTCGATTTCACGAAAGAGGGTTGCCGAAACGACTTGCATGTGGAGGAGGCCAATTTATTTGATTGAGTGATCGGAAATTAAGTGATTTTGCACTTAGCTCATTGTTAATCTGAATAACTCAATAATCGGATGAGAATAAGAATACACAATCTAATAAATTAACGTAAATTCAAACTCAAAGAATCTTAATTAAAATCACGGGTTTTAAATTTATCGAACCAAAACGATTTGTTATAAAAAAGATTTTTTACGTTATTATTCTTCCCTCTCCCATAAACATACTAAAAGTTACTTTTTCGATCAATAATTCAGATTTTCAAATAAAAGCTCGTACTGACATTTTAAAGAAAATTATAAAGCAAGTAAAATTTGGATCTCCCGGGAAATTTATGTGGAATTCTTATAATCTCTTTGGTCAAAATTAATACATCTACATCGAAGTAAGACTGCTACAGCTAAAAAACACGATATTTCTTTTTTTTCGGGGGGGCATAATTAGGTAATCTGAAAAGTTCGAGCTACTGGGTCGAGATGAGATATGTTGGGATTTTAACAGTTTATGTTTATAAAATTTAGTTATTTGTTATGCTTACTCTTATTAAGCCTCAATAAAAGTCAGAATGCCAAAAAAGCACTAAATTTTATTATAAGCTGTTAATATAAAATCCCTACAATCCATTTTACCCCGCAATGACCATTTTACCCTACCACGTTTAAATCCTCATCTCACCTAAGTCTCCCTTGTGTGTGGATTATATTTATCAGAAAATGTCCTTCATTTCAGCTGAAAATGCTAAATTTTCTACTCATTTAATTTTTTTGGGCGCCATTTAGCACTTTATCTTTATCCTACTAATGTAGTTAGATCCAAAACTGCAAATACCCTACACCCTGCACGCCACATACATACACTGATCTTTAATACCCCTGTACCCTGTAATACCACTAACTACCCTTAAACTCTCCATCCATTAAACTCTAAGTCCATAAGTACTGATGAAAATCATAAAGAAAATTAAAAACTTCTGCGATAGCATTTCCAATTTACACTTTTTACTTACGATGAAATATTTTTGAAACCTTTTCTCTGTGAAATAATATATTCCTCAGTTAAAATAATTTTAAATTATCCATACCTGTGTTTAATTGGCCGTAATGCCAATTTACATTCCCTGATTAAAAAATAAATTTAAATGAAATGATTTTACTAAAATTTTCAAAAACTGTTTGCGAGTGTCATTGATTCAAAATTTATGATGGGATCCGAAGATACAGAAGTTCGTAAAAAAAGCGAAAACTTTGGAAAACATCCCTTATAATTAACGCTGGGAATGTTTTAAACGGGTTGTAAACCATCATTAGGTTACATATTATAGCTCTAGACTTTTAATTTTCTCATAAATTTTTTAAATTTATGAACTACATCACTACCAACAATATCCTTAGCCTTTAGGATTATAACTAGGGAATCCCCACCCCTATTTCGAAAACCCCGATAGTTTTAAATTTATCGCTCCTAAATATGCATCCAAAAGTTAAACCATTCAATAAAATTGTTCAGTCGACTTTCTAAAACTCCTTAAAACATATTTAACATAATTTTTTAAATAAAAAAAGCTTAAGTGTTAAAGCAATGGCGACACAGATTCGATTCAGCCCGCTTGGTGTGTGTTAGACGACCTCAAAGAAAATTATTTTTTCCTATTATAACAGAATTCGAATACTCTTGAAACCAAGTATTCGTAAAGAAAAGATTTCAAAGTTTCCCCTAAATTCTTCAAAATCTGCACATCTATTCCTAATTTTTTGAAAAATAGGAAAGAATTAGGAAGTTAGAAATTTTCGAAGAGCCAATTGCTCATTTAAAAGAAGTTTACGAATAGATCGAAAACTCCCAATGGAATTTTAAAGCGTAGGAATGAAATTTGAAATCACATCGATGAGATAAATCTAAAACGGAATGATTTTTCTCACTTTGAGGGTTTCTAGAAAGCTTTAAATTTAGGCAAGAAGCACAACCAGCGGGCGAAAGTTCGATCATTGGGAACCGAAGCTTCGCCGCGCCGTGCTCCCAGTTTATAGCTTTCCGCGACGTCCGCTCGGAGTCTATATAAGCTCGCGGCGCAGGAGGTTTGTTTTTCACTCAGACTCGAACGTCTCGTAGGTCGGCTGTTTCATCTCGCTCTCTCGGAGTCCCTTTTTTCTACACGTCAACGCACTCAAGAAATCGCTTGAAAATGTCCGATGCTGCCGAAGCCGCTCCAGCCAAGAAGGCAAAGGCCGCGACCAAAGCGAAAAAGCCGAAGACTTCTCCCTCTCACCCTCCCATATCCGACATGGTGAACGAGGCTATCTCGGTGCTAAAGGAACGTGGCGGGTCCTCCGTTCACGCCATCAAGAAATACATCCAGGCCAACTTCAAAGTCAACGTCGAAAAGCTCTCGCCTTTCATCAAGAAGTACCTGAAAACGGCCGTGGCCAGCGGAGGCCTCGTCCAGACCAAGGGGAAGGGGGCCACCGGGTCCTTCCGCATCGGGGGAAGCAGCGCCGGCGGCGTGAAAAAGCCGAAGGCAACCCCTGCCGCCAAACCCAAAAAGACGGCCGCAGTCAAGGCAGCTAAGCCCAAGAAACCGAAGGCAGCCGCCGCGACTCCAAAGAAGAAGGCTGCCGCGAAGCCCAAGAAGGCCGCTGCGCCGAAAAAACCCAAGAGCAGCCCCGCAAAGAAAGCCAAACCTGCCGCCCCGAAAAAGAAGCCTGCAGCCAAGAAACCCAAAGCTGTCAAGCTTGCTGCAGCCAAGCCCAAGAAAGCCAAGGCAACTCCAAAGAAGGCAGCGGCAAAGAAAGGCAAGAAGTAAACTTGACTGTTTTTACTGACTTCATCTTGTTTTTAAATCATGAGAACTCTTACATGTGGACGAGTCATGTGTTTATTTAAAAACCCATCTTGAGAAATGGAATCATTTGAGGTGAGCGGTCATTCAAGATTTTAAGACACCCTAAATTTTTAAATGAAATTTTGGTACTTTTCATAAGTTGAATTTTAAAACTACGCCTTTAACAGTGTATTTTAATTGTTGGAAAATTTTACTGTTAGATTTTACTACCAAAAATTCGTATCTGCTGAAGTTATTTAAATTCTACACAACATTATTTCATATTAATCTTAATCTGTAAATTCTGAAGAAAGAAAATGACCGGAGTTGTATATATTTCTCATTGTATCATAACATTGTTCTCACATTGATATTCAACTATCCAAACATGTATTGGAGTTTCATTAAGTTTAATAATGTGAAGTTCATGTGATTTATTAAACATACCTTTTTCTATTAAACATGATTCATTTATTTCTTGGATGCATATCATATCCATTGTAATTCTTGGTAACTGTTCTTTAAAATTTCAAAACACTGAAGCTGATTTTGTTTACTTTTATGTTAACTGTTATAATAAAGTTATATTTTTTATGTACAAGAGTATTGGAGTTTCATTAAGTTTAATAATGTGAAGTTCATGTGATTTATTAAACAAACTCTTTTCTATCATGTACAAGATTTTATTTCCTTATCCTTATAAGCATTTGGGTAGTTTTAGTGAAGAATCAGCTTTGAATTTTAAAAAATCCTTAAATTGTTTTAGTTTTGGAAAGTAAATGAAACTAGCTACTTGACCCAAATTGGTGTAGCAAACTTAACTTTGCGTCATGTTAAAACTATACTTGTGTATTATCCAATTGACTGTTCAGTGGTGCAGCTATAGGAAGTCTGAGGGCCTTGATGCTCTCAATTTCAGCAGCACTGTCAACAGAATAATATGGAGATCAAAATATAACTTGTGTAATTTCAAACTACCTCTTTGGCTCTTAAAATTTGGATTGCAGTAATAGCAGAATTTTTCAGGTGCTTAAAATTTTTTTATTTTTCATTGCTCTTAGGAACTAAAGCCTGGCTCCTATTGGTAAACAGCTGAGAACTGTATAGTTATGTATTGGTGAAGGAAAATAAACCACCTTCTAAAAGGAAAAGTTTTAACACAAAATTAAATAATTTTTTAATTATATTGCCTATTCTCACCTACCAAAGTCATATCAAGTAAGAAGGAGCCTTGGATGTGGATTTTCAGATGTTGGATTTATTTTATTGTGGAGAGAGGACTTAACCTCCTCCTTTAGATCCCCCTAATTCCAATATCCTCTGAAAAGATTTTCTGTCAATGCAACTGAAAGTAAGATAAGTATGAAACATCTCTAGAAAGAGTCCTCCTGCTGCCTTATTTACCCACAGCTCAAATGATGACCGACAACCATTGAGATCTAATTATTATCATAAATTTTACATCCTAAAATAATCAATGAATTTAAGATTTAATAATGGATGGGGGATCTATGGTTGTTATCATTGAGTTGTGGGTAAACTTGGTGGTTGGACACTTTCTAAAGCTGTACCATAAATATTGTATTAATCATTGTTTTTCAAAAGCAAATTGAAACATTAACACTGGATTAAAATTTAAATGATCAAGTCATTTTTAAGTGCAGTAGGGTGGGTTGGGGTAAAATGGGTCAATTTTAAGGTACTTTCACATTTTAAGTTTTATTTCATCAAAACTATTACTTTTTAAGGATTTCTTTCAATTGGATCTTGACATTACAATCCTTCAGAACATTTTCATCTAGTTTTATCAAATATTTTTTAGTTATAAGTTGGTTAAACTTAGCATTAAAAGTAATGACCTATTTTACCCCAATGTGGGGTAAAATGGGTATCATTGCAAAAATATGTCAAAAATATATTTATTACTAAATATACATGAAAATAAGAAAAAGGCAATCGGCTAAGCCGTTTTCATCTGAAAAAATTTGTTTTAAGTTGTACTTTTAGGAAATTGTAAACGTCTGAAGTTAATGACCATTGTTCCAAATATAGCAATTAAAATACTTCATTTAGAGAAAAAATAAACTTGTTTGACAGTTCAATGTATATTTGAAGGAAATAAGTTAAAAACATTGTTTTTACTTAATACAAAAGGCCTCTTAACTATGACCCATTTTACCCCAAGTACAAAATATCGTTATAAAAGATAAATATTTTATATTTTTCTAAGCTGATTGGCTTGAAATGTCTCTCGGACTTTCTTTTATGGAAAAATATTACAAAAGTCTGCTGTAATTTATTACAATATATAGATATTTTGGAAGTTAGTAAACCCTGTTTTTTCGATGGCATCATTTACGGTTCAAATTAAATATTTTTTCAGTCCTCAAATTCATAAATCTTAATTTTTGACGGTCGAAAAAGGTTGCCAGCATATTAAAGAATATAATTAAAAAAATTAGTGAAAAAAATTCAATTTAAATTTGATTCATATCGAGTTAATTAAAACTGACCTATTTTACCCCATGACCCACTTTACCCCAACCCACCCTACTTAAAACAGACCCTTTTCTGTATAGTTTTACGAACAAGATGCATTGGTCAACAAATCTAATATTAAGTAGTATTACTGTATAATTTCCCCCCTTTTTTAGTATTTCGTAATAGGTTTGTTTAATATAAATCAAAAACTTTTGCGGTACGTGCAGCAACAATGATCTAACTCCTACAGCTTTACAATTGGAGTAAGCTCCTTTTGTAGCTGCAGGCACTATTGATAACAAAGGGGAAAGTCATTTTTTTAATGAATTATATCCGTAGAAAGATTTTTTTCCTTATAAGATAATTTTTTACTCATCAACTAAGGTAAATGTGGGTATTGTGGACACTGTACCAATAGTGGCCACATAGCTGATTAATTTTAAATAAAATTAGTTAGAGGCATCAAACAGCTTCAAAATTCATAGGCATAGTAGATTGTACAATCAGGTAAGCTGGTAAATTACCACCGATATCACAGATCAGCATGGGAAGGATATTTAAATATTTGAAAATAACAACATCGGCCGAGTGACTGAAATTTGATTTTGCTTATTGAATCGCGTAAGGAAACGGGTATATCGGAACTGATTTTTTTGTATTTATTACCGTTTGATTGACTTTTAAATTTATATTAAGATAAAGAAGAGTGTATAAAATGATAATAAATAAAATTTATTTAAAAATTTTGACTTTACGAGGATTTATGGGGGTGGCCACTATACCAACACAAAATCTTAGATTTTCCAATAGTGGCCACTGCAATGGCTTCTAATAGAAACTTAAATAACATTGAATTTGGATCAGTTTTTCTTCATAAACTGTTGACTGTGCTTTAAAATGAGTGTTGTATGAATTTGGTTTCATTCTGGCTTCGGGAACCAAGGTTTCCAAAACATTGAATTACCTCGCAAATCAGCTACAGCGTAGGCTTTGGGCCGGAAACTATCAAGTATTTTTTTAAATAAAGCTAATTTGATTTGATACAAAATACATATAGTTGGGAAGGAAGATTCAATTAGAAATAAACGACTATACCAAAAAAAACCCATCAATTTCATGCATAAACCCCTCATATAGGCAGAAAAAGAGAGGTGTCCACTATAGATGCAAGATGTGTCCACCATAGATACAACAGCTTGTCGGGTGGCTCTACTAGTTCTTAGGGAACCGTATTATCATCACCCTAGCCGTTATAATGTATAGTGGTTAGTGTATATTGACTGCGTTGGAACAAAATAGAACGAACCAATTCGGTTGATTTGTTTAAAAATACACACATTTATTCTTGATTATGTATATATAATAATACATTCCATTAATTGAATAATTAGTTTTCTTAGTGGATATCAAATAGTACATATCATTCGCATGCATTAGCGTTCTAATTCGAGCCTTATTGGCTAAATTATTCAAATAAAATATGATCACACATCAAAACATATCAATGATTAAATAATATTATAAGTATATGTATACATACATAGGCACTTGGCACATACTTAACATGCACATCTTCAACACATTATACAATTATTATCCCAGGCATTGTTCCCACTCATGGTCCGCAATATCATTTTTAATGAGGATTCTCTTATCATTACTTTCTAATTCTTCCTATTCATCCCTACGAAGTAACTTCCCAATCCTCCAATACACTAATTCCTATCCTTTACTTTTACCCTAAAGTTTAAGCTGGGATAAAACCCGCTGAATTAATGCTTACATTAGTTCACTTAATATGTAATACATTGCAAATTACTAATATCATTAGTAGACCGAGAAAGAATGCCTGAGAGCAATATCATGCGATAAACCATGCGCCTTATGGACGCATAAATTGAACACAAAATTTACAATACACATTTATGCAATAATATACTCATTATATTTAATGCTTGTGATAATCTGGACTGAGAGGAGAATTGGGGAAATTGCACCTACCTAAGAGAAGCAGCCTAGAGCTCCTCATTGTCCTCTGCTAAGTCAATCCGAGAGTGATATAGTGTTCACAATTGGGTTTCGCACCCGAGAATAGTTATTCTTGAACGATTAGTAATTCTTGATGATCACTTAAACAAAATGCACATTTTCTTACGAACTTAATCGCGCACTCGGGAAAAGATATCTTCTTGGATGCTAAGGGGTGTCCGATTATCTCGGGCCGTTGGCCAAAATCTTCGGGAGCCCAGCTCCGGAGGGGTAAGGAGTTTGTAATTCTTAATCACCGGAAGGTAAAGATTTTATGAGAGGTTTTCCGTCGTTCCTGACTTTAAATACGGCGCCGCCCACCTTTGGGTGGTGCTACCTTTGACCACTCGTGAGGGACCACCTACGCCCCCTGGGACTGTCCTGGACTCCTCACCCAATCTCCACGTTCCTTATTGTGTTGACCCTAGCCTATGGCAGAGTTCTTAGTGTTCCCCAGTGTATTCTATGTGGCCTATGGCGAGGCACTCTTCCAGCTTTGTTAGCCTCGAATTTATGGGTGACCATCGCCCTGCTTGCCGCTTGCCCCAGGTGTGCATACCAAATTTCCCTTTATTTCATCTAGCTTTGCCCTTGTGCCTCCCAGACCCTTTGTAACCCCCTTCTTGTTCCGGCGGTCTACCTGTCTCGTAAATTCGTCATCGTGTTTTCGCGCAGCTCTCCTTTCTCTTTTATTCCCGCTGTGGTGCGCTTTTTTTTGCCCCCTTTTCCACGGGGAACTTGTGTGGTCTTTCCGGAGGGAGGTGATGCAGGTGGCCGATGGAATGTGTTTTGATTCCAGCTGGCCAACAGAATCTACCCTACTCCCGCCAAAAAAAAGGGTTATGCAAAGGCAGAAACCTTTTTTTTTCTTACGAGAAGGAAAAGAATTTTAGAGAGGGTTACAAGTGCCTGAGGTTCACCCCCTCCTGCTCAGTCCAGTGGTTTGCACATAACATCCAGAAAATGCTAAATAATTGAACGGGTAGTGAATAGAGTAAATAAAAGCTTACTGGAAACCAACCAGAAAGAAAAATATAACATAGGGATAACATAAAGATAGTATAATAACATAGGAAAGACATATAAATGATCCTTACGTTTAATTACTCCTTGCTGCGATGCTAATTGCCAGGAAGTGAAGTTAGTGCGGTAACATCCGGGAGCAACTTATCCTTTAAATGTGTATGCCCCATATGATGGCCACGCATACGTCAAGCGTCCTTGGCGATGCGTCCCCATCCATGGAAATGATGTTATTCCATCAGGAATAAGGAAGCATTGGATTGCTCCGAAATGTATGTGCACCCCAGAGTCAAGTGCTCGGGCACCCCACCTCCTGGAAAATAATGCATCTTGCATGGTTATATATTAGCCCGAATTAGCATGCAGGAAAGTAAAGAGAAATATGTAGAATATGCATATAAGAGAAAAAAAAAACTAGATAAAAGAAGTTAATTAGTAAAATTCACTAAATAAAAGTGAGTTCATAATTGAGAGTTCACTAAATAAAAGTGAGACCATAAGTGAGAGTTCACTAAATAAAAGTGAGTCCATAAGTGACAGCTTATCTCTGTTTGCAGCAGCAGGTGATGAGGGTAGAGACGATCGTGATGGTAAGTCCAATGGCTAAAAGTGCTGCTCCGGCGAATTTTAGAATAAAGAATGCCGAGTTAAGGCTGGGAAAGTGGACCCACTCGAACAATGAGCCTTGGGTGCTGGTGGCTGTTTGTTCCATCGTTTTGCCCTGCATTTTTAACAGTTCAATGGAAGGCTCGTCCAGGCAAAATGATATTTGGCGACACTGAATGTTCGAGGACGATTGTAGGCAAATCTTGTCCTCGAAGCACTTTGTTTCAGCCAGGAGCTTCACTGTGATGGTGGAGGGCGCGACTGAGAGCTCGACTGCCTTAGTATGTACCTGGATGCTCTCGAAGGTGACGGAAACTAGTCCCGCCTTGCATGATGATTTAGCCGTGAGAGTGAGCTCGGCCAAAATCCCGCACTTGTAGCATCCGGATACCTCGTAATTTGAGCCCTCAATAACGGGGCAGACTGCGTCCCGCTGGACGGATATTTCATAATTGGAGAAGTGCAGCTGAAGCTTGATGGCCGACGATGCGAGAAGTTTTGATCGCAACCGTCCCTGGTGCAGGTGCAGGCTGTGAAGTTCCCTGGTGATTGGAAGGCGGCCTTCCTGCGTTTCCACCATGGTGTTTACTGCCTGAGTGTTCTCTATGCATCGTAGCTGGTCCTCGAAGAAGGCACAGTCGGCGAGGTCCTTGGCGAAGAGGAAGGTCTTTGTGTAAGACGTATTGGCCTGCACCGCTCCGATGAGGTTCGCCACTGGATCGTTCTTTTCACTCCCCATCACCAGGTAGCCTTCGGAGGGGTTGTCGACGCTGGTGACCAATTTCTCTGGGATGAGCATTGTAGATTGGTCATACGCCCCCAGAAGCTTCACTTTTATTCCGTCGATCGCTATTGTTTTGTCTCTTAGGGTGGCCCGGGAGGTTGTTCCATTTCTGGAATGCTCTAATGCCACTTTGTAGCCGCATTTGTAACCAGTTATTTTGGAGACCTCATAAGACTTTTCCAGCTGTGGCACGAAGTACACGCGCTTGAACGCGCAGGCCGGTGTGTGGCTTATTATGCAGCCGTTTCCGCGGTTGCTCGGCTCACACGTTGAGTATCCGCTGTACGATCTGGCCTCCATCGTCTCTGCCTCGAAGTTCAGTCCGTCGTATGAGTGAATAGCGCAATGTTCGCCCCAAGCGCAGTATTTGTTTTGGCTGCAGGTGATCTGTGATTGGGAACGGGTCTGTACTGGGAAGGTGTAATACAGTCTTTGTGTCGAGAAATGACACTCCACCGACTCCAGGGTGATTTTTAGTGAGAATAGAGGCTTACTATCTTTGGAGTGAAACCATAGACATGATGCGTGGCGAATGTTTTTGATGGTTACTTCCGCAGAAGTGGTGAGTTTGCAGGTTTCTTCCCATGCGTCATGGTGTTCACATAGTTTTAGTTCCGATTGAACTATGTTATAATCGGAGCAACTTGCAGTGGCACCATCGACGATTAAGCAGAGTGCCAGGACTGCAAGTGAGACCGCCTTTAGTCCTGTTCCGTATCTTCGGTCTCTGTGTTCTAATGCCTCGTAGATTCCCGCACCGAAGTGCCTGATGGCATGTCCCGTCGCCGCTCCCAAGAGAAGACAGAACCGTGCCGCCATCCGGATAAGTCGACATAGTAGCATGATTTGGTAGAAGAGGAGCATGATGGTCCACGTGATAGTTTTGATGATTATCTTAACCATGATGAGGCTTACCATGGTTAGACAGATGAGAGCACCCCACAGGAGATTCTGGAAGAATGGCTGCCAGCATCGGTAGGTTTGGAAATTTTCTTTACAAAAGATGCACCCCGTTAGGCGACAGAGCTTTTTGCCTTCGATGTGTATCTCCGCATCGACGGAGAGACCATTTTCCGCTATGAATATGGCGGTGAGCGTTGTCTTGTGTGCCAGTAGCTCGAACGGGACGGTGATGTGTCTGGTATCCTTCACCGTTAAGAGTGTCTCGTAGTCGTCGGTTCGCAAAATGAGTCGGCCATTGGTGTCTGGCAGGGTGAGAACAGGATCAGTGAACGTGAGGGTTAAATTGTTCTGTTTGAATGTGGCCCGTTCTGCTTCCAGTAACTTCCTGCTATAGGACTTCTTCTTCCGGAAGATACATGTTTGTATAGTAATTATCGTCGGATTGTCTATAGATCGGTCCTCTCCTACGTGCGTTATTAGCGCTTTGTCATGGGTGAGGTGGCACTCACACTGAGCAGATTGCGAGCAGTTGTATAACTGACAAAAATCGTTGGGGCCTTTGCAAGTGGCCGTGTTGCAGTTGCAGGAGGCTCCCTGCGGTGCCCGGCAGGTATAAAAGGTCGTGTTGAAGTTCAAGTGTTCGACGACCGGATGTTCGTTTTTGAGAATGAAAGTTGTTGGTGCAATCAGTTCAAAATTAGGCGTTAGTATATATGATTCATAGCCAGTGACGCAGTTGATACACTTTTGCAAGGCACACGCGTGGGAAGGTAGGTCAATTCGCTGCAGCAAGTGGCGTGGGAGTGCTTCTTTCTCACATCCCTCACCCTCCATTTTGCATATGGTGATATGGGGAGTGCCCATTATCACCGCTACTGCAGTCCATAGGTAGCCTGCAATGCAATATCACCAATTCACTGCCCAGTCCAGAATAGTGTTACTTAATTCTAAAGTACATGCTTAAAGTTTAGATTCTAATCCTAATATTTATATACATTTTAATGATTCATTATAAGAAAAGAAAAATAAATAAATATATACATCATTAATGCCATTTCAGAGATGGCACTCCGCTGTTCAAAAGGAAGATATATTTCAGCCTTTTGCTCGGGACTTGTCCCTTGAGCGCTTATTGAACGTCCTTTTGAATAAGCATTTCCCAATTACATGCATGCAAATTCTTGCAATTTGTCAAATCGCAAAATTTGGTAATTTTTTTTCTACTATTTACATGTGTAATATGTACATGTGTAATATCAGTGTGACTTATCCTGAGTACCGTTATCGGTGCTCTTACTAATGTCTTAATGACACCAGTTGGAATTACGTGTCTATTTGACCACGGGTTATTCCCACCGATGGGATATGTGCGGGCAGGCACTCTTTTCCTATTCTCTAATTATTTTTATTATCTCCTTGCAATTCCTCTTCCTTCAATCGCTATTGATCCCTCTGTCGTGATACTTGGGAAAGTATCACTCCCGAGAGCTCTATGCTTTTCTGGGGTCTTGGACTTCTAATTAGGTTTTTGTTTCGTGTAGGGTGGTCAGTTTCGGGTGCTGCCCTTTTCTTTCCCCATTTGCCATATTCCCCGTCTAATCCTGGATGCAGTTTCGCGTTTTCGTAGATGTCTTTTTTTTTCCATTCCTTATATTGTGTGGAGTATTCACCTCTCTTTTAGCTCCTTTATGTGGCGCGAATTTGTATAAAATTCGACGCCGTAGGGTGTGCCCATATGCTACCCTCGAGCTCTCCACAGTTCTCACCGTTCCTAAATTTCCCTATTTCGTTCTATGCGAGTGAATCGTCAGGTGTTGGATTAGGTAATTGGTATTGCAGTGATTGTCCATTTTCGTTTGTTACTTCGCCTCCCCGGCCTCGTCCTTTGTGAGCAGATTGCCGCTCTCTTTGCTTCCCCGAGTTTGTTTTGTGTCCCTCGCTTTCTCACCGGCCAAATTATGTCCCTCGGGGCTTATTGACCCAGGCTTATTTATGGACAGTTTGTGCCCTGGCCTTTTCTTACTTTGTGTGGGCCCTCTCGGTCTTACCGTATCTGCGTTTTCGCGGTCATTTTCCCCCTCTGGTAGGATTGGTTGATGGTTTTATTTCCCTTGTTGTTTGGACAATGTATTTTATTTCGATTTTTCCCGATTGATGCTTTCGTATCTGTGCTTTAGTCTACCCTTTGCAGTTTAGTCGATATGTACGAGACGTTGATGCTCTGGGAATTGCGGGCGGCTGGACGCGGGCGACGGGACTTTCCCCGGTCAACGGGGCCCATTCGGCAACCATTTAGCCGTCCCCGTTGTTTGGGCGGCCCGGGTGCGTTCAGGGTACCCGGGGAGCCCTGCGCGATCCCTCGCGAGCATGCGCTTGTATGTGTGTGCCTGGCTAAGTGCAGAATCCCGCATGTGCACTTGCTAGTGTGCACATGTATTTAATTTTGGTTGATTGGGTGTGTGAATGAGTAATTGGATGAATGAATGACGTTTGAATGTTGTGTTGTCCTTTGTATTTCTCTCCTTTCTTGTTTGTCTCTTTTACTGTTGTGCATTCGTGTTTTGGTGTTTCCCTTAATTTTCTTTTGTTATGTGTGTTTTACTTATTTTATTTCTTACTTGTTTAACCCGGCACGTTGTCCGCGTCCCCCAGTCCGCACGGTCCACAGTGAGTTCCAGTCAAGTAGTAACCTACCATCAGGTTTTTTTCTTGTCACTTTTTTCCCCATGAATTTTGTTTTTAGCGTTTAGAATGAATCTAATTCTGCAATCTGATTTTTGTTCATGTAATTTATCTATGCCATGCAATTATCTTCTAATTTTGAATTTTGTTTTCGATTTACTTTTTCCTCTGGATTCGTAACCGCGTGTTTGTATTTATTTGAGCCTGTTGTGTTCTTATATTTGTTTCCATTTTTTAGAGTATATTATCATACGGTCTTACTAAGTTTCAAGTTTTGGGAAGATATTTTTTCAAGTTATGGAATTACATTTTGAAATATATTTTGCCCCGCGCAACTTTAACGCGGTCATCTAAGGATTCTACACAATTTGTAAGTAGCTGATATTTATTTATTGTATTCTATGTTGCAGTGTTACATTTTACACCCTATGTACCATGTTTTACACTATGTTTTCCTTGGTTTTTTTTCTTTTTTCCCACATTACATTATCTATTGTATTACTTATGTTACATATTTTTACATATTTCATGATTTATTTATTAATTTTTTTCTTTTCACCGTACATTCTGCATTTTATTCATATTGCTTACATTAATACTTTGGGTTGGGTGGTGGTAGAGATAAACGCCAGCGCTTAATTTCCCACTTAAAATTGTCTCCGCGGAAGACAATTAAAATCCTCCCCAAGTATCTCAAAGCAACATATGAGGCTAGAGATAGTTTGAAATATTTTATTTTAATTCACCTTTGTTCTATTGTTTTGCAACATTTATGTTTATAGTTATTATATCACTTTATGGTTTTTGCCCGAAAATTTATGCCTCTATGTAGTTTTTTTTTTTTGTTTAAATTGGGTTTTGGTTTTCCTATATTTTAGACGGGTTTTAAAATTATTTGCTCTTGAAATATTTCCCCTTACCGTTGATATTATTTTATGTTTGGAGTTAAGTTTTGATCTATCAGGGAGTATAAGTTTTCTTAATTACTGAATTACGCCATATAAATCATTTATTTTGATCCGTTTGGATATTTTGCTTTATTTGCTCTATATCTAAGATTGATTTTATTTGGCTGATTGTATTAGTTTGCTCATATGTTAAAACACCTACCAGTATTCCGAAAAAATATCATATCAATATCTGACCCTGTATGCATCGTCAAAATTTGTTTATTTTATATTTAGTTCATGTCATTTCCATCCATTTCGAGTTCCCTATCTTAATATCCCACCGTGTGTTGTGTTGTATTTGTGTTTCCGTGATTTATCCTATGCCTTTTTTATTTGTTTCCCTGCTATGCCCGGTTTTGTTTCCCTTTGTAATTTACATTGCTTGCTAACTAGCGGTACCTAATCATCTTTCAATCTCTCCGTCAATGTGTCTAGAAGGGTTAAAAGTTGAGACTGCGGTCCCTGATCTTCGTCCTCCGATGGACGAGTAATTTGCTCTGCCCAGTTCCATAGGCGGGTTCCTAAATTGTCCGTGGTAACCTGTGAGACCGATGTATTGGGTCGTGACCTGAGCGAGAAGTCCCGACGTGGCTGGTCCGCCCAATTTTTCCGCGAGTATTTTTTTCTTTTCTCTCCCGTTTGCTCCGAGTCATTATCTGTATCAGTTTCAGTCGGTTCTGTTGCCGTTTGAGTATTTTCTTCCGCGTCCCGCTGTTCGGTTATGTCCGTTCTTTGTTGTGCGCCTGACCTATCGTTTTCCGATGTTTCGTTCCCCGTCGGTTGTGCTCCTGGGCTAGTATTTGGGGAGTGGGGTAAGGCGTGTGCCTTAGGGATTCCCTCCCCTTTTGGATTGTCGGATTGCGTACCTTTGACGGGTTTTGCGGGGATTGATGCTTGTGAACGATACCTGTTCCGGGTGAGCGCGTAGTATGCAAGTGGGATGTCTTCGTCCCAATCGTCTTCGGGGGGAAGGGTTGGTTTTATGTTAGCTTCTATATTCCGGTCTATGTATTTGGGTGTGGTGTCTTGTGCCCCGTGTGCTAATTTAAGTGTGTTTTTCCTTTCTGTGAATGGCAGTAATCTTTCAACGTGTACTCGTTGAAGTTTTGCATTCGGGCGTTCAGCGTTCCGAATTGTGTAATTTACGTCCGTGTGTTTTTTTTCAATTATATACGGACCGTCGAAAAGGGGTTTTTTTATAGAGTCTTTATTCCTTTCCAGATTTGGAGTGTGTAAATATACCTTTTGGCCGATTTCAAAAGATCTGTGTTTCGCGCCCTTGCTTAATCTGTATTCCTGTTGTTTTTTTGCTGCCTGTTTGAAATTTTCCTCAACTGCCTTTTGCGCCTGTGCGTATATTTTTAGTCGATTTTCTACATATTCGGGTATGGAGTTATGTTCCTCGTCGGATAAATTTGGTTTAATGGTGTAAGGAACTTTTGGTTCAAGACCGAACATTAAGTAGTATGGGCTGTAGTTTGTTGTGCTATGTCGTTGCGCATTATACATTAATTGGTAGAACTCAATACCTTTTACCCAATTATGGTTATCCCTAGCAAAAATAGCTAGGGAAATTTTTAATTGTTTGTGAGATGCCTCGTTCATCCCATTTGTAGAGGGTCTGTAACTAGTGGTTTTGAGTTTATTTATGCCTAATTTTTCCGCTAGAGAGGTTAAGATGGTTCCTACAAAGTTTGATGCACAGTCCGATAGTAGATTCTCAAAAAGTCCAAAAATGGATATGAAATTAAGCAATTTGTCTGCAACTTCGGTTGCTTTTTGTGTCTTCAGAGGGTAAATTTGCATGTAACGGGTAAAGTAGTCATTTACACAGAGAATGTATTTGTGTCCACATGGACTTTCATTTAGGGGTCCTACTATATCAATACTTATATATTCTAGGGGCTTCTTAGCCAAGATATTACTTTGTAAAGGTGCAGGAGGATATCTATTGGGAGATTTGTAATGTGAGCAGTCTGTACATGACTGAACAAAATTTTCTGCATCGCTGTACATTCCAGGCCAATAAAAGTATCTAGTTAGATTATCGTAGGTTTTAACATGTCCCGCATGATTCGCGTGTGTGAGATGTAAAATGTTTGGTCGGTAGCATTTGGGGATTACCATTTGTTTGGTTTGTAGTTTACCGTGACCCGGTTTGCTGGTTATACGCAGCAATAAATCGTCCTCGATTGCGTAGAAGCGTTCTGACCGTGTTAGTGTTTGGGGGTTGCTTTTTATTTTGTTTATTATTTTATTAAGTTCGGGGTCTTTGTGTTGTTCTGTGCGAATTTGGTGAACTGATGGCATTTCTATTGTTACCGCGCTTATGTTATTTGTATTTATGTCGTTAATTGGGTATCTGCTGAGAATGTCCGGAACTATGTTTTCCTTAGATTTTATTAGTTTGAATTCGATGTCGTATTCTTGCAATTTAAGTATTTGTCTAGTTACCCGGTTTGCTGGGTTCTCAAGCGTTTTTATTTGTGACAGGGCTTTGTTGTCACATTCGACTATTATTTTTCTACCGTATACATAGTACTTGAAAGCACGCAAGTTCTCGGTTAAGGCATATAGTTCTAGCTCGTAAATTGGATATTTAATTTGATTGTCATTTAATTTTTTTGAGTAATAGGCTATTGGTCTTTTGACACCCGTTCTTTCGTCCAGTTGACTAAGGCAACCACCGATAGCTTTAGTGCTAGAATCGGTCGATAGGACGAACTGTTTCGTAAAATCCGGGTGTATTAAGATGGGAGCCTTATCCAGCGCGTCTTTTAATATTTCAAAGGCCTCTTGAGCCTCGGAATTCCATTTAAATTTCCCTTTTAATTTCAAGATATCCGTTAGAGGAACGGAAATTTTGGAGTAGTTTTTAATGTATCTGCGGTAATAACCCGTGAGTCCCAAAAATCCTCTGACTTGCTTTAAATTCCTTGGGGGTTTAAAGTTATTTATTTTTATTAGATTTTCATTTGATGGTTTAGAACCATATTGATCAATATTATGACCTAAAAAGGTTATATGTTGAGTGATAAAGGAACATTTTTTTGGGTTTATTGTGAGGTTATGTTTCCTCAATTGTTGGAAGAAACTTCCTAATGTTGAAAGCATTTCGTCGATAGTTTGGGCTCCAATTGCGAAGTCGTCTATAAAATTTGCAATTCTTAGCTGTCTTAAGGGGGCAAGTATTTTATCTGATAGTTTTTGAAGGGTAGCGCTGCTGAAGCTTGAACCCATGGGCATGGTTTTAAATTGAAATGCACCAAATGGGGATTGAAAGGCTGTGTATTGCTTTTGCTCGTTTTTTAATTCAATTTGGAAAAAGGATTGATTTAGATCAATTGTGGTGAATAATTTGGAACCGCTTAATTTATCTATTTCCGCGTTCATTAAGGGTAAAGGGTGATTAGTGTAGGTTACTAGTTTATTGAGTGCTCGAAAGTCCACGCATGTTCTATAGGACTGTGGCGCTCCAGGGGTATTTTTTTTCTTTACCATTACTAAGGGGAAAGTTACATAGCTGTTGGAAGGTTCAATTATTCCCGCCTCTAGCATTTCTTCCAGGTGATCCCTTAGAATGTCTTTAAGGGCGTGCGGCACCGGGAAATATTTTGCTGTTTTAAGTTCGTCGCTTTTAACCGAGAACTCTGGCTGAACTAAATTTGTGCGCCCCAGCGTTCCCAATCGTTTGCTGAAAACATCCGCGTATTTCATGAGTAGTTTCAGCAACTTAGACTTCGTGGGATTATCTAAGTGTTCCAATTTAAAGTCCGATTCGTTTAGTTCTTCCCTACGGATTTTCCTAATGCTCTTTATGTCGGCGTCTTCTGTGTCAGTGTCTACTGTCGCGATTCTTGTGTTTTTGTTTAGGATTATGTTGTTAGCAGTTAAATTGGTGATTAATAGATGTGTAGTTCTGTTCTTACCGATAGATACTACTGCCGGGGTTACTTCAATATTTTTATTGTTTAGCGAGGGGTTTAAAATTACGTCTTGATTAAGATCGAAATTCGGTCCTATTTGTAAAGTAATCATGGCCGTTTCATGTGGGCTAAGATTACACTTATTTATTAATTTTGCATATGTATGGATGCGTAAGTTGTTTATATCTCCGCTATCTTTGCCCGATATTTCTAACTTTTGTTTGTTGTTTATTAACACATTACGGCCAAAATCTAAAGTAACATTATTTTTTTTTAAGAAGTCATAACCCAGTATCATAGAATAATGGGAGAACCGTTGGTTTACAATGTAGAAAGGGTGTTTAATTATCATGTCCGCAATATTTATGGTTATCTCATAACACCCGTGAATTTTAAGAGGCTCGTCATTTACTGACTTGATAGTTACCCATGAAGGGACCCGTTTTATGCTAACCTCATTTTTTATTTCTTCAAATTTCTCCCTAGTGAGCAATGAACATGCTGCTCCGCTGTCTAGTAGGGATAGAATGGGTGTTTTTCCGATATTGAGAGTTACTACCGGCAGTAGATTCTTTGTGGCGAATTCTGTGCCATGTTGTGTTGTGTTGATGAATGTGACCGATTTCTTATTCGCATTAGGTGTGTGTAGGTTTTGCGTACGGTGTGTGTTCGGAATATTTTGTGAGTGCTCCCCGTGTACGCGTGTATATTTCGTATGTGTGTGGGTAGTGTTTTTAGTTTCCATAGACTTGTCGTGGGATTTCTCATCCAAACGGGGGGGTTGTTGGAAATCCCTTTTTAGTTTAAAGGTCTGTTTGACCTTCCTCTTCCCCTGTCCCCTCTGGGAACGAAACCTTGGCTCTCGTTATTGTATGTGCCGTTCCTCCCTCCATTCCATGTCTGTCTCCTATCGTTTTGGTAGTAGGTGCCCCTTCTAATTTCCCCTCTACCTCTATCGTTACATCTCCACCTTTGCTCCGTGGAGCGCTCCCCCCTTTGCTCCCCGTAATAAGTCCTAGGGTAATAGCTTGAGTATTGGGGCGGTTCTCGATAGGAGGGGGGTGGTCTGGCGAATGCCGGACGGTATTGTTGCGGGGCGCGGGGGACCTGGGGATATCCCATTGGGGTCGTATGTCTTTGACAGTTGAAATTATGGCATTGGCTACATTTCCTCCCTCTTGGGAATTGGTTGTCCCCTGCCCTGCCTATGTTGTCTAGTTTCTGTTTGAATTGGTTATTCTCCAATCGTAAATTCGCGATTTCTTTAGCTAGGTCAGTGACGTCATCCCTTATTTTGGTGTCACCTTGAGGGGGGTTTTCTGGCTTCCCTGACTCTATCGCGTTTATTGACGGAGATTGTAAGATTAATTGATTTGCTTGAAGTAGCTGGATGAATTTGATGGCCTCATCAAAGGAGGAAACATCCTTCGTTAGTAATTGGGGTTTATATTGGGGCAATACGCCTTCTAGTAATCTGGCCAATCTCGATTTATCATAAATTAACTTCATGTCTGGGGAATCGAAGTCCACTGCCCCAAAAAAGTCTCTAGTAGCCCTCGTGAGTCGAGCTGCAAAGATTTTTATATCTTCCTCTGGCTTTTGCCGACATGAGGCTAGGTTTTGTTGGCGTAGTGCCAAGCTTTGGGTTTTCCCAAAAAAATCTAGGAATTTGGCCTTAAAGGCCTTTAAGTCCGTTTCGTGGACTAATTCCGAATTACTAATATAACTCGTAAGCGCATCTCCTTTGATTTTTGCTTTTATTATGTGGATCTTTTGCGCGTCCGGTATGTTTAGACCCTCTGTTAATTTATTTACAGTGTCTATGAAGTAGTCTGGGGTTATCGCGGAATTACCATCATATGTGGGGATCCAATTTTGAATTATAGCTAGACTTGGTAAGTCAGTGCTATGCCCGTTCATGCCCGAATTTTCTACAGTGTCGTTTTGTTCGGTATGAGACATTTTGGTATATATTTATGATTTACTTATTTAAAATTAAAAAAAGAAAAGGATCTTTCAATTCAAATTTCTTACTTATACCCTCAAAGCTTTGTGTGTGGAGTGTGATACTTCAATTATCTTATACTATGGTGTATGGTATACATATACTTTTCTGTTCCATTTCGTTTCTCTACAGTCAATCAATTAGTATTAACATAAATTTTGAAAATTGTGGTTCGTGAATGGTCACGGTACCACTTGTCGGGTGGCTCTACTAGTTCTTAGGGAACCGTATTATCATCACCCTAGCCGTTATAATGTATAGTGGTTAGTGTATATTGACTGCGTTGGAACAAAATAGAACGAACCAATTCGGTTGATTTGTTTAAAAATACACACATTTATTCTTGATTATGTATATATAATAATACATTCCATTAATTGAATAATTAGTTTTCTTAGTGGATATCAAATAGTACATATCATTCGCATGCATTAGCGTTCTAATTCGAGCCTTATTGGCTAAATTATTCAAATAAAATATGATCACACATCAAAACATATCAATGATTAAATAATATTATAAGTATATGTATACATACATAGGCACTTGGCACATACTTAACATGCACATCTTCAACACATTATACAATTATTATCCCAGGCATTGTTCCCACTCATGGTCCGCAATATCATTTTTAATGAGGATTCTCTTATCATTACTTTCTAATTCTTCCTATTCATCCCTACGAAGTAACTTCCCAATCCTCCAATACACTAATTCCTATCCTTTACTTTTACCCTAAAGTTTAAGCTGGGATAAAACCCGCTGAATTAATGCTTACATTAGTTCACTTAATATGTAATACATTGCAAATTACTAATATCATTAGTAGACCGAGAAAGAATGCCTGAGAGCAATATCATGCGATAAACCATGCGCCTTATGGACGCATAAATTGAACACAAAATTTACAATACACATTTATGCAATAATATACTCATTATATTTAATGCTTGTGATAATCTGGACTGAGAGGAGAATTGGGGAAATTGCACCTACCTAAGAGAAGCAGCCTAGAGCTCCTCATTGTCCTCTGCTAAGTCAATCCGAGAGTGATATAGTGTTCACAATTGGGTTTCGCACCCGAGAATAGTTATTCTTGAACGATTAGTAATTCTTGATGATCACTTAAACAAAATGCACATTTTCTTACGAACTTAATCGCGCACTCGGGAAAAGATATCTTCTTGGATGCTAAGGGGTGTCCGATTATCTCGGGCCGTTGGCCAAAATCTTCGGGAGCCCAGCTCCGGAGGGGTAAGGAGTTTGTAATTCTTAATCACCGGAAGGTAAAGATTTTATGAGAGGTTTTCCGTCGTTCCTGACTTTAAATACGGCGCCGCCCACCTTTGGGTGGTGCTACCTTTGACCACTCGTGAGGGACCACCTACGCCCCCTGGGACTGTCCTGGACTCCTCACCCAATCTCCACGTTCCTTATTGTGTTGACCCTAGCCTATGGCAGAGTTCTTAGTGTTCCCCAGTGTATTCTATGTGGCCTATGGCGAGGCACTCTTCCAGCTTTGTTAGCCTCGAATTTATGGGTGACCATCGCCCTGCTTGCCGCTTGCCCCAGGTGTGCATACCAAATTTCCCTTTATTTCATCTAGCTTTGCCCTTGTGCCTCCCAGACCCTTTGTAACCCCCTTCTTGTTCCGGCGGTCTACCTGTCTCGTAAATTCGTCATCGTGTTTTCGCGCAGCTCTCCTTTCTCTTTTATTCCCGCTGTGGTGCGCTTTTTTTTGCCCCCTTTTCCACGGGGAACTTGTGTGGTCTTTCCGGAGGGAGGTGATGCAGGTGGCCGATGGAATGTGTTTTGATTCCAGCTGGCCAACAAGCTACATCTATGTGGCCACTATAGATGCAATTTGGAGTACTTTTTAAAAATTAATTAAAAATACTTTACCCAATTTAATTAAAATTTTTAATGGTAAAATCGAAAGAAGAAGATCCAATTAATCTAAAAATAGGATGATACCGGTTTCAAAGCAAATAGGTTGGTATTTATTGAGAATTTAAGCAAAAATTTCCCTTAAAGTGTCCACTATACCCACATTTACCTTAATAATTATTTCTACTATAAAATTATTCAAAGCATTTTTATACAAAAATTCGTATTCCTTGCTAATCTGTAGTCATATAAAACACAGCATTTAATCCATTTGCGAGACTTTTAAATGAATCCATCAGAATGAAGCATTTGAAAGATTTCATAGGACAAAACAATTCAAGTGAATAGCTGCTGATGGAAAAATTTTATCAAAAGATTTTGTAACCCTTTTCTCATGGATCAAATAAAAAAATGGGCTCCATTTTTATATTTGCAAACCATTTTTATAATCCTAAAAAAATTGGTTAACTGACCATTGGGTAGTAACTTGAAATTATTGCTTAGCCTTAGCTTATTGAAATTATTGCTGCAGAGCGACTTATGTAATAATATTTTGTTATTTTTCAATCAGTGATCAGAATTACCGGTATTACAATGACAATGCTATTTTCGTTCGGGAATGGTAATTAATGATAGAGGGGGTGGGGGATTTTACCTATTATAAACGTGGGAGAATTGGCTCCACTGACATTCCGGTTGCTGCTGCCATCTATGACCGTGTTACAAAACTAAACGATGAGGAGCAAAGTCCGGACTGCAGGAAAAAATGCCGATTTGCTTGCAAGAAATCTTTCATGTTACATATCAGACAATGTAGCATATTTTAATGTTCAGAATAATTACAGTAGAACCCCGATTATCCGCGAGTGCCACGAAAAATATTTTTTAACGATGAGAGCAAATTTTAGTTGGAGATATTTTAGATGTAGAACAAATGTTTCTGCTGTACTATACATATTTTAAAAGTTTTAAATATCATGTTTTTTGTACAATAAAACATAGTTTTTAAGGTGAAATATTTTTTTCGTGGTTTCACCTCATTTTTAGTCTTTCTTCGGGTTATCCGCGATTTTTGCTATCCGCGGTACCCTTGCCACCCAATTGCGCGGATAATCGGGGCTCTACTGTACTTTAGTTCTGCTCCGATATCCTTAGACCTTAGAGCAGCGGTTCTCAAACTGTGCTCCGCGGAGCCCTTAGGGCTCCGCCAAGCATTTCCAGGGGCTCCGCGAAGAAATTTGAAATAAATACATTTTTTGATAATTTTTCATTTGCTTTTCTCTGAAATGTTAAATAAATAACTTTCTGTAAGGTGTTGGTAAGGTCTGCTGGTTTTTGCCTTTTTCAGGTCTTTTTTGGTTTACCCAAACAAGTTAAAACCCTGTTTTTAGGGTCAAATTTCCAAAACTTTTCTGGGGGAGGAACCCCCAGGATGGGACGGTTTGGCGCTGGCCGTTTGGGCGCCGTTCCCGTTTCGGCACCAAATTTTTCTTCTAATTTTTAGAAGAATTATGAGAGTTCTATTTACTTTCATTTTATTTCTGCCGCTGAAACGGCCGCACCGAATAGTAGCACACCAAGGAACCCCATTCCCACATCTCTCAAATTGATTACTCAGCACCTTTTTTTATAAAGTTCAACAAAATCATAATCCTACTTAAAAATGTATGTCCGAAATTCGGAGTAGATGTACCAAAACCAAGGGAAAACCTGTTTTTAGTAGAGTCAAATTTCCAACCCCCCCCTTTATAGCATTTGGAACTTAATTACACAAATCGTTTCTTATATTAAGTTCTTTAAGATGCAAATTCTGCCAAAAAATGTATAAAAAGCTAACATTGATCCTATGGCATGGGAGGGGATAAGGAATGATTTTGGGCCCATGCGTAAATAAATTTTTATATGTACCTCTGACGTATGGTCTACAGCCCCCCAAAACAGCTCTCGATTTCAAAAGAAGTAACTTTTAGGAAAACAAAATTTACAGATGTATAGATTTCTGTATGGAATCCTTTGTTCATGCATCTCCGGCATAATGATTAAAAAGTGATAGCTTTAATATTCAGAAATTTAAAATAAAGATTTACATTGTATCCAATGATAAGATATAATTGGTAAACAAAATATTCCACATATCCCGGGGTGTATATCAAAGGGGCGAGGGGGCCCTGCGGACTACGTATAACAAAACAAGTTAAAACCATGTTATTTAGGGTCAAATTTCCGAAATTCTTTTGGGGGAGAAATTACAAATACATTCTTACGAAATTCTAAATACATTTATTACGATTACATGATTTTGATTTTAAAGCAAACAATCTAGTAACACTGTTTGCTGTTTTTTGATATGAGATCGCTTCTTGTTATCGATCGGATAATGTTATCAGTTTAGTCTCGGAAAATTGCGATCACATTAAGCGGACTTGACTGTATTTTCAATTTTTATAGTAAGTTTGTTAAAATTAAAATCCTACCTAAAAATGAATGTCCAAAATTTGGACAATGATGTACCTAAAACGAGTTAAAAAAACTGTTTTTAAGGATCACATTTTACAAAATCTTCTGGGGAGGAAGGACCCCCAGACCCTTCTATTGTACTTGTATCTTAATTCGTCACAATTTTTCTTACAAATAAATTATTTTAGATGCAAATTATACCTAAAAATGTTTTTAAAAGCTACGTTAAACTGTTAAATATGCATGGGAGGGGCTGAGGAATAATTTTAGACCCTAATTTTAGATAGATTAAGTAAATACCAATGTACTTAAATGTATAATGTTGTAATGTATAAGAACTAATGACGATAACAATGTTGTGCTGCCATCTGTGTTTATAGAAGAGTGGTCAAGTAAAATCCATTTTCAAATGTCAGTCATGCGACCCCCAAAAATTCCTTGGGCAAAACACGTGCATAAAAAGGACATTTGAAAATCTGAATTTGATATGATATTAATCCGGGCCACATTGGGTCAATGTCAAACTGAAGTTTTCCCATCATAATATTTTAAATTTTTTAATCTTCGAATTTTTTTGTTCTTGTGTCATTTTAAAGGAAATTTTATTAGCTTGAACATCTTATCCAATTTTATTATTGATAGGGCGATATTTATTATTTTGATGGTGAGGTTATGGTTATGGTGAATATCCTCAAAAACGAATTTTCATGCCTGCACTTTAACTCATTTCGGAATGTGACCGTGTCACAAAAAATTTTCCCCATCCTTACCCATTTTGATATTGGCTAATGTTTAAGAATATCCCCTTGGGTATGCCTTTTGACCCTTAAGGTTGAAAGAAAAAGAAGAAAAATAACTACTTTGAGTAATTTTTAAAACATATTTTAGGATTTGATAATGTGATAAAAAAACTCGCTTATATTTCAATTACATAGAATACCAATATTCTTCATAATTTTAGAATATTGGGAAAGCCTGTGCAACATACGGCATGCGAGAAAAAAAATCAATTCAAATTTTTGTTTCAAAAAATAATTCTCAAACTTAAAATATTGAACTGAATATGTTTATTATGATCTTGGTCGATGTCTTATGATCTTTGTTGTGTTTGTGATGCAAGGTTCGCTTACTGAGATAGCCAAGCGGTATGTAAAGAAATGCCTTAAAACCAATGGCATTTGTTTATAAGCAGTAATTGACATTAAGAATTCCATCTTAAAAACTATGCTCATTGTTTAATCCAGAGTTTCTCAAACTGTGGGTCGCGACCCACTGGTGGGTCGCCAGTCAGCTTTTGGTGGGTCGCGACAAGATTTTTCATTTTTCTAAATATGTAGTACCTTTTTTATAATTTTTACAAACGTGTTATTGACTTTTGAAATTTATAAAATTACCATACAGTGAAAAGAATAAAAATAAGAGCAATAAGATAGGTTTAAGAAAATCTACCCTACTTGGTGTCGAACGGAATAGACAATTAATTTAAGTAAAAATACCCGTGTGTCACTCGCTTTAATGTGCCGATAATGCAAGACTAGTCGGTTATTCAAATAAGATTTGAAAAAAAAATAAGTGTTTCTAAATGTAGGACTCCCCATCCTCACCGTGGGGAGCAATGCAAATTTTAAGAATTTTCTTAGGAAATGATGCAACTGTAATTTTTTTCCATATTAATAAAAACAAGTTAAAACCCTGTTTTTAAGGGTAAAATTTAAAATTTTTATCTGGGGGAGGACCCCCAGACCCCCTTTATATTGTGGGGATCATTGTTAACTCACAATTATACTATTTCATTCACTCAAATTCAAATATTTACTTTTAATTTTTTAGAAAATTAATTTCTCTTCTATAATACGTGCATGTAGTAATTTATTGTTGTAACAAAATAGTTGGTGAACACACCCTCAGTCAAGAAGTTAAAATTATGTTGAGGGCATGAGATAATTTAATGAAGGTGAAATGGGTCGCGTTAGATTTTGTTTCTAAAAAGTGGGTCGCGATGTTCAAAAGTTTGAGAACCCCTGGTTTAATCCATTGTTGCATTTAAACTTAAAATTTTCAATAAGGAAGTTGCATGTGTCAGATTTTCAAAAACAAACAAGTGTTCCGTATGGTTTTTTGTATGGTAAAATGAAATATCTAGTCAATTTTTCGAAAAAATTTACAGGTAATTAAATATTTTAATTTAAAAGTCGAGAAAAAAACACGTGACTGAAAACGTTTATTGTTTAAACTGTAGGATGACGTCAACAATAATACCATCAACTCCTTGCTAATAAGATGACGTCACATCCAAACTCTTGGCGTTTTCGCGCGCTTTTAAAAAGGGGATTTTTGTTAATTTTTTGGCAATCAAAAAATTTCTCGATCGGCCTCAAATTTTGGGTAGTTCTTATTTTTTCAAGGAGGAATCGATTAAATAAATAAAAAAAATCATGCAACTTCCTCATTATTGCATTACTTTACTATTAGTTAAATGCTAATGTAAAACATTAAACATTTCTCTTTGAAATAGTACAGAGACAATTTTAAAGAATAGTATGTAGTATAAGTAAGTAAATGGATCTTCGAATATTTAAGATTAATGAAACTTTACTCTGTGCGTTTATCATAATATTGCAAACCGAATTTGTAATTGAAGTTTTCGTTCTAGCAATTTAATTTTTTAAATACTTTTAAAACTTCCATATTTCACTGCTAGGGGCGCAGTATGTTATCTCAATTAATTTCTTCCCAATTTTATTGTCAGTTACTAAATAACTTATTCAAAACTAATTATTAAAGTAAGTCATAAATTGTTTGTGAACTTTTATTTTTCAAAACTATTTATGAGGCTAAAAGGAGGTTTTCTTGGTAATGTTAATACCTTGGTAATACAAAAAAAACTATCTTTAACTGGTCTTTTTTTACATTTATATGCAAAGTAGCGAACTTTTCCCGCATACATCGTGTAGTACCTGTAGAACGAGTTTTTCCTACATAGCAGACAGTATGCTGAGAAGCACACATCTCAACGGTTGGTTAATGAATTGAATATACGTTAAGGTTGGGCCGAAAAAGCACTTTTATTTTTATTTCTGTTCTAATAGTGTGGAAAGGGTGCCACTTGAGTCCATTAAGAGTGGTGTAAAATATTTTTTCCATTGGATCTTCTGCCCCCGCATCGCACTTAAACTTTGAAAATTGGCTGACTTTTTCACAAAACAACTAAAACCCCAAAGATTAAACCCTCACATTGTTTATTAATTTTTTATGAGATTCTAAAATAGTTATAGATATAATGTTCCGGGTTCCATTCTTCTATCATCTCTCTTTCGGTAGTAATATTTTTTTAATATCAAAAGAATTCTTATATAGTTGTTTTTCCTGCATTTTTAAACAGCTATAACTCTAGAACTATACCACTTAAAAACCTGATATCGGTCCCATTTTGTTCTTGATTTTATTCTCTTCAATTTGATATGAAATCACAACCACCATATTTAACTTTTTTTCGAAATTTCAAAAAATAAATGAAAAAAATTTATTAAAAAATTTTTTAAAGAAAATTTAAAGCTTTCTAACTCTTAAAATAAGCATTTCTACCAAATTTCAAGTTGAAAATAAAATTTAATCACGTAGAAAAAAATAAAAATATTTGGAATTTAGGATTTTTAGATAATGTTAGTCCCTAAACATTATCTAAAATTATACACCAAGAGCGATTCACTCATGGAGAATTCATAAAATCGCTTCAGGGTGTTCATACGATTAGAGGCATGCAAAAAAAGGTCACATAAATTTCAGAAAACACGACTATTAATAGATTCAGTACAAAACTTGTACCAGTACTTGCCGACGTACTGGCCTAGTGGTTAGAGCACCTGACAGCGAAGCCGTATGTCTGGGGTTCGAATCCCCGTTTGGCATGGATGTTTGTGTGACTGTTCTTGTGTGTATGTGATGGATTCACCTATACGGATTGTCTGATCTTCAGGTGAATTTGTGAAATTTTAAAAAATTAAAAAAAAAAATAAATAAAACCTTACAGAGCTAGTTTTCAACTATAAGTTAATTCAAAGTGCATGAATTTAACTTGAATATTCTTTAGAAATATCTTTATATCCAATTTTTTATGTTCTAAAACTTTTAAAAGTTTAAAACTTTTTTTATGTTTACACTTGTTAAAAAACAATTTGATATAAACCTAAGGAATATTCAGATAAAATGCATGCACATTGAATTAACTTAAAGTTGAGAACTAGCTATGTAAGATTTTGTACAGAATATGTTAATGTTTGTGTATTCTGAAATTTATGCGACATTTTTTGAGGGTATTAAATCATAGGAACACCCTCAAATGATTTTATGAGTTCTCCATAAGTGAATCGCTCTTGGTGTATCTTGGTAAGTAGCTTGCCTAAATTTAGAATACCTTTATTTTGTTCTGCTTGTTCAAATTTAATTTTCAACTTGAAATTTTGTAGAAATGTTTATTTTAGGAGTGAGAAAGCTTTAAATTTTCTTTAAAATTTTAAAATTTGTTTTTTTTTTTAATTTTGAAAAAACAATTTGAAAAATTGGTGGTTATGATGCACACCTAATTAAAGAGAATACAATCCCGAACAAAATTAGCACTAATTTCAGGTTTTTAAGTGGTATAGTTCTAGAGTTATTAGCAGTTAAAAATGCAGGAAAAATAACTTAACAAGAATTCTTTTGACATTAAAAAACTATTACTATACCGAAAGAGTGATGATAGAGGAATGGAATTCGGAACATTATATCATCATATCTATAACTATTTTAGCATCTCATAAAAATTCATAAACAATATTTGATGGTTTAATCTTTGATTTTTTAGTTGTTTTGTGAAAAAGTCAGCCAATTTTTCAAAGTTTAAGGGCTATGCGGGGGCAGAAGATATTATCCAATCGAAAATTTATTTTATACCATTCTTATTGGACCAAAGTGGCACCCTTTTCGTATTATTAAAACAGAAGAATGAAAATAAAAGTGCTCTTACGGCCCACCCAATACATACTAACAAATATAAAATACTAATTTTAAATTGAGCGAGGTATTTGAAAATTAAATACTTTGTATATTTTATACTCAAAATATAATTCTAAACAAATCCTACTCCTTTATCCATACGTCCATATCCGTGATTTTCTTTCCACATCTTCAAGTAGATAGTGCAATTCGTTTTTAAGGAACTGGGAGTCGAAAAATTTCAAGCTAAAAATATTATTGAAATGTTCAATTACTGAATTGTATTTGAAATAGACGACATTAGTCATGACGTCACCTGCTTGTTTGGATACGTTGATTCCATTCGTGATTGGTTCCGGGATTGAAAGTAATTCCGTACGGAACCAATCACGGATGGAATCAACGAATCCAAACAAGAAAGTGACGTCACACTAATGTAGTCCATTTACTTTAAAATATTTTAACATAAAACCTTTTTGCAGGTAAATTTCAATTTAATATCATTAATTAATTAATTTACAATAATTAATTAATTTGAAAATTTGATTTAGAAGAATTTTATTTCAATATTAAAATATTTTTATGATTTCCAAAACAACAAATAATGTTACTGTAGGGGAGACCGTTGTACTTAAGGACAATTGTACCTTCGACCATCGCTGAAAAAAGTATAAGTTTTAATTTGTGGTTGATTTTGAATATAAACAGATGTTATCTAGTTGCTAAGGTGAAATCAGCTCTTTAAAATTTTTTTGGAAGTAAATATAATAAATTTACTGTTTTTGGATGCTCAAAGTTACTTTTAGTGCATCACTACGTTAATATTTTTCTTCACCTTTCAATGATGATATGATTCAGGGGTTCTCAAACTTTTTATGTCGTGGAGCCCTTTTCAAGAGACAAATTCTTCGCGGAGCCCTTTTCCGAAATAAATTTTTCAAGGTATAAAAAGCAAATTACATAAAACCCATTGCTTCTAGAAATAAAAGCATAATAGAAATTTATTTCGGGAGGAGTCCAAAATTATTCCTCGGCCGCTCCCATGCATATTTAACAGTTTAACGTAGCTTTTAAATACACTTTTATGTATTATTTGCATCTAAGATAATTTATTTGTAAGAAAAATTGTCACGAATTAAGATCCAAGTACAATAGAAGGGTCTAGGGGTCCTTCATCCCCAGAAGATTTTGTGAAATGTGATCCTTAAAAACAGTTTTTTAACTCGTTTTAGGTACATCATTGTCCAAATTTTGGACATTCATTTTTAGGTAGGATTTTAATTTTAACGAACTTACTATAAAAATTGAAAATACAGTCAAGTCCGCTTAATGTGATCGCAATTTTCCGAGACTAAACTGATAACATTATCCGATCGATAACAAGAAGCGATCTCATATCAAAAAACAGCAAACAGTGTTACTAGATTGTTTGCTTTAAAATCAAAATCATGTAATCGTAATAAATGTATTTAGAACTCTATTTTTAAACTAGGAAAAATTTTAAGGGGAAAATATAAGAGAAGTTCAGTTAATAAAATTAAAATAATCGCTCACTGTGTATTTTTATAGAAAGCTCTCTCTTTTTTCCGCTCCATTATATCCTTCCACTCCAATAAACCACTTACTTATTACATAATCTGAATTTCATTAAACAAGGGAAAATCAAAATATCTTATTAATCATAATCAAAATCTCTCTCAAACATCTGCAAAGCGTGGATCTTGTTGTTTCTTTAACCAATCACAAGTATGGATTCGGACCCCCCCCATAACCGTTTTCCAATATAATATTACGGAATGTTTTATTTTTCTTACCCATACCTACTGAATTAATTTCAGAAAAAAGAAGCGCCAGATGTTCTCATGGATAAGATTTGTACTTGTAAAAATTGACCTTCAAAATGAAACTCGAACCCAAAAGCGGTCGTTTTGAAGGGGATATGGGCAAATTTTGATAATATTAAGCGGATTGATGATTCCTAGTTGATCACATTAAACGATGTATTTTACATTAAATTAAATAGGAATGATCGGGACCTGTCGATTCCGATAACATTATCCGATTGATAACATTAACCGTGATCACCTTAAGCGGATTCGACTGTAATAAAGTTTCAAGTACAATAGGGGGTTTTGGGGGTCCTCCCCCAAAGGAATTTTGGAAATTTGACCCTAAATAACATGGTTTTAACTTGTTTTGTTATACGTAGTCCGATTTTCCGGGGGAGAGGCAGGGCCCCCTCGCCCCTTTGATTAAACCCCGGGATGTATGGAATATTTTTTTACCGATTATATTTTATCATTGGATACAATGTAAATATTTATTTTAAATTTCTGAATATTAAAGCTATCACTTTTTAATCATTATGTCGGAGATGCATGAACAAAGGATTCATACAGAAATCTATACATCTGTAAATTTTGTTTTCCTAAAAGTTACTTCTTTTGAAATAGAGAGCTGTTTTGGGAGGCTGTTAGACCATACGTCAGAGGTACATATCGAAATTTATTTACACATGGGCCCAAAATCATTCCTTATCCCCTCCCATGCCATAGGATCAATGTTGGCTTTTCATTTTTTGGCAGAATTTGCATCTTAAAGAACTTAATATAAGAAACGTTTTGTGTAATTAAGTTCCAAATGCTATAAACGGGGTGGGGTTGGAAATTTGACTCTACTAAAAACAGGTTTTTCCTTGGTTTTAGTACATCTACTCCGAATTTTGGACATACATTTTTAAGTAGGATTATGATTTTGCTGAATTTTATAAAAAAAAGATGCTGAGTAATCAATTTGAGAGGTAGGGGAATGGGGTTCCTTGGTGTGCTACTATTCGGCGCGGCCGTTTCAGCGGCAGAAATAAAATGAAAGTAAATAGAACTCTCATAATTCTTCAAATTAGAAGAAGAAAAATTTGGTGCCGAAAGGGCCGGCACCCAAACGGCCAGCGCCAAACCGTCCCCTCCTGGGGGTCCTCCCCCAGAAAACTTTTGGAAATTTGACCCTAAAAACAGGGTTTTGACTTGTTTTGGTAAACCCACAGACAATAAGAGACAGACCGGTCAATGGGCGGCCCACGACACGAACGCCCTCAACCCGCGGTACCTGCACTAAAACTGTGGTTACAGTTAAGCTTTTAGGTCTGGCAACCATGAAGACGTTTTGCGAAGACGTAATCCATCGACCATATGATCACCAGGATCGCGATCCTTGGCGATCACATAAGCCATTTTAATGCTTTTTAAAATTAAAAAATTTCTTTTCTTTCAACAAATTTTTAAAATTTGCTATTATAATAGAAAATTTAAATTAAATCATTAAGGTTTGTTCATCAACAAAATTTCGTGATCGCATATGATGAAAAACTCGATTGTAAAAATACAAGCTTAAATATAAAGTAATCAAGAATCACACAAGTAAATAATGAATCTAAATGATTTTATTAAATCTCATATTTCAATAACTGCAAATATTTGTTATAATCCCTTGGCTTTTTAAGACAAAAATGATGTGTAAATGAAGTTGAAATCCCCGTGAATCTAAACGAACACATCTTTTGCAAATACGAATCCCAGATCCCAGGCACATTCAAAATGAATTCTTGACAATAAAAATATATAATACTAGGATTCATTTTCATCTGAATTAAATATATACGCCTATAAGTAACGCGATTTATACCGAATTCTATCAGGCTTAGAAATCAAGTTCAAGAATGCAACACAGATTTTCCAATACATTGCAAAATAGGGAAGAAACGAGATAAAATATGCCTTAATGCAATAGGACACTGTTAAAATGATTTACAAATCTTGAAAACAATTGAAAAGAGTCCGATTAAAACGATTTACACAAACTTCATGTTTACTTTCAAAATCGAATATTGCAAGTTTCGTCAACAAAAAAATGTATAAAGATTTCGATTTAAAAATATTAAATTAATCGATTAATGCCGGTACCGCTTGTCAGAGGCGCCACTTGAGCTCTCTGAATAAGCCCCGCCTATTGACCGGTCTGTCTCTTCTTGTCTGTGGGTAAACCAAAAAAGATCTGAAAAAGGCAAAAACCAGCAGACCTTACCAACACCTTACACACAGAAAGTTATTTATATGTATAACATTTCAGAGAAAAGCAAATTAGAAATTATCAAAAAATGTATTTATTTCAAATTTCTTCGCGGATCCCCTGGAAATGCTTGGCGGAGCCCTAAGGGCTCCGCGGAGCACAGTTTGAGAACCGCTGATATGATTAAATGCAATATACGTGGTGAATCCCCGAGATTTCGACAGTTAAATTTTGTAATAGGAAGTAGCAAGATCTCAATCCTTTTATTTCTTATAGAATTTTGAATGTCAAAACACCTTGCTGTACCTGCGGACACCATAAGTGTTGTACATACACGGGGGGATATAAAAAAGTGGGATAACGAAAAAAAATAAACACTGTCAAACAACAAATAAAAAGGAAAACTGATAAATGCGGAATTTCTAAAATCCAAAGAGTAAAGATACTTCAGAGAGTCCATCTCCATAGATGCTAATGGCAACTTTTTTAACATGGGTTTTCCCAAGGTTTGTAAATAGAGGGTTAGGAGTAGCAATCCAGCAATTTAATATGGATGATTGTGATCAAACTCTCCAGGATGCCTCAGAAAAAATTTAAATCTAAGTTAAATTTCCCACACTTGTTAAAAATACTTAAAACTTTAATTGTTTTAGGGAAGTAGCCAGTTAATTTTAATTTAAAAATCTTAACTTTAGGAAAAATCACAGAGTGAAGATAATTCAGAGAGTCCAAAACGCGATTTTACTAAAATAGTTCTACAGTTATCGCATAGTGGCGTTCCGACCCTCCAGCTGTCAATCATTAGTGTGGGCGGGGACTAAAGGAAATGAGTGATTCTCATTGGACTTAGAACTTTTTATGGAGGCTGCATTTGAATTTCTCAATCTCTGCTATTTTTCCCCTGATCAATGAAACTTTTCCCTTATGGTTGAAAACTTTCCCTGACAGTTACTAAACTTTCCCTATTATAAACATTGAAGTCGTTTGTTCTGGCGTTTCGGGATGACCTAATATTAGGTCATCCCGAAAGTTTTGTCGCTCTTGGGAGCATCTGTTTATAACATATTTTTGGAACTTTTCCATTACGTGATATCAATATAAACTGTAACTTTATCTACCGTCAATTTGGCATCTTGGCTTGATTTTGGGGACTGATCGACAACTGGGCTTTCCTTAAATCTACGATAACTTGTTACTTTATTTCTTTTCTGCTCAAAATTTTGCATTTTTCCTAAAGTTAAGATTTTTAAATTAAAATCAACTGGCTACTTTCATAAAACAATTAAAGTTTTAAGTATTTTTAACAAGTTTGGAAAATTTAACTTAAATTTAAATTTTTTTGAGGCATCCGGAGAGTTAAATCTCAATCCTTCCTATTAAATTACTGGAAATCTAGATCGCTGGAAATTCTACCGCCGCTCTTCAAAAGTAGTATAAAATGAGTTTCAATTTATGAAATAAGTAAGATCTTCCGTACAATCTTAATATGATTTGAAAATTAAGGTTGAATTCCTTTGAATTTTAATTTTGAAAGTTTTCAATTCACGGCAACTTGAAGTAAACAAAATCTTATTAATCGTAGAAACTAGGAAAGCTCGAAACGTGAACCAACAAAAAAAGAGCCAAAATTCGCCAAATTGGCTTTAGATAGAAGTAGAAGTGCTTTACTGGTTTATCGTAATGGAAAAGTACCAAAAAACACATTGTATACAGATGCTCCAAAGAGCGACAAAACTTTCGGGATGACCTAAGGGGCTATTCATTAATTACGTAAGGATGATTTTGGCAATTTTTGACCCCCCCTCCCCCCATGTAAGGGTACGTAAGATTTTTCAAACCCCTCCCCCCCTATTCTTACGTAAGATTCCATTATGTTTTTCAAAATAATAAAATGTTAGAAAACTCTCCGTTTGACGTAAATCAAAGATTTTTATTTTTCAACAGATAAGTAATATTCTTGCTGTCAACTACATATTACTATTATATTATTATCTCTTGATTATAATAATTGGAATTTGTTTATATTAACTAGGAAAATCTTGGAAATCTAGGAAAATAGGTTTGACCCCCCCCCAAAGTAAGGGTATGTAGAGATTTTTCCAGCCCCCCTCCCCCCCGGGACCCTTACGTAATTAATGAATGGCCCCTAATAGAATATCAAGTTGGCTCTTCCCATTGTTCTGAAAAAAAATCTCGTGACGTCTCATTTTCGTTCCCAGTGACGTCATTCTTCACACCTTCTTACTGTTTGCACAACCAATCATTTTCATTTTGAAGTGGAGTTAGGGAAAGATGGGGAAAGTTACAGGGAGGTTGTATTTTATGATTGAGATGAAGGATATTTGATTGCTTGCTTGGTTTCAAATCGGCAAATAACTTCTTTTCAAAACCTTTTCTGACCCACCCAAGCAGCTCAAACGTTCAAGACTAGTCCAATTTTTGTTATCTACGGCCAAATTTCGTTTACTTCTAGTTGAAGTTACGTAAAATTAACACTTAACGTATAAACTGTGCTACTAGGGGAACTAATTTCCTCCTTGGGGTTTTCCCATAGACAGTGGCGTTTGTATGTGATAACGGTGGAACTAACCAGAGAATATAACGTAACGCTGTTGAATCTTTACAATCCGCATACAATCTCTCTTTCCACAACCGTTCTTTCACAAAATTACCTCCGCCCACTTTTAAATCGCTAGAGAGGGGAAAAGTTTTAACCCTTTACGCCCCAAATTATTTTCCACATCCTCATCCAAAATATGTCAAATTTAGGTAACTGCAACTATAAGTAAACTAAATTTGGCCTTATATGACGAAAATTGGACGAATTTGGAACATGGGAAGTGGGACTTACAAGTCCCGTCGGGACATAAAGGGTTAAAATATTTCCCCAGTTTTCCAACAGTTTCGTGGGTCGTTTGAGCATGCACTGGGGAAAGAGGAAACATCTCTAACTTCGGCATCTGAATAATTTCTAAGACATTACAAGTCCGAAGTGTATATTTGGACGGCCAAAACGGCCATTGGCGCATGCGCTGTAGGTCTCGTGATGACGTAGCAGTCTCGGCGCTTAGTGAAGGAACCAATGAAACGCCGAGCTGTAGCCTAGCCGTGGAAATTAGAGTAGAGTTTAGTTGAAAAAAGCCGTCCAAATATACAGTGCCTTACAAGTCTCTTGAAACCAAAGAAAAGTCCGTTTATTTTCTACTACAATATCAATCAACCAATCATTAGAAGCTAGAGCAATCAATCTCGGCACTTTAGTATCTGTAGTAAGGATTATCGGGTGGCAACCAGCTAGTGTGCTAGTGAATTCTATACTGTACTAGACGGAAGGTAGGCAGAATACTGGCCGGAGGCACTTCTGGGTATGCTACCCCCCGTGAAGATAATTCCTTCTGAAGTTCGGTCTCTGCAAGACGTTCCTGGGTAAGATTTAAAGACGTTAAATTAGTATAAAGTTAGAAACTATGTAGATTTACTATATCAATTATATTTTTACTGAAGTTAAGAGGCTGCAATCACTACATTTTGTAAATTGTTACCTCTTTCTGATTGTTTAATCTAGAGGTTCTTGAACTAACCAGTTTTCATGCTAATAAAGCTGGTTCTTTTAATCTAATTAGATTTTTATACTATGTTCTTAAATTGCCATCTACACGTATTTTAATCTTGTTTAATCTTTAAGTATTATAAATAAGTTTGGTACTGGTGAGATAATTTAAGGTATGAATCATAAGCAGTGATTTTCGAATTTGGAAGGAAGAAGCTGTGTAGGTTTATTAACTAATCATTTTTAATGTAAAAATGTTGATATTGCTACTTATTTAAAAATTATAATTATTTTTCCCTAATCAAGTGCAATATTTAATCCAGAGGTTCCTGCACTCTTAAATTTGAAAGCTAGCAGTGGCGTAGCCAGAAAAAAATTTCGGAGGGGGATGTTGATATTTCGGGAGGGGATATGGGGTATTTTTAGTGGTTTTCTATGGTCAAAAAGGAAATTTCCTGAGTTTCGGGGGGGATATATCCCCAAATCCCCCCCTCTGGCTACGCCCCTGAAAGCTAGAACTGTATTTCATACTTATTTGATTTTTTAATCTCATTTTCTAAAAAAACTGCTTAAATTGCAACACTTTAATTTCAGATAAGCATGGATTTTTCTAACCTTTCTCATCAAAGAACTATTGTTTATGTAACATAGGGAAAATCTGGAATTTAATCAATAAACTTTAGGATCAGCCCACTTTCAGAAACAAAATACAAAAATCTAAGTAAAATAATATCCTACACCAATTTTTATCTTGGTATATAATCATTAATTGCCATTTGATGTAATTATTCCTTATGCATTATTTCTTATTAACTTTAAATATTCATATTCTATGATGAAAATGTCTGCACTTACGTAATAACGCGTAGTAATTGTATTCGGAGAAGCACGATTTCTTTTTATTTTATCGAAGCATGATTTATTATTATTAATTTGTTGTTATTTAATTGAATATTTGGTCTAATGTTAGTTTGGAACTCCTAAAATTTATACCAATGTCCAAGATTTCTGAACTGTAGGTTTTTCGGTCCCCAATTTTCTCGATCCAGATTTTACAAATTACTTGATTTTTTTCGGTTTATCACGGTGTTAATCTATAAGGTTCACGTAAATATCTAAACTTAGATCATGCTTCGAACAATTTTAAAGTTCATATTAGTGAGTATTTTAAACTGAAAAGTTGATAATACTGCTTTCAATATTTTTTGTGCCTATTAAAGAAATCGGTATTCAGATGTTTAATTTTTACCTTTCATCTTGTTGTAAGTCTTCAAGCTGCATTATAATATACCATATTTAAAGAAAATGCTAGATCAGTGGTTCCCAAACTATTTTGGTCGTGGAACCCCCAAATTTATTGCCAATGATCGCGGAACTCTGAATATTTTTTAATCAACAACTTTTCAAAATTTAATATATGATATTAAATGATACCAGGCGTGGATCCAGCGCGGGTCTTAGGGGGAAAGGCACTTTTCCAGACAATCACCTTTACCTTTTGGCAAAAATGTCAAATTCTTGGGGGATTTCCTAAAAGTATCACGCAAGATCCCCTTGTGGTACCGCTGGGGGGTATGGGGGACCTCCCCCAGAAATTTTTTAAATTTGACTAGTAAAAGTAGGGTTTTAACTCATTTTGAGAAGTTTTTTGGGTCCAAGGGGGGACTTTTCCCAAACTATTACCTTTATCTTTTGTCAAAATGTTGGGGATTTTCCAAAAAAGTTTCACGCAAGATCCCCTTACGGTACCATGGGGGGGTCTGGGGTCCTCCCCTAGAAAAAATTTCGAAATTCGACTGGTAAATGTAGGGTTTTAACTCATTTTGAGAACCTTTTTGGTCCAAGGGGGGGTTGAAATTCCAGGGCTGTTGCATAACCAGAGTGTTCCGATTAATTGAGTAAACTAAGTAATGAAATCCTAGTCACTAGATGCCTGCCTTTTGACTTAGCATATACAGGGTGTCCCAAAAAAGACTGACACATTTTAAAAATTTTTAATTAAAAAACTAAAAAAGATAAAAATACGCGGTTTATTGCATCCTACTCATTTGACCTAAGAATTTTATGACACAAATTTTCGTAAATCATTGTTCCCAAATCCCCCGACAGGGCATAACAGTATCAATCTCCCCATAGGAGATAATGGAAAATAGTGCTCCCACCTGTCTGGGGATTTTTGAACTACGACTTACGAAAATATGTGTCATAAAATTATTTGGTCCTTTAGAGTAGAATTCAAAAAACCGCTTATTTTTATCTTTTTTAGTTTTTGAGTTCTTGATTTTTAAAATGTAATGTGTCAGTCTTTTTTGGGACACCCTGTATGTGCTGCCCATATAGTTAAAATGACAAAATTCACCAGTACTTCAACAGCGAAAAAATTTTTTTATCAGCCTCAGTTAATTATTTCGGCTACTTGTGAATATAGGCTTGATATTTTGTTTTCAAATTAAAATTTTAAAATTCTGTCTGGCATGAAGTCACTTAGAAAGAGACTGTAGGATAAGCGAGCAACTAACATCCGCGAGATCCCAGAAAACCGAAAATGTCGCTGGGCTGTCGCTGGACTGTTGCGGGCTATTGCTGCGCCATCTTTTACCAGTCGGTAGTACTACGAAAATGTCGCTTATGTCTATTTTGCAGTAGTGGTGTAAATCCGCCATTATTTTCGAAATTGAACACGAAACATCGGTAGTTAGCGCCATCTATTAACAGAAATTTGAACTAAAATGTTTTACGGTCTTAAAAAACGGGATCTTAGGATGATGAGACTGAAGACCGATTTTTTCTTGTTTTTTGTGGAATTTTAAAAAGTGTGTATTGACTTTTTGCCCACCCTGTATTTCTACTTAGCTCACAGCAAAAAAGTGGAAAATAGAAAAACTAAGACAAATAAAATTCATAAGTATCATGAAACTGGGTCACATTATGGACGTTTAATGAATATCAATTTAGTATCAATGAAATCCAACATTTACTAGAAAAAATGTAAAAAATTAATATAAAAAATTAATTTTTTTGGCTTAGTTGAGAATAAGAAAAGAAAGAAAAATTAATTTGGAATTCAAATTAAATAAAAAATACAATTGTGAATGCACATTGGAGCGAAGCTTAGAAGTTTTTTCGAGCGCAAAAAATCAATTTGAACTTATACCCTCTTTCAAAATGACGATTCAATTCGCCCTCATTCCTTATTAAACTTCATGCATTTCTTTTATTAAACCCCGTTTTTCTTACAAAAATAAGAATATTTCTTTCCAGTGGGTAAAGGACGACCTGTGTGATGCAACCTCCATTCTGTTGGGCTATACTCTCCAGATTCTAAGATCCAGACATCTCTAAAAGGACTTTTCTGTGAGCTGATCTGAATTCACGCATTGATTTGACCAAAAAGAAGTTCGATCAACGAAATGAACTTTGTTGTTATAGAAGTAAACTAGATTTGTGGTCCTATTCATACATAGTTGGAAATAGTGGTCTGAAATAAAATACTTGTACTGTATTTATTTGCAGCTTCTTTAAACCTTTTTTTTCCCTTTAGTTATCTTTTCCAGGCATCTCTTTAAGCCATGTAAGCCTATGTCAAGCACTGATATTTTCAAGCGATGCTCTTGAAGGTAATGTCCCCAAGATATTTTATTGTCAGGGTTCGTACAGTTCATAACACAGAGTATAGAGCTTAACAGAGGATTCATCTCCATAAACGCTAATGGCAACTATTTTAGCATGGGTTTTCCCATAGACAACTTCAAGTACTTCGGACCACCTCCTATAGTTCCACGTCACTCCTGCTGCGTTTCTATCATTCGCCAACTGAAGCTGTCACTCAAATCCAAATCGGATGTGGAGGGAAAAGAGCAGCACCGATGAAATTAAAATGCCGCTTGTTAGCTCCATATCCAATCGGGAATTACTTTCGCATATCGCCTTCTCTGATTGGCTGCTAGTGAAATTAATTATAATCTGCGAGCATGAATTAAATTAAGTACCTAAAGTGGAAAACTGCCGTTTGGAATCTGTTAGCTCTTTACTCTGTGGTTCATAATAACTCCTTACTTATAGGGAGACTGTTATATCTTCGGACCAAAATCATGTTTGTATTTTTCTAAGGCAGGTAAAATCACATTTCGACCATTTAAAGTCCCCAACCTATTGTTCTAACCGTAGCAAATAGGGTAATAATTTTTATTAGCCCAAATCTTCAAAATTGGATTTTTAATTAATTTTAATAACTTGACGAAATTTGTGTCCATAGGTACAACCACAGAGTATAGAACTTAACAGAGTGTTCATCTCCATAGACCCTAATGGCAACTTTTTTAACAGGGCTTTTCCCATAGACAAACCTCTGGCCAAACGGACCCGCCTCCTTACCTCTTATAGCTCCACCTCCCACCTGTCACTCACCCACTTCATTCGCCCACTGAAGCTGTCACTCAAAGTCATCTGCTCAATCAATCGCATTTAGCTTTTTCTGATTGGCTGCTGAAGCTGAACTGAATTATAATCTGAGAGCTGAATTAAATTCATCACCTTTGGGAGGAAAACGGCCGTTTGGCATCTCTGTTAAGCTCTATTCTATACTCTGTGGGTACAACAACCTGTTCTCCCTATGGACAGACCCAGTTGTATCTGTGGACACCCATAAAAAGGGAAGTTTGAGTTGTGTGAAGAAAGCTAAAAATGAACACTTTTATTGATGCATTATCTTTTAATAACCTATTTCAAGCATGTATAACATTTGAAAATTTATTTTTTAAAGTAAAGTAGTGTTAGATCGTAAATGATCATTTAAGCGATGTTGATTGATAAGTCTTGATTTCTTACCAAATGTACATAAATCACATAGGATTTTCAGACCGAAATTTGAGGTAATAGTTTCATCAATCATGCTGATTGATCTAATCACTTCAGTGATAAAAAAAATCCATCGACTGTTAGTTTATCCGTCATTTGAAGGTAGTAATTTTTGCAAATCTTCGGTAAAAGTTTTAAATTTTCGTTACCATTGAATGTAATAGTGATGCTTAAGATTTTACACCATATTTTACATTAATTCAAAACAGAATCAAAAATTACAAAAAGAAATTCAGATCACAAAACCTATGATTTTTCATCTAAAAATTACTAGAAAATAATCGTCGGCAAAAAACCATTTAGAATTAATTTAACATGTATTAAAATGTATTCGTTTTAATGAAACCCGGTTCAAAAACGATGATTAGCAGGCTACAGACACCAACAAGAACGTGTCTGTAATGATGTTTTCGCATTCAAAATTCTATAAAAAAATAAAAGAATTAAGATATGACGACTTCTAATATCAAAACTAAAAAGTCAAAATCTCGGGAATCCACCCCTTGTATCTTTTTTTATCATATCATAATTGAAGGGGAAGAAAAATATTAATGTACTGAGACACTAAAAAAACTTTGAGCATCTGAAAACAGTAAATTTATTATATTTACTTCAAATTTCAATTCCAGGAGCTGATTTCACGTTAGCCACTATATTCAGTTGCAACTTAACTTGAGCCTGTAGAGATTAATGCTGAGAGCAACCAAAGAAAGTAGTACCCCTCGAGGTGTCAGAATTTTGAGTGAAATTTAGAGCTTCCAATTTTGAATAATGATTAGTTTTTTAAATCCACGGGGGGTATATTAAGCATCTTTTCATCCCGATATGCATAAAATGTTCAGTATTATTATTTTTTAAAGTGGTGTAACGCGTAGTAGTACAACTTGCTCTCAAACTCGCCAGCGAATAAGAGCTTCTAGCAACCCAGCAGGCTTTCTGTTTACTCAGATTTTCTTCCGCGTGGCCCTGACGTCAGGCTCAACTTAAGTTGCATTCGAGTATAGGTGTACTAAAACTAGTTAAAACCCGGTTTTTTAGGATAATATTTCCAAAACTTTTTTGGGAGAGGACCCCCAGATCCACCCTTTCGTACTTGGAACTACAATATTACAAATTTTCCAATATTAAGTTAACCAAGTTAAAAGCTACATTGGACTTACTAAATATACATGAAAGGGGTAGAGGAATATAGTGGTGTCCTTTAAAAAAAACCCACTTTTTCAGTTTTCCGTCATTAAAAGCTTACAAAATATGATAATTTAATCGAACAAAATTGTGTTGTAACGGCTTGTCCTCCTCTACATTTTAGTGCTTAGTAGTTTTAATTCCGACTGTCCGTTACAAATTGGCAGACAAAAAAGTAAGAATCCAAAAAAAAACCCAATTTTCCTAAAAAAAACCCATGTACCCTAAAAAAAACCCACACTTGAAAATACTCAAAATATTAAGAAAAAATATGATTGAAAGGTTTATTTTGATAGAAAAGAGAATAGTTAAGATAATTAAAACCAAGTTCATCACAAATTATTTCTAAAATTAAAACTGTGATAAGTTTTTCTACTCAAGAATTTTGCCTTCAAAACACAACGACAATAGCGTTTTTATTGTTGTATTTTGATGAAAACGACCTATTAAATACAAATGCTTAATACAATTTCTATAAAAAAGCTTAAGAACGGTAATTGGCACTGATATTTTATTTTAAACCCGTAACTATTTACTCTCAAAACTCATTTTAGAGTAAAACTCGGTAAAATGCTATATTTTCATGGAAAATGGCTGTTTTTGGTAACATTGAGTTTTTATCAAAAATACTGAAAAAAAAATTGAGAATTACCCAAACAACTATTCTATTTGCATAATTAGTTGTATACCATGAATAATATTAAATATTTTGCAAAATTTTTTATTTATTTTATCATTTATTACAAAATTAAAAGTGGGTTTTTTTTAGGCACACTATGGGTTTTTTTCACCCCTCATTTCAAAGACTACCGTAGGGTCCCTAATTGGCCGACTGAGCTGAAATTTCAGTATTTTATTCTCATAATAACGGGATAACACAAAACCACGTGAAGAATGCTTTAAAATGTTTATAACATATATTTTTACAGCATCAAAATCTGCATAACTGAATCATATTTTTAGCCCAAAATCGACATTTCTATTTATTGAAATAAATAAGTAAATAAACGGTTCTTTGACATGCTTTCAAGTTCCCTGCCACTCTAAATGGCTTAGGAAGACATGGGAAATGAGAATTTAAAATTATTTTAATTATTTATTTAAAATATCTCGATGGGTTTTTTTAAAGGACACCACTATATTTGTGTGTCTTCTCCCTCGATGCAAAAAATTTAGGTTGACCCCAATATATTGACTAATTTTTTTTTGAGAATATTTGGGCCCCTTTCTAAATAAATTTAGTTTTTATATGCACCACTGTATAGTATGCAAGGTTTTATTTAATTCTATTTGTGAACCTTGAATTTTTTTTAAATAATTCGTTTATAGGTTTTTCTTAATGATCTTGTAAATTCTCCCAAACCATGTTTTGACAGGGTCTTAAAAAACCTGGATTACTAGTAGCCCTTACCCTTTTAAAACTTTTCTTATAGTAAATTGTTACAAAATTATTAGTATGGTTATACCCCTTAAGTTCGTTCGTTATTCCTATTTGAGATTATCTTAAGTACATTAAAATAATTCGTCAAGATTTCCAAATATTTTTAAGAACTTATTCAAACAACTTTTAGACAGTCTCAAATTTTATTTGTCGTTTATGTGACAAAGTATCTTTTCATCACGATTTGCGTACCGAAACTCATAGCAACCCAACAGGCTTTGTGTTTACCCACTTTCTCCTTCCCCGTGGTCATGTTCTGGATTCAGGAAACGATGCTGTCTAGTATGTGCTCTCAACTATGTTATTGGATTTTAAAAAAAATATTTTCTTTAATGAAATTTAACCGGTTTATGAATGCAGCTTCAAAATTTCAGTGTTCTACCATTGGTTTCATGGAAATTGTCTGTTTTCACAGCAGTCTTAAGAGCTATAATTGAGAGTTTTCTTTAAAACTTTTCAACAGCTAATATTTGCATTTGTCATGTCTAGTTTTAAACACTAGGTTGATGATCTAGTCCTTAATATTAAATTTCTTAATGTAAGGATTAAGTTGCTGGTTGATTGGTAATTTTTCCACTGGCCTATGCACAGACTGCACCCATTTTTTTTACCAGGTTTCCTTTCTTACGCTTTTTAAAAAAATTTATTAATCTTGTTTAGGAATTGTGATAAGGATTAAGTTATAATATTTTTCAGTAATTGTATGCCATCCCCATCCAAATACGAAACTTTGGCCGGTATTGGCTTATGAATTGGATCTCCCAGCTCTTTTGAGGTTTCTTGTAGCAGACTATTTCCAGAAAAAGCAGCAGCTCTCAAACTTCTATGATTCACGAGCGTCTCTCACCGGTGTAAGAACCCTTACCTTATTTGCATGCATCAAAAAATCCCACTAGGATGCTTATGTAGGATGCGAAAGTTCCTGGGTTCTATACCCAGTTATATTTTACTGTATTTTCAAAAAACGGCAAAAATATGTCCATGCGCATTTAGCAGGGGGTTCTTATGTTTGTCATGTATGGCTAAATTTCACTCTAACTTCTATCAGAAGTTACGTCAACCTGGCATATTAGGTATGAGCTGAGCTAGTGACAGCATTGAATCAGCCAATATACGCTAGTGTGGACGCCGAGGAAAGAAAACCAATCTTCACGCGCAAATGAGGTTTGCGCATGTGGAGGATAAGTGTTTGGAGTACAGTTATGTTTCAGGAATGTAAAAATCTAGAATCTGACGTCGAAAATTCTATCTCCACGCGCATACGAGATTGGCGCATGTGGACCAGTGTTCGAGAACAGATGGCTGGCTTCAGGAGCAAGGAACGGCGCAACCAAAACAGCTTTCGTGAAGGCTTTATTCATAAGATCTACGGTACTAGCTGAGTGCAGCTGCCATTTTTAAATAAACTAAGTTCATTGTATTCACTTTCATGTTACTTTCCTTACAGATTTTTTATAAGTCCCTGCGCATCTACGAGGTGGATATGAGCCCTACGTCAGAATCGTTGACTAAGTTACCTTACTAATGGTATAACTTCTTAGGTTACAATTAGTAACTTATTAAGTGTTGGCTTATTAGTATGGTCTATTTAGCTTCTAGCCTGGACTTGCACGGTAATTGTTAGGACTTGGTAGCTCTTATACTAACTAGAAATTGTACTTTCTAGTTAGCACAAGCTAATAGTAATGTTAGTCTACATACTAAGCCTACTACTTATTGAGTTGGTTAAGTCCAACTAGTAGTCAGCTTAGTATAGACTAACATTATAAGGTTAAATAGCTTGTGCTAACTGGAAGTCATAGCCCAACTTCTAGTTGGTAAAAGCTATCAAGTCTTAACACTTACTCAAGTCCAGACTGGAAACAGACGCCAGGGGGCAACACTAAATATTAACTGGTAAACAAAGATTTTCTTTGTTTACAAGTTTGGACTTAGCAGAAATAGGGTCCGCCTTCACTTGGGTTAGAAAGGGGTTGGATTTGTGAGTGTCCCCTTTGGCGACCATTTGTGGTCGCCAAACTTACCTTTGCTGAAAATAAAGATACAATTTGAAATAAACTAGTCTTTATTAGTCACATATTATAAAAACACTAAATTACTTTCATCGTAGTCGATTTCCAAAGCTGATCACACCTGTAAATTGCAATTAACATATTATTGATAGAATGAGTATACAATAATTAAAAAAAAATCTAAGTAACCTATGGCATAAAAGTAAAGTGGCACATAATGAAATTCATTTAAATTCTGATTAAGTCTTCATCAATTTATTAGATCTTTGATTAAAGGGTAATTAAATATTTCTGAGATCAGACTGCTTCAGGTTTAAATTTTTCACATCTAATGGCGATTTGATTTTCAATTTTAACTGTTTAAGGAATCTTTGGGAATTTTTTTCAGTAATTAATATAATCCAAACAAGTGTCACGTTTCTAATATTAAAAAAAGTAATTTAGGTTGGGGGAGGGGGGCAATGACCACTTCAAGATCCATCTCGCACAATAGTCAAAAATAGCAAGTTAAGTTTCAAGTAAGTACTCAAAGTTAGTTTGATACTACTGAATTTTATCTCTAAACTTGAAAAGCATAAATTTAATAACCATAGTTTACCCAATTGACAAAGTCGATCTCATTCCTGGGATAAATTTCAACAAGTTGACCGGGGACATGAGAGACCAGTGAGCACAAGTCTAAAACTAGCAGTTTGTACTTTTTTTTCGATTTAAAAGTATGTCACAAATAAATCTACTTTACTGACTACTACTTTACTACGGTACAGGCGAGATGCTGTCGCTGTGGGTAAAATTAAAACTAATTCGCATAGTCATAGGGATTCTCGGCAAGGACTCAGCTTCCAAGGGGGGGGCAAGAAGCAACTCCAACCTTTTTGGAGTATGGATTTCGAAGACTTGTGAGAGGGTCGTAGCTATAAGCCGATTTAGGTGGTGGTGAACCCTGGGGGGAAAGCTGTCCCTGATGGCTTTGAAAGCATGATTTTCCCTTATAAAAATGGAATCTTCTCAAAAAGTTGGGGGGACATTGCCCCCTATGACCCCTCTTAAATCCGAACTTTTCATTCGATAAGGTATTAAAACGTTCATCCCATTACTTCAGAAGCATTCTGGAAGTAGCTTCAAACAGAGGATCTGGAGGTTCTCCGTTGAAAAGATTTTCCAATTTGACCCTAAAAAGTAGTTTTAACTCACTTTTAGACAGTAGAGACCCTTGGATCGCTAAGTATTCTTCAGCATTTTCCTAAGGCGAAAAAAAAGTATTTTAGAAGTCTCGGGTATTCTAGGGGGAGGAATGGGCGGGTTTAGGTGGTGTGAACCCTGGAGCGCCATACTGGAAACTTTTTTTTTGGGAGGGGGCAAGTTGTCCTTGATGGCTTTGGAAACATGGTTTTCCCACGAGCCCTCCTTAATCCACCCATGGGGGAGGGATAAATAATTTTTAATTTTGAATCCTCTTTGGACGTAGGCCTACTCTTATGGTCCCAGTTTTCGAAATTTTGGATTTTAGAAAATTAAATATTTAAAATTAAAGTAAAAAAATTATGCATGACTTTCAGGAAGTTGCCCCTCCCTGGTTAGTATTAATGACTCACTACCCTAAAAAGTTCGCTATCCTATTTATTAAAACAATAAGGGGATTGACTCATTTCAAAGGCAGTTTCTTAGCAAAAACTTTACCTAATTTATTTTTAATTCAAAATTTTCTTAAAAATTTGAGGCTGGGTACTGAACCTAAACTTTATAAAATATTCCATTTGAAGGTGCAATTATTTATGCAACTTAAAAACATGCTAAAAATTGAAGCTAAACTTTTAGTAGCATATTTGCATGGGAATGGGAAGTAAAGCATAATTAGTTCTGGAATTTAATTTACTCTTCCAACCTTCCGATCAAAACAATCTGGATCATCAAACCTGAAAAAAAAACTAATATAAAGCTGAGTTTTCTAACACATTTGTAGTTTGAAGTAATACTATCTACAGTACTCTCAGATCGAGAGATTTGTAAAACTTTACTAACAGTTTAACCCTATCCCCTAAAACTGCACATTTACTACAGGGTGTCCCAAAAAAGACTGACACATTACATTTTAAAAATCAATAACTCAAAAGCTAAAAAAGATAAAAATAAGCGGTTTTTTGAATTCTACTCTGAAGACCAAATAATTTTACGACACATATTTTCGTAAATCGAGTTCAAAAATCCCCCTACACGTTGGAGCACTATTTTCCATTATCTCCTATGGGGAGATTGATACTTTTATGCCCTGTCGGGGGATTTGGGAACAATGATTTACGAAAATTTGTGTCATGAAATTCTTAGGTCTTACGAGTAGGATGCAATAAACCGCGTATGTTTATCTTTTTTAGTTTTTTAATTAAAAATTTTTAAAATGTGTCAGTCTTTTTTGGGACACCCTGTATTATTTATTTTAACTATGCTAAAATGTAATTACAATCTTTAGGATTTCATTTACCATTACGACATTTACCTTATAATACGAGTTGCTTCACATTTAACTACTTAAGTACCACTTATTCAAATATCTCTATAGCACTATTCTGACTGAACTATACAAGAGTTTGATGCAAATATTGAGTTAAGTGTAGACCAAGTATACAATCAAAATATATTTACAAATCCCACGGAATTCAGCAAGATAACTAATGTGGGTTTTATCAAACCAAGTGCTAAATGCTAACGGTAACATCAGTTATCAATAGTCTATTAGATAAATAAAGAGGTGCTTCAAGACATAAAATACAAGTACCCTGTAACATCTATAAACATGAATGCCAAGCTTTACTCCTAACTTGGTAAAATTAGAGAACTATATTAGTTAAATTTGACACTAAACACGCAGGAACTTTGGTTGTCAGAACACAGCAAAAACAATCTACGCATCAGTGCAATTTTATATAAGCTAATTCTTTTACGCTTATATTTCACTGAAATTTTCTTTAAAGTAGTAGCTAACCTAAATTGGGACAGTGTATTAAAAAGAAAATCAAATAAGAAACAGAGCCAAACGCTTTCATCGGGAGCAAAAATCCAGCGTACTTACCATTGCGAGCTCCAGCTTCAAACTGAGCTCATACGTGTCAACTGATTGTCTACGCTCACGCCCCCTTGTGTCATCGCTTCAGTGCGCATGTCACTGCGCATATGAGCAGAAACATGCAAATGAGGGTTTGCGCAAAACGGTAAAATTGCCTTTGCTCTGTGAACCTGATCCGTCCTTAAAAGGATCGGATGCTCGTCGTTAAGGGGGGAGAAAGAAGTCCCCCAGCCTTTCAACCGGGGGCCCCTTCGCCGCGCATGCGATCCAAGGGAATCAGGTTCACATCACCACCGCACACTGTCATCTATGACCTAACGGGAGAATTACCTAATTTTGGATTTATTTGGTCAGAATTATTTTGAATTTTTAAGCTAGTATTGAACTGGGGACCTTCTGTTCACAGAGCCAAGGCTTAACCCGCTGAGCCACCACCGGCTCGACATTGGGAGGTTTTAATACGTAGTGGTGAGTAATTTCGAAAATATAAAAGATATTTACTTTTGATTCAAGAGTACACTTTAATTTTGATGTTCCCAGCGCATCATAAGATTTGATTAAACAAGTTCTAAAGTTTTGAAACAAGTCTTGATTTTTTAAAATAAATCCCTTCACAATTTAAACCTTTAATCAATAACACAATACATACTTTTTATATAGTGTGGGGAATTCGTATTAATATAATAAAAAGTTAAACATTGTACATCATAAAAATCGATAGATGGCGCCACGGGAGAAATATATGCAATGTAGAAGTTACACGAACAGGTTATTCCAGGTAAAATGAGTGCGGATTACATGATCTTTTGCATTTTAATATTACATTTTAGAATATGCAATCGCAGTAATTTCAGACAATTATAAATATAAAAATATATGGTCTGTAAATAGATTAAAATCTATGCACAGTAGTTACATATAAAATAGCCCTTTCAAAAGGTTATTTCACATTTTTAAAAATACAGGGTGTTTCAAAAGTCCATTTCGCGGCTTTCGTTTGCATGGGCGGATTTAAGGGGGTCGTAGAGGGGCCATGCCCCCTATCTTTTAGAGAAAATTCTATTTTTATAAGGGAAAATCTTGTTTCCAAATTGATCAGGGAAAGCTTGCCCCCTTAGGTTCAGAGCCCTGCACGCGCTCGATTTAGCACGTCTAGCTCGTCTCTGAAAAACCAGCGCGCCGAGGCACCACGAGCTCGATTAGATTCGGCGATCCGGAAAAAACTCGCCGCGCTTTTAAAAGCTCGCCGAGTTTTTCCAAACGCGCCGCTCTCCACGTAACTCGCCGTTCTGAAGCTTGCGAGCTTCCCTTAAGTAGGAATCGCAGTATAGCAAGTCATAATGCATTACGCCTTAATGAAATGAGGAAATATTTTATCTCACAACAACATTTTGATAAAAATTATCACTGATGTATAGATTAGTTTACATTTCCAGATTTTTCTTCTTCTTGTTTAAGTCATCAGATTGAGAAGTTTCTAAGATAAAACTTTGAACATAAGAACTAATTAATAACGGTTTCGAGTAAACTGCTTCCTTTAAATTAAATTTAAATCCTGTTTCCAGTACTTCTTGAAGATAATTGAAATTATAATGAACAAAACCATATTTATTTCTTTTTATATCTAATCTTTTTATATCTAATCTAACCGCTCGGAAATCATTTAAACATCGTAAATTCTGAGAAATATATTAAATAAATTATCTATTTCCATCTCCATTTCAACTAGACATTCAAACATATCCCTGATTTTGAAGCAATAAATAATTCTATCTGAATGTAAGCGGAATCTAAAAGGAATAAATAGTAATAACTGTCGTAATAAACACTTCAACTCTCCCTGGAGATCCAATCGAAGAAAAAAAAAGGTGCTGAAACTCGGAAAACAGATGCTTAAGTTTGGTGTCGCGAAAAAACCGTTCAAAACAAAAACCGTTCAAAAAACAAAAAAACTCATAGCTTTACACATGTAATAAATTTGTTTGTTTTTTATTGAACGGTTTTTTCGTATATCCTTAAGTTTATATCAACTAGGAAATGGAAAAAAAGATCACTTCTCATTCATAGTATTATACTTTAACTTTGCTGCTACTCGCTTCTAGAAGAAGAGAAGGAGAATACACTATTATGCAGAAAGGGACGCTCTGGTTACTTACCGTTCGCTGAGAGCAGATCGTGAAATCAAAAAATAGGAAGAAGACATGGAAGAAGAAAATCAAGTATCAACAACCGCATCCAAACATCAACAACCACAGTCCCTCTGGAATGACTTGGTCACGTCAAACAAGAAAAATTAAAAGAATAAAAGGAAACGAGAGTGCAATATTGTACCTTCTGTTTCCTGAAATTCCCATAGATAAGCTCCCTGCTTCGAATTTGGACGAGTTATTGAAATAAATGTACCCATTGGTACGCAGGGTGTTGAGTGGGGGCTCATTTTGTTTTCCACCGTGGGAAAATACAACGTTCCCGACAGTCAAAAAACGAACAAGCACGCGGGCCCTGGTTGACACTGACCACTTCCTCTCCACCGGGGTAGGTAACTTCGAGGATCGACCTTTCCCGCAGCCGGAGACGATTCGGGGAAAAGTCGCCGAGCTTCTAAAAACGCGGCGAGCTTTTTTCAGCTCGCCGAGTTTTTCCAGGCGAGTTTTTCCCCAGCGCGCCGCGCTCGTACAAACAAAATGTTACTTACGCGCTTATTTTTTAAATCGCGAGTTAGACGCGCTATAGCGAGCTCGTGCAGGGCTCTGCTTAGGTTTCACCACCTATATCCGCACATGTTTGTTTTCAACCACCCACCGTGTCCTTGATGCACTGTGGCAGATCCAGGGGGACTAGGGGGGTTAGCCCCCGAAATCAAATTAAACTGAATAGAGGGTAATTCGCCTTGAAGTTTTTATTTCAGAAATGTGCTAAACACACGTTTTTAACTTAACCTTAAGCACTTCTAGTGAATCGCTTATTTTCTAAAAACGATTTCTCTTGACTAAGACAAATTTTCCTTTTAAGAAAAATCTTCAGTTAAAAAAAAACAAAATTTGTTTTAAAAAAATTAATTTTATAAATATGGAATAATGTAAAATAGTGTTTAAATTGCAGCTCAAAATGAATAATTCTTTTGAAAAAAAAAGTATGTTAATAAGACCAAGTCAATATTTTTGCGTTGCATTTTAAATGTGAGACATATATTTCTTACGTAAAATAGCCTAGCAAATCTTTACAGTTGAAACGTTCCAGTTTTGAAGTATAAGCTTGATTTGTTTGTTTTAAAACAATAAAGTAAACAATTTTTACTGTTTCTGGCACACTTTCCAAAAAAAGTTTAATGGGTACTCAGGTAGCTAAAGGTTGGACCACATCGACTTACGTAATAGTAATACAATATGGTCCATTTTTCAAGGGAAATAGTTTTATCCTTAAAAGATTTTCACCTTCTCAAGAAATATATTAAATTAGAGAATTCAGCCTATTTCTCCTTCATCTCCTATCATTGTTATTTTTGTGAAATTAATAGATAAAACTCAATAAGAAGCCAGACTGATCTTGCAAGTACACGTAAAATTAAATTAAAGATTTTTCAAGAATTTGTTTAACAAGTACTTTCCAGTTTAATACATTTGGAGTTAGATAAGAGTGCAGAGTAATCACTAATATAAAAAAATTGCATCCAAAAAATGTTTTGAACTGGCTTTTCAATCTTACTCAGAATATATAGAAGTGGGAATTATCTGTTAAAAAAATTATCGAAAAACCTTGAATTTGATTTTTCTTGTACTTCCAAAGATGATCTAGCTTCTCTAATTATCTTCCTTTTATGGTAGAAATTGACAGCTGTAGCTTGAGTATAAATAATTTTTCCGTTAATTTTTTTATAATTACTATTATTAATCAAAGATAATCTTTGAATTTTTTTTATCAAAAACTGAAATAAAAAGAGTAGAAAAAAATTAAAACAAACATCAATACAGTTAAAAGTGTTTATTTCTTTGTTAAGCTCCAGGCTTATATGCATAAGAACTATCACATAATTTAAATGAACAATAAAGTTTACTTCTGGAATATATTGACATTAATAAAGTTACAATGCATCAGTTAATCTTTCAATTTACTAATTGACATTCAGTAACTCAACAGGATAAAAACCTTAAATTCATTAATTTTAAAATGAGAGCTAAAATCCATGATGTATTAATTTTTTAAAATAAAATTTGATTACAATGTTTTAAGGAAGACGAAACTTACAATATAGAATTATCAGTTGAAAATAAGTTATTTGACTTTGTAGTGTATTAATTACTATCTTCATATTTATTAGTTTTTATAAAGTAAATAATTTTAAGATTAGCATTAATCTATTAAATTAAACAAAAAATTTATTGCATAGTTCAACACGAATTTTTAAGAATATTATTACATAATGTTATAATGTTTTTAAAATGCTAAAATGAAAGGATTTATCACGATTTACTTTCCAGTAAAAAGTTACTAAAAACTTTTTAAACAATACTTTTAGTTTTACAGAAATTATTAGTTCAAAATTCAGTGCAACAAACTAACTCTTGAAGACATGCATCAGTAAATCTTAAGCATATAAAATAGGTATGTAAATCAAGAACTCAAAAATAAATATACATAAGATTTTCTAAACAATTGCTTTAACCGGGAAAATTCATAAATATAAGACTCTAAACATATAAACTCATTTTAATATAATAAATTGCACGTTCAGTGTCAGAATCTTATAAAAAACACTCTAGAGAGAAGTTAAATTTGATTCTTAGAATATACAATAAACTAATAATATATATATATATATATATAACAGTGCTTCTGCAAACAGTAAAATTTGGATTCAAATTTATGTCGAGTAAAAGTTCATTAAATGAACAGAATAAACTGAAGATACTTGAGGATTCACAATTTATACTCCTATAAAAGAAAAGTTGGTTCCCAAAGTTTGACACTCTCTTATGCATCATCTGAAAATACAAGGGCTGGACAGTTCTCACAAAAGAATTGACAAGATTTCACTAAGATACATAAAGTCAATCTCATAATAAATTTGAGCTGGCCTATTTATTATACACTAGTCACGCTCCTAAGTTTTTTATTTATTCTGAGTATAATATATATCTTATCATACACTCTCTTTAAATAGGATCTGCTCAATTTTCTCTTTTGTGTGAGTTGTACATACAACAGACGTTCCCACCATCTGCTCCCGAGATTTCTAGACACTATGTACAACCGACTATATTACACGATTCTTATTACAAAGAGGATACCTATATACACAACTGCACTCATGCATACTCAAATAAAGCTATATGATAAGTGTGAGCTCTTCACGTCGCAGTCCTCACTCATTTGATTTGTCAAATGCGGTTTGGTAGTGTAGCAAATCGCTGATGCTAATTCTATGGTCAGGGGAGATGTTGCAAGAAGAGCTTTTTTTGGAGAGTCCGATTCCTTTTCGAAAACTACATCTCGCCGTTCTTAAGTATCGGACCCGTCCTTCCTCATGTTGCTCTTGCTGGCATGCTTGGTCTTCTTCCCGAAGAGGCCCCCCAGGAACCCTGCCGGGGGTTGCTTGGGGCCCCCGAGGGCGGACTCGGCCCCACTGCGGTTGCTGCTGAGGCTGGAGCCGGAGCCTGAAGACGTGGAGCTAGCGTGCACGATCTGAGGGGAGGAATCGTGACTGACGGTGCTGGCTGCAGAGGACTGGAAAGATATTGACTGGAATTAAAAGAAATGCAGAGAATTAAAATGATAGAACAGGAGAGAAGGGGTGAAAATTTTCTCCTATTCTACAATCTTAAGGCCACGCGAGAGAGAGAAATCCCTGAGAATTTTTAAGTCTTTTCAAGAGAAAACGTTTTAATATCGGAAGGAAACCTTTCACTGTCACGTTATATTTATACTCTGTTCATTTTGAACTGCGCCCGAAAATATTTCCTTCCCAACCACAGAATCAGTAACCATGGCAACTATCAACGTCACAGCGATGAAGAAGGCTTACTATTGGCCGCCGCGCGAAGAGCGTAGCCATGGTTACGCTTCTCCTTCTAGCGAGAGGGAAAGCACTATTCTTCAGGCGACAGTTCAAAATAAATAGAGTATAGAAAGAGATATTTTAGTTGGAAATATAAAAATTCGGGAATTTTTGAAACTGCAGAGTAAAAATTGAAACTGTCGGTTATCTGCTGTCATCATCAGCAATGTAAAATTCTAGCATATCACTACGATGTGCTAGAATTTTACATCGCTGATGATGCGTCCTGCGTAGCTCCAAACGAAACGACCATAGATTTTAACTCTAAAACACGGTATTTTATTGAAAGTATTTCCTCTTTTTAATTTACTTTGCCCATTATTTTTCACATTTGTGCCGTGAGCTTAGTGGAAATGTAATTAATTCAAAATCAATTTTTTATAAAATTTAACAAACTGAAACTTTGTATTAATTTTCTTCTCTGATGAATTATTTTATTCTGAAGGGACAGTATAACTTTTGTGGTTAGAAGAATAAAATTCAATTTTTTTCCTCCCGATTTTTTCAAAACTTCCTTCTTTAAACTAACGATTCCATACCTAAACTAAAATATTATTTGAGAGACTGAAAATATATTTCTTATTCCTATCTTTTCAAAATAAACCATTCCTTCACTTTAATTGTTCAGACTGTCACTTTTTAGATGTAGATAACTGACAATGAATATTCAGTGCAAGGACTTAGCATTGAATATTCGCAGGTAAGTAAGATGGAATTTTTATAGACACTTACCATCCCACTATCCAAGGAGCCTGCACTGCCTCTTCTAACTGGTTTGTTTATTTCTGTAAAATAAATAGTGATTAAAAATAAATTTCCGTTAAAAATGTATTCACTAATATGTTAATACAGCCTTATCAAATTTAAGGGTATGCTAAAAGCTTAAAACTTTTTTCACTCTTAAGTGGTCTTTTCAGTTTCAAACAACCACTTTTAGATATTCAAACTAATACATTTATCAGTTAACATTTAGAAGAGGGATTTTAAATAGCACCACAAAGGGTAAATTCAGTACAAATATGCTAAATTTAGATTCCTAATCATGTAGCTTTTCAAGACCCATGTATTTAAATGATATCGTTCTTATTCATAACAATCCAGTTTGTCTAATTGTGTTTAAGATCCCACAAGTCACTACAGTTGTTATAACGCAAAATAGTTATGGGTGAGAAAATTTTTTCCACTTACGTTGCTCATGAAGGTCCAATAAAGAGTTGGATAGCGCCGATCGTTTCAAATTGGCCGACGCGACACTTTCAGGAGAGAGTTTGCCATCTTTGGAAGGTTGAGGAATGATCTCCATGTCTGCCACTCCTGAGTCTCTGTTCTCAGTTCCTCTGCCTCTCATACCCTTCTGTTTCTCCAGTTCCCCTTCAATTCGAAGATTTTCCATTTCGTCCATCTGCAAAAGTACCAACAATTATATTACAATTTTTCAGAAGGTGCGTTTGGTATGTTCTACCCGCAGCTATGTAAAGTTTTTTTTGCTAGTTAATGAAATAAAATCATCCAGAAACTTTTCTCAAAGAGACATCAAGGAAAACCCAAAATAATAGGAAAAAAAAATTCATCCATTACAAAAGTTAAGAAATATAAAAAAATTACCTCTAATATTGATTCTTTCAAGTCTTCTACAAATTTAGATCTATCGTGCTCGTTTCTGGCATTGAAGGTTATCAGCACTTTATCATCAACCCTTTGACTAAGGCGAATACCATGAGGATAATCTGTAAAAAATAGGACATAAGTAAAAATGTAATAACTAAGCATTAAAATCTTAGCTAATAATGCTCAGACAAATTACTCTTTTAAACTCTAATGAGAATAACACCGAGGGACATAAATGGAAAATACTTACAAGGTGCTTCAAATAATGTAACACTCATGCCACATAGAGGAAATGACTGTCTGAAAGTGTAGGTTACGCTGTTCTTCTTCTTACTGAATATTTTGGTTACCTGATAAAAAACAAAAATGATTAAAAAAAGTCAATAATAAATAACACAAGAAGTCAATTCATCTACATACATGTGCCAAAATTATGTTTTCGTAATTAATACTTTTCTAAATTATTTTTTTTGGAAATGATTTTTAAGTTAAATTAAAGACTTATTCTAATGAAATAAAATTATTGCAAGTTTCAAAACGTAATGACGTAGAAGCTTTCCGTTAACTTATTTCAAAACATCATTAATTATCGCAAAATTATTATTCCCAAAAACAATACAGAGTATAGGAAAAGTTTTTAAGGATCATCTTAAACGAGTCTGTACACCAGAGAAAACTCGATCTTTAAAAGTTAAAAAAATTAGAAGAATTTTAGTAGAAATTTAGTATCATAATAGAAAATAAGAAGAATAACTTACCATTAGTAAGTCATTAAACAAGAAAACTTCTCTCTGATGAACACCTAGTCGTTCTTTTTTACTGACATCGTAAACTTCATACAATCGGCAGTAACAGACTAGACGCCTGTGAGGTAAGGCAAGGTTCTGCAAAAGAAGAAAGTTAAGTAAGCAAACATTTTCTCCATATAACTCTCCAAGTTCATTAATTGCAGAAGATACTGCGCCTTCTACTTCAAGTACTTGTACGATTACTAACACATTTAACTTCTTAAAAGGGAATGATTTTCAACTACTTACTGGTTTCTTTCCGACAATAGTTTGCTGAACTTTCAAAACTTGAGTAACGTGGTCAGACCCCATCTTGAATTCGTTAGTTTTGATTCTCTCATATATTCCCACCAGCATATCACGATCCAGATCATGGCCGTCATCAATGGCTGCAAAAGGAAAATTAGAAAAAAAATTACCCCACCGGAAACAAAATTAATTATTCAATTTAAAACACAGCAGGATTATAGGAATTCATACTTACACCGCAGGTTACGCACGAACTCGTCCAACTTCATTCTCCTTTCTGCTTTCATGTTGGGCGTGTGAAGGTCCGTATTCAGCATTATGATGGCAAACGCCAGAACGAAGACCGTCTCTGGATTATGGAACTTGGAAGCAATGTCATGATTGCAATCGATGTAGCGATGGCTGAACACCTCGACTAGTCTCTCGATCTTCTGTGCTTCTCCCTTTTGAAATACGATGATTTTATTTTAGAATATTGTCTGATCAAAGTAGTAAATACATTTAAAATACAATCTTTGATAAGCCCTTGCAATAATTTAAAACTCGTTCAAACGTTTTTCAAGAGTTATACTTGGCGGTTATTTTAACTTGAACTTAAACGAAAACTAGCATCAGAATCAGCGAATTTTATTAATATTATTGATTCACATGGGAAATAGTTTTCGAATTTATCTACTTTCATAGTTATATGACAGCTAATTTTATTTTAGATTTAGCATTCAGTTAAAAATGGATTTTTAAGTTTCAGTTTTTAACAGAAGAACACGTGATTTTGATTTGTTTATCTTTGTTGATAATTAACTATAAATACTTACAGGCATCCTGAAGTATGTCTGAAATTTTCGAAGAGCGACATCCACTTGCATGCCTGCCAAATCCAATTCTTGTACAAAACACCTGTTAAATAATATCCCAATAAACAGGGTGCAAAAACATTCCTAGGAATATTAACACTTAATACGGGAAAATTCTATTTCTATGAATGAAGAGAGAACGTGAATTTATTCTTCTAGATAAGAAATTTCTCAGTTAAAAGTTCTGAATGTTAGATCAAGAGGAAATGTTCTCTCCAACTATGAAAGGATTAGTTAAAACCAAATTTCACTCTGAAAATCATAGATAATTCAGGGAACTACGAACTGTTGAAGCATTAGTTAAGGAGTAATAATTTTATGGCACTATGTGTTAAACATTTTCAAAAGTTGAAGATTATAAAATTTATTTTTATCGTGAAAATAAAAGGGGATTCTTTATACACAAAAATATGGTAAATGAACTACACTGTCAGGATAGTTCCACTCAATCAACTGAGCAAAAGAAACTATTAACCGCTTAACAGTAACATTTATTTCAGAAAAATCGACCAAAAATGGAAATTTTTTTGCCTGTTTAATTTTGTTCTTTATATTATTAATAGTGTTAGATAATAGTAGTTTTTTATAACAAAAATCAGAATTTAAATCAAATTACAAGTGTATTAATTATTTTAACATACACATAAAAAGTATTGGATTACACACACATCCTATTCAATAAGGAGAAAGATTATCCAAACATAATGTCTTCCAATCTCTAAACGAAGAAAAATCACTATCATCATCGAAATGAACTTAGTTTGAACTTCACAAAACGGAAACGTTAATTCTTCTCCAACCCGAACTCAGTTCGGGCATCACAAATTCTGCACGTAGTAGTTGCTCGAGCTCAGAAGTTCGGGCAACACTGTTAGGCCAAGCGCGCACTAGAGACTTCTGTCGCGGCGACTGTAACACTAGTCACTCGAGAGCAATGCATTTCTATGGAGAGATTCTTGGCAATCGGCCAAGAGTCTCGTCGCCTGTGCGCGCGCTCTAGCTTCTTGCAATAGCCACAGGGTGATAATTTTGTCTCTGTCGCCGTGACAAAAGTATCTAGTGCGCTTTTAGCCTTATTTATTATTAAAATACGCAAAACGATTCCAGATACAGTGAGGAAAAATTCAAATAAGCCTCAATACTTACTCTAACACAGCCATATTGAAGGGGTTTTGCAGATTTCCCAAATATTCTCCAATCATCTGCTTGCTTAGTCCTTTGCGAGACAACAAAAACCTTGCCACAGCCTGCGGAGAAGCCTCGAGGAAACCCCGCTGGATTAAGTAACGGATTCCTCGCTCCGGCTTCTTGTTGAAGAGATTCAGACCAACCCTGTACTGCCGTTTCCTTTGGATTTCAGTTAGCTGAAACAGAGGTAAACGTTTAAAATGAATGCATACAGAACTAAAAAATTTTGTAATATGATGCGGACAAGGTAGGAATAATTGCAGAGTTTGTGATGAAATGTCTCCTTAGAAAAATTTATTGTGATTTCAGCTTTAATCAATGAAAGAAGTATTTCACCATTATCGCTGGTTAGCGGACAATAAGTGTAAGCTCACAACTCTCAAGCGTCGCCTGCACCCGTGGACCGGTTTCGTCCTTGTTAGGACTCATCAGCACGGTATAGGAAGGCAACGCAAGAGAGCGGAGGGCATACTCCTCCATGAAATACTCCTTTCATTACCTTGCCTTTCTGGAATTAAATCTGTTCTAGGAATGCTAATAGTCATTCCAACAGATGAGTGGAGGACTAATCAATGGTCACCACTTTTTCAGTCATAGTCGGATAGACTAGTACTTGCCCTCCACTCTCTTGCGTTGCCTTCCAATACCGTGCTGATGAGTCCTAACAAGGACGAAACCGGTCCACTTATCAGCTTTAATCGTTTAAGTTAACTAGATTCACATGGGGGAAAAAGGTGTAGAAAGGATTTAAATGAAGAAATTTAGAGATTAGCTACTACAGTATACCCTTGTTATCTCGAACTTGGATACCTCGAAAACATTTACATCTCAAAAAAATATTTCCCCCTTGAAATAAAGTATTTCTCAATTTTTCCTGGTTATCTTGAAAACTGGCTATCACGAAATTTTTTCGGACCCCTTAGATTTTGAGTTTAAACTTTACCACGTTTCTCTCTACAGCGCGACTTAAAAAACTTGAACGTCTTCAATTCGAAGTAGTGGATAATTCAAAGAGATTTCTTTTGGTTTTTCGATATTTTTTTGTTCATTGGATTTAATATTTTAGTAGGTTAAATAATTAAAAGTTTCTTGGAGGTCAGTTTCAAATTAACTAAGTTACTAAGTATAAATACAGAAAACATTATTTTAAAGAAACTAACTTTATAAATAGTGGGTGTTCCAGGTATGTCATGCGGCGTCCGAACATCTGGATAGTTATGAGCACTGAATGACTGGCTCATATCTGCCGGAGGGGTATTGGAATATCCTCCACCGCTATCTATGCTGTCTTCACTGTTTTCAGATATGTTGCTCAGGCGTTTATCCTCCACACTGATAGACTGCTCTGCTAAGACCTAAATAAATGAAACACAGATTATGAATAAAGCTCTCAAAAAATATCGACACTTTCCAAGTTACGATTCATTGATGTAATTTTCTTCAACTCACTAGAGATTTTCTTTTCCACACCGGGGACGCTTCGACCGTTTTGTTGGAGGTCGATTTGTTGACCGCCTGAGGGTTTTCGACGACTGTCACTATTATGGTAGACTCTGATGAGGAGTCTTCGCTGTTTGGAATGGAAGAAGTTCTTTTAGGAACCTGAGGTGGAACCTTCTTTTGCTGCACTCTCGGAGAAACCCTGCGGCTCAGAGCCACGTCGCTGGATCTCACAGCATTTCTCTGAAGGGCGTTGGAAGCGGGCATTTTGGAAGGACTAATGTTTAATGAGTGTCTCGTAGAGGATCCACGGTGAATATTGGAGTCTACATTATTGGCATCTAGATCGCTGAGCTGAAAGATACAACCTAGGGTAAGATTTTGACCAACACTAAGTGGTGGTTATTTCTATTTAATTGTGGTAAACCTTAGTTCATTAGGATAGGAATGAATCATCAAATGACATCAAGAGTCACTACGTAAACTTTATATTTGACTACCAAAAGAAGAGAACATCTAATAATGTTCTACTCGTGTTTATTTAAAAAAATATTTTTAAGGGATAAAATAACACCTCTTAAAGTTTCAGTCGAATCTGCTCAGAGGAGCATATTGAAATACTGTACTGTCCGAATTCGAGATTCTTTTTCTTTGCATCATGTAAGAAAAAAATTTCTCCAAGTCTAGAAAAAACCCAGTCCCCTTTCCTAAATTTATGTTTATTTACGTCTATGATATTACAGTCTAAACAGCCTGAACTTCTAGTGAATTTAAGCTTTGATTTATGAGGTTCTTTGCTACACGAGACCATCTTTTCTACAGCAGTCAGTTCAGACTAGCGAGAGATTACGTGAAATTCTTCCGACGTAGTGACTCTTGATTTCATTTGAAGGTTCTTTGTCCTGATAGAGTAACAATAGTGAAATAGAGCTATCCACCTTCATAGAAAGATTTTAAGAACCAATTGCGACTATTCTTTAGAGATACTTACCATACCCAACGTACTATCCTCCGAAGACACAGAGTCTCTCATGGGTTGATAACTGTCTGGGTGCTGAACTTTAATACTTGGACTAGAATGTACAGAAGAACCAGATTGATTATGTGCACAGTGAGTTCTCTGATTGTTGACGACGTTAGGAACAGCAGTCCACGCCGGATGCCTCGGGAAAGAGGGCGGCGATCGCGACACCTGATGATACACATCCTGATAATAAGCACTGTTCAGGTGGGGCTTCCCCACAACGTATTGTTCGTAAGATTCTTGGTTGCCATAGTCACTACCGACGTGCTGGTGGTACTTGATCCTGCGCTCTCGGAAGCTCTGGGTGCGGCAGGGCTTGCTGTAGCCTCCCTCGTCAGAGTCCAGGGCCTCGTTGAGCTCCCGGTAGAGCGCGTTGTAGTGCGACTGCAGGATGGCGTCGGAGTTGATGTTGGCGTGGAAGTTGTTGGCGTCGCTCTGCTGCTGCTGGTGGAAGTGGTGCGGGTAGCGGGACACCGTGCCGTTGCCGTTGTACACCACCCACTCCTTGTTCTCGACGTCGAAGGTGGGGAACTTGCGCGACAGCCGCTTCTCGCCTTTGGACGCGTTGGCGATGTCCTGGAAGCGTTTCATGATGGTGTACTTGCGGAAAGCTCTCTGGATGGTCAGGGCTGCCTTGCGGGCGCACACGCCACCGTACTTGCGCTCCAGCATCTCTACCTGCTTGTCCAGGAGGTCTTGGGATAGCTCGTACCTAGGAGGGGAACAAGGCACATAATGAGGAATGGCTACAAATGAAGTTCGTTCCTGTTGGTTTTATTTTACAGATACCGAAAAACATGGGCATAATTGAAGGGCTTGGTGGATGAAGGGGCTGTTACAAGGCCCGTCTCAAAAGTAACGAGACTGAATTCCCCAATTCTGACAGGAATTCAGTCTCATTACTTTTGGGACAGGCCTTGTAACATAGCTCCTTCATTAACCAAGCCCTTCAATTAAGAGCGAGACCATGGTAGGGCAAACTGGTGGAGAGGCTTGATTGCTTTGGTAATGTTACGGGGAATGTGATAAACGAAGCATTATTAATAATGCCCGAAGTGAGGCGGGCAATGCGATAAATTCAATGATATTTTTTAATGAGTATTTATCACTTTTCCCGAAATAGGCGGGAGTTATTAATATTGACCGTAACAGTAACATTCTTTCATTATCCTGAGATAGGTATGTATTCCTCGGTTATAACCATGGAGGTAACATGTGGTCTAAACCAATGAAGTGGATCACAGGTAATTAATTCATGTACTACCGATAAAGTTTAATACTTTAGTCCAGTAAGTCCTATAAATCTGGATTCTGTTAAATTTATATTATGTAGTTGTTTTACAAATAGATAAACAGTAACTCCAAGAGCTTCAGTGGACAAATTTAGCGATTGGTAATTGTATGTCTTAATACAGACTTCGTGAGTAGTAAAAATGATGCATGATTCGCAATAGAATAGAGGAAAAAAGGATTAGACTCATTCAAACTCTAGGCCTTCCAAAGACTAAACTGCTAAAGAATTAGTAAGAATTTCAAGAAATAAATTTTTATATTAAGTACAGAAGGCGAAAAGAGAACTCTAGAAGAAACTTCAGGAAGGCTAAATAAGACTTTGCATATCCATTCACACATTAGTTTGGACCATAAAACACAAGTTTAAACATAGATTTTTGCACCCTATTTTAGTTACTTTATCAGAAATTACTTAAATGAGTTGAATATAGCAATCTATTGATGGAAAGTTACATGCGACATGTTAACTGAAACAGCTGTTAAAAAGTATAGAGCAAATTGTTTAAATGGAGTTTCATTTATGAGCTTTCCAGACATAAACAGAGAGATGGGGTAATAAACTCACTGGCTGTTGTGAAGACGGGAGCGCTTGAGGGCTTCTTCGTCCACTCGTCGCACGGGGGTCTTCTTGCTGGACACATTTCCGCTGACGGACCTCTGCCTGGCTCTGCCCAACTGGGAGGCGGCGAAGTGGTTGCAGTTGCTCTCCACAGAGTACGAGCGCAGTTGCTTTAGGGGAGGGCCGGGACCGCACGAAGCCCGCTCAACAGGCTTGAGGGACGAACTGAAAAAGACAACACATTCAGCCACTGGATCTTCAGACAAGGATATAAAGGCTCATTCGGACTTATCGCTTCATTTTGGAGGAAAATGAAAGGTGTGAATTGGTGTTTCACTCTTTACTGCTTCCCTTTTTCACTTTAGATTCACTCATTCACTTTTAAATTAGAGATTCACAGGAGTGAATCACTCAGTATAAATAGTAAAAATGAATAAGAGTGAATGAGCCTGAAGACAGAATTTATTTCAATGCAATAGGTCAACCCGTCTTTCTTAAATATTTAACATACAGAATATGTTATATGAATATGAAATATGGATAAGGTATCAATCAGAGATATAAGTTTCATAATAAATGTCCTTGGGCTCAGTAAACTGGGAAAAAGGGATTTTTGAATAATGATCTTTAGAAAAGAAAGTGCTCAGATTTTTCGCTTCCACGGGCTATATTTATAACTGGGTCATGCGCGTGAAATGCAATTAGTTCTTTTTCACGTGCCTGCAAGGGACGGGAAATACTTCCGTATCCTCCGCAAAGAACAGTGATTTGAATAAGTCATATAATATACAGATTTAAAAATCAGAGTGGCTTCAAAGTTTCACAATATGATGACAAGATACCATTCGACAACGATTTGTACACAGTTCAAATTATTTCAATGCAGCATAACACATTCATACCTTTTTATCCACAGTAAGAGAAGCTCAAACACAGATAAGGCCATGAATGCATATATGAAACCCTGAGAGTAAACTGACCAATATAGAAATCTCGAAGACGTCTTGGAGATGCTGACGTCAAAGGGAGTTACGTATTTGCGTCAACGCTATTTTCCTTCAAGTACGCCAGTGAAAACATTTTCCAATTGATCAACTGACAGTTATATTTGTCGGCTAGGCGCATTTTAACAAAAGATAAGGATATTGGTTCAAAGTGAACTTCCTTCAGTCTTTGAAAAAGAGGAAAGTTCAAACAGAATTAGTTGAACCTTTTTCGACAATGGACTCATTAATGGAGCTTTGAAGAATTGATTGTTATCGGTTAACAGAAATTTGAGAAGTATCCAAGCACGAAATTTGTTTTCATACCATCTTCCTTAACATTTAATAAAAATTGCCAGCTTTTGAAACACTGAAATATGCTAAATTATAATATAAAAATACTAATTATACAAAACTATACAACGTTACCATATTCTAATAATTTAGGTAACACTTATAAAAGTAAAAGCATTCTAGAAATAAAACGATTCAAACACTTACGGATAACTTATTAAAAACTTCATCTAGTGTAAATGAGGTTCAATCACAGCTCCCCTTTCGAGTTAGCAATACAATCAAGCATGACTTAAGCAGGTGATCATAAAATCCGATCATCTGATGCTTAAATCACATTCACGAGTGAAGAGTGTCACAAGACTGACAAAAAAATTCCTATCCACTGTTGCTGGGCAATCCGAGCAATTTCATTGGACAGTTCAAAACCATTCACAAATCGGATGGAAAAGGGCCTTAATGATAGAACGAAAAATAACGTCGGATATCGCTACTTGCCAACTTCCTTCTGCGATATGAACGGGTCCAGTAAAAACAGGATGTCTAAGATCGAGAAACAACACCGGAAAGTTAAAAAATACGAGAGAAGAATAGTCGAATTATTTTTAACATAACCATCGCGAGCCAGTTTTCACAAGCTGCGACCACTTCTTAGTATTTGATATTAAGAAGTTTAGTATGACAAGTTCATACGATCCGAATAGGAAAGTAGTAAGGGGACATCCATAAATTACGTGAGGTGTTTTTTCCAAAATCTGGACCCCCCTCCCCCCACGTGAGATTTACCTACAACCTTTAAAAATAATTTTCTACCCTATTCGTTCGCATTTTGTGCTTCCCAGCACCTAAAACTTTTACATGGTTGATTATGGGGGGGAAAAGGACATTACGTTATCATCAGGTTTTCTTTTTTATAAAAATCTTACATAAAAAACAAAGAAAATCTTAAAATTTATAACTTAAAAAGTTGACATTAGATTTTAATCGACCCCCCCTCCCCCCTTGGTGAGATTTGGTGAGATTTTTCCAAACCCCTCCCCCCCTTTTTGACCTCACGTAATTTATGGATGTCCCCTAAGAAGCGAAATAGTAGGGTTGGGTGGAGTAAAATGGATAGAGGGATTTTAAGAGTTTAAATTTATAAAATTTAACGTTTTTGGCATTTGATTTTTATTGAGTCTCAATAAAAATCACCAATTGATACAAACTATTTTTTATACAGTTGATACATGATTCAAAAGCTTACACTGTCTGATAATAACATACGGTAGGATAGTGGCGTGAAAATAAATCACTAAAGGTTCAATCAATTTTTTTCATACCTTGACTTTTTGTCTTCCGGAGTCTGAGAAAAAGAATAAAGTTGAATCGTTTTTGGAAATAAAAAATTATGAATTTTTTTTATTTAAAAAATAAATTTACGAGTTTTACTGACTGCATATTAGGGTGGAGCGAAAAACACGAATTTCGGAAATTGAAAACGCCTATGGTGGGAATAGCTGTGGACAACCAAGCCTATTAATAATCCAAAATTTGAGCTTAATCAATTAATATCTTCAGATGCCCCTTTCACTTTGAAATTTCGAAATTTTGCCAATTTTTTCATATAAATGACAATAACGCATCCATAAAAAATTAATTCCCCCTATTACGAGGCATGGGAGATGAAATGAACTTCCCTGAATGTATAAAAAAAGTTTCAGCCTTGAAATAAATTTTTGAGTTTAAAATTTGGCCTCTTTTTTAAAGCATCTAACGCGTGCGACCACGCTTCTGAACGGACCTCCCTATATGTTCCTCGCAAGTGCGGGTGGTGGTACACGGGCGCTCCCCTTTCATCTCGTTGTTTATAAGGGGGTAAACAACTCGTAATTCACAACTTAGAGGTGTCTGGATCCCTTCAGATGCCCGCCCCTTTTTTGGTAAATATCTAGTAATAGATTCATTTATCAATGCAAGCGCTTCATCGGAGTAGTCAGGCGAGATACTTTGTTCTAATCGATTCGCATCCGTTTTTGGTGCGTATTTACTTACTTAGTTTTACATACTTTTGTTCTTTTTTTGTAGAATTGTAATGTGAGTTAAGTGTTGGTTTTGATTTTGTGTGAAAAAGTCGAAATGCCTCGGACGCGATCTGTAGATGTGTGTCCCGCGTTTGGAATGGCTGAAACGTTGAAGCCTAATATACTTCCATCTTATGCAGATGTAATGAGGTATTACCTCTATTTGCAAAAAAATTGTAAAAAAAAGCTAGCATTGCTGAAATAAGTTCAACTTTAATTAAAGAGCTTAAAGGGATATGGGAAAAAATTTCAATTCCAACTGTAACAAATTAACAAATTATATATATGATAAAAAATACTATATGAGGTATAACAGAAAACTTGAAAATACAGGAAAACTGGATTTCTCAAAAAAAGTTGTATCTTTCGGGGAATCAGCTGAAAAAAAACTGTTTGATATTTGTATTTGCAAATGTAAAGATTTTAAAACAAAAGTTCCTCTTGCTGAAAGGTCCTTCTTAACCGATCAAAGAACGGTTAGGAAAATGGTCATAGGAAATATAGATATTAAAACTACTAAAATGCTCGTAAAACGATTTGATAGAAAAGGAAGGGAAGCCGAAAGTCAAGATACTCTATTCAAAGTTTCTGAAGGCGAAAAATTAAAAATACAACCTTCTTTTACTATGGGAGCAAATATTTTAAGTTCTAATTTATCAGATGACACGACAAACAGTAGTAGTGATATAGATTTACCATCTATATCTCAAATGAGAACTAAATTCCCTAGTGTAGCTCAGGCCTGAGACAGAACTGGTGTTTCAGACATATCTGCGGCAATTTTGATTAATGCTGCACTAAAAGATATGGGAATGATTTCCCATATGAAGAAATGCTTACTATGCCCATCCAGAAAATATTCTTTTGGCAATGTTGGCAGATGATCGAAAACACGTAAGAGATTTGGGACTTAAATGAATTTTAAAATTGAGGCAAGAAAATGAAGCTCCAAATAATATTAGAGAGTTTAGAACACTCAAGTTAAACTTTGAGGCAGATGATTATATAAATCTGATTGATTGGCAATCAGACTACATCACTGAACCACCACTTACTGTGTATCTTTCAAATGATGAGATTCAGTCTTTAATTCTAGACGTTCCAAGATAGAGTGATCTTTTTAACTTTCCATGCCATTCCCAAGCTGTGGAAAGGTGTGTTAAGATAGTTACTGAAGCATCAGGGTGCAGTCTGTGGAACAGAGGCACGGGATGGGGTTATACCAGCGAGAATTGCATCCAGAGTTTCTTTGCCAAGGTTTGAAACGAAAAGCCAATATAAACCACTTTTAAACCAGTGACTTAAATTTTTGGAGGGGTAAACACAGTTAAATTTTATTTTTAGTGGGAGGGGGTGGGGGGTGGAACTCGAAATGCAGCCACCTCCTCGTGTTGAGTTCTGGGTTGTTTTCATAATGAAAACAAGCGAAGAGCTGCAAGGGAAGTGCGTGCATTCCACGAGGTACGCTTTGGGAGGAGCGTCCGAAAACGTGGAGGCGCGCGTTATATGCTTTAAAAAAGAGGCCAAATTTTAAACTCAAAAATTTATTTCAAGGCTGAAACTTTTTTTATACATTCAGGGAAGTTCATTTCATTTCCCATGCCTCGTAATAGGGGCAATTAATTTTTTATGGATGCGTTATTGTTATTTATATGAAAAAATTGGCACAATTTCGAAATTTCAAAGTGAAAGGGGCATCTGAAGATATTAATTGATTGAGCTCATATTTTGGATTATTAATAGGCATGGTTGTCCACAGCTATTCCCACCATAGGCGTTTTCAATTTCCGAAATTCGTGTTTTTCACTCCACCCTACTGCATATTATGTTTACAATACAGAATATTACTCTAAAAGTAAGAGGAAAAACTGAAAAACTTAGTATTTTGACCGATTCATTCCAGTAAGTCCATAATACCCCCTGGACCAGAAATTTTACAAACTTGACATCCTCAATACTTAACCCACCATTTTAAAATCCAGATTTCCAAAAACAAATCTTCTGTTTTTATTTAAAAATCGGAAAACTATATTATCCAAAGAAAATATGATGCATTTCTCCACAAACAGCCAATCAGACAGAGATAGAAAAAAATAAATAACGAAGACTTGACCTACGCCGCAGCGTGGTGAACCAGAACCAAGAGATGCGACAGAGGGATATAGACGGAGGAGAAGGCAGTGGACGAAAATGAACGAAGGGCTCGTTAAACAAAAGGATGCTTGTGCCGGACAGGTGGGTCACAATAGAAAAGGTAGCCAGCCATGACAGGTATTCGGGATATCTCATTATCGAAGGTTTTTCGCCGAATCGCCGCCGCTCAAGCAGCCGAAAATATTTCACTCGTTTCAAGGCTTTTTTTCTGGGGTATTAATTTGGTTGAGGCCGAGTTGGACGTGGACTTTGCTATCCTGAGGTTAACCTATTCATAAGTGTAATGGGATCTTAAGTAAGGAAATTGCCTAATTAAGCATTGTGGGTTAATGGAGAAGTTACAATTGGTCTTTTTATGTAAAATGCAAAATAGATAGCCAATTAAAGAGTATGATGGGAAAAGAAAGCTCCAGTATTTCTAGTTATGGGGAAATTTTTCTCTACTGTGTTTAAGAAAACTTTTGTGCAAGAGAACTAACATCCAGTGCTTCTTGCACCGAATTCTTTTCAAAACTGTAATAACTTAACTATCCTAGAATGGATTTACCCTTTCATTTCAAATAATTTTTCCAAGTGAGAAAAGAGAGCAATTTGAAAGGGGATCGTTAATACATCATAAGCAATGCATTGCATTACAAAAGAATTTGCTTGTTGTAGTGGTTTTCAAACAAAAGAGCAGATGATCTTTCAAAATACTGTAAAAGTTATTACCCCAAAAATTCTTTAAAGAATCTGTACTTAAGATTGAAAGATAAAAAAAAGACTAGATCAAACATTCTCGTCCAATTTAACCGAACTTATAAAAAAACATAACTGAGTGGATGAGAAGTCAAAGGCCAGTAGTAAAGAGGTAACACTGTAAATAAGGAAACTTTCAATTAAAAAATTCTGGGTTTGATACTCTGCACCCTGTTTTATCACTGCCCCTGAGCTCGAGCTGCCTTTGGAAGCCAAGAGAAATTATCTAGGAAATGAAATATCTCTCCCTTCATAGATATTATCCCGCATTGTCACTTTCCCTTGGCTTCAAACCTACTTAACCCCACTGTCTCTTACAAAAAAAAAGTATCATTGGAAAGACTACATTGTAGCAACATGGCTATCCAATGAAAATACATTTCAAATATGTTAATAAAAATTTCCAACCCTATCTGCCTCAGTACAAATTGCACATCATCATACACTATATCAGGGGTTTCCAACTTCTAAGTACTCGCGGGCCGCAATCGAAATCACAAGTCAAGTGGCGGGCCGCAATCGAAATCACAAGTCAAGTGGCGGGCCGCAAAGTAATCTGGCTCCTTTTTAACGATGATAATTTTTTTGGGGTGAGAGTCTTCAATATGAAACTTTTCCATCAAAAGAGGGAAGATTCCAGAGGATATATGAATTTTTTTACTCTTATACAACTCGTAGGAATACTGAATATATTTAATAATCTGAATTGAAAAAGTCTTCCTCAGGAATATATTTGTAAATTTTCCTTAGAGGATTGTTTTATCTAATTTTTGGATACTCCATTTTGTCCCTCCTCATGATAATGGTTATAAAAGCCTTCAAACTCCCTTGCTAAGCTCAGGGGGAATTTCAGGTTTTACAAACGACCTCTTGAAACTTCAAACTTTTAATTCTTACAACATAGAAAAGGATCAAAGCTAATCCATAATCTAAGAGGTATATGGGGGGTTCGGGGGTTCTCCCCCGAAAAAAATTTGAATTTTAGTGTGCTAAAAAGTGCTTTGAAGCTACTTTTTGGAGGGTTTTCAGAGAGCTTCGCGGGCCGCACAAAATGACTCGGCGGGCCGCATGCGGCCCGCGGGCCGCCAGTTGGAAACCCCTGCACTATATGATCCAAATCAACGAAAGCAGACTTTTCTTATTTCGCATAACCAACAAAAAAGAAAACCAACTTTTGTTCTGGAGGACGCCAGACCGGCAGTTATCACCACATCAGTGGCAGAAAAAATAGCCATCTCAAGCATGAGTGACCACTGGCGATCAGTAATGAATCTCCCGCCAAAGAGCGTGTCGAATTACAAAAGAACGATCACGCAGCCGTGAAGACATTGGAAGAGGAACATGCCATCAAGAGACTGACATCCCACAAAAACCTCAGCATCAAGGTGGGAGGTGACGAAACGGAACCATTCTCCCATTCTCCTGGTGCGAATCTGGATTTTTCCCGCCATTATAGTCTCATTCGAGTGGGTCAGTGATGGAATCACCCGAAATCAAAATCGTCGTTAGGAGGCCGCAAAGAAGGTGAGGGTGGTGAAATGGGGTGCAACGAGGGGTTGGCTGGACATGGAGTGGAACAATGTAATTATCGTTTGACTGCTGGAGGATGTCTTTTTCCATGACATCGTAATAAAACTGCGTGAGTTACCTGCAGTGAATTACTGGTTTTGGGGGATTGGAGAAGTGTAATGCGTGATGATGGCAGGGAGCAAAGTGCTACTGAGGCTATACCGGTAGGATGTTAGAGAGGAATGTAGAGAGAAGAAATCTTTAAAGAAATGAAGAAGTCGTGAAGCAATCCGGATTTTATAAAGATCAAATAAGATTATAGGGGGTGATGATGTCTTGTCGGATCATAATGGTTCAGAACCGATTTCGAGAGCAACATGTGTCCAGTAGCAATAGATTTTGGAAAGAAATCAAGCAACTCAATACAGGTGTTTATGAAATACTGAAAAAAAACCCTGAAATTTTTGAAATCAAATAATACCTTTTAAAACCATTTATAAATTCAAACAAAATACTGAAACTTATGTAGATAATTTTTACGTATAACTTCTTCAGGGAAAGAAGGTATACTTTTGATAAATAAAAACTATTAAAAAGCTATCTAAAATTTAGAAAAATATGGTATTTAATACACTTAAATGACTTTTTGTTTCCTACATGTTATGACCTTTGACCAACATTATAGATAGTTGTTTCGAATTCGCACTAAAAATTGGTATCAATGAAAAAGTCAACATTTATGAATATGTTCAAATCTTTATCATACAAAATCGTGCAATTGGGGAGTAATGCTTGATATAAATACTAGGTAATATCACAAATGGAAATCGATGGACCGACAATTTTTAATTTATTTCACTTCAGTATCATTCCATGATATTCATTCAATATCATTCCATGATATATTTTAAATTAAGCAATAGCTAAATGTTTCAATGAAGATATTACATTTTTTTAATTTAGTTTCGTTTCTAAAATCAAATATATTTATAACAAAAGAGTCATTTTAAATACAAAACAGTGAGACAATTACTATTTTAAGAGGAAGACCATAGAAAAGAATTGCTTAGATTTGAAACCATTTTTTAAGACAGCTTATGTTTGACAAAGACAGCTTATGTTTGAAACCATTTTTGAGAAAAAGGCAGAGCATATTCTCAAATTCACATAAAAAACCTCCCTAAAGGTAATACTATTAACATAGACATTTTTAAAATTCCCTACATCACATTCTAGTTATCCAACCACATAAAGAGAGAAATATCAAGCTACCATTCATGAAAAAACATCTTATGAGGTGAACAGTAAAAATATTTTTCAAAAAACTTAAGAACTTTCTCAATGTAAACAAAAATCATAAAAGTTATGGATTTTACACACTCACAATCAGCAATATAGAAAAGGTAGAAGGATAATCAGAGTGAGTATCGCAGAAATCACTTACCCACAAGTGAAACCAGACAGACAAATAAGCATGGGGATGCGGTTTAAGTCCAGAATCACACCAAAAACAAAGTCTTGTCCCCACCACAAACCCCCAATATAATCCTCGTGAAGACCGCGAGCACCTAGCACCCTCACCTACCGGCATGAAACTTCCAAAACAACTTCGGAACAGATGTTAGCTCGGGTCGTCTTTCGAAAACAGCGGAATTCTCGTTCCGAAGCAGCCAATAGGAGAGGCGCGCTTCGGAGCTTTCGGCCAATCGGAGAGGCTGATGACGGCCAGGTGTATGGCGCGTGCGGATCCCGAAAGTGTTCCAATTTTTTTTCCTATCTTTTTTTATGTTTGATTTTAAGGGGTGGGGGAGATTTATGTGCCCTCGAGGAGGGTGAAACTAAAAAAAAAGAAAAGAAATGTGCAAGTTTAAGACATTCGAAGTGGAAATAAGGCGAGGGCCAAAATTAAAAGCATAAATACAGGAGAAAAAAAATCTTCTACAAAAAATGAATACCAGGATTTTATAAACGCAAAAGTAAAATACGTTTCTAAAAAAACACAAGGGTTTTTGCAGGAAAAACAACGCTATTTTTCATGAAACCGTAATTGAATGATTTAAAATAAACCCATAGAAGATCTTAAACTGTTTATTAGGTTGTTTCTAAAGAGTTTTGTTTTCAAGTTTTATAATTAGTGGTGCAAAAAAAGACTTTTTTGACACAAATTGCAAGCAAAAAAATTGAAGTTTTTCCGAGAAATTCCTTATTTTTTTGCCACAAATTCTTGGAAGTTTCGAAAAATATTGTATTTTTAAACAGCAGAAAATTAAATATAACAAAACCCCTCTTGTTAATATTAAAATTTTTAAAAAACTAATATTGTAGAAAAAATGCTCCAGGTTTCACTTTTTTATCACCCCTCTTCTTTTAGTAATATTTTTTAACATCAAAGAAATTTCTAAAAAGTTGTTTTCCCTGAATTTTTAAACGGTTAATAGTTCTAGATTCACAAACACCTAATAAAGCTAATTTAGTTCGTGATTTTATTGTCAAAAATAAGTAGCATCCCAACCAAGTTCTTAATTCCCAATTTTAAAAGTTAAATAAAATTTCTTTAAAATTTTTTCTTTTTAATATCAACATTTCGACCCAGTTTCATGTTTGAAATCAAATTAAATCATGCGCAAGTAATATAATTAATAGAAATATTGTGGTAGGTCCCTAACTATCCGCACAGTTAAAGGATAATTAACTCATAATTAAGCCATGAAATACTCCTTGAGGATTTTCAATATGATTAAAACATCGAATTTAATCATGAGCAAGAAATATAATTAAAATAATATTGGCAGGTCCCTAATTACCTCCAAAGTACAGTAAAATGAAATTACCTCCTTCAAAAGACACGAAGCACTGCTTTAGGGAATTCATGATTAAAACATGCAAAAACATTTATCATTATATGTAAGAAAGCTCAACTTTACAACTTTTAACTATTTTCAGTACAAAATCGTAGAGATCTATCTCAGTTTGGATGTTAATTTGCAACACACAATACGAAGGAATATTAAAGTGAAATCATTTTCATATTTCATTCATTTGCCTTCAAACACTTTTAATCAGTTTCTAAGCCAAGAGTTCTATTGATTTCAACAACAAGAAATGCTTCACATGTTAAACAATAACGCTCATTTCCATTCTAAAACCATCGGAAATTCCCATTCACTTCCCTCCAAATCCTCGAATTAGTCATCCCCTCATCAGCAATCGTTGCATGCCGGCCATTAGTCGAAATGACCGCCGGAAGCCGAGAGGGGGATGAGTCACCCGTTTTAACTAATTACCATCGAGAGTGACCAGCACCCTCTCTTCGGAGAGAGCTGTGATCAGCTGCTTCATAAATTCGAGTTGATTACTGTGACACTCGACGTTGCTTGGGAGGTCTCTGGGTTGACAGGGGACGGATTGCAGTTGTAGGGGAGGTTGATGAAGTATCGCGTGTGTTGTATAAATAACTGCAGTACCTACTCCTTTGGGTCTTGTAGGCTTGTTTGTTCAGTTGCGGCGAATGGGGTCAAAAAGGGTTTTAGGTGAAGATAGGGTTGAAATTACATCTTGTTTGTAGAGGGTGAGAAGTGGAATTTGAACACCGCAGCTCGCTAAAATTTATCACTCTTTCAATTTTATTTATGTGAAAATCTGATGCACTAAATATATCGTGGTTTCATAAATTTTTGTGTGTGTGGTACATTTTTAAAAAAGGTCTGCCTTAATTTATTTCTTCAAAGGATCATAAACACTGTTTCACTGTTCAACATGAGTGGTCCTCACCAAGGAATCACACTTGCATAGGAAATGGACTGAGGGGCCGTTCAAATATTACGTAAGCACTTTTTTGGTCATTTTTAACCCCCCCTCCCCCCTTGTCAGCCAAGATAAGCAAACCTCAACCCCCCCACCATAATTACGTAAGAAACTGCCGTACCCCCCCCCCCCCCGAAATTTTGACATCCCTATTAGTAAGTACTGTTTTTTTTCCTTGAAGATTAGGTGACTCGTACAAGGAGCTGTCCTTTTTGGGTGTAACCCTAAGGGTTCAAAAATGAGTCGAAACACTACTTTTCGGGGTTACAATTTCAAAATGTTAGGGTGGTCCATCTCCAGAAAAAAGTGCTTACGTCAGATTTCCTAATTCTATTTTTTGTTACATTTATTTTTGGTTGAATTTTGAAATTATTTATGCAAAAAACAAGAGATTTTCGAAAATGCACCATCTTACGTAAGCATCACTCATATCCCCCTCCCCCCTTGTCAGCAAAAATAAGAAAAGAGCAAACCCCCCCTCCCCCCTTGGGTGCTTACGTAATATTTGAACGGCCCCTGAAGAGTGAAAACTTTGGGTTATATTCACCACTAACTTAACCTAAGGTTAACCTGAAATCAAGCTTTTTCGACAACTCTGATTGGCTTAAAACGTGTTTTCCTTTTCCAACAACCAATAAAAAGCTTGATTCCAGGTTAACCTTAGGTTAAGTTAGTGGTGAATACGGCAGTTATACTTGTCATTTTGGATGATTCCTCTAAAATGAAAATCGATGGTGAAAAGCCTAAATGAGCCTATCTCGAATGTTATTTGGGTTTCACCCTTGTTATATGAATAAAACTAAAAGCAATGCACTTAAAATTAAATGCAATGCTAAGTAAAAGAAAGCATTGTACAAAATAGTCAAATAGTCACCCCTTGCCACACAAATTTGGGAAATCACAAATTGCAAGATTATTGTAGAAGTCAGACCCTATGATGAACAGTTTTTATAATTTTATATCAAAATGACCCTTTTTGATGCTTTTACGTATACGCTTAGTTCACAGTTAGGACAAGTAAACCACATTTTCCGACTCCGACCATTTTACGTGGATTTCAAAAAACTACACACATCATGTTTTGCAAGATTGCATTAATGCAACACATGCATATCAATGCAAACACCCCCACTTTCTACAAAAACAACACAAGTCGCAAAATAAAACTCCTCGACATTTACGTTCATTACCACTCCTTTCTCCCAATTAACCAGCTAAAAATCCCTGCCTGACGCAAGAAGTCATCTTTCGACAGCTGCTGGGTGCCGCAATAAAGAGAGCCAGCCCGGGCCGAGGAGAAGAAAGCGGGCCGCATTCCATCTCTCGACCACCTGCGCGGGCCGCACGCGCCCGGCAGCACGCCAGGTGTCTGTCGTCGGCACCCCCTCCTTGCAAGTTTGTTGCCCCGGGGGCGAAAAGCAGCTGGTCGAGCCCCGCTGCTGCTGCAGACACAGGTAAGAAGCGGATCTGGGGCTTGGATCAGGTCCAGCTGAAGTCAGTGCGGCCCTTTTACAAAACACTTGTGGGAAGAAGTATTGTGGTGTTGTTTTGCAAAAAGCGAATTAGTAGGTGCATGGGTGAGGTGAAATTTTGTTGCATGGAAATGCAAGATAGATAAGATTTTGATTTTTTTTGCAGCAGAAGAGATATTTCGGTGGAAAATAAGCTTTGGTTACTTTGCAGAAACAATAGCTGCATAGAAAAGTGCAATTTGCCAGAAAATGCAGAAACCCTTTTTGCAACGAAAAAAACCCCATCATTTGAGATTGTTGAAAACAACGATACACAGACAGGATGCATTTTGTGATAAATCAATAGGCTGCACCTTTTAAACAGTTTTAAAATTGGAATTGGGGAAAAAATGCACCTTAAAATTTATTGCAATTAAAAAGTGTTCGCAGTTAGTTAATGTAAAATAAATTTAATAGTGGTGCTTGTAGTAACAATGAGCTAAGTCCAAGGTAAAAATGTTGAGGTTGACGCAAACACCTCAATTGTCGGAGCATTCAATTAAGAAAACACTCAATTAAATTCCTTCAGATACCCTGCATTCGACTAAGACCCTCAACAGAGAACGTAATCAATAGGACGTAGGATACGTTTGGTATTAGGATCAAGGGAATATTAATTTAATAGAAGGTGGTCATATCTTTGTGCATGAATTTCCATTGCCATGCTCCTTCTGCTCAAAAAGAAAAGAGCATTTAAATAATCCTTGTATTAGATGTTTTACACAACCTTTTTTTAAAAGAAATGCAAATAAAAGGGGCGATAAATATATATTTCCCATGGATGATTATGAGTAGAAATCAAAACTAGATCGAGTATTTTGAATTTAATTTCAATCTTGCGATGCAAGTAGTGTGCATGATGTAGACTACTAACAGAAAAGGAGGCAAAGTAATTATTATTATTAATGTTTAAAGGAATTTTGCATACAAGTGCAAACAAAATTCCTTATAAAGAGAATTTCAGTTGAACAACTTAGAGGCTTGATCCCAAAAGACAATGAGTTCAAACGATGAAGCAACAAGTCAATCCTTATCCAATTTCACAATAAAACATGCAAGAAAGTAAAAGATATGCAATTGATCTTTTTCTACGCTTAATGATCTACTGAACATCACCTCACAAATTACACGAATCCTTTCCCTTTCTCGTCAAAAGCTGCCTCCACTTGGAAGTACGGGTCATCGCTCAAGCGATCTAGAAAACCCCATTCTTTTGAACTATACACCTTCACCGTGAGGATTCGCGCTTTCATTCTCGTCAAATGTGTCGACACGATTCCTCACAAAGAGCCCACGCAGTTATGAAATGAGATCCTTGCGTCACATTCACGGGCGTCCGGTCTTTTACATTTTAGCATAAGTACCATATGGAAGGGAAAAGTAGATTTTAACCAACTACTTAAATCTTTTATATGACAATGGTAGAAGTGAAACTGTTTTTATGCACAAACTACGATTACAAAACTTATGTGCAGGTTTAACAATAGACAAGAAATGCTCTTTATATTTTTATATTATAATTTTATTCTGAAGCTAGTGAGCAATGGTCTTACTCTTTACTTTCTACATTGTTTTCAAGTATTTACTATAATTTTTACATGAATGCACTATAATTTATTTCACTTGAATTGTATTTATCTGTTATTGTTTTTTCGCTTTCCCGTATGCTATGACCCCTGGGTGGGTAACTCGTAGGTTAATTCAATCTTGTATTTTCTTTTTCATTTTTCCTCCTTTTGATTTAATATGTAACATAATACGTATGTGCAAATAAATTATTATTATAGATGCCAGATGATAATTATATTATTTCTTTTACAATTTATGTTTTACAGATGATAATTTATATGCATATAATTAAAGGAGGTAGCATGGTATAAATTTGATTACTTTCATAGTTTCTAAAATCTACAATTACAAAGGAATCCAAAGTTTTATTGAGAAAACATCCCTAGGGTTTTAATATAATTTTTTAAAATGAACAACATTAAAAAACAACTTGTATTCTCTATGTTATATTAATAATCAAATCAGATTAATTACTCCCTTTTAAATCTTAAGTGAACATTGTTTTACGAATGCTGTAGTCAGAGATATTTATTATTCCGCTAGTCTAACAAGTAAAAACTTCTTTCTACAAAAAAGAAACATACATCTGTATTTTTCTGAAAAAAGCTTTCGATTGCCAAAAATAGATTAATTTGATAAAAGAAAAGGTATTTTCTTTTGGTCTATGTACTTAACATATATCGGATGAAAAAAAAGGAATAGATTAGCTAACTCAACAAAGAACACTAAATTTAAACATAGCGTGATCAATGAAATAACATTTATGTGACAGATCGTCACATAATACCTATAGCTTGATTCTTCTATTTCAGGACACTATTAACTTATAGATCGGTTTTAGTTCCAAACATTTTCGTGCGAAGTTTCTACGATAAAAATAGCATACTAGAAGGAAAATATATACGGAGCATCCACGATTTTCACTTAAATGTCAAGGATGATTGTCGGAAAAGAACTTTTTACAAAAAGAAACAAGTATGTTGATAGTTTTATGGTATATTTTAAAAAAAATAGCAATGATTCCCACTCCACTTGTCCCACTTTGCACAGACTTATCGAAATAACGCTGCAATGTGTAATTCCAAGAGTTTGTGTTTAAAAGAAGCTCGAACCCGGAAACTTACGACGCTTGGAGCACCGCTCATCAAAGAGAGGCCACTTTTCGAACATAACAAAAGCGTTCATTCGGCCAAACGACCTTCTGAAGAAGCAGCTGCTGTTGCTTTGAGGTGAAGCTAAGATATCTCGAACGCGTGGCAAGGCAGGTTGCAAATAAGTGCCGGACCTGAGCGGAAAAAAAAGCTAAGGTCTCTTCAAAAGCTGGGATTATGGGGCCCCAACATGGGGGACCGCACATCGAAAGGAGCAGATGTTGGTAAATTCTGTGCAGTTGACAGAGGGAATTGGTTCTGGAACATTTGCCACGCGACCTGTGGCAGAAGTTATTCAGGATAGGTAATAGGGCCCGTAGTTAGGTATGGAGATGAGTGGGTAAATGATGTGCACGCGATATAAAAAAAATTTGCGGTTTGCTCAGCGAGTTATTAATTTTATGGGTGTGGAAGGAAAGAAGTTGATGAGGGATCTTGATCACTTACAATGAAAATTTGTAGAAAATTTTTCTTACCTTGTAATATTAATGGTGAGTTCCATAGTAGAAATTAATTATGAAAATTTACAATTATGATTTTTTGATAATGATTTTCAAACCTCCGAAGTGCTTCTTTAGCATGCTAATTTTACTTCCGGACCTAAATTAGATATTCCTTTCTTAAGCAAAATTCAGCTAGAAAAAAATTCAAGAAGTTCTTCAGGTGAGGGTAAGAAAAATATCACATACATAGAAAATGAAATAGGGAAAATTAGGGAATATGCATAGGAAGTTGGCGAACGAAACGTTAAAAATTATTTTGCGTTGCTGAAATCTCAAGAATCAAGGGACTATTGCCTTTCTTCATTAGTGATGGGCAAAATTGATAATTTTAGGTATCGAATACTTATAGGTATCGAATACTTTGGTATCGAATACTTATAGGTATCGAGTACTTTTTTTCAATGTCGGGAAATGAACTTGAAGGGACAATTTTTTTAGGGCCTATCCATAATCAGACTAATATTCAAAAAACTGAAAGCGATCCATCAAAAAGCCCCGTAGCTACGGCCTGGAGGTGGATAGAGGCGAAGGATTTGGCGGGGGAAAAACCTAGCCGCGTCAAATTTCTCTCGCGGATGATAACGACTTGGGTTTGAGCGTTGCAAAATGAAAACGGAATTAGGCTGCGTTTGATTTACAGTAGGTATTATAAAGATTACTTCATTGAAAAATTTAAAACGAAATATGTCAATAAAGTATCGATACTTTTGTGGGTATCGAATACACTCGATACCTATAGGTATCGAGTACTTAAGTATTTGGTATCGATACCTGCCCATCACTATTCTTCATACGACTCCTGGGAAAAGGAACTCATCTTTGTCAGTGAGCTATTACGAAGAAAAGATAACACAGACTCCCTACTCTGGCACCCGACCAAATAGCGTACTAACGATCTCTGAGAAAATATTCCGAGAGGAATTAAAACTCCCTGGGCGCATTTTGCAGGAAATCGGCGTTTAAGTGGGATACAATTCCCTGAAGTCTATTCACAGAATAGAACAGGTGAAGATAACTGAGGGATGATGAGGAAAAAGACAATGGAAACAAAATCTTAAACCTCAAGCACCTGCTCTCAGGTTTTTCCGCTACAGGTGCAAACGAGAAAAGCGGTTTTTGCAATTTTCCAGTTTAGTTTTTTTTTAATTTTTTCATATAATAGCATCTAAGAAATCAGTTTTTAGATAACTCCATATAACATCTTGAGAAATAAAAAAAGTTCTCATGGCACCCATAATAACTTCGAATATTTTTTCACACAAGCTTCAAAGAAAAGGAAACCGTACACAGAAAATTCACTCATTGATATTGTTTACTAATACAACTATACTAGACAACAACTTAGGTTGAACCTAATATACCGTCACTAACAAATAAAATAGTTCCCATCGCGGTGTCTGAATTTCGAGTGAAACAAAGAACGTCAATTTTAAAATAATGATTATTTCGTTAAACCCATGTATAAATAGTGTCTCTTTATCACAATTCGCGTACCGAAATTCCTCCAATCAACCCAACAGGCTTTGTGTTTATACCCACTTTCTCCTTCCGTGTAGTGACGTACTGGGTTCAGGAAACGTTGCTGTGAAGTATAAATTAAAAACATAGTACTATGCATTCAGTAGTTCTTCAAACTTACATTTATAATACCTTAAGTTATTAATAACTGAACTATAAAGAGTATTAGGAAAAACAGGTCATCCGAGTGTTTTGAAAACAGGATAATTTTTAAATGAAAATTTGATTACCCGTTCAAGTAATCAGAAAACAGTCTGTAGAAGCCTTGAAAAGGAAAAGTTAACACTAGAAAACACCTGTAAGGAAAAACCAGCATGTCGAGGGTTTTCAAAACGAAGAACTAAAGACAAAAGCAGGTGGATTTGAAAACCATTTTTAAAGGCACGTTTTCTCCAGTGGGATTTTCTGACGGTATGAGAAAAACAACTTCCAAGAAACTAATGTCAGATAGGTCAAGTTAAATAACAGCTATCACTGTTTTCATATTAAATGCTAACGAGCTTTTGAAACAAAAATCCTTTGGGTAAGAATTACGCTATGTTTAGCACTCAATATTTATTATAGAAAAAAAACGCTCCAGGATAAAAGAATGATTGTCACAATTACTAAGAAAGTAGATATGAAGAATGTCCTGAATTAAGATGAATAATAAAATTTAAGGCTTCTATTGCTTACTTCAATACCATGATTTCAAAGGCAAATCGTGCAAAGCATTAAATTAATGAAATTTAAAAAGATTGTTTAAAAACTAGCAATGAAATTTAGTTTTATTTCTCGTCCGGGAATTTAACATACAAGTTTTTGTGAGCATGAGGAGGAAGTTTTTATTGCTACCCTACGCTTCAACCCTAATTAAACTAGTATAAGGGTCCTTTTAAATAATCAAAGTGGCAGTTCCATAAGCTTCAAGACCTTTCGCGCCGTCTTCTTTAACGATTAAAGTTTATTTCTTTCATATTTTTTTATATTCATCACAAAGTGGAAAGGAGGAAAACAAATAGAGCAATTTCTTAAAAAAATTTGTTTTTACCATCATTTTCCAACTCCTAACTCGAAATCAAAAAACGTATTTTCAACTCTCCAAGTAAATAATCCAGCTCACTCATGCAGATAACTACCTCAAAAGACGAAAAGAGGAAAAACCATTCAATTAAAGATATGTTCTCAAAGCAACCAGCAGAATCAATGCAAGGACGTGTTCCAGAAAGGATGCATCCGTCAACAAAGTCGCGTTCCAGTAGATGTCCGATGCCTCAGCCAAGGTTGAGAAGAGAAGAGTTGAGTGCCCGAAATAAACGAGTCGAAATGAGGGACAACTGAGGCATGAAGAGAGGAGCAAAGAAAAATTACCGAAAACAAGCGTGTTGTTGTCTTTGAGGGCTTAAGGGGCGTTTTAAAACAATATCGTTTGAGCCAGTATCGGCAAGATCTAGATAGCGATGATTTGAAAATTCCACAGCTCGTGTTTGGGGATCCTTTAGTAAGAAAGTTTTTTTTTAACCGAAAGAGAAGCCGGATAAGGTTATAAACATAAATATAAATCATTATCCTTGTGAATAGCGAATAGATGTAAAATCATTATGCAATCATTAATTTAGATGTCAGTTACATTTTTGATATGAGGTAGTGCTGATTGTGATTGTTCAATAGCGACTGATTGCAATAAAACAAAAAAAAATAAGGCATAGCTTTGAGCTCACAACAGAAAATAGACACCATATTTTCCAAGTTTTAACTTTTAAGAATCGCTTAGGAATTGAGATGCTTGCAACAACAAGGAGCTAACTCCAATGAAAAGTTGTTGGAGTTAGCTAATTCTTGCTGCAAGCACCTCAATTATATTTATTTCTTATAGGTGTTGGACCAAAAAAAAAACTACTCGAACAATTCCAGCCCAAAACCATACCTTAGCAATAACTGAGGACATATATTTAAGCCGAGGCCATCTCATCCCTCCTTTCCTTATCCATCACGTAGAGGGAGTTTTACAACGGATTCAGATTCCTTCCCCATAGGATTCAATACCAAAAAACCACAAAACCTTCCCCTTGACCTTACACTCCCTTGCATCCCAAAAGACTCATCATTGCCGAGGTCATAAAACCAAAAAGCAGTGAGGGACTGACTGAACACAAGAAGGAAGCAAGCAAGGACGCTTCAGGGACGAGAACCATCATGGTGGATGAGTCGCCGGTAAGAAGAATTCCAAATGGACGGCAAAACCCCCACTAAATTACGCTTGTGGTCGGTTATTGTTACAAAGTGACCATAAGACGGATGTGTCGACATTAATTTCAACCGATTTTTTTACAAAGTGTTGTTGAGGTTTGAGTTATACGGTATTTCGGGAATGGTGATGGACAGGGGTGTTCAAGTTCAACCGCAAGAGTAATAAATTTGTGTCGGTCGGTGCTTTGGGAGAGCTGGGCTATTTTGGGTTGATTGAGGTAAACAAGTGAAATGGACGAGGTTTTTTAAAAAAAAAAGATTTGTTCAAGGACGTCAACATGAGAGAATGTTTGCGAACAAGTAGTGCGAAACCTTTGCTAATTTTGGAGGGGTGCTAATCATGCTTGTTACTTAAAAAAATATATACAATTCAAAGTTTAAACAGTTTAAAAAAAGTCTTAAGTTTACAAAAAGTAGAATTTCTTACGGAAAAACAGGAGTTTAACCGGGCTTGACAGGTTATTTTTTAGTCTGGTGTGCTTTTCTCCAGATTAGGGAATCTGAAAAAATATTATGTAAAAAATATCCAATATTCCCATTTATTCTTTTTATTACACCTTTCAAAAATTACCTTTTTACTTTTTAACCTTAATTTTACTTTTTAACTAAATTTACTTATTAACTTGCGAAACCTTAAATTTCAACACGCATGTTTATTGTGTTTGAAGGGACTTTTATTTGAAAAATAAGCAAGAGATCTAAATTGAAATTAAAACCAACCCTTAGGTCGAATAGAGGGGGGGGCTCGCGATCCCCAAGTGAATAAAATCTGCTTTTCTTCATTATCTTTTAAGAACAGATCTCTATGTCCAGACATCTTTCTTTTTGACTATTTTATCGTAACTTTCATATCAATAACCGACGACTAAATTAGCACTTAAATTGCTGCCAATTTGGGCAAATTTTCCTTTCCATATTGTTTTAAAGGTACACAAGTTGTTATAAATACATGGAATAATAAGAATTATAATAATCTAAAATAACATAAAAACCCTGATCACGTGCCCTCAAGTCAAACACCGACACCAAAAACCTATACTTAATTCCTCTCACACTCGACTCCAAATCAGTTCACTCATGCGGGTCGTCTAATCCCTAGCAAGATACTGCAAGTGGATTATGGAGATATTCACATAAGACAGTCAGGGACGCTCCACACAATGGGGAGAAAATCGCGTTTTTTTTTCAGAAAGAGGTTTTCGTAACCGAAATCAAAAACAAGAATCCATCGACATAGTTCCCATAACCCTGAAATTGCTCCAAAGGAAAGATTACGATTGTCCAAAAAGAGGACAGCGCAAGCATCTCGCGTGTGACTCCGGTGACAAAGGGTTTTTTTAATCATGCAAGTGGATTTTTAAAATTTCTTTTGGCTTGAAGGATAAAAAACAAAGCGGGCGCTGCTTTGTCAATTCTAGTTTGATTTGAAGAGACACTTAATAAGATAACCTTAAAATAACCAAAACAATACGTAAAATCAATAGATGAAACCAGGTTATTGCTTGGAACATATTTAGTGATAAAAATATTTTACGAGTGGAAAGATAATAATCCCTACACATTCATGATTCTCATCATATACTCCCACAATAAAAGGTTTTAAAAACCTTCTGGAACGTTTTTACATCTAATGAGAATGGAATTCATTAGGGCCGTGATTAAAACTTTTTAATGTTTTCCGATTTCTCAGAACACAATTTTTAGAAACGTATAATTGAGATCTATAATCCCTTTGAACGAGAGTATAAACATTATAGAACAATTCTACACTTAAATCCAAACATATTCAGAAAATAAGATCACATTTCGTTTCCCCCATCAATCCTGACTAAGCCCACGAATAGTGATTTCGAATGATATTTCCATTATTTTCCTTAATATACTCCTGTTCATAAAAAATGCAACACCAAGAAGGAATTGTCCGATTAACTTGAAATTTGCAGGGTAAGTTCATTATGGTTTGATTATCAAATGATATCAATTTCAGAGCTATAGCGCATGCGCGAGCTGAGCAGTGTCTTCTCAACCACTGATTTATTCGTATATTTGGAGGGCTGTAACGGGACGTTAAGGGCTTGTAAGACGGTTGTCGGCCGTTGATTATCTTGTCATTAGATGTTTTTATACCCCTTAGACCTTAACGGATGTCATATGAATATTTAACAGAGTTTTAAAGAGGATTAATGTTTGACCTCCCGGAGGAGTGTTTTTCACACTGTTTTACCGCTGGTCTGATGAAGAGAAACCGGACAATATTGATATGGGTTAGAAAGCAGAGGTCCAAAAAGGGTAAGGCGAGTTGAAAATTGGGGTCTGGACCCCTTATAGTCACGTCACCACGGGATGAAAGAGGCTTCATTCACATGGCAGTGCCGGATCCTTGAGTGACTTTTCGACATGTTTCAAAATGTTAAAATACTGCTACAGGTCTATCATTGTCTGCTCCATTAGTTAATCGGTCGTCATTGCACCAAAATTCACCAATTATCGGTTTTTTTACACCGCTCCATCGATGGAATTCCATCGGTGCATAAAGCTACCATGGGATCCACAAAAAAATATTTTCGCATGATTACTGATAACAAATGGTCCTTTTAAAGAAATCCCCCTTCAATTTTAGTTAACATGACACCTAAATTGGGTTTGGACGCTATGTCGAAAATCGCAATTTTTAGAGTGTTTTATCTTGAGTCTGGGATGAAAAAGAGAATGAAAAAGAGAAGAGTTTTGACCTGGAGCACTATTGGTTACCATGGGCAACCTCATTAGATAAAAAATGAGTGCAATCTCATTTCTTAAAAAAATTTCTAAAAAGTTTTGGATCCAAAAGTTATACCCTACCTTTGAAGCGATCCTGAAGCTGTAATTCATCATAACAAATCCCGTACACATGTTTTTTGGAATATTCCAAACTTCTTTACATCCAATAAAGACAGTTTCTTTCTCGAGAAATTTCTTCATCCAAAATTTCACCTATGGAGCTCGATTAAAATTTCGTTGGTTTGTTCTCATGCTTAAAATGCTTATTATGTTGCCAATATTGGAAAACTTTGGGTTTGGGATGAATCTTAGATGAACATCACCTCCTCAGTCAAAATTTCAATCTATTTGATTCAATTACCTGTCGTATAGAGGCTCTTATTGCAGCGCGTATGGAAGACATTAAACACCGATTTTCGATATTAAATTTTATTCCTTTGTTCTGAAAATTATATCATTTATTTGTATCTACAAAGATCACTTGCTGTGTAAATTTCATCAAAATCTAACAAGTCCTTCATGGTGTTGCATATTTAATTAACAGGAGTATAATTAGGCATCCTTAATATTTAGATTTGTTTCAAATAACTTTAAAAGTAAGAAATTTTAATTGAATGAAATGTTTGAATCATTATGCTTTCCAAGAAAAGTTCTTTACCTTCATTCTTCTTTGTAAGCAAAGATAAAAATAGCTCTGTAAATTTTCTAGAATATCCCTTACAAGAAAAAACTGAATTATTTGAATTCTATCAAATGATTTTACATGCGTTTAAGTAATTTTCCAAATATTACAAAAAATAGTCTCAAATGATTCATAGTTTGAAAATCTCATCTTTTATCGTTATTTTTAACTGAACAATTCAAGGGAGGGGTTCCAGCGTTGCGTGGATAGTTCCAATTAGTAAGATACAGGCGGGTTAAAGAACTATATGAGGGTTGACTATCCTAAAAATCGTTATCGAGAGGAAGGTACGATTTTCCGCCGGAATTCCAAGCGAAAATGAGTATATATTTTGATGTCAATGTCAAATGTCGGTTGCAAAGTTTCTTGCCCCTTGACCATCCTTGATCCACTTATTATTTCCATTGGATTCTCTAGAGATAAAGCGTTGGAAAACATGGATTTCTGATCGTTTTGATGTTTCCTGTTTAGAGATGTATTTGAAGATCTTAATGAAGGATAAACGTGTCAACAACCTTAAACTAAACAAGGTGTTTAAATTGACATAAAATTAAGCTGTTTACTTTATGAATTAAGTCCATGATATGAATATGCAAGATATCTCTTCAGGCATTCAAAAGTAAAACAAAATAAGTCTGCATTATCGGCATTTATCAAGTTAGGTGAATTATATCAAATATTCGACAAACATTTTCTCATTCATGCAGAGAATTCGTTTTGTTAGCTGCGAAGATCTGACAATCAAGATCATAGCTATCTAATAAAAAACTTAAACAGAGGACGTTTTCATCTATATCGTTACAGATAAAGATATCCAAACAAAGAATTATAAACACGCTATTTTTATCTATATCTACAAAGACAGTGGAAGCACTGTCATTAGTAAAACAAAATAAATAATGGGAAGCTTTAGGATGGGATTTCAAGCAGCAATGGAAGCTTTTCAGAAGTGTTGTTTTGCAGAAGGGTTAAAATGAACAGTCAACAACCACGCGAATCTCTATGAAAGGACCCTTTTTATTCCTTATCTATTAATTCTGCAGAATATCCGGGTTCTCGCAGTGCTGAATTCGTAAAATGCTTCGTTAAGCATCACAGCTGGGTTGCGATTCAGCTTTCGAGAGAGCAAAAATGAAAAATAATTTTAAAACTAATTAAGAAGGAAAGTTAAGAGACCCTTTTGGAATGAAAAAGAATTAAGAGAGGTATGGAAAAAAGGAATTCCTTGTTGAATCAAATGCTAACGCCCTTTTCATTACTAAATTTAAATTTGGAGGATTTGAAAACGCTTCTCGTTACACATCATTAAAAAAACAATGTACGATATTTAATGATAGTTTTTCGATGTTTTAATCTTAGAGAATATAATTAGGGTACTTTTGTTTTGTTGTTATCGTGTACAGGACACACATTTAGATGAGGACATACAAATTATATATGCCCTCAAAGGCACGGCTTCGACGACAACACAGCTGGAACTTGGTTAAAACTTACATTTGTCTTAAAAAACACTTTCATGATCCATTTCCCCATTTTTAATTTGTGCATTATAACATCGTCTCTTCTGTTAATCAGTTATTTAATTTTAAGAGTTAGTTTCAAAGGAATGAGCAGTAAAATCTCCGAAACTATAAACACCGATACAAAAACGACAACCCAAAAATCACATCACAACTTCACTCGGAAAGAAAGTAAGAGTTGGTCACTTCCAGGTAATAATTCTCCCTTCGGGGTACTTCAACAACACTTCGTAGCTAATCAGAATGCACCACCAGCGGCCACTAAACAGAAACAAATGCGATACATACAAACAAAAACAACCCAACAAGAGCGAAACCGAATGACCCGGTCAACGTAAGAATCGCAAAAGTGACACAGATTAAAAGATTTCCCGTCTCCCCGAGACGTTTATCTCGTTAGGCAAACTCGCTTTATTATTATTATTTCATTACGTTTATACCTAATGAATATGAATGGCCGGGAGAGACTTAAAGCGACGGAGCTCTTCATAAATAATTGAATTAGGCCGCCTCCGACACAATGGAGAGAGGGATGCTTTGGAAATTAAGTGTCCGATGATGGATAGAGGGGGATTAAAGAACGTTGAAAAGAAGGGTTAGTTTGGGAGAGATAAATCATGGTGTGTATTAAGCGCAATTTAAAAGCGACCGACGTCCTTTTATCAGATAGATAAGCCAACAAAGGACGGGGCTGTCTTTCTTGTGGCACAATGCTAGGTTACCTTCCGGGTGATATGGAGAAGGTGGAATGTTGTTGGGAGATAATCAAGGTGATGACATTTTAATGAAATGATATCTGGATAGATTTGGTAAGAAAAATGATATAGGAAGGATGATAAGTACAGTATACCTTTGTTACCTCGAAAAATAATCATCCCCATGAAATTAAGTATTTTCTCTTGTTACCTTAAAAACTATCTTTGAATTTCTTTTGTTTCCCTTTTATTTCGAGATATCGAGGTTATACTGAAGTTAAGGATTTTTTTTAGAGATTTTCTTGACTGTTTTATGCATTTCGACTAGCTTATGCCCATGTTTTTTTCTCTGGAAATTATATATGCCAGATTTAGAAACCAGATTTAGAAAAATTAAGTTGTAAATTAACGATATTCATTATTTTCTAAAAGCGATGTTGCTTTTTGAAAGAGGTTTTAAAGTTTACAATTTCCATTGTAGCGAGATATTAAGATATTTTGGTTCAAAGTTCAATTAAAAGTATCAAATTTAATAAAAGGGATAGAAATTGTGTTTTCTTCTCAAATACATCGGTATATTTTAGTTTAGGTCAACATTAATAAAAATAATATTTAGAAACGGACAAAAAACAAAATTTAGAAACTTTTGGACTTACACCACTGTAAATTAAATAACATTATTATTATCGTTATTCAATACAGTTATTTGATCGAATCAAAAAATAGCAGCAAGCAAACATACATGAGTTACGATGGAGGACACCGGTACTATCATCGGAATTTCATCTTCGGCATTCTCATTCGAGAAAAAACGCCAAAGACTATCATTCAAAATCGTGAGAAGACATTTCCATTCCACGAGACACCATTTTATCTCCACACTTAATGGAACGTATTTTCATTCCTTTCTTTTCCAGTGATCCATTCTTGGCGGGAGATTTATATCAGACTATCTAATATACCTGGTCATGCACGGATAAGGCTTATAATTTTATTTTTTATAAGTCCTATAAAGTCACCTAATTTTGTTTGATCTGTTTGCATTTCTGTGGAAGGGGGATTTAAGAAAATAGTATGATTTTCTTTCAGGATTTATTTTCTCTCTAATAATGGAAGGCAATTTCGTTAGTTTAAGAGTTGGAACCAAGATGATATTCAGCCTTTGCATGCAGAAAAATAACACCGAGTAGCCAGTTGCTGTACGAGCAAAGCAAGCATGGAATTTCAAATTTTGTTAGAGGGTAGAAAATAAAGAATAATTCTTTTTAATTAATATATTTTGCATATAATTTAGAAACAAGTTACAATATGAAGCAAAATTCAACTGAACCCAGCATAAAAAATACTCCCTTAGAGTTTGATAACTCTTAAGCGCGAATAATATTACAATATATTACATAACATTTTTTTATTTTAAAAACTGAAAATGAAAATATTTATTAAATAACGTATCAACAGGTTTGTTTCTCAATAAGAACTAAGTTATAGACAATACGATCCGAAAAGAATTGAAACCATGTATAGACCTATGTAAAATATTTGTAAAATCATAAGCTGTGATGTGGATGTGATTTTACAATTTATAAAAAGCTTATTTTGCTTTACACTGCAGCACAGTTTTTGTTAAAACTGGTGTTATCAAAATTTAACATAAAACAAAAAAATGTCGGTTCATTAAAAACAGTAGTATTGTTATTGATGGTATTCAAGACAAATATCAATGCATATAAAAATTAACTCATTTTAACTTTTCAAATGTACTTACTCTGCTCAATCTCGAAACTTCCAGAACGAATTCGGTGTCAATATATCCAACACGCGAGGGTCGACTCAACAGAACACAAGTGCATACATGTCCACCAATCAGAATCCAGCCGACATCCACATGCAACGGCACCCAATTAGCACGACATACACAACTTCAACGCGAACACGCGCATGCGACTCCAAAAAAAACAATGCGAAAGTGTGTCCACTCGTCGTTAAAAAAATTACGTAACAACCCAAACGTGGTAGCAGCTCACAAAATCTCATAAAGTGGGCGTAAGCAAGTAAATCCGAGCATCAGAAACCCGATCCACCGCCGTGGTTACTTTCACCAACTCTGAAACTCCTTTTGAGGCCGCCTACGAGAAAGTGCAGTCAGCTTCTGCACGAGATGAGAAGAGACAGCAGACCTCGAAGCGACAATTTCACCTACTTCTCTAGCAGAGAATCAATGGATGGTGTTGTTCGAGAACGGGTTGGTTCTAATTAAGCTCCTAAATCGGGTTTCCGTTAAAGTTAAAGGTAGACGCAAGAACGGGTTGACCAGAGAGACCATCAGGAAAGTTGTTCGAAGGTGTTTCCCCCACCGATGATTGGGACGTTAAAATCTGTCGTTGAGGAAAATTGACTTGTTATTCTACGGGTTTTCGATCGGGGAAAACACTGAAAAAAGAGATACACAATGGGGCCATCACAATGGAGCGTATAGGATTTTACAAAAGATAGAAACCTCTCGACATCGCCCTTCTTCCCTAATACCACAACTTGTAACAAATCAGTCAAGTTTACGCAACTGATGGTAGAAATAAACGAAATATGCAAATACATGAGAAATATTGGACCAAATTTTAACATTTGTTATACTTGGGTGTGGATCGGTGAAATGTTAACAAGATAAATTATATCGGGCGATATTTTCATAAATTATCAGGCATGTGATTGTTCAAGCAAGAAATTATCTGAAAATTTTTAGACTAGTTACAGTGGTATAGAAATTTATTACGTGAAGGACCCAAATTCATCAGCCCCTTCCCATGTACAATAGGTTCAATTTAGCTTTTTAATACTTTTAGATAGGATTCTCATCTTACTAAACTCAATCTAAAAAGAATTGTGAATACTCGAGTTACAAATACCAAAGGGGGTGAGGGGGTCCTATCCCAGAAACTCTTTTGAAATTTGACCCTAAAATCAGGGTTTTAACTCGTTTTGATACACATTAATATTTAACCAGAAGCTTAATTTTCCGATTTTTCCCGCTTTGAAAAATTTATTCCGCACAGAATTGAATGGAATATAAAATTACAAAAAATCGGAATTCCTATAATCAATACCACTAAAATAAGCGGATTTCCGCTAATTAGCGGAAAAATCACATGCCTATTATTAGTTATTTACTAATTATGGCTAAAAAACACTTAACGATAGGAATATAACAGTAAAGAAGCTGAAATGATCCTTTGTTCTAATTGAACTAAATTTATTACATACTCTCACTGTCCCTCATCCAGAAGATCTAGAAATAGATCCACCCATTCTTAGCGTCCAAGTAAAAATATTATTTGTGCAGGTATGATTTTATTCATCTTGTTCTAAAAAGTATACAAGAGGGAATATTCGGAATATTTCGTGTGCACATTTTGCATATGTTACGATATCCAAAGAAAAACAAAATTTGAGAGGAAAAAAACTATCTATTAGGCTTTATTTAAATTATCTATTTATTTTGAAAGCCTTTCTTTCTCATTTAAGGTGTTATATGTGTTAAGGGTAAATCGAAACAAGAATAATTCTAACTTAGAAAATATCCGGATACAAAAAGGAAAGAGAAAACTAACAATTCTTTAAGTATGTACCTTGACAAGTAGCTTTGCTCCAGATAACATAAGAGTTATCAAGCTATTAAGGAGGAAAACTTTCGCTATTTATTTGTAAAACAGGTTCCTGAAACAAGTATCCATTACAGATGCGATTCATTTATCTTAATGTTTATTTAATTCGTTCTCTGCCCGAAAGAAATCTATTGACATAACAAGACAGTGTTTTTAGAGCAGAATGTAAATGATTGGGCAACCGTAAGAAGTCCATCATATACCATATAACATTATAAGTTCATTTGACTGCATTTTAGTTTTTTTTTCTAGAGAAGTTTAATTTCTCTAAAAGCAAATTAGATTAACAGCTATTGATTAAAAACATTTGAGTAAGTTAGAGTTTTCAAGTGATGCATTATAATTTGTATTTCAATCTGGCAAAGGTTTTGGTATTTTCCTTTTGAAAACAATTTACAATATAACATCTTAATAACCTTAGTTGCAAGAATATCTCTATTCTAAAAAAAAGTTTTTGGTGAACGGTTTCCAGGGAAAGGCTTTTTAATTACTGATCCGTGTAACACATATTTGGTATCAAACTGTCCGGATTCTTTTGAGGATGTGCAAAGTGCTTTTAGAATCTCTCTATTCTAAAAAAAAGTTTTTGGTGAACGGTTTCCAGGGAAAGGCTTTTTAATTACTGATCCGTATAGCACATATTTGGTATCAAACTGTCCGGATTCTTTTGAGGATGTGCTAAGTGCCTTTAGAATTTCTAAAAAAATCTCAATTTTAAAATATTTCCATTTTTTTAGATTACGGATAAGGTTGCAGTTATAAAGCAAGAAACTATGAATTTCAAAAAAAATTGAACATATTTCACTGGTTTTTAATATTCAAATAAATTAAATATTCATCTTTCTATATATAACACGAATTTAAAAAATATATTTTGGGTTATTTTTAACAATATTTATATTTCTGTTGTTTAAACGGTTTTGATTATATTTAAAACTTATGAATAAATAATTTATCTTTTATTTTTTAAATAACAAATTAATATTTTTACATTATCTTTGTCGTTGTGGCAACCTAATCATTACCATATTAACAACAAAATATAAACTCGCTTTCGGAAATTTTGAACTTTTGCATTTATTTTTTACAATTATTATTATTTTTATATTCTTTTGCAAGTATGTTTTTTAAGGTGGTAAAATGTGACACCTTATTTCATAATGCCAAAACGCAAACAACTAGATAACACGGGGGACTGTTTTAGAAATTAAGATAAAAATCGAAAATGTTTGAAGTCTAAACATTCGTGCCATTGCTATGAAACTGACACAACTTCGACGTTTGTTTGTTCTCATGAAGATAAAATTCTAAATTTTCGTGATGTTTACGGTAATTACTACATTTTTCACAGCCAATCGATGAAAATAGTTACAAATTTTAAGAACGTTAAATTTATTCCTGAGATGTTTCAGTACTTCTTAATGGATCTGTGAAAAAAACATTACCTTGGGGAAATGGTAAAGGAATGTTACATTGCTCTGTTGTTAATTTTCTTGGAATTATAAGGCGACCCGCCAATTAATGTTACCATAAAGGAACTGTTAAATTTCCGCTACTGAATGTATATCCACCATTTTCGAAAGAATACCCCGGAGAAGTACTAACCCTGTTTTAAGAATTTTTTATAAAGTGAGTAAGTGCAGTGAGCAGGGTTTTGTGAGGAATTGCGAAGCGGTTCAAACGTGTCTGCGTTAGCAGTTAACGGGGGTTGGCGAGCGATAGCGAGCAGGGGGCGGTAGCTCCCTAGTGTAAAAAAAGTTTAGTGGCCTTAATATCAGACAACTTTAATTGGAAGATTACAAGATACAGATTCAATTCATTTTATATTGTAAAAACGTTCGCTACAAAAAAAACACTACTCCATCATCTATTTAGAAAAAAAAACAATTGCAAAAAACGATTCCAATGTTAATCATTTCGAAATTCTTCATTATCAGCAATTAAAGCAGATACCATTAGAACTTTCTAGACCCAATACCAAGCTTTCTAATACCAGTGAACGCCAATAAATAACATTCACAAACATACAATATCAGAATAATTACCCCATTAAAAATTACGCAACCACCATCAACCAGTTCTACCTCACTTCCAACAGGTGTAGACAGCATTCGAGACCAGTTTTCTTATCCAATTTTAAATACCGCCAGTTAAATTGAATCTCCGATCTATTGTACTACCAGTCGTTCAAGGACAGCTATTGAGATATCGGAAAGAGTTAAGAGAAACGCAAGGTGAATCAGGTAGAGGCTGTCATTCGATACCTCGCCTACCTTCCCCGCTACTACTCATTGTTTTGGTAATGATGAGGTTTTACGTCTTGGAAGGGAGTGTTGTAAAGGAGATATACGTCTTGAGCTAATCGTGTTCAGAGTATTACGTATCGGTGTGATGTAAAAGTGCTGTGATAACGCAAATCGCTTTAACTGGATCGGAATCCAAGGATATATTGGCCTGGCAAGACAATTTTTAGTTTATAAAAGCAAAAGAACAATACTTATACTTCAGGAAACAAGTTTACGTTTACTTTTACAAAATAATGATATACTATTTCCTTTATAAAATAGGGCGATACATAACAGTGTAGAAATTAAGATCTAGTATAGATTTGAAAATTATTTAATAAATACTGGAAAAAGTACTTTGTATTTTCCTACGCAGAAAAAAGAAAAGACTGAAGTACTGAAATATCGGATTAAATTAGATTTTTAGTTTGGTTAAAATTTCAATTCCTTTTAAATACTTAAAAAATCACAACACTTTTATAAAAAAAGGAATTTTTGATACTTTTTGAAGTAGTATTTTTGGAGTACCCTGGAGAGGCTAAGCTTTTTAAAACCTTTATAAAAGGACATGGCATCTTAACTATGTATCAAATCAATGAGCTACGTATGAATGTATTTATATTAATTAAATAAAAAATGTACTAATATTCTGATTATTTACCTTTCAAATTTACTCTACAAAGAGATGAACGGTGCCAGTTTTTTTTCTCACAGATTTTAGGTTAGCATTAGTAAGCATTAGGAATCAACTTCACATAGAGGGAAGCAGTCAATACTTTCACTACTGCTTTCTTCTTCCAATCATCTTCAACCAAACTTTCCAACAAAAGAGAAGGAAGGGAAAGAAAAAGAACAGAAATCCAAATATTTTCTGGAAAACCACCGTTTAGGTCCAACCAATAAAACACTTTCCAACTCACGATTTTTACCATCGGTCTTCACAAGACATTATCCAAAAGTTATTTTTTTTTCAGTTAGGCCGTTTGAAGGTGACCATAGGGAGGAAGCCTGGCGCCAGGCCGGACGCGGCATCAGGAAAGGACGGCGAATGGACCGCCGGAAGCCGGCAGAAGCGCGTCTTGCTGCCTTCCGTTGTAGAAGAGTTTGTGAATGAAAGTGCTGGCGAGCACGTGAACCAGTGACGCACAAAAGTGTGTAAGATGTGTGGTCAAGTCTTGCATAAGCGCAGTGGGTCAGTTTTTTTCTCATGAATTTAGTACTACCTCTACCAGAAAATACTTAGTGGAGTGTATAAAAATATAAGGGGTAATATGCTTAGTTTTAGCCGTATTGTAAGGTTGAAAAATTTGATGGCGTGTTGATAGAAAAATTGAATACTGAGTGTGTGGGCTAAAAGTATCTAAAAGCTAAACGTTTTAGTCGATTGCGGATTACTCTTTGGATTTGAATGGATTGCTTCTTCGTGTATTGTGAAACCCTTCAAGATTTATTCTATCCCGAACTTTATAAAGCGCTCGTGACAGTCCAGTGGTCAGTAATCTAATTTGCTTGGCCCCAAATCTCGAGTTTGGAATTTTCTTAAGTTTATTTCTTAGGAATTCCTAAAAAAAATAACTCTAAATAGGTTGAAGTGTTCAAGAAATTTTGTTCATGGGGTTTATCCTATACAACTTCTGATATCGGGTGAATTGAATTTAGAAGGACTCGACTAGCTAGGGACTTTGGGGTCATTCTTTCCCTGATTCTATGGTAAACTTCCTTAATCCTTTAAAAAATTAGAATATCTTGTAAAATGTAGGGGCATTACTCCCCACATGACCCCCCGTAAATCCATCAATGTGAGTGACTAGATCAATGGATTATCGTTTAAACCATCGGTTTAAACGTTCGACGTTCACATTTTTCTTTCAAAATCAATTAATATTAAAAACCCGTGTGATATGAAATACATTTATAAAAATCCCAGTGAGCAGTTCTGAAAAACATCGGTAACCAGTGTATTGTGTAATGGGGTCATCCATAAATTACATGAGGTCAAAAAGGGGGGGAGGGGTTTGGAAAAATCTCACCAAATCTCACCAAGGGGGGAGGGGGGGGGTCGATTAAAATCTCACGTCAACTTTTTAAGTTAGAAATTATACGATTTTCTTTTTTTAAGTATGAGAAAAAGATAAGATACTCAAATTATTTTTAAAAAGTTGTAGGTAAATCTCACTTGGGGGAGGGGGGGTCCAGCAAAATCTCACCAAGGGGGAAGGGGGGTCCAGATTTTGGAAAAAACGCCTCGCGTAATTTATGGATGACCCCAATGATGAATTACAACACTTTTCCCCAAAAGTAAAAATTATCTTACCATAATCGGGTTGCCCCCACATGCATCATTATGAGATGCATCTCCATCTGTGCAATTTCCATTTTCATGATGAAGCCTTAATGAGCAATTTGGTTCGGCTAAGACGACGTTCCAACAGGTATCCAATAGTAACAAACACCGTTGCAAACTTCACAAAACAGACAATATAAAAAATCGTGAGACTTCAAAGAACCCAGATGAGACTACACATCAGTCAAGGCACAAACTGAAGATGGGAACCGAAACACAACATCGCGGCATATGAATTCCAGAAAGTTTGACAACGCAATAATTCTTCTGTTTTGAAAATCGTCTTTGTAATATGGACACAAAATTAAAAAAGAACCAGCGAGAGCCGAGGAGGGAACCAGTTTGGAGCGCTGCAGCGTCTCTTTGGGCGATCACCAAGCCGTGGAAATTTCGTGAGCAAGCCGATTCGAAAACAGCGGAAGTAGGCATGGAAAATATCCATATTCGTCATGGATGGGTTGTCCAAAGTTTTGAACCGAGCCTTCAGATCTATGTCAAGAGTGTGTTTTTTCGGTTGGAAATGCTGATGAACAGGAAGAGATTCGGGTTTAACATCGGGTTTAAATGTGCTTGCTCTTCGGCTTTCAGTGTTTCGAGCTTTAGGAGTTTTTTTACGTCTTTTGAACAAACAGGAAAATCGTAGGAGAAAAAGAAGTTTCATTTAATGTTTTTTTTAAATTGAAAATATTTAAAGTAAATAAGTAAACATTTGTGCATAGGTAGAAAATTTTTTAGACAATGTATAGAGCATAACATTTTTATCTCATACTTACTTATAGTTAAGAAAATTAAAAACAAACACATCTAATAACTTTTATAAAGATAAGTATTTAAGAAAAGGGGATTTAAACATTTTTTTGAAAGAATAAACTTTTAAGAGTGTGATACTTTGTGGTTTTATATGAAACTAGCTGATTTTCCAGGCCTTGCACCGGGGGTGGAGTGTATTTATTCCTTTTTTTAAAGTTCTCCCATGTCCTATTTTTCGTATCACCCCAGTGTCCCCGGTACTTTTTTCATATATCCGTGTTCCCGATAATATTCATATCCCGGTTTTCCCGGCACCTTTTCCTATCCCGGTGTTCCCGGTACTTTTTCATATCCCAGTGTTCACGATAAATTTTATGTCACGGTGTTCCCGATAATTTTCACATTCCGGTGTTCCCGGTTCTTTTTCATGACCCGGTGTTCCCGATTAACCACAGTTTAAGTAAAAGTAACTAGAACCATGTTTTCTTCGTTACAGTCCATATAAATATTATCTTGCGGAACAACTAATGATAAGTTAAAAAAATTTTTCAGAGAAAAATAGTGAAGTGATATATTTTTTACAGCTTTTTTAGTTATCAAGCCTAATTTATGTTATTTAGTAATTTGTGTTTAAAAATAAGGTGCATAGTAAAATTATTTAAATAGTTATAATTAATATTATAATGGCAACATTTGGCGAGGTTTTAAAGGAGCCAAAAAGCCGTGTTTGTGATGGGTTTCCAGAAAGCTCGTTCTCCCACACTGCTGCAGAGAAGGGCACTTGCGGAGCGTATTTTCAAGGGCGGCATTCCCGAGAGCGCCTCGAGTAGGTGAAAAGGAAACCAGCGAAAACTCATTGGGATGCAACAGCCACTTGTTGCGACGACGAAAGGTAACAGCCCCCACACGAAAAGGGACAGAGTTGGAGAAACAGGTAGTTCCACGAAATTCCCATCGGGGAATTTTCATTTTGGATCTGTGGAGCAAGGGTGGGATATCCCACAGTTCAGGTGTGAAGTTAGTTGTTTATATAATTGTAATCTTCATTTACTAAAACGACACTTGATAGTAAATATGTTGAAAGGAAGAAAGGGATTGATAAATATTTTATTAGAACGCAAACTCATCCCAAAAAAAACTGCTATTGGGACGTAATTAGTAGTACAGAGTACAGGGTTGCTTCTTAAATTCTAAAGAGAAATTCCCTGTATATATTTCCCCAGTTCACTTTCTTAACTATCACAAACTTTCTCTTCAAGCTTTTATCAACAAGTTCAAAATTTCTACGAATACAAGCCTGAGAACACAGGCGCGAATTGGATGATCTGATCTATGTAAAGTTGTTTTCTCCGCATAATGGTTGAAACACAAGAAGAAGCCGATATTTCGGATCGAAAAGTTGGGGCTTAACAACGGCCGCGATTAAAAAACAAGGGGGAAAAGCGAATTCCGGTTTTGGCTATTTTTTCTAGAGTGATCCAAATTTTCAAAAGAAAAAAACATCAATTTCCTTTATTTCCCCCACTTTCTTAGAGTATTTTCAAATTTCCCGTATTTTCCCCTGTCACCTGTCACGTAGCAACCCTGTAGTGTGGGAATATCTACTACTATCTACTACTACCCCAGTTGTATCAAAAGGGTTAAAAGGTCATTCTAGAAATTTCATGGATAATAGACCTATAAAGTTAAATTCTGTACTCATTAATGAAAAAAAGAATGAAAATAAAGGAAAAAATAAAAACTTTGTTTTTAATGTAAATTTTTAAAAACTGATTATGAACATTTTTATGAAAGTTTATATTCATTCTAAATACAAAAATTTGCAAAAAATTTGATTTTTTACTTTTATTTCAAACCTACTATCTTCCTGGAGGAAAAAAAATTAAGGACATTTTTGTCAACAAAACAACAAAATCTCCACAAAAATGAGTATAACTTTTCACAGTATCCATTTGAGATTAGTTAAGTTTATAAGGTTACCGATAGATGGCAACACCACTATTCGGAGAGTCCTCTAAGAATAGAAGGTGGGAGAAGTGTCGCTTCTTCAGAAGTCATAATCCAAACAGAGGATTTCTTAAAAGTACTTTTACCGTTTAAAGTTTATTTTACCCTACTTTTATATTCTTGCGTCCACCACTTTTTATTAAATTCCTTTAAATTAATAAAATCAAACACATTTTTTCTTGACTACATTTACCAAAGAAATTTACTTTTAAGGAGGATCAATAAGAATATTCCATTTTATTTGAATTGATCGCTGTCGAAAATATCAAACTGGTTGTGATTGAATTACAATCGAACACGACAAATGTGATCACGATTTAATGTTATCAAAATTGGTAGATCCACATCACTTATTTAAGATCAATTTATCGTTTAATGTTATTAAAATTAAATGAAATCCCCTAGAAATTTCCTATTTTCTCGCATAAAGCCCAATTTTAATACATAAACATACAGATAGTCATTAATTTATTAGTGCTGCATGTTAGACCTTATCATTTTCTTTATAATTGTTGTAAAATGCCATCGTTTTGAATATGTACTTCAAGTAGGTTTACATAGTTGTGATTATAATGCAAACACTCGAATTACACATTTTCAAACTTTCTAGTGTCAAAGAGATTATTATTATCAATTGGATATTTTTATAATTTTACTTTTGGACATAAGTAGTGTTTGGACATTAAACGGACTGTAATTCAAAACAATATCAGAATATCACAAATACAGTCGACTCTGCTTAATGTGATCACTTTTGCCAAAGAGTAGAATGATAACAATATCCGATTGATAATAAGCAATTTAATACCAAAAAATTTCAAACAGTGTAACTCGAAAGTGATTGCTTTAAAATCACAACTATGTAGTCCTAACTGAAGTATTTAAAACGATTACTTTGTGAAAGTTGAAAAATACATACAAACGCATAATACTAATAAATTAATGGCTCAATTTGAATGATTATGTATTAAAATTGGCCTTCAAACGGGAAAAAGGTGGTTGTTAGGTGATTTCCTCAGATTTTGATAACATTAAGCGATATATTGATCACATCAAATGATCCATTTTGCGTTAAGTTAAATAGGAGTGATCGGGACTGGTCAATTTTGAACAACATTATCCGATTGATAACATTAACTGTGATCAACAATAAGCGGATTCGACAGTACCTCTCATTTCCCACCAAAATACAAACTCAAAATTCAAATTAAGTTCGTAAACAAGCTAATTAATTAACAGGCAATACTTGAAACCTTTAGCTTCATCCGTAACCTCTCACTCAAAAATGCATAAAGCTACCTCCTAACCTGCAGGTAAGTTCAAGCATACTTTAACACAGCAAGAAATCTCCATCAAGAGGAGACCTCACCACAGGTCGCTCGTTATTTGCAGAGCATAAGGTTAAAGGAAGCAGCAGCTAATATCCCATACCGAAAATCGAATCAAAACTCCATCTTGGATTCAGAAAATTCGAGGAAACGGGGAGAAGGGGCAAATAAGAAGAAGAAAACTGGCTTCGCGTGACATGGAACTCTTTGCTTCCCTGCCAAGGTGAAATGGAATTCCGAGATAACCTAGAAATGCTAATAAATGGCGTGGGTAGTCGATCAGATCGAGAAAGAGTAATAGCTAAAATCCGATTTCGTAATGAAAATTACTTTTAGATGGATCTCGGTGATAATAAAGTGGTCCCCAGGTGTGTAAGGTTGGAAAATCTCGATTTATGTAGTTTTATAATTCTAAAAGCGATAAAAATTGAAACTGGCGATAAAAAGTGCAAACTTGGTAGGTTGGAATAGTTTAGTATGATTTTGGAAAATAAGATTTGATCATATAAGTTGTAAAATAATACTAGGATATGTGAAATGAGCACTTTGTATGGGTGGTTTAAAAAACAACTTTTACTTACTTATGAAATTTAGTAGGAATAGGATAATCTACATAGTAAATTGTTGCGAAAATGAAAAAAAGAAACAAAACTAAACAATTTAAGAATAGTGAATGTTTTATTTTTTGTAATTCTAAACGAACATTTATCGTTAATTTTACACCGATATTGCATATTCAGTAAAAAAGTCTTAAAGTACATTTATACTTTAAATTATAAAGCTTTGTAAGGAAACGTTTCAACATGGAATGAATTATAAATATTTTTGTAATTCAAGTTAGTATTTTAGTACGTATATTCTTTTAGTAATACGTTTGAACTTTTGAAAAGTTTTTAAGGGACAAAGAACTGTAAATAGTAAAAAAATATTAATCACATTTTATTTTATGAGAATGAGTAAAAAAGCCAAGGTAAAATTTATCACCTTGTTAAAAGTTTAATTAAAAAAGTGAGATAATCAATTATAAAAAATGCGCTTGTAAGAAGCGTAACTCAGTTGAATCGGGTATTTAAGTATTTAAAAGGTAATTACATACTTTTCATGATGTTATTATTATGTTAAGAAACAACGAATAAATTTCACCCAATAGATGCTGCATTTTCTTGACACAAATATTTAAGGATGGTATGGAAAGACTAGAAGATTAATAAAAGACGAGGCAACCATGCATTAAAAACCAATCCAAGGAACACGGCACACAAAATAAGGAGCAACAAATAAATTCCATCTTCTTGAAAACAGCTAACGCCTACTTGGAAAAACCTTATCCACAACATTCATTATCGATATAGCAACAATCGATTTCTATTACAGAACCAGTGAACAATTTGCATCTGTTTTGAATCTTTCATACCATTAATCTTTAAAGAATCGATTTTTTAAGTCCGCGTTTAGGAAAGATAAATCACTTGTTAAAAATGTGAAGTATCGATGGAGGAAAAAATTACCTATAAATTGAAGGGACGCAGAATATCCTCCGTTGGCAGCCATTCCTCATCCTTACATCCCCTCTAAGTCCTGTTGAATGCCTCGATCCATACAGAGTTCCATTTATCAGAACGTACATCGTTCGATGCGCCTTAAAGAACTCGAATTCAACTGAACTTTCGAAATGGATGATCCTTTTACGGGTAACTTTAATAGAATTTCTTCCCCAATCCGAATACGTAAATCCTCTACACTGGAGAATAACAAAACGCGTCAAAGCAACACAGTGCACGGTGCCGAATGTAACGAGCGATTTCTCTAATAAACTTGATACCTCGAGATTTTTGACGTCGGGTGATACCTCCGTGCACCATCTCGCGAGCTAATGACGCCATCTTTCCCTAAATACATCCCACTTTCCTCGGGTTTCAACCCAGTCATTCTACCAAATGAGCCCGATGCCGCAATATCTGATGTCTAGCTAGTCGAATAAGGAGCAAGAATAAGGACGTGCAGCGTATTGTGTGTGATTGACAGCAATTTCCGTATTAAACGTGTGCATTTAGGAGCGAACTGTTGGGTCCGTAGAAGTTAAACAAGGCGTTTTACGATGGGTATAGGAGGAAGAAATTTCAGTTCTATAAGCTGAAACTAATTAAGAGAAGTCCCCCTCACCTATAACACTTCCGTCAGATTCAACTCTTAAAACAGTTATTATTTCTTGAAAGTTTTGATAAGAGGTACTTGGCTTCAAGGAATAACACGGATATTTGTAAACCATTCAAGACTTCAAACGAAAGAGGAGGTATAGCTGTAAAACGGTTGTTTGAATTCTGATGTTGAAATCAAAATAGTAATTGGATTTATTTCTCTGATAAAAAAGGTACTTTGTAAGATGAGAAAACCCACGGGGCTGTTTTTCGTCTTTTAGGCGTTTAAATGAATGCTTCTTTTGAATCAGCATAAAAATCCCTAAACCATCATGAACGTAGAGTTTTTAATTCACGTTTTTGATAAATTTATTTCAACAAAAGATCATATTGAGGTGCTTACAGCAACAGCTTTTCATTGGAGTTAGCTACTTGTTTCTGCAAGCACCTCAATTCTGAAAATTTGCAATCTACATTAATGATTTTTTAAAGGTTTTAGCATTTAATTCCGTTTTTAGTTAAGTTTTTAAAAAACAAAACACAATTAAACTATAAATTTTAGTCTATTTAATATTTTAAAACGTGGAGGAAAAATTATGTTTTGGAAAATTCAAAAGAATTTAATATCTTATCTATAATGGATAAGAATGATCAAAAATCATACATACCGCCCAAACACAAAAATTCCCATTAGATTTAGAAAGGAAAAAATCTCGTCTCGTGTGTTAATACCACAAAAGAATTTCTTCGCATATAAACGCACAAAACGACCGTGAAATGAATAAGAGCAAAAAGAGCACATGCAACAATGTGTTTAGAGACGAATCTAAACAATCCAAGAAAATGGGTGGAAGGTCTTTCAAGATACAAACACACGTGAGTATAGGATATATTTAGCTACTTCATGTTTGCTGCTATTCTGATAGTCACTGATAAAGTTGTCACGGTTGGAGATACGCGCGGACTGCACCCCTTTATTCTCTTAATAAGCTTTCACATTCTGATCTTTTATCTTGATCTTTGTGATGGATATACGATTTTCTAGATTAAGATTTACAGTTAAGAAGCATTTTAATCTCCTACTTTAGAAGAAAGATATATTAAGCTGTAGCACTTCATAAACCTTTTCAACTTAAATATTTACAAGTTTGTTAACAAAACTTTACTGAAACGGTAAGGGTAATTGTTGTGTAACAAATGCGATATCAGTTTATCGGTGCACATTATCAAATTCTTTCTCCATCAGATAACATCGTGAAAATAGTTTTCTAGAAAATGTTTTTAAATAGTAGATATAATACAATAATTAATTAAGCATACTTTGATAATATAGAAGCACATGCGCACACCAAATGCGGAAAATGTTAGGATTTTGCAGAAAAAAAATATCTTTAATAATTGAAGTTTCTGATAAATAAATAAATTAATTTTTTCTAACTGTTGTGGCTTATATAAGAAGCATTATCACTGTACCTAGGTAAATAATGCGACTGTATATGTGCATTAAGTCACAATTTAAAGAGAACTTGGGGCACTTATTTAACTTGCAGAAAATATTTGAAGAAAATTTTGAGTGTATTTTGAAAGTATTTTTTTTATCCAAGTCTGAAATTAAGGACAGAATTTGATATTACTTTGGAAGACAAATGTGGGTTTCTAAACATTTGAATTGCTCTGAAACTAATGAAAGCATGCATAATTAGATAATACGAAAATACTACTACTCATACTAAAAGGAGTAATTCAAAACATAATCAGAAAAAGATATTTTAACCCATTTTAGATTTTTCAACAAGATATAAAAGCCCAACAACAAAGCCTCGAATCCTTTCACCAGTTATGCACTTTGATAAAAATGTATTGTGTTCATCTCGCAGCATAAATTACTCTAGTTTACCAACACTTGTGGATCAAAAAAGCCCCTACTTCGCACAATAATTGCTCAAGAAAGAGGAGGCTAAACAGTAGCTTCCCAGCCCCAATCTCCTGTTCCCAGGGGCAGCGAAGAAGGCAAGTTCAAAAGAGGAATAAATAACTCCAGTCTTCCGATTCATTAAGACCAAGAAAAGATCCGGAACACTACCATCTAGGGAAAGACTCCATTATTCATCCAGAGAAAGGTCATCAGCACCGAGAGTTTCTCTCTTTCTCTAAAAAGGCTTTTAAAAGCGACGATAACAAGTAGATAAAAAGGACCCATTTGTTTCCCATTGAGGAGGTAGAGGGAAAGTAAAAAAATACAACCACCACAAAAAAGATCTTTGCCGCCACTGCTGCTGCTATAAGGCAAATTAAAAATGATGTTCGGCCTCAAAAGACTTCGCCGAGTTATTGTGTTCATTTTCCCCCATTTGCTCGGAATTACTTTATGATGTTAAGGGAATAACCCGTAAATGACGTCTAGTGAATTTCGGGTATTTTGATTTAAAGAACTCCACTGTTGAAAGAAATGAAAATGAGAAGGTTTTTAGTAATTATTTTGCTATTGTTTAAGTTGCAAAATCTCATACACATCTCTCACTCCTTTCAAAAACGTCATATCTCGAAACTCAAAAAGATTTTTAGTTACGACTGTTTTCAGAAATCCCTGAAAGAGTAGCATAACCATGCAAAATCCTCATATTTTTATGGACTGCATTGTAAAACATTGAACCAGATTCTTTAATGCATATCAATCTACTACTTTGAAACTTTCAAATCACTCTCCTGAAAAATCAGGTAAATTGAGATTTGACGCTGCTGAAAGGTATGTCCACTTGCTGATATACAAGAAAAACATACTCTTTATAATTGAATCGTCAGTTTGAAGAAGGGAATAAGTCCAAAAAATGACAAATTGACTTTTTGTGCTCAAAACAATCTCCAAGCTTTGCCCTACACATGGGTGAAAAGGGGGGGAAAATAACTAACCCCTATAGGGAGATATCGCCCCTTGAAGTTGTGAAATCGATATCCATACAATGAAAATTACATTACTTTTTTTCGATTTTCTCAAAACTTGATTTTTGGACTTTTTCATTTCTTCAAACTGACGATTCAATTTGTCATTGCTTCTCAGAATCCGGGACAATCGTGTTGGTCAAAAGTTAGTTAAAATACAAAGTGTATCACAATGGAACAATGCTACACGGAAAAAACAATACACAGAGCAAGTTGAGGATAAAAATTGCGTTTGACCCAAAAACGAAGCTCCAAAAACTGAGGAACGCAATGAGAGAAATAACAGCAGTTGTAACCGAATTTTCAATGAAAAACTTTTGATTCCTTAGAAGTAATTAAGTTCAAAATGTGAAAAAGAACTTACCCATCTCGATGTTAAGCAAAATAAGATAAGAATGAGGAACTTACCTATAAAGAAAAATTAAAATTATTAAGCACATTATATAATAAGTACAAAATTATATACATTCAATATAATAACTTAGACTTCTAGCCTCCTTAATTTATAACAAAAAATACCATAAAATATCGATTTGAAACTAAAAAAAACTATAACAGGTATGGTAAGGTAGCAGAATAAAAAATCTTTAATGCTCTAACATGATAACATGATCCATAGAGCTAAATCATAAATTCAGAAAAAAAAGGGTGAGATAAGTTTTTTTTCAAGAAAAATGTGTTTAAAAGGTTTCATCATAAGGGAAATCTAATATCCTAATATAATTAATTTTCAGCGTATTTTAAGAGGAAAAAAATATGAACTCGAGATAAAAAAAATATGCCTGTAGATTACCTAGATTCGAATAATAATAAAAAATATTTTGACTTGATGTCGAATTTGCACACTGTAAATGGAAGAGAGTATTAATGTGTATCTATGATTTAATGGTTTAAAGTTAAAAACTACAATGATTATTTCATAATCAAATAAAAATATAGGCCAGAATTATAGAGAATTTTATTTAATATTACGTAAGAACTCTGCATTCTAAGAGACATATTTTTGAAAAAATAATTTTAATAAATTTTTTTAAACATTTAAAATTCTATTCGCAAAAAAACGTCTTGAAAAAAAAATCAAATCAACATCATTTTAAAAGCATTAAGATTTTAGAATGACACTTCATATTTTTCTTATAAATTAAAAATGCGATAAATGCATACCCATTTTACAGAAAGAAGAAGACAACTATTATTTTGTCTGGTTTCTTTAGTCTAAAGTTTAATTTAGAAAAAAAATGACGGTAACTCTTCACTTTAATTGAATAAATTTTGCTCGCAAATTTATTTTTGAAAATAGAATCAATCGTCATACAAGATTACTTAAAGTATGTAATCAAACCCACAAAGGGTAAACTTTAAATGAACCATGTTTGTTCAATTTCGCTTAGATAAGACGTCCATCGCAAGTCTACAGAACCACTTCTCCTTCAAAAACATAACAAAACTTGCAAACGATAAAAAATATTTTTTTAGGCTCAGCGCTGGCAGCTCCCCGATAATCGTTTGATGAAGCACAACGAGATTTCGGTTAACGGTGCAAAAGAAGCTTAAAAACTTTAATTGCAAGTTGTAAAAGTTTTAACTAAACCCGGAAAATCGTTGAAGTTGTTCGGTTTCCGTCGAGCGGAAAAAAATTTAAAAGAGATTACAAGGGATTTTGAAGGAGGGTTTAGGACAGAAAAAAAGAACGATGAAACAACTCTCCCCCAAGGGGGAAATAAAATAGATTTTCTTAACTTAATTTTGCGGAGAGACCAGCGAGCAGTAAATGGAATTTTCGAAAGAAATCCTTAAATTGCAATCCTCGACGATCTGAGGATGTCATTTTTAGTGTCTTTATATTTTAATTAAAAGTGGTTTGTTTTTAAAAGGAATGCCTCTTACCAAAATTCAACTTTTTGAACAAGAGTCTAATTTAATTATAAGATCTATAAAACATAAAAGAAACGCACCTAAAGAAATATCAAGGGAGGGCGAGCTTTTAAAGCGTTGCACTAAGCGTTTTTATTAGTTGGTTAGTTTGGGTTTCTGGTACAAGCTTCGTAACTGTTATAAGGCTAAAAAAATATTATAAGGTAAAAAATTGCATCAAATTGTATCAATTTTAGTTGAACACGTCTAAAGGGATTTGCACTAGATAAAATATAACCAAGAATAGTTGACAGTTTTTTTAGATATCACATTTTCTTCAAAACGCTATATCCAATCAAAAGGATGATGAAATAATTTAAAGTACAATTAGAAAATTAGCAAATCAGGCATAAATTCAAAAGTCGCGCTAAAAGCCAACAACTAATAAAAGATATGCGAAGAATACGAAACAAAGACAAAAATTTGCATGAACTCCACCCAGGTCTCTACGTCAGGGGGACAGGACCTAAGCAGAGGGGGTGTTTCTGAACGTGGAGAACAAGGTTCTAACTACGCCTGTCCCCAACACCCAGCATGCAGAAAAATAGCAAGACAAAAAAATGAAAGAATTACAAGAGAAATAAACAGAAACACCCCCTCTGCTCAGGTCCTGTCCCCCTGACGAAGAGACCTGGGTGGAGTTCATGCAAATTTTTGTCTTTGTTTCGTACGATATTTCCAAGTTATTCCAAAGTTATTTCCAAGATTTAAAACAATTATTCTCATTAAAATTAATGAAATGTTTTTATAACTTAGTCAAGAATTTCGGGAAATAAAATTGGCTGGGAAAAAATGTAATTAAAACGTTACAGAGATGGTAAAATGGTTTTAAAAACGTAGATTTTCAATAACCGCTTCATCTTAAGTTTGGTTCAAATTTCGGTTATTTTGTGAAAATTGTGTTTCAAGGGTTTAAAAAGAATTTTTAAAAGTTTTGGTATTTTGCTTTAGTTTTTTTAGTGAACTTTGGGCAAAAATGCCGATTGTCTGGTTCCCAACATTGGGTTCAACATCCATTTTCTCCATAAATCAATAAACATCTGCAGTAAAATAACCATTTTTTAGTTGCATGATAATAGTACCATAAATAATACAAAGTTTTCCTTAAAAATAATATTTAGGGTACCGATAAATGGAATTCAGTTAACGCTTGGACTAATTTTTTCAAAGTATGAAGTTTCATTAATTTTAATTAATTTAGAAATTGAATAAATTAAGGACAATCATTACTGTTTATATAGAAGTCTATATGCAGTCTACAACTGATACATGGATGAGACAAATAGAGTGCTATAAAATAACTTAAAACTATTTTTTTTGTCGACGCTATGCAAGTATAGGATATAAACAAAAAGTTTTAAAGTGTTGTATTTTGAGGAGTTTTATCTAATAATTTATAAAAAAAATTATGGCTGGATTATTCAAATATTATTGATTGTTAGGGCTTAAAAAATAACTCTTCACGAGTTTGACAGAGAACTCAAAAAGTAGCATATCTTAAAACGTACAAGAAAGGTTCTTGCAAACAATACCGATTAGCTTTCTTTTTAGAATGGAATATTGCGTGAAGGGGTCTAGTCTAGAGCATGTTGTAGCATTCGTGTTTTGTTGCAATTCCAAAAGAGAAAATTTAGACTTCGAAAGCAGCTTTGCCGAGACCCATAAGCTGCTTTGGAAAAAAGGTATTGGAACGAAAAGAGAAAATCGTTTGCGTTGAATGAAAATGCTGGTAAGGACTTTTATTTAAAATATAGAAACTACAGAGAACAAAAAAAAGGATACATAGGCAAAGTGAAAGAAAAACAATATGCAGCTCAATGCACTTTCTTCAAATTTTTGAGATTCCAGCACCGAAATATTTTAGCTCGGGAAATTATTGAAACTTTTTCTCCACAAAATAAAATTCGCTACTGCATGCAGAGGTACGTCGTACATTTCTTCGAATTCCATTGATAAGTTATTGCAAACCCTTTTGAGCAATCAGCTTGTTCTAAATAAGGGCATAAATTTTCTTCAAATGCGGCTATTCATTCAGAGAAATATATTAACCGATAATTTATTCACACAACGCAGCAAAATATGAATATTCCAATTAAGCCTGTGTCCTAATCAATTCTATCTCTATTTGAAAAAAAATTGAAATATAAAAAAGCTTGTTATTCAGATGAAAATGATAAGAAACTCAAAACCAAGATAAAGTTGTCAAATATAAAACCCATCTTTTTATAACGCAATTCACTACTTAATTAAAGAATCACAAAGAAGAGTCGAGATGCTTATTATATGCCAAAATTTTACGGCACTAAAATTAATTCAGATTGTTAGAAAAGTAACCATGAAGCTTTTCAGTTTTCAGAAAATTTTACAGAATACAATAACAATTTATAGACGGCGCTCGTAAAATATAATTGTCATTCCTCATAAGTCGCAGCACCTGCGATAAGAGTCTCATTCTTTTGAAATACGAATGCCAATTTTAACCCAGCAGTCTCTAAAAAAGGGTATGGATTTTACAGCTAACATCACCCTAAAAGAGCTCATTACCAGAATGCAAAAAAGTTAGCTTTTTCACTCCTCTGGAGTCGTATTAATTAAGAATCACCAGTTCCGAGATGAAATAAAAACAGCGGAATATGCCAATAAGCGCAGCAATAACAAGAAACTTAGGAAATAAAAAAAGGCAGAAATAAGCTCACTAACGATATGAGAGGAATTCCAGGCAGGGAAAAAAGCAGGTCAGTAAAGCTGCTCCCCTAAGGAGCAATAACATGTTCAAAAAGATACAAGATGGTGGTTGGAGGGAAAAAATGCAACACAGAGCACAGGAAAAAATCCTTGAACGGCAAATAGAGTTAGTTTAAATGAAATAAAAAAGCAAAGAGGATTATAGTTCGAAATGAAAAAAAAATGGGAAAAGACTTCATTAAAATTAATTCAATCTTGAAAAGCCACAAGCGGCGACTTAAAAAAATATTGATATATTTTGTTTGAAGAGGTATAGTGAAAGATAATAGTTTTTACTCTATACTTCACAGCAACGTTTCCTGAACCCAGTACGTCACTACGCGGAAGGAGAAAATGAGGAAGCACAAAGCCTGTTGGGTTGATAGGAGGCATTTCGATACGCGAATTGTGATAAAAAGGCACTATTTATACATGGGTTTAACGAAATAATCATATTTTAAAATTGACGTTCTTTGTTTCACTCGAAATTCAGACACTACTATGGGAAGTACTTTGTTTGTTAGAGACGTAGTAGGTTCAACTTAAGTTGCTGTCTAGTATGGTACAAACTACTAAGACACAGTGCAGCGCAGCGAGAAGACCCGATTCAAAGTATTGCACCACTGGATAGGAGATCAAATTTTTTTTCAAAAATCCACCTTTATAAAAACTATTTTTGAAACTTGGTATTTGTCGTTTTAATAGGTTTGCTAATTTGAATGAGATCACTGCCTTTAAACGGTTTAGTCTGTCCTTGGAAAATGTTCCAATTCCAGAAAATTCGGTTTAAAACTCCGAAAGGTACTAAGCGTGATCTGAATGCTGAGAACCTTCTTAAAATTCAATTGGACATAAGGTTATTTCGGAACGTTTGTATTTTCAGCCCTACCTTGAGTGGGCGACGTATTTAGTTAGTAGAGCGAAGAAGAAAATATAAAGGGAAGGTGTTCAAAATTAACATATTTAATTCAAAAAGTCAGTGAATATTCCTTAAGCTTAAAGGCATGTTGTTCATTAAAACTAGGTCGCATATAAATATATAGTGCGCTACAATGCTCCACAATAAATGATAGTACGAGTAGGATATTAGCATTATTATTACAGTTTTGTGCACACTCAGTAGCTACTTATACATTGTTCCAGGTTTTTAATGTAGATGCGAGAGAATATTTAAATAAATACACATGCTGCATCGCAAACTAAAAATTTGCAAAATGTTTAATTAGTTCCACTATAAACAAGATATTCTGACCATGAAAAAATAACATTTTGCAAGATTGACAAAAGCATATCTGTACGCAGTGTTTCATTTCAAAAAGTATGAAGAACATCCTAGTCTAATAGAAAATTTATATTCATACCTCAATTAGTATATTTTGAGGATCTATATCCCAGGTGCCTTGGCCAAAAACAAGAAATAATCGAACAAAGCCCGGTGAAAAAAAGAATGATTCGCCAATTTCTGAATCAATTTCTCTGAACAAAAGTAAAAGAAAAGGATACAACAATTTATCGGAATCTCAATTTCCCGGACACGAGTTGATCTAAAAAAAATCTGAAGATAAAGCGGAGTTATGCCAACTTCGCAGATAACATCTGGTTCGTTATTTGTTTTCCTGCTCAGCAAAACCGCCCAGCTCACGAGACTCCCTTTCAGCATCTAATTAAAAAACAGCCCTAAGAGACCTTTTCCAGACCTCCCCAACCCATACGTAAACACAGGAAAGAAAGTGCGAACTAAAACAAATGCAATTTTCCGAACTACTAACTACTTTTAGTTTAAAAAGCGAACAAAACGTCAGGGACCCTCACAAATTACGTCTCACGTTTTTGTGGAGGAATGGGGTCTTGCATGTGCGACACAATGTGACAAGGGGGAGCGGACGTCTCAAGCATCACATTTCTTAAAAACTGCCCATTCATTGCTGTTGAAACACTAAAAGATGCATTTAGGGTTCGTACAGAAGTTTAAAGAGTAAAATTAAGTACTTTATAAGGACATTTTGAGCAATTTTAAGGAGATTCTTGAATGTAATTTATACTTAAACTGTATATAAAATGATTTCAACAACTTTTCGAGAATACTTTAATATATTGCCCTTCCATAAAGATAGGAATAACATAATTTAGTTTGTTTTTCTCTTACTGCTTTATTATTATTCAAAATTTGTTGACTTCTAATAAAGAACACTTTCTCCAAAAACAAGCTTTTAAAGCCGAAGACATCAAAAGAGAAAAGAAAAACGCGATTGTGACTGTTAAGTTGTGGAGCTGACTGCTTCCTGAAAATTCGTAACATACATCGCCAAAAATAGAAAGGCAAAACTTTTTTTTAGAAAAGTACGCTAATATCTTAAAAAATCTCTTAAAAACTGACATAAAGAGAAATAACTGCGTTCTTCTAAAAAGTAAGGACTCTAATGGGTAAATTAAGGACTTTAAAGACCCTTTTGTAAGGTAAGGACTATGGCGTTCTAAGGAGTTTAAGGAGGAGGAGGACTGTGCGCACTGCGCATCCTGTGTATTTCTTTTACTGTTTGGTTTGAGTTAGTCGTCATAAAATAGTACAGAAAACCAAAATAGGTGAAGTACCAAGTAACGGCTTAAGGATCATTCACACGGTTTCACTTTCACTGTTCATCTTAAGTGATTCACTCCTGTGAATCACTGGTTTGCATAGAAAAGTGAAGGAGTAAAGAGTGAAATATTAATTCACTCACTTTTCACTTGGGTTGATTTCCCCAAACTTTTCTCACTTTTTCTTTGGTTGATACACCAAAAATGAAAAAAGTCTGAATGAGCCTTAAGGCTCATTTGGACTTTTCACTTTCCATTTTCGTTTGGGAGGAATCATTGAAAAAGACAAGTGTAAATTGTCGTTTCACTCCTCCGATTTCCGACCCAAGTGTGCGATAGGGTGTCCCTTAAAATCGAAGGTCGGGGGAACTTTTGCTCCACCCCCCAATTTTTTTCCTTTTGGTACCCTAAGACTTTGTGCAAAATCTTAAATCGATCAGATAATATTAACACGTGCCCCAAACGGCCTAAAGTTTGAAAAATTTGACTTTTTTCTAATTTTTTTGAAAATTTTTAAAAATATGTTTAAAAAATCCGTTTCCGAATAATAGTGCTCTAAAACAATAATTTTTTTCCGTTTTTCATTACTAGTTAGGCCAAAATGCCCAGTTTTCTACCTAGTAATCAATCAGAAAATCATCAAATTTGTTCATTTTATACTAAGAATAGAAGAATCAAAAGGCAGTGGTAAACGACTTAAAACCGCAAAATTCCATAGCTAAACACCATTTGTAGACCATATTGATGTGGATATAAATTTTCTGGAGCTCAAATTAATTATTGGTTGCTTAATTACAGACGCCATATTGGATTGCATTAAAACTAAAAAAATATGGAAAAAAGGTATGGGCATGTTTGATATCGGTTAATAGGTCTTTGAGGTTTCTAAACTCAATTAAGATTAATAAAATTATCTTAGACAACTTTTTAAAGCTCTTTACGCAATTGTAAAGGCCAGCATATCTCCTAATGCAAGTACAAACCATGTTTTCAGAACTATAGATATGGTAATAAATTCTAAACACATAAAACTGGCAAAAGAAATTCTGGAAACAAGTTAAAAAAAGACTCCAGTGTGTCCACGAGTATTTTATTTCGTAAGTTAGCTGAAAAGCTGAAGTTAATACAAGATTAACCCGCCTATATAATAATTGAGTTAACCTATCAGACGGTAAGCAATTAACCCAGGTTTATAGAGACTGTTCTTCTATTTAATTATAATTTTATTCGTCAAAGTAAAAAATACTGCAATTGAACAAATTAGTCATTAAAATCTAAGACACATATTTTCTATTTAAGTATCAAAAAATCAACAGTTTCTTAAAATCATTCTTTCTTTAAAGTCTTTTTGTGAGTCAGCTATTCTTCGCCCTGTAAGTTTCCTACCTCTACATTCTCACAAAGAAGGCTCTGACACTTTAAAATAATTTAATTCCACAAACAATTTTTACGAAAAATTTACTCGAAACGTTAGTACTTCCTCGAGGACGTTTACTGATGTAAGGTTGACAGTGCGAAGAAAAACTAAGGGTAAAGTAGAAGATTTATTAAAATTGTAGTTGATATTTAAACTTTCTTACAGCCACGGACAAAATAACAGTGTTTAATTGTTTTAATGACACTAATAAATTGAACGGCTGGTATTTTTTATGTTAATGTATAAAATTATGATAAAATAGAAGAACAGTCTCTATAAACATGGTTAATTGCTTACATTCTGAGAGTATAACTAAATTATTATGAAGAGTGGGTTAATTTTGTATCAATTTCAGCTTTTCAATTAACTTATGGAATAAAATACTCGTAGACACAATGGAGTCTGTTTTTTAACTTGTTTCTTCATAATTTCTCTTGCCAGTTTTATGTGTTTAGAATTTATTACCATATCTATAGTTCTGAAAACATGGTTTGCACTTGTATTAGGAGATATGCTGGGTGCTGGCCCTTAAATTGCGTAAAGAGCTTTAAAAAGTTGTCCAAGATAATTATATTAGTCTTAATTGATTTTAGAAACCTCAAACACCCATTACACGATATCAAACATGCCCATACCTTTTTTCCATAATTTTTTTTAGTTTTAATGCAATCCAATGTGGCGTCTGTAATTAAGCAACCATTATTAATTTGAGCTCCAGAAAATTTATATCCATATCAATATGGTCTACAAATGGTGTTTAGCCATGGAATTTTGCGGTTTTAAGTCGTTTACCACTGCCTTTTGATTCTTCTATTCTTAGTATAAAATGGACAAATTTGATTATGTTCTGATTGATGACTAGGTTGCAAACTGGGCATTTTGACCTAACTAGTAATGAAAAACGGTCAAATATGATTGTTTAAATGTGTTGGAGCCCTAATATTCGGAAACGGATTTTTTAAACATATTTTTAAAAATTTTCAAAAAATTAGAAAAAAGTCAAAATTTTCTAACTTTAGGCCGTTTGGGGCACGTGTTAATATTATCTGATCGATTTAAGATTTTGCACACAGTCTTAGGGTACCAAATGGAAAAAAATTGGGGGGTGGAGCAAAAGTTTTCCTGAATTTTCGAAAAAACGCCCAAATAAGGGACACCCTAGTGTGCGATTCCTAGATGAGGATCCTTCATGATGAACATTGAGTGAGCTTTTATTTATACCGTTTCACTCTTTCAATGTTCATCATGAAGGATCCTCATCTAGGAATCACACATTTGGGTCGGAAATCGGAGGAGTGAAACGACAATTCACACTTGTCTTTTTGAATGATTCCTCCCAAACGAAGAGGGAAAGTGAAAAGTCCAAAAGAGCCTTAAGGATCATTCAGACTTTTCACTTTTGGTGTATATCTTGGAGAAATCAACCAAAGTGAAAAGTGAGTGAATTGACATTTCACTCTTTACTCCTTCACTTTTCTATGCAAACCAGTGATTCACAGGAGGGAATTATTCATCATGGACATTGAAGTTGAAACAGTGCGAATGATCCTTTCACCTTAACCAATAAGCGCCCAGTGATCTATTTCTAGATCGCTGAATATAAGGTCATAACTTCTCTCTTAAATTACCTTAAATTCACCCAACAGTAACGAATCTGCACATATGGCAAGAGAAAACATCTCTCAATTCTAATACTCTGTGTTTTTTGCGTTTGCTTCACTTACTTTGTAACAGGGATGGGTTAAAGTTCGAGTTTTCTTCTTTGATCGAAAATAATTTGGGCGTTAATGGGTTAATGCAGATAGTGAAATAAAACTTATATTCCTCCAAATTAAAGTGCTTGAACAGCAACAAAGTAACTAACAAGCCCTTTTAAAGTCCCTCAAATTGGATAAATTTAGCACGCATTAAATTTATTCAAAAGTACGATATCACAACGAGGGGAGGGGTCACTAAAATGTAAAACAGGGGGGAGGGGGGCAAAACCACTGAAAAAAAATTACGTGACGTAATTTGTGAATGCACCCTTAGGGTTAGTGAGAGCCCAAACGATTAAATGGGAGCGAATTAGACGTCTCGGTCCATTTTCATCAGCATCAAATTAAAAGGGAAGAAAGAGCCGCCGAATCGAAGCGAATTGAGAAAGGAGGGGAGGCCCGTTTTTATTGCGGGATCGTTTGACGACGCCGGGTCGATTTTTAGTGATATTCTGAGGCCCGGAATGATTTTCTGTACTTTCTCTCAGTGTCCTTCTCCCCCCCATCGTTAATGCGAAAAGACAGTTTTCTCTTCCTGTGTCTTATAGAGTCTCGGTTCTCCTTTTTTATTATCATTTCTATGTCGAGTTGTGGGAGACACTTGAAGGGATATTCAGTGGCACTTTTTCCTCTTTGACTGGAGAAGTGTAACGGATGCCAAGAATCTTTTGACTTTTAAGCTAAGAATTTATTTAGTTTTAGACTAAAACCACAAAATCCTGTAGGTTTTCGTAAAAAAAACAGTTGATCTATTTTTAATGGGATTTCTGTTAAATTATGGGAATAAAACCAGTTTAACCTCATCCTTTGGTTTTTAGTATAAAATTCCATAAATGTTCTTTTTAGTAAATATGGGTGTTTTAGTGAAATTAAATTATTTTATTTACCAATCAAGTTATGTTAAAATATTTATTTAAGATTATTGGAAATATGTTATTAGATAATGCTTATTAAATATCAGATATACTAGTAATAAATAAATAAAATATTTGATAAATATTAGATATTGGATAAATATTAGATAAAGATATATTTAATAAATATTAGATATGCTTATTTAATAATACTATTAAATAATACTTATTAAAATATATTTAAATATTGAACAATGAAAAGACAAGAATGAATTTGAATTAAAATTTTATATCAATTTGATGAGATAGTAAAACTTTTAAAAACACATTAATACGGAAAATACAAATTTCTTACATAATATGAATTTTTAAGCTCTCTCCAACTAAGAAATTGGAAATTATTTAATTTTTTAACTAATAATCTTTCAAGTATATTTGAGTAATATTTCAAGGTGTTATCTATATCAAATAAAGTAAGCCAAGTTTAAAAATGCTTTTAAAAGTTTTGACTTTTATTATCAATTCCTAAAATTCCAAAGAGTAGAGAAACTAATTTCTTTTAAAAAATAAAAATTCTTGATTTCTATTTTTAAAGTGTCTCGGAACTTGTTCGTCTAGGATGTAAAAAAAGTCACTAACTTAAACACCAATTTAATCCAGAAAGCGTGTTTTTATCAACGCATATAAGAAAAAAAATTTCTCGAGAAGCGAAAGCGACGAAAATCACATTAATTCCATTCCAGTCCATTTTCGATGAAACAGCTGCAAGGTGAAGCGATTGTGAAACTCTGACATTTCAACAGGCATGAGTTTAAGTCCTTTAACCGTGTTTGATTTCAAGGCTAAAAATATCCCAGCCTAAACTGGACGCTGGAGACCAGCCATACGCGTCAATTACTTTATATAAACCCTAACTTAACTTCAATGTTGAAGTCTGCATAATCAATAACGTTATGACACAGACAGACATTGAATTATTTATTAGTGGCTCGGAGGGTTTTGGTGAAGTAAAGCCAACTCGTCAGCTCATTATGAATATGCAAAACTTGCATATTGAACACGCAATTAGTTCAGTGATTAATTACCTACGCAATTACGCGAAGGAATTGTAAAAATTGAACAGAATATGCGGTTTACGAAAAATTTATGTTTAAAGTTGTTTAGATAAAATTGATTATTAGTGGGTTTTCTAACTTCACGAAAATGGGTTTCGCGTGCTTTTTCGTGATTATGCTTCGTGAAAATAGCCATTTTATTCCTTAGAATCTGTAGTTTACGAATCACGATGGTGGACACTTCGGGTCTGCGCCAGGGGATGGTGAGAGGCGCAGAAGCGGAAAATCGACGAGTTTCAATTTTGTGTTGTTTGGAGTCAAAATGGTTCCTTTTACTTTTTTAATTTGCTCAAATGCTCCATAATACGAGAGAGGCAAGGGAGGACTAACGGGACATAGAGTTTGGAAAGGATCAGCTCACTCCAGTAGAAGGGGTGGAAGGATAAAGTGGAACGTAAAAATTTGTAAGCCTATTTTCTCTGAGGCGCAGGCTTATAGTCGTCCATTAACGTAATGAAAGGTGCCATTCTTTTCCTTATTTTCAGGCGAGAAAGAATTGCGATAGTAGAAATCTGGCAAAGCTTACTAGGGGTAGGGAGAGGTGCAGGAAAAAATTACGAAAATCAGCAATATCTCCTGAAAATAATTTCTTTTCTGCACCAACTGCGGTTGAATGTTTTGTAAATTGACACCAAAAATGGGTAAAATGCATTAAACCGATTTTTGAACGATTCTTCTACTTAAAATAGGGCCTGAAAGGTGTAGAAAAAAATAAGGGGAAATTCTCAACTTTTAAGTCTTTTAAAAACTTATTATTCCTCGTGAGGAAGCACTAATTTCAGGCTAATTTTTCCCTTCATACACTTAAGAATACGAAATACCATTGTAGATATCTGGGACCTGCGATTAAGGAGGGGGACGGGGCAGAAAAAAATATTCCTGTTTTTATACTCTTCGTGAGAGTAAAATTCAAAATTTTCTACTTTTAATAGAGTCATAAGTGGTGCAAATAAAGAAGATAGATACCTGACATATCTAACAGCCCGTTAGAAAAGAGTTCCTCCCATTGGAAGGTGAAATGGAAGGGTAAAGCGGAACATAAGGAATTATATGGGATATTTGGAAAAAAATTGTGTCTATTTTAGTGAAATAATGTAGAAATCTATTTGAGCAGGTTCTATGTAATCTGTAGAACTGGAAATGCGACAATAAGTAACTTTCATTCTCGACCGAGGATAATAATTGGGGCAGAAAAAAAGTTAAAATTTAACTTTACTGAGAAAAATAGTAATTATCCAGTTTAAAAGGTTTTATGGACTGAAATTTTTGATTGGGGTCACTCAAAGTGGTCTATCCTGAGAAGCATAAACTCATCTTTGGGGGTTGAATGGATGAAATGGAATGCAAATTCGATTTTTTGCCAAATGGCGTGAAATTGCATGAAAGAGAGTGATAATAAACAAATCAATTTATCTTTCCAACTCTCTCGAATGGGTTACCCGACAATGAAATTTGGGAATCAAGACAAGGGTCCGTGGTCGGCGCAGAAAAATTTTATACATTAAATTTTAGTTTGTATAATTGTGTCTAAATAAGATAAAATATCCCTAAAATAAGAAACTTCATAGCAGATATGAAGGAGCCCCATGTTAAAACTGTTTCTTGGAGGGTAAGAGGATAAAATAGAATATTAGGGGGTATTACATTTTACTATTTTACTAAAAAGTGAGTATTTCTCGCAAAAATTGCATTAAAAGGATTCGATTTTCCAATTTTACTCCATGGAATATGATACGTTTAAGATAAATCTGTAGTATTAGGCAGGGGAAGGTTAGTTGGGCAAAAAAACCCTGTAATTATTACAAATTTAAGACATTTAATTATTTCTCAAAAAATTAGAATATTATAAAGTTTTTTTGTCTTAATTTTGTAATAATTACAAGTTTTTTTTGCCCAACTAACCTTCCCCTGCCTAATACTACAGATTTATCTTATACGTATCATATTCCATGGAGTAAAATTGGAAAATCGAATCCTTTTAATGAAATTTTTGCGAGAAATACTCACTTTTTAGTAAAATAGTAAAATGTAATACCCCCTAATATTCTATTTTATCCTCTTACCCTCCAAGAAACAGTTTTAACATGGGTCTCCTTCATATCTGCTATGAAATTTCTTATTCTAGGGATATTTTATCTTATTTAGACACAATTATACAAACTAAAATTTAATGTTTACAATTTTTCTGCGCCGACCACGGACCCTTGTCTTGATTCCCAAATTTCATTGTCGAGTAACCCATTCGAGAGAGTTGGAGAGATAAATTGATTTGTTTATTATCACTCTCTTTCAAGCAATTTCACGCCATTTGGAAAAAAATCGAATTTGTATTCCATTTCATCCATTCAACCCCCAAAGATTAGTTTATGCTTCTCAGGATAGACCACCTTGAGTGACCCCAATCAAAAATTTCAGTCCATAAAACCTTTTAAACTGGATAATTACTATTTTTCTCAGTAAAGTATAATTTTAACTTTTTTTCTGCCCCAATTATTATCCTCGGTCGAGAATGAAAGTTACTTATTGTCGCATTTCCAGTTCTACAGATTACATAGAACCTTCTCAAATAGATTTCTACATTATTTCACTAAAATAGACACAATTTTTTTCCAAATATCCCATATAATTCCTTATGTTCCGCTTAACCCTTCCATTTCACCTTCCAATGGGAGGAACTCTTTTCTAACGGGCTGTTAGACATGTCAGGTATCTATCTTCTTTATTTGCACCACTTATGAATCTACTAAAAGTAGAAAATTTTGAATTTTACTCTCACGAAGAGTATAAAAACAGGAATATTTTTTTCTGCCCCTGTCCCCCTCCTTAATCGCAGGTCCCAGATATCTACAATGGTATTTCGTATTCTTAAGTGTATAAAGGGAAAAATTAGCCTGAAATTAGTGCTTCCTCACAAGGAAAAACAAGTTTTTGAAAGACTTAAAAGTTGAGAATTTCCCCTTATTTTTTTCTACACCTTTCAGGCCCTATTTTAAGTAGAAGAATCGTTCGAAAATCGGTTTAATGCATTTTACCCATTTTTGGTGTCAATTTACAAAACATTCAACCGCAGTTGGTGCAGAAAAGAAATTATTTTCAGGAGATATTGCTGATTTTCGTAATTTTTTCCTGCCCCTCTCCCTACCCCTAGTAAGCTTTGCCAGATTTCTACTATCGCAATTCTTTCTCGCCTGAAAATAAGGAAAAGAATGGCACCTTTCATTATTAATGGACGACTATAAGCCTGCGCCTCAGAGAAAATAGGCTTACAAATTTTTACGTTCCACTTTATCCTTCCACCCCTTCTACTGGAGTGAGCTGATCCTTTCCAAACTCTATGTCCCGTTAGTCCTCCCTTGCCTCTCTCGTATTATGGAGCATTTGAGCAAATTAATAAAGTAAAAGGAACCATTTTGACTCCAAACAACACAAAATTGAAACTCGTCGATTTTCCGTTTCTGCGCCTCTCACCATCCCCTGGCGCAGACCCGAAGTGTCCACCATCGTGATTCGTAAACTACAGATTCTAAGGAACAAAATGGCTATTTTCACTAAGCATAATCACGAAAAAGCACGCGAAATCAAGTTAGAAAACCCCCTATATGTCAACAGAAAAATGAGGATTTGGAACAGAGCTGATGAATTGAATGAAAACCAAGATTGATCTTTTAAATTAAATTCTTTTTAAACTTATTTACCCACGTAAAAAGGGTTATTAATATAATTAAGTATAATTTGAAGTAACAGTTCTTAATAATTAAACAATGCAATACACACATTTAAAAAACGGGAAATAATAACAGGGTAACATAAGAGAGAGAAATATTGAAATTTTACTATGAGATATATTACTTAACTGTTATTAAAATTGTTATACTACATTATAAAACTATTTATTAAACTTAAGTTTAAATTTTACAAAAAACTTTAATACATTTAAGATAAATTCTAAGATATAAGAAATTGTTTTTAAACTTGATACTTTGAAGTTTAGATTCTTTAAAATGAATTTACTATTATAAGCGAAATTATCTCATTGATTTTTCTTTCTTGAAAAATAATCAAAAATATTTATTACCCATTAAAAAAGTTATGTTATAATTAAACAGATAAGCTTATTAAATTTAAATTATGTTAATTGTTTTACGTTAATTCAAGGAAATTCGAAAAAAAAATTAAATTCATGATTTGTTTGAATGCATTTTTTATATTAAAAATAAATATCCTTAATTTTTTTTTCTTGACAAAAAATTTTTATTTAAAAGTTTTACTGATAGTAGTTAGATTTATCCATGACGAATATTTCAAGAAGAATTTCAAAACTATTGTTAATTATGCAGAACAAAATATTTTCAATATTAAAGTATTTAAAACTGAATTCGATTGAAACCATAATTAATTGATGGCTTTAATTTTTTAAAAGAGCACTGTAAAAATATCATCTGAACTATATATAGAAAAGATTTCCTATCATTCTCAACTTACCCACATAAAAAGCATAACTTCCTACAAATCCAGTCAACTCACACAAGCTGTCAAGCTTCCAACCCACTCGCTTCGACTACCCGATCGTGTTATGGAAAGAAGCTTCTCCCTCCCAGCGACAGAGGGCGCTGGCAACCGAGCTCTTTCCATTCCATCCATTTTAACGGTTTATTAGCCGTCGTAAACAAAGGGTCGTCGACGATGCGAAAGTGACCGTTCGAAACTGGTTTTTATTGTTCTATCTAAATGAAGGAAGAGGGTGAGAACAGGTGGATGAGACTCGGGGATTTTAATGTCCCTGCCAGTGTCAACACTGTTATCCGAAAGAGCGGCAATATTTGATAAACGATGCTTCGCGTAGGGAAGTGACGAAATAATGGAATTGTGTGATCAGTTTTACAGATGTGTAGCTGCTTTCTGCAGTGAAATATTTTGATAGACATGCCGGGAATATTTGGAAGCCATTGCCTGTTTTGGATTTCAAGGACGTGTTCGGTAGTTAAAACTTTTAAGAACTTTTAAAACGAACCGATGACGAAATGGAACATTATATCAGCGTTTCTCAACCTTTTTACTCTCACGGAACCCTTTTGATAATGATCAAGCTCCGGGGAACCCTAGCGTCCATACAACATTGACGTATATGGAAATTTATTTCGGGAGGGGCCCAAAATTATTACTCAACACCTCAAAAGTATATTTAAAATAGGTTTAACATGGCTTTTTAATGCATTTTATGTGAAATTTGCATTCACGAGAACTTAATATAATAAAAATTATGATTATTAAAGTTCCGAGTAGGAAGGGGGGTTTGGGGGTACTCCCACAGAAAATTTTTTAAAATCCCACCTTAAAAACTAGGTTTTAACTCATTTTTGATACATTTAGTCCAAATTTTGGATTTGGATTTTTAGGTAGGATAACAATTTTCATGAAAGTATTATAAGAAATTGAAAATAATGCAATTTCATGTACTAAAGGGGGGTTTGGGGGCCCTCCCTCAGAAAATTTTTAAAAATTGACCCTAAATAACAGGGTTATAACGTATTTTGATATGCCTAGTCCGAACTTCGGGGAAGGGCAGAGCCCCCTCGGCCCCTCTTATATACGCCACTGCCATGCAACAATATTTTTTCTTGGTATTTTGTCCTCTCTCAGAATTTATCTTTAAAATCACCCTTTAAACTAGTGTTTAATCTCCTTTCAAACTTTTTCTCCTGTGGAACCCCCAAGGAGAAAAGCTACTTGAGACAGAAGAATGTTCAAGGGAAAATCGCTGTATAACAGAAGTCAAAATTTTAGATAGAAGTTTCTGAGTTCTCCCTAGAAATTTAAAAGATAGTTAAGAAATTAAAGTAGAGTTTCAGTGTATTTTAAGAACCTTTGGGTAACATCTGAAAAGAACAGTTCCTTGTAAAACACAGAATTTTCAAGGGTAAAAATTAGGGCTCGACCGATGCATCGGTTTGGCCGATGCATCGGCGCCGATTGTTTGAAAAAATAGCCATCGGCGGCCGATGTTAACTTGAGAAAAAATCGGCCCATCGGCCTAAAAAAACATCTAAAAGCCGATGTTTTTCGCAAAAAACATAACATCAAGGGAGAGACAAAAAAGTGTGATTCTGCTCCATCTTGCTCCAAATTTAGTTTTAAGTTGTAAATTTGGTTGTAAGAACTCACGAGAACAGGAGTGATCCTATTAATTTCCACAATAGTCCATACAATGAATGAACTGGACATTTACTATAGGTATAAAGCTTTTTAAATAAGGCCAACTCTTCAGGGGCGTGGCCAGAGGAGAGGATTTGGGGAATAGCCCCTTCCGAAATCCAGAAAATTTTCTTTTTTGACTATAAAATGAACGAAATTTATCCCATACCCCCTAAATTCCAATCTCCCTAGGCACCAAAACAGTATCCAAGTTAAAGGGAGTTTTGAGGGGAGCTATTGCTTTGAGCTAGACATGTTTATAAATTTTCTACTTTTAAGCTAGTGTTTTATCTTATTTTGAAACACTTCTGGAGATCCCCCAAGCAACCGGATTGCTCCTTGTAAATAAAAAAGTTTTCAAGGAAAGAAATTGCCCAAAAATTTATACAAAAAAGATTTCATTTCTGGCTCTGCTATAGGTTTTAATGCTTTTCTAAAAAAGTAAGGCCAAATGGTTTGAATTTTTTTCCATCGGCCTTAAGCATCGGCCATCGGCATCGGCAATCGGCCAAATAATTACCATCGGCCATCGGCCTGCCGATGGAAATTTTCAAACAATCGGCATCGGCCCATCGGCCAAAAAAATGCCATCGGTCGAGCCCTAGTAAAAATATAATCAGCGCCAAAATTTCAAGGAGGGCAGCGGTCCTTCCTTAGAAATTAATTTTGAAATTCCCCTTCAAACTAGTGTTAATCTTCTTTTCAAACTCTTCGTGGAACACCCAAGCGTTACAGAAGAAAATGTTCAACGGAAAAACCACTTGCTCACATTTGGCTGGCTAATGCCTAATTTATTTAGAGGGTTATTCTAAAATGTAAACCAGAACAACAAAAAAAAGATTTTCGGATCCCTCGCGGAACCCCGGTTAAGAAACGCTGCATTATATCATAATAAAAATTCATTTCACTCCCCGGAAACTATGAACTTCCCGCAATTATTTCCCCATTATCTTATATATGGGAAACGTTACTACACAAAATCCGAAATTACGTATCACAACAAAAGATATTTCAGTATTATTGATATAAGCAAATTTCCGAATATCAATATATGAATTTCGGAATACCAATGGCGTAACCATCAAAACTGAGTAAAATTTCAAAACTTTTAAATTTCCTATTAAATTATTATCGGTATGAAAGCAATAAATTGGAACTTTAAAAGGTAGATTTTTATGTTAACAGATTACATCAATAATACTTGTACTTAAGCCGAAATGTACAACTTTTGACCTTTAATAAATTAACTGGTGATTTAAACTGTTGTAGCTGATGGTTATAGCTTGTGATCAACCATGGTAAAAAGAGAGGGAACTAGAGCTTTTATAGTTTTTCTATCCCACTAATAAATGTTTCACAAAGTTATAACAAAAAAGTATTCAGTTAGCAATAGTTTTTTCCAGTGCCCTTCATAAAAACGAAATCGTTCTTACAGTACACTTATCCTTTAAAAGTTTACAACTATTTTTCAATTAATTGCGTCAAAAATGCTAAAAACAGTATTTAAAAATGTACATAAGGATGGAGATAATTTTCCCGATTTGTTCAGCTAGAATTCATTGACGAAATGGAGAAATTATAAGAAATTTACAAGACCATTCTTCCCTACAATAAATATTTTTTACCAAAATCCAGACTCCTGTCTTACAAATAAACAATTAAGGCAATTATATAGATTTCTATATCATTAAAGAATAAAAGTGATTATCTTACCATTCACAGCAAAAATGCAAGCACCCCTAACGGCGAGTAAACCTTGTAAAATTACACCTGTAGACAGAACCGGGGCAGACAGATAACAGGGAGATTCATCCCGATTATTGACACGGCATTAAAAGATCCGTTGCCATGACAACAAGAGAAATATACGACCCCCTCCGTCCACCTACCCCTCTCGCCGCACTTAGGCGCTGTCATGTCAGACACGACTTACGTGACAAGCCCTCCGTCGAGACACACAAAAGACACAGTAACTCACCCCGGCACGGGATGACAGCTCGTCGCACGAACCCATACAAAAAACCATCGGCGGAGAAATTGGGTCGGTCAAAAGAGACAAAACTCAACTGCATTAAAGCCCAGGCTTCCTTGATGGGACATCCTCTAGAAAAAAAGGAGTGCTGATGCCTCGACAACAGGAAGGGGATGCATTGCTTTTAGGCAGCTATAACCCCATCCATTAGGTTTTAATCTGGCAGATGATGGCTGGGATTGGTCCTCCATTAGCACGAGGCTCCAGAAACCATTAAAATTTTGCAATTGGAGAAGACTCGTGACTGGCGATATCTTCAGTTCCACGCAGCGGGATCATGCAAAGAAATTAGGATGCAAAGGGTTTACTTAATAAGATGATGGTTGAAAAGGAAGGGATTCAGAGGTACGGATTTACCCGTGTTTTTCCTCGATTTGGGTTCGTAAACTTGCGCAATTGTAATGGAGAATGCACGAGAATTGTTGTAAAGTTTGGGCACATTGGATTTCTTCATTCAGGGAAGAACGATCATTGAATGAAAGGAGAAATCCAGCCACATGCCAGGTTTTGTGCAATCTGTTGATAATAAATTATTTCCTTCTTGAAACTGAAGTGAGCAATATTCAAATGATGTTTCGTTTCCACTGGAAAATGGAAAGGGGAGAAGGATGAAGGTAATTTATTAGTCTTATTGCTCTAATCAAAATATAATGAAAGTATCATTAAAAATTAAACGATTTTTAAGTACTCAAAAAACTATAAAACTTCCAAATACAAAATTGAATTTGATGTCAATGACTAAAAGAATAATGCAAATTTAGCAATTACTTTTAATAATTTTTTAGCTTATGTCTATATTTAAAAAATTAATATTCTGTTCTGGTAAAATGCATACTTTAATTTAAAATACAATTTCAATTTAGATTTAGCGATGAAAATCTGCACTTCAGGGAAGGTATCTTCAAATTAAATACAAAAACGCCTAGGAAAATCTCAAACGCAATTTAGTTCAGACAACATCAACAAAAAACCCATTAACCATTAAATCTTTCGACTAATGGTGCTCATCGTTACTACACTTTCCCCCTAAACACGACATTTAAAATGCGTTTTTATATAAAAAACAATTTCAATAATTTCCTTCGTGAATAATTTCAGTTTACTCCACAAACTCAGAAAAAAAATTTGACGTTAAAATCCAATTTTCAATGCTTAAACCTCGCAGAAACTAATATATTTCCCAAAATAATAATTCCCCCAACTCACTGAATCTGGAAAACCAACATAAGCTCAAGGGTTTGGAGTGCACAGAATATCGCGTGCTAGAAATAAAATTCGTCATCCCATCACCAAACTTTTGCTTTTCAGCAGAAAAAAATCAATAAAACTCATTTACCGACTACTCAAACCACGTCACCTAACAATCTAAAAAGATTGCTTTGGGCCCCTGCTTGACTGTTGTAGCAGGCTACACGAAAAATCAAGAACTACTGTTCCGAATCTAACAAACGATACTTGATGAGACGACGGCCAAACCTTTCAATTTCAACTCGAGGACTTTTCTGATCAAAATACCAAAGAAGTAAATAGAAAAGTTGGAGTGTTTCGCTGTAAGAAATTGGATTGAACTATGGGATTAATAACTTTAAAAGAATATTTATTCTTCCAAAAGATATATGGGTACAATTAAAGCTTATGGGTATTATTAAAGCTACAATTTACTTCTTTAATTACATAAAATATAAATAAAAATATTCTTAGAACAAAAAAACTGACTTTTTATAACATAATTATGAGTACACGAAATTTATTTAAAAAGTTTTATTTATCGATTACCATCATTTAATTTTTAAAATATCTTTTGAATCTCGCGGAGGTCTTTATATTTTCCATAGTCTTACGTAAGAAAAGTTTAAATATTTTGAGGCTTCAAGCGAAGGAAAAATTGAAGTTTCAACTAAAATGAGAAATTCCTAACTTCTAAAGAATTTCTTATAAATATTATGTAACTTATTGAAAAACGACTATGAAAAAAAATCTGCCAAACCTTTTCCAAAAATCAAGGACCCTAACATTTGTTCCTTCATATCCTCAGAATTCACCTAGGATTATCCCTCTTTTTATAATGAAATAAAATATTTGAAGAAACAACGCGCAGTTTTAGGACTCTTCTCCTTAAATTTCACATAGCTAATGAGAACCTCCTCATAAATAATTAATCCGAAAAATCCCCAGCCAGCAATAAAAGATCAAATAATCTAAACCAAAAGGGCATCGACAAGTCTTAATACCCCCAAGCCAAAGATCGTAGCCAGACAATCCCTCGAAGAAGCAGTCCCTCCCTCTCATGGGAGAGGGGTCTGGCTAATAAAGCAACTCCGCATCCATTTCAGACAACGCCCTATAAGAGGGAAAACATTACTATTTAATCGATATAGAGGCTTTCTAGTGGACGATGCCGCCACACCCTACATTTACAACTTGTGAGAATGTCTGTATGTTAAAGTAATTTCCTCTAAAAATTAAATGAAAATAAGGGATTGAAAAGAGGTTGAAGAGATTGGTCATCAGAGTAATGTCTGGCGAAAGTTTTCGCCTGTTCCATTTAAGGAAAATGAGAGGTTCCATATCCATAACTAGGAAAAATGAAACATGCAGATTATGAGGCTGCTAAATCAGTTTTAAATAATGACTGTTCCGAAAGGAAACATTTATTCTAAGCGTTTATGAATTTATGAACTCTCATATTTCGCAGTATACCAGAGGCCGGCCTCCCAGTGTGCGTTCCTAAAATTCCTTTCAGTCAAAAGCTTTAATAAAATTCCTGAAGTACCTTTTAGTTTAAAAATTTCCGAAAATTCCTAAATTTATTAATCTTAAGCAACTAGTTCCCACAGGCTACTAGTTGGTAGTACCACTAGCTTTGCCGAACCACTAAAAATTTTAGAAAATTTTAAACTATAAGGGATTTTAGGAACACTGGGTGGCCTACCGTGGGTTCCAAAAGTGGGCAGTACTGCCCCTCAACGATTCGTTGAAGCTTTCTAGGGGGAGGTGATGATTTGATAGAATTTTTTGGGGGGTGGTAGAGTAAAAGGGACCATTGACTGTTTAAATTTTGCATATCGTCAAAACATCACAAAGCCCTGTAGAATCCCTTTTTTAGCACATGCTAAAACTGAAAAACTTGACAGGGGGTACCCCCGGACCCCTTATCTATGGTTTGGAGTGTGAATAGTAAGTCTTTTTTTGGCTGAAAACAAGAAAATTTCAGGTTGGGTACCGAATTTCCAACATAGCAAAGGAGTGAGGTGTTACTCCACGGGTGTCACGCGAAGGGTTGTCTGTGTCAGGCGTCTAGAATTGAGTTTGAGACTTATTTTTTAAGTCAAATTAAAAAAAAATTGAGTCGAAGTACTATTCTAGTTATTTCAAATTAAATTTTAAGAGTTCGTTGAAAACTTAACCATAAAATAATAATAAAACCATTAGATATTATCCATATCCTCACAAGTACAAAATGTTATTTGGTTTAAGAGTTTCGTAAATTATAAGTGTAAACATTACAAGTAAATATTAAGTAATAGTATAACTAGTTATTGGTATAAAATTTTATTAAATTGATATACCGATAAGAATATTAGGGGCAAATTATGCCCTATGGTAATCGTTATCACTTATCCCAGCAGAACTCTGAAAAATTAGGAGAGTTCAAAAAAAATGCAGCGACAGTGATTTCCACTGAAAACTAGAAGCAGACAATATGAAAAAAATTTGAAATGTATAGAATAGACAACAATATAAAATTTTGCACGAAAGAAAAGTTAGGTAAAAACTAAAACCATAATTAAAGTTCTAGAAAAAACTGAACGGAAAGAAAAATTGAAACAATAATTTAATGTAAAATATTTCCTGTAATACTTTTCTCAAAATAATGAAAACAAAACCAAAACATACTGGCTCACAAAAATTAATTTTGGTATATTTAATTATCTGAGAATTTTAAGCTTCGAGATGTTCTTCCGAGTATTACAGGAAAGAGAAAGTCAAGGAGAAGTCCTTCCGAACAGCGCCATCTGGCAGAATGAAGTAATACTATTGTTACGATCAAAATTTAAAATGTAGCAATACAATGAAAAATATTAAAAAATATATTTTTAAGGAACTATTAAGAATAAAATAACTATTATAAATGCAACGCCAAATTTGTTGAATAGAAAAAAGAAATATTACACTTAGATAAAGACTCAAACTCTACCTTCCCAGAAAAAAACATCTTTAAAACAACTTTTAAATAAATTATCCCTAAAAGTGAATTAAATCATTCCATACCCAAGTAAAAACAAGTTAAAATGCTAATTTACTCATGAGGAAATTTGTGTTGTTTACATGAGAGATACGTACTTTAGCTTACAATTTCCAGATGGCAGCACCAAAATTAACTCTAGATTTCTCACATCAAAAGGAACCGGATTTACAAGCGATATAATAAAGCAATTATTTTAACAATTCTATGAAGGAAATCTAAAATGACTGAAAACAAAAGTCTACAGGTTATCCTTATTTTCAAATTTAAGTATAATCGTGACATTAAAAAATTGTTTCAAAAATCAAATCAATTTTATTTGTTCAATTAAATGTTTTTCAACAATTTGTTCAAAATAATTTGTCATAAGCGTTCGAGCAGTGCTTGTAGCTCAGCAGATTTTCTCACCTTTGACTCACCTTTACACCTTTCTGTTCTGTATTAGGGCAATTCCACGGGTAACCGACTGACATTTTTTAAGAAAAACGCTTAGTATTTTGTTATTTTCTTCCTAAAAATAAATGATAAAAAAATACTTTCCACCCAGATTATTGTTTTCTTGTTAGCTTAATCTAATGGCACAATTAAATTTTCAAAATAAGTTTTTATTGATTTTAAAAAAATTTTAAACAGCAAGGTAACTAACTGACTGACATAAATGTTTCACAAATGTCAGTCAGTTACCATGTCGTTTAAAATTTTTAAAAAATCAATAAAAACATATTTTGAAAATTTAATTGTGCCATTAGATTAAGCTAACAAGAAAGCAATAAACTGGGTGGAAAGTATTTTTTTATCATTTATTTTTGGGAAGAAAATTACAAAATACTAAGCGTTTTTCTTGAAAAATGTCAGTCAGTTACCCGTGGAATTGCCCATTAACAGTAAAATAGTTACAGTTTCTTGGCCTATCATACAGAAAGCAATAGAAAATTATCATTTATATCTCTCTTGCATTTTCCCTCAGTTTATTTACTCATTTTGTTTGTTATATTTTAAAGCTCTAAAAGGTTTTAGTTTAAAGGCAGAAAAGAAAACTAAACTGTTAATGGGGGATTATTTACTGTAATTTTTTTCATTGGCATAAAAAGATGACAATTTTTACAAATATCTTTTACCCCAGTTTCACACATAAAACAAACTTTACAATTTACTTTTAATCTGTAAACGTAAAATCTAATTTGATCGGAGAAGTAATTAAAATAATGCTGGTTATATAATGAAATTATATTGACAAATGAATTCAAATAGCAAGATTAAATAGACCCCATTACATTAGATAAAGAGAAAGCTGATTAATAAATACATTGATATTTTGGCTGGGTTACACAAGGCGTGTTCTAATTATCAATTTCACAACTTAAGGGTTTAATGACATAAAAAGCGTCATTTTAACTTCTAATCATAATCAATAAAACATTACTGAAGGTCAAATTTAACACCATGCAAAATAAATGATAAACATCAGACCTAAATTGACTTACACTACATAATGATAATTACAACTCCAGTTTTTAGACAAGTTAGTGATATTAATAAAACCGAAGTTGCTTAAATGGTACGTTTGATTTTTATTGCGAAATACGAGTAACCATTGAATAATAATTAGGGTTAAGAAAGTGTCACATAAAGCTTGTGCATTTCTATTACTCAGTATAAAAGAAAACAATAATTTTAGAAATTCTTATACAGACAAAGAAAGACGCACAAAATATTATATTTCACAAGAAACTTATTAAAATTGGATGGATTCTCTTATGTGTCAAATATATTTTTATCGAAAATGGACGAAAAAAATAATAGTTTCATAACGGTTGCAAGCTTTCTATTTGCAAAAGTGAAATAAAGAAAAACTGATTATAATTTACAATAAATCTTTATTTTATTTTGATAGTTCAGAAGAAGTGGTATAAATATTATTGACAGAATTTCGTATGCCAAAATTATAAAAGTTTTAAACACCAAAGCGTCAAAAAAGCTAGCGATTAGAGATTTAGTCTTAATAAAATTCTACAGTAAAATATAAAGTTTCAAAAATGTATTACTTCTTTCTGCATAAAGTCATAAATAAATGAATAAAGAAACATATCATATTGACTAGTTTAGAAATAAACTATAGTCTACATTTAAAAATACAGCTGCGCCAATTTCCCCGGCGGAAACAGCTTTCTGCGTATCTTTCTTTCTACACGCATTGATCTCTAACGGAATCCTGGCTTTCCTGCAACAATTATCCTTACGCTGTAAAACGGATTTACAGGAATTTAATTACTTACAAGGGCTTTCCTGTACTAATAGTTCTCGCGCAGTAAAATAGTTTTACAGGGATATGTTAGTGTTGCAGGTAAGTAGTTTTTTTTTAAAAACTAGGTCTTGTTGTTGTAGTGAGATATCTATTACAGATTAATTCATTAAATTTATGAGACTTTCCTGTACTTTTTATAAGCTGCGATTGTCAATTTCTAGATCTATTCTCCGAAATTGATAAGAACAGAGAAACATAATACAAAAGTCCAAAAATTCTTCGAAAAAAAACATTTGATCAAATTTAAAAAGTTTTGACTCTTGGGAATGCTAATAAGGCTGGGATTTTCATATAATTACAAATATTTTCAGAAATCTGATATTGTAGAGGCTCTTGAACACTACGTTTTACGTAATTTTAGATAGATTTATACACCATTTTTATTTTTTATATTTTGGTTTATATTTACATGTTTTTATATATTTAAGTTATAAATACCTATTTTGATAAATATTCATCTTTTTTACGCTTTTCAAAATTAAAATAATCACGAGTTTACTCAAATTTTAAAATAAAGTATTATGTATATTGAAATTGTACAATGAAGCTTAAATTTAGTGAACTATTGCTAAATTTTTATACAAAAATTGTGTATACGGGATTGTTAATTAAAACGTCTCTATATTCAATATCCTTGTTTCTCCCCTCACTTTTAATTTATCTATTTTTCTCTATAAAATACGTCCCATTCTTTGATTAAAAAACAGTTTTCTCCTTGGGAAAATATGATCCAGAGATACTCGTGAATTCATAGTTATTTAATTGGCCATTTAGTTTTTACACTTAAAAAATTCACATAGTTCCCACTCCATAAAATGTACAATATCTGATAGATTTAAAAGCACCATCCTAAAGGGACTTATCCTTAAGTGTAAAAAAAGTTCAAACCCAAAATATCTCACTCCCCCCACATAACTTTTTATAATTACTTTTAAAATTAGGGTTAAATATATTTTTGCTCTCAGAATTCATTGAAAAACATTTTAAAATTACACACAGATATTCCTATTTTTCCACATTTTCAATAAATATTTTGCCCACTTTTTATTACAAGAAAATTTACCTATAATAAATTATAAGCACCCACTTTGAGTTCCTAATCACTTAGAAATCTCAACCCTAACAATAATAAAATAATAGGACATCTAAAACACTATCACACCAGGACTTTCAAAACGTCCATCTCTTATCCGTTCAACACAAATGACAAGGATTTTACTCCACGACCTTGCGCATTCAGAGCAAAAACTACACATCACTTTCCCAACCCAAATCACACGTCGGTCAACGCTCCACAGAGAGAAAGTGCAAACTACCCACCAGCATATTCCCAACGGAGTTCCATTACCACATCCCAAGAATAGCCTCGAAACGCGCGACAAAAACAATCCCAAGGAGCGGGACCTGGGGGCGAGATCGAATGAGACAAAGGCGAAATTAGCCCCAATTCATTAACAGGCTTCGGTCACGCGAAACCTGATATCCAGGGCACCAGGCGACTGTCGAGAAGTCCTCCGATACGATCGAACTTCTTCCGGAGACGGGGTCTCATTGAATATATTCGGTATTGAACGGTGATGTTTCGTTCAGATTTGGTTGATGTTGTGTTGTGTTTGTGACAATGGTTAAATAGAGTGCAGTGGGGGGGGGGTTTGGTTGTTTTGACTAATGAAGGCTTATCTGAGGTAGCCGGAAATCCGTATGGGTGTTTCTGTGAGTTTGTTATACCTCGTAACATATTGGTTACATATTTGTTATCGGTTAACATATTGGCTTACATTGGTAGATAACATTTTTCTTTATGAGGTAATTTTTTAGATAACTGAGGTTATATACAGCATACTATCGTTATCTCGAACTACGATGTATTTGATTGCCTAGATTACATTTTTCTTCACGAGGAAGTTTTTAGTTAACTTTGAAGTTATATACAGTATTACCGGACCTGAAAAAAGTTGTAACCTTCCCCCGAACCTAATGGAATTTCCCCAAACTTTTATTGCTCCTATGGAGCTGGCAGGGGCGACTCCCAAACCAGGTTCGTAGGTTCGGGCACTTTTTCCAAGTCCGAGTATTACCCTCGTTAAATCGCACTTTCATAACTTGAAAACCTATAAATCTCTAAAAATATTTCCCTCTTGAAATAAAGTACTAATTTTATTTTTTGAGCAATCTTTTAACCTCGAAAACTCGTATCTCGAATTTATTATCGGGTCGCTACGATTTCAAGGTATATGGGTTATACTGTACTTTGAAGATATTAAAACAAGGTAAAATTAAACCGATGGATGTAATAAGAATAGAAATGACAACACCGACTTATGTGTGAAATAAATATAGAATTCACACATTAAAATCAAAATATGCACAAGATGGAGTTCAATTTTATTGCCATGGGAATAACATCTGTTTTTGATATGCTCTATTTATGTTCAAGAGAATCACGAGTAAATTTGACCATAGAGGTATAAAATCAGAAACCCAGGTAGATGAGACCTCAATTCAGCATGGCGCCTTCAGAGAACTGTATTGTATGAGTCAAAATGTAATAAATTTACTGTTAATAGCTCTTCGAATTCATTACACAAACAATTAATGAATAAAAAATTTATGATTTCTGATGGGTAGAACTGTTATACTGATATTTTAATCTCATTATCCTCCCTTTAAGTATCTGTTTAAATTTTAAATGCCTAATTCACTTAAATTATCTGATAATATACATTATAATTAGAGGCAGAGTGACGATTCCTATAAATACAGGTACCGAGACAATAATTTTCGGTTGAGTAGTTTGAAGTATTTCAAATTAGGGTAATTCTAGGGTGTATTCAAGCTTCTAATAAGAGACACTGGAACGACTTTCTTGCACTTTTCTTATAAAATAGAGCCCTGGTCAAAAGTATGTATGGTCTTATATAAGAAAGGTAAAATTTTATGTTTGTTAACATAATCATCCTTGTATTATACTTGACACAGTGTCACTTTGTCAAGTTCAACTTACAAGCTATATAACTAACATGCATCATAGCGGGGAATATTATCAAATTTACGAAAAAATATAAAGATGAAAACTCAGTGTAAAGTAACAGTTCCGGTTCACTTTGTTAACATGGTCCATTCATTAATCATTAATCCCTATACCGGAAGTCAGAGACCACGTAATCTTCAGATAAAGTTAATTTTTAATATTGGTAGAGTAGTACAATCTAAGTCCGAGTCATTGTTCCAAGAAAAGGCCACACTATGCACAATCGAGTACGCTTACTAATAAGGATAATTATTATGACTCAAACTTGATATCTGTAGTGATGCAGCAAAGGACAAACGAAAGCAAAGAAACAGGGTCGCCAAGTATCGCCAATACGTCGAATTAGCGGAAGTGGTTGCGGCCGATTCGAAACAAGTGTGTTAAAAGGTAAAAGAATAGCATGCACCACTGATTGGGGAATTGGTGACTGAATACGTAATGTTCTGTTGAGTCTATAGAGCTAAGTTCCAAGTCGATGATCTTTATTTTTTTCAAAGTAACAGAGGAATGAAAAGGGTTTTCTTGGTGCTTAAAAGGGGTGTAAAAGCTTGCTAATGAGTGGTAAACGTTGTTTAAGTACAACTTAATACCAGTCCTGCTGTATGGGAGTCATGGAAAATAATTTGCAGGTTCCTTTTTAATTCAGGTTTATTATTTATGGCTTACTCAAACACAGATGACCCGGAATGAAAATTATATTTTAACAACGTAATTGTATCCCCAATTTTAATTTAAAATATTTAATTGTAATTTTATGGTTACTAATTAATATTAAAAATATTTTAATCTGAGTAAAAATGCGTTATATGAAAATGAAACCATTTAAAATAATTTAATACTTCTTATTCCTGATATTCCTTGACATAATTATTATTATATTCCTTAGTATTACATTTTCTTCCCAGAAAGGCAATTTCTTCTTCATAAATAACACTATTTAATTTAAAGCTTTTTTAAATTACTATTAACTATGGATTGGCTGTTCTCGGTCAAAGAGTTGAAATGTGCCGTTCTACATTGGAAATTTTAAGGAACTCGTACATTGCAGCGAAATCCTTCTCCAACACAGAACTACACAGCAATTTACTAACATCTCAAGAGCTAATGGCCCTTCGATTCCAAAGTACCGCTTCCATCTCTGAGCAGATCCCTAATCCCCCATTAACCGCTGTAGCCAAATCGATTAAAAACCATCCTCCCATCCATCCAACGAGCTAATTAGACACATGAGCCGTGGTAACAACCCGGAAGGTAAGAAGCAAGCAACAAGCGACACGTTAGACTAGACAGGTCGAGGCGAAACGCCTCATCAGAAGCCAGCAATAAGAAAAAGCTACGACACGGGCAAAACATGGAAAAACATGGATGGCCAACTCCGGGGATCTCCACAGCTCGCTTAACCTATAAATCTGTCGATCTGTGACCGATTTCTCCGATTCTTTATTGGATTGAAACATGCAAAGATGGAGGAGTCTTGTAATTAAATACAATGAGTTGGATCCCGCCTGATATGGTGTCGCTTCACGCTCGATTAGGGTAATTTTCGCAACGCGTTTTTGATGTCTTTCTATACGTGATGTTGCCCTACTGAACATGAACTCGTATTGAACTTCACAAATGGGTTTTTAATGCGACACATGTATTATTGGATTTGCTGAAATATTTCCACACATGAAGATAATTTTCAAAAGGTCTATTTTTAAGGATTGTATGTAACAAAAAATACCAATAGAAAATTTCAAAAATACTAGAGAAAACTACTACCTGAAAATGGAACTAATATGTTTTTATCAAATCATAAAATTGGTTTGTTGCATAGAGAGATAAATGTATTGAAAACAATTTCCCACAAGGAGCATTACATTAAAAGGCCTTTAATCCCAGAAAAATACATTTAAAGTATAAAACTACGAGGATTAGAATAATTAAAACAAATTAGGAGGAACAGTTTAAAATATAATTGGAATCACAATAACGTCAATAAAATAAAACTTGCTTGCTGTCGAATACATTTTAAAAAGTATAAAACAAAAGAAATATTTGTTTTAGTTTATCCAGAGGGTCCTCTTGTACAACGATGATGAAAATGACACAACACACCCTTTATGGTTTTAAAGTAAGGTACGTACATAGAGTTATTAATAGAGTTGTATAGCATTGATGATTAATTTAACACTTATCCTGTTAAGTAAATTTGTATTGGCCGTTCAAATATTACATAAGCTTGTTTTTGGTTAAAATTTTAGCAAGTTTAGAAAAAAGTCACAGTAATAAGCGAAATATGCAACTAAGTACCTTCCAAGAATATCAATAAGAAGTGCTTAATTATACCTTTAACAATAACTTTAATATTAATAGCATTATAGAAGTACCATCTATGGTGCAACGAAAGTTTGAAAAAATCTCTCCCCATGAACAGATACATTCCAAGTGGCCCACAATAGGAAAAAAAGTTCCGACACACAACCCAGAAAATGCCCAGTTATGCAATCGAATCCGAAATGTGTGGATCTAAAGGTCGATCGCCGGCACGTTTCTTTGTAAAATATGCGCTTCACGCAAGAGCTCACAAACTTTTCGAAATAAACTTCAAAATAAACCACCTCGGACAAGGCTTCCATTCCACCGCATGCAGAAAAAATAAAAACCAAGGATTCGTTACCTAGATTCGGCATTGAAAATGGCTGTCATGCACAAGGCACCTGTGTTACTCACTATATTCTAATATGGCAGTAAAATTACTTTTTTTTAAATAAGTTTAAAACTGGGCAGAATTAGGGTTCGTAAAAGTGACTATCATAGCTTGACAGTTGCATTTTACCCCGCTAATGATGAAACATGAAAAATTACACATGAAAGGAAAGGATATACGATATGTTGTATATGTGACATTATACTCATCAAAACATTTAACAGATATTAAACAGCGAGTGGTATTTCCATAAGCATTGTCAATTTGTTTGCAGATTAATGTAACTTATTAGCATACATATATTACTTACACAATTAATTATTAATACTTGTTGTGCCATTTTTTTCTTCATCCTTATTATATTAAATGTATTATTGTTACTTATTTTTTTTTGTTTATTTCATATTGTTTTTTTTCTGTGTATTAATATATTTCATTGTAATTATTTCTGTACCTATTAAAGTACATTACATAATAGTTTGTAAATTTTTTCCGCCCAAAGGTTTTTTTCCTGCGGTGAGCTATAAATTTGTTTGTTCTAAAATAAACTCGCTCAAAATGTTATCAATTCAGACACAAGATAAAATATTTTCATCTGCCAATTTAGTTAAGTTCTTTGGTAATGATAAGCCATATTTCACTTTTTATTAGTCATGATCGAATGCGTTATAAGTAATCAAAAATCTACAGCTTAACAATGCCTTATAATACCATATACTTATCTAGAAATGCATACGACAAAAGGGGGAATATAAATAAATTTGCAACAGTGTCATTACGAGTAGAAAATCAATTTTAGTTGAGCGTCTTACTGAAATATTCAGCCACGAAAGTATGATCCTCACGCAAAAGTCAAAGGTTTATTTGCGTATGATTCACTACGTATTATTTTGTGACAGACCAATGACAGAAGTCAAGCTAGAATTGAAAACTAAGAATGGATAAATCAAATAGATCGATTCGTATCATCAATATCAATACTATTCAGACGTCAAAGCTCATGTTGATGTCGTGAGTAGACAATCGGAAAGTATGACAAACGGAGAAGTTTATCTATAGAAACAATCTCTGGTAGCAGGATATTGCAGAGAAATTAAAAAGTAACTGCATCTTCGTGTATAATATTAGTATTTTTGCATTTACATATTGATCACGTGCTCTGCGTTTTTATACCAGCTGTGTTTAGATGGTTAATATAGGTCGCCAAAGACCTCAAGGGGTACCTGTACACCTTTTGATTTGATTGATACAGCTTGCAGGTTTTGTTGACAAACTTGTTTTAGTAATGTTTCAAGGTCGAGAAATAAAAACTCCTAAAATAGTCATACTGCGCAGAAAAAAATTATTTTAGGTATAATACAAATTTCTATTATCATCATGATTCACAATAGTGAGTTAATAAGTACAGGAATACTTTATATGAGTTATCACGCATTTTAAATTTTTGTGCATAAGCCATTCAAAATTGTGGGGGTATATCATTAAATTTCTCAAATAAATTTACTAGTCTTTTCCAGCTTTCCCAGCAAAATCGGAAGAGAACTCCAGATAAAAAAAATTCTAACTTACTTAGGAGATATTTTTTTGCTTCAATTAAAAGTGAGAAGCTGATATTAAAACAGATCAATTTTCAGGTTTTAGAAAAGAACAACCCATTCCCTTTATAACCTAATTAAATTTTTCTAGCTTCTCCATGATATCTCAAATGCGTGTTAACCCCTACTATTGTAACCAACATCTACATAGAATTAAAAAAACACCTAATCATGGCAGATTTTGCTTCATACTTGAAAGGGTTGATATAAAAGGATAAATTTCAATTAGAGATCAAGCTAACCTTGAGATAACAACCATGAGAAGTTGACTTAAAACCGGAGTTACTCACAAGCCATTCGCGCATGGAATTAAAGGAAAACCACTTAGATATGAAGATTAACATACTCCGAAATTAAGTTTCGAGAAAAATCTAATGGAAATGTAGCAATAGAAGCTAAGTAAAAGCATTATATTTCGTTTACACGGATGAAAAAACCAAAAACGAATTCCGTGACTGTTTCCGAAGATAATAATACTCTGCGTCAAACTTCTCACAAAAAGGAACAAAAGTATGTCAAGAGGTGGAGGATTATGTCAGATCTGATCAGTTAAGGAAATTTCGGCTTTATATGTTGCTACCTATAATTAAGTTTTTTCCATTTAAATTACCTATTGTAAATCCATCTAAATCTAAATGTAAGGATTAATAAAGATATTCAGCAGCTATATAAGAGTGAGAAATTGAAAACGCGCCGTGAGTAGCATAAAAATATGTTAAGATTGAAAAACAATTTGTAGTTCTGAATAATGCAATTTTTTATGTTTCTACTTTCCATTGTTGATGTTTACGCTTTTATAAAGAAAACTAATTATTTTATACAATGTGGTGCTATTTCATGTTGGCATATAAAGGTATATACATTTATTCAACGCTTGTTGCCCGTTATTTTTATAAACCGTTTATACCTTTATTACAGAGAAACATCTTCGTTAAATATAATCACGGATAGTTATATTAAATATAATAAATATATCGCCCACAGATAGTTTGGGAAGATTTGTATACTTAAGGTGCCTGCCTACCTAAAAAACGCCGTTTTGGACCCAAAATTCAAAAAACATTTTATTTTATTTCAAAAAGCACATCTTTAGCTTTCCAAATCAGTTTAAATTTTGTCTTTATCTTTCCTAGAACTAAAGTTACAGAAATTTTACTTACAGCTAAATAGGCATTTTATTAAGGAAACAATAAAGAAATTCGCGTTTTTCTCAGAATCACATTTTTGCTATTTCCCTTCTCCGCAAAACTGCATAACTCAAAATATTATGAATGAATTTCTATAAAAATTGGGGAAAATACTTGACATAATATGATTTAGGAGCCCTACTATTTTTTTGGTTGTGGGTGTAATATTTTTTATTTTATGAGTAGTATAACTTAAAACTTTACTGAATTTTGGTGGTTTTTTTTTTTCATTTTTTACGTTTGGTTCTGTAACTTTTGATATTAAATAAATTTAGACATAAAAGTAGTAGGCCTCCTAAAATATAAGTTCACGAGGATAACAAAGTTTACAAAACAAAAATGTCTTCATATGAATTTGAGTTATGTTGATTTGCGGAAAGACGTTTTTTTGTGATTTTCATGCATAAATTCTTCAATAATATGAAAATTTTAATCAATATTTAAATTTTTTTTATGTTATTCATAGTTTTTAGATGCATTTAATTGTATTAACCACAAATTAGGTCAAAATTTTAATTATTATAAAAAAAGCCTCTATAGGTAGGCAGTCACCTTAACATTATTGTTAGAATACACATGTAATAAAATAAAAGATTCAATTGAAAGTTTACCAGAGAACAAGTAAGTAATGCAAATATTTTGATGGTGCGATCTACGTATTTTAATGATATATAAAATAATTTTCGTTTTTTGCTAGATCGGGTGTCTTATTGAAAAAGTAAACGGTTAATTAAACACTTTAATGATACTTCTATGTTTTCAAACTTTTAACAATGAATTTACGATTAGAATAAAATAAAAGAGACTGCTTATTCCAATCCACTATTTCCTTTCTTTTCACAAGAATCCATTTCATTTCATTCTAGAGAATCACCAAAGATAATACAAGATTTACAACAAAGGAGTTAAGTTCATCTTAATTTGAGTGGTTTATAATGAATTAGTTGGTTAAAAATATTTTAATCACGCGAGAATTATTGGTGGGAATATTTGTTAATTTTATTTAATTTAAAAATGTTTTTGAAATATTTCAAATAAAGTTTATAGTGTCTAATGTTTTATATCTTTGAGGTCATGAATGTGTCAATTGAAGGTTGTGTACAGTACAGCTAAAGCGGATTTAAAGTTTCCATTGTCAAAACAATAGGGTTAATATCTCCGAGTCAAAACCACCATACCCCAAATTACCCCAAATTAGAAAACATTTCTTTTAGTCTCTAAACTGCCTCATCAACAAATGCAAAAAAATTCCAAACCTCCCTTTCCTTTTGCTGTAATAACCACTAACAACCGAAGCCGGTGCATCCCATAACGGAGAAACCGAAACCCGCCCGCGCCCCTAACCCACTAAAGCCAAGGTTGACGACCTTCACGGAAGGACGGCCGGTCCGAGGCTAGAAATAACGTGGAAATAAAAAAAACCCTGCGAATCGGCGTAATTGACGGATTAAGACGGGCAAAAACAGCAGCGAACCAAAAGGCGATACGCTCCGCAGTGACCTACAGATGGAAACAAAAAGTAGAACGAGCGGGTCGGGTAGAACCTGACGCCTTGGAAAAAGATCCGATCTACCAGGATAAAGGCGTGGTGGATGAAGAAACAATGACATCACCTTTTTTATACGACAGTGTAACGTTTCTGTATTATAGGAATCATCGATAGATTAATTATGTCACGCTTATAAAAAGGGATTTGGCACCTAAACTAGTTATCGAGGACGTCGAGACGAAAGGATTTTTGGTTTGTTAACCATAGGATGTTTTTCGTTACATATATGATATTGTAATGATTATTCAATAGACAGGTTTAAATAAAAAAATAAAGAGGACCGGATTTTCGGCGTAGATCAATTTCGATTTTATTCCCGGTACTCGATACTTCGAGTTGCGAAAGGCAATTCTTTATGAAACTAGAAGCTTAAGATTGTCTTACATAAGACATTCCTGCATTCCTATGTAAGAAAATACACCACGTGAGAAAACAAATAGAGAAGACAAAAGGAGAGGGATAAAAATCTATTATTTTTTCTTAATAATGAGCAAATGACCTTCACTTTTTTCCCCTGTGACACGGGTAATAATTGTGCGAACAGTAATTTATAAATCCAGCATCTCTCTATTCTAAAAAAAAGTTTTTGTAAATGGTTTCCAGAGAAAGGCTTTTTAATTACTGATCCGTAAAACATGTTTTTGGTATCAAACTGTTCGAATTCTTTTGAGGATGTGCAAAGTGCCTTTAGAATTTCTAAAAAAATTCTCAATTCTAAGATATTTCCATTTTTCTGGATTACGGATAAGGTTGCAGTTAACAGCAAGAAACTGTCGTACAATTTATTATACCTCCAATCACAATGACCAACCGACGCTACTCATTAACGATGAAAATAATTCCTTTCACGCTTTGAAAATGCGCTTCAAAATATGTACTTTCTAAATAAAATATTTTTAAAAGACTGATAAGAGTTTTCCAGAAACTCACAGATCTACTATTCAAGTATAGAATTTCACACACCAAAATTAATTGTTTGTAAACATTGAGTGCAATGTAGATTTTGTCTCTTATCATTTTTAATAGCTTAAATAGTATTGTTTAAAAAGTCTGTTTTAAAACTAAAACTTGAATGATAAAACACTAGATATTTTGACGAGTTACTAGGTACTATATTAAATTTAACAGATTCATTTGGGATTGCGAAGCGATCCGAAAGGCCCTGCGTCAGCAGTTAACGGGGGTTGGCGAGCGATAGCGAGCAGGGGGCGGTAGCTCCCTAGTTTTCTAAAAACGACAAAAGTAAAACAAATTACAAGTAGTAGTATAAATAGCTTTAAAATTATTTGCTAAAATCACAGGCTTATTCAAAATGTTTACCTGTTAACTTTTGGTTAATAAGGAAAAGAAACAATTTTACAGTAAATATAAACTCACCCCCGTATGACAGTTACTAGAATGTTCAAGACACTTACCTAAAAGAGAAAAATAGCTGTTAGTTTCTTCACTTACATTTCATCACATTAATTTTTCAAATTTATGCTAAAAATATGATAAAAAACTAGATATTTAAACAATAAAAATAATAAAAATGTTGGATTTTTAATTCTTCAAAAGAAAAATAAATTAAAAATTCAATCACAACGTCGTCTTATAAAAAACATAACATAATAACACGATTCCTCTCGTAACTTTTGTTACTTAAAAGACATTAAACAAGTATAAATCGTGTAAAAGAATAAAGAAAATTCCGGTAATTATATCGTTCTAATATTTCTAATGAGTCAATCCTAAAAATTTAATGATAGAAAAATGCGTTTTTTGTAAAATACTGAAATTATATTGAGAGAATTCTCAGACAAATTGAACGCTCAATGGAGGAAAAGCCTCCACCCATTATCTCCCTATAGTCCGAATTTTCATTATAAACACTATTTTACACAGGTTTTTGTACGATTACGTTATTCTTCCCCTATTGCAATATTCAAGCTTGCTATTCAGGGTGTTTCAGATAAGTGTTTCATAAATTCCAGGAGGGGTAGGGCAAACCTAGAAGACTCAGAATCACATAGGAATGGGGATCTGAAATGCACACCTAACGAGCTAAGGTTTTTTTAACGGGCATGTTAAACTTCTCTGTTCAAATGGACACGTGACCTTTCAATATCAAATTAAAACCATCGATTCAGGTAGTTATTCCATAAAACAATTTTAGAGCTGAAATTTCAGCTCCGGTTTTTATGTAACAAATGCCGGAATTGAATGATTTTGCTGGTTTTAATCCAATCATAAAAGGTTACGTGTCAATTTCCACTGTAGATTATACAACCCGCCCATGCCGGGTTATAAAAACCCCTAGGTCGCTAGGGGTGCATCTCCGATCCCCCTATATTTCTAGGTGATTCTGAGTCGTCTAGATGTGCCCTACCCTTCCTACAAGTTATGAAACACTTAAATCTGGAACACCCTGTATAAATTAACCCCACTGTAATGTTTAAAAAATTGCTCATTAATTTTTTGATATTTTTTTACCATAACTGGTGTGAATCTAAAAGTGAAATGGTAAATTTTTTTTATTTCAAATAGTAGCAAAGTAAGTAAATATTAATTTAAATGAGCGCATACTAACTTAAAAACGTCATTAACCAATAGAGAAAATTTATTTATACCAACACGTTATATTAAACTATGTGATACGATATATTAAAACTATGGCCAAAAAATTCTAATATTCATATTGTGCAGCATCTCCAAATGAGATGCTGGCAGCAACAAAGAGTAATTCCTATAAAAATATGTTCCGTTTAGGTCAATTGTTGCAGCAAGCACCTCAATTCTTGATTTCGAGATACACGAGTTTGTATTAATTATAATCATTTTGGTCAAGAGCCTAATTTACCTTATACTTTATGTACAAATTATTTTCAAGATGGTAAAAATGTAATAACAATTACTATAGTATTTCAAAAATTTAACTCTTCATTTGATACTGACGTTAAGAAAATAATCCATCATTAAAGACCAAAGCTTGCATTCCGTCACGTTTTCATCGGATTTTTCAATCCAGAAAAAAACTAGCTTTCTATCTCTTCATACTCAAAAATACAATACGTGCATCGAATGAAATAACGCTTAGACCCCATTCGAAGATTAAGTGAAAGAAACGTTTCCGTGTTTGCCGAGTTTCGCACCGTTTCCCAAAACTCGAACGCTTATACAATCTGGCAACGTTTCGAAAGCGAAATGCCGCCTGATACCTGTTGACATTTCACCTCCCAGACGTGTGTGTGTGTTCGGTGTTCCTGGAAACACATTGTGAAACCCATTCAATTTGAAGGCCGTTTGGAGACACACTAGGGTTTTTTAAGCCTGCAATCACAGGTGGGAAAAAAGTATAAGAGAGATCTTAGAAATAATGTTTTATTCTATGCCTATTGGATTGAAGAGTACCTTCTCGTTTTGATTGAATGTAGTTAAAAGTAAAATTATGTACTCTAAACCACTTCCAACACGGACGGATTCACTGGGGGGTCAAGGGAAGCTTTGCCCCTCAACAATTGCAACATATATTTCATATTTAAATGATAATTTTTTTTAAAGGCAATCGGGGATAGCATGCTCCCCCCTAAAATATCTAGCATGTCCCCTTTAAGGTCTTACTTCTGAATTCACCCATGATCACCAAGGTGGTATATTTAACTAGAAATTTCGGAACAGCTTTAGAAAGAGTCCCCCAGCTTCCATGCTTACATACAGCTCAAATGATGATTGACAACCGTAGATATCTAATTATTAATATCATAAATTTAACATCATAAAATAATAATCTAATTATTTTAGGATTTAATAGTGATGATATTAATAAAATTAGATCTCTATGGTTTTTAGTTATCATTTGAGCTGTGGGTAAACATAGCGGCTGGAGGACTCTTTCTAAAGCTGTACCGAAATTGCAAACACCTGTCAATAAAAGCATTCCTCTAGATCAGCGGTTCTCAAACTGTGCTCCGCGGAGCCCTTAGGGCTCCGCCAAGCATTTCCAGGGGCTCCGCGAAGAAATTTGAAATAAATACATTTTTTGATAATTTCTAATTTGCTTTTCTCTGAAATGTTATAACTTTCTGTAAGGTGTTGGTAAGGTCTGCAGGTTTTTGCCTTTTTCAGGTCTTTTTTGGTTTACCAAAACAAGTTAAAACCCTGTTTTTAGGGTCAAATTTCCAAAACTTTTCTGGGGAAGGAACCCCCAGGATGGGACGGTTTGGCGCTGGCCGTTTGGGCACCGTTCCCGTTTCGGCACCCAAATTTTTCTTCTTCTAATTTTTAGAAGAATCATGAGAGTTCTATTTACTTTCATTTTATTTCTGCCGCTGAAACGGCCGAATAGTAGCACACCAAGGAACCCCATTCCCCCACCTCTCAAATTGATTACTCAGAACCTTTTTTTATAAAGTTCACCAAAACCAAGGGAAAACCTGTTTTTAGTAGAATCAAATTTCCAACCCCCCCCTTCATAGCATTTGGAACTTAATTACACAAAACGTGTCTTATATTAAGTTCTTTAAGATGCAAATTCTGCCAAAAATGTATAAAAGCTAACATTGATCCTATGGCATGGGAGGGGATAAGGAATGATTTTGGGCCCATGTGTAAATAAATTTCGATATGTACCTCTGACGTATGGTCTAACAGCCCCCAAAACAGCTCTCGATTTCAAAAGAAGTAACTTTTAGGAAAACAAAATTTACAGATGTATAGATTTCCATATGAATCCTTTGTTCATGCATCTCCGGCATAATGATTAAAAAGTGATAGCTTTAATATTCAGAAATTTAAAATAAAGATTTACATTGTATCCAATGATAAAATATAATTGGTAAACAAAATATTCCATATATCCCTGGGTGTATATCAAAGGGGCGAGGGGGCCCTGCCTCTCCCCCGGAAAATCGGACTACGTATAACAAAACAAGTTAAAACCATGTTATTTAGGGTCAAATTTCCGAAATTCCTTTGGGGGAGGACCCCCAAAAACCCCTATTGTACTTAACTTTATTATTGTCAATTTTTATAGTAAGTTCGTTAAAATTAAAATCCTACCTAAAAATGAATGTCCAAAATTTGGACAATGATGTACCTAAAACGAGTTAAAAAAAACTGTTTTTAAGGATCACATTTCACAAAATCTTCTGGGGAGGAAGGACTCCCAGACCCTTCTATTGTACTTGGATCTTAATTCGTCACAATTTTTCTTACAAATAAATTATCTTAGATGCAAATTATACCTAAAAATGTTTTTAAAAGCTACGTTAAACTGTTAAATATGCATGGGAGGGGCTGAGGAATAATTTTGGACCCCTCCCGAAATAAATTTCTATTATTCTTTTATTTCTAGAAGCAATGGGTTTTATGTAATTTGCTTTTATACCTTGAAAAATTTATTTCGGAAAAGGGCTCCGCGAATAATTTGTCTCTTGAAAAGGGCTCCGCGACATAAAAAGTTTGAGAACCCCTGCTCTAGATAGTTTTATCACCTTCCCAATTCACAAAAAAAATTATGATAGTAAACTATATCAGTTATCATTCAATTATCTTTGTATATTGTCGCTCAAGATAACTTCATCTTAAGTAATCAAAACAATTGTCCAAGATAATCCATTTTTACTTTTATATTTTTCAAAAAGAGAAACGTTTAATCATCTCCCTTTCTAATAAAAGTTTTTATAAACAATGATTTTTAAATAAAATTTAAAAATGTGATTTTGATATAAAATAATCGGAAATGTATATTAATAATGCTATAAAAATTTCTCAAAGTGTAACCCTTTCAGCTGCTCATAATTTTCCATAGGATTCAAAGGTAATCTTGGTCGGTTTAGGGTTGAAAGGTTAAGCATACTTTTTAGAGGCTATCATAGAAATGAAATTATCAGTTTATTTTCAGAATTTTTATTTATTATTTGAAAATTTCGATCTATATTAATTTAAACATTATCAATTATGTTTCTGCAAGGAAGTTTCCCATTTCTTACATGAAAACCATCCATCGGAGTAGAAAGAAGGAAAATAAACAAAAAAATCTTCAAAAGCGACTAAGTTGGAGAGAATTAATTGAAATGTTTATTAAAAGCCATCTCAGTGTAGTACAGAACCCCGATTGCCCACGGTGCGGATTATCCGCGAGTGCCAAGAAAAAAAATTTTAATGATGAGAGCAAATTTTAGATGAGATTAGAGAGATTTCAGATGTAGACAACGGTTTCTGCTGAGCTGTACATATCTTAAAAGTTTTATGTATCATGTTTTTTGTACAATAAAACATAGTTTTATGCTGATATTTTTTTTCGGGTTTTCACCTCATTTTTAGTCTCTTTTCGGGTTATCCGCGGTACCCTTGCCACCCGATTCCGTGGATAATCGGGGCTCTACAAATGGTTTGATCCACCCCCCAAATTGCCAAAACGCCTTTCCCCTAAAAACCCTTTATCTCAAATCACTACTTTAGGAAGCTACATAGATCACTTTGGGAACTGTCGCAGTGAGCTTAATTTCAAATTGCAAAGCAAGAGCATTTGAAAACAATGGGACAGTTAAATTTAGACTCGTGTACCTGCAATACTTTGTTAATAGAGTAATTTTAGAATAGTTAATCGAAAACACGTTTCGCTGAAAGACTTAAATTACAGAGAACTTTTATTCGATATGGAGTATTAAAAGTAAAATAAGATGACTTTGTGCGAAAATTACAACAGTAAGCATTTTAAGATTGCGAGGTTTAGCTGTCGCAAACTCAGTGTGCAATAGCGAAACAAATCAGCTAGAAACGACAATTGTGGAGGAAACGAAATAGGGCGATTTATGAAGCAGAATTATGCAAATTCATAGTATTTTACTATTGTTACATATTTTTAAACTTGTCGCACGCAAATCTGTTATTCGGGTTAGCGAAAACTTGTTATTCACATACAAACGAAACTTGCAGATATTTTAGCTCACGTTAGGTTAGCTAGCTATAATTTAAAAAATTGCAAAAAATAAAGGAATATCTTTAAAAGGAATCCTCCAGCCGCCATGTTTCCACAGCTCAAATGATGACAGAACTTAAGCGTGTTGCTGTGGTTCAGGGCGACTGGATTCCTAAAAAGCTGCTCCAAAATAAATAAAACATTTAACATACATAAACAGCAATCAAAAAATTATCATTGGTGTATTAAATGCGTTTTTTAATAATTATCAAGATTTTAAAGAAACTAAATACAAGGATGAAATATCAAGCTTGGTTTTATACATAAGTAGTTTAATGGATATACTCAGGGCTCGATTTCTAAAAAACGAGGTACCGGAACGGTAAAATCATTGGTATCAAAACTGAAAAAGCGAATACTTTTTAATACCAAAACTTAAGCATTTATTTTCAAATTTAAATTTATAACATAAATTCAAATGTGAACTAGAATGTGAACTAGAATTTTACTAGAATAGGAAGAGTGTTCTAACGTAATTAATTGTATAAGACGATGAACTCTTCATACACATTTTTTCCTTTTTTTTCCAAATGTATGCCTCTTGTAGGAGGTGAGACGGCTTATCATCAATGAACCATAGTGTTGTATATTTTGCCAATTTAAAGAATATAATGCGTATAGTTAAAGTTCTTAAATGGTAGAATTTAAAGTGTCACAAATTTTCTTTTCAAATTTGCCCAGCGAGCTGGCAAATCTGGTTCAAATAAAAAAGTATCAACACCAGGAGCGGAATGTGGGTAGTTCAAATGGGGGTTTACAATAATGTTTTAAAAGAACAATTAAGTAAAAACCTTACAGTAAAATCATAAATATTATTTGAAAAAAAGATAAAAATGCATTAAAATATTTTTTAAAATTTGAAATATGCCTTTTTAATATTTTTTTGTAGGATTCTTTCTGTTATGAACTTAATCTGAAAACAAATCTGATAAGTTTAGTTCTAAGTACAAAAAGGGGGTCTGGGGGTACTCCCCCCGAAAAATTTTGAAAATTTGACGATAAAAACAGGGTTTTAATTCATTTTAAGACTTTTTTCGTATATAGAAAGGTATCCGCTGGCCTGATGAATGGGTCTCGCGAGCCATAGTTAGGAGACCCCTGAAATATAATATAATTTTTTTTCCGAATTAGAGGTTCCGGCTGAAATCGAGCCCTGGATATACTCTTAAGATTATCAGAAGAAAACATTGTACACTATGCAGTACTTGATCCCAATAAAATATGATTATCCAATCATTTTTTGAAACTTTTTTCGTAAATTGATTTAGATCTTAAAGCACACTGAAATTAACAATCAATGGAAGAAAATAAATACTATTTGAGATACTCGATGCTTAGTAACCAATTAAATATTAACTCAAGGTTTACCTTTCTGAATTCTTCTGAGCCTTGGGGGACTTCTTGTTCCCCTTCCTCCTCCCATGGACCCCCTGAGGCGACTTCAAGGGATCGGGATCGCACAACAAGGGGGACCGATCATGATACCGCACGGTATGCCTCAGCTCCGCAAACCGATCCAACGAACTACTCCTGCGAACCAACTTATTACCGCCTCTGCGCTTGCTGTCGGACCTGGACGACCTTTGCTCCAGGTCGTGCAAGATGGTGGTCGACAGGTACTGGTGCTTCGGGGACTTGGACTCCCCACCGTTCACCCACTCCTGGCGGTAACAGTACGAGAACTGGTCGTAAGGGTCGTCTTGGTGCAACAGCATGTCCCGCCAGGACGTCTTGATGGACTTGGCCACCGGGTCGTCGTCTTCAATCGAGAAATGGACTTTTTTAGCTTGCGGTGGGATGGGCGACTCGCTATTATTATTACTATTGACGCACAGCGCACAGGTCTCCAAGTTGGACATGGCTTCGTAGGAGTCTTCCAGAGAATCGTAGTCGGGGGTGGGGGTCTTGGGGGGCGACGGGGACATGGACCCGATCCCGGAGTCCACCAGCGCGGCGGGGGATGACCCCCCTTCGCTCGCCGTGTGCTCCGTGGCTGGTGGGACCATGATGACCAAGCTGTACTTGTTGAGTTTGGACTCTGTCCAGTCCCCGTCCGACATCTGCTTTCCACGGAACTGGGACCCGTTCCGGTAGTCGTCCTGGAACCACGGTTCGCACTTGGCACGGCTCATAGTTTTATCCTTACGGCTGCTGGGTGGTATATCCCGATCCAACACACTTATCAAAAGGATTTACTCGCACAGTTAAGGAACAATATCACGATTCACACAACACACACATGGTTATCCTGCGGCGACGCACAAGTTATACAGAGAGTCGATCTCGCATCCACGGCGACCGAAACCCAAACTAGCAAATGATGATGATGATTTCTTGTCCCTCTGGCGGGTGGAAGGTAGGTAGGTCAGATGCGCCCGCCGAGTGGAGAGCGAAGCAGTGCTGTGTGCGAACGGGAGAACGGAGAGTCACGGTTCGCGCGTGCAGCTTTCCTCATCTGCATGCGGGGCCACGCCTACTCCGTCACGAGCGTCATGTCCCGGCTTCGTGTGTGAGCCCCCGAGAAATCACCGTCTTCGAAATAAATATACACAAATTCACGGAGTGTGAGACTTCAGGTAGAAACTTGAAACCGTAATAGTGAATTTTTTTAGCTAAGTATACAAATACACGGAGTAGGAAGGAGACTATGTAAAAATTGAAACCGTACTATCGAAGTTTGTAGCTTGTCGCAATGAAAAAAACTATCGCAGATTAGGCTGGAGAACTTTGTGACGGAAATGACGTGAATGTTATTCGTTTGACGAGCGAGCTTACGAGCGATATTGGGCATGCTCGGAGGTCTATCTATAGACGTCATCACTGACGTTTGAGTGCTCTGGCTATATTCTCAAGGTACACTTGAAGATATTTTGCTTTGTAGCACAGCTCATACCAAACACGTAAAAAAAACGTAACTTGAACTAGAAGTAAACGAAATTATGCCATACATGAAAAATTGGACAAATCTTGAACGTTGTGTTTTTAGTTTTATAAAGGCAGAATTTAATAAAAAAATAAAAAATGAAATATTTTCATGGCATTTTTTTCTGTGAGTTTTTCATAACGTTGGCAAAAATACGCTAAAGGTTTTTGCTCTACCTCCCTTAGTTTTTATTTTAATTCTATAAACTTTTTTATTTCACCGCTAGGGGCGCTGTAAGTCATCTCAATGGATTTTCCAGGGTTTGTTTACCTAGGGTTTGATTTACTTCTTTTTTCTTTTACTTCCTTCTCTAGGAGACTTTGGTTTCTTTTACATCTTTTTAAGGTTGAGGATCTGTAATCAATCAATAGATAGATTTCTCAAAGAAACCAAGGAGGTAAATATTAAAGGGGCTGACTGCATCTAGTGAATCTACCTGCTTAATATTTTAAAACGAGATAACTAACAAAAAATTAAATTTTGCTCAGAGGCCTCATGAGGTGTCGTGAAAATTCTGGTCAATACAAAAACCGGTCAGCAAAATCAATCTGGTAAAAAAATTAGAGCTTTACCAGAGTAATAAATTATTTTATGTTGACCGGTTTTTTTGTTGACCGGAAATTTCGTGCATCCGCTCATAATACCCCAAGTGGTAGAGCTCATACCAAATATGTTGAGTTTACGTAACTGCAACTAGAATTAAACGAAATTTGGCCATACATGACGAAATTTGGACCACAAAAAATAATATAAAGTAAGTTTGAATTGGAAAGGTCTAGCACGAAAGCCCTCCATTTCATACTACTAACATTTTAACGACTCTTTAAGTCAACGTCGAATACTGAAAGATATTTGATGTACTTTCGATATCTGTATTTGTTTTGCGTATCAAAGTTCAGTGAAGGGCAATAAGTATCAATAAAAATTATAAATTTGAAACGTGATAGATTTATAGTGATAGATGAGTTATAAATAAATAAAGTGAGAAACGTGATAGATGAGTTATAAATAAATAAATGAAAACGAATAGCTAAGAAATATTAAAAATAATGGAAACTGATGTTCATTATATTTTTCAACCTTATAAGAAACAAAATATTAGACGAACTGCATTTTAAACATTACATACTTTATCCATTGAATTAGCCAGCCCAGATCCCCAGACTCTGGGTTGCTGTTTGAAAAAAAAAATTAAAATTATGGTTTTAATAGTTTTAAAATTTAACTTTAAATTTTTTATCCATTTGAAGCCATAGAATAAATAAATTTCAAACAAGTGTTGGAACAAAGGACCCAAAACTATCCAACAAAATTGTAGTTAAAATTAGTTAATATCTCATTTGGGTTAGAATTTCATCAATAAGAAAGAGAATCCATAAGATTTCGGGTTTGGTTAGGAAAATCAAACATCAAACAACGAAATGCAAACTTTTGATAGAGCAGGTTCCATTAACTTTGTTGACATCTAACGGTTCAATATTTACTCGTATTAATTCTCTTAGTAAAACAACCCATTAAGTAGGACAAAGCTAAAAGGATCCTATCACGCTATGTTTATTTTATCATTTCTGCCCTGTTTATTATTTAGTTGTCATTTCAAAGGTCACGCATAGAAAAATAGGATAGATTTAACATCAAAACAAATCGCAAAAATATGCAAAGATTTTATCAATTTCTATTTACTACAGTGATTCAATATATAAGGAACTTTTATTTCCGAGGATTGTATTAACTCATAAAATTTTGGAATGTTTATAGCTACCATAAAGTAGTAGCAAGTTATAGAGTTATAGACTATTAATTATGATAAAGTAGTAATAAGTTATAGCAGGGTTTCTCAACCTTTTTGACTCCCCGACCCAGGGGAGATATTTTCAGGGAAAATATTTTGGCGACCCCCTCAGACCTAAAATGTTAGGACAATAATTATCTACCATTCAGTTGTCACTTCACTCGCAATACGCTGCCGATGCATCCAATATTTACTGTACTCTTATTCAAAATAGTTCATACAGAAAACGAAATATCGACTGGATATTGGCGCTTAACTTTTTTTATTTAAATTTAACAATTTAAAAGATAATTCTATTTTACTTTAATAGAATTATCCTGTGATCAGAGTATGAAGTTGAATTTAATTTAATAATGCTTGTGTTGATAAATTCTGGATAGGTGTTGAAAAATAATATCCAGAACTATTACTATTCAAAGCAGCAATAAGGGTATTAATACCATTTGCAACATCCTACAGGTGTGAACAAGGGTTCTCTAAAATTGTGCACTTAAAATCAAAGGCAAGAAATTAGAAATCGTCTGACACTTGAAAACAACATCCTCCTATGTGTTACTCTGACATTAATCCGGACATACAAAGACTTATTAATTCCAAACATGCTCAAAAATTTCTCAATAATTTAATTAAGATCTATAAGTTTTGAAAATTTTTGTGCCTGTATAAAAAAATAACTGTAAATATGACTGTTTTGAATTTTTGTCTCGTGACCCCCCTAGGCATGCCCCGCGACCCCCCAGGGGGTCGCGACCCACCGGTTGAGAACCCCTGAGTTATAGAGTTATAGACTATTAATAATGATCCATAAAATATGTGACAGTAAAGTAATTAAAAACGAGTAGATGATCCATTAAAACTTAGAGGTCCATTTTAGGCACATCCATTCATACAATTTTTTAGAATCTAAAATTATTCCAGCTTTTCTAGATTGCCTTTCGAAAACGTTTACCATTATATACTTTTTAACATTTTAGGATTAGTCTCCTTTGTAATACTCTTCAAATTGATTTATGGCAGATGTTGACAGCAACAAAATTTAAGCAAAAAAATTATGTTTTTTTTAAAGATAAATTTGCTTACATAATTTAAATATTTAGTTGTTAGAATAATAATTCTTCCTAATGCTCAAAACACACACATTATCTTAGTTTCTCATAAATATTTAGCACTACCGTATCCGCTTGAAAAACTAAAAATTGAAACCGTACTTGAAAAATTTAATAATCAGCAGGAAAACGAGCGCAGAAAACTCTTTAACAAACTGGTTGACGCTTAAGTGTATCTATCAAAAAACAAGCTCGCAGAAACCAGAAAAAAAGGCAAACAAGATGGGAAAAACCGGAAACCCAACAGAACCTAACCGTTCATGCCAGTGCTCGGGTCTCCCGGAACCTTCAAAGGTACCATGCCGTCGAACGAAGAAAAAAAACGATCTCCAATCAACAAACTAGTTTCACTCTATAAGTGGCCTTCACGCAATTCACTTTGAACACACAACAAGAGTTACTCGCTAATTATTGCCCTAAGACCCTTTAGAAAAACCCTACAGCTCGCCATCGCAATTTAATGGCTATTGTAGAGAGGAAAAATTCCGGAGGATGCAGCAAGCGAAACATCAAAATGCTATTTACGGTTGTCATGCCACCGAGAAAAAGTGGCCTTCGAAAGAGATTTTTTAGGTTTTAAGGAGCTAGGGGGTCGTGGCATGCTGTCAGTGGAAAATCGTTGGAACGTGTAGCGTCTTGTTGTTGAGTTTTCCTCAAAGGGTAAGTAAATATGTGGGTTGAGATGTCTGATGACTGTTTAATGACAAGCTAATAACGTTAGGTTTTTTAAATGTTTACTCTCTGGCTGGGGAATGATTGCGTAGAGTAAAAGGAAGGCCGAATAATGTGCTGGGATCTATCATCAGGTACGAAGCGGCGGGACTTTTGAGTCTAAACAAAGCTCTCACAGTGAAAATAAAACAGGTTTCGTAAAATTTTATCTCCACCGGACATATTGTACTTTCTAAGTTCACAGTATAACTTTGATATTAATTCTTACAATCAGTACCAAACTTCAAAGCTTTCATTATGAAATTGAAGGGTGCAATCAGACTTCAAGCGCTAATAATAGCGGGAAACATTTCCACTTTTGAAAATCAAAAAATTCTTTAAGGGCGAATATATATATATATATATATATATATATATATATATATATATATATATATATATATATATATATATATATATATATATATATATATATATATATATATATATATATATATATATATATATAGAGAGAGAGAGAGAGAGAGAGAGATTAGGGGCCGTATTCAGAAACTTTAACACGAGATGGAAACGAGATGAGAACGAGATGGAAACGTTGTAAAATCTCACGTAACGATCACGAAACGATAAATTGGAAATGGTCGTTCAAGAGCACCCGTCTCTTCAAAAGCGAGAAATTTAGCTGACTCTGATTGGCTGAAAAAAAAATCTCGTCTTGGTCTGCTTGGTGACGTAGGAGATTTTATCCAATGAGGGAAAGGATCGGAAACTCTCGTTAGTGTTTCGGGAAAATATCGTTTCAAATTCATCGTTTCCATAACGTTCTCGTTTCCATCTCGTTCTCATCTCGTTTCCATCTCGTGTTAAAGTTTCTGAATACGGCCCTAGAAATGATGACACGACCGCAACGTTGAAACTTCCCTATAGATGCTGACGTAACAACTATGTAGTAGCACCAAGAACCAATTGAGATACTAAATTTTAATCTGTAAGGAAAATTCAAAGTTATGAGTCGCTGCATGTAAACTAAGATAAAATACAATTAGAAACCTAAATCGATTTTTGATATAGGTTGTGCCAAAAACCAATGACATTGAAATTTTAAAAATAATGTAAAACAAAAGAGATTTTAACCAAATCAAAGGATCAGCATAAAAATTTGAAGAAAATATTGATATTTTCGGGAAAATTCATCCCTCCTATACTGTTTGTCATCCATTCATGAGTAAAAAGTGATGAATAATAAACCAAGCAATAACCCTTTCTGTCCTAGCTGCCTCAAAGTTTCCATTGGATCCAATAGTATAATCTCGGGTGCCTTAGGCGTGAAAGGGTTTAGCATGGAAAAACACAATGACATTTAGATTATCATCCTTTCGTATACATGAAGAAAATAAAAAATATAATTTAAAGGGGAGGTAGTGTGTGAAGTTTTATAACTCTCAAACCTTAAACAGCAGCAACGTTACGATAAATTTTTACTCCGATATCAACCTTGCCCTTGAAAAGAAAACAATACAGTGCCCACGCAAATCATGATTTCTCTCATAATAGCAACAAAATCCCGCTGACCACAACCACACAACCCAATATATACCCTTTCTGCATCCGATTGCGACACTCTGCTCTGCTCATTCATTAAGAGGGGATTAAATATCTCCTCTTAAGGCTCAAAACAAATCCATAACCACACAAACGACTTACGGAAACAATTTGAGCCCTTTTGGGTTTTCACTTTCTTTCTATTCAAGTTGCGGTGCAGCAGGTGAATAGTAAGAAGAATGCTTTTAAATAATGGGATGGAATCAACATGCGGCGGGGTTTACCGCATCTCGTGCAAGTGCAGAGTTTCCCAATGTTGTGTGCGATAGTTCGTTATGCAGAGAGCGTTCAAGAACTGGGCTTTATTTGATGGGGCATTTGTTTACACTTAAAAGGGAAATCCGTTCTTTAAAGAGAAGGAACAAGGCTCGAGGATTTGCCTGGATATTTATGTGGGAAAGACGTTTTATTTTAGCAAAGAGTAAATACCTGTAAGATTAGAAAGCTCTTGGAAATATCGAAGTATTTGTTCATGAGCAGATCATACATGTATTTGTATACTCTTACTCACTCACACATACATACTATAAAATTTGCACGTTATGATTAAGTGACTGTTAGAGTAACTGGAATCTTCCTTATTTTTACACGGCTGTGTATTAAAATTAAGATAAACCAAAAAATTATATATATATTCAAAAGTTAAAATCTTTACTAAAATTTGAATAAAATGAGCTGGTAAAAAACAGAAAAACACTTTTAAAAATTAATGCAAAATCATAAATAGTATATGTTTTTCAGTCCATTGCTATTTTTAGGCAGTGAGGAATGAAAAGAAGGTAATATATAATTATTTTTATACCCTAAAAATAAAGCTACATTTTAAAAGCAACCCAAGTGTTTAGTGAAAGACCTTTATATCTTAAATAATCAAAAAATAAACTAAGTCGTTAAGGGATTCCTCAAGCGCACTAGATACGAGTATTTAACTTCAGAGATATATCAGGAGGACACACCAATCAAAAGCTAACATTACTCTAAATTTCAAAGAAATGAAAAGATACGACTTATTAGAAAACAAAACCAAGGCAATTGGAAAACCCAATACCCAACATTTCCTTTTTATCTTCACACCCATATGAAACAGAGCATCAATTTTCCTCATAGTTTCTAACAAAAATGATTAACATTTCGAGTCACACACTACTTAAAACAACCTACAAAAGTTCTCAAATATTATATCTCATCTCTCAAAAGCTATCAACATCAGTTTTCCCGCCTTAACTCAACTAATTCTCGATCGTCATTAGCAGCATCCTTATATAAAATCGTCTGCAGATCTCGGAGACGAGGTTCTTCGAGAAAAAGGTGTCCTATCTAACCGGGCGGCATATAAACTACCTTCACATTGCCAAAAACCATTGGGTTTGGAAGAGATAGTTCAAGGGGCTTTTCAGGAGGGATTTCTTTATTCTTAGTTATATTTTTATGCACATATGCGTTTTTTAGTTTTTCTTTTTTAAAAACTAGTATAGTTCGAGTAATAAGACTGGTAATTTTTAAAGAAATTACAAACTGAAAAAAATATTGCGTTCATACAAAAGAATGACAAATGTCATAAATTTCCTTTCATTAAAATATTATTTATTTGCACTATGAAATTATTTTTAGCTTAATATTTTTTTATATTCAGCTAATTTTGACAAATTTGACGTAATTCATGCGAGTCGGAATTGGCGCATGATTATATGATTTGGAATACTTAAGACGATTATTTTTACATAATTCATCTGAAAAACCTTTTGGGTAATATTGAGTGTTCAATAGAATTTTTTAAAATATCACTTATACTAAAAAAATATTTTAATAATTTTTAAAACTTCTTGTACCGACTTTTAAGAAATTAATGAAAACTACACTGGAAACACTTAATACTTGCTTTCTATTTTGCTATATTTTTAATTAAAATTAAGGAAATGTTTGCTTACCTTATCCATTTTCTTTCTACAATCAAATATATTTCCAGAAAATAAAAACTTTTATATTAATTTAATTAACATACTGGATTTGCAATGATCATAGCATATAAAAGTAAGTTTAGGAATTAAACAAAAACTTATGGTACAGGAATTCCAAAAAATACTTTAATTAATTTTTTATTATTACTTTTAAACACATTCTTATATACACACTCCACACTTCATTTCATTAATTCTTTTTCCACATGGTATAGATTTTCTCGTATTCCATTTGGTGTTGGTTGACGCTCCAAATTCTTTCATCCATTTATTAATATCATCTCCATTTCTAATATTGCTTCGTATAACAGGAGGAGGGCATTCCTTCGCAATCTCATTAATAAATGATGGAGGAAGCGTATATGATTTCGATTTGTCTGAAAACCAAGCCATTTTTCGAAAAGAGAACTTTCTACAAATGAATATAACAAAAACATCGGCGATATTTTGAAAGCAAACAAAAAAGAAATGAAAAGAAAAACGGAGCGAATGGGTAAAAAAAAATATTGTCGCTCTTTTCAAAGCAAATAAAAAAAGAAATGTGAAGAAAACAATCCAAGAATGGTAATAATTGATTTCTCGTAACGCCATCTCTTGAATGCCCTCGTAACTATATTCGTCCAATGGTTTTTGGCAATGTGAAGGTAGTTTATATGCAACCGGGCGCGTGGCATTGAACTACATTCGAGGCGATTACCCGTCCCAAATTGTTCCAATCGAACTGTTGTTGAGTAAGCCCGAAAATTCGTAATGGCTGGTGGAGAGTGTTAATTAACACAGTTCCATTGTTCTAATCGGGAATGGAGAGATTGTCATTAGATGGTCTGTGTCCCAAGGGGAGCGTGAGGAGAGTGCCAAGCGACTGGTGGAGTGGATTTGATTACGCCGGTGGACATTCTGCTAAAGGTATCAAGTGGAACAGTACTCAAGAATTAAAGTCATTTAGTTAGAGCCAAAGTATTCCAATTAGAATGGTGTCTCAGTGGAATGGTACATTGGAAAGTTGGGGATCTTGGATCAGATGGTATATTAACGGCCGTATTATGTGCTTTCTGAATTCATCGGTTAAACATTAGGCAAAGAAGGATTCAACCAATCAGAGTCGGCGATTCCTTCTTTGATTGGTGGTTAAAACTGATAATCAAGTAGCACAGAATACGGCCGTAAGAATACATGTAAAAATGATCATTGAACTTCACTGGACGGTCATATTTTCCTTTCCAATAAAATTTTATTCTTTAAAAATTTAAATTCGATAGTAAGTGACATATGAAGTCGATTTGATGGTAATTGACAGATAACAATTTAAGAAAAGTGTTTTTCACTCTTGTCAGCAGGTGGCTAAGGGCAGGATTTTGGTATATTTCCCTCCGAAACTAAATGGTTTTATATTTTTTTCCTTACAGAAAACAACCTACACTATCACATATCCATGAGCGGATTTAGGCGAGGAACCCGGGGGGGGCTGATGGGAAAACCTCAGGGGAAGCTGTCCTTGATGGTTCTGAAAGCATGATTTACCATTAAAAAATATTAAGTGTCGTGTGGGGCATTTCCCCCCTAAAGACGCCTCCTAAATCCGCTCATGCACATATCCAGCAAATCATGGGGGAATTGAGTCCCTAACTATTACGCCATCTGAAAATGTATATTAGTTCAAAACATATTAAAATGGTACGTAAATCTTTTAAAGAGTGTCGAAACAAAATTAGCAAGAGATATTTGGGGATGATCTCAGATCGATTTGAGTTTATGGTTAAAATAATAATTTAAAGAAAAGTACCCGCTATTGATATCTAAATTTATTAAGGATATTATTTAATCTCGGTGTTTGTTCTTGAAGAAATTCTTCATGCGACGAGAAGGAAAAATAAAGCTCCATCGCACTTGCCGCGTGACAGTCATGAGTCAAAGTCTTTCGTCAATCTTTGCTGACTCACTTTCAATGATGGATTATTCAGCAGGAAAAGTCAAGATGCAGCGCAGCAGTACAGAGAGGAAAATGCGAATACATTTACTGAATTCTGTCAGAAGAGGATAATTTGCATTGCTTATTTGGAAGGGAGAAGTTTTGCAATTGGAAGTCCAACCAACTAAATATGAAGGCATTCATTGCTTTTAATTCAGGTTTTGCATAGCATTTTTAAACTTACAAAAGAACACTAATTACTTGTATACTTGTAAATTATCATTTGGAAAGGAAACTTAACCTTAATATTATGACATTTAATTTTTAAAATAGTATTGTTTGGTGTTAGATATTAATATGAAAATATATTAAGTAACAAAATGTATCCTCATAGCGTAAAAAATTAATTGACAAATACAGCCATCGTCTTACAAATGTTATTTTGTAGGCAGAAAATATTGCACTTGGAGTAAAACAACCTGAGGGGCTCATATCAATTGTAATAAAATCTACTCACAACTGATTTATGACTCTGAATAGAAAATTCCTACTCTATGGCAGCAAGAAAAATCTTGATACCTTTCAAACCAAATGTTTAAGAAAAATGCTAAAAATATACTGGCCGAACAAAATATCAAAACAAGATCTATATAAACGCACCAATTGCAAACCCATAACTGCAATAGTAAAAAAAGCAGAGGTGGTCATGGATAGGACATGTTCTAAGAATGTCAGCAATAGACCCCACAAGAATAGCCCTCACGTGATGTCCTGACGGAAAGTGGGCGTCCAAAACTAACCTGGCGTCAAATGGCCAGAGGTATCATGCCCCACTGGGCGTTAAAAGAATCAAGTAAGTCAAGTCATAGGAAAATAATAAATAAGACCCGAAACACTTTAATATTGGAAGACGTATTTCTGAGCATTCCGTTACTTTAACGTTTGTATCAACTCGTCCCAGCGACAAATATCTCTTCCCTACACGTACGTACGTATATGGGTTTCGAATCCGCTTCCCCTCCCACTGTTTTTCCAATGACTAAAGCGGGAGGAGCACCCTTGATTTTTTTCAGGCCCATTTGACCCAGAGGTTCGCGACTTTTCAATGCCAACAGCCTACCCACAACAGGTCGCCGTAGGTTGGCGCACTCTGCATGCGAAAAACGCCTTCCTTCCACGCAGTTTCTCGGTACTCCACCTCTTTTGTCCCATTGGAATCACACTGTTTGTTCATAAGTTTGATTTAATTGGAAATGTTTAAAAAATTTGTTCGTTACAGTCTTACAGAACCTCGAAAATTATTGCGTTTGAAAGTAAAAAACTAATTAAAATTATAGGAGGAAATAAAAGTGTTGTTATCTTAGTCTATTTAATTACCTAGACAGAGGACCAAGATACTTTTTAGAGTTATACAGAATTCGAGTGGCATCAGTTGTTAACAAAGATTTAACGAAAGGAGAATTTCACCATTTATTGCTGGTTAAGCGGACAATAGGTGTAATCTCACAACTCTCAAGCGTCACCTCCAACCGTGGACCGGTTTCGTCCTTGTTAGGACTCATCAGCACGGTATAGGATGGTAACGCAAGAGAGCGGAGGGCAAGTACTAGTCTAGCCGACTATAACTGAGAGTTGTGAGATTACACCTATTGTCCACTTAACCAGCAATAAATGGTGAAATTCTCCTTTCATTTACCTTGCCTTTCTGGAATTAAATCTGTCCTAGGAATGCCATTGTCATTCCAGCAGATGAGTGGAGGACTGATCAATGGTCACCACTTTTTCAGTTATAGTCGGCTAGACTAGTACTTGCCCTCCGCTCTCTTGCGTTACCATCCTATACCGTGCTGATGAGTCCTAACAAGGACGAAACCGGTCCACGGTTAGAGGTGACGCTTGAGAGTTGTGAGATTACACCTAAAGATTTAACGATTAGATATTTTGGGAAAAAATAGATCTTTGGTTTGGTTTGGAAAAGAAATACTAGATTCATGCCTGTTTTAAGTTTCATGCAAGTAATCAACATCAGTTCAAAATCTACATTTTTAGATTTATAGCTATAAATTTATAACGTCATGAAAAAGTAATAAAACCACTGTTTCTTGAATAGCTTTTTTTTAAATTTTTCGCTTAAAAATAATTCGTTTTGCATCGCTAGTAACTATTTTTTAGTTGGTGGTTGGTTGTTTTGGGTTATGGCGCAATGTCCCTATACGGGCATACTACAAGTTAAATTTATTTAAATTTAAAAGTAATATCTGTTTTCTACCAACATTAGAAATGAAATTAATTTTAAATTTTTATGAGGCAAAGCAAACATTTCCATGGATGCTTAGTTGGTGATTACAAAACCAAATTCTATAGCGAAAGGAGGATAAAGGAGGGACACCAATCTTCCGGATCTTCCACAGCCTTGTCATTAATGTCGATATTTGTTCAAATTTCTTCTAATTAAAAAGATCATTAAATCTTCGAAGATAGCGACTCCACATATCACATAGCCAAAACACTATTAATGCTGCAGGAAATCACCTCAAAACCTAACCTTAAATCTAGTAGTATATACCATGGAGTATTCTGGCCTGCCCGGATAACCTTGCTCCGCATAACACAGTAGCTTCCAAGTTCACGGAAGTCCCGAGAGAGACACACGGGGGGCAAGAATATGTTGATGTCCAAATATACTAAAAACAACGGGAATCTTCTACCCCCTATGGCATGCAGACGCATAATCAGCCAGTTAGCTACGCTGCGTCGTAATTTGCTGCTAAGACGAGCAATTTCCGTATTTTCCAGTAAGCTTTTCCTTGAACGGTTATTTTACTCGGCGATCGTATCTTTGGCGTTGAAGGCAACCAGTAACGTGAGTTCAGGGAAAAGAGCAAATTGAAATGTAACTGATTCTTTAATGTTTTCTGGAGATTGGTTCGATAAGCATAAGCGCAATGTCGGATAAATGTGGCGGAACGGTTTAAGATAACGGTGTCGTAAAGATGCGCACGGAGGTAAATGATACTTGTCCCCATGTCAGCACGGTTTTCTGGTGGCAGAAATTTCGAAGAAGAGCATCACATGAAAAAGAGACCAATTGATACCTAACAATATTTGTTTCGATGAAAAATTTTTAAAATTTCGAATGACACCTGTTTTTTCACCTCGGAAAGGTATCTCTGAAGTGAGAAAAACAAAATATTTGCAACGGTACCTGCAGCATGTAAACCCACCCTATAGTCTGTGTATTTTTAATCGGCGGCTCGCTACTAGTAATTTCCCATTGCATTTCTATTACGTTGCCATGGTGACGAGCCGCCTATTCTATTTTCCAGGAGTATAGACAAAGAAATGAAAACATCTATATGTTCAAATGATATGCTGCTGTTACGATACGAAATTTTTGAAACCTTTTCAGAGTAGCCGTAACTGCTTTGTTCTTATATGTTTATTTTCTTCGACTCTTAAATATATTCAAGGGGTCATCCATAAATTACGTGAGGTGTTTTTTCCAAAATCTGGACCCCCCCTCCCCCCTTGGTGAGATTTTGCTGGACCCCCCTCCCCCCAAGTGAGATTTACCTACAACCTTTAAAAATAATTTTTTATCCAATTCGTTTGCATTTTGAGGAAAAGAACATTATTCCGCCGAAAAATCACCACAGTATCTTATCTGTGGGTATTATTCCTTTCTCAAACTAAAAAAAATCGTTTAATTTCGAACTTAAAAAGTTGACGTGAGTTTTTCACTGACCCCCCCTCCCCCCTTGGTGAGATTTTTCCAAACCCCTCCCCCCCTTTTTGACCTTACGTAATTTATGGATGCCCCCCAACCAATTCGTTTCCTCCAGTTTCTACAACTACAAACGGTATAGTCTAAGAGCTAGCAACGTTTTCGAGAGAGAATTTTAGAAAAGCTAGTTCTTTAATATATCTTTCCCTATGCTATTTCGAACAGCGTGCGAGCTATCTGGCTGCTGGTAAGCGGTGCGTTTATTAGTGCGCATCCCACCTTTACAGGTAAAAATCTTGATTTTTAAATCATTATAGAAAGATTTTTTTCATTTTCACTAACTTCTAAACACTATTAGAAAAAATTAATTTATTATTGCCAGGACTTTGTGTCGGTGTTAATAACGTGCCAGATGCAATTTTTGATCAACAAAAAGCCTTTTTTTCAAACCATTTTAGAATTCCTGTAATTTTAATATTATTTTATATATATATATCAATAAACTCAAAATTAATTTGCCAGGACATAATTCGGGTGGTATTCAATAGCAAGACCGATTCAATGTTGTAAATATACACACTGGCGTTCAAAATTAAGAGAAAGTGCACATTTGTTCGATTTTCTCCGCATCTAGGGGACATATTATGACGAAATGCGAAACGAAATGCTAGGGGACATATTATGCGGAGAAAATCGAACAAATGTGCACTTTCTCTTAATTTTGAACGCCACTGTGTATATTTACAACATTGAATCGGTCTTGCTATTGAATACCACCCGAATTATGTCCTGGCAAATTAATTTTGGGTTTATTGATATATATATAAAATAATATTAAAATGACAGGAATTCTAAAATGGTTTGAAAAAAAGGCTTTTTGTTGATCAAAAATTGCATCTGGCACGTTATTAACACCGACACAAAGTCCTGGCAATAATAAATTAATTTTTCTAATAGTGTTTAGAAGTTAGTGAAAATGAAAAAAATCTTTCTAAAATGATTTAAAAATCAAGATTTTTACCTGTAAAGGTGGGATGCGCACTAATAAACGCACCGCTTACCGGCAGCCAGGTACCCCGCACGCTGTTCGAAAGAGCATAGGGAAAGATATATTAAAGAATTAGCTTTTCTAAAATTCTTGCTTTTCCGACGTTGCTAGCTCTTGTACTAGTATGGTAGTTAGAATCTTTAATGGGGAGTGAAGTTCTAGTGTATGATAACTCGAGTTCTCAGGGGGTACAGGCAAGTATATTGAAACTATTATTATCTTATTAGTGCCATCCCCTTCTAAAATGTTTGATTTAATAAAAACCTCCTCCAACGATTACTAACCACTTAAACTATTCTTAGCCATTACACACAATGCATATTTAACGGTACGCGAAAAAAAACACACACCTCCAGAAACATTTACTAAATCATGCGCGAAGACAAATCAGGAAACAATTTCACCATCAAATGGGTTTCACCCTGCACCCCTCCAGTGTAAATTTCGGAGCGCTCCGTACGCGTTTATTATTAGCTAGGTCGCGACTTCCATTATCGCGGCGAGGGGTGAACTGCGAGGATGAGAGAGGGGAAGGTCACGCCGTTTTAATCGCCCCTGCCCGGAAGAGAATGGGGAACCACCGGAGCGTGCCAGATGATCCGCTGTGAACGGTTTTTGAATACATTATGGCCATAACATGAGGTATTTAGGTAGAGAGGTGACTAGTGGAGGTTATGGAGCAAAGTGTGTATGAATATACATACAGTAATTATTTGAAATCTTAAACATCCTGGAAGCGCAGGGCTTTATGTCTGAAACATAACTTATATTTGTTCATAGCTATTTTAATTAAATTTTATGCTGATTACAGGGACTTAAGAACGGAATAACATCAGAGGGGTTAAAAATAATATTACCATGCTTACGCTTAGCTCGTTGATAAGAAAATATGCAAAATGTCTCCAACTTTTACATTATATTCCATTAAAAAAATTGGAAACATCCTTTCCTCCCTCCGGGGTCGATAAAAAGAGGGACAAGTTCGCTTGAGGAAACAAGATGACTTCCTCAGCTAACTGTAACTTTCAGTCACACGTTCAGATCACTGTAACAGCTCTGCTTATGGCCTCACCCAGTGAGGATGGTTAAACAAGAGTTTAGAGATCTAACCTAACCGAACTAAGTACTCCCTCAAGTATCCCCCTTGTTTTTTTAAATTTGGAAAATATCAAAGAAATCAGAGATAGCATGCAACCCAAGAAGTTTTCTTCCAAATGCACCCAGTATTAAATGTTCGAGATATGTTGCAGAAGTTCGTATTCATAAATGATGGACATAATCTTCTTTTTGGATATCCATTGAGAAATTTGGTGGATGTTAATGTATTGTAAAAAAAAATTATAAAAACAACTTTCATGATTCAAATATTTGGATATAAACTAGTTTAGGACCTCAGGATAAAACCTTCTAACAGTAATCGTTGCAATCGGTTTTGTAAAAACATTAAAACTAATCAATCAAGAAGTAGTTTGCATGAAAATGTCAATTAATGCAATTTATGAGCAATTAAAAACGTCTGAAAAAGTCATTCGATGTCAATACAATCAACCTTAAATCATTCGATCGACAAAATACCCATCAAACCAAGAAAATACCACGTTAAACCACTGACCTTTTCAGAATCACGAGCAGTGACAGGTTTATAAGATTTTCATGGAACGCTACCATAAAAATATCTCTTGATCTGAAGAGAAATTTTCCATGCTGTCATATTGTGGTAGGACACTTTGATTAAGTTTTAGGACTACTTGTTTCGGACCACTGGCTCAAATCTATGTTCGAAGTTCTTTGTTCCTGGAGATGACAGATTTCTAATTTTTGTTTTTGAAATCAAATATATCATTTTGATTTTTGATAAGGAGTTGGGGTTTAGACTTTATTATATTTTTTTCTATATGCAATTAACTTAAAATTTCTTCTAGAATATTTTTTTTCTGTTTAGACCTGTACTATTAGATAATTGGTTTTCATATTGCTGCTAAATCTCATTAAATTATTTTTTCGGTATTAGAAATTTAAAAACTTCATTTAAAAGTCACAATAAACTTCCAGGTATGATAAAAATTAATTCATCAATATTTTCTTATTAAAAGATCACTATTTAGAAAGTAAATTAAATTTTACATTTTTTATACGTATGTCATAAACTTTTAACTATTGCATATTTTGTGTTTTTTCACATTTACATTCCCGAAACTTTCCCATAATAGTTCTATAGTAGAAGAAAATGCAAATTTCATCCAGATTTGTATGGCGTCTGGATGTTAGCTAGGATTATTCGTAGTTCTATGAGGTGAGGAGTAATATTGAAAGCTAAACAACTAAGGGAATTAAATGTTTGATTAGTAAGATAAAGGTTTTAATAGTTCGGCTACTAAACAAGTGACTAAAAATTTACTATTTAAATAAGAAGATAGAAATTTCGTACACGGGGGGAAAACTATGAACATAATTTCACACTGAAAAACCTTATTAATCGAAAGTGTAAATGACATAGGCGTCTGACGTTTACAACGCTCTACTCAGCAGGAAATGTCATCAACGAGGAAGTAATCTTTGTGAAACGGTCTGCTAATCAATAATAGCCCAGGGCCGAGAAACACTTCTCAGGTGTTTCACTTTCAAAAGTTGAGGAGGATGCGGCGTCGGCGCTAGCGACGGAAAAATTGGAGCAGCACGTGATAAAAACAAAGCAGACAACTTGACGGACGGGGATGTAGTATTTTTCTTTCTCAGAGAAATCTTCCTCTAGGCTAGGCGAAGTAAATAGGGTAAGCAAACGCTGGTTGAGATGGGAATTAGCATTGAAATACTCGTATAGTTGGAATGCGAGGAGTGCCCAGCTGTAAAATACTCAAGATAAGGCCTTCTGTGAAAGTCGAATGGTTACCTACTTTAGTTGCTGAGTGTGCTTAAAGTTTCGGGAAAGTGACATTTAAGTATTCAATGACTAGATTCAATAGAAGGAGAATAAAAATCTTACTTTGACAGCCATTTTTTTACATTCAATAACTATTGGATTAAAAGTTAAATCGTATTTAATTATTAGAATGAATACAATATTTTCTTGAAAGGAGAGTGTTTTTAGTTAAAATTAAGTGATATGCTACAAAAGTAAACAGCAAAAGTAATTTTTTCAGTCAGGTCAATAATGTAGTATGATTTCCAGGTTTCGAATATTATTAGTTTTTAAAAACACAGTTAAGCTTTGGTGCCAATTATTTTTAATAATTTATTAGAAAATTACGATAGTTTTTACCTCAAGACTAAAGGGAAGTCCATGCATTTAACACTTATTATTACTTTACTTGAAGTCTAAAATAATACGAAATTTGATTGGTTCAGTTCAGAATTAGAAAATAATATTATTCAAATACAGAAAAATGCAACCTTTCCACCATTAATTTCATACTTATGTAAAACTAATATTCCTTGCAGAATGAAAACTAACTCCAAATGATTTGGCAAAGTATTGACCTGAGTTTAAGAGGGTTGAATGATAACCTACAAGTATACGAGGAAATACAATAAGGAACACATAATCGTATTTTTATTAAAATCTTTCTTTACAATGGCACCTTACATAATTTGGAAGATTGTCTGACAATTTATAAAACAATTTGCATGAAATGGTTATTTTTTCAGTCACGAAGTAGTTGAGAAATAAGAGCTAGTTAATCTTGCAACGTTTCATGCAAACACCAAAGCAGAATCATGAACCGTCCAACTAACTCTAAAGAGCTACAAAATGCGGCATGAAAAAAATCATGCAGTTTTACATTCTCGAACCAAATAACACATCTTAAATATTAATTTAAGGAAATGAATCCAAGGTAAACCGCATTTCTAAAAAGGCCCAAGTCACGAAGGAACAAAAGAAAAAAAAGATCCATAATAAGAAAGGAAGATTATTATACCAGACTACTAGCAAAATTAACACAGCTTATCGTCTTGTCCGATGCCATACCGGGAAAACGAAATATCCGAAATAAAAAGCTCTCACGATAGTCGTCTGCGAAAAAATTAGTGGCGTGACAGACAGCTAGGATCGTCTACGACAGGGGTTCTCAACCGGTGGTACGCGTACCACTGGTGGTACGTGGGAACGTTTCAGGTGGTACGCGTGAGTGAAAGCGATATATTTGTATGTTTTTAGACCTATGAGGTATAATAAATAAAACTGTAAATTAATACCATTTTCATCTTAATATTTCTCCTTTTTTATAAGCATGCTATAAATAAACAAATATCTAACCTTTAAATATGAAGTTTTCTCAGGAATTTAATTCAAAAAGCCTTTGAAAACTTTTAGAAGGTACTGGTGGTACGCCAAAATTTCTCAAAAAGTCAAGTGATACGCAGGTGCAAAAAGGTTGGGAACCCCTGGTCTACGATATAGGTCGGGTCGTGGAGAAACTGTGCCATTGACACATACGGGTGTTTTCGAAAAATCCTTCTGACTTTCTGTTTCGAACGGCGCGTGAGAAGTTCGTTCAACGCTTCATTTGGCGGAGGGATGGTAATGATTGCGATGGAACCTCGTTTTCGAAGGGAAGATTTAATTACAGTTCGTTGGCAGCAGGGAATATATTCGCGAGCCTTCGAAAACGATTAATAATTGCGTTTTCACTTTCCAAAGGTTTTTGCCTCTCGGTTGTGTTTGATTCGATAAGAGGAAAGTGTATAAATACTTTTCAACCTAATTTAAATGTAAATATTTTCTTGTGTAAGGAGTTGTGCTTTCAGTAACTGGGACTGAAATTGACATTAAACGATGGACGAATCAATCATTTTAAATGATTTCCTTGAGCAAGTATGGATGCATGTATTGATCGATAAATCGTCATAGCTTTAAAAACTTGCACCTTAGGATTGTGTGGCACTGTAATATTTTTTTATGAATGAGATAAAGTAAAATATTATTTTTTAATTTTCTGATGGTATCTAAATTTTACAAACTTAAATTAGAAAAGAAGAAGTTTGCAATTTTAATTATTAATAGTCAACATGTATATTATGAACATTAGAAACACCGTTTACAAATAAGAATGTATAAGTTGTAAAGCATTTTCACAATACGGGGATAAATCATTAAATTAATTAAAAGTTTGACCTCTTAAGGAAATATTTCGTCTTATAAAATGTAGCACCCATCCAATACAAGAGGACTGTACCAGAAAGATTATCCGTTAAGAATATGAATATTTTTTCCCGAGAAACGTTGACCTACTTAAATGTTGACACATCTGCACCTAGTTGGGACCTCTTTAGAATATACGCTTATGATGGATTATAGTTCTCCACACATATATTCAACTAATAAATGAGTCTTTATTACAAAACTGTTTTTCAATGTAAAAAAGAGGTTATAACTATCAATAAGTTAGAAAAAAACTAGATGAAGAATTTTCATATCGTACCTGGAAACGTTTTTGAATTTACAAGATTTTTTATGTGTAAATATTTGAATACAGCATTAGAAATGTACTATTCAATTTTGGCTGTTCGAAAATAGGATAAACACAGCTAAACTAAGGATTTATCAACATTACCTAGGACTATTAGTAGGACTATAGTTCCTTTTTTACTGTCACAATTTATTATTATAAGTGAAATAACGAACATATGGGAAAAAGGGGTATAGCCTTTCTGTAGCATTGGAGAAAGCAATCAATAAGGCTGTAGTGTATCCTGGTCAAGATGTGTGCCACAAAACTTTCCCAATGCCGCCTCTTCATCCTTTTCCTACGCGATCAATTTCACCTCGTCTATCCATAAATCAATTTAGTACGCAATAAATCGATCTAAGGAGGATTAAGGAGGTCCTTTGCAAGGGTTTAAGGATCAGTCAATTCAGTTTGACTTTCGCCGAGGACGTTTTCATGTCCGGCTAAAGCTTGACACAAATTCGGTAGGTAAGAAGGTTTAAAAACCAAGGACCCTAGAAATCGTCTTGGAAGGCCCAAATTAAGATTTTTAGTTCAATTTAGTTGTTACATTAAAAAATAAACACATTTATCAACGCCTTAAAGGATGTAGAGCTGAGAAATTATGAATTCTTCAAGAAATATGAGTGGTACCACTATCGAATGATTTAACACAACTATCGTTTAAGCTTGAAGAATTTGTCGTAGTAATCCTCCACAAAAAATGAAACAGTTATATTACCAAGGAAAACTTAAGATACTTTCTTACAATAGAATGAATAGTACAGCAGTTGGTTTCCTATTTAACTACATTGAAGTAAAAAAGCAAACTTTAAACATACTATCTAAGTTTTCTCTTAGAACTTTTAAATAGTTTTTTCTTTGATAATAACAAAGTGATCATCTCAACCGTAATATTACTTAATTTAACATATCCGCATTCAAAACCTTTTCCTTACAAAATGACACAACTTAAATGATAAAGGAAGTAACGAGTTCTAATTACTTCACACGAAACAATGATTTGCCCTTCAGTTTTTACTATTCATGGAAAACCAGAATTGTGCCCAAAGAATTCCCTACCATCGAATGAAAAGATTTGTCCAGTTTCATGGGTTATTTAGCAAAGGAACGCAAGGAAGGAAACTAGAACCAGATGGGAACTCATACGAAACATTATGGAAGGCAGCGTTATATAGTCTAATTTTAGAAAATGCAGGTTATTTTTTGAAGATCACTAAATATTTCGTAGCATGGTTGAAAAGAATTTTCTAAGAACGGATAGAACCTTAGTTTAATACATGTTGTTCGCTTAATTCCTTTTTAAGTGTCATGTATTTCGACATGGTATCCTTCACAGAAATAAACCATCTCTAGCGTTGTTGGGAAACTTCTTAGTCACTTTTGAAGTGTTGCCACATAATTTTATTCCAGAGAAATCAAGGTTGGCTTTGTGACGAAAAGAGTATCCTTTGAAGGAGAGTTTGATATGTAGAGAAAAATTTAAAGGAATAGTTAAAAACTAAAAGCTGAATTATAATTAGAGTGGCTACAAAAGAAAATATCTTTGCATGAAACTTAAGTTATTATGTTAAATTCTAATTTGTTTCAAAGAGATAAAATTAAATTATTTAGAAATGTTATATTTCTTTTCACTACTACTTATCAATTTGATTTAACAAAGATTAAAAAAAGGTTTATATAAAAACTTGTAAGGCACACTGTATGAAAACAGACACACTATCTTCGTTTTTACTTACATAAATTCACATTTGATAATTTAAATGTGGTTTTCTACTAACGTTTCCAATTTTATTTTTGTTAGTTAAGTTTGACGATTTTTCATAACTGACACCATTTAACATTTTTCACTACTCTGACTCCATTTTTTTATTCTAAAAAAATTGTGTCTAAAAGAAATGCATTTTCAGCCCAGTGATCGATTTTATGTAGACTTATTTATTTTTAAGTATGATACAGAGATAGTTATGAAAAATGGTTTAATTAAATTGATGTAAGAATCCATACAAGTTTAAAGGGACTGTCTAGACCTCAGTAGGCCTCGAAGATTCTGAATGACCTTTGAACCTTTTCGAAAATTGTGATTGTTACTGCTTAACCAACGATAGTAAAAGGGTCACGTGATTTTTTATTTTATTTAAAATATACCGATCTTTTATGTATATAGAGGGTCTCTTAAGGGATTTAGAAAGCAAATGTCTCTTCCTCTTTCGATCAACTGCCCCTCAGCTTCTTCCTTTCTCCCCTCCGAGTCTGTCAAAATCACGGGACCCTTTTACTATCGTTGGTTGAACAGTACAAGGGAGGTATTATATTCTTTTCATTTAGAATAAGCGCCTGAGACGTAATGTATTAGAAGCAGTTGGTATTGTAATTTTCGTCGAAATATTTTTCTTGTGCAATGGCAAGGCATCCGAAACAGAATTAGTTAATATACTGTAAAAGAATTGGTCACTGAAGTTGCGTGGTGAGTTTTATTAGGCGTTTTTGATCCTGTTTCAGGCGCCTATTCTAAATGAACATACTATAGTACCCAACGAAAAATAGTAGATGCCCAACGTACAACTATAACGACCAGTAGTTTTCCACGGCAGCTTATGATCTCGAAACTCTGAAACACCCCTTCTAGATCTCATTGCACTCATAAACCATGCTTCGTTTCCTCCGCCTTATTTCCGATCAATTGGATTTCCAGAACACCTCGGGTTAAACGCCAAGAAACCCACAAAACCGATTTTCACATTGGAGCCTGAGACAATAAACAATGCCGGCATGGCTTTTCCGCGGAATACTGACAGGCAGTCCTTCCACAACGGGAGGTAAAGGGACTCTACAGCACGTCCTTTTGTCAGACCCCATTCCCGTCTGTCAACGGGATTGGGAAACGTCGGGGCAAATAAAAACGGTCCCGCAGAATGGACAATGGAAATATGAGTCGTGTCAGAGGCTTTTCTCATGTTGTGGACAGCACTTTAACGAGATTGGGGGATCGTGACCACTTTCACTGTGTGTATACTTGGGTCTTTTAATAAGTCGGGAAAAGAACAAGAGCGTCTAAATAAAAAGCCCATTCCTTTCAATGGAAAGTGAGTTGGGAGGTAGTTGGCATTTCTGTTTGGAGAATTCGTTAGATAAGTCCCAGGAGTAGAGTTCTGAATATTTCTGAAAAAATCGATTCTGGAATCGAATACCTTGGAATCGATACAAAGGAATCGAACACTAGAAGGAATCGATTCCACCAGGAATCGAATCTTAGGAATTGTACTTAATTTTCTAATTAATACTGATAATTATTAAAAATTTTGTTCACTAAATTAATTAGTATTTTGCAGCAGGAATAGCATCTTTAGGAATCTTACTTAGTTTTCTAAATACTGATAATTATTAACCAATTTGTTTACTATTTAATTAGTATTTTGGTAATTAATTAATATTCAGCTGACTATTAATTAATTAAATCAATAATAATTACTAATTATCTTTGATAAATCAATAATAATTACTAATTATCTTTGATTTGTGATTGAAATCACTAAGTTCGATTCTACTTTTTCAATACTGGTTCTAAGGAATCGATTCCATGTTGGAATCGAATCCAAGAATCGAACCTCTGGAATCGATTCCGGAATCGAATCGAACCATTTTTAAGATCCCTACCCAGGAGGTCGTTTACGTTGAATGTGATTGAAAGTTCGGTCTGTTATAGAGGAAAAGGACGCCGTTTATTTTGGAAAGGAATGTAATTTTGTTAATGTTAAGTCCACAAGTAGAAAGGAAAAGCCATCACGAAGAGGTAATTTACAGGACAAATATTTTTGCTCATAAGTGCGAATTTTCCTTTTAGAAAAAAACATTTGAATACTTCTTGATGAGACTGATGAAGAAGTGTCACAATGGTCCTAAAGGAAAAGGGTTGGAATTGAAGAATTGTTAATAAGAGTCGAATTATAAGGTTTCAAAAGATATTCTGTTTATTTCTCAAATATTTTAGTTTTTTCCACAAAAAAAGTTACAATGGACAAAATAAAAACAATTTAAATTAATGGTAAATGATTTTATCAACAGACTTTATGCTTTCTTTTCTAAGTTTCCTTTACATTCCTAAAATTTACTTAAGACTTGAAAAACCCTTTACTCGATGATGACCGACACTAATGTAGGTCCGCAAGGAAAATTAAGTCATTTTCTGAAAAAAAAACTGCATATTTCAATTAAATTTCACTTCACTGTTTGGAGTTATTGTAACTATTTATAACCACCAAGCTTGCATCCTCCTATCCAAATCAAATCAAGGTAATCATTGAGGATAAAAAGTGATTCCAAGTAATTACACTTTAACTGCAAAATCGCATTCATCCCAGTTCCCCTCGAACTCAAGGCAGATAGTTAACCCTGTTACCCAACTCTCCACCGACGCACCTTACTTGCCAAACCTGGAATAACGAGATTCCAGATTATGCAAAACTCGATCATGCCGAACGGGTCAATCCATTGAAATAACACTTCGGCCTTCGGAACTCCTTCAAGAGGAGAAAGTCAAAGGTCTGCAACAAGCCAGAAATGATTAATGATTCATCATCCTCAGCTAATACTCCTTCTTTGGAGATCTCTAAGCACAAAAGCCTTCGCTTTTCAGCAATGTCACGGCAAAAAGCTGCTGGTCATTCTTTGACCGTTAGCCGCTAGGTACACACAATTGCAGAAGCCTTGAGATACGAGCACTGCCACGGGTCCACTGTTTTGTTTGTGGTCTATTGTTGTATAGGGGTTTAATGATGAAAGTATCGGTTGGAGTTATTACAGCGGATTGTAATGATGTGTGATGCAGAGTTTAAACACCTCTGGGAAGGACATTAGTAAAATGTGAGTGAGAGAAGTTGAATGAAAGTAATTAAATCGTGCTTAGAGGAAAGGGAAACGTTTTGTAAGCCTTTAGTCATAGCGTTAAAATTAGTTTTTAGAAACAGTAAGAGAGAATTGGTGATAGACAGGTAAATTTATATGTGGGCCTTGATTCTTCCGAGTACAGTCAGGATAACTCATTTTAGAGAATTAATGATTAGTACGAAACTGAACTTGTTGAACTACGCATTAACGGAACGTCTGTCATTAAAATAGTGAGCAAAATAATGTGTGATAATAGTGTTAAAAATTTTAAAATGAAGAAATCTCTTCCTTTTAGATAGATTTTCCTAGATATTAGCCCCATCGTACAGATACAAGGATAAAAATTCGACATGTATTAGTTGGACATGTCCGTTTTAAAATCTTGTCATTGTGGCAATCTTGGCTTTAACCGAGATTAGAATAAATAAAGCTAATCAATCGAAGTTCTTTGGAACAGGAGCAAAAACCAGTAACCCCTCTTCCAACCATTCAACCAACCAAGTAGGTAGATTGGTTGGTTTAGGGTTTAATGGCACTTGGCCCATATTAGGACATATAGACTAACCAAATAGGATAATCGAATTTGCTTATACAAAGGTAACAGGTAACTATATAACAATCTTACTAATAATTTGATTAGAGACTTATACCTTCCATGCATTAAACATTAAAGGAATAAGCTTTTTTTTCTTTTGAACTACACAATATCAGACTCAAACAAGATTCGGGAACTTTTAAGTTCCACTCGAGAAAATAAATAAAACCATCAGCTTTTCTCAACCTTGGCGATTCGGTAAAATTTTTCAATTGCTTCAAAGAGTTGGGTAACTAGCCAATAGATTTTTGCACGTTTTTGGGTTGCAGCAATCGGCCCGGTGATAATGATGGCACGATTTCACCGAACTGAAAAACACGAAAGAGTGGCCTGATCTTTTTCACTTTCATCGAAAATTGCTACTTGCGAGGCAAACAAAAGTGAGTCACACATGGAGAGAAAGGTAAGCAGGCCGTAAAACAATTTTCAGTACATAATCATGCCAACATTAGAAGGATAGTGTTTAAAGTTTGTAAAAGACTAACGGGGTCCACGGTGTGTGGGATGATTTTTTGAAAGCCTTTTTGGCTCCTTTGGGATACTAAAAAAAATAATCTTTCAGTGTTTTTTTTTTCATTATAATTTTTTTCCTGCTGTGTACTGTCGTGTTATGTTTTGTTGTTGAATAAATTTGAATTTGTTTTTCCGAGGACCCAAAAAATGATAAGAATTCTTAACTTTAAGAACTTAATTAACTTAAAAAAGAATTTTTTATTGGATAACTTTGAATAGATATTTCTGACACAAAAAATGTAGGTGTTTTCTAATAAGAAACAATCAAAACTACCCCATGTAGATGTTTTTTAAGTTATAAAACTTAGTTTTAATTTTTAAACAAAGAATTAATTAAGAAATTTCATTGTATTTTTCTAATATATACGAAGATATTTGAAAATTGGTATTGAAAAATTACCCATAAACATGCATTAAATGTTCCAATGGATTATATCATATTTTTTAAAAATATTTCAGTCATTTTTAAAATGCTTAAAAAATGACCACACAGCATTTTTTACAGTGCCAATATTGGAATCATGTTTCTCCAGGATGAAGCAATGAGAATCAGACTATTTCCACAGTTTTACAGAAAAGGTCCCATGGATCCATTTGGTTTACATTTGCAACCAGAACATCATTAAAACGTATGATTATGCAACTTTTGGGCGAACTTCTTGAAATTAAACAATACTATATGAAACCCATCAAATATAATCTAGATCAGAGAACACAGTGATAATTTCCAACCATCAACTTAAAACATTCCCGATTTGTTTCACTTTTACGTTCATGTACGTCACACCTGTACCCTCAACATGGTCATCTATAGCTCTAGAAACATCTCGTCTGTGAAAGACAAATATTCTAGAAGATTTCCAGACAATAGGAAACTCCAGGGAAATAAAAACACCGTAAATCTACCCGAGAAGCCACCTTGAGACAGGGTTCGATCAATAAACGAAGGTAGTACAAGGCAATATTATGCAGTTTTTTTTAAGAGAGAGAAAGCAATGAATGTGTTTTGTGCGCTGTAGCTCAAAAACAGCGATACACATGACGTCAGAAGCGACTTGATACACGCATAAAGAGAGCATATTGTGGGAGAGGAAAGTCAGCTTTTTTTTGTTTCACGTGACGAGGATGGTGATTGTCTTTGGCTAAGAGAAACTGATCTTTTCATCTTGCTTTAAAAACATTCTATATAATAAATAGATAGTATAGGAAAAAAGCGGGAAAGGTATTTGTAAAGAAACAATACACTAAAGGTCGTTTCTGATGAGAATCTATAAGTGACGTCTGTGTTGGGTTCGCTTACTGAGAGGTTTGAAACACCAAAAATTAATATTCATTTTGTAGCTGAGTTGCTTCTTTTTATGCCATACGCCAATGGGTATTATTATATTATTAAATTTAATTTATAGATGATACATGTTATAATAAAGGGGAATTAACAGCAAAAAAGGACCCAGTGCATCGAGATTTTAAAAAATGTACGTTTTGTGTTATCGTATATGCCCTTCCTACATGTACAATCCAAAAGGTATAGAAAATAAATAAGTAAAATATTATCATTCATGAAAATTTATGTAACTCCTACCTTGAAAATAAAATAAACCAGCTAACATTTTAACAAGACAGAATTGAAGAAGTTATATATAATTCCAAAGCAAAGAGCGAAAGGCGATATTCTAAGACACTAATGTTCAAACACAATTAGGACAAGAGAACAGGAAACATCTTTTAATGCCGGTTTTTTGAATTTTAAAGTATCTTTTTATATTTTTTCCAATGCCATGATTTTAATACGAAATAAGAATACAAGATAAAGCAAAATGATTAACCTAAATAATAAAACAAAGTTTTATCGAAATGAGCACATGTGAAAATGTCAAAGTGGAAAAACAGGGACTATCTACATCTACAATTTAAACTTTGAATCCATAAGTCCAAGTATCATTTCGATTAAAGAAGACTTTTTATCAGATTAAAAGGCCAGCTAACATAAATCCTACTTGTGTTACTAGAACTACTAAGTAGCGAATTTTAAGTTTTAAGATTGTTTTACACTTTAAATTTGCATATTTTGCGAAATCTATAACAAAAGTATTCTTTTCACAGAAAAATTTCATCTGAAACCTATAACCCTGATTAAAATTAAAATATCTATGGAGGAAAAATCCCTTTTCTGAAAGAAGAAAGTTCCTAGCACGAATAGCTGATAAGGGTTTCAAAAGTCTGCATTAAAAAGACAGTCTGTGAATCTGCAATATGGACTCGCGTGGAAAATAAAAGAAGTGTCATACAAAAAAAGATTTACAAGCACTTACGCAACACCGTCGGGAAACAAAAGAAAGTACAGTGACAGACTGCATAGCACAGGAATGCGTATCAGCTTTAGTGTCAAAAAATGGTTTCGAAACAGACACGAGACTTGTCAAGCTAGGTAGAGGTTTGTTTTCTTTTTGCGATAAAACATATAAACGCTAATGTGGCGATTTGATTTACTTCCTCGCTATGAAATTATTAGATAAAATGAAAAGACCTTGGAAAAACCATTCAAGAAAAAGGATTTGTGTATAATACACAAAAGAAATATGGTATGTAATTGGTATATAATAAGAAATATGGTATGTAATATGGTATGTAATTTTTAAAACTTTTAATTTAAGATAAAACAAACTGGAAGTTTAAAAAATAAAGTAACTTTTAAATTGAAATATTATAACTTAGTTATGCTCAAGGAACCCCCGCAGTGTTGTCAAACGTTTATACGAAAAAGTCGCGGATTTGAAATTTTTGGAGCCCAAACTTTATATTATTTGTAACACTGTTGGCAACACTTTTAACAATGGTAATGAACTGTTATTATTATATAAACTAATAATCTAGAACTTCAAAAATATTCGAATTTTTTTAACATTAATTCAACAAGAATAAAACTAATTTCCTAAATATTCTTTCATAAAATCAACCTTTTACAATAAAATATCATAGAATTATTCAACCTTTTATTAGCTAGATATCACTGTTAATCTAAAAACGAATTAGTTGGAATTAATTTCCTAAGTTGCTATTTGAAAAAAAAACCATACAGAACTTAAATATTTAATTTATATTAAAAACTTTATAACAATATGTTCAATACATGGTTTATAAATACATATAGCATGGCTTAGGTTCACACTACTTATTCGGAGCTATATTTTACTGACTCAACTAATTTACCAAATTTCTTGTTCGATATCAAAGAACTTCGAAAGTTTTGTAGTACTTACTCCACTTTCCCATGATGTAATCCATGACGGGATAATTACCTTACAACAATAGAAGTGTGCATTTGTAAATATTATGCAGTTTTTTTTCCAAGACCCAAAAGTCGCGGATTAAAAATGTTGCCGCCTCCTTTTCAAGAAGAAAGTTTTCCGCCGCCCCAATTGCACTTATATTTTATAGAATTTTATGTAATATAAAAAGACCATTCATTTTTGTAATAAAAATACTAATTTATAACCAAACAAAATAAAAAACAAATAAATAAAATAAAAGCTATTTATGGATAACATTCAAAAGTTAAGTTTTCAATGCACATTAAAACTTAATTTGAAATTATTTGGTTATAATTCTACCTTTTATAAGACCCTTCCTTTTTAAAAGCTTTGATTTAAAAATAATTCTTTACCTAATTCTAAATTAACTAAAATCTTTGTCTACGTCCAAAGGAAATTTAGTAAACCCTTCTGAAAATTTCCTGTATTCATCTTAAAGTACTATTATCATAAGCCATACTACCATTAAAAGAAGCCCAATCTAGAAACCCCCATCCCTGTAAATAAAATAGATAAAAAAATTATCCAATATTTATGTTATTAAAGTATCAAGTTATTATTAAAAACTGTTTTGTATTTGTGATTTTTTTACTTACAACTCTCATCTTGCAGAAGGAAATGAAAGAAAATATAATTTGGTGCTGCCATCTACAGCGCATCAGGCGAAATACTACGATAAGGTAAAGGTCGATTTTCCTTCTTTGAAGATATTTTATTTAAATTTAAAATCAAATTTATTTTATTTTACCGGCTAATTCTTTCTAATTTTAAAAGAATCAATGCCTATATAATGTAAATTAAAAAGTGTCACCCTAAAATTTGAATCAAATGTAGAAAAACCCACAGATGGCGCTACGAAAGTATAAGTTTCTAATTTTTAAAGTTTTAAGTTATTAATCACGATTTTTTTACGTTGTAGTAGAACACATATTTCGGATTTTAAACAAAACATCATAGAAATTTCTTTTTAAATCATTATATTTTACGCAAAACTTTTAACTGAATTAATCTGAAAATATAAGTTATACATAAAAGTAAATTATAAGCTATAAATGAAACACAAAAAATATTTCTATTTTCCTGGAGTAAATATTGAATAATTCAATTTTAGTTAATTTAAATATTTTATTTGAAGGAAATCTCCAAATAACAACAAGCAAAAAATGTTGAATAAATACTAATTCTAATTACATTAGAAGAAACATAATAAAAACTAAACTAAACTTACGGAGGAAGAGAAGACCTGTTTCACTTACCTAAAACAAAAAATGAAATCATTAAAATTACAGAAGAACGCACAAAAATAATATTACAATTTCTTAAATAGTAAACAATACATCAAACAAGGAATAAATAAGACCTTAAAAACTAGATGGCGCTTATCTCGTTCTTGAAGTTTTTTAAGTTATCTCTCTATATTAAAAAAAAGTTACTGTCACCGCCGCCGCCGCCGCTGCCGCTGTTTCAGAAAATTTAATTTTTCAACTCTTTGAACTCTCATATCGCAAAAACTACTTGATAGAAATTTATGAAATTTGAAATGTTTGTAAAGGAATATTTTGGCCACATTTTAGAACAAAAAGCTAACTGATGTGATAATTAGTTCTGGGGTATTTTTAAGGTCAAAGTTGAAGTTTTTCTTTTTTCGCCGCGTAATCCAGTTCAGCGAAATCTATTAGCAGCAGAACTATGATTTTTTGCAGCCTAATACTCTGAAGTATGAAGATGTGCACTACGTCGCCCTTTTTTTGAATTTCGAATTTGGTTTAGAGTAATTAATTTTTTAATTTTCGAAATTTTTGACACTTTTTCGTTTTTTTCTATCTAAAATGAAAACTATTCACGGTATCAATATGATTTTTTAAACACTTATAGTCTTATTTTTTAGAAAGAGATTGGCATTTAATTCTTTAAAAAATTTTAATTAGTTTTGGAATTATTAAGCATCAAAGTTTCATTTTTTTCATAGTTTTAGTAGGTCTTTATCAGACGTGTTTAATGTTTTTAATTTTATATTTGCCTGTTCACTAGATTGTCGCGAGCACGGATATTTAAATTTAAAAGTTTTGAGGTGCACATTTTTGCTCTAACTTTGCTAGCGATATAATATAGACTTGGTTAATGATCTTTTAAAGATACTCCGATATTTTTTGAACTACTAGAGCAGCGGTTCTCAAACTGTGCTCCGCGGAGCCCTTAGGGCTCCGCCAAGCATTTCCAGGGGCTCCGCGAAGAAATTTGAAATAAATACGATGATAATTTCTAATTTGCATTGCTCTGAAATGTTATATAAATAACTTACTGCTAGGTGTTTCTTGTTAACTTACTTTGGCTCCTTCCTACCCTAGTTCATAGAGCTCTAAAATCACCCTTAAATTTAAAGGGATTTGGGGTGGAGCCTCCAATAAGTGAGCTCTATTGATTATAGTTTTTTTCTGGTTTTTGTCTTTTTGAATTTACCAAAACAAGTTAAAACCCTGTTTTTAGGGTCAAATTTCCAAAAATTTTCTGGGTGAGGAACTCCCGGGATGGGACGATTCGGCGCTGGCCGTTTGGGCGCCGGCCCGTTTCGGCACCAAATTTTTCTTCTTCTAATTTTTAGAATAATTATGAAAGTTCTATTTACTTTCATTTTATTTCTGCCGCTGAAACGGCCGCGCCTAACAGCAGCACACTGAGGAACCCCACTCCCCCACCTCGCAAAGTTATTACTCAGCACCTTTTTTTATTAAGTTCAGCAAAATCATAATCCTACTTAAAAATTTATGTCCAAAATTCGGAGTAGATGTACCGTACCAATTGAAAACCTGTTTTTAGTAGAGTCAAATTTCCAACCCCCCCCTTTATAGCAGCATTTGGAACTTAATTACTCAAAAACGTTTCTTATATTAAGATGCAAATTCTACCAAAAAATGTATAAAAAGCTACATTGATCCTATGGCATGGGAGGGGATGGGGAATGATTGTGGGCCCCTGTTTAAATAAATTTCCATATGTACCTCTGAGGTATGGTCTAGCAGCCCCCCAAAACAGCTCTCGATTACAAAAGATGAAGTAACTTTTAGGAAAACAAAATTTACAGATGTACAGATTTCTGTATGAATCCTTTGATCATGCATCTCGGGCATAATTATTCCATATAATATAGAATTCTTTAATATTCAGAAATTTAAAACAAAGATTTACATTGCATCCAATGATAAAATGTAATTGGTTAACAAAATATTCCATACATCCCGGGGTGTATATAGGAGAGGCGAGGGGGCACTGCCTCCCCCCCATAAATTCGGACTACATAAAACAAAACAAGTTAAAACCACTTTATTTAGGGTCAAATTTCCGAAATTCTTCTGGGGGAGGACCCCCGAAACCCCCTATTGTACTTGAAATTTTATTATTGTCGGTTTTTATAATAAGCTCATTAAAATTAAAATTCTACCTGAAAATGAATGTCCAAAATTTGGACAATGATGTACCTAAAACGAGTTAAAAAACTGTCTTTAAGGATCACACTTCACAAAATCTTCTGGGGAGGAAGGACCCCCAGACCCTTCTATTGTACTTGGATCTTAATTCGTCACAATTTTTCTTACAAATAAACTATCTTGGATGCAAATTATACCTAAAAATGTTTTTAAAAGCTACGTCAAACTGTTAAATTTGCATGGGAGGGGCTGAGGAATAATTTTGGTCCCCTCCCGAAATAAATTTCTATATACACTACTGCCTTTATGCTTTAATTTCTAGAAGCAATGGTTTTTATGTAATTTGCTTTTTGTACTTTAAAAATTTATTTCGGAAAAGGGCTCCGCGGGGAATTTGTCTCTTGAAAAGGGCTCCGTGACATAAAAAGTTTGAGAACCCCTGTACTAGAGAAATAAATAATTTAGCTTTCTTGAGTGCTATTTGTGCCGACGAAAGGAAGAGGATTTTCGGGAAGTTTTTTTTACTCTAATGCTAAAGATCGATTGCAGATAATACAGATCGCTTCGCGATCTGTAAAGAGCTGCATAGCAGTTACGGGGGTTGGTGAGCGTAAGCGAATAGGGGGCGGTAGCCCCCTATCCATTAAATTATTGATAATTTAAAAAGGAATGTATCAGAAAGAGTTTTATTTTGATATTTTCGTGGTAATGATCCAAATCAAATTATTGAAAAGTTTGAGAGATAAAAAGTTTCGATATTAAATGATCATTAATACTCTGTTCATTTAAAATTAGCGCCTGAGACGTAATGTATTAAAAGCAGTTATTATTCTAATTATCGTCGACAAAATTTTCTTCTACAATGACAAGGCAGCCTAAGCAGAAGTAGTTAAAATACTGTAGAAAAAATCGGTCACTGAAGTTGTCTGATAAGCGTTATTAAGCATTATTGAGCGTTTTTGATCCTGTTGCAGGCGCCTATTCTAAATGAACAGATTATAAGCAGACAAGTTCCAGGTTGTACTGGATAGTTGAGATGAAACAAGCGATCTCTGCTCACTAAGATCGCGAAGCGATCTTCAAAGAACTGCGAAGCAGTTCCGGGGGTTGGTGAGCGATAGCGAGCAGGGGGCAGAGCCCCCTAGTACAGGAAAAAAAACTTAACTATTCACTGGAAGTAAGGCACTTGTGCAAATTTGATTTGAAAAGATAAAGTAATCGACGTTTAAAAACTCAAGATTTAACCTTTTAGAAAAATGCTTGTCTTTAATATTTTCTAAAAAAAAAAAGTATTAAATATAACTCAAAAAATGTCATTAGTTTTTTTAACATCAATAAAAAAAATTTTTAATAAGGTTTACAGAATTTTTTGAGGATTTTATTATTCCAAATATTGAAAAAGAACAAAGTAAAATTACTTAAAATCTTTTGAAACACGTCTTTTAATTAAGATATAAATTTAAAAATAATATTCAATTTACTTTACTTTTAGATATTGGCTCACATAAAAGGGTTAAATTCAAGAAATAAGCAATAAATAAGAATGAAATCACCCAAATTAAAAAGCATAATGTATTTTTCAATTAAAACATTTAAAATATGAATTAAACGTAAAAATTGAGAGAAAATTTTTAAAGTTTTCTGCATAAAAATATCTCTATATTAAAAAAAAGTTACTGTCACCGCCGCCGCCGCTGCCGCTGTTTCAGAAAATTTAATTTTTCAACTCTTTGAACTCTCATATCGCAAAAACTAATTGATAGAAATTTATGAAATTTGAAATGTTTGTAGAGGAATATTTGGGGCACATTCTCGAACAAAAAACTAACTGATGTGATAATTATTACTGGGGTATTTTTAAGGTCAAAGTTGAAGTTTTTCTTTTTTAGCCGCGTAATCCAGTTCAGCGAAATCTATTAGTAGCAGAACTATGTTTTTTTGCAGCCTAATACTCTGAAGTATGAAGATGTGCACTACGTCGCCCTTTTTTCGAATTTCGAATTAGGTTTAGAGTAATTAATTTTTTAATTTTCGAAGTTTTTGACACTTTTTCGTTTTTTTCTATCTAAAATGAAAACTAATCACGGTATCAATATGATTTTTTAAACACTTATATTCTTATTTTTTAGAAAGAGATTGACGTTGAATTCTTTAAAAAATTCTAATTAGTTTTGGAATTATTAAGCATCAAAGTTTCATTTTTTTCATAGTTTTAGTAGGTCTTTATCAGACGTGTTTAATGTTTTTAAATTTTATATTTGCCTGTTCACTAGATTGTCGCGAGCACGGATATTTAAATTTAAAAGTTTTGAGGTGCACATTTTTGCTCTAAGTTTGCTAGCGATATAGTATAGACTTGGTTAATAATTATAATCTTTTAAAGATACTACGATATTTTTTGAACTACTAGAGAAATAAATAATTTAGCTTTTTTGAGTGTAATTTGTGCCGATGGAAGGAAGAGGATTTTCGGGAAGTTTGTTTTACTCTGCTAAAGATCGATTGCAGATATTACTGATCGCTTCGCGATCTGTAAAGAGCTGCATAGCAGTTACGGGGGTTGGTGAGCGTAAGCGAGCTGGGGGCGGTAGCCCCCTATCCATTAAATTATTGATAATTTAAAAAGGAATATTTCAGTAATAGTTTTATTTTGATATTTTCCAGGTAATGATCCGAATTAAATTATTGAAAGGTTTGAGAGATAAAAAGTTTCGATATTAAATGATCATTAACTATACTCTGTTCATTTAGAATTAGCACCTGAGACGTAATGTATCAGAAGAAATTATTCTAATTATCGTCGAAAAAATTTTCATCTGCAATGACAAGGCAGCCTAAGCAGAAGTAGTTAAAATACTGTAAAAAATCGATCACTGGAGTTGTCTGATGAGCGTTATTAAGCATTATTGAGCGTTTTTGATCCTGTTTCAGGCGCCTATTCTAAATGAACAGACTATAAGCAGACAAGTTCCAGGTTGTACTGGATGGTTGAGATGAAACAAGCGAGCTCTGCTCGCTAAGATCGCGAAGCGAACTTCAAAGAACTGCGAAGCAGTTCCGGGGGTTGGTGAGCGATAGCGAGCAGGGGGCAGAGCCCCCTAGTATTTAAAAACATTGCAACAAAACACAGAAATAATAAATCATAAAACATCTCGGAAGAAAACTAGCAAAAATCAAAGTTAGATTAAAACTAACAGAATAAAAAGAAACTGATTTGAGGATAACACTTAACTCTCGGGTTTTTTCATCAAGATTTTAAATAAATTTGATAGTTTAATATTAAATTCATTAAAATGCAACAATATAAGGAATTTTTTATATTACTTAATTAGAAAGGGTCTTTATATCAAGTTCAGCAGTTATGGTACAAAATTTGGAATTAAGAATTTACAATGAAACTTTAATAATGACATTAATTTTGTTAAACAATAGATTTAAAAACTGATTTGTCAAAATCTTAATTCAAAGAATTCTGGTTTCAAATTTAATATTTTTAATACAAAAATAAATTAAAAACTATCAAATAAAGTGAATAACACTTCTGTCATTATCATCCTAAACAGTAAAAATAATGAACAACGAAATTAAACTTGACAGACGAAACACTCGTCCGAATTCAACTGAAATACCATTTGTCCAATAAGGCAGAGCAGTGTTTCAAAAAGAAAATTGGTTCACCACGATTTGTGGAATATAAGTCAAGATACAATAAGGGTCTGGGGAGTTGTCAAATTATTCGCTAGACATAATTACACACGTTTGCGTTCCTTGTCAAGCTGACAGGTAAATGTGGCTGCGCAAATCGATTAATTCGATTTGACGAGATTTTTTTTGGAGTAATTGTTACGTTCTGACTGAGGGTAATGGGAAGAAACCGTTTTCATGTGATGAGAGAATGTTGGTTGTTACAGTTAAGGAAGACGGTGACGGTTTTACCAAATTGAAATAAAAGGTTTAGGAGGTTAATAAAAATATATTTAGCCAGGAAATAGGTTTTAAAAAACCGGGGAAAAATAGTACAATGGATTCAACTATACCGAGAAAATTTAATGTGCTAAAATGCTACGAAAAAATTTGAATGGAAAACCACTTTAACTTTTTGGTGTTCGAAATGACTAGAATTCTCTTCCTTAATAGACGGGAGCCATAAAACTGATGTGCTGAATATGTAAAAAGGGTTGAGCATGGACGTATTTATTCTTGACAGAAGTAGACCATTCATACACAGTAAATTCAGTCGGAAATAACTCAGTGCTGAAAAACTGTTCAAATGACTCTGAGCATAACACATGAAATATCTATAAAACTGTATTCAGATGCCAATCTATCAAATACCGAAGTTTATTTTGTTTTCCTACATTTTCGTAGGAAACGGGAATCAGATGTAACCTACGTGATCCAGTCTGGCGTTAACCCAGTAACCCGGAGATCCACACAACAATGGTCGAGCGAGCAAAGGTTCTTCAAATATGTGTTAGTGCTAAGTTAAGCTAAAAACCCAAATCTAGGAAGTGGGAATGCACCAGCATAGCTGGAGGCCGACACTAGCATACAAATATCCATCCCCAACAGGAAGCGTTCTCTTAAGCTTTCGTAAATGGTTTTTACATTCCGTTTTTCGAGGCAGGAATTTAAATTCAATGCGGGAAATACTAGGAGATATAAAAGATCCACCACTGAAGTATCCTTCAGCATGAATATATTCGTTGCGTTGGACAAGTTTCCCTTTCAGGAGTTTCCCTGCGTTGGTGGCCCTTCCCAGAGGGAAGTAAACGGGTATTATTGTTATTGTCTGCTTGGGTTTGTGGAAAGTGAAAAAAAAATTGGGATGCATGCGAAATGGAGATTACATGGTGGTAGATGAAAGAGGAGAAAGTTTTCCTGGTTTCGTTATATTCGTCTCCCCGTGATAACGTTTTATTCGTGATGCTGTGTACTCACGTTTTAATACAACGTTTCTGTTTTTAAAAAAAAGTAAGTTGTCCGGGAATATGTGCGGTTGTAAAGGAATGACATGACTCAACAAATAAATGGAATCGTGCGTGAGAGAATGTAACTGACTTATAAACGTGGCCTGTATCATAAAAAAAGTTATATTATTTTCATGAAGAGCATCTGAATTACTAATTCTAAACTTTAATTTTATAATAGCGTTTTTAAACTTTATAAAAAATGTGATAACTATGTTGCATTAACCCGATTTCTCAACATCAATAAATATCCTTAATTTAAAAACGTTTATGAAATAAGTTTTACGAAAATGTTTCAAAGTAAAAACAAAGTTAGACTGTCTCTTAATACGTTTAACTATAATTGGGAAAATAAAAAAAACTAATTCATAATATATCATCAAATGACTGAATAAAAATAAGGAATATGACTAACTGTGTTACTACAAAGGTTTGGGATATTATAACTAGTCGACAAGTATAATTTGGAAGATCCTAAAAAATTTTACTCAAGACTGCATAAAAGAAACTCCAGTATATTAATTACAATAAATATACCACCCACAAGTACAGTACTGTCAAGAGAAGGCAACGAATTAAACGTAAAATCAATTTCATTTTAAAAACCTTTTCCACACTTCTATAGATCACCTTTTCTTTATTAATTCCTCGGGTCATTTCGGAAAACCTTTCTGAGTTCTAAGCACACCGAGTCACTGAAGCGGTACTAATATCGGTCCTCAAATTGATAGCGACATCAGCGAGATTATCCCTGCAGAAGGGACCGTTATCTTAACGGTTGCGAAATTAAGTTCTACGACCATATTTTCCCACAGCATTCGACTCAAGCACGCAATGTGTGCTTGTATATAATCAGCACTTTTTTGTTTGCTCAAACAAATGAGCCTTCAACAAGCGCTGGAGATGTTCGCTGCTAGTACCACTTGGTGGAAGTTGGTCAGATGCGGCAGTTACAACATATGTAGGGGAGATGGGTGATGACCTAACGCGCACGGAGGCTTGTTGTCGAGATTTGCAAACAAAGGGATTTTTGATTTAATGTTACTTTCGCACGAAAGTTGTAACGTGGACAGTTTGATTTCAATTGTATGAGGATGGCTCTCCGTTGGGTTGTGCAGTGCCGGGTGTTATTGAAAATTATGATAGGTCAAGACTAACATGTTTGAAAAGGAGAATATTAAATTCAGGATCAGGTCATGAGGAAAAACGTTACGGCATTGTGTTCAGATCTTTAATGTGACACATTTTATTTTGCACTAAAGTACAGTTCCTTAAATTTTTAATTGATGCCATTGTTTATTTTTAATTGAGCTGAATTCTATATCATGATGAAATATTAAACAAAAAGTTTTCATCGTTGGTTTAAAAAAACGTTTGGGGCAAGGCTTTGGTTTTCCTGTACATTTTCATGCTCATAAAAGGGATTTAAAAAAATTAATCATAAAAATTATCAGACTTTATAAATAAGTTTAAAAATTGGTAATATATATTCCACTAATACGTTTAGGTATTGATTACTTTTACCACCTAAATAATGGTGATATTTTAGAAGTTTACGCATATTTACAAATCTGTTGAATATATTAGAGTAGACTTGATGCATTATTATTTACAAAAACAATTACTCATGAGTACAGTAAATAGGAATTTCGATTTACTCCATCAAAACAAAAAAGTTTCATTAATAAAATGGTAACATTATAAAAGAATGCCAAACTACTTCCCTTGGTTTGTTGAATCCTAGGAAAAATATCCCTAATAAATTTTTTATCAGCACGGAATGTGTATTTTGCCTCCAAATTCTAAATACAAGTCCATTTAATATTAATATATTTGTTACACAAAAACGAGTAATACGAAAAAAGCATTTAGTGCTATTTCCTAGCCGATTATCAGTAAATCAGCGTTACTTGCAATCGAAACGAAATATTTAACCTCCGAATTCACACCTAAAATCGCCTAATTGGGGTTGTTAGGAGGGTGCCTCGACTCAACGCAGCAGGTGGGAGGAAATAAATCAGAATTCTCTGTGAGATACCTGACAGTTCCTAATTACCACTGTGTAGGAGAGGGGAAGAACTGCAATTAGCCAGTTCCTACACGAAGTTCTGTGGGCCAACACGTGTGGGAAAAGCGCATTCCGAATGCAACATCAGCCTTTCCAACCTCATATTCCAACCCTTTCCCTTTTACAGAGACGCGTCTCAAGAGGAGTTGCTGCTCACGTATGGTGTTGTGTTTGCTATATGGCATGGAAGCAACGGCTATGTTAATTTTTCGCCGTCTCAAAAGAAAGTTCATAGTCGTTATGTGATTGGGGCTGTGACTCACGGTGGTGTAATTAGACGTTTTCCCGATCGGAATTGAAGTGTTGTGGGTTGGGAGTGATGGATGTGAAGGGAAAGTGAGGTTAATGAATGTTAAATTTGAAATAAGTTGAAATTTTATGCGATCTTTTATTATTAGTTCAATTTCCAAGCATCAAGTCTGAGATGTTGTCATTCAATGTCTATAAAAATAGCTAATTGAAATATTTAGAAGAGGAGTTTTAAAAAAAAGGTTGAATGCGTCAGAAATTTAAGGTTCACGACCTTTTTAACCCACGAGAAAATTAATCGTAAAGTACCTCATGGAGAAAAGGCATTAGTTTTTACTAACTTCATTTCAAAATTTATTCCCCCCCCTGATTTTTAAAACATTTTAAGAGAAGATTGCATTAAACAAAAACTAGTTAAAAATTAGTTGGTAAAATTAGTTGAAACTAGATTGCAGATTTAAACGTTAAACATTAAGAGGAGATAGCATAAAAGAGGAGATTGTGAAATATGATATATTTAATTATCCGGTACTTTAAAGAGTGGCACTATTCTGTTAGAGGTTACTCATGGCTACGAATTTAAGTTCAAGGACTTCAAACGTGGGGTGGGTACTTACTAATGGCGCTCCAGTACAAATGTTTTGTTGTAACAAAATTAAAAATTAAAAATGGTCAAAATGCTGTTAGAACTAGTAATAGTAATTCATTTCCAATATTTTCAGTTTAAAAGATTCATAACAGTATCAGTTTGCCTATTGATATTTATAAGCAAGTATGTTAATTTTAAGCTCGAATATTACTCCGACTTTCGAGAGGAAATTAGGGATACGCAAATAATTGCATATTTAGAACAAAATACTACAAAAAATAGCAAGATCTCTTCAAAGAAAGGTCTATGGGCCTACAAATACGCAGCAGAATCTGTGGAGATACGGTCCGATAGCAGTACATTAGCATCCGAACAAAGTCAAGGTCTCAGTGACTGTCCACATAAGATACAGCGCTTCGATAAGAGCGGATCCCCAGCACGCCTTTTGTGCCATAAACTCCGCATTTAATTGTGCCGCACGGAGCGGGAGATGCCACCGTCCGATAACAACAGAGAAGCCAAACTAAATTACGCCGGGATACGGTCGAACCCTTTACCCAACGCGGCAAAACGGAGAATTTTTTGATGGATATACTGTGTTTACCGGGCTATTTGGCGTGCATTACCGACTGTCCGATACATCAAAGGCAGGATAAAGGGAAGCGAAAGATTCTATCTATATGTGATAGTATAATAATAATGAGGAATGCGGCCTTGGCCGGAGAGGTCCGTGGGCAAGAAAAAGAGAATTAATTGGCAAGAGGTGATAAGGGAGATATGGAGAGAAGAATATAGGGAATCAATGTATAACAATGAAAACATGCGTAGGATACGGTGATAAACTGTGAGGCTGTGTGGTGAAGGTTGTGGAAATTTTTTTACGCATCTGGGTCATTGGGAGAGAGGTATTGGAATGCGTAGTTGTTGTTTCCAGTGTGAATTCATTCTGAGAATGGTGAAGGTAGATTTTATCTAATAGGATCAAGTTCAGATTTTTAAGGCGATTCGATTGATCTTGGGAGAACCCATATAATGTCGCCCACGATGGGATATTTGCATGCAATTGGTATGGGATCGGATAGAACATGGAAGAAACCATGAATTAATCTACGATTGATATGTATCATAAAAACTTTGGAATTTATCATGTTAGGTTAGGATTAAAAGTAGTTTTTTATCTTCTTAAGGAGCTGATACATCTATTATCTTTAGAGGGATAAATAACCAATTGAAAAGTAAAAGTAAAGGACAAAGGATTATCCTTAACATACATGTACACAAATTTAAGTATACTGTTTTTAATTTTTATCTTTTAAAGCATATAACAGCTATGGGAGGATATAATTAAATTTTGATTTTAAGTCATCGTACTGCTAATACCATCAGAAAGAGAGACCCTTACTAGCTAATGAAGACTAAGTTTCCGTAACTTTTATTTTTTATCAACGAAAGTAGAAAAATAATCTGGTAATAATCTTAGTAATTAATTCATAAGTTAATTACTTTAACATATAGTGATTTCATAAATTATAAAAATATAAAGATTGTATAACACATAAACTCCCATTTGAAATATAAAACATTTTCATCACCAAATTTATTTATCAGAAGTGCATTCTATATACGACGTTGTTTTCTAAAAACATTTATCACTTACCATAGTATAATTAACAACTTTAAAGAAAACCTGTCAGACATTTATAAGCTCCCAGTGAGTGTTTCATAATTTCCCCTCAGAAATATTAATAACAAAACGAACAAAATACTAAACCTAAAAAAGAAATAACGATATTGAGACTACTTATAACATGTTAATCTTTTGGATAACAAGCCAAAAACATTTTTCCTGAAACCACTATCAAAGCAAATTCTTCTCAAACAGCAAAGAACTACTTTTTGAGACTTTCAGGAACAAAAGCATTTTGTTCTTCGGCATATATGGCCCGAAAGCATGTCATGAGTTTAAAGCGGATTTGCATGATAAAAGGGTGTAAAGGGCTGCGCCGACTAATTAGTTGTCAGCTCAAATATCCTACAACAGGTGTTTGCTATATTGAGAGGACATTTTAATTTAGGGAGTTTTCTCGTATAGGAAACCTTTTAATAATGAGTGGGTGGAAATTTTAAGTTGAACTAAGTAAGGAAAATGAAACATGGGGTTAGAAAGTGTTCTAAAGGACGGGGAAGTATGTTAATAGTATGCAATATAATTATTTATAATGGTAAAATTGAGCTACTACATTTGTTTTATGTATTTCAAGAAACCTTGAAAAAGTATCTACTCCGATTCGTATCAAGTACGGTGAATCGATTTTTAATTTAAGGCACTACGTTACGTAATATGTAATGAAAACTGAAAAAAAAAAGCTTAAATTTATCACAGTCGAATTTTGGAAATCTAATCTTAATCTTTGAAACAAACTCCGCATACTTTTGAGGGAAAGAATAAGAGAAATAACAGAAAGAAATAATAGAAAGAATAATAGAACCATAAAGAATTACACATATAAGGACTGAAAGTTATTTAAATAAAACATTGCATAGAAATGTCATGATATCTATGAATATCGACTAAAACCAAGGGTGAGCGGTTATATAAGTAATTTAAGTTTTACTATAAATTGAGCATAAAAACTACTGGACAAATATCAATTTGGTAACATGTGTGGTAATCATTTCCTGGTTTTATAGGAGGTCATCACTGGCTATATCTTTTGCAAATTTATAATAAGTATTAAAATTTATACTAAGTTTGGTTGAGAGAGAAATAAGCTTTGATTTTGGAAGTTTACATACAGCAAAGATTATGGCTTCAATATCTCTTTGCCTTTTCTATTATTATTGCCGACGTACTGGCCTAGTGGTTAGATCACCTGACAGCGAAGCCGTACGTCTGGGGTTCGAATCCCCGTTTGGCATGGATGTTAGTGTGACTGTTCTTGTGTGTATGTGATGGATTCACCTATACGGATTGTATGATCTTTAGGTGAATTTGTGAAATTAAAAAATTAAAAAAATTTAATAATTAATAATTATTATGTAGGCAAATATCATTTTTTCAGTTAAAAAAATAATTTGATAGACCTCTGAAGGTAACATATTACTCTCCTACAGGTGTCTGCATTTAAACTTCGAACTGAATCCCAAATAAAATTCAATTATTGCAACCCATTAGTGAAATAAGGTAGTTTTTATCAACATAATGAAAGATAAACATAAAAAACACTACGGAAAAAGGTTAAAAACCGTTGCTCCCAATAAACTCGTGCCCCCTTCCGTTTTTCACCCGCAAACAAGGAACACCGCCCTGAACTCAAAACAACCTCCCCATAGCGAAACACAAGAACAGCACGTTCTTCAAAAATCACTACACCTAAAGTGGGAACTCCGAATATGCAAGAGAGCTTCCAGAGCTCGGTAGGCGGTCGAGGTGCCAGCAGAACCCAACCTTGAACCACGGAAATTTCCAAAAGCCTCCCCCGCTCGAAGAAAAGCAAGCGAGGGTATGACCTAAAAACAACGGGGTGGGACCGATGGTGGATGTTGTACTCCGGCTAAAATTACCCCGTTGAAGAAAACATAGGCGTTGCTGAGCTGTTGTAGTACGTTTAATCAGGTCGGTAATTGCTTAGGTGAAGAGGCTTCCGCGTTTGGATGGGGGAAGTGATAGGATCTGGGATGGATTTAAGATGCATCTGGATGGTTATTATTCTGGTTCTCAGTGCTGAGTCAATGATACAAATTCATACTTTTGACAATTGGAAGATGGTGATAAATGGAACTGCAGTTCAACATCTTACTCGCCTTTCTCGGTTGAACGTTACCCAGGAGTTAGCCTCTTTCTTATGTTGATGGATTGTTTTGGTCAAATTTAAAAATAAGGTTTTGTTATATTATAATGAATTCCTTATCTCATGAAAAACATATTCATTACCATCAAAAAGGGGATAGATAGGGTTATGCTGAAATATAACAAATACAAATTGAGTCGACCGACCGCAGGCAAGCGCCCAACAAGGTCGGTCCGGTCCATTCAACTCAGACCACCCGATTCCCAGTATCTGTCAATTTTATTCTTGAATTCGTTTACCCCACTTGAGTTGATAATCGTTTCAGGTAACCCATTCCATCTGTCCACTACCCTGTAAAAAATAATGCTTCCTACAATCCCGATTAAAATTTGCCTTTTTCAATTTGAAATCAATTGTTCAAATCAATTGTTCAAATTGAAATCCAGTCCCTCTGTGTCCCCATATATGCCAAATGTTTGTAAAAGCAGTTGTATTTATTTCCAACCGAGTCACGCATTTTTGAATTTGTAGTGCTGCCAAACAGAAGCCACCATCATGATATTATTTAATCAGATTTTTATTAGGATCAGTGATCTAAGAAAGCAAAATCTTGCTTGGGTTTTGTAGATACAAGTAGTGTAATCAGTTTATTAGTGAGAAATTTTGAAAGTTTCTTTTGAAAAGAAAGAAACTTTTCCCCCAATTTTAATTAAATTATAGTTGATATAGTCAACGAACAGTTTTCCTGAGTTATAGTAATAAGGTCCAAAGTATTGCTTTTACTTAAAAGAATAATAAATAGACCACTTGAAAATATTATTGATGATTAAAATTAAGTAAAATAATTTTTCGACATTTCTAAATACTATTAAAGTAAACAAGTATAAATAACACATTAATATTTTAAATTACACATTCTGCTTATTCATGTTATTGCCTTATATTGTAGCTTGATATACTACCATATCAAAGTGAATCTACATTTCAAAATCAGATCCACTTGATAAATAAATCACTGGACGAAAAATTTTAACTCAAGTGAATCACAAGAAAGCTTTTTCACTGTTGATCCAACAGTTCTGAATCCTTTAAATATGAACATAGATCTTCACGAAATTAAAGTTTGCCACTTGAAAATTCCATGAAATATTCTACTATGTGTTTTAAAAGCAAGAAAATACGTATCATGCTTAATAGGTAGATTAAATCAGGTGTTCAACTAATTAATTAAAAACTCCATGATTGACTGAAGATTTATAAAAAAAAAACAATTTAAGAGGAACAATATAAAGGAAATAATTGAAATCTTCAAAAGAAACCGTGTACTAAAAACCCCCATGGAAACACGTTTCTTTAAATAAAGTCACTAGACTGGAGAACTTTAATGCTATGAATGGATCGAAGATCTTCGAGAGGAGCTAAATATAGATTTTGGAGTCAATTTCGATCGGTCTGAATATTTACCATTCAGAACCATTGCGTGTTAAGTAGAAAAACATCGCAAAAGGTAATAGAATAAAGAGTTATTTTAAGCAGATGGGATTTAAATTTTAGGCGGCCCATTTCATACATTGAATGTAAAGGAGTATACTGCCGTCCTAAGTGAAAGTACACATAAACTAGTTTTCTTATAGATTCAGCTCTATTTCTTTCTTGGCACATTTTTTAATTTGCGAGAATGCATCTCGCTACTTCCTAAGCCTCTCGAAGGGTTGTTAAAACTATAAACAAAGCCCTTATAACTATCAGAATAGAAGGAAAACTAAAGTTGTTTTGTAAAATTAAAATTCCTATAAATTAAATAGAAAATATTATTTGACAGCAATATAATAGAGATTTAAACACATTGCTCTCTAATTTTAATTATATTAGAGTACTATAAAAGGAATATGCGAGTTGCTACAACAGCAGTTTTTCTTTGATGAAAGCTGCATCTCATTCCCTTGTCTTGTTTTTGAAGGCCTAATTGTCACTCTGTTTCAGGAATACATTTGTTAAAACATCAAACGCAACATTCAATTTTTTAAAAATTCCGAGTGAGTGTCTCCATAAATTTATAATTAAACCCTGTTTGCCAAAAAGATAAACAGACAGAGATATATACTCAGTTGAACGTCACAGCTGATAATAGAGGCTTTTTTGGGTGTAGCCAATATTTAATCTAAGAAGGAGGGTCTACCACCTAGAAAGGAAAATCCATCAAATACTTTTTGGCGAGATTTTTCTCAAAGTAAATCAGTCTGATATTGGCTTTTTGTGCCCTTTCGCTAAGGACCGCAGTATAGCGTTACAAATAATGTATTTTACGGTAAATGTAGTCAGGTATTGATAACTGAAAAATTTAACATCATGAGCAAGGTGAAACAATAGAATTAATGAAAAATGTAATGAAATGTTTCATTTATAGAAGAGTATAAAACATGAAGTTGGAGGAATATAAAGTTTGTATTTTGGTTAACAGATTGTTGCTATGAATATAAAATTTAAAAGTTGCCATAGAAAAACTGAGGATCACTATAACACCAATCCAGATAATATAAAAAATGTATACATGAAAGTAAATTTTTTTATCAAGACCGGTGAAGCACAGCAGTCATAAATCTAAAATGTTCACTGGGAGTTCGAAAGAATCAATTTCAACTCACGAAACCTAAATTTTACACAACAGTCCTTTTGTTGAGAATTAACAGAAATTAAAACTGACAAATGAACATCTGGAATCCGGAAATCAAAGACAATATCCACAATTACTGAGCAACAAAACAGTTATCTCAGCAGTGGAAAAGAAAACAGGAAAGCGGCATTTCGCACAATGCCGCATTGTGAGCCATCAAAAGCACAGCTTATCCATCTACAACTTCGATTTCACTTTCAACATTCCCGAAAAATGAATCCGATCTGATTAAGGGGTCCGAGAGGTTAAACGATGCCAGATACCCACCCGGGAATCGGGGACAAACACGAGAAAAGAGATTCAAAGAAAACAAAGGCAAATTTTTCGAAACGTGAGATTAATGATGACATGGAGAGAAAGATCATTTAGACAGAAAAGAGTTCGGACTGATTTCCGCAGCGTCCATTTGGAGAAAGAAAGGGGAAACAAACACAAAACATTAGAACAAAACAGTTTTTACTCTCTCTTCGAATCGGAGAATGGAACAAAAAGAAAAGTAACACTCGGCCGGCGATTTAAAATTTCTCTCGTTGAGGAAATGGCTCCAACTCGGCAGGGACAAAAGAAGTTTTTGAAGAGATTCCAAAGAATAGATGGCTTCTTTTCGGGTATCGGAATTCAGGCGCGAGCCGAGTCTAACTCTTCTTTTTTGAAGAGTGTAAGAAGTGAAGAAATGACTTTCATTCATTTAGTCAGAGATTCGCGAGTGTTGAGGAGAGATTAAAAATTCCCCCGAGAAATGTGAACCCTTTTTCTTCTTCTTTTTGAAAGGTTGACGTGGAAGTTATTATTCTCCTTGGCCGTGGAGTAGGTGGAGAAAAGAGGTTTGCAAGATTTTTAAACTCGTCTATTACAACTTGCAAAACTAAAGTTAGTTAAACCAGATGTTTGATAAAGTGCGAGTTCAGAGCTTTTAAAATAGTATTAATCGATTATTTTTCCTTAGAAAAAGTTATAAGGAGAGAATAATCTTAATATGCAGATGAATTTTTATTTAATCTTGGGAATAAAAACGTGTTTCCAAAGAGTTAATGTGAAATAATTAATGCAAAATGTTAGTAGTATTAACAATATAAATTTTTGGGTTATACTTTCTCTGACAGATTACCAAAAATGTAAATAGATATTAGAAATAGGAACAAAAAACGCTCGTTAATCTATAAACATACATGTTTTCTTTTATTATTTATTTAAAATGAATGTGGTATTTTTATAAACCAAAAAACTGACTCAAAATGGGTCACTTTTTAAAGAATAAGAATGTGACGCACTCTTACAAGAAAAAAAACTATAAGGTATTTTCTGACTTTAAAGTATAAAGTATTTTTTTAATTCTTACTTTTTTTACAGAAAAAAATTAGCATCAATAAGATATAAAATTTTATTTCTAAATCAGGTATGAAATATTTAGTTCTGATGCCTCAAGACCCCAAATTCTATACTATATTAATACTATAATTTCAAACAGCATATAAGACAAATATACTCACAAAAAAACAATAAAGAAGCTATTCGTTTATGACAACAGTTTGTCTGCACCATAAAGTACCTTGCTGGTTCAAGACATTAAAAGCGAAAAACAAGATTACAAGAAAATGACGAAAATCATAAAAAGAGGCAAGTAGTTTCAAGTTTACGAGAGTGAAGTAAGGTAATGGCGTAAAAATTTGGTAATAAATAGAGCCAGAATAGAGCAATACAGTTACACTTAATAAAATTAAAACACGTTTATACCGTGTATAAACCTTGGCCTCATAAAGAACACGAATAATAGTTAAACTTATTTCCCTCGTTTTAAGGATGAGTTATAAAGACTATCGCGTCCCTCCAAGGCAAAATATCCTTACTCCAAGGGTATAAATATTGACTTAAAAGGGATCACTTTCGAAAGAAATATGAGAATGGCGACCCATATTGCTGGACGGATTCCTTTATGTTGTTTTTCGAGATTTAACGGGTCCATTGCCTCAAACGCAACTCCAGAAACGACATTTAGTTTCCTTGTTTTCTTTTAACGGTAGTTGTTTTTATTTAGGTGGCTTTTTATCTCGGCTTTTTTTGTTTCCAACTTCTTTTGTCCACGGAACTTGCGAAAGTATCGTTCTGTCCCTTTTTCGAATCAAGTTCCTCCAATTGGGCAAAAAGGATTGCCGAAACGAGTCAAGATCAAGCGAAGAATAGGCAGGCACACAACGGAAACCTAATAACAAACACTCCAGCGGCACTTAAGATTTAAATGGCCAATTGACCCTCGGAGTAGCTTCTCTGTTGTGTATGTGGTGAATGCGAAAGCGAAATCCAGTGGCGAGCTTGGAGAAGCCTGGATGATCTGTAATATTTTGAGGAACGGATTTACGGTAACTGACGCGGGCATTTGGTTATCAAGTGTCACTTTAAAAAGATGGGTTCTTTTCCGAGCTCCGTGGACGACGTCATTTCCTTATTAGAGACAGTTGAAAAGATGGCATTGTTTATAGATGAGAGAAACGCACATTTCCTTCGATGGTATTGGTTTCTTTTCTTGAAACTTTGTCGGAGTTCTCATGATGTTTTTATGTAAATTATAAGGCACTTTATTCGAAATTTCTTGCTATTTTATTCATAGTGAATCAGAAGAATGGTAAGGGATCAATCAGGTCTTTTCGTATTGAGATAGTTAAGAGTGGCTAGAATAAAATCGTCTTACCAACAAGAAATTTTACTCACGATTTTCGTAGTTATATCCATGCACCCTTTTGATTGAAAAAATGAGGAATAGATGAATTGACAAAACCTGTACGAGTTTCAGTGCGTTATTAAATAATAATTATGATGTTGGAAAGGAGTTTAGATTTTCTTATGTCTTCAAATCAAATACCTTTATAGCAGTTTAAAAAAACTTTTCTACCAATTCTATAAAACGCGAATATTTATTGAGCTAATAGTTTCGTTGGGTCAAACGCAATAAATTTTCTATTTGAAAAAGGTTGTCTACATTTTAGTAGCTTTAATGGTTTTGATACATAGGGAATAGTACCTTAATAACTTAGCATTGTTTTCCACAACTGTCGAAAATTGTTTTCTTTTTCGAAAACTAGAAAATTTAAAAAGGTAAGTTTTAGTTCCAGGTGATTTTAGCACGCGAAAAATAAGTGAAGTAAAACAATCATAAGGGTGATTAAGTGCTTTATTAAACTTTTGAACAGATATAAAAATAATAAATAAATTTTTCCCACTAATCATTTAAACAAAATTGTAGACATTATTATAAGTGAACTTTAGGAGAGACAATATGTTAATTTTCTCCTTTGCATTTTAAACAACAAGCTTTGACAAACAACTCCCCATTATGGAAATAGGAAATACCAATCGAAACGAAAGGCAATTTAAAAAAAGAGGCCAATCGTTTCAAATAAATTAGTCTGCATCAATACCGAACAAAAGTCCATTTCCCGATTCCAGACTAAACGTCCGCCCGACTCCATCAAACCTTTCAATCCTGACCGCCCCAAAATGTCCACACAGAACTCAATAGAAATATATGGGACGGCGTAGGAAAGAAAGGGTTAATCTCTGCCTTCACAATGACGACAGCTCGGAGGTCGAACTTCATCAAAAAGCGTCGCATGGACTGAACTTCCGACAGCCACCCAATTCAGACGACCCTTGAATTTGTACATAATCCGCGGGTTAATCCCCTTCCGAAAACAAAACAGAACAGGACAAAGGAGGCGTGATCTACCGGAAGACTTGTGGAACATAATCGTACTTCGCAACTGCCTATAATTCCTTTGTGAGAGGCACGAGTCGCCTTTTTACCAGTTTAATGATAGCTCCGTCAATTTGCACGCGGGGGATTAAAAATCCATCTCTTTCTCTCGACGACGAAGACAATTATTATTTTCGCACACGTCTTTGGGGTGGCCTTACGCGGCCCATCAAGTCTGTGCATAATCCTTCCGCGTATTGTCATGGCGGACACCGATATTCTATTCTGAGGAATATTCAAATGCGGGATTGTCTTGTAAATAAGTTGGATTCGACTCTTTTATGGAGCTCCAACCAAGGGTGATGGTCGTGTTAACTGAATGACTACAGATGGGCTCAAAACTGCGGTTTTATAACGGACAATGGGCTTCTATATGGGGTTAGTGCTCAGAATTTCTAATGAAGACCTTAACCCATCGGTAATGAATAGTCATTCCTTAATGAAAAATTCAACGAGATGCCTATCAGATAAGCTGTAATGAAGCTCAGTTCTTTCCAAATACGAAAACAGTGCGTGTGATACAGGGTGCATTGTGTTTTAATTAAATTGTCGGTGTTTTTGTAGCTGAATCGCAAATGGATTCGTGTGTGCATTCTCAAATGAGGAGAGAGCAATTAAGTTTATTAGGTCCCTTTTCATCGAGTGATCACTATCATCCAAGTTTGTTTGCAATAAATAACCAGAACTGTGAGTGCATACATTATTCATCCAAAAAGTAAGTTAATTTGGACACAATAAATTCTTCTAGTAAGTTTGACCGTTTATTCAGTAATAATTAGGGCTGTGATTTATATGTAATTAAAAATCCAAAATATGTACAGACAATATGTGTTTATTTTAGCAAATTACGTATTAAAAATGCCAAAGATATAATAATAAAAAGAAAATTTTAAGTAATTTTTTTTCAAAGGGGCTCTAAATATTACGCAAGTACATAGTAAGGGAAGGGTGGTTTTCGCTATTTGCCAACAGATCATATTTTTCATGCTGTCTTGTCGCGAGAAAAAAACGAAAACCATGTGTCTACTTCCCTTCTCGGCGCGCCTGACACGTTTCATCTGACAATCCGGAATTCACAACCTTTTAAAAGTTAAATTCAGCATTGGGTGCACTAATTTTAACTACAATTTTAATGCGTATTTCATTTTATGGGTTACTTTAATTTGAAAATCGGTTAAACGTGTGATTATTTTTGAAAAACGGTAAAAATGGATAAATATGTAATAAAAATATGTAGTTATAGGTTGAATATGTGTAAAAATATGTAAAAAACCGAAATATGTGAATATATGCAAAATAAACATGGTCTAAATCAATTCAAAATCTTTTAAAACGAATAGAAGTATGGATCGCGCGGGCCGCTCTAATACTAGGAAACTAAATTTCTTAGGGGGGGAGAATTTTGCAATGGACCTCATGTTAATACGTTTTTAATGAGCATTCCTTTTAACAGGATAATATTTTTCACCCATAAGTTAAGTATTCGTCTTGTTTGAGTTACTTAAACCAGATTCTAATAAAAACCACAAAAAATTCAAAAATACTCTAAAATAAAAATAGACCACCTTCAAACAAAACCACGCTTACACCCAGGGTGTCGACCAGCTCCCAATTTCACAACAGTTTATGTTCAAGTAAAACTGAAAAAACCAGAAATTGATTGCCGAAAGTAAAAATAAACATAAAAAACCCACGAAAATTAGAGTCCTCAGCCATCAAGATTATGCCATCTTCCCCAGGTTCAATAATCGGGCCCTTGGCCACACCTGCCACTTTCACCCTCGGTTTTTTAGAGAAAAAAATTTCAGGTTTTTGTTTGCGGTCGCAGTTACAAAGCCTCCGTTTAAATGATTTCCAACGGCAGGCACGCTCCACTGTTGCCAAACAGCCCTTCCCAATTACGGCATCCCTGCTGGCGGATGAGGAAAAACCGTAGGTGCGGTTCGTTCAAAATACAGAATATTCAGAGATCTGTACCGGAATTTCCAAGCTATTGCTTTTATACCTCGGTCTATTCTTGGAAGTATGATGCTTTAATGGATAATTTGGTATCGCTTTACTTCATATGCTGTATTTTAAAGAGTTAATGGATTGAGCTGGAAAATTCCCTTATAATATCCTTTATCTCGAAGGAACATACCTATAAATTATAAATAAAATTATTTAATCCGACAGTTTAATTATCCTCTAATGGGACCTCTAGAAACCAAATTGGTTGAAACTGTTTATTTTTAAGAACATAAACAAGTTTTTCTTACTTGGTTGGTAAAATGAAAAGTCAAAGTTCCGGTTAGGAAAAAGTTAACTCTCCACTCCCCCATGATGAGACTGGTAGTGCATTACTATTCAATACTAATATTTATTTTGTTGATATTTTTTGTAGTTAATATCTCTTAACATTAGCTGTGTTTTTAGATTTATTGCTAATTAAAAAGTAACGCAAAGTTCATTGTTTGATATTGCAATATATTATGTATTAATTATTTATGCAAATAATTAATTATAAATTATATTGCAAAAATTATTTATGTCATGTCAAAAAAGTTATTATGATTACATTATACATTCATATATATACGGATTATACGAAGTGCTTACAGCAGTAGCGAACTAACTTCAGTGTAATGCTGTTAGAAAGCTGCAAGCCCCTCTATTACGTAAAAGATTCTATGCTTATTGTTTTGAAAAATAAAATTAGCTTCAACATAAATTTTATAAACCATTCAACACCCATTTATCCAAGCAAAAATACTTCAATGCGCTAAATGTATGGTGTAATGAACACAGTTACATCGCGAATGCAGATACTCTTCTTAAATTGCGATTTGATAAAATATCTTCTTTAATATTTACATTTAATCCAAGCATGCTACTTTTTTTTTTCAAAGGAAATGATTAATAAATGAGTAAAAATTTGCTGCTTGTATGTAAAAACTTCAATCAATAAATTTCAGAACCCGAGTGAGACTTTTTACCAGCTTCTGAAATGTTTTCATTGTTATAATAGTGTAAGATTTGGCAATATATATGTACTAGCTGATATGCCCGGCCTTGCACGGGTGAAGAGTATAAATTTATAATTTATAGCGTTTGCTATCAAAACCAGCTCATTCCATATTTTTTTGAAATCCCCTTTTTTGCATGTTTTGAAAATTAAGAGTCCTTCATAATCTGGCGAAAGGATATGGCTCAAATCCAGCTCATTCCAACCCAAAATTAGATTAAAGGATGAAAACTATGATCTCAACTGTGAAATTTCAGATCATTTGAAAAAGTTAAGTGAATGTCATTTATTTAAACTCGTAAAGACACAAATATTAACTGGTAAACTGGAAAAAACCAATTCCACACAACTTAATTGAACAAAAAAACTGAAAAAAGCATGAAAAATCGTGTTTTTGCATCAAAATCAGCTCATTCCAACCTAATTAGTGTAATTACGCCCAAGGTAATGCAACTGGAATGAAAATGAAAAAATAATCAAATTCTAGGTGGTTGTACGTTGTACCTACAAATAAAAATTTAAAAAACAAATTTAGCTCTAGAACTGTGGACGTGAGAAGTTTTTTGTCTCTCCTGTAAAATTTCCAAAAATAGAATAAGCTGGTTTTGATCGCAAACACCTCATTTTTAAGTTTTCCCAAATACATTTCTAATTTTATATAATCAGCATTTACCAATCATCCCGGTATCTCAGGCGTCTTTTTCATATTCCGGTGTTCCCGGTAACTTTTCCTATCCCGGTATTCCTAGTAATTTTTCTTATCCCGGTGTTCCCGGATGGACTAAAATTCCTTCAGTACTCAAGCGCAATATAACTTTTGAATGATTTCCACATTTACAACATGGAAAAAATATTCTAAAAATTATTTAAAATTTATCAGATTCCTTAATTAATCATTTCTTTCAGAATAAACGTTTTCAGTGAAATTATTATTAAAACTTATTCCGTTTTGAAATTTAAGAAAAAAATCAATATTTTCTAGTTGAAAGGGAGTTTTAATAGTTTTTGGTTTGTTAACCAACTTTCTTAAAAGTTGAAATATGATCACTTTTTGATTTTACATCCTCGTTTCCATGGAGACTATTTTAACAACAATGATATTCCATAAAGCTTTTAAAATATAAAAATTAGATAAACTCTCAAATAAAAATATGTTAAACTATACTTAAAACTTTAAAACTTAATTGAAATAGATTTTTAAATTATTAATATAATTTTTAAATATACTTGTACCTAGTGTTTCAAATAAAAACTTGTTGTTTAGCATTAAATGTTCTTTGTAACAATGGAGTAAGCAGATCTCTTCTTGAGCAGAAATAAAGCTATTTCAGAAAAATGACCATAAAAAGGGTCAAAAGAGGGTCAAGGGGTCAATTAAAGTTTTCGAAACATAGCCTATGTTTTTTCTGGAGTTTTTTTACGTATGTATACCAAGTTTGGTGCAGATCAAAAGAAAACTGTGGATTTGTATAAAAGACAAACACACATACCCATATACACACACTTGATTTTATTATATTAGACTAGCTGATATGCCCGGCCCTGCACGGGTGAAGAGCATAATTTTATTATTTGAGGCCTTTGCTATCAAAACCAGCTCATTCCATATTTTTCTGAAATCCACTTTTTTTGCATATTTTGAAAGTTTAGAGGGTCCTTCATAACCTGGCGAAGGGATATAGCTCAAACCCAGCTCATTCCAACCAAATAAACTGGAAAAAACCACTTCACAACTTAATTGAACAAAAAAAAACTGAAAAAAGTATGAAAAATCGTGTTTTTGCATCAAAGTCAGCTCATTCTAACCTAATTAGCGTAATTACGCCCAAGGTAATGCAACTGAAAAGAAAATGAAAAACTAATCGAATTCTATCTACAGTTAAAAATTTTAAAAACATATTTAGCTTTAGAACTGTGGACGTGAGAAGTTTTTTGTCTCTCCTGTAAAATTTCCAAAAATGGAATAAGCTGGTTTTGATAGCAAACGCCTCATTTTTAAGTTTTCCCAAATACATTACTAATTTTAGATAATCAGCATTTACCAATCATCCCGGTATCCTAGGCGTCTTTTTCATACTCCAGTGTTCCCGGTAACTTTTCCTATCCCGGTGTTTTTAGTAATTTTTCTTATCCCAGTGTTCCCAGATGGATTATAATTCCTTCAGTTCTCAAGCAATATAATTTTTGAAAGATTTACACATTTACATGGGAAAAATTAATCTAAAAAGTATTTAAAATTGCTTAGATCCCTTGATTAATCATATCTGCAAGAATTAACGTTTTCGGTAAAATAATTCAAAAACTAAAGCTTATTCCATTTTGCAAATTAAGAAAAAAATCAATCTTTTCTAGTTGAAAGGGAGTTTTAATAGTTTTTTATTTGTTAACCAACTTTCTTAAAAGCTAAAATATTATCACCTTTTAATTTTACATCCTCGTTTCCATGGAGACTATTTTAACAACAATGGTATTCCATAAAGCTTTTAAATAAAATATAAAAATTAGATAAAATCTCAAATAAAAATATGGTTAACTATGTTTAACTTTTAAATTTCGTGGAAATATATTTTTAAATTAGTAATATAATTTTTAAATAGACTTGTACCTAGTGTTTCTATTAAAAACTTGTTGTTTAGCATTAAGTTTTCTTTGTAACAATGGAGTAAACAGATCTCTTCTTGAGGAGAAATAAAGCTATTTCAGCAAAATGACCATAAAAAGGGTCAAAAGAGGGTGAAGGGGTCATTAAAAGTTTTCGAAACATAGCCTATGTTTTTTCTGGAGTTTTTTTACGTAGGTATACCAAGTTTGGTGCAGATCGGAAGAAAACTGTGGATTTGTATAAAAGACAAACACACCCACCCACACACATATATATGTTACCGCTAAAGTTGAAAATTAGTTATTCTAAAGAATACCTAGGTAAACTTAAGATTAACTTATTTCTGTCGTTAATGTGCGGATATTTGAGTTTTTCGCATTTTACCTAGGGAATCTACACTATAACGGCCTCTTGATAGTTGAAGTTCAAAATAGTTTGTTTCGCTCAATCCTTTCTGTTAAAATGTTGAGGTGCTCACTGTGCCATTAGGGTGTCTCAAAAAAAACTTTTTTTCGAAAAACCTCGCTCCCCAGGGCTTTTCCCATTCCTTTTGGTCCCAAAAGATAGTGTGTAAAGTTTCAGCCCCCAAAGTTAACTCTAGGGCTTGCCTGTAGAGCCCCAAAGTTTGAAAAAAGTGGAAAAAATGACGTATTTTCAGAATTTTTAAAAATTATATTTTCAGATTGATACTGCAATAAAACTGGTTCAAATGTGTCATTTAGGACTTATTCAGATGGAATATATTTATTTATGTGTATTAACTGCACCCTATAGCCCCTATAATTTAAGATTAAACTTACTACTTAAGGACGTTGCACTCGCCAAAGCTTATAATGCACTACCGGTGGACGAAATGAATTAAATTTGAATTTCTTCGAAGGAACTCCCTCAAATGATGCCATTTGATTCTAAATTGATATTATAAATTATAAAAACCCTTGAAATAACAATATTGAGGTCTTCCACTGAGCTTTTAATGTAAAAAGTGATTTTCTTCAAAATTTCTCTTTTCCAGCTTATCAAACCCAAAATTTATATTAAAAATGATGGTTGTTGTACTTTTTTAGATACCAAACATTTAAAACTTTATGGGGGTTTCATTTTTAATAAGTAGAATTAAATTTTAAACCGCACAGATCAGAAATGACATGGATATTTCCTATACCAGACGTTAAAATCGATTTTCTTTTTTTAAGTTTGGAAAATTACTTCCTTTTAACGTATCAGGGGAAAATTTTAATTAAAAACTGCTTTCTTTAACATTTCAATCAAGATTCACAAGCATTAAACTATTTTCCTAACTTTGAAAAAAGAAAGTCAATTTTCACATCTGGTACAGGAATGTTCCATGTCATTTCCGATCTGTGCGGTTTAAAATTTAATTCTACTTCTAAAAATTAAACCCCTATAAAGATTTTAATGTTTGGTATCTAAAAAAGTACAACAACCATAATTTTTAATATAAATTTTGGGTTTGATCAGCTGGAAAAGAGAAATTTTGAAGAAAATCACTTTTTACATTAAAAGCTCAGTGGAAGACCTCATTATTGTTATTTCAAGGGTTTTTATAATTTATAATATCAATTTAGCACCAAGTGGCATCATTTGAGGGAGTTCCTTCGAAGAAATTGAAATTTAATTAATTTCGTCCACCTGTAGTGCATTATAAGCTTTGGCGAGTGCAACGTCCTTAAGTAGTACGTTTTAATCTTAAATTATAAGGGCTATAGGGTGCAGTTAATGCACATAAATAAATATATTCCATCTGAATAAGTCCTAAATGACACATTTGAACCAGTTTTATCGCAGTATCAATCTTAAAATATAATTTTTAAAAATTCTGAAAATTGGTCATTTTTTCCACTTTTTTCAAACTTTGGGGCTCTACAGGCAAACCCTAGAGTTAACTTAGGGGGCTGAAACTTTACACACTATCTTTTGGGACCAAAAGGAATGGGAAAAGCCCTGGGGAGCGAGGTTTTTCGAAAAAAAGTTTTTTTTGAGACACCCTACTGTGCCATAGCTTACCCCTGCGCAGTCGGGTTTCAATACGTAGTTTGTTGTCATATTTTGTGTTTTGATTTCAAATTTAGTGCGTAGCACTGGTAGTTGTCAAGTTGAATGTTAAACAAACTAATACAAGCAAGTAAGTACAGTAAATTTCCAAGCTTAAGTTCAGTAAATTACTACTAAAACTGGTATTTTAAAACAATTGTGTTGAAGATCCGACTTCAGAGTGACAGATTTCTTTTAACGAAAGCAAATGTCCCAGCAGTTTAAATATCTTTTCAACAAACGTTAATTCAATAATTGCTAGAACCTGGACAAGGGTTTAAGATATGTAATCGATCGCGAATCCTAGCAATAGTTTAGGATAGGCTGGCAGCCGATTACACCGCGCTTTCATTAAGATTTGCTATTTTAAGTGCTCACATTGAAATATGTTGTCAAATCGAGATCGAAAAATCACAATTGATACAAAATCTAAGTTGGTACTTTTATATTCTATTCGTATTAAAATTCCTATTTCAATACTATTTTTGTGTGATTTGCGTGCTTTGTGTAATATCAAAAAGTACCGAGTCCCCTTTTTTGATTCGTCATTGTTACTGTTTACCCCCAAAACGAGTTTGGTTATAGTTAGGGCAGGGGGGTTTGGGGGGGCGGCAGCCCCCCCAACCACCTTAAACTTTTTATAAAAATAAAATAAATTTTTGTACTTTAACGGATCACCCTCGTTAATATGTAAAATAACTGATTACAGGTAGTATGCAGATTAACGAGTGTCTAGTCGGTAGAGTGCAGAATACCTAGGTAATTTCAAGATTACCTAGGTAATCTTAGAAATTGAAAAAAATTTCGCTCTTTAACGGATCACCCTCGTTAATCTGCAAATTACCTAGGTTATCTGTAAATTAACTGATTTCTGGACTTTAACTGTAACATATACACACACTTAACTTTATTATATTAGATGTTCATCAAGCCAAACCCTCGCCAACCCGACACTTTCGCCAAACTTTCAGCGCCGGTGGCTAAATCCTGAAGAGAGTGCAATGCATAAGCTTGGGACGTGTTGGGAATACAATGATCTTGCTAGTTGCTAGCAGGCACATGGTTCCAGAGCAGTTGGTAAGAAATCAGGCGAGTGAAAAGGGATTCGGAGCCTGGTAGGTATGACACATATTTGTTTGCATTAACATAGCTTTCATATATTCTGCATTAACATATTCCGACTTTCTCTTTTTTCTATGGAAAGAAAAAAGGGTCAAACTTATGGGACTGAAATCAGTGGCCGCCAATTAAGTCAGTTCTCCTGATGACCTCAATGAATCAATGTCAAGAGAAATCAGAAAAATATCATTAAATGCGATACAATTAAGCATGAGTGTTTGTTTTTGCAGCTTGAGTAAAGATTTAGTTATTTGAAAAGCTTTTGATGAAAAATAAAATGGTAGGCTTTACCAAACCTTAAGAAATACACTGTGAATAAACTTAGTGGATCGTTCCATTTCTAATGCACATATAGGAATATTTTCACTACTATATTTTCACTACTATATTTTCTTCGGTGATATAGAGGGAAATCCTTGACGTTGAAAAAAATACGGTATTATATATTAACTGAAAAGGATGAGAAAATTAAATTAAAAAATTATAATAAGGAGAGAAGAAATAAAAAAATAGATTATATTTAATTTATAAATCTTAAGGGGTGAAAACGTGTCTCTGAAGAGTTTCTGTGAAATCATGAATGCAGGTTAGTAGTAAACAATTTGTGATATTATACTTCACGAACAAATGGAAATAAATTTCGGAATCGTTAACAAAAAGATAACTATTAATAATATATCATATCAGCAAAACATATAATTATTTTTTATCATAAAGTCCTATTTTATCCTCCCTTAATTTGTGATATACACAACTATTCCTTCTAACAGGATCCTTATTAGCATAACAGCAAGCAAAAAAATCCGCATTGGCCTATATATACAACATTAAAGCAGACCCGAAAAATACGGAGGTAGTTTCTCACAAACAAGGGAACTAACTGTTAGTTCAGCTTTCAAGGTGGCCGAGTAGTAGTTGTAGCCTACAATATGGGGTTGATTTCCAATCGTGTTTCTACTTTGGGGATCCGGGTAAAAATTTAAGCCATTGTGTGCAGCTACGGTTCCATTCAAAAACAGGCTACTAGCGTAACGGAGTTAGCTTTTCAATTATCATGAATGAATGGCGGTACTCAACGGGAACTGTTTGCACAAAAGCACGTGAGACTGAATAAATATTAAGGAAACCACTTTAATTTAAGTTAAGGAATAGAGGTTTGGGGGGTAAAAATAAGCTTTAATTTGGATTTACATGTGTACCATCACTAATATTTTATCACTATTCACCAAAACAACAAAATGTGATGGTATGCGATTATTTTGTGACAATCACATTGGAGTCACAGTGCTATCGTGATATCACTGGGATATATCCGTGACAGGGGAATCTTCGAAATTGGTGACCAAAATCAATTGATACTTTTTTTACTTTAGTGTGATGTCGCTGAGAAGGTACAGTTGTGACAGTCACACGAAAACTTTCTTGTGAAGGCGCCGAGTTGTCAGTCAATACTGGTCACGGAGTGAAGTTAAGGCGCATTTCGGTCAGTGAGATACTTGTGACAAATGTGACCTTCAGTGACGTTTTAGTGACATCACTGTGAATTTTGTGTTGTTAATGTACTATTATTCAGAAATTTATTAACAACTTCCTAACCTCTAACTTATTTTGAAGCAAATACTATACAGTACGAGAAAAAAAGATGATTACATAAATTATTGCAGACATTGTAGATTACCAAAGAATACACCCAACATACAATGGTAAACTAGAATATAAGCTACGACTAAAAATAACATGAATAATACTCCCTTTTAAATCAGGAAGACCGATTCAAAACTCGAGGAAAAGGCGGATACATTCAGCATTCTTTGAAAGAAGAAAGTGGAATAAAAAACGAATAAAACAAAGAAACAGTACGTGAAAAAATGACTTTTTCAAACCATTTCATAAAACAGCTTCAGAAAAAATTGAGAGAGTATTTTTGGTTACAATCTTCGTTGGAAAAAAGAACCATTTTCACCCATGGCGGTTACACGACACACATAACAAACCTCATATTCAGCGAAAAATGGCTGCTTTTATATTCACATTTGAAAACACCGACACGGCTCAGTGGTCGAGAAGATATACTTTCGAATACAAAATGAGTCCCTTCGAACGGTTTGGAACGATCCCTGTAGTCTCCGATTTTCCTCCAAGTAATGATTCGAAGGGATTGTCCACAACAAAGTAGGTAATTTGGAATGGCCGACAAGACCGGCAGACAGAAGAACACGGCCTTCATGATTCATTCATTCATCCATTCCAAAGAGAAAAATATTGGCTTTTATTTCAAGACGATTCATAAAAGCCCCCATTTACCCATCCTGAAAAAGCTTGCTTGTTTTCGTCACACAGCTTGGGAAAGATGAATGCTTCTCTATCTACCGATGTATCTTCTTTGCGCCATAGCCTTGACGCATAAAAAATATTTTTCAGAAAGAATACTTTTTATATGCTCAGACAATTCCTTACTCTAGCGGATCTTTTCCTTTTTGACCGACCAAGCAGCGCAGTTTTTTGCACGGAGGAAATTGTTGTTTTTCCTTGTCTTCCTCTTAACTAGGTTAAGGACAGTACCGAATTTACTTTTACTCAGCCTTACCGGTGTTAAGTCATTACACCAACATCACGAGTTGGATATTCGAGCTGCCTTTTTAACGGATCGTATTCCGAAATTGCAGGTTTTATTCGTGATACCATCAGCGTCCAGGTTTCAATTCACACAGCTTGTATAAATAACTTAATAATAATGGCGGAGGGAGAAAGAGAAAACGTTACGCGCTGCTGAAGGCAGAAAAAAACGATTTTTCGATTATTTGATTTCCAAGCAAACGATCTCGGCATAATTGAGTTGCCAGCTTCATGAGCAGAATTTTAAGTTTTCATTCGAAACGATTGGAGAAGCCGTGGAACCATTGTTTCACGAAGCGAACATCATTGTTTCTGAAAGGATCTTTTACTGGAATACACTCAGTGAGAAGATTTCTATGTTTATTTATCTAAGAGACAGTAATATAAATAATTCATAACATGCTGGTGTATGAATCAAATAATTTTGCATTAAATCAGCATATTTTGTATCAGATTAATGCCTTTGGTTTAAAAAAAAGGAAGGGAAGAAAAGTAAAGAATAAGTTTTAAGAAATCTGCATTTATGTCTAAAAAAGGAAAAAAAATATGGGAGGAAAATGAAAAACATAAATTAAGGTATTCAATTCAAAAATAAATATTGCTTTTAATAGGCAAAAAAAATTGCATTTACGCAAAGATGATAGAAAAAAAATAAACTGAAATTTCTAAATATCAAAATAAAAATATTGCGGCAATGGCCTGTAAAAGCATTAAAGGTAGTCCTTGCTGCATCCAGCTCCTCAATTACACAACACTTTAATAAGAGTATGCTTTCTAGGTATTATAAAATATTTGGCTGCTTGAAAAAGTTTAATGCAAAAATTTGGCTATAGCAAGAGTAGAAAGTCAACTTGCAAAAGTAGCAAGTCTCTTTATCCCTGGATTGTCCCTTTTACCTATTATAAGTTCTAACCACATCTTATAACAAAATAATTAAGTCATAATCTTGGAAGAAAAAGTTAAAGCGGATTTTTAATAAGACAAAACTGTATACTGATTTCATTTAAGATAAAATAAATTTGGAATCAATTTCATTTCAGCAAACGGTCTAATAATAAAGAAGAAAATTTTACATAAAAATATTACACTTAACATACTATTGATTTAAAAAAAAAGATATAAGGTGTATTTTAAAACACTTCAAGTGTTACAAAAAGAAATCCAAAGCTCATCAAGCAAAAAAAACCTCCGAAAACATCCAAAACAAGACACGAATACGTGTGATTTGCCCACCCACTTTAATGTGAAACGAAAAAATAACTGTACTCTTCATATCAATCCCGTTATGCTGTGAAATAAAACAAGTTTTACACGTTACGATCCTTGAGAACAGTTTCCATTCTTTTCTATAAAACTTTTTCCCATGCGAGCATAAATTGAAAATACAAATTTCTTATTCTCCGTACGAATTTTCGTTTATCTGAGAGTTAGAAGAACGGGATTCTATGAGAATTTTATCTTTTTTTTCGACAGGTAAATTCCGACGCGCTAACATTCTTAAGTTACCGTGGGACAGTTTCCGAAGCAAAAAGAGATAAACAGTATTAGCTTTCCAAAGACAACAAGCCCAAGGGAAAATGTTTACTTTTTACTTTCTTAAGCAGATGGAAGAAAAATAAAAGAAGAGAAGTCTTACTTCCTATTTACAAAAACATTCAAAAGAAAACAATTTGTTATGGAGACTAAAAAAATTTCATTCTTAAAATGGTTTGCAAATAATTTTATCTAACTTCAGAATTTTTTTTGTACTAAATATCATCAAAAAATATTCTATATAATAGTATTCAAGTTTGCCTACAGAAAAGATGTAGTCACTATTCGTTTTTGCATTTTAATGTAATCCAATCTTCGATATCTTGAATTAAACATTAGAGAAGCCTCACAAATTTTCAGCTAATCTGACTTAAAAGTCAAAGATACCAGTGCTTATCCCCTTTTACAAGTCGCATAAAAATGTCAGGGAAAAAGTCAGTGTCAGCTATATCCATGAATAAAAGCTATTTTAAGTTCTTCCGAAAAATATATCTGTACAATTAATTGAGAGTAACGTAACGTTTCCTATAATAGAAATACACATGGCGATTCAGATATAACTTCGTAGAACTATCTTCATATAAAAAAAGAAACAAACTAACCTAAAGCTTTATTACTTCTCATAAAAGCAAAATCATTACTCACAAACCTATTTTAATCAAACTAGATAAGCTCCATTAAAAAAATATTAAAGAATTTACACTTTTTAAATTTGAGTATAAAAAATTATTATTAAGTAACTAAGTATAAAATATAGTGCACGATAATAAAACAGATATTCGCTTCATTAACCTTATTTTGAATAAAAATAACTATAAAAACCAAAATGATAATTCTATTTTATAATAAATGTGTTAAAAATTTAATAGTCATAATATTGAAACATTAAATGCTTCAGGTATCAATCCATTTTTTAAGTATTTATTTCTGCACTTCAAAACTAACAGTAAGTATAGAAAATGTTTAAAGTATATTAAGTACTAGCTGATATGCCCGGCCTTGCACGGGTGGAGATGGAGATTTTTTTTCTTTAAAATATTTAATTCATTTTCTACCTTCCAGGCGTGGATCCAGGGGATAGCACTTTGGACAGCAACTCCCCTTGGGAACCCAAAAAGGTTGTGAAAATGAGTAAAACCCTACTTTTACAGGTCTAATTTTCCAATTTTTTTCTGTTGGAGAACCCCCATACCTCCCATTTGTACCACCAGGGGATCTTCAGTGATAATTTTTAGGAAATCCCCAATATTTTGATATTTTGGGTAAAAAGTAGAGGTAATAGTGTTGAAAATGGCCCCCTAAGACTCAAAACGTTTCTAAAAATGAGTTTAAACCCTACTTTTACACGTCAAATTACAAATTTTTTCTGGGGGAGGACCCCCATACCCCCAATGGTACCAATGGGGATCTTGTCTGGAAAAGTGCCCTCCCTCTGGAGCCGTGCTGTATCCGCGCCTATATTTTGATGAGTGAAAGGTGTCGAATCCAGCATTTTAAATTTTGAATGATTTCTGCATTTACCACATGATTCCCATAAAAAAACAACATAATATTAGAAAAAAATTCTTCCAAAAATCATTTAAAATGCTCAATTAGAGCCCTTAATTAATCGTATTTTCATGATTTTATTATATCTTTGGTATAAAATTTAATAAAACATATTCCTGCAATTTAAGAAAAAATACAATATTTCCACTTAAAAGGTTTTGAGGGTTTTGAATATTAACTCTAGTTTTTTGGTCTGTTAACCAACTTTATTAAAAGCAACAATATGATCATGATTTGATTTTTCATCCTCGTTTCCATGGAGACTAATTTAACAACAATGCTATTCCATGAAATTTTTTATTTGAAAGTTAGATCAACTTTCAAATAAAAATATATTAAAATATACTTAATTACATGTTTTAAAATTTTAAATTTCATTTAATTATGTTTTTAGATTATAGTTATAATTTTTAATTAGACTTATCTCTAGTTTTTCTTTTAAAAACTTGCTATTTTTCATTGAGTTATTTTTGTAACAATTGGGTAAGCAGATCCCTTTTTGAGCAGAAATAAAGCTATTTCAGCAAAATGACCATAAATAGGGTCAAAAGGGGGTCAAGGGGTCGTTCTAGAACTTTGAAACATAGCCTATGTTTTTTCTGGGATTCTTTTACGTAGGTATACCAAGTTTGGTGCCGATCGGAGGGAAACTGTGGATTTGTATAGAAGACAAACACACAAACACACCCACACTTAACTTTATTATATTAGACTAGCTGGTATGCCCGGCCTTGCACGGGTGGAGATGGAGATTTTTTTCCTTAAAATTTTAAATTCATTTCCTACCTTCCAGGCACGGATCCAAGGGGTAGCACTCTAGTCAGCACCCCCCTACGGAACCCAAAAAGGTTGTCAAAATGAGTAAAACCCTACATTTACCGTCCACTTTCCAACTTTTTTTTCTGGGGGAGGACCCCCATACCTCCCATTAGTACCACCAGGGGATATAATTTTTAGGAAATCCCCAATATTTTGACATTTTGGGAGAAAAAGTAAAGGTAATAGTGTTGAAAAGTGCCCCCCTTAGACTCAAAACGTTTCTAAAAATGAGTTTAAATCCTACTTTTACACGTCAAATTAAAAAAAAAATTTCTGGGGGAAGACCCCCATACCCATTATTGGTACCAACGGGGATTTTTGTGTGGAAAAGTGCCCCCCCCTTTTGGGGCTGTGCTGGATCCGCGCCTATATTTTAATGAGTGAAAGGTGTCGAATCAAGCATTTTAAATTCTGAACGATTTCTGCATTTACCTCATGATTCCCATAAAAAACAACAAAATATCAGAAAAGTATTCTTCCAAAAACCACTTAAAATTTTCAATTAGAGCCCTTAATAAATCGTATTTTCATGATTTTATTATATCTTTGGTACAAAATTTATTAAAACCATTCCTGGCAATTTAAGAAAAAATACAATATTTCCACTTGAAAGGTTTTGAATATTACTCTAGTTTTTTTGTCTGTTAACCAACTTTATTAAAAGCAACAATATGATCTTCATTTGATTTTTCATCCTCGTTTCCATGGAGACTATTTTAACAACAATGCTATTCCATTAAACTTTTTATATAAAAATTAAACTGTCAAATAAAAATATTCTGCACTATACTTACCAGTTTTAAAATTTAAAATTTTGTTTAAATATATTTTTAGATTATTAATATAATTTTTAAACAGCTTTAAATATAGCTTTTCTTTTGAAAACTTGTTATTTTGCATTATGTTTTTATTGTAACAATGGGGTGAACAGATCTCTTAAGGAGGAGAAATAAAGCTATTTCAGCAAAATGACCATAAAAAGAACAAAAAAGGGGTCAAGGGTTCAATTAAAGTTTTCGAAACATAGCCTATGTTTTTTTCTGAGTTTTTTTACGTATGTATACCAAGTTTGGTGCAGATCGGAAGTAAACTGTGGATTTGTATAAAAGACAAACATATATACACACATTGACTTTTATTATATTAGATTATCTTTGTAGATAATAAAGTGCAATTTTTCTTTGTAGCTTAAATTTTCTAATGCATAAGAAATTTATTAATTTTTTACGAATTCTTCGTTAAAGGAAACCATCTGAAAAAACATTTAATAGAATTTTTCGAAAACATATAAATTATAAAATAGAACACTCCCAATAAATCATTATCATTCCTTGTTATTCTTAAATTAGATGAAAAATAAAACTACCAGAACGCAAGATAAAGACAAATATAGCGAATAATTCTTTTAATGCATCTTCTCTTCAAACAAGCCCAGAATCTTTAATCTCAGTAATTCCGTTAAAGATCAGGGAAAGTTTGACACCTAAGAGGAAAAGATCACATCTAAAGTAATTAGCAGTCTTCAAACGTAAACTGTAAACGGATAGAAGCATTCTCAAAACTTCGCTTTCAATGTCAAACCAAATAAAAAGCGATTTGCTTCAAGGATAAGCGAAGCGACAATGATATTGTGTTGGCGGTTTATGTTTCATGTCCACCCTCATATCTCATACCTTAGTTTCATTTGTTTTTAGTTCGTGCAGAATTGATGATATAATTTGCATTTAACGAATGGAAATTCTAACCACGCCTTGAACTTGGTTAATATCGGAAAAAAATACCTAAAGAAAATATGAATAAAATATGGATTTGCAGGTTTCTTTAAAAGAAAAGTACTTAATTTTTAAAAGTTTATATCAATAATTTGATATAAACTTTGGTAAACTTATATATAACAAATTTGGAAACGCGGACCCAATTTTAATTGCGTTTCTTTAGAGGCGATCATTAATATCAATAGTAACAGTAAAAACATTATATTCAGACTCAAAATGTTATAAATTAGATAATGAATAAATTTAAAAGAAGTCATTCGGGTGCATAGGAATTAACTTTCGAAACATAAAGTAACAAAATAAGTAATTAAATTTTAAAAGAGGAAGTTCATAAAAATCAAATCTTATCAATTTTATGAGAGAAAAAGCGAAAAAAACCCACTAGAATATTAAAATTTTAAAAGCAAAGAAATCAACAAAATAAAAAGGAAGAAATAGAAGCATTGACCTTTCTTAAGGATTGAAGTTCAATGTTTAATTAATTTCATTTAATTTTTTCTTCGATTTGAGAAAAACGTTGGAAGAGAATAATTGCAAATTTTGTATGCTGACAGAAAGAACCCTTAAAAATGGGGCAAAATTTCCCACGATTTAACGGCCGGTTTATACTTAGTGAGAACAAATTGTAATTTCGACATTGAATGTTACTTCCGCAACATAATTTAAAGCTCAATAATCGATACTAATGATTTTAGATTTAAGATAGAAAATTTTGTATGCATTAAGAGTTGAAAGGATATCCAACCATTGCATAGATATAAAACTTTAAACTTCACATACGTAAATATTAATATTGTTCGTGTTACAATATATCAACTTAGAAGTTTTTTTTAAAACTTACGATGTATTTAAAAACTTTTTTAAAAGTTGTTCTTTTTAATAATAATTTACGTTGCATCCCCACAGTATTTTTTCTGCCCATTGGGTTAAACGGTTATTTAAAACATAATCAATTTATAAAAGTAATCGATAAAAAAATTGTTGGTTTATAGCTTTTAAAAAAATTAGCTTTTTAAAAAAAATTTGATATTTATAATCTTTTTACTTCATCTGTGAAATCTGTGGATTTCTTTTCCCTTATGTATTATTATGTAATAAAAGATATTTAACTCAAAGCATACAAAACTATGAACAATACACAAATCCGAATGATTATTTTTTAGCTAAAGAAAAGGGAAATCCAGGGGACTTTTAACATAAATGTTTTTATAACAGCTAAATTTTGATTGCATTGGGATTTTTCAAACCAAGTCTACTGAATGAAAAATGTCGATCATTCAAATAATTCGACGCGACACCCATTTGTTGATGGCAGCAGAAAACAGAAAATTGCTCCCATGTAGATAGAGAATTGATTTATTTGATCACAACGGTACTAATAGTACCTGGCGCATAGGACTGATTAAATAGTCTTCATTAGCATTTTTAGTTTCTGCGACAAGACTTTTCGAAAAGCGGTATCAATTTTTCCGCGCTTGTCGGCGGGGGAAGAAGCTGCTTTACATGCGGAATTTCCGCCGCTCATCAATCACTTTTTTCTCGTTGCCAGATTCACGTATATAATGATCAGCATAACAATAAGTCGTTAGAGATGAGGCCGGCTAGTTTGCTTTAGAGGGAATTTTAATAAGAGATTAGGGTAATGTATTTGTTAGTGGTGGCGGGAACGATGGAGTAATTGAACAAAGGGTGGAATTTTTATATATTTTGTGGATGGGGAGTATCAATTGGACAAAAGTGTCGTAAGTGGACGAGGAATTTATTCATTTTCGATCGCATTTTAATAGTTGGGTAGTAATTGAAAAAGCGTTGAATGCCGGCGTGAGTATTCTGAAAACGATTTAGAATGAGGAATGTGCGATTTGAATAAAGTCGTATTTAGAAATAGGTTTTATTATTTACGTTAAAATGATGTAATTAAATAAATGGGGTTGGGGCATAGACTCTATTTGAATTATTAGTAAATTAATTTTAATTTAAAAGGACAATTAAAAATATCTATAAGGCTAAGCCCGCACTAGAGACTTTTGTCACGCCGACAGAGACAAAATTATCACCTTGGCTATTGCAATAAGCTAGAGCGCGCACATTAGGCGACGTTACCTATCTACCATAGAAATTCATTTCTCTCGAGTGAACTAGTGTTTATAGTCGCCGCGACAGAAGTCTCTAGTGCGCGCTTAGCCTTAGGGTAGGAAGAAAACCAATGGTGACCAGACTAGTGGTAAAAGGCTTGGGAAACTTTAAATGTTTGGCAGTGTTTATAGAGAGTAATACAAATATGGAATTACTTGTAAACAAGCCTCAAAACGTTATAAAAAGACATTAAAAATTGTCTCACAAAACAGTTTGTGGGTTATTTTTATTAGTCTACTAAATGTTTGAAACTGTTAAAAATAATATGGATAATTTATGTGAAAAAATTTAATTAAATTTTTAATGATGATAGTTTAAAAACATACGTTTATTCAGTAGATCAACTAAGAACTACAGCCTAGTGCAGGGGTCGGCAACCTTTTGAATCAGAAGAGCCAAAAGTAACAGTTTACAAAATTTCCCAGTTTTTAAAGAGCCACTAATTTTTTTGCTTCAATGTTACAGTATATATGCTTGATATACATTTGATTTTAGATTGGGAGGGTGATTTAAGTTGGGGAGCATTTTTACCCAACATTTTTTCTGGGGTACCTCCTTTCGGGTAGGGTACTTTTTTACATCAAGCTTTAGATGAGTTACGTACAATACTGGCAAAAAAAAATCGACTCAGACCCTATATCTCCGGAACGGCTTGTGATATAAAGACAAATAAGGTATCATTTTTCATGATTTGAAGTATTCTATATACAGAAAATTTTTCAAGTTCTTAGGGGGTCGTCTTCATATTAAACGAAGCACCAACTTTCGTTTTTCCTATGGAAACCATCAAAGATTATTCCAGATTCTGAAAGAGCACCCTCTAAAACCCCCCAATACCAGTTTTCATGCCATTTGGTCCCCAAATGAAGCCAGGAGTGGGGGTTGAAGTTCGTCGAATTTACGTTGAAATCTCGTTTTTTACGTTGAATTCTCGATTTTGATCCTTTCAACCATCAACCCCGCAGGATCAAAATCGAGAATTCAACGTAAAAAACGAGATTTCAACGTAAATTCGACGAACTTCAACCCCCACTCCTGGCTTCATTTGGGGACCAAATGGCATGAAAACTGGTTTTGGGGGGTTTTAGAGGGTGCTCTTTCAGAATCTGGAATAATCTTCGATGGTTTCCATAGGAAAAACGAAAGTTGGTGCTTCGTTTAATATGAAGACGACCCCCTAAGAACTTGAAAATTTTTCTGTATATAGAATACTTCAAATCATGAAAAATGATACCTTATTTGTCTTTATATCACATGCCGTTCCGGAGATATGGGGTCTGAGTCGATTTTTTTTGCCAGTATTGTACATTATAAATTACTTTTACTGAACTTAATTTCAAAATTTTGTATGTAAAAATTTGAATTCCTGGAAAAATTGGAGGGTCTGGGGGTCCTCTCCCAGAAAATTTTTTGGAAATTTCCCCTTCAAAATCGTGTTTTAGCTCAATTTTGCCTTTTTCGATTGCACCCTAAGAGCACCTCTCATTATTAAAGTGGCAGAATTTTCAAGGAAAAATAGTATAGTTAAAAAAACAGCAAAATTTCGAGGGGATGTGGATCCCACTTCAGAAAAATTTTGGAAATTTGCCCCTAAAAATAGTGTTTTAATTAGTTTTTAGAGCTTCTATAACGACCAAATAAGGATCACTCCTCAGAAGTCAACAAAGTTTCAAGGAAAATCAGCACATATTCCAAATTTTTTAGGAGTGTTAGTAGTTCCACAGAAATTTTTTGGAATTCTTATCCTTAAAAGTAGTCTTGATTTTGACTCATCTTGAGAACTTAAAAATATGTTTTCTGATTTTTAAAAAGTTTTAACAGTAAATTATCAATTTTTTCGTATGGAACTGGAGAGCCGCAACTTAACATCGAAAGAGCCGCATGCGGCTCGCGAGCCGCAGGTTGCCGACCCCTGGCCTAGTGCACCAGTAAATAATCCCCGTTTTCTTCAATTTATTTCTTGTATTTCAACCATTGTTAAAGATCGAGTAAAATTTGAATTTTGTATTGTTATATTTTGATTGGGCTCAGTTTGGATAAATCCTGTCAATGGAAAACAAATCATTAGAATGAAAAGTATAAAAAACCCTGGTAAAATAATGGAGATCTCTAAAATGATAATGAAATTTTCAAACAAAACAATACCAGCAAATTCTGGTCTGTTAATTTATCAATCAAGTGGTTTTATTAACCCTTGTCATTTCTTCGGCAAACAAGAAACAAAATCACACTCATCATCTCAATGCTGAACACAGCTTGTTGTTTTCGCGTGAATTCTAGCCTTTGGTGATTTCGATCAGAGAGTAGATATCTACCGAATCACGATCCCGGCTTCAAAACGTAAAGCCATAAACAATTCTTATCTCTTTGACGCACAAGACAGGTGTCACTTCAGGAGCGTCACACCAGCGGTAGCTTTAGATCCAGGATCAGGGAAATAATTGCCAAAATTAATGTTTTGTCGCAACGGATCTGATAGGCGTGGCCAAAGGCCTAAGCATTAGTTAGGTTTGTTGGCGCGGAAATGCTTTTTAATCTCGTATGTGGGGTTTTTGCATTGACATCTTGCCATAATTTGAATAAATAACAAATGTATGATTCACTGGTTTTATCCAAGGGAGGACGGGATCTTGATGAAGAAAAAGGTGAATCCTTTGAGATGATGAATAGAAGATGGATATTTAAGATACCAAAAGCTTACTAGGAGTTTGAATAAAGGTTAATGATGTGTCCAGGAGTAATATTTTAAATCAGATGGTGATAATGATTTCAAAATGATTAATAAGCTGTAGGTTTTCGCCCCCTTAAGTTATCTTAATTTTAATATACGTTATTTCCTAATGTTGTAAACATAGAGCATATGTTGGTATTTTAAAGTTTTCCTAAAGTAAAGATACGTTTTCGTTTCTCCCGACATTTCAAGATAATAATATTGTTTTTAACTTTTCATAGATAATTTTTTAAACCTACAAATATTCTTAAAAAACATATTGACTTATAAAGAAGCAAACATTTTTTCCCATTCTCAATACACACTTATTTTTAAGCACTATAAGTTAACTAAATCGGAATTTTATAAACTGTAAAAAAGGTAGCATAAGGTGGTTGATAGATTATGATTTCCTGATAATGAGGAAGTTGCATGATTTTTTTATATTTTTTAATCGATTCTTCTTGCAAAAATAAGCAACTACCCAAAATTTGAGGCCGATCGAAAAATTTTTTGATTGCCAAAAAAATTACCAAAAATCCCCTTTTTAAAAGCGCGCGAAAACGCCAAGAATTTGGATGTGACGTCATCTTATACTAAACATTGTTGTAAAGCAATGGAGTTGATGGTATTATTGTTGACGTCATCTTATAGTTTAAACAATAAACGTTTTCAGTCACGTGTTTTTTTTCTCGACTTTTAAATTAAAATATTTAATTACCTGTACATTTTTTTGAAAAACTGACTAGATATTTCATTTTACCATACAAAAAACCATACGGAACACTTGTTTGTTTTTGAAAATCTGACACATGCAACTTCCTTATTACGCACGAGGCAAGATATAAAAACTAAAAGGAGCAATAGTTTTGGAAGTTTAGAAAACCCCTGCAAAACTGGAATTTTTAAAATATCATTTTAGAGCAGTTCTACCATAGATCACTTCATCGGTATATGTTCAATTCATTGACCCTACTACTTTTTTTTCTGAAACAAAAAAAACCCGAATGCTCTCAATAATCAAACCTCTAATTTTATCATCAAAGACTCCTTTTCACCTTAAAGTGACTCTTTGCATCCTCTTAAATAGAGAAAATGCCATTTACCTGGACCCAAGCTGCGCCGTGACTCTCAAGTAGTACCTCCCATAGGGCGAAAAGGGCTGCAGGTAATCTTTGGCCATGCGACTCCTGGCCACTCCAGAGGCACAGGGGGAGTCATACCTCCTGTGGTGGTTGGACACATCGTCCATGCACGAAGTGGGAGATGTCACATATACCGCCTCTTGGTACAGCACAGCTTCCTTGTCTAATCCGAACATTGCACTGATTTAAAGGGAGTAGCTTAATCCAAGTGCAACATTTTTAGCAGGTGGCTTGAAGACCTGGTTTGATTGTGGAAAGGTTTGAGTCGAAATCTATTTTAAAGCATTCATTGGAGAATAGTAATCCTGCACAGTGACTTTATGGAAGAACTATCCTTGGGAGCAGTTATAAATAGAACGAGAATTGCTTAGCAGACTCCTTCAGAACGATCGATTATTCGATTGTAGGAATTAAGTGCTGCAATTCTTTTGGAATTTTTGGTTTTATTTCTTAGAGAAAATTTAGATATGGACGTAAGACAGAATAATTTTGCAAAATGACTACGTTAAGATATATTCTTTGAAGAATCCTTCGCAAAATTTCTTCACAGAACTCGCGTATCGGACTTATTCTCGTATTCTCTCGGGTTTCGAAAATGGTGAAAAATTGCAGATACCTCCAACAGAATTTTTTTAATACACAAAATTGCGAAATCCTCTTAAAAGATATGGTGTTAAATACTATTCTTAAAAGCAAGCACTAAAAAAACTTTCGTCGTAATTGAAAAGCACGAATTTCTCACAAATCCATCCGACCGCTCCAAAAAATTGAAAGAGCGGGAACACAGCACGCACACACACACAAAAAAAGACAGCACAACTCTCTCTTCAACAGTTCATCTCTATCCACCGAAAGAGAGATCCTCGCCGGTCCAACATGTGATCCCAACTCCGCTCAGGATCCTCCACACGGCAGCCGGGGGCATCCGCAGCGGCAGCGCCCTCTAGCCGGTGGCCCGTTTTCTTTCTTTTTCTTTAGTTTTCGCCGCCCTGAGCGGGTTTACGGTTCCTTCATATTTTCTTTCTTTCTGGATCGCACAACGATGTGGTGCGAGCGATAGATACTACAGGTAGTAGCAGTAGTAGTATATAAAGGCGGGTTTTTATTTCAGGAGATGTTATCGGGGAGAATGGGAATGGGCATTTTATTTTATTTGAGGAGGGCTTAGAGTGGGGACAGTTTTGCTGGGTCATAGATTAAGCATGGCACGAACGATGCTGATAAATCTAGATGCCATATGATTGTGTTTGAGGAGGGTGATGTCAACTGGCATGAGCATTTGATTTCAGGGGTAATGAAGAGAGGGACACATTGCAAATAAACTGGGGTGGTAACGAAATGGAAATTTTACTATGATGTACTTAAAAAATCCGTTTTAAGGGGATTCAGTTACCCCTATGTCGACAATGTTAAAAGGTATATTTCGATGTACCTTTTTCTTAGAAAGTATTGAAGATACAGCTTTCAATTTTTTAAGGGTATAAAATACATATTCTATATTATAATGAAATGAGCTTCAAGTAATTAATTAATTAGAACCTTTTTTAACGTTTTACATTGCATTTATAAAATTTTTGAAATATCGGATTTTTTTTTAGATAAAAGTGATATTTAAAAAAATACAGATATTTTTAAAAAACTCATTTTACTATAACAACATCATAACAGGATATGTGTGCAAAAAATCATGATGTTTTACCTATTAGTTGGCAAGAAAAGGTACATCGAAGGTTTAAAAATACATTTTTGAGATATTTGGGCTGCAGAGATAATTTCGGGTTGTTAAAATTTTTTATAAGTATTAGTATGTTTTAAAACCGATTACTTGCATAAGTAAAACACTGTTGAAAAACAAAATGTTTGCTCCATCATGATTTTTCAAAATATAAAAACCGATTTTTTTAGGTGTTGGGGTACTGAACCCCCTTAAAAATATAGTTCAAGCTTGAAATAATATGGATGCAGATAGTTTTAGTACATGCACATTGAATATCAAAGGATTAAGTTACAAACAACATAGTATCAAAACAGCTAATCAAGGCAAGAGGTATTTAACTCAACAATTTAATACAAAGAAATAGTTTCTAGGGAAAAAAACAATACTTCTAACGATAAACGTAGTATAGGAAAATCAATTATTACCTACACATTAAAAATAATTTTCTTACAGTAACTGCGGAGTAGAATAGGAAAATCTTCCAACAGAACAAAATCATCTCCGTCAAAGAAACACACAAATAAACCAATAAGAAAAACTTTTTTATCGTACTTTTTTATAAAAAAAGGACCTCAAATAAGTACAGAGGAGAAAAGTAAATTTGGACCGAGTGAAAACGAAATGGCAAAATTGGATTTCGTTTCCACCGTCTCCTCTGCTCAAGACTCTACTATTCCCTGTATCTACTAAACTTAGGACACAGAAATTGATGTTCAATTTGGAGGTAAATTAGAAAGAACGCTTTGCCGAAAGGGAAACACCGATTATATTTATCACATTTTTTTTCAAAGCCAGGAAACACGAGGAAAGAAAAACAAAAGAATGAATTTGGGCAGAGGAAATGAAAGAAATGGAAAGTCCGATAATCATGTTAACTTAACCTGAAGTTTTACCAGAAATAATAAAGTTATATATTTAATTCAGGTTGTTGTTCTTTCAGAAGAACACGAGATGAAACCTAACATAGTAAACTTGGTATGATAAGGTCGACTGACTTTAAGATTAAAGTATCTCAAGCCGACTTGATAAAACTAAGTTTACTAATAGGATTAAAAACAAATATTAACTGATGTTTTCAAGATTAAGGCTTTCAGATTACAAGAAAGCTATTATTATGGAGGGTAAGTGTAATGTTATTACTTGCTTTTGAATAGTTTGTGAAAAAAGTTTTAAAAATAGGATTTTTTAAAGTAAAATAATAAATTTAGGAAAAAAATAGGTGGTAATATTGGATTGCATGCTAAGAAAAATTCTCTGCAAAAATAAAATAAACGTTTTCCATAAATTTCTACTGTTTCTTCTAATAATAAGGAAACACATATAAAAAACAGTGGTTAAGCCAAAGCAGAAATAATATAAAGTATAAGTTTGGCATTCAAAAGAAAGTCAATGTATCATTGTTTTTACTTTAAGATTGAAGCTAAATTTTTTAAACAGGAATTTAAAATACAGTGCACTCTATTAACGGGCCTAATTTGGATTATGTATATGCCAATAAAAATAAGTCTCGCTTGAAATGGAAAATTAAAATTTTTTTTTAATTCATCGAAATTTTATCCCTTTAATAAATATAATATACGCATTTATTAACTGCAAAAATTTATTACAAAGTTTTACTTGCTTTTAAATCAAATAAAACGTACAAAAATCAGCCCCTTTTTTTACTTTATACTAAAATTAAAGTTGTATAAAGTAGGCATCTACGATTGGTTGTTGTTAAAAGATGATGTTGATGAAATTTGATATTTTCATTTAAGCTACCATAACTTTTCATTGAAAATAGGTTTTGAGAATGCAAGAGGATTTTCCTACTGACCTTAAAAAATCACTCTTGATTTGGAACTCGTAAACCTCAAAAGCCTAAATTTTCATAAAAACTAGATTTTGTTTTGCATTATTTACTATTAAAACCATTTTGTAACGATACCGTATCACCCATTTAAAAAGCCTATTATCAGGATCAGATGTCACTAGGAATGGTCAAGGTTTCGAACTCTGAAATTCACCTTTCCTCGTTCTACTGATGGGAGTAGTTTTTATTCTCATTTCGGCTGTATAATGTTCTAGTTCTGTGATTGTAAATTTACAGATCTTAAAGGAAACAGTTAAATTTTGTTAACAGGAAGCAACTATATAGGTAAGTTTAAAAGTCCATGTTTGCCCAGTGCATTTGATTCCAAAGATTGATTAGTTTTTTTAACTCAGAGGTAGATAAAAAACCATAGATATATTTTATGAACGAAATAAACAAATAAAAAATAAAGAGTATGAAGATAAGCTTTAAAAAACATTTAATTTTTTATATTTATAGAAATGATTCATAGCTGCATAGGATAAAAAAGCCCAAAAATTTTAATATCAAAACAGAGGCTTTCACGACCGGATGGGTTAGGATAAAAGTTTTCTTCCGGGCAATTGGGCCGTGGTCGTAAAGAAGATGTTAAAACTCCAAACGTTTCGTCTGCAACTGCGGCAGACATTATCAATGGAAATAAAAGGTTAAAAATGTTAAGAAAGTTAAGTTAAAATTAAAAGTTAACATTTTAACTTTCTTACCATTTTTTAACCTTTTATTTCCATTGATAATGTCTGCCGCAGTTGCAGACTAAACGTTTGGAGTTTTAACATCTTCTTTACGACCAGGGCCTAATTGCCCGGAAGAAAACTTTTATCCAAAAATTTTAATTTATTTAGCACATTTTAAGAAGTTTAGAATAAATATAAGAACGGGAAAATATGAACATAGAACGTATGGAGTTATTGGCATTGGATCTTTCAATACATGTATCGTCACTTAAAGTGAACATGACATAACTGACATTTTGAGTTATACATCAATCTTTGTGTAAATTTCTACCCCGGAACACCTGGCTTAAGCGGTTTTGCGAAAAAACGACTAAAATCGCTTCAATAGTCAACTTTGTCATTTTAGCATAACTGCAATCGTAAGGCAAAATGATATAACTGCAGACCTATCATTGACGTCATTAGGGACGCCGGAAAAACGAAGGATTTAATCTCAAACCACGGTCAAAAAAGGTTTAAATAAAGGTTTAAAAACTATTATGCACACATGCTTTTTATTAAGAGTGAAACAGTTTTTTCCTCTCCTGTAAAGTTGGGAAAATGCAGTTATGTCATGTTGCGCCTTAAGCGACGATATGTTATCCCCTTTAAAACATATGCAGCAAAAATTGTGCTAAGCATTGCAATTGAATAAAAGCCTGTATTTTTCAAATTTAACCGATAGAACTAAACGGAATATCTAAAAGTTATAAACCTCTTCATTGTAACACAATTTAAAATTTGTAATTTATCATAGCCTTATAATTTACACACATATGCAACCAGTCAAATTTTAATTTTAAATATCAGGTTAACAACTTTTAAAGTTGAAATACACAGAAGCAATTAAACTTTTGTATAAAGCTAGTCAAATCTTAAAACACTACAAAACCTGTTTTGCCTTTTTATGAATATTTGTAATACATAACCCATCCATTTACTAATGAGATCAGAACTAAAATAAGTGAATATCCATAGCAAACAACCCATCCTTTCTTCGTCACAATAAAAATAATTCACTTTCACGATCAACTGGAACGATAATCGCAACCAATCGCCATACACGGATAGGAAAGAGATCAAGTACAACCAATCATCGCGTGTGGTTAACTCTCACCAACAGCTCAATTATGCGATTCCCTACAGACCCCGAAAACAAGCGAAAACTGATATCATCAATTGATCGAAACCGATGTAAAAGTAATATTAAGCAGCTGCATTAGCATCTTCTATCTTCTCAGCACTAAAAAAAATCGCTGTCCTACCTGGAGACACAGAAACGCTTAATTAAATGATCATTGAACTAACCTCTTCCGAATATGAGAGAAAAAGATGTCGTTTATGATTTCATGATCCAGATGTTGCGTGTGTTTTCTTTTTATGCGATCATGAGGAATCTTTCTGCCTGTATCTGGGTTGTATATAATTTTACACTTTTGTCGAATGCGAATAATATGCTCGCGTCGTTTAACGCCCACTTTGGAGACTGGTTTTTGACGTTGGGAGATTTGATGAGTTTTAAATCAAACTTTTACGACGAGGTGAGTGGGTTGCTTGATTGACCTTTAGCTGAACTCTGCATTCACTTTCGTGAAGAGTTCACCAGCATAAGGAATAGATTCAATGCTTGGTTAGTATGTGGATGGAGTATGAAATGTTGTTCTGAAAAGCGGAAAAGAACTTTTCATGCAAAAGAAAATGCTGTGATTTTATCATATATCTTACCTTTATTTAGTTTGTTGCATCTCTATAAAATTCTATCTGAGGGTTTTCTTAATTTGCCATTTGTTACAGTCTCATGGGTTAAATCTTTTTAACGCGTACGGCATGTGATTCAAAGAGGAATAATGTGAAAACAGTTGGATCCGTAATAAATTTATAAAGCAAAGCAATATATTAAATCACAGGAAAAATAATTATTCTTGACAGTCCTAAAATGATAGTGCAATGGTAATGATTATTATTAATACATATGTGGTAATATGGCGCTGTAACGAAAAGGTTTTTCCGAGTACAGACAATAGTAAAACCGCATCGAAGTCAATCAAGCATACCAATGTTCGAAATGCAGAAAAAAGAACATATGAAGGGTCCGGTCTCTTAATAATTTTTGATAGTATGGAGATATTTTATGATTAATAGAAATAGTCCATTAGCAGACAATAGGAAAACCACTGACAGGGAAGACATCTATAAGAAAAGTAAAGTTACGAAATAGCTATCAGTATTTCAGTTCATATTTCATTTGGATTTCTTTGGGATTAGCATAATTCATTGTTCACAGTTGAAATTAATGTTAGAAATGAATAAAAGCTTCCAAAATAAGGAAAAAAATCCGGCATAACTTTCGAATCATACGAGATTATTTCTCATTAAGTTTTTCCTCTGGATACCCTCAACTCCTCAACAAAATTCGATGAAGTTTCTCACAGTCATTGTATTCAGGAAAACACAAGCAAAAAATAAGGACGTTTCAAGGATATCTTTCACCTTATGAACTCCTCACATAAACTAATGATTTTTCAACAATATCTCCCATAACAAAGTTCTAAAGGTTATTTAACAGTATTGCGAGGTTTGGAGTAAAATTACACGAAACTAAACCAACACAAGCGTCAAAGAACGTGAGTACCATCACAAAAACAACCTCCACAAGAGGAAAATGATCGAAATTCCTTCGATCTCATCACGAACTTGACTCAAAAACTCCATTTTCCATCAAATTAAGAAATTTGAACCCAGCCCCAGGGCTTAACTCATTATTTCATCTCTTGTTTTGATCTTCCAAAACTTTGCTCAACGAGAAAAATACTAATCACTTCCTAATACCGCCGATACTGCTTCGATACAACAACACTTTTAATTGCAAAGTGGAATCGATATCCTACACTGGACGCCTGTTGTACGTGCTTGGAATATTCCTCCACATATTTCAGAGAGTGCGTAAACCTCAAGACTCCTCGTTGAGGAGTTAATTAAGCACACCGTAAGATATTCCAACCTTGTTTCGGTTCATCTTCAAATATGTGTTAACGAGTAGGATACAAGTTACGGAAGAGATATTATTCAGGAAAAATTAGGAAACCTCAAAAACAGCGTCCGAAACTTAGAACTGATATGAGTAATTTTTGAGAAACATTATAAAAATAACGAATTCATCCAATTTTAAGTCTATATGGTTTGTAGGACTTGCTTAATCAAAATTTCAATGAAATTCAAATTCTTTCAAACTGTATTAATTTAAGCTATAATGTATGAAGGACAGAACTAAAATTAAACTTTAATTTGCACTTGATTTGCAGCAAGTTAAATACTATTGATTAATTATTACTTATGGTTAAATAATATAACAAGAGCTCAGCTTTAGTAACTCGAAGAAAAGAATGAAATTGAGTGTAACAATGTTAAATTGGTTTTTAATAGATGTTTTTAAGTTATCATTATTTTTTGAAACATTCCCGCTGTAAGTAAAAACCACTCGAAGAAGTTTGTATCGATAATTTCGCTCTAGATTCGCTTGTTTGATCGTAATAATTTACAAAAGAGAAAAGTGCAGAAAAAAATTGGAGGAAAACCCATCTAGAGCACACACAAAGTCTTTAGTGATCAGTTCGTGGTAGATAGTGGTACTTCATACAGAGGTTAGTATTTAAATGGATGTTGATATAAGTGGGATCCTGAACAGTCATGGATAATAGGAGAAAGCATTAAAGGAGCGCAGATGAATTTAAACGAGAGAGTGTGTATGTAGCCCATCACGCTTTGCTGCATTTTGGAAACATTAAACGAGAAAACCGTAAAAGTTTTGGGAGTTTTTTGTAGAACATTGAAAAGTAAATCACACAGCACATCATTAGAAGCGTCATAAATAAAAAAATAAGGATCGATGGATTTTAATTTGTTTGTAAGAACTTGAGCTATTAATTTAGAAAGGGGTATTCTTTTAACACTGATAATTTCCATTCAATATTCACTTGAAGTTATATAATATTTATTAAGTGAAACTTAAAAAAAGTAAAAGAAAGAAGTAAAGGTCGTATTATAGTAAGGTATTAGAAGAGAAGAAAGCTTTTTTGAATCTGTATAAATGAGCAAAGTTTTAAATTTAAAGCATCAATATTGCATCCTCATCAATGTCTGTCTAAGGATATGCTGAGCCTTCCTTAATCTTTCCCAGTTTTTTTATAACTGAAGCTTATATAGGGCTTTTCTCCCTAAATATGCAACAAATTAATATTCATTAAAAATAACAAGAATAACGCTTTATGGAGATAATGAATATTTTCACAAGGTTTAATTGCTATAACCATGAATAAAATACCCCTCACCCAACTAAAGTTAAGCGCATAACAACTATGGGCCAACTTGAGCCCCATGAGACATTCAGAAGAATTACAGAACATGGAGGCCATAGCAAAATTAAAGTATGAACGCCCTTTGTTTATTATCTTCTCCCCACAACATGCAACTCACCAAACAGACTCCAGAAAACTAAAATTCCCAGCCCTCCAACGACGAAATTTACGCCATTTTAAAACTTCCTTAGCTTGTATCTCTCGCGAAATTAACTTAACGAAAACGGGCACTTTCAACGAACCGAGCAGGGCGATTTCTGGCCCAGAGTGAATCCAGTTAGGGGGGTTATTAAATTTTATTAGGAGCGCCGAGAGCAGCCAGTCCAATGCACACTGAGAGCGTCTTTCCATTCCCACTTTGCCCTCAGCAGAAGCGGGATCCCTTCGTAACGCCCCATTTGTCGTAATTTATAGCCGAGTAAAAATCAATTGTGGCTTCCACTGCAACTGAGGAAAATCAATGGGAATTTTAAAGGGAATGTTCGTTTTTGGGAGGATATTTCAATGACGAGTAGAGTTATATGAAGGTAGTTGTAGAGACCTGTGAGCCCGTTTCGTTTTTAAACGCTTTTTCTACTTGCTTTTGGCGGCGTTTTACGGGTGGATTTTTAAAACTCGATTTTCGGGCACTTCCCGATATGTCAGGGCCCCGAAACTTTACACATCGATGGAACCCTCATGACACTCCAATATCCAACCATTCTCTAGTCAAACAACCAAAGGATTAAGTTAATTAACGAGTATTTTTAATTAACAGAAAAACCAGAATTTGAGACCTTTCCCAAGGGGCTATTCTCCCTAAACCGTGCACAATTGTTTATAAGGCATAACTTCATCATATTCAAAAGTCAAAACGAGAATTGCCCAGTAATTACGATAATTATAGACGATTAATCACTTTTTTTCTTTCCGGATTCTTGTACATAATATTTCAGGCACTTCCAAACGATATGAAGTTCTGAAACTTTGCACCGTGGTGGAAACTCGATGACAATGCAATATTCAATCATCAACTAATCAAAACCTCCGTAATTTATTTAATTAACGAGTGTTTTTAGTTATCCTTTTAATTCATATTTGAGACACTTCCGTGAAGCCAATGGCTCCCAAAACCTGTAAGATAATATACTAGGTATATAACTACAATATTTAATCTTCAAAACGTGATTTTTTACCTTCCAATTAACAATTAAGATAATTAGCGATTTAAGATAATAACCGCGAAAAAGAAATCGCCAGAAGAGCGAGAAATCGCCGAAAATAGGTGTCCCATCCCGAGGAATGTCGAGAGCAGAAAAATATTCTACTTTTATAATTTATTGACTACTGAAAAGACTGGATGGTACTGTTTGCTCCTTGATACACACAAACTAATTCTGAGTTTTTTAAGATTGTTTTTTTTTATTTGATTGAATGCTTTCTTTTTATTGTGAATCTTTTTGATATCGATGGATTTCATCGGCGAGTGAGCGGATGCGTTTCTTTGTGCGAGGAATTTTTCCCGCTCAGCTCTGTTATTATAACGTACCCAGCAATATTAAATAGATTTTAATTAACTTTGGAGTTGATTGTCCTGCTGAGTCGTCAGAGGATTGTTCTACTTTGTCAGATATGTGAAAAATTTTTGTTAAACATGAAACTAAAATTCCATCCTAACATAACATTAAATATGGTTGAAATAAATACATTTTTTCTTGTGAGTTTTTGTTAAAAAATACCATGACTAAAAAGTAGAAAATAAAATAAGTAAAAAAATATTTTTTTAAAAAACGCTTTTATTGAAGTGTATAAAAATAATTTTTTCGGTTTGAAAAATAATTTATTGGGAAGTAGAAAATAACTTTTTGGTAAGTAAAAATAACTGATTTTCTAATCACTAAAAATAAAAGCGTGGGCGCTAGTAATTCTTAATTCACTTTTATTCTAACTTCTTTATTCTATGTTCTATGAGGTTAAATTTACAAATTTCTCATTCATGAGTTTTGAGTGGGATGGATTCACTTTAACCTTTTAAACGCCTCAATTCAAATTTCGAATTAAATGTTCTGATTTTTGGCTTAAATGGCTAGTTTTATCATTACTAAAACCATTCTAGTAATTTTTTTGCGGAAAAAAAATCCTAAGTATGATTTTGAGGATGTTCCCATTTGGGAACATCGGCGTTTGGGGTGAAGTTTTTAGGGGGATTTCCAAAAGGCACATATTTTACAATTAATTCAAATGAAATGCTTGAAATAGGTTTCTACTCAATAATTATGAACATTTTTATGATTGTGGACGTTTTTTTCATTTTTATTATCCATACTTGGACGATTAAGTAACATTTTTATAGATTTTCATAAGAAAAAATTGACATGTTCATTAAGTACACGAAACATTTCCGTAAATTTTTCTTGCACTGTGGGTAATATTTTGGTGTAAAAAATACATAAGAGTGTTCCCATGCTCTTCAAAGCTAAACAGTTACATTTCTGTGAGAAAAGTTAGTTTTAATTACGGTTCTATAGGGATATCTAGCATAAAATTCACTAATTGCATTCAAATCTAATTAGCTTTCAAAAGTGATAATCATAATTATCTCCATTGATTCATTAAAGCTGTGTTTCTCATGGAAGATTCCGAACTGAACCACATATATCTTGCATCCAATTTACGTTAGAAGAGTGTTTTTAGATGTACCCACTTTTCCTTATTTTCAAAGTTCTTCGATTTTATTCTTAAAATTTTTATGTAAAAAAAGTACTTGAATGAAATATATACGCAAATCCTCAGAAGCACTCAAAATATGATCCCCTATTGATAATTACTGAAAATTAATTGATCGGGGAGTTAGAAAAATTTTTAAGTTTAAGAATCTGCTATAAATATTTGGAATTTATCTCTCCATAAATCAGGAGAAAAAATAAAAATAAAATATTTTTGAATTTAAAACATCATTCTTTACCTGTTTAGATCCTTTGAGACAAACAAGTTCAAAAAATTAAAGTAAATAGGAAATAACTTGAATTTTTGCATGTTATAAAAATCCCCTCAAATACTATACCCCAAACGCCGATGTTCCCATTTGGGAACATATACGTTGTATTGCTAATTACTCTCCAAAATTAGAATGTAAAGCTATTCTACCAAGCCAAATTGGAAGATATGTACTTAAGCTACCAAAACACAGCAAAATTATTTAAAACTAAATTTATTTAAAATTTTCACAAGTTGAAACTTGTGCAACTTTTGGAAGATCCAAAAATCTCTAATTTTGATGTAAATTCTACAAAAAGGATTAAATTCCTTGTGAAAAACTTTTACATGTAAAATAACTTCATATCTTTGAGTTGCTTTCTACCAAGTATCGAATTCCTGCATGAAAAATTAAGTGGTGAAAAAATTTCTTAAAATTATGTTCCCATTTGGGAACATCGGCAGGTAAAAGGTTAAATTCTCTATTAGGTATTTTTATTTATATAAAGTTATACATAAATGCCGACGTAATGGCCTAGTGGTAAGAGCATCTAACTGCAAAGCCGTACGTCTGGGGTTTGAATCCCCGTTCGTCAGGGATGTTACTGTAACTGTCCTGTAAAAAAATTTAAATTTAAAAAATTACTAGCGCCCACGCTTTTATTTTTAGGGATTAGAAAATCAGTTATTTTTACTTACCAAAAAGTTATTTTCTACTTCCCAATAAATTATTTTTCAAACCGAAAAATTATTTTTGACCTTTTAGAACACTTCAATAAAAGCGTTTTTTAAAAAAATATTTTTTTACTTATTTTTTGGGTTAGTAAATTGCGCCGATGTTTTGTGTTTACAACTTAGTAGCACAGCTCCTACGAAATATGTCAAGTTTACGTAACTGAAGCTAGAAGTAAAAGAAATTCGGCCATACACATGACAAAAATTGAACAAATCTTAACATTTTGTCTGCTTGGGAAGCACATAAGGTGGAATTATACCACAGAACCATTATAATAAAGTTTAATTTTATTTTATATCATTTAGTTTACTTTTACGCATTTTCTGTAACTATGAGTAATTTTGAATGGTAAGCTTCCTTCTGTAAACACAAAGAAACAAAATTTTGAGTGACGTGTGATTGCATTATCTAAATGTGAATTTTTAAAGTATGATGGAAAAGTTTGCTCTCAGCGAATTTATAACATCTAAGTAAAATTTCTAAATGCATTTCTCCTGATTTTTTTTATTTTGATAGCTCTTTACTTTCTTTTACTCCTTGGAAGTGCAAGTAATGATGCAAATAACAACTAGAAACAATTTAAAATATCCATTGAAATATTCCTTGAGTTAGACAAAACAAATTTAAAATAAGATCTCCGTTACTGCTGGAAACGAGTAAAAATATTCAAAACAGCCAAAAAGGAGAGAGGATATTTTGAACATAATAAAGTTTAATTTTATTTTATATCATTTAGTTTACTTTTACGCATTTTCTGTAACTATGAGTAATTTTGAATGGTAAGCTTCCTTCTGTAAACACAAAGAAACAAAATTTTGAGTGACGTGTGATTGCATTATCTAAATGTGAATTTTTAAAGTATGATGGAAAAGTTTGCTCTCAGCGAATTTATAACATCTAAGTAAAATTTCTAAATGCATTTCTCCTGATTTTTTTTATTTTGATAGCTCTTTACTTTCTTTTACTCCTTGGAAGTGCAAGTAATGATGCAAATAACAACTAGAAACAATTTAAAATATCCATTGAAATATTCCTTGAGTTAGACAAAACAAATTTAAAATAAGATCTCCGTTACTGCTGGAAACGAGTAAAAATATTCAAAACAGCCAAAAAGGAGAGAGGATATTTTGAACAATGGCACAAGAAAAGTAGAGTAGAAAAGTAGTCCACCTGTCTTTCTTTGAAACAAGGAGTAGATAGATTTTCAAATTTGAAACTAAAGACGATTTCAAAGGAAAGAGATGACGCAAAGCATTATAGAAGTATATTTAAAGCTGCTTTAAAAGTTGAAAAAAGTGAGACGCGAAAGAATCAAAAGTACAATAAGCGGCATGGGGGAGAAAATATGCAAAAAAGTTTTTTTCTTATCTAAAATAATGCACTTGAAGCATTAGTTGCTTTACTTAAAAAGCTTTTAAGCCTTAGCACAGCATATCACTAACTGTTTAAATGGACTATTTGCAGCTCCGATGATATGATCTGATTATAATATAATAACGCCAAATTAAACCTGACCTTTCTCCGTCATTCTTCCCAATAGAGAGTATAAAAACCCCAACGACTTTCCTTAAAAGTTTGCACTATCTTCCCAAAAAAATTTAAAAATATAGTTATAACGGTATATTCTAGAAGGCTTAAGAAAAGTATCACCTGGAGCGTTGCCATTTTATTGGATTGGTAAGTTAATCAAGCGACTCTCCCAGAGCTAGTGGCGAGGACATGATTTGGTTTATTCTGTAAGAAAGAGGCTAAATCATAGTTATGTTCACTGGACGGACACATTGGGTATGTTTGTAACAATAGTGGAGTAGAAATAGCATTTGACCTTGAACAAATTAGAACAGAAGCAAAACCTGCTGGAAATGGTAGGTCACATGGTCCTAATCAACATACTAAAAATATACATCCGTACTAGTGGGACAAATATGGTTTTTTGGCCGCCATCTTGAAAAAACACCCCAAAATTTTTTTCATCATAAATGGTCATGTAAGGTATCAAACTGCGGGGAATTTTGTACTAACAGAGAATATGATTTTTGTTTTTCTTTAATTTCAATAAAAATAATATTTTTGACCAAAAATGCAATACAAATACAATGGTTAATGGCCCTTCCTTCCGTACTATATTAAGCATAAACGCCCTAAACTTTTTTAAAAACATTATTTTGTGACAAATGGTAGGTGACATGGTCCTAATCAACATTCTAAAAATATACATCCGTACTAGTGGGACAAATATGGTTCTTTGGCCGCCATCTTGAAAAAACACATAATAATATTTTTCATCATAAAAGGTCGTGTAAGGTATCAAACTGCGGGGAATTTTGTGCAGAAAGAGAATAGGATTTTTGTTTTTCCTTATGTTAAATAAAAAGATATATTTTTTACCAAAAACTGAAAGCAAATACAATGATTAATGGCCCTTCCTTCATAATGTATGGGGCTTAAGCATCTTAAACTTTTCTAAAAGCTATATTGTGGGAACAATGGTAGATGAAATGGCCCAAATAAACATACTAAAAGTATGTATCATATATCTCTTCCAGTGGGACAGTTACGATTTTTTTGCGGCCATCTTGGAAAACATTAAAATATTTTTTTCGTTATAAAAGGTAATATATAGGGTATCAAGCTGCAGGAAATCATGTGCTAAAAGAAAATATGACAATTATAAATAGTTAATACACGTTTTTAGTTTAAAAATCCTTTTATTAATATGATTTAGGATTTAAAAATTCTTGGATACATTGAGTATTCTTATAATTTTTACATAATTAACAGGAAGCTATTTTGATGTATGTTAAGCAGATAATTTTAAGCTTGAAAATTTAGCAACAAACATAAATTTAATCTTAAATAAGTATAAAATTAAAAACAAATTATAGATCATTTTCATCTTCATTGATTACGTCTCCCGTATTTGTACAGTTCTTTCCACAGCAATTTTTGCAAACTACCGAGCAAGAAAGTCCATATCGACGGCATGTACATTTCATAGTGTTACATGGATCAGAAGTTGTCGATTGGCATGCACATTTGATCATTTCCAAAAGTTCTTTTGGTGCTGGACTTCTGTCTGTTAACATTGGCTGAAATTCTCCGTCAATTAACTGCCAAAACCCATAGTGTAGGATCAGGGCTTGACATAGAGAGATTCTTCCAAATTAAGCACTGCAAATTTACTCGAAGTAAATGATATTTTGCAGCATTTTGTGTCGGGGGCAAACGTGAAATATCAAATTCTTTTTTAGCTGAAGCTATTTTCCTCATATATTCTTCATAACGAAGAGTATTTAAGTCAATGGTATGTATGTTACCCCCATACAATGACACGATAATTTTGTAGCCCATTTCAAATAACTCTTCCTTATTAATATTTTCAGTAGATCCAAAATGGGAAGCATATTTGAACAATATTTGGGACTTAATCATATTTTTTAAAGCAGATGATTTACTTTTTCCAAATAATGCACTGGTGGTGTCACAACCTGTTAACGCATGGACAAAAGGTAAAGCTTTGCAGGCCTCTTCTCCAATATCACTTTGCATTGCTTGAATGTCGCGAAATTTTTCAGATTGTAGGGCAGACTGCATGAAAATTTTTGAAGACGAATGATAGAGCAATAAGATTAAAACATCGGTGTCATCAGCTACGACTGTGACAGGTTTCTCCTGTGCTATATCTAAAGCTTTTTTTACTATCAAAGTATCTGCATCCCCTTCTGCATGAATGACGGAATAACCATTTCTTTGTAAATAACTCCCTAGTATATTAATAAATCTTTGTTTGTTTTGAGAGTTTGAGAGAAACTTATTTTTTTTTACTATTACTGGTGAGTCTTCATCAAAGATAACAGTGGCAGATGACTGCTTTGAGCGTAGTCTGTGCTCCATATCTTTTATGTTTGGTTTCTCATACCCATCAAACACTATGGTCACTTTCCCATACTTTTTGTTGACATACAATTCGTGTTGTCTTATCACATCACCAAAAGTTTCAGACGAACACCATGGTAATTGGTGAATTAAGGCACCACCATCTAGAACGTAGAATGTATTTTGTTGGAAATGAGATTGTTGCATTCCACTAACAATCATTTTATCTAAAGTGTTTGCTAATGAAGATTTATCAGTTTTCCTCATTTGCTGAGTACTGTGGTCAAATAAGGAAGATGGTAGAGTGGATAACTCGTAGCTAAAAAAATGTCTTCCATCTTGAGTGGTATTATCCAAGGAGATACACGCAAGCATCCGTTGTGTTAAAAGGCGTGAATCTATATGACGAGTCTCGCCAGCAATAACTATCCCTTTTTTGAGTATCTTCATGGTTACTGCTAGGTCTGATTTCAGGCAGGTAGCATCTTTAAAATGTTTCCCTGTAAGTTTTTCTTGCATAGTTCGTCCAATGATGTCTGCATTTTCTACGGTAACTTTGTTCTGACTATCTGTAATGCCGTTAAAAATATTCCACAAACCACTTGATGAAGAAGCAAATGGGTTATGATGAATAAAAAACTTCAGAATTTTTTGCATATCTTCAAAATCTCTAACCATTCTTGCATCACTTATATCGGTATGTTGTTCACTACCAATACGAGAAACATTGGTTAGAAAACTTAGAGCACAAGTTACTTCACTGCATCTAGAATGGCACAAAATCCAAGTTGCACGTTGACTTTCGGTCATTCCTCCTGCATGAGTTATACCCGAACGGCTTTTCGTACACTTCAAGACATCTGCTACAATTAGAGCCGTTAGAGAGGAAGAAATTAGGAAGTGTCCACGAAGAGCACGTGAATATGCTTTCCCATTTAACATATATGGTATTGAATTTTCAGCATACACAGTCTCCAAAACTTCTTCTATCCCAGATCCAGCCATTAGTCCTCCAATAGCTCCAAGAAAGGACATAAGTGTATGAAACCCACCAAGCCGAATTACAACGTTTTCGAATTCTCCTTTGTGGTCAGCCTACCTAACCGACCATGTAACCTACCATTTGTCACAAAATAATGTTTTAAAAAAGTTTAGGACGTTTATGCTCAATATAGTAAGAAGGAAGGGCCATTAACCATTGTATTTGTATTGCATTTTAGGTCAAAAATATTATTTTTATTGAAATTAAAGAAAAACAAAAATCATATTCTCTTTCTGTACAAAATTCCCCGCAGTTTGATACCTTACACGACCTTTTATGATGAAAAATATTATTGAGTGTTTTTTCAAGATGGCGGCCAAAGAACCATATTTGTCCCACTAGTACGGATGTATATTTTTAGAATGTTGATTAGGACCATGTCACCTACCATTTGTCACAAAATAATGTTTTTAAAAAAGTTTAGGGCGTTTATGCTCAATATAGTACGGAAGGAAGGGCCATTAACCATTGTATTTGTATTGCATTTTTGGTCAAAAATATTATTTTTATTGAAATTAAAGAAAAACAAAAATCATATTATCTGTTAGTACAAAATTCCCCGCAGTTTGATACCTTACATGACCATTTATGATGAAAAAAATTTTGGGGTGTTTTTTCAAGATGGCGGCCAAAAAACCATATTTGTCCCACTAGTACGGATGTATATTTTTAGTATGTTGATTAGGACCATGTGACCTACCATTTCCCGCAGGTTTTGCTTCTGTTCTAATTTGTTCAAGGTCAAGCCCTTTTTTCGGCTAATTCTACTCCACTACAAGAAGAAGAAGAAAATAGTCGCCTAAAGAGGAAGAAATAAAAGTTTGTATTGTACAACCGCCATTTGATTAAATGGCTTATTCTAATAGCTTCGAGGTAGAGGGAAATGATATTAGTAAAGAAAACTATCGTCCAAATCGGCAATAAAGGAAGAATAGCAAGAATAGTTGGAAGATATTTTAAAACTACATATATACCACCAGATCAACGTTGTTAGTAAAAGTAATAAATAAAATTTATTTCAAAAGTCAAATAAATTTGAAAAAAAAATCCAACATTTCAGCAAGAAACTTTTACAGATAGTAAATATTTGTTGAAACATAAAGGAAAGAACAATTTTAGCGAAAGACGTTAAATAAAATTAAATGAAAATGTATTAGCAAAAGAATATATAGGTAAATACAGAGTAAACACTAATATCACGTGTTTGATTTTTTGACTATAATCTATTTTTTGAAACAATCTCATAACGTAAGGACAAACATGCGATCAAGGTAAAGCTAAATCATCGTTGCAAACAACGATAGTTTTCTCGACCCAAATAAAAATAAAGCTGCATAGCGTGCGGAAGCAGGTAAATTATTGGGTAAAATAAAAACAAGTTTAAGCCTAAGCGCTCAAATAATATTTGTGCTCGCAAAATAAAGCCGTTAAAACAATTGGTCGATGGATTCATAAGTCACGAAGATTTAAGCTACTCTTTGTAGCGTACACCTTCACACGACTTAGCGTGATGGAAATGAATTGAAGATACTATTAGAACGCCCAGATGAAACGATTTAGAGTTCAATACAATAGGTCAAGGTATTGATTATGCATAAATTGAAGTTATAGCTTCATGTAGGAGTAGAACCCTACCAGTTAAAGAGGGAAAATTGAAAGAGAATGAAATTGAATAACTTAAATTCATAATTTAGCAATGATAGTTCCAAACTAGTATATTCATTCTTTCGAAGTTATTAACTGAAAACATTCAGTTCATCTGGGCACTAAATTACTTCATTGAACCGATAGTAAAGAAAATTATAAATTCTATAGAATGAATTTCAGGATAAAAATATGTAGCCTTTGAAGTAGAAAATGTACTTTTATATAAATAATTTTATTTAAATAATTAAAATAAATGAAACAGAATAAGTGGAACAGGAAATATAAGAGAAAAGATAGTAGAAGAAGAAGTTTAAAAGCAATAAAGACTATCGAGAGTCAAAATGATAAAGGAATACACAATAGTAATACTGGTTACAAAAATGATTTTACAAATTTAAAATAATTCATAAAAACAGGAAAAAGGATTCAAAATACTTGTTCATCATTACTTGCGATGGTATCATTTCAAAAATACTTAAAGAAAGCAATAAATTAGCTTCAATTACAAATTTGTAAGAAAAAGTAATTGCAAAAAATATCTTTGCTTCATTGCATCAAATAACAGAATATTGAACTATTAAAAGTACAACTGAAGAATCACAATGTTTCCCTACATACTATTTTACACAAGGTTCTTTAATCTCAGAATAAAAGTAAAAAGTATAGGAAAAGGACCAAAAGGAAAAGACGCAGAGTTGAGGCATCCCAAAAAAAAGAGGAAGGGCGTCTTAATTATCCTTACTAGAAACAAAATGAATAAATAGATCACGCACATGTAAGAAAGGGATATGTTAATGAAGGTAAAAGATGACGGTAGCAGTTAGCACTTAATATTCGTAAGATTTAGCTCATTAAGGTATGAGTTATTCACCGTAAGTTGATGGTAGAGGAAAATTTGAAACAATAGTTGGATGAAAAATGAACAGAGAAAAATGTGTAACTAGTAATTTTTCTCTGAAATGCAAAAGGTATAGCTTCATTCAAAGCCTTGAGAGTAGAATTTCTAGTCAGATAATTAAATTATTTTGAAGCTTAGTACTATTTAATTACTTAATAGACGTTACTTAATAGAAAAGTTAGTTACTTAATTTCAAGCAATAGATAGTAAAAATAAAATGAACTATCTGGATATTATTTACAAGTCTTTTTTTCTATTATTTTGCTTAAAAATATTATTTTAAAAACAGCATAAATCACTAAATTGAATAAAGGGTTCCCAAAACTGTCCAATCATCTATATCAGTAGTAAATATTTTACTTCGTTCATCGTACACAACTACTGCTTCAAATCTAATTTTATATATCCCAAAGGATAAACCAAAATTTTAGATAATAAGCTTGTTAACTAAAAAATTATTTTCTAAACAGATATTTCAATACAATAAAAATATATTTCACCTTTTACAGCAACACACCAGTTTCACAAAATTGAAGTAAATTAAGAAGTTTATTTAACTTCTTTAACCCTTAAACTCGACAACGCTGACTATTATGAACTTTCATTAGAAACTCCATTGATTATTTACAATGCATAACATACAATGCAGATTTCATCAGTTTAATAAATTGCCTTAATTGTAACACAAACCATACCAAATAATACACTATTAAAAGGTAAGACAAAGAAATATATCTTCACCATCAACGCAACACAGCAATTGCAATACAAAACAAACCTGTCCTTCCAGCAAACTCGTTTCTCGAAATTGCTCGAGTTTATAACTTTACGGTACCGCATATCTCTAAAGAGAAGGTAAGCACCTGGCGTTGAAATGATGTTGAAAACCAAAGCATCTAGAAAATGACCCTTCGCCATGGCCATCGGAACTCAATACCCTTCATCTAACCCCCGAAGGTCAAGTAACTTTCACTACAAGGTCAGCGTAGTGAGGAGCTGATTTGTCAATGATTAGGCTCCATGGTTGATAAAATTGGACCGGACATACATGCCCCTGGCATAAGATTCATAAAGGAGTTCAAAGGAGGATGAAGGATTTTCTGACTATCATAATTTTAATTTGTCCAAAAACACATTTTCAAAGGTAATTTCATATTGGCTTTAGTTTAACATACAAAGATGTAGAACGTTATGCCACCAATGCGCAGCTAAGAAAATATATCATGAAGCATTGGGGAATTTTCGAGGAATGTCTAAACTTAGAAGTATTTTAAATTTCTATTTATTTTAAATTGAATTTAGCCGTAGAAGTATGCTGCTTTTCCTATACAGAAATAAATACTTTAAGAAGGAACAAGTCCTTCTTATAGTACTTATTTCTGCTTAGAAAAAGCATACTAACACAGCTAAATTCAATTCGATTGTATTTCAAAAACTAAATACCGAACTTAACAGCATTTCACTCTGGAAATTCGGCAAAAATATCTATAAATAAATCTGATTTTCAATATGTCTCCAACTAAATTCAGAAGATCTGAAATTGGAGCAAAATCCAAACAGCCTTGTCAAAACAGGATTGAGCTTTCGAGATTGATTATATGAAGGCGGTTCCAGATGGCTCTTTAGCGGTTTCTGGAAAAGAAAAGTTTTTAGTTTTTGTGTCGACTCCGAGGAAACTTTGCCCCTCGATCCTCGAATACACTTAACTGGTCTAAATCTCTCAATCCATCATTCCTCAAATGAGCTTTCAAATTTGCTCTTTTCACGTCCTCTCTAAGACGAGTGGAAAAACAGGGCCAAAAGGGGATGCCTATTGCCTCAGGTCGTTAATAACGGTCGAGCTCACCAAATGCAGAAAATAGCGCCTTCTGAAAGCTAATTACCTTTTTTTTTTCGGAAATCATTTTGGTAGAATATTTGTTTCGGTAGCCCAAAAACGCGTTCGCTTTAAAAAAGGGTCAAGGGGAAGGAAGGAAGTTCATAAACTCTATTGAAAGTTCACCCAAATAATCGAAATTCATAAACTGTGATTGACAAGTTCACCAAAAGCTCAAAACTAAGTCAGAAAAGAAGGAAAATTATACTTATAGGTGCTAAACCACTTCCGAATTTTGCCAAATGAAAAACGTTACTTAGTGCTTAGACCAGAAATCAGTACCAAGAGTTCAATCCTATGTCATAGGAATAGTTAATGGAAAGGGAATAGAAGAAAAACTCGAGAATTCAACAAATAGTTTTAATAAATATTTAGAATACGATCATTTGGATTCAAACCCCACACTTATAGATACTCGTTTATGCAATGTAGGGTATTATTTACAACGAAGCTCCAATGCGACGGGCTCTTTTGGACCTGGTGTAGACTTTCCTACACCAGGGTGATGACTAATAACAACATCATTATTTATAACTATTTTTTAAATCTATTAGCGTTTTAAGGCCTGCGTTGAAATCGTCATTTTCGCCAAAAATATCGAATTTTGTTTTATTGTTTTATTTTATAGCCTACTTAATAAGCTTTCTATAACTACCTTACTTTAAACTCTGAGTAATCTAGAAAACAAGTTACAGCTGTTTTAGTACCGAGTAGTACCAGTATTAACATACAATTTTAAACTTTAAAGCCGTTTTCTGAAGAATGACATTTTTGTATATTTTGGATCACGGTAACAGTGATTACTCTTAAACTACTTAAAACATTTTGATGCTTTTTGATTTATTTCACTCTATATATTATAACGCATGTTATCTTCTACAATCTAAGAAAAATATTTGAATTAAGGTATTTTTTAAAGTGTGTAAACTTGATTTAAATGTTTTTTTTCATGAATTTTTACTTTTTTCAATTTCAAGTTCCTGTATTTCTTTTCTATTTTAAAAATCTCAGATTTTTTGTAGATAGTAACACAGATTAGTGTCTTAGGATCAAAATCCTGCAAAAATTTTAATTGTACCTATAAAAGAACATTCTCAGGAGTTTTTGGCGCAAGTTGAAATTGAAGCCTTATTTTCATTGAAATTTCTCAATATTTTAAAAAATAATTTTTTTTAAAATTCTTTTTTGAATGATTTTCATTGTTTTAGAACAATAACTCTCAGAAAATAGCAATTTAATAATTATTTAGTTAATATTAAGAAAAAAGGCCTCCCAACGCTGGCAGTTACCTTAAACAGAACACACTGAACGAAAAGAAAGAGAGATAATTTTAATGTTATAAAAATTAATTGAATATCAATTTAGATAAATTAACTGTATATTTTGAGTATCTTATTTCCCCCTTCCGTGCACTAAAAATAAAGGTGTTATATCAGGGTTAGATATTAGTAGTACCATTTTAAGGCTAAAGTTTTAGACCCATAGAATCATAAGATTCACTTTTAAGGTGTCTTAAGCAACATATCTATCCTTTTTCACTCTTACGGCGAAACGTTATTCAGAAAGAAAATGGGAAAATAGCCAGAAGTTTGTAAAATAACTAGAGATGACCCAATAAGAGCGATTCAATGCGTCATACATTCCAAAACTAATTGAGACATTAGTGAGCGCATTCAGTCACTCTTCTCCCAAGAACGACTTCAAGAATACCACTCGAAAGGAATCTAAAACAATGGAAATAAGAGACGTAACGAAATACAATTGGGTGACGAACACACGCGTGTGGGCGAATTTCACACTAAAAAAACCTACAGACACGCATTTTACCGTCCATTTACACAAGAGCAATCCCTCCCTGCCACGGTCCTTTGTCTTCACACAGAATTGCGGCAGACAAGGATCTCGAACCGATCGGACATCGCCTTGCCGACCTGAATCGGGAGGACAAAAAAATGTCCGAAGGAGATTTATAGTAAAAAATACGCGTTCGTCGTAATGGGGTAGGACAATCGGGTTGTCCGTGGGAAGTGTCACGAAAAGGACGACACAATCGCGCGTGAAGCTGCACGCGAGATCAATTATGGTAATTAGTGTGGCGAAGGGATTTGTCGAGCTCGTGTTCCTTCTTACTGTGTTACACATACACAGTAAGAAAGAATGGTAGAACATGGGAGTGTGCTCGTAAAATGTTTCAGACAAGTGGCCTAGTAGCACAGCTCATACCAAATGTGTCAAGTTTACGTAACTAAACTAGAAATAAACGAAATTTGGCTATAGTACTTGACAAAAATTGGACGAATTTTTTTAACAGTACTTACAGGATGTTTAATGGCGTTAATTTTTAATCATTTTTAAGCAGTTTGTGTAGCAATTTAGTGTGAGGAAAAATGAATTTTCTAGTAAAAAGAATGTTAGTGTGGATGAGCTTTTTGTGAGCATGCGTAAATTATCTTTTTAGTTTTTCAAAAATCCTTACATTACAAACAGCCTAACAGCCAGTTACAAGTTGTTCATTTACCAACTTTAAGTAATAGAAAAATAAATTTAGGTTGATAGTAAGGCTAAGCGCGCACTAGAGACTTCCGTCACGGCGACTTAAAACACTAGTCACTCGAGAGCAATGCTTTTCTATGGAGAGATTCTTGGCAATCGGCTAATGGTGGATTTCCATGCGGTCGGCAAGAGAGGCAAATACGGCAAAAGCTGCGGTTTTCTTTCCTATTTTTCGTGCTGTACGTTAGAACCAATCAAAAGCCTCGAATCTTTCCCGGCGGAAAGACGCTCTCGCCGCAAAGTGGTCACGTGACACGATCTTCCCGAGCTGCCGGCCCGACGGATATTCGCTGATCAAAACAAACCTGAAGTAAGTGAAATTTAATAAAATTAGTGTAAAATTCATATTATCTTTACCTTCTTACTTCTATTTTTATTAGTTTTTGTTTAAAGATGCTTAATACTGGTCTTAGATTTTTGATTACGCATGTAAACTTTCGATGGTAAAAATGAGTTCAAAATTGATTACTACGTTAGCTATTTTATGTTAAAATTCGCGGTTTGTTAAATAAAACAACTTTAATATTTGTTGCCTTTACTTCTTGTTAGATTTTGATTTGATATGGTTTTTCTCGTTTCGAAATTATTGATTAGTCATATAAACATAAACTTTCTAATGTTGAAAACAAAAGTTTAAAGTTTCATTATTACTTTAAAGTTTTGTGTCCTCAGTAAGGTTTAAGGAACTTCTTTTTCAGACTCAAGTTGTTGATTTTAATTCCTTGTAGTGTTTTAGTTGTATCAAGGCAATCAAGTATACTTAATGCTAGGCTCCAAATCTTTCCATACTAAACTAATATAAACACACACAGAGTTAAGATATAACTAAGAGTTCTTATAGGTTTACATGTTTTTGTGCTATTCTAATATTAAGTAAATTTTCATTGCAGATGTCTGGAATGTTAGCCACATGACATCTGCAGCGGACGGTGAAGACTTCACGAGTTATAAACAAAAACCGGTCGGTTACTCCACTGAGACGTAAACAACGATTGCACTGCACCAGCTGATATGAACGTAAGTAGTACTTATGGTTTTTTCATTCCTATACACACATTGGTATAATACAACCTCAATCACTGGTTCAATTAGGTTAACGATCCAGCTAAATACCATTAAGCTCTTTTGAACACCATAAATTTAAATATCGACAATTTTTTTGGTTATTTTTGAAATAATTGAATGGTTAATTTTAACAATCCGGGCCTTAGCAAAAGTTAGATGATAAATGGTTCTTCCAACTTCACGATGCAACCCTGAATTCTAATACGATGTTCGTTCCGCGAAGTGCTTGGCAAGCATTGTCAAGAAAGCATTTTGCAAGTCGCCAGGGCCCGGATTCTTAAAATTAATCAATTGAATAGTAATTAGCATAACCAAACATCTTAATCTAAATTTGTGTGTGCCAAAAGAGCTTGACAGTATTTAGCCAGCCTGTTAATAATAGAATTGTACCTTTTCAATTACTTGACTTTGAACATGTCTCGCCAATCTATATATATAACTCCATCAACTACATTTTAGTACTTTATGATTAGCCGGGTGCCAGCTAAGGGTAGGTGGATGATAAAAAACTAACAAAATGTTAACACATAATATCTAATTTTGTAGTGTTATTGATTTTTACTTTGTGTAATGAGTTAAAATATCGGCCTATTGGCAAGTTTAGTGGCCGGCTAATCATAAAGCACCCAACATCATACATGTATAACAAAATAATATTGTTAAAAGCAACACAGTTAAGTGTTTTGATTAATTTTTTTAAATATTGGCTTCAATTCCGTTAAAGGTCCCGCTAAATACCACTATGCTCTTTTGGTCACCAATAGCAGGGGGGATTAGGGGATATAATCCCCCCCGAAACTCAGGAAATTTCCTCTTTGACCAGAGAAAACCACTAAAAATACCCCATATCCCCTCCCGAAATATCAACATCCCCCTCCGAAATTTTTTTCTGGCTACGCCACTGACCATTAGGTAGAAATATTGCTTAATAATTTCAAACTTATAGATTAAAATGTTTAGTTAGATCAATAACTGTTCAGTTTATCAATAATAATCTGAAAAATTTGTTGATATTTGAATATTTGGTGTTCATAAAAACATGGTGATAGTTTAACCTTTAACGGAATTGAACCAAATATTGCTGTTGTTCTTTTGGTGATTTATTTAAAAAAAATTAGGCTCTTGTACCTGGCTAATATGAGTAATTAATACATTAAATTATCTGGTATTTCTTAATTTCACTGGGAACAAGTGCCATGCAGTATTTGAAATCGGGGAAAAATCAATTATTAAAATATCATGACTAGCAGTGGCTGCATTTAGCTTTTCAAATATTGTTTGTTTGTGCTGTGGTGATGTTATTTATCATAGCTTACTAAGCCCAATTATCTAAATTTATACCTGGCTAATATGTCAATGATAGTCCTCCTGCAATTTTGTCATTTTGCCTTACGATTGCAGTTATGCTGTAACTACAAAATTGACGATTGCAGCAATTTGAGTCTTTTTTCGCAAAACCGTTTGTGTCAGGTGATCCAGGGTCAAAATTTCTATATAGATTGATGTATAACTCGAAATGGCCAAATTGTCAGTTATGTCTTGTATCATATTGCGACAATCTCTATAGAGAGACTAAGGTTTGGCAAGTAATGTTACCTGGGTTACAAATAATTTTGAAAATTCTTATTCTGGTCTAAAGAAAAAATATTACTACTTTTAAATTCTTATCTTCAGAAACACATTTTTGCATTTATATAATTTGAGTACACAATCTCCTTAATTTAATTTTCTTAACTTTCCACAAATCTGTTTTTAATTATTAGCATTAAAACCATTTCACATCACCTCTGCGCTATTTAAAAAGTAAAATTACCTATAAAAAATGTTGATATAGTTTAAAGAGATTGTCAGCATAGGATTGAATGTTTACAGGGATGAGTAGGGAATTTGGGATTCCTCCCCAGAAGGATTTATAAATGCCTGATTTATTTAACTAAAAAGAAATACGCCTTTTACATTTCAGCTCCCACTTTTTAGATATTCATAAACTAGTGAATTCATTTGTTTTGTAAATTATTATTAGTTTCATTCATTATTAAAAAGGGTTCTGAGGGTTTCTGTATAAGTTTTTGCAATTTTGACTCTTAAAAATCAGGTGTAACTTTCTTTTGTTGTGCTTGCATTTTTTGTTGTCAATTTAAATTATATAATAAATAATAAAAAAATTAGGGGTTTTTTTCAATGGGCTTGTTGGTTAAAGACTTGTGTGCATCTTACAACATGCATTCCTTGTTAAACTCAGATTGGTTTCAACAAGTTCTTTTTTTATTTATTTTTTAGGGTTATTTGATATTTCTAATTTTTATTATTTATTTTTCAGGACCTATTGCATTAGCAGCTATATCTATTCTATCAGATGACATTTCTTGGTTATGCTGCAATTGTTTTTGGGAGTACTTGGTCCTGTACATTGACTACATGAAACATGTGTACATAGACTCAATTTACCATTTTCATACTTAAGTAAATTTTAAACTGCAAATTTAAGGTTAATAAGAGAATTTATATTAGCTTATTCAGTTAAACTTCTGTGTTTACAAAAAAATATAAATAAGTTCTTATTCATATACTTGATGCAAGTGAAATGTTTTTTTGTCATTTGTAACTCTTACTAAGTATTTATAATGCTAAAATTAGTTTACCTATGCTTTCTCATAATATTTAATGAACTATAATTTATGAATATATGAGAGTTACCATTTCAATGTAATTTGATTATATGTAATTAATAAAATTCTTGAGTGCACTTCTGTTTATATTGTTTCCTTCTTTTAGCACAGCACACTTTTTTATTTAAACAATAAAATAATGAATATTTTTAATGAATGAATGAATATTTTGTATAGATTTTTAAAAAGCAGATACAGTAAAGCACCGTTTATACGTCTTTCAAGAGACCAACGTAAACCGGAGCATAAATGAAAAGACGTATAATTGAAAACAATTTTGATTATTTGAATGAATTGGGACTTAGCGAAAACGACGTATAAATGAGAGACTTATAAACGGTGCTTTACTGTATATATAAACTGGCAAATTTTAAATTTTAAAAAATCTTATTTTCTGAATACATATTTAATCATTTATAATATTTGTAGTAAATTGCTTTAAGGGTTCTTATTGAATTGTTTTCTTTGTAAATATTAGCATGGTATATAATAAAAAAAGTTCTAACTCAATGAGTAAATATCGTTTCACAGCTTTTTTTTTCAAAATGTTAATATAATAATTCAGGTATTCATATTCTAATAAAAAATAGGAAGTAACTGAAGCTAGCAATTAAATTTAAGAGTAAAATTAAAAACTCTACACATTTTTCAGCTGAGATTTCTTTCAATTGTGGGGAGTAGGCTTAGTTTTTAGCCCTAGCATCCCCAAATTTAATAAAAGTGACAGTAAGTGAAGGAATCATTTTGCTAAACTTAGTAATCCAGACAAAATGTTTTAACTTTCAGCAACTCAAATTAGTAGACAAAACCTCCCCAAATCAATTCTGGAATTAGAAATTTTTATGAATGGATATAACGAAAGAAAAAACTAGGAAGATTGTGAGATACCTAGATTATACAATTTTATAACCAAATTTTGAAAATATGGAATTTGAGTGATTATAGTATTAATAATGAACAAGTAAAAAATGTATAAAGGCAAGGCAGCATATAAATTAATAATCACACCAGATTATGATTATGTGCCCAATGTAAAACTATTTCCTTAAAAAATAATTTTGGAGAGAAAAATACTATGAAATCGTTTATTAACAAAATTAGCAGATATTTTAGTTTTTAATTGACTATCTTATCTAAACAAGCATTGTATTTTCCTCATCAGCTGAAAATGAAAATTTAAAACATTCCAGCTTAATATTATTTTGTTTAGTCAAAAAAAATTAAATTTCTATCTCATTTGGTTTTGAAAACTTAATTAAATTGCGTGCGATACTTTCGACCACTTCAGCTGTATACAAAAACCAAAACCAATCGCGCCGGAATCGCCGCCCAAGTAGAATCGCACGGACGAACGCAATCAGACGCGGCAAACGCGTTCACTGAAGTTGGCGACTCGCAGGAAAAAATCCCCCGCCGCCGACGCACTGGCCTCTCTTGCCGACCGCATGGAAATCTGCCATAAGAGTTTCGTCGCCTGTGCGCTCGCTCTAGCTTCTTGCAATAGCCAGGGTGATAATTTTGTCTCTGTCGCCGTGACAAAAGTATCTAGTGCGCGCTTAGCCTAAGAATTATCAAAGAAGAAATTTCTGTGAGGTAGCGTAAATTCTCTCTTTTTAGTTCCTCTATTAGATTTAAAACCATGATGATTAAAAAAGTCTACTAGTAGTTCAAATTCAAAAAGGTCCGCTTAATGCAAGGTTCACAACGAATGAATTTGGTTTTTAACTAAGGAAAATGAGTTCGGAGAATGTCGAACATGGGTGAAGTTATGAGACTCTTCTTGACAAAAAAAATACGTATCCGAATTCAATAAAAACACCTCACCTTCACCTCAAGAATAGTAAAATAACTTGAAATATAATAGTTGAAGGGAATCCCCTCAGTAGACTTAGCTCTATCTATATCTTGCTTGTAACAACTTATTGTCATAGATCTGCCCACCCAAGCGAGGTTGTAAACCCATTAGGTTGTTGTTTCTTATGCCCAGTTGGTCGACAGAAACATGTAGACCAAGTAAACCCATATGTGAATTTCTCCATCACCACATTCATCCAACCTCAAAATCATCGCAGTGATAGGAGGGGGTCCGAATCGAGCGACATTTCCACCCATCTGAATCTCGAACAAAGACAGCCGAACACAGAAAATTTCGATATTCCCCCCACCCAGAGAGGTCACGTTTGTCCTTTTAAGCCAGAGGTCGCATCAGGAATGCCGTCTGCCCACCAACGCCTCTAGAAAAAGAAAGCGTCACTCTCTCTGATGCGTTCTTGTTTACATCGCACCTCATCGCGCCTTCCAGAAGGGAGTCTTGACACCTGCCTTGCATTCAGATTCCGGCAGAGAATGTGGGAGTTCTCTTTTGTGCATCAGGAGCAAGAGGAAGGAGTGATCTGACCTCTTGCTCCTATCTGAGGCCGATTTTTCTTCCGGCCCACATGCTGGAGATGGGAGCGTCTCACTTGGCATCTGCTTTAAGAACGTGGATTTGCGTTTGAGAAGTAGAGTTCATTTTTGGTTGGGAAATGCAACTTGGTTTCTTATGGAGGTTGCTTCGAACCTTCTCTTTTTGGAAACAGCATGAATGAAATAGTAATTCTAAGGAGTGAAATTGTGTACATGGTTGCAACAACTTTTTCGGGCTTTACCATTGAAAAAATCTAGCTATTGTAGCAAGTTCAACGTAATAAAAATTGGTTGGAAATTAAGAGGGGAAAAAGAATCTAGTTAAACAGATAAAATTAAACCAAACATAACCTGTTGAATGCCGATTTCAAATAACACTACTGAAAATTGTTGGATGTAATAAATAGTTGTCAGAGAACAGGATAAACATTTAGTTGGATAAATTTAACTAACAAGTTTTAAAGGCATCAAATTCACCTTACGTCTATATTTTCAACGTCATTTAATGCCTTTTAACACTTACTATGTACTTACATTGATCCAACCAAGTGTTCACTAAATGTAGAACCGACCAAGTGTTCCTTTTATGCTTCTCTATAACTTACTATATTATTAACATTTAAGAAACGGTTCGGGTTGGATACGTTATAATTTTTGGACAAAACGAATTGAAAAATCTAATTTATATGGAACTTATATCTTATGTAATCTTCTTTACCCAAAAAGCTCCAACCTAGAAATTTGACATTAGTCCACACGGATTTTTTTACCTTGATCCTTATTATGGATTTTCAAAAGATAACATATATGTTTTCCAAGGTGCGCACCAAAACAATTCAGCCATCGAAGCACAATAAAATGACGTCTAAGAAAAATCAAATACGTTGACATACACCTTGCGTTCTTCTACCGATCATTAAAACTGATATAAAAGTATTTATTCCCTAACCTTCGAAAGCCATAAAAATCACCACTCCGCTTTTCAATAGTATCCATTTGTCACATAAAAGCCACAATGGAAAAGTGGCGTAAATGTCTCAAAAGGTTGAACCATGGGGAAAGATCCGATACTTTTTCTCCATACAATTTAACGCTGACCCCTCTTATAGTCGGTGTTCTTTTCCTTGGAACATCCAAGAATTCTTTCCAATATCGAGTTTCGAGGCAGAGAAATAACACGATCACGTCCAGCGTCAATCAAGAATAAAGAAAGCGACAGAAGAATTTCTGAAGGAGGCCCAAATAAGAATACTTTTCCCATACTTTGTATAACAGGTGAAATTCTATATTTTTATTCTGGAAAAGTTCGTTTTAAGAACGTTTTTCTAAGGGAAGAGAGTCTCTCCCCCAGTCTTGTCTATTCAGAAGATAACGAAATTTTTATGTGTTGGACAATACTGCCATTTATTGAAAGGGGACACTTTTGGAAACTCGACGAAATGGAAAATTTTCGACTTAAGTTTTGAAGAAAGGCGCAGAAGGCAAACATTTTTTAGTACAGGGAATACCAACAGAAAGTTTCTGCAATATTAAACTTTTCGTTAACTTAACAGAGAGTAAAAAATTCTAAAGACTTATTTTGGAACTAGTTTTAACTATGTTTACCGTTGCTGCACAAAAAGTATATTTACAGGCAACTGTATGAATCGCAATAAGATAATCAAATTTAAAATTAGAATGTAGTTCAAAATATTTTTAACTATTAGATTTTATGCATTAGTTACCTTGCTTAGAAGTTTTAAAATTACAACAGGCAAAATTATAAAATATAGAACAATAACAAAAAATGTATATAAAATATAAAAAATAGAAGGCAAAATAAAAAAAATGCTGGTAATATAATAGACAGTCAACCACTTTTAGTCAGTTAGATTATGGTTATAAAATAAAATTTGTTGATAAAGTTAATTGGTTGATTGATTGAAAATCCAACTATTAAAGAGTGGTAGGTCGTACACTACATCATGAATAGCAAATTTTTTTATTCTTTAATATTTCAATTGCATATTTTCAACAAATGAATTTGAAATTCATTTTTATCTATTAATTCACGAATAAAAAATGCATTCAACTATAAAATAAATGGCAGCTCATTTTACGAAGCAAATTAAACTCCATCAATAACCAGAAATGACGTGAGAATTTTCATGATTAGGTGCCATTATTTTGTCAGCCCTCAATAAACCCAGGCCTCACCAGGAAACCATCAGCCTAAACGCTTGGAGGCATCCCAAAATCACCGGCAGACAAAGCGGGTCAGCAGTAGCAGCAAAATGTGGAGATTATTCCATCAAATCCGATGAATTTACCCCTTGATTTGGGAATGAAATCTCCAAAGCGAGCAATCACGTATTTGCAATGATTCTTTACTACCATATACTTCAACAGTTAGAATCTTTTCCAAAGCACTGGCTTAACTCGACTATTAGACCCAGCACCAGTGTCAAGTAGGCAGGGTAAAGGATATAAATGTTAGACCAAGCATGACCACAGGAATAGGAAGGTGACTGAGCGAGCATAAATGCAATGATTTCGTTGCGTAGTTTCAAGAGTAGAATATTAGGATTTATGATTAGAAGAACGTTACTTCCTTAAGTAATTTTTAAAGAACAAGAAGCTATAAGAAGGCCATCTAATGACCAAATTGGAAATAAAATAAACTGATTTATTTTTCCTTAATTTCAGCTGTCCCACTCCTCCCACTGTCCCATTCCTCCCTCCTCTCCCCTATTTCTAAAACATTCCCCCGCCATATCTAGTTTTGCGTTTTGACATTATAAAAAAAAGTTACATTTTACTACCTTAAATAACATAACTTACAAAAGGATATAAAAATAATTATTATTGTAATAAATAAATGCAAAAGTTCAAAATTTCTGAAAGCGAGTTTATATTTTAGTGTAAATATAGTAATGATTAGGTTGCCACAACGATAAAGATAAATATAAAAATATGAATTAATTATTTAAAAATAAAAGATAAATTAATTATACATTAGTTTTAGATATAATTAAAATCGTTTGAATGGCAAAAATAAAAATATTGTTAAAAAGAATCCAATATATATATTTTTAAATTAGTGTGATAAATAGAAAGATGATTATTTAATGTATTTGAATGTTAAAAAACCAGTGAAATATATTTTCAATTGTTTTAAAATTCCTAGTTTCTTGCTTTGTAACTGCGACCTTATCCGAAATCTAAAAAAATGGAAATATTTTAAAATTGAGAATTTTTTTGAAAAATCGAAGGGCCTACTCGGAAATCCGGAAAGAATTCGGACATTTTGATACCATATATGTGTCATTTGGTTCAGTAATTAAAAAGCCTTTCTCTGGAAACCGTTCACCAAAAACTTTTTTTTAGAATAGAGAGATAAATGAGGTATTCTCACGTTTTGATATTAAAATTTATTAAAATAGTAGATGAAAAACCATGAAGAATGACGTTTACATCAAGTATTTTTGTAGCCTAGTTTCTGAGATATAAATTTTTGAAATTTCGTTATAGTTTGGGCGCGAAAACACTTTCGAATCACAAATCATGCGCTGTGAGGTCACATCCAATAGGAGCCCGTTTTCTGATCACGTGAAAACAGAAAACACAATGGTTTTCATGAGCTGTGATGTCACATCCAATAGAAGCCCTTTTTCTGATAACGTGACTTTTCTGACGTTTTGGCAAAAATAAAATTGAATTTTAAATTATTTAAAACACAATTTTGAACTTAAAAATCAGAAATTTGGGAGTTGTAAACCGTAATGTATCAAAAAAGTATTCACGAAATTCCTAAATAAACAAACAACCAACGGAAATGACGTCACCAGGTAACTCAATCTTCCGGTTTGTCTGATATTTACATTGAACAACATTACACTACGGCGCGTTTGTTTTTTTATAATTTTTCTTTTCTTATTTTAAAGCTAGTTTAAAGGAGAAACTCAAAATATGAGTTTTCCATACTTCCGATCATTATCTGAAAATTGTAAAAAGAGATATCTTGATAAGTTATCTGTGAATGGGACGATTGATTTACCACACATTTCCTATTCCTATTCACAGCATGGGAAAATGCTTATTTTTGGTGATTTTTATTAAAATAAGAGCCAAAGAAACTTTTAAAACAGTTTATACTGGACACAATTACGAACACGTTTATAGGTTATCAAGTGTTTTGAATTAGAAAAATAATTTTAACTCAATAATAACCGATCAAAAATATGAACCTTGAGGTCTACAACGATGTGCTTCAATCTCTCCTCTTATTGATTTTAATTACTAACTTATTTAAATGTAATTAAAACAGCTGCTGATACAAAGAAAACAAAATATTGAGCAAATATTCAATCATGAAAACTTTTCAGAACATTCTTGTTGTGATAAAATTAATATCGCTGTTCTGCTGTGTCAAACTTGAATATCCATTGTATCAAAGCAGTTTATTTATTTAGAAACTGAATTTTTATTGTCTTAAAAATTTAAAGTACATAAAATTATGGAAAACAACGGGCTAAAATCTAAGAACTAATTAATTTAATTTAATTATGGATTCATTCAAAATTTTAGTGAATTTACCTTTAATGATCCTACTACATTCCAATCAGCTTGTTTATTTTTATTTGAGATTCAGAAATAGTATTCTTAAAATCGTCTGTCACTTTAATTATCTTTTTAAATATTTTTATGCGTATTTTTTTAAATAAGTGGGTGATTGTATTCATAAGTTTTAAAACAAACTAAATAATGAATTTCAATAATATCGGACCCAATTAATCCTGATGTATCTACGATCTGTTGCAATGGCGTTGATTGTATTAGCTGAGATTTTCGTCCAATGGATCGGGTAAATCAATCGTCCCATTCACAGATAACTTATCAAGATATCTCTTTTTACAATTTTCAGATAATGATCGGAAGTATGGAGAACTCATATTTTGAGTTTCTCCTTTAAATTACGCTTTAAAATAAGAAAAGAAAAATTACAAAAAACCAAACGCGCTGTAGTGTAATGTTGTTCAATGTAAATATCAGACAAACCGGAAGATTGTGTTACCTGGTGACGTCACTTCCGTTGGTTGTTTGTTTATTTAGGAATTTCGTGAATAAAATCAAGCAAATCCCCCACTCATGCAAATACCTCACTAGCCAGATATTTACTTTTCAAATTAATGATCATTATATCTGGTTGCTCTGAAAATAACCTAGCTGGAAATATTTAAAAATTTCATAACGGTTCGAAACAGCAGCCCCCCCTTTTAAACATTTTTATTTTATTATAATTTATGAGTGGTTTATTATGAAATGATACGAATTATTTATGAAATGATTATAATTTCTAACATGCTGCTTTGAATTTGAAATTTAAATTTTATAAATGATTCCTTACCTTTAATTTTTCGTTAAATAAAATTTCAATGCTTGTTTTAATATTTCAACATGAATATAAAATAATAATTATTATTTTATAATATTTATTAATTATTAATACATATTTAATTAATTATAATATTCTCGCAGGACCTTTTGCCCTTATGATGTCACAAAAATATTTATTTTCTTTGGTTTATTTTTGTTAATCAAATTACATGAGTTATTTATTCTTTGCGTTTTCTTGTTGTACTTACGTTGTTTTCACTTTATGTTCTTTTATGGAGTGTGTATTTATGGGTGTCTGTGTTAATAAAATTTGAAAAATATGATTTATTTGAAATATTTAAATTAATATGCATACGAATAAAGTTTCAAGAGAAAAGAGCTAGAGGAAGCCAGATATAACATTGGCGGTGACGAAAAGAAATTGTAAATTTTGCAACGGATTTTATATTTCTAAGAGATTTGGCGAATTTCCGCCAATTGGGGCAGTAATAACATGTATGAATGTGATGCAAACTAGTTTTCCTATTTTAAAGCAAAGGACGTAGTAGTATAACACTTCTTGAAAGACTGTGTTAACTAATAACTAAAGTAAATAAGCCTTTTTACTCCTTCCCAAAGCATCACATTTAATCTATTATATTTTGATGTAATACACATAACTAAAATTATGCTTATGAGTTAGTTAATTCAATAGAGAAATAGTTCAGTAAGGGAAAAAATGCACTCAAGCTTTTTATCAACACAGTTCCAGTCTTTATAAGGCGAATAAAATGAAATTGACAACCTTTATAATTAACTACGTTAATAAAAAAGGACAACGATTAGCTGTGTTAACAAGCGTAGCTCTTCATCACACTTACGCTTAATGCCGGGAAAGGCTGCAAATATTTAGAGTTAATCTTTAGAAGCATATGGAGGAGAAAAAAGGGAAATAAATGGGAGTAACGGCAGTTTTTAATGTCGAAAAAAGCAACATTGACATTAATAATAGAAAGGTTGGTGAAAAAAACAGCATTGGTATCTTCCCTATTTAATTGAAAGAATTATCAGACTTTTTTTGTAATTAAGTAAAAGTATTAATTTTAATGAGCAGCTTAAGGGCATGTATGGTAGTTTTTTTACCAGGAAAGCAGCTTGGCAAAACATTCAGCTTAAAATATGCCTGAACACATACGATAATAACTAAAAGGCAAAGCTATTTTATTATTAAAGCTCATTATGTTTTACTAGAGGACAAAGAGGAGTTTAAATTTATTCAAACGAATTAGTTCCTTATGATTAATGTAAACACCTTATTTGATTTTGCCTCAAGCGTCTGGGTTATTTACTTTAACCGAATCGAGGATTCTTCGTATGGATAATTTTTATCGTGGTCGTGTCTACTATATGCATTTTACTGTTGAAATCTGTATAATAGAATTTTTCCGTGAGATATCTATTAAAATGAGAAATTTGATACATAATTTTATGAAACAATGTTTTTCTTGAGTCGGTTCTCAAGTTTAATAACTAAAAAAATAATTAATCAATGAGTTACAAACAAAGGGTAATTCATTAAATACTATCAGCATAAAAACTAATGGCAAAAAAAATCACAGTAATTACACATGATGTAGATACTTGTCTAAAATTTAAACACGCATTGAGTTTTACTTTTAATAAAACTTGAGAAGTGCTGTACTTGATAAGATTAAAATTATAATTGAATTAGATAAAATGAAGATTTGTTAAAATCATCACTGTAAAAATATTGTACGAGTCTGGAGGCCGAATGAACGATCAAATGATGTAAATTCAATACTATTTCCAATTTACCACAAATGTCAAATGTACTTTTGTAGTTTATTACTATGGACATAAAATGTGGAAATGTAAAGACTTATCATAGATAATTAGTATGTATTATAGTATCGAAAATAACTAAAGTTGTCTTGAAGACAGCAAGTCCTTTAAAATAAGCAATTATGCATTCAAATATTAGCATGTGATGTGGCGTAACATCTGTCCTCACAAGTGCATCTGCCTTCCTGTCGCTTAGCTCGAAATAATTATTTCCGCTGAGGGCTGATTATTATCATCTGCTTTCGTTGGAGCTTCTCCCAACAGAACACAAATTGTCAGAGTTGTCCGAAACTAGAAAAAACTCTATGCAAGCAGCAAAGTTTTGGACTCAATCAGTCATTGAAATAATCTTTTGGTTAGTTTATTGTGGATAGGAATTATTTCGGAGTTTTTATTAAAAGAAAGTTTGAGTAGTGTAGATTTTCAATATTAGTTACAATACTTTCATTCATATACAATAAATTCGAATAACAATATGTTTTGAAGTTCAATATTATACACTTAAATTAGATTAGAATACGGTAATACCTATTTTTAAATATATGTAAACCAATATCAAAATTTAATAAGACTTAAAAAATTAAAATTAGTTTACTGTGATCTAGTCTTCTACTTTTAATTTCAATCAAGAAAATATTGTGATTTGTTTTTGGTATTTTTCACAACAAAGTTTATAAATCATTTAAAATAATACAGTTTATTTTTAATATGGGATATAACTTTAAAATATTACTCAGCTAAAGTTTGATTTAGCAAAATAAGTGTGCAGTAAGTATGGCAATCTTCACTTAACAATTTTGTAAAGTGAATCTGGTTGTAAGTCAAGGGTTAAAAAACTCTCCACAAGCTGATAAAATACTACAAAGCATAGACGTCAAGCGACAAAAACTCGATTGCCGGATTTCGCAAAAGATCGTGCTCTAATTTTTATTTTACGAGCACTCAAAATACACCATGATAGTAGTAGTGGAAGAGAAGCAACCAGAATGGAGGCAAGAGTATTTCGAAACTTAAATGTATTGAAGAGGATATAGAAGGAAACAAAAAGGAACGAGAGATAGTTTTTTCTAGAACACACGAGAGAAATGCTAGTCTGAAGTAAATTATTGTTAACTGACTTTCTGAAGACTTTCACCTGATTCAAAGCAATGAAAACACTGAGAGTTGTAATTTTTTGGTATTATTATAAACTAAAATCATATCAAAATATTAAATAGGATTTTATCCAATAAATATGTAAAATCCCTACCTAAAACTGATAAATAATATAATCTGAATCATAGATGTTGTATAATTTATTTTTTTTTCAAACAAACAACTTTATTACAATATAAACAAAGAATAAAAGAATACAAAAAAGGGAAGACATTTTCATTTGAATCCCCAAGGAGGTGAGATCACCTCATACAGGTGAAATGATATATTTAATATGAAATGAAAAAACATAAAAACACAATATACAACAAAAATTTACCATAGAAAATAAAATACAAGAACAAACAAAAAATACACATGAATAGATGAAACAAATCCTGAAAAATATGGTAAGTGAAAATGCTGTTGTATGAGCTTCAGGGATAATGTGCGAGAAAAAACAATTAAAAATAATCCTCGATATTATCTATGGAGTATATCAACAGTTTTAATAATTTTTTAAATTTTAATGGAGATATTTCAGTTTTAATATGGCTAGGTAGGCTATTGTAAAATTTCGGGGATAAATAAGCATAGTTTTTGTGAAAATTTTCTTTCCGTGTTTTGGATATTAGGTAATTATTTTTGAACGTAAGTTATAAGTTGGTTTCTGGTTTCATTATTACTACGATGCGCGTTAAAATAAACTGTTTGATAAAAAAAATAAATGACGAATAGGAAGAACGTTTTTAAATTTTGATAAGTATTTATGTTAGGAATTTGATTATAGCTTAGAAATTTGACTATTTTATGACTATTTTATTTCGTTTTAATTAAAATAAAGTTTTAAATGCAACAATTATTTTTTAAAGGTTCAAACTCATACTGCTTGAATTAAATATCCATTCACAGTTTTAAAAAATTCTCAGAACAAAAATTTTACTCAGCTAATGTCTCTCGAAATTAGAAAAACTTTGATGGGGCAGATAAGAATTTCCCTATTCATTATTTAAAACGGATAAAGTTCCTCTTGGCTTCAAGATAATTTAAATTTCAACACTGGGTTTAATAGAACCATTTTTCATAGTGAAAAAGCTTACTTGAAATAAATAGTGGGTTGAAAGTATTTTTATCATAGTTTTATTCTTTCGAATCCCTAAGCTCTAGTTTTATAAAATAATCTCTTTAGTTTGTCGCTATCTAGAAGCTGTTACAGACGTCTGGAAAATCCTATTTGAGACATTCACGTTCCAAAAATAAAACTTAAGAATATTTAAAAGATGGGCGAGGAGTATAAGCAAGTACCATAACAGACATGTAGATTAAATAAAAAAAACTTTGAATTTTATGAAACTGTATTTTTTTGGAAAATAATGAAACGTATTATCTCTCATATAAAAGCCCACGTCACTCACTGACTCACTGATTCTGGAACGCTCGCACACTATGATGCCATCTCTCATATAAAAGCCCACGTCACTCACTGACTCACTGATTCTGGAACGCTCGCACACTATGATGCCATCTCGCAATAATCAGAAAAATAAATAAATAAAAGTAATTAAAATTAAAATAATATAATAGCTTTTAAATATCTTTCAAGAAAGTTGGTTTACTTAATAAAGGTTAAAAAGTTACTTTTAGGGAAGTTGGTTTCTAATTCAACAATAATAAATCTAATAAATAATCGTATAAAAAGCGCTTTTTGATTTTTTTTTTGGCAATAATCTTTATTTACTTTCGGAAACGAAAAATTAATTATTTCTTAAGTAAGTAAATAATTGAATTTTATTTATTTTTCAACTGATTTATATAACTTATTCACTTTTAGAATCAGCTTTCAATAGTAATCATCTCAATTTTTACTATTCATTTTTTTCTTTCTCATAGTCATTGTCATGGGTGATGATGAAGATCCTACCTCAAAAAAACGTCGCTTAGCTAAAGAAAGAAAGCAAAGATGGCGTGCTAGACCTAAATACGTGGGCGCCGTAGGCGCCCCATAACAAACTATCTTCAAATAATGAGGCAAATTAAAATCAAATAATAATTTAATAATGGAATGTTTGGGGAGAATGCCATTTAAAATGAGTTTATATAAGGGTAGTAAGATTTGATTTAAGAATAAATTTGCCCAAATCAGCTCGGTGGTGGTCAGCCGAAATTGAGTGACTTATTTGAATATGATAAATTAGTGATATTTCAGCGGTAAGATAAAGAAGTTAAACTTCTTATTTAATGTATAATTAATAGGAACTTGAAGTAGTAACGAGGGAAGCTCGCATAAAAGGCTAGCCTAGCTGTAAGACCCGGCTTTGCCGGGTCGTAACAGCTAGTTATCATTAGTAGAAATAAATTAAAAAAAAAATACGAGAAATTTTAGGTCAGAGAACAAAAATTTTATGGGGGTATAGATATTTTTGTTTATAAATACAGTAGGTGTATATTAAAAATTCCCCATGATATATGGTAGAAGGATGTTTAACCAATTGTTTCGATACTGTGGGTTTTGAAAATTTTCTAACTTCTTTACAGCCCATACCATAGCTTGTTTTTTCTTATCTTCCACATTTTTACCTCATTTTTATTTTTCCTTTTCTTTTTATAATAGAATAAAAAGAGATAATAATAATAAATGTTCTTTTTTATGTTTAAATATGCAAATAATGTTTGAAATATAATGAGCATGAATATCTCAAAAACTATACAATATTACTAACTCATACTTTTTTTAATAACATCTTTACTGTTACTGTTTGATAATTCAATTTTACTTAAACCTCTATTCTGCGAAATTCTCGTTCACTTCATTGGGATTCCCAGAACTAACAACACAATAAATTCATAGCTCACAGTCAAAAGCTTTTTTTCAGTATTGATACTAAAAGCATCAATACACAAATTAAATACGGCACGTTTTTTGTGATAAATTATGAAAGCTAGACGTGACAAAGGATACAGCATTCAAGTCAATCCATCAAATATTAAGCGATAGATCAAATCAATGCAAATAACATCACCGGATTATAGAACATAGTTTTCTCAAACGCTCCAATTCAAGCCCAACCCTTGTCACTCCCAAGATAGTTGGCGAACGCGACATCCAATAAAAGCAATTAACCGACTTACGTGAAATGAACTGGACTTAATGAACTTGAACAACACCTCGACTCTTCAAACCACTTTCGTACCCAAATGCGGAGAGAGAATGGAATAAAAAAACCCTGCAAACGACAGCGGCGATCGCGATTAATCAAGTTCGCCGGCGACGACGGTCGTTTTCGATGCTCCAGTTTAGCCGAATCGAAGTGGCAACATCTTTTCACTTAACGAGTTCTTTAGAGAAGCGTTTCACGATCGTAACGAGCCTGCTAAATGCGCATGCTCGGGTTAAAGGCGTGGTTTTAAAGTATTTAGGATTGTGGTAAGCGTGGCCCGGATGGGGTGGAGGTAGAGTGCCTGCCTGGCGTGCGGAAGGTCGTAGGTTCGAGCCCGGTTAGTATTTTTCAGTAAATTTAATTTTAATTTTTATTATTCCATTAAAAATTGCAAGAATTAATTGCTCTTGTTTAACAGTAATTCCTTGTTTAATTAAATTCATTGTGGTTTTTTAAATGTTTTACTTTGTCTAATTTTTTTTAAAAAATTTTAAATTATTAATTTATTGAAAATAAAATTATTTCGCTAAAATATTTTATAGAAACAGCAAGAATCAAGTCCATATGGATGCGCATTGCTAATAAAGTATAAAAATCTTGCAGGGATTGTGAAATACAGTACACATAAAGTCCAAACGCATGCGCATTTAGCACGGCTCGTTACGCTCCTGAAACGTACGTGTTCTTTAGCAGAGCAGATTAGAGCGCGATGCGGTTGACAGTTAGCGATCGTTATCTGAGAGTTAGATGGAATACTGGGTGATGCAGATGTATGAAAAAATCCTCCTTTTTACCGAGACATTTTTTGTGATGGTAGTTTTATTTTTCTTGGTTGACGGGATTTATCTTGATGGTTTTCATTTGGAATTCTTCACACATTAAATGAGTTTTCATGATGACTCTTCTGTAGATTGTCTGTTTCTTAGATGAAGTATAGGTTTAAAAATCATGAGAGAAATTCTTTTGGTTTCAAGATTTAGCAGTATCATCAAAAAATAAAACTAGCAATTGGTTGTTTTTTTAAACTTAGGTAGGTACATCAAAAAGGAGCATAAGTTTTGGGAAAGAAAAATATTAAGAAGTTTGAGAAAAAAGAGAGCATAAAGATTGTAAAAAAGAGAAGAGGAGGAAAGATGGAGGGACGACAATTGTGGATGAGTTGGAAACTGGAATATACACAAGACGAAGAAAAAATCTAATAATTACAAATAGACAACAGAATGCTCTTTCAAAGTTATATGAATACCCAAATTGTTTTTGATATTCTTACCAATAACTCAAAAGTTTTTAAGAACAGGAAAACTAGGGAAAGGATGGAAAGACCAATTTACTCTAGAAGAAAACAACCCTGCACAATGGAATAAAATAATAGAATATACAGTCCATTTTGAAAACATTTTATTCCGTAGTTAAAAAAATATATTGATAAACTCAGAAAAATCAACCAACGTAAAAAAATAGAGAGGAATGTATTAAAAAAGGAATATTTAATTAAATATCCAAACAAGAGCATGATAACCTAAAAATAACACTTTAATAATTTCGAAGATAGTAAAGTACATGGTCATTATTTTCCTCACTACGTGCGTGCAGAAAGGAAAACATAGGTTCCGAATAAAAATCAGTTCAATGTGGCGCCATCTTCATTTAGAGACGTAAATCACGTTAAAGCAATGCAGCAAAAACAAGTGTCCCGGGGTAAAAAATGAGTACAACGTACCTTCCGAATATGTCGCTGTCGTCCATGGCACCCGGAGTATCCTCCGTGTCAGGAGTGGGAGGCGGTATATCTGCCAGTGAAGATTGTTGGGACAGTGGAGTTCTGAAATTAAAGTGGAAATATTATAAACAAGACGAAAACATTTGAAATAAATTAACATTAATATAAAGAGTAAACTATGGTTTAGGGTCAGTTTCTCTTAATATGAGCGTAATAACACTAATCACTTTCCATACAAGACAATAATCACTTGCCTTAAATTTGTGTTAATCGATACTTCAGTAATAAATGCAGTTATTAAAATAGTCTAGCTGGTTGAAATTATCAAAATACATTTTAAGCGCCATTTGCAAGCACTTCTATAACATAACTCTAATTAATTCGTCTTTTAAGAACCTTAGGAGGAAAATATTGAAACGAATCTGCCCTTATAGCAGACGCTTTGAAAAGAAGTAGTTAAAGTAGGCAAGGCGGTGATGGAGATCCTTGAAAGAGTGAATTCAAGTTATTAAATTAAACACACTTTGAAAATTTTAATCCTATCTTAAATACACTGCTGTGCAAAAATTAAGGACGGAACAGTTTTTTCAACATAAAACCTAGTAGAATTATTGTTCATCCATGAAAATCATACCAAAAGATGTTTATTGGGTGAGAATGCAGGGCCCGGGAACAAATTTTCCCTATCAATATTTTAAGGGGGTAAATGGGCCCTCCATTGATAATGGAGTTCCATTCTTCCATTACACATTTAGAGCAGAGACAGAAACGTCTATGTAAGAGGTATTTAACCGAGAAATTTAAGTTTTTTGCAATGAATATGATTATTCCAGAACTCAATGCATATTTTTAAACGTTTGTGTTGCCTTTAAATGGTATTTTTTAGGTTTTATAGAGAGATATCGGTCTAATCATCATTTTGACAAGTTTTAGCTACTGGGTCATTTTTGGTAAGTGGTATCTTACCGTCAACCATGTTTTTAGTAAGTCTCACTTATGCCTGATTGCGTTTAGGTCTGAGGATCTGAAAAGTAACTTTATTATTTCAATATTGTTTCTTATGAAAAACTTTGAGGTAGTCAAATTGGGATTTTCTGCAGCTTTTACACTAATTAAGATAAATCCTTAACCCAAAATGTCTTCTAAAAGTAGCAAATGGGCCATGAGACATTAATGCGGCCATGCAATTGCAGACATTAGGGAAAATCTCTATTGAGTATAGGGGATGTTGAAATGTCTGTAAGGATATAACAGACTTAAAGGAGAAATTCGATCTCTTTAAACTTCATTTTAAAGATAATAGATATATTTTTACAGATATATCTTTCTTTTCAAACATGATTAAGTCCAAAAACATTAAAAATACTTCTTTTTTTAACTTTAATAACAGATGTCATTTCTGTGAAACTATACAATTCTTTGTGCCGTTTCAGCACCCCTTAGACAGCACAGAAGTCTTCACTGATATCTGCAATTGCGTACCTGTGTTCTCATGGCCCATTTTCTTCTTTTAGAAGACCTCTCGGGTCAAATATTTCTCTTTATTAGTTAAAAAGCTGCTGAAAATCACAATTTCACTTTCTCAAAGTTGTTCATAAGTAACGATATTGAAAGAACTCAGACTCAAACGCAATTAGGCGCATGTGACACCTACTAAAAACATGGTTAACGTTAAGATACAACTTACCAAAAATGATCCAGAAGCTAAAACTTACCAAAAATTATGATTAGACCAATATCTCTCAATAAAACCTAAAAAAGTACAATTTAAAGGCAGCACAAACGTTTGAAAATATACATTGAGTTCAGGAATAATCATATGCATTGCAAAAAACTTAAATTTCTCGGTTAAATACCTCTTACATAGACGTTTCTGCCACTGCTACAAATGTGTAATGGAACTCCATTATCAATGGGGCGTCCATTTACCCCCTTAAAATATGGATAGGGAAAATTTGTTCTCGGGCCCTGTATTCTCACCCAATAAACATCTTTTGGTTTGATTTTCATGAATGAACAATAATTCTACTACGTGTTACGTTGAAAAAACAGTTCCGTCCTTAATTTTTGCACAGCAGTGTAAAAGAAAGTATCAATTAAAAAAGGAAGTAGAAGTATATATGGAAATAAAAGATCTACCACAAATATAATAAATATACGGTATAAAATATCCTTAAATCGTAATGTGATAGGCTGATGTAATGCATAATAAATAATTACACACAAATGTTGCGTTTTTCGGTTTTTTTGCATGATAATACGCTATTTGTGATTGTGCTTAAAATTGCATAATTATATATTTTAATGAAATATTTAATTAATGTACCGTCATAAATATAAAACACCACTGGATTGATTTAAAAGCGCAACTAACATTAAGATGGTATGTTCTAAGTAGAAAATGCAATTAATTACACATACCTAGAGTGGAGTGCTTCCACAAGATCCGTGGCTGTTTAAATTTAAGGGAAAAAAGTTTTTGAAACCCACCCGCGGAACCACCCATCACAATTTCATCAGAAAAATAAAGTGCAGCCATTCTAAGAAATAACAAGACTCTTCTCAAAGATTAAAAAGCCTCTCTTCAAAAATAAAATTAAAGTGAAAGTCTTAAAGTTGAAAGCTGATATTGAGAATAATAAAAGGTCGGAGGTAAATTGAGTTACGTTGGATTTAATAAGAGTTCAAAGTGGGTAAAACCCGAAAAGAATGGAAGCTTCCTTATTCTTCATTTTAATAAAAGGCGGAGGAATATTTACAGACTATATGGTATTACGCTTTTGAAGAACAATGTTGGAAATTGCCCGTGCTTCTGATTCTTTTTAAATAAGGTCATTTTATTATAATTTGCTTTCAATTTAATGTATGCTTATTCAAAATTAAACTCTCATTCCTCAAACCCAGTTTAGAAAGGTATAGAAAGTAGTTTATGGATTTTATAGAAGTTTTATTTTAAAATTTTAGTTGAAGTAAAAGGTAAAATTGAATTTCAAATTAAAAAAACACTTATTCTTATGTAGGAATTTTATTTTGAGTGCTTTTTGGGAATCAAAATTGAGTCGTCAGTTGGAAGAAAGGAATGTCCAAAAAATGTCAAATTGAATTTTTTTGTGCTCAAAACAATCTTCAAACTTTTCTCTACACATGAGTGAAAAGAGGAGAAAAATAACTACCCCTATAGGGAAATATCGCCCCTTAAAGTTGTGAAATCGATGTCCATTCATTGTATTTTTTTAAGTGAATTTGGAATTAAAGTTAATTTGTCTTTCTTTTCGTATTCTTTGTGCTGTAAACTAAGTTAAAATAAAATTTTCTCTTAATTTAAATTTTTTCCATACTTTTTTTTATGCAGGAAATGTTTGACTCCATTCATATTCACTCACACCATTGATTCTGCTTCAATAACCCAGTTTCACTATAATTGTTAATTTTATTTGTCTTATTCTTTTTATTTCACCCTTTTTTGGTGTAAACTAAGGAGAAATATAATTCAAATGTGAATTTAAGGGTTTTTAAAAGATTTTTTTCATCAGAAAATATTCATAAGGTGGAAGAAGAGAATAATTCCATCAACTTATTTTGACTGCAAAATATTTTTGAATATAATTATATTTGTTTTGGTGATTGCCGTGTTTTCTAAATAGGGTTCTGAATTTCCAGTAAAAATTTGGTGGTCATGAAATGTAAATTCCATTACTTATACAGTTTTTTCGATTTTCTCAAAACTTGGTTTTTGGACTTATTCCCTTCTTCCAACTGATGAATATTTCAGAACCAACAGAAATATATATCAAGGATGAGTAAAATTTATATACTTTTTGCTTTAAAAGTTATAAAGAATTATCAGTATGGTATGGATACGCGTATTTGTGTTAGTAAAACTGAAGTGGATTATGTTTAGAATCTTCATTTGGAATAACACAAAATGTTTCGTAAAATATGGAAATTTGGTAAAAAACGTCTTTACAAAAGAATTATATTTCTTATATAGGGCTATCGTTATTAAATTAAAGCTACACAGTCTGGATCCTTCAGAAAAAAAAGTTTCTGAACTTAATTCAGGACCATTGGCGGATTTAGATGGTGAACCCTGGGGCTACGTACTGGAAAATTTGGGGGTGCAAGCTGTCCCTGATGGCTTTGAAAACATGATTTTCCCCTATAAAAATGGAATTTTCTCAAAAAGTTGGGGGTGCGTTGCACCCCCATGCAACCCCTTAAATCCGACCATTTTCAGGACATAAAATATTAATAGCTAATTACGTTACTTTAACGGATATAATTGATGAAAGCACAGAAATCGACATTCACCCCAATCTAAAACTCAGTTTATATAATTATAGCTTTCAAAGGAAAAACTTACCTAATGAAGAAATTCAATGTTTTTTTTACAATTGCAAATACGAGGATATGACAAACAGAATAATCATTTCAACAGATGCCTCAAAAACGCAACTCATACAAAAATAGCGGCCATAAATACATTAACATCCAAAGTTATTTAAGGGTCTATCCCAAGTATAAATTGCATTTTTACAGCTGAAGCGGTGGCCATCATTATAGCCACCAATGAGTTTATTAAAGCTGACGAAGAATATATTATATTAACAGATAGTTTATCAGTACAGTACTAAAAGCCTTATTTTCCATCAACATGAAATCCCCTAAGTCATACTTTATTTAAATAACTGTATCAACAAAGCCCTCGAAAAAGCCAGACACCTGGAGATCGTATGGACTCCAGGTCACAAGGGGATACAGAAAACGAACAAGCCGATCAGGAAGCAAGGAACGCGCCGATCACCATTATAAAGCAAATAATAGCTCCTGAAGACCTCATAAAAAGTATCAAACAAATAATCATAAAAGAAGAGGAGGAAATTTGGAAAAATAGTAAATATGCAGAAGACTTCGCTCATTTGGTAGGATGGACAGGGCTCACACGCCTGCGCCATTTGCGCGAAACTGCGCCAAAACCAAATTTTGATACATACTGATACAAATTGCCTATTCTACCAGCTCCTGCGTCAAAACTGTGCCATTTTCAGAGACTACTACTACGGATTCTCCGTAGTTTCTACGGATGCCGTCGTTAAACTACGGACAACGTCGAAAAAGCTACGGAAAATCGGAAATCTATCATAAAAAGCACTTAGAAGCGCAAGTTTTTTCCCGATTATGCTCTATTTTTAGGATATTTTTTCTTGGACGGCCGGCGGGCGCCAAGTTGAAGTTGGAAAAAACAACTTTATAGTGGTTAGAAGCCGTCGTTCGGTGTTTAGGATCGCATTCTGCGGTAAAGTCGAAACAAGCGATTTTTCGCGCAAGTACCGTTTTTCCAGCACGTAGTTGAAGATGGCTTCTTTTCACATAGCTGCCAAGTATTGTCCGTAAAATTTACGGATTTGCACCAAAATTTACGGTTTTACGGATCGACCCGAAATTTTTACGGAATTTACGTTTATTTGCATTTTTCCTCCGTGAAAACGTTAACAAATCTTGTTGCGCCAAATTAAAGTCTTGTCTGCCTTTTCTAGGCGTTTGAAAACGGGTAAATCGCGGAAAAAGCCGCAATTTTTCGCGAAAGTTTCGTTGTGTGCGCCGCGTGTTCCGTTCCTTCTGCGACTATTTCCGACGGCCGCGGACGCCAAGTTGAAGTCGGCTTCATCTCGTGTCGATTAGATTGCAGGAAAAACTACTTTAACGTGGTCAAACCGACATGTCTGATGGTTAGAATCACGATCTTGAAAACCCGAAAAATAGCGATTTTTCGTGAAAGTTCCGTTTTATCCGCGATTGCTTCCTACCGGCGCCTAATTGAAGTTGACTTCCTTTCACTATTGTATTAACATTGTAGAAAAAAAAAACTTTACTATGGTCAGAACTAATTACTTAGGAGGTGAATTATCACTAGACCTAATAACCTCAAGTAAATAAAAATTGATAAGGTGTAAAAATTGGATAAGAGCTGATAAATTATTAGAGGTTTAAGTTAAGTATTTATAAATTAAATCTATACGCACATTATTTGTCGTAATCAAAATTATGGTTTTCATGTCGTACGAAAAGTTTTACTGATGCAAGTGTTATGTACTAGTGCTAGGAGTATTTTATACTAGTGCTCCTAAGAAAGATATTCAAGATTATGGCACGTGATTTGCTATGGTGTCTCGCGACGAAAAAACAAATATGAACTTCAGTTTAGGAATGTATCTAAATTCATTGCTTTATCTATTTTGTTACGTTTGAATAAATAGCTTACTTTCAACAACTTAACAATTTGGTTAGGAATGTATCTAAATTCATTGCTTTATCTATTTTGTTACGTTTGAATAAATAGCTTACTTTCAACAACTTAACAATTTGGCGACGATAGGATGGGATCCAACATTTATTTTGAATCATACGAGCCCACAACGGAGGACTGGTCCAGCTACGTTGAGAGATTGGAATCTTACTTTAACGTCAATGGAATCCCCGATGTGAAACAAGGACCAGCACTATTGAGTGTGATGGGTGCCTCTACTTACAAGTTGTTGAAGACGCTGGCTACACCGAAAGCACCGTCTCAACTGAAATTTGAAGAGATGGTGAATCTTTTAAAAGATCATCTGAGTCCAAAGCCATTGGAGATGACCGAAAGATACAGGTTTTATAAAAGATTGCAACGAGAAGGTGAGTCAATAGCTACCTATTGTGCAGAAATTCAAAATTTATCAATTAACTGCAATTTTGGCACTAATCTGAATACTATGCTAAGAGATAAACTTGTAATGGGTTTAAAAGATGAAGGGATTCAAAAGAAACTTATATCTGAAAATAAATTAACGTACGCTAAAGCTAAGGAAATTGCTTTTGCTATGGAATCAGCTCAAAGAGATGTGCAAGAAATGCAAAGCAAAACTTTTTCTATTAATAAAGTCCATAGTTCAAACGGTGTTGACAAAATGAGTAAACAAACGGTGCCTAGGAAAGAATCTCAACCTCTCAGGTGTTATCGATGTGACAGTACAAGCCATTTAGCACACGAGTGTCCGTTTAAAGATACAGAATGTCGCTGTTGTAGGAAAAAAGGGCATTTGGCGAGGCTCTGTCGGTCTAAGGGGAAGCAAAATAAAATGAATCAGAATAGACCGGTGAGACAAATTGAATCTGAGACTGAAGAATCTTCGATGCTCAAAGTGAAATCGAGTTCAAAAGCAAGGGATCGCATTATGATTGACATATTTCTAGAGAACCAGAAATGTCAGTTTGAGTTAGACACGGGAGCGGCAATCACGTGCATGAATATCGATGATTTTAAGAAACTATGTCCTAAAGTTTCAATTAATCCTACAACTATGATTCTCCGAAATTTTGATAATTCTGCCATTATACCTGCTGGGGAGGCGGAGGTCAAAATTCAGTATAAGAACCAAAGGAGTCGAGGAACCATATACTTAGTGAAGGAAAGAGTAAGTGCAGTGTTTGGGCGAGAATGGTTGAGGATGTTCACTCTGGATTGGAGAGAAATTAAAGCCATTCACTCGGATCAACAACAGTCCCGAACCAGGGTCTTGCAAGCATTACTGCAGAAGTATGAGAAAATTTTCACACCTGGAATTGGTAAATTAGAAAATTTTTCATGCCGATTACAAATGAAACCAGGGTATACGCCAGTATTTTTCAAACCCAGACCAGTACCATTTGCTATTAAGGAGCGAATAGAAGCAGAACTGGAGAGACTGGTGTCTGAAGATATAATAGAACCAGTTAAATTCAGTGAGTGGGCCACACCGATTGTTCCAGTTTTGAAAAGAAACGGCAAGTTGAGGATATGCGGAGACTATAAGGTAACAATAAATCCAGGACTGAACATAGAGCAGTATCCTCTACCAAGAATTGAAGATATCTTTGCGGATTTAGCTGGAGGAGAAACTTTCACCAAAATCGACTTAACTGAAGCTTACCTACAAATGATGGTAGAAGAAGAAGATCGTCATTTGTTAACGATTAATACGCATAAAGGTCTATTCAGGTACAAAAGAATGAATTTTGGAATCGCGTTAGCTCCGGCTGTTTGGCAGCGCAGTATCGAACAGGTGTTATCCGGAATACCAGGAGTACATGTATTTCTAGACGATATCACTATAACTGGCTGTAATGATAAAGAACATTTAGAAAGATTAGAGTTGGTGTTGCAAAGGTTAGAAAACCATGGATTAAAAGTTAACAAGAATAAAAGCGAATTTTTCAAAGAATCTGTAAACTACTGTGGTCATCGAATCGACCGATTGGGACTCCATAAAACTCAAGAAAAGATTGAAGCAGTTTTGAAAGCACCAGTTCCAAAAAATGTGTCAGAGCTAAAGAGTTTCTTAGGAATAGTTAATTATTATGGCAAATTCATACCAAATTTAGCAACTTCAATTGCACCTTTAAATAATTTACTCAAAAAGGGAAACAAGTTTATTTGGAACAAAGATTGTCAAAATACGTTTCAAAAGTTGAAGCAAGAAATAGCATCTGGAAGAGTCCTGTGCCATTACGATCCAAAGTTACCCTTGGTTCTTCAAACAGATGCATCACCTGTTGGTATTGGAGCGGTTCTGAGCCATATAATGCCTGATGGGTCTGAAAAACCAATACTGTTTGCTTCAAGGTCGTTGACAACCACAGAAAGGAATTATTCGCAAATTGATAAAGAGGCTTTAAGCATTGTATGGGGAGTGAAAAAATTTTACCAGTATCTATTTGGCCGTCATTTTCATCTTGTAACTGATCACAAGCCATTAGTATCAATTTTCGCTCCGAATAAGAGTTTACCCTCTCTTTCTGCAACAAGAATGGTACACTATGCCTTATTTCTACAAGCGTTTAGTTACACCATCAAGTATCGGAATACCAAAAAGCATGCGAATGCCGATGCTTTATCCAGATTGCCACTAGAATCAGACGAAGGGGAAAGAGTAACTGATGCAGATATCGCAAACATCGACAGAATAGAAATGATGCCAGTAACTTCCAAGGAAATTGCAAAAGCTACCAAGACTGATAGTAAGCTGGTGGAACTTTATGAAGCTTTACGTACAGGATCTGACTTACCGGTTCCATGGAAAGGAAGAGAATCGGAGTTATCTTTGCAGCAAGGTTGCGTCATGTATGGCCATAGGGTGTATATTCCAGAGAAGTATCAAAAGTTAATTTTGGAAGAACTACATACAGGACACCCAGGAATCGTAAAAATGAAAGCTCTAGCAAGGAGTTACTGCTATTGGCCAGGAATCGATGCAAGCATCACTAACTTTGTGCAAAATTGTTCTGCCTGCGTTTCAACGAGAAATGAACCACCAAAAATCAAAAGACACCCATGGGAATGGCCAAATGGTCCATGGCAACGGATCCATATTGACTTCGCAGGACCATTCATGGGGAAAATGTTTTTTGTCGTAGTTGATGCCTATTCAAAATGGGTAGAAGTTATTCCCGTAAAAAATATGACATCCAGTTTGACGGTGGAACATTTACGTCATCTATTTGCACAGTATGGATTACCACTGACTGTGGTGAGCGATAATGGTGCTAGCTTTACAAGCCATGAATTCACACAATTTTTGAGAATGAATGGTATTAAGCACATTACATCAGCACCTTATCATCCTGCTACTAATGGACAAGCAGAAAGGCTAGTTCAAGGTTTTAAGGCATCTCTAAGAGCGAGCCAAAAGGATTCCGGAGATATCAACGCGAAACTTCAAAGGTATCTACTGCAGTACCGAATCACCCCACATTCCCTCACAGGTGAAACCCCGAGTTTCCTATTCTTAAAGAGATGTATCAGAACCAGGCTAGATTTATTGAAACCTAATCTAAGAGAGCACGTTATGCAGAAACAGGGAGGAAGAGAAGATAATGAATCATCTAAACGTGAATTTAAAGAGGGGGAAAAGGTGGCGGTAAGAAATTATGTGGGATCAACTAAGTGGAAAATTGGAACCATCTTGAACCGCGATGGAATGCTCTACTACAGCGTGCGAGTGGGAGAAGAAATTTGGAAACGACATGCCGATCAGATAAGGAAGTGTGGACAATCCGTTGATGAAAGCTTCAAAAACAATGAGGATTCCATGGAGGTTAGTACATCTGCTCCAGAAGTGAACTCTGATCCGGATCCAAGCTGCGAGATACCAACTAATACATCCACACATAGAAGCTCTTCCCGTTTGCGAAAAACATCTACGCCATCTCGGAACTCAACATCTTAGACGGGGAGGAGTGTTATGTACTAGTGCTAGGAGTATTTTATACTAGTGCTCCTAAGAAAGATATTCAAGATTATGGCACGTGATTTGCTATGGTGTCTCGCGACGAAAAAACAAATTGAACTTCAGTTTAGGAATGTATCTAAATTCATTGCTTTATCTATTTTGTTACGTTTGAATAAATAGCTTACTTTCAACAACTTAACAGCAAGTTTAAAATATAATGAAGGGGAAGCTTTTGTAATTTTTAATTTCAAAAGCTTCCCTGCAATCAAATTGCTACAAAAGACATTTTTTATGCTACAAAACTTGGTTTTACCTGCTAGAAAAGGCATTTTTTGTGCTACAAAACTTGGTTTTACCTGATACAAAAATTGATACAAATATTTTAAAGTGAGTGTGAACCCTGGATGGACTACAAAGGACAAATTAATTCCCCCTAACCGAAAAATGGATATCCTTTTAGCCAGATTAAGAACAAATACTTTATTAACGAAAAAAAATTTATTCAAGATTGGAAAGGTATATAGTCCACTATGTTCCCAATGCAAAGAAATTGATTCTAATGAACATCTGCTCACACAATGCAAAAAATTCATCATTCAAAGGAAAAAACTCAAGGAAACTTTGAACATATCTTCGACAAATTTCACAGAAATCTTGAAAGTCAACAGAGGAAATATCAAGGAAAAAACTAAAGCCTTAACAAATTTCTTGAAAGCAATAGTTATTTCTCAATAGCAAATCTGTAAAACAGGAAAATATCACAAACAGGAAGAAGAAGACGAAGCGACTAACAAATACTCGGCAAAAGTCTCATAATGATTTGTAACTTGTTGTTGTTTCTTTAACATAAACCAAATCCCAATACAACTTCCACAAGAAACTCAATAAACTAGATAGTTTGCTAAACTCTCTTTAAAGATATTTTTGAAATCGAAATATTGGTTATTTTTAAATAACTAACTCTTGAAAATTACACCAAAAGGGCAAACATAAATAAATATTTAATTCGAAAACCACTCACAAAGAATAAAAAAATGCTACCTTCAAAGGACGAAATCAGACAACTTTATTACGAATTTCATTTAAAGAGGCTCAAACTGCTTCACCTCAATTGAATTTCTTTAAATTTTATAGCCACAGTAATATAACCTAGCAGTTTCTCGAGCGTAAAAAGAGACTAGTACCGCAGCAATAGAAACTTCGGAAGTTCAACTTTATTCTAATGCTATTTTTACATCCCCTGCGAAGGTAAGTATATATTGAAGTGCTTCAGACTGCGGTCTCATCGATCTTCAACCTGAACAGTTGTTATGGAGAGCTCTGGTTCTTTAGATCTTTGGAGAGCTCTTTTAATTCCATTTTAACGAAATTGAACTGAATGTTTTTACAAAACGTCGTGAATGTTTCTTGGTTTTTGCAAGTTCAATTGTGAAAATAAAAAGATAAATAAGTTGTAGTTTTTTTGTTCAAAATGGATGTAGAATTGCTCCTTTTTTCCTGTGGCATAATGGGTTAACTGTTTAATGGAGTAAATAATTGGTAAATAGGGGAGTACCTAGGAGAAAGAGTTATTTTAGAGTCAAAATTTATCACACAAAAATAGATTTTTAAAGTAAACTGTAAGTAATTCACTTCATAAAATGTTTTCATTGTCAACCTTATCTGTAAAATCGGCTTTCTGGCTGAATCCGATGTTCGGAAAAAGCCAACTTTAAGTAAAACTGCCGCATTTTTGCTAAGATCAAAAACGGCCATATATTGTTAAAATCATAATTTAAAAGTGTTTAGATTGTGTTTTTAGTTTGAGTTAATTAATCTAAGCTCGAATATTGTTTTGAAAAATATGCTTTTTTTTCGACCTATTATTCCAAAAGAAGGAAACAGTTAAGTGGATACTATATTTATTTACCATCCCTTTTATAAATAGTTGGTTTTTTTATTATTGCTTTTCAGACGAAATCAAGAATACACTACTATTGATTTACACAAAAGTTTTTTAAATGTAAACAATGTCTTCTTAAGTTATAAACATAAACAAGAAGAATGTTTACAGTTCAAGTTTACACCAAAACAGGAATGAAATAATCAAGTTTATAAGTGTAACAAAAAACATCTTATAACAAGAATAAAAAAATGATTATTTAAGCTACAGCGATTTTGCTTAATAATTCCGCAAATATACAAGTGTTCTATCGTTCGTTAAAATCAATGAGCTAAAAAATAGAAGATGCCAGCAAAATAACAATATTTGAATGCATAATTTCTAGATTTTCCAATCAAACATGAAATTTCAAACATACGAGAACAAACTATGAATAAAAATCGTCCAATTCCATGTCCTCAACGGAATACTAGTCAACAAAAACAATAAACCCCCTCAGCCTGCAGTAAAAACGCACCCATTCCCCATCGATTCTCTTGCATCGATACGAAAATATGAAACTGAATCGATTTTCCCTCCCCCCAAAAGCGGTAACGGATGCTCAATCAGGGAAAGGGGGAAATAGGGTGGATATTGCTTCCTTCTTCCCTAGGAAACGGACCAATCTTTAAAAAATATCTGGGCTTTGGACGAGATGAAGACGACTTCACAATGTGACACAAGCGGCGGAATTCTTTTCTTCTTTCTTATATTCGCGAAGAAAATATTCCACCTGGTGTCAGCGGCAGTCCTCTGTAATTCAGTAAATAGGAAAGGGATTTTATTCCGGACAGATGGGGACGGGGAGAGGGTGGCGATTTGTTTAGGGATTTTTTTTGAGGGGAGTTAAGTCCGGTTGTGATGATTTAAGAAGGAGGATGGATTTATGTATGGAGAGGGAGATTTAAGAAGTACGGCGAATTTATTTCCTGCGGGAGGGGAGTAAGGATGAGGGATGTGTTGGGACAAAGATGTTCGAAACATTCGCGCATTCAAAGTCGGTGAACTTCTTGTAAAAATATAATGCTGTCTTCACAAGATCTTAGTAATTATACTTTATTTATGGTTTTGTTGTTATATCGTATGAAGCATATCATGCTGATTATACAAAATAAGTAATCTTGCTCGACCGACTTTGCCGATAAAAAGAACTTAAAATTATACCAATCCTAAATCAGCCTTATTTTATCTTATGTGAATTTCTAAAATGATAAAATTGTGGAGAAAGAAATAAGCAAAAAATGTTATGTATCCCCTGAGACTGAGAAAATCTTTAACTTTCAGGGCAGTTTTGAAGTTAGATACATTAATCGTTAATGTATAAACTATACATTAATAATGTATGGTTTCTCCAGTTACTCCTTGTATTTTCTATTTATAATTATTCTATTACTATTTATATAGTTTCTGTATTTCTAATCCATTACTATTTTCTATTTCTATTTACTAGGTTCTATTTACTCCTTGTAAATAGAATCCTCCGGCTCGTCACCATGACAATGGAATAGAGATGCAATGGGACATAGTAAATGTAGACTAGTAGACTAATGGGACATGGAATAATAGTGAACCTCCGCGCCAATTCAAATTACATAGACTATAGGGTTACTTGGGGTAAGTGGGTCACTGGGGTAAGTGGGTCACCCCCCTAAAACTATAATATGCCCAGGAAATTTCACAATTACTCGCATTGGTTATGTTACAGCTTGTCACACCGATGAGTTTTGCATATGTTTGAGATTTGTTTAATTTATTTTTAAGATTATAGGACTAATTTAAAATGGATTCCCAGAATGGATTTTTTGGAGAGTTCAAGACGCATTTTTCAAAGAAGTATTTCCAGGTAAGTTTTCATTACATTTTAATGTTTATTGAACTGTTTTGCAGAGTTTGACCTAAAATGCATACTACAATTTGAAATTTTTCAAAATTTATAATTTTGAAGTATTTAAGAGGGGTGTCCCACTTACCCCATAGTTTTAGCATGGTTGGGGTAAGTGGGACCCGGTTAAGTGGGACCCCTCTTTATTTAGTAAGTGAGACCCCTTATTATGATATAAGTGGTTATAGAGGGTCCTTTATGATATAGGAACTATTACTGAAGACATGGGCGGATTTCAGGGGGGTTATAGGGACAATTTCTCCCAATATTTTCAGAAAATTTCTATTTATAGTAGCAAGACCTTTTACTCACCAAAAGACCTTTTACTTACAAAGTTCATTAAAATTCATAAATAGTTTGATCGATATTTTATATCAAATTCGCGTTTTAATTTAAGTTATTGTGAGTAAAGTGAAATAATACCTCATCAACAGTGTTCATTCTTATTTAGTGTGTCCTATTTCTTTTTTATCTTACAACGTGTATTAAAGTGCCAAAATAAATCTTAATCAACCTTATTATGTTTTTTCAACACTATTTTATATGCTTAAGTAAAACATATCCCTTTGGCCTTTCGAAACATTCTTTAAAATGCTTATTTTGCTTTCATTCTATTCTTACCTTGTCATATTGATTTTGATGTGAGTATATTTCTCACTCATGGATAGAGTTACAATAAAATATTTTATATTGAAATTTACTGTACTTTATCAAGTAAGACCCACTTACTTCCATTTAAGTTTTGCTTGCTTTAAATATAAATAAAGAGGGGGTGACCCACTTACCCCATCTCTTGGGGTAAGTGGGTCACCCATCTCATTATTGATAAAATGACCAGTTAAGAAAAATGTAAAGCTTTATTTTAGAAACTACTGATAAATTTTTGTTTATCGATAGACTCTTTAACGAAATTAGTCAACAAGTACAAAATAAACCCTTTCAAGTTTTTCTATAAAGCTCCAAAAATTTACTAGGTAAAAAGGGGTCCCACTTACCCCAAGTGACCCTAATTAAAATTACAGCGTAAAAACGATAAGGAATAATTAAGCTAAAGGATCATATAAATTTATTCCTTAACAAAAACAATACCGCTACTAAAGATATGAACTGCGTTTGATATTAAATACTAAGCCTTCTCCTAAAAACGCAATAAACTAAAACAAAAAGAACTAATAGAGAATGAAATAAAAAGCGAGTTCCTTTAAACTTTCTCTCAAAGTTTCGACACACTCCAGAAGATTCCACACAGCTAAAGCGAATGATCAGTAACCCAGCAATTTTTCTACCTACAAAATCACCTTCCAAGCGAAAGCGAAGCTCACTCGAGCCGAAAACCGCCCCCAAAAGAAAGCCAAACAGCCAAAAAACCACGCCAACAGAAAAACTCTCCAACTCGACAGCTCAGCAGGGGCAAATGCGGAAAAAAAGGGGCGCTGAGTCAGACAGAGGGACCGCTGCAAGAATTTTAAATTTTTTGCCCCCCTGTGAACGGGAAAAGTTTATAAACCACTCAACCCCCATGCAAACAGAAGACCTTTTACAAAGGGGAGATAAGGTCCATCAGACGTGGGCCGTGTGCAATTACTACAGGGGGGATGAGGCAATATTGCGATGGTGGGGGAGGCAGCTAAACAGTGAAGGGGGGTGAAATTGCTTTTATAGCGGTTTTTAAATAAATTCATTTGAGGGCCATCTGTGGGGGTTGTTTAGGGGGTTTCTGGATATAGAAAAGCTACAAAGACGGTGAAAGAGAAAGAATATTTAAAGATTCAAGCTATTCGAGCAAAAAGCGTACATATTTCGTAATATTTTTAAGCATATTGTTTAGTCTGTAGAAGGGAAGGTATTGAATTACCCCTAAATTTTTTAAAGTATCACAAAATCTGGTACAAATCCGCCCGTTAAATATCTCCAAGTTATTTTGGACGTCATATATTCAAATATCACCAAATATTTATGGTTATCGATAGGGTGTTTCAGATAAGTGTTTCATAACTTCTAGGAGTGGTAGGGCACACCTAGACGACTCAGAACCACATAGGAATGGGGGTCGGAAATGCACCCCTAACGATCTAAGGGTTTTTATATGCAGGATGCAGGCATGGGAATATGTAAAATCCCCTGTGGAAATAGACACGCAACTTATTAAAATTGGATTAAACCAGCAAAATCGTTCAATTCCGGTATTTTATTACCTAAAGAACAATTAAGGAACTAAAATTTCATCTCTTTGTTTAGTTTTATGGAATACTTGCCTAAATCGATGGATTTATTTCAATCTTGAAAGATTACGTGTCAATTTCTACTGAGAATTATAAAACTTACCATGTCCGCATATAAAAACCCCTAGCTCGTTAGGGGTGCATTTCAAAACCCCTCCCTTCCTATGAAATACTTATCTGAAACACCCGGTATATATTTTTGATTGGATTACGATTTTTGGCGATGTTTCTAATATTTGGCGTCCTAAACGACTTGGCGATATTAATGGGACGGTTAACGGAATTGATCTTGCAAAAGAAGACAGTGATACAGACAGGAGTCAAAACGGAATGGTTACTTCCCGAATAATTACCATCGAACAAAATATAAAAGTATAGATAAAATGCATTAAAACGAGAAATTTTTAAAATAGCTTAGGGGGCTGTTTTAAATAATTAAACAGAGAAATTCTGCAAGAATATTTTTACACAAAACAAGAAACGTTATTTGCAATTTGAGAAGATGGTGGTGAATGAAACATATACTTTTTCTTATAAGGTAATTAAAATATGAATTTTGTATTTTTCCTGTTCGATCTTCATCACAAAATACATCTATTTGAATAAAGAAAACAGTTTTTTCAGCTTTTTTCAATACTTTCCTTAAGATAATCCTTCTTTTCAAAATGACTTGGGTCACGAACACCACAAAAATAGAATATGCCAACCATTGGAAAATAGCAAAAAGGTAAATATACTATAGGAAATCAATCAGACCAATAAGATGTATGCTCTTTCATCCTTTTCTCCACCATTAAATCTTGATGACAAATAGGTTTATAAAATATTCACATTCCCAATCACTCACACAAAGATAAAATCAACGCATCCAAAATTACCTGACAAATTTCCACATCACCAAACCTTCACCTGAACCACCAATCCAATAATAATCCAAGCCTAACGTCTCCAACTCACGCTATCCCAAGAGCCAGCCAGAGAAATTCCTTCAAAACCATGTTACCCGGCAAATTCATTCCATCCACCAATACGAAAATCAGTTCTCTGGCACCCATTCAAAAAAGGGACCACCACCACCCCCACTCGCAATCAACAGTTCCGTCAAAAACCCCACCCCCAAACAAATTGAAAGGCTGAGGGGGGCTCGGTACTCTTTCAATCGAGCCCCGCAAATGAACGCGATAAATCACGAAGCGCAGATGACGGTTGCAGTTAGAGTGGGGTAGGTTGACTTCTCCCTTATCTGCCAGGTGAGCCTCCTTTTTATTAAGGGAAGAGCCCGGGGAATAAAAGGTTTCTCTTCTTTCTAATTTAGATTAATGGTTTTTTGTTCAAAGGGAGAGAAAGGCTGCGATGCGAAATGGATTGAGGAGGATTCTTTGTGGTGGAGATCCATTTTGCTTATTCGTATAAAAGATGGCTTTGGATGTGCGGCCATTTGAATATCTTTGCAAAGATATTAGGCACTCTTCAGCATTCCAGTTAGCACTGGATAGACTTACCATATTTTCTCGGGGCCAACCCAGGACATATTTTTGAAATTTCTTTATAAGTGCTATATCAAATTACCAAAGAATAAAAACTATTCAAACTAATAAACATTAAACAAAAATATCAAATTTTATTTTTTCATTTAACACTACTTTTTCAAAAATTGTTTGATTGACTTAATTTTTATCACAAAATTCACTGAAAGTAAGTTTTCTGAAGTAATAAAGACGTTAGAAAACGTAAAAAAAGGCAATTTTAAATGAGTTTGGTCATGATTTTTCATAAAAAAGTATTGCAAATCTTAAATGCATGAAACCCCGGACATTTAGCGACCCAGGACATTTCCCCGGACAGCTCTAAAAACCCCGGACTGTCCGGGGTAATCCCGGACGTATGGTAAGCCTAGCACTGGACATAATTCAATATTCTAACCCTATAGGCCAGCGGATCTCAAACTGTGCTCCGCGGAGCCCTTAGGGCTCCGCCAAGCATTTCCAGGGGCTCCGCGAGGAAATTTGAAATAAATACATTTTTTGATAATTTCTAATATGCGTTGCTCTGAAATGTTATATAAATAACTTTCTGCAATGTGTTTCTTGTTAAGAACTTACTTTTGCTCCTTCCTACCCAAATTTTTTAAAGCTTTAAATAACCCTTGAATTTAAGTGGATTTGATATGGAGCTCTTTTGATTACACTACTCGACAAAAAAATAGGGTCAAAATGCTTCTGACATAAATTAAGCAGATTCTTATGTAAAATGACCAGCTGAATCCGAATTCAACCCCCGTTTTTCTCCATCAAGTACAGATTTTCGGGGAACAGCTCCTCCCCCTTTTTGCGTTTTTCGATGACTTAATGATTATATTTCAGGTCAATCCTGAGGGAAATTGTTCAGTTCGTTAAAAACTGGCCATTTTTTGGGGATTGGGGTTCCATGTTTGAAGCTGATAATGGATGCGTGGGCTGAGGATAACAATTGGGGGGTGTCCCATTAAAAATTGAGGGTAATGGGGGAAAACGGGTGTCATATTTGCGTTCAGGAGGTCATTTTACACAAGAATCGACTGAAATTCAGTCAGTAACAGTTGGAATTTTTTTTGTATAGCAGTTTAACCCTTTAGTATGGCATCGAACCCTTCCGTTGGTGCTTTGGGGGTGCTAACACCTCAACCGCTTTTTGTAAAAATCATTGCTGCATATATTCATTAAATTTGGGTTCTTGGGGAAGGGTTAGGACCCTTTAATGATGAATTGCGTAAAAAATAAGAGGAAAAAAATAGCCAAAAATAATCTCTGTAATTTTTAACGATTTTTTTGCATTTTTAGGGGGGTTATAACCCCTTAAACTTTTCCATTTGCTACAAATTTGTATATTTTAGAAGCTTTAACCTTTCTTGTTTCCTCAGGTGTAATTTAAAGGCTAAAGTAATAGTTTTTGCCCCTTAAAATCGAATTCAAAGTCATTAAGTCATCGAAAAACGCAAAAAGGGGGAGGGGCTGTTCCCCGAAAATCTGTACGTGATGGAGAAAAACGGGGGTCAAATTCGGATTCAGGGGGTCATTTTACATAAAAATCTGCTTGATTTGTGTCAGAAGCATTTTGACCCTATTTTTTTGTCGAGTAGTGTTATAGTTTTTTTTCTGGTTTTTGTGTGTGTGTCTTTTTTCAAGTCTTTCTTGGTTTACCAAAACAAGTTAAAACCAGGTTATTTAGTAAGTGTAAACTCTCAACTCTCAAGCGTCACCTCCAACCGTGGACCGGTTTCGTCCTTGTTAGGACTCATCAGCACGGTATAGGATGGTAACGGAAGAGAGCGGAGGGCAAGTACTAGTCTAGCCGACTATAACTGAAAAAGTGGTGACCATTGATTAGTCCTCCACTCATCTGCTGGAATGACAATGGCAAGCCTAGGACAGATTTAATTCCAGAAAGGCAAGGTAAATGAAAGGAGAATTTCACCATTTATTGCTGGTTAAGCGGACAATAAGTGTAAACTCTCAACTCTGGAGGACTAATCAATGGTCACCACTTTTTCAGTTATAGTCGGCTAGACTAGTACTTGCCCTCCGCTCTCTTGCGTTACCATCCTATACCGTGCTGATGAGTCCTAACAAGGACGAAACCGGTCCACGGTTGGAGGTGACGCTTGAGAGTTGAGAGTTTACACTTATTGTCCGCTTAACCAGCAATAAATGGTGAAATTCTTCTTTCAGGTTATTTAGGGTCAAATTTTCGAAATTCTTCTGGGGGAGAACCCCCAGACCCCCCTGTTGTTCTTAAAACTTTATTTTCAATTTTTTATAATATGTCCGTTAAAATTTAAATCCTACCTAATAACGAATGTCCGAAATTTGGACTATGATGTACTAAAACAAGTATAAAATAACTGTTTTTAAGGATCATGGATCATATTTCATTAAATTCACTCAGACTCCCCTATCCAAATTGGAACTTAATTAATCACAATTTTTCTTACTTGCTCGTAGATGCAAATTATACCTAAAAATGTTTTAAAAAGCTACATTAAACCTGTTAAATATGCATGGGAGGGGCTGTGGAATAATTTTGGAACCATATTGAAATAAATTTATATTTACGCTACTGCAATTATGCTTTTATTTCTTGTAGCAATGGTTTTTAATGTAATTGGCTTTTTAAACCTTGAAAAATTTATCTTCGGAAAAGGGCTCCGCGAAGAATTTGTCTCCTGAAAAGGGCTCCGCGGCATAAAAAGTTTGAGAACCCCTGCTATAGGCCATTGACAAAAAAATACTGAATACTTAAATTACGAAAAATTACTGATAAATGTAATTTTTGGTAATTATTGGAATTAGTAATTACAGAAAAAGTTCAATATTTAATATTTAAAATATAAAATCATTAATAATTATTTGAGGAGCAAACAATCAAACCATGCTTTCTCCTTCTAATACAAATTTTCAGGAAACACAAAAAACTAATAACTTAAAAAATAACTAATTTAAAAACCTAATTATCGTTTGTTTAGTTCTATAACGAGTAACTGAGAAGATTTGTCATAATTTACCTAAAAACTTAAAATTAATTATTAAAAAATGCATTTGAAATTTGGAGAAAACACGTTTTGATCGAACACATAGAAGGAAACATGGTTTGAATGTTTCCAACATGGACAAAACACTTTTTTAATGAAAAAAATTCCTACTCTTCTCAAAAACTATTCTTTTATTTCTGATATACAATGTAAATTTTTAAAATAAACCTTAGGTGATTTCGTATCGAAAAGTCCCCACCAATATTTTTACATCACCAACTTTACGCTGACAAATGAGTGGGTCACGTGACGAGTAAGAACAGCTATGATTGGCTGTGACTGGAAGAATCACTGTTTGACTGAAAACAGGCTCTAGAGAAAACACTTTTTGATTGAAACATCAATTTTCTAAGTAGTTTTAGAATTGGTTAAAACTTGTTTTAGTTGAAGATAATAGCATTATTTTGTGCAGTTTAATGTGGAGATCATGAAAACAATAGCAGTAACTAATTTTTTATTTTTTTTTGGAGAAAACACGGTTTGATCGTTTGCTCCTCAATTATAATTAATAATGAAAAATAATTAATTATAATATAATTAATAAGATTAAAATTTAAATGAAATATACTTGTTAAAATGAAATTGTATTTTCGTATTCTATTTTGATAATGTCAAAGATTTCATGTTCAACACCGAAAACAAATATTCTGGACAATATCGTCAGAAATATCGGAAGATACTACAGAGGGGACTGAATAAAAAGTCTTATAGACACTTCACACGATTAGTATATAACAGTGTTCATATTAAAAAGTTTAGAATAACATGGACGTCAAAAAAATCGCGTGGATACAAAAAACATTTTCCCAAGTCTTCTCTAGAGTTAATTCTATTGATGTATACTATCATAAATTATTGCGGAGAGCAATCGAGGTTACATGACGTTTCGAAGTATTGATTGAATAAATTTACAATGTATGTGAAGCTAAACAGGTACATATTATCTCAGGGAATATAGCTAGAGCAGAGAGGAAATGCAGCTTGTTTAGACTCATCAATATTTAAACTTTCGAGGCTTCATATCACTTCACTGATATCTTTATACATGAAACAGGAGGAATTTATTTTGCATAAATTATACAGATGATAGCAACGCTTTGTATTTATGCATCATTATAGCATTTCCCTCTTTTAATAAAAAGGAATTTAATAATATTGTACAATAGAAAATAAAAAAAATCAAGAGCAGATGGAAACTCTTGAAATCAAGTTGGTATAAGTTTCAAGGTTTGAATAACATAAATTAAATCAAATAATCACAAGTTTTTTTATTTATTAGTAATTTTTTAAAATAAAACAAAACTCCTATTTAAGATTTTAGCTAGACTTTCCGAATTCAAATTTGAAAAGAACAACCCCCAAAACATCTTATTATCCAACTTGAAAAATTCTGAATTCAAAGCCTGTATACTTTAAACTTTTAATACATAAGAAGGTAGCTGAAAGAGTGGTTACATATACCCATAGAAAAAAAGGAAAACTGGTAAAAGCGATAAGCAGAAACCAGTAAAATAAAACCAACCAACCAAGCAACATACCCATAGTGGTAACTAGCAAACCATAGAGGAGATATAACAGTTGTTATATCTCCTCTATGTAGCAAACGGTTTGCTTGAAAGCTTCATAAAAGCGACTAAGAAAATCAGACCCTTTCACATAAATTTCAATGAATAACCAACCACGGCTTACTCACATTAGAAATACACATTTGGAAACAAAAATCTCACTACCAGTTTCCAAGTGAGCAAACATTTCTTTGGCAACTTTTCAATAAAAGCTCTCATCGCAACAGACACAAACCCAAGAAAAACAAAAATCCCAGAACAGAATTGTAAAGTCTGGGAACTCCTGGGGGTGCAAACACCTCCAAGTACCACGAAAATGCTCCATAACTTTTACGCCGTCTCCGAATGCGTGTTTTCGGGGAGAAAAGCTTTTGATGGAGCATTTAAATAAAATGCTATACGACCGGTAATGCAATGCGAAGAGAAAGGGGAAGAGGAATGGCCCCGGGTCAGAGAGTGGTGGTTCTTAAATGGAATGGAATATTAATTGCGGTTGTTATTTACGTTTTTGCTTAGAGAGAGAGACGGGAGATTTAGTGGACGGTTTCTTGTCGAGATTTTACTTTCGAGTGGTAGAATTTTAAAGACGTTTGTGGGAGGGACTTCATGTTTTTGCTCGAGGGTGAGGGAACTTTCTCAAGGTTGATGACAGCTTTTTCGTTTTTATTTGACTAGGCTGGATTAAGTAATGAAAACCGGACAAAATAGACGTAATTAAAATATATATCTATGCTTTTATTAGTATTTGATGGGTTTTACACGTAGGGAAAGTAAGATTTTCAGAAAAAAAAACAGTTAAAAAACGTTTACATAAAATCGCTTAAAATTATGAGATTTTGTTTTTTATTATTATGAAATTATTTTGAACTAAAATTAAATTTTTTAATCATCTTTTTATTATAAAAAGTAGTTATCTATGGAAAAAAAGTTTAGAAAAGCTTTTATAGAACATAATGAGTGAAGTAGAAGTTTTAGACATTATCGATAATTTTAGGTACTCAGTATAATTTTTTTTATCTTCTTAAAAGAAGGAAATAATTAGTCCATTGATCAAAGAAGAAAATCACATCATATGCACAAGAGACTACAGTTAAATTAGTTAAAACAATAAATATATAAAATAACCGAATCGCTTTCAAGTCCGTTTTTGTATAGATATTTTGTTCTTGGATCTGTACACTGAGGCACATATTTTATATACTTCTTAACTATAGGTATTCAGCAAATTATATTCCAGTAACCCAGAAGAATTTGAATATTCACTTTTAAGCTGTATTTGATAATTAAATTACGTATTTTCCCTCACTAGAGTGAAACCGTGGAAATTTTACAATTTTCCCCTGTTTGAAAATATAACTTAGGTATGTCCAACATAGGGGAAAACTTTAATTTCGTACAAAATAGTTTTAATTATTCTTCTTTAACTTCCATTCTATAAATGCATCCACCCAAAACATTCCATCTTCAAACAAACATCTTCAGATTAAACCAAAAGACTCCCACACTTCCAAAATCAATACAAAACGCAATAACCTCCATTTCCCCACATGAAACAACTACTCCCAAAACAAATCTCGAAAAACCCTTCCCCACAAAACCAACCCCCTCGACATGAATGGAACATTGACTTCATAAACAGCGCAAACCTTTCATTACAACCCTTATGATTCAGCTCCCCTTGTTAACAGATGATTGCGCACTCCTCTCCACGTTCGATTCGAGGGTCCTTTTGATGAAAACCCTCTGCCAGCGACCGCAGTTCGCTTTTCGAGCGCTTTTGCGGTCGTCCGTCAAAAGGTGGAGTTTCGATTGGGTCTTCTTGGGAGAAAAGATGGTTTCATTCAGAGTATTGAGTAGGTAGATTGGGTGTACAAATATGCCCCTTTCAGGATTGCGTTTGATTCGGGAAAGTTTCGATTGCATGGTTCTTTCCTTTTGTTGTGGAATTATTTGAGGCTGATTAATCACGGAATTAATGGTTTAATTTCGATAGCATTTCTTTGGAACACTGACGAATCGTTTAAAACTTTATTTTATCAGTCAAACAATTAACAGATTGAGTTTTTGTTAAATAGCTCAATGGGCATTTGAAATTACATATTTAATTTCTCTAAAGCCCTATTATTATTTAACCAAAGTATTAAAGTAGTACCTCAATCTCAATGTATTCACTTTGACTGAGGTTTTTGATGTAAAGGGAAAAAATTGCATAATTACTGGGTATTTTCTGAGGCAGGTTATAAAATACTTTTGTTATTTAAGTATTTTTTAAAAGACTTATTTGAGAACGCAAAATTAAGCACAAAACACGTGCCACTTTTAATAAATTGAATCATTTACAGGAAAAAACTGTATTTTTTTGTTCCAAAGAAATTTTGCTGTATTTTAAAATTCATAAATTTGACATTTTATATTTTAAAGTTTTTAAATTTGACAATAATAAGGAAATTTTTAAAAATTTAATAAGCAAGAAGATTTGTAATACTATATTTTCAAAAAACTTTGAAGATGCATTTAACAATATTTGTGACATTTTCATTTCGTTCGTAACACGTATTATTTGCCTCTTAACGTTTATAAACTTGTCAAAGTTGTGTTTATATAAGAATAAAAACTTTTACCATTTTAAGGGACCTACGAAAATATAAACAATAAATATTGGTCCCGTCAATACTTTAACTCCGATAAAGTATAGGGACAAATAATTTACAAGCACATCCTTCAATAGAAAAAGCATGGCGAAGTCAGACGAAGAAATAAGAAAGTTCCACACGACACAAGCATAAAAAGGCATTGTGAAAAATTTCCCTTTCAAAAGACGTGTCTGTCTGAAGCATAAGGCAAGATATACGAGTTCAGACTTGAAAGGATGTGTCATGGCAAAGAAATCAACAACCATTTCCGACATCGGAACGCGTTGGAATTAAATTAGATTTGAAAAATAAAGTTTAAAAGCTTGAATTCAGTTAGAACAGGTTTTGAAGATTTAATCCATCTACTTCAAGGCAAAAAATAAACAGGAGATTGCACAAGTTATATAATGTCATTTATTTTTCGGAGAAAATTTTTGTGATTAATCGCTATTTTTCGCTCAATATCTTATGCGTGCGTTACCTAATAAATAAAAATGATAGAATAAATTGATATTTGTAAAAGTGTTGATTAAGTATGTTAACAAATACAATACCCGAGTATAATAGTAAATAAAAGCTACAAATAGCTTAAAATTATGAATTCTCAAAATCTTAACTACTCTGTCACATTGATAGATAAAATTCATAGTTCCAGGATTGAAAATGTGTTCGAGGTATTCAAGTTGCACATGGTTGATAATTTATCATAAAACAAATTTTAAGCAAGCCACTTTGCTACAAAGCATTAAATATCTCAGTTTACCAAACCCTTATAGAACAGCAGCTCTTAAAGAGGCCGCGAATATATTCTATGAAATACAACACACACTTTCGCTGGACTTATATCAGAAAAACAGCTGTATAGATAAATGGAACTTCACGGAGTATCAAAACCATACATCACACCCATATCATCCCATAGGGTCAAGCACCTAATCCAATCCAACTCCCCACCTGTCAAGCTGAGGTCACCTCTACCCTAAATTACCATCCCACGTATGAGTGGCTCCATATCATCCACCCCGCTTTTCCATTACGCGGCCTGCCGAATTTATATTGATGAAAACACGCACTGTGATCCAGAAAAAGATCCCCTGACTCATCCCCTGGATATATTTCGATCAGGGCAGGATAATAAGATAAGTCACCCCTCTAATCGCTCGGACCCGTGAAGGACAGGGGGTGGAGTGGGCGAAAAGATTCTGATTGCGAAGAGAGTTGGGGATGAGTGTAAGTTCGGCTTCTGAAATTACTTTCCTTTGGATCTAATCTCTTTCATATTGTTAGAGGACGTTCTTCTGAAATTGTATTCGTTCAATAATTCCAAAAATCTTTTGACTCTATTACAACTTTTTGCAAAATGTAATGTGCAAAACCAGAAGCCCTTCTCAAGGATTTAAACAAAAATAGTTAAATATACTCATGTTTAAGAGATTATAGCCATATAGATGATCGTTTTTAATATCCCGTTGACATTAATTTGAAACTTACTTTTATTTTTTAAACATATTATTTGAAATATGAGGTAGGTATTATAGAACAATATTTAAACCAGTACATCAATTACATTTTACAAGTTAACCAAATAAAAAAATGTAAAAATGAAGGAACACTGCTATATAGTGATTGCCAAAGAGAGACATTTATAAATAATATTGTAAGTTGTTAATAAAAATACAAGTTTTCTTAGTTTCAATAAAAAAGAGTAAGACTAATTTTGATGGAAGGGTTGTAATTTTTCTTCCCCTAGAACCCATTACCTAATAGTTGTAGTTATCTACTAACATTATGCTTACTTTTTCCCTCTCTATTAACAAAATGATTTTGAGTTTTCCTAATTATTTCTCATTCGGGGCCAGGCTATACGTAAAAACGAAATAACTTTCGTAATTTCCGAGTTGCTAAATAAAAATGATGAATCATAAATGTAAAAGAATGATATTAAAACAGTAATATTAGTAACAGAATTCCCACTACTCTAGCACGTTATTCCAATTCTCAATTGAACTATATTGAACCAATCCCTCCTCTAGGCTTATCAGAAGGGACCCATCTGTATTAAACTAACTTATGTCTAGCAGAGCGGATAATTCCAGAGGGAAGACATTTTGGTCATTGCTCGCCGCCATACCCCAAGTCGACAGTTACTAAGCACCTGCAATTAAGCTGAGACAAGAGAAGCTATCTTTGGTGTCAGAGAGACGCGCTAACTCCCCATAAGATGGTAATAAATATATCGCTGATGCGCACGTGCTATTTATCACAGAGATGGTGGTCTGAGGTTCTCCAAAGATGAATGTAGACCAGGTTTTAGAGATGTTTCCAATTAATAGGAAGAAATGAATAGAAAAAATATTTTGTTCATCTTTATTTTTCAAACATTAAATCCGTTTTAGAGGAAATGCAATGAAATAAATTAAACAGAAAGAAATGAAAGTTAGAGAAATAATTTATTATCAAAATAGAAAAATCCCAAAAGAAATATTATTAAACACTGTTTAAATATAAATTTAATTTTTTAACAACTAGGGAGCTACCGCCCCCTGCTCGCTATCGCTCTCCAACCCCCGTTAACTGCTAACGCAGAAACTTAAGATCGCTTTGCTATCCTCGCAACCCTCACAAAACCCAGCTCACTGCTATTACTCACTTTATAAAACACTCTTAAAACAGTATTACTACTTCTCCGTGATATTCTTTCAAAAATGACGGGTATTCATTCAGTGGTGGAATTTTAACAGCTTCTTTATGGCAACATGAATTGGCGGATCGCCCTTTAATTCCAAGAAAATTAACAGCAGAGCAATGTAAACAGTCTACCATTTCCCCAAGGTAATGTTTTTCCCCAGATCAATTAAAAAGCACTGAAACATCTCCGGAATAAATTTTTACTTTCCTAAAATTTGATAAAATTTAATCTTTATTGATTGTCTGTGAAAAAATTTAAATATCGTAAACATCACGAAAATTTAGAATTTTATCTTCATGAGGACAAACAAACGTCCAAGTTGTGTCAGCTTCATAGCAATGACACAAATGTCTAGACTTCAAACATTTTCGATTTTTATCTTTATTTCTAAAACATTTACCCGTGATATCTAGTTTTTTACGTTTTGGCATTATGAAATAAAAAGTTTAATTTTATTACCTTTAAAAACATACTTGCAAAAGGATATAAAAATAATGACTATTGTAATAATTATAAATAAATGCAAAAGTTTAAAATTTCCCAAAGCGAGTTTGTATTAAATTGTAAATATAGTAATTTGGTTGCCACAACGACAAAGATAAATATAAAAATATCAATTTATAATTTAAAAGTAAAAGATAAATTAATTTATTTTTATTATTTTATTTATTTATTAGTTTAATTAAAATCGTTTGAACAACACAAATATAAATATCGTTAAAATAATTCAATATATTTTTTAATTCGTGTTATAAATAGAAAGATTATTTAATGCAATTATTTTCAATTGAATTCATTCAATTGAATTATTTCAATCAAATTCATATTTTCTTGCTTTGTAACTGCGACTTTATCCAAAATCTAAAAAAATGGAAATATTTTAAAATTGAGAATTTTTTTGAAAAATCCAATAGCTTACTTGGAAATCCGGAAAGAATCTGGACATTTTGATACCAGATATGTGTCATTCGGTTCAGTAACTAAAAAGTTTTTCTCTGGAAACCATTTACCAAAAACATTTTTTTAGAATAGAGAGATAATTTCTTCCGAATTCCTTTTCATTGGCCCAGAAAACGTAAAAACTAAAAGTTTTAAAAATATTTCAAAATCTCTCTTAAAGAGCCCAATAAAAATGAGAAACAGCTAGTCGAAAAATAAATATCTACGGGCAAATCAAAGTATTTGGGTCATTTTCACCATACGCTTACATTTCAGAATAAAAAAATTTATTTTCAAACTTCATAATTTTGTAATAATATTAATATAGGAGTTTTTATATATGTTTCAAGTATATGGAACAGCAGTTGGTCATACACTTTTGCCCATAGTTTTGTGTAATATATTAATTATTATGTATTATGTGTTAGTGCCCATAGTAGGTAAAATCCTATGAAATCAGCTGCTCTCTTTGAGTTCGAGAAACAATGAAACGAACCTTATGAAAATAAATAAAATATTTTACTTCTAGAAATAAGTTTATATCTGACCTACAAAATTAGTTACAAATCATTTTTAAACTCTCATTGTGCTGTGCAACGCGACGGCATGGCATAATGTAAAAAATATCCCAAGTTATCAATTTGCAAACTTCCGTACTTTACATATATAAGGCAAAAACAAGACTTAAACTAAAATAGTTATGTGTATTATATCAAATACAATTATTTCTCTTCAAATAAAATATGCAGGACCTTTTTTTAATGAAATTAACGATAAATCAAGCGAGAAATGTAAAATCCTTCGTAAAAAGGGAAAGTTGTTGTACTACTTTCAAAATCAATGACATAATAATAACGGGAGTTGACAGGTAACGGGAGTTGACATTTTTAATAAAATGACAGAATAAAACATACATGCATGGTTGGAAACTGAAATAAATATCCATGTATCCTATTTATATCAATAAATAACTATATTTCTGGGGTTAAAATTTCCAAAAAAGTTTATTTAATATTAAAAATTACTCAAAAATTACCGTAACGGGAGTTGACATTAATAAAAATACGCTACCTTGACGACGGATAATTTCTTTGAAAACACGATAGTTTTCGAGCCGAATAATAAAAACACGGTTTCAATATATTCTAAAGTAAACAAACAATCGTTTGGAATGCGTTTTTACATTTTTAAAGCATAATTAATTATTATATTTTTTTAAATTAATTCGCCCGTAACGGGAGTTGACATAAAGTGAGGGACAAAATATTTTATTGATTTGTAAAAATATTAAATTCAAAAAATTAATTTTTACAATTATAATAACCTTTTAATAGTTCATAATTTTGATATTTATCGTTTTTTATTTCAAAAAGTCAAATTAAATAACAATAAAACTACTTTTAATTTCGTGAAAATCGTTAGGGACAAGCGTTTTTGGCTATTTTCGTATTTTTAAATATCTTTATTTACATAATTTTAAAGCTTTTCTTATTAATTAAAAGCTAGAAATATTTCATTTAGTCTACTTTACCTAAATCAAAGTTTAAACAGAAATTTTAATAATGATTAATTGTTTAATTTTCATGTTTTACCTTCGGGACAGCAAATGTAAGCAAATTTTGAAAATGACCCATTTAATACCCAAATAATGAGCATTAGCAATTAAATAAATAATAATCGAATCACTATCAAAGATTTTTTTTTAAATACGAAGACCTATTTTGACAGAACGAATCAAAGAAAATGTAGAAATAATGCTTGATCGTTCTTTAAAGATAAACTCCATCATAGGAATTGAGTTGCTTGTTTCAAAGTAAAAAAATAGATTTTGAAAAATTAAGCAAGTTTTACTCTTTTTCTTTACTGTTGTCACCATTTATCTTGTAGCCAGCTGTCATTAAGAAAAATTCCTTCCCTTCCTCTCTAGAGCTTATGACTTCGCTTCGTAAAGAAAATTCCATTTAATTAAAAAATTAATTTTTTTCTTCTAGTAGCTTGGGAACAAAAACAAAACAAGTAATAACCTTTTTTTTTTAAGTTTATCGAGGTAATCATACCTATTATTTCCTAGTTTGAATAACAAAATATCACTTTACCATCAAGAAATGTACTGATTTAATGTTTAGAGGAAACATCCTTTATTATTCACAAAGCTCTCGATCGTCTTTATCTGTCTATCACCATGGAGACGGAGTCAATATTTAGAGCAGAGCTACGCTAAGCTTTCCAAGATTACAAAGAAACTTTCTCATCCGAATGATCATGTTACAAAAGTATTAGCTAAAAGGAATTCTCTGAAAGTCAAGAGACGAGAATAAAATATTGATGTTAAACTTATTTCTGAACGAAAGTTTTTAACAAATAAACATTTTTATTGAGCTTTGTTACCGTGCAAAAAAAAATACTAATAGGAAATACATATTGTCTATAAGAAATTTTTAGATGAAAATGTATCCTTTCATAACTTGAATATAACTACAGTTCAAGATAAATAGGATCAAGTAACTATTTGAGATATTTTTGCATCGTAGGTATTAGTTACATATTTCTATGAAGGAACTAATGTGAATGTGCTCAAAATAAAATATTACTTTAGTTTTATATGAATTAATTAAAAATCAAAATACTTCAAGGAGAGAAAAATGTTTTTTTTAAACTTTCGTTCATCGTAATTCTATAATTAATTAATTTTAACAATTATGGGTCAAATGAAAAAAAAACAGACCACCATAAAGAAAACAATATTTCACTGCTACAAAAAACATTGCAATAACTTAGAGAGCAAATTTTAGATGAGATTAGAGAGATTTTAGAGCTAAGGTTTCTGCTGTACTGTACATATTTTAAAAGTTCTACATGGCATGTTTTTTGTACAATAAAACAGTTTTTATGCTGAAATAATTTTTTCGTGTTTTCACCTCATTTTTAATCTTTTTTCGGGTTATCCGCGATTTTCACTATCCGCGGTACGCTTGCCACCCAATTCCGCGGATAATCGGGGCTCTACTGTGCTTTCATCAAAATCGCCGAGAATTTATCTAATTGCATAATAACTTCGCAAAAAAACTAGATAAACTTTGTATTGAATTAATTCAAGAATAATTATTACATTCTCCCACAAACTACAAAAAACAATCTATTCCCCAACCTTCCAAACTACCTCCAAAAATTCCCCCCTCCCACCTTCAATATTTTAAGCACGCACTCTCTCAAGAGCACGGCTTTTGACACGACCCAGCCTACGTGCCCTATCAAGCCCAAAAATAAGCTCACCGAAAAAATAACAACAACGAAAAAAAAAACACGTTTTCGACGACAGGCGACGGCAGCGCCCTCCACGATAAAGCATCAGCATCGGGAGAAGAAAAAAAACCGGGGAATCACACAGAGGACGCGCGATTACCCCACGGAAGCGGAGTAATCGCATCCGAGGTAGAATTACCGAGGTTATTACCGAGGCAATAGCAAGACGGTCGCCGGGAAATCGATAACTTGCCGCCGGGGACGGAGCTCCACCTTTTCCGTATCTGCTCGCACAGGTGATAAATCTGGCGTGAAAGAGACGCTGAGACACAGGAGGAGATGATGATAAGGCTGGGGGGATGGAATGTCACAGGTAGGTCTGATGTGGCGGTTGGTTTTTATTCGGTCGTAAAGACATCGTTGTGTGGTAGGTAATGCGTACACTTTGACGAATGACTGGGAAGTACTGTTTAATATGTTAGACCCCCTAAAGGGTATAGTGAATGCAGAATGTAATGGATGCTGAGTAGGAATGAAACTTTGAACGGGTGTGATTAAATTGTTATTTGGATATAGTTGTTAATGGAGATCGTCGTTTATACCCAGTTCACACATAAAAAAAGTTTAACTTTTTATGTGTGACTGGTATTAGAAGTAAACGTCAATTATACATTCAGTGTGAATGAAAAAATTCATTTAAAAAATGGAAAATAATATAACCCTCCCCAACGATGACCATGAAATTTTATAATTTAAGTATTAAAATAAAAGTAAAATAAGTATAAAGAAATAAAAATTTATTTAATTCCGAATTTTGAAGTATTCTGTACCAACGATGTTCAGGAATCTGCTATGAAAACTATAAAATGATTTGTTTAACTCTTGTATGAACAATACGGAATATTAGCAAACCGGCAATACACACGTTTCTGTAAATATGGTTTTACTTGGAGGATAGGCTTATAGCAGGTAAGCAGACTTACGGGTTCTTCGCGAACTCTTATTTTCACTGATATTCATTATAGGTCACATAATTCAAGTTAAAAATTATTAAATCCTTCTGTCCCTTATCTCGTTTTTAAATCCTATTAAAATTTGAAAACTATAGATCGATAAAAGTATTTTTGAACAATAAAAATAACAATCAATTGTTGATTCAAAGAGTATATTATGATGCGGCTGAATGCTCAAAAATAATGAGTTCAGTCGGAATGCCTAAAGTTAAATCATAACAATTAGTACACGTATTTCATGTGCATTGCGGCGCTTGCATTAAAGTTTCTGTTAAAAACTTAGGTTAAGGTCAACCATTCGTAACAGCTATCTAAAGGTATAATTCGTACATTGTCGCAAAAGAATAAACTCAAATCATATAATTCACACCCCAATATTATCTTAAAAGTTTTATCTTTCCAGTAAATAATCCCCACCCGATACCAAAAGAAAATAAAGTTATTCAATACAATATCCAGAAGCTATAGAACTTTTATTAACCGTTTAGACCCAGAAATATTCTCGACCAGAAGAAAAATCTCGACAAGAGAAAAAGAACACAGCTTTCCTCCATCCCTTCTTCATCCATATTGATTGGCCCTACAAGCGCACCTGTTTTCAGAACGTGTCACGAGGGGGTCCTCTAGAAAAAACCCGAACAAAGGACAGGGTTCCATAGAAAATCATGCTCCATAAATTGTTCGAAAGCGTAGCACCGAATTTAGATATAAAGGGTTCGATTTGTAAAAATGAGAACGGAAGAAAAAATGATTTCGCCTCATTGCAGATGAATCAAAATGGAGCCGGGGAATATTTTTATAGGAGAGTTTATGGATGATTTGGAGGTATATAAACCTCGTACAAAGAAGTATTAAAGAGGTGTCTTTATTATATTCCGGAACATTAAATAAATGTAACCCTTTTTAATATAGGGTGGGTACACTTCTCTTTCATTGTTCTTAAAGATTGTTTAAATGTAAGTGGTTTAGATGTTTTTACACACTTGAATAAAATTTAGCAAGAACAATGAAAAAATTAGCTTCAAATTACTGTTGAAGACTCTCAGAGCACAATGAGGAAGTTGCATGATTTTTTTTTATTTTTTTAATCGATTCCTCTTGAAAAAATAAGCAACTACCCAAAATTTGAGGCCGATCAATAAATTTTTTGATTGTCAAAAAAATTTACAAAAATCCCCTTTTTAAAAGCGCGCGAAAACGCCAAGAGTTTGGATGTGACGTCATCTTATACTAAACATTGTTGTAAAGCAATGGAGTTGATGGTATTATTGTTGACGTGATCTTATAGTTTTAACAATAAACGTTTTCAGTCACGTGTTTTTTTCTCGACTTTTAAATTAAAATATTTAATTACCTGTACATTTTTTTGAAAAACTGACTAGATATTTCATTTTACCATACAAAAAACCATACAGAACACTTGTTTGTTTTTGAAAATCTGACACATGCAACTTCCTTATTGAAATAAAATCACATTTTTGTAAAAGGATTTTAAAAAGATAATTTTACTCATCAGTTTGAGGCATTTTAAAAATAATTGAAAAGGTTTATTGTATTAATCATGCGGTATTATACGAGATGTAGATGAAGAAATACTCTAAAATAATTATATTAGTTATCGTGTAAATGGATAATTATATGGCACCATGGATATTCTTTTGTCCACACATCCTCAGCTAACTGTATTATCAGCTTGAAAATTTATTTATGTAATGCAATGAAATCTTAGTCAACTACACATATTTAAAGTATTTGATGTGTGTACCTAATATAAAAAAAGAATTCAGAAAAGTTTTGAAGTTATAATAAATCTTTCCCCCAAAAGACGAACTTAAATATTTATCTACTGGCAAAATCTAGATTTTAAATTAAAAATTAGTTAAAGGAAATACAGAATAACCCCCCAAAAACAAATCCATGTTCATTCATTAATCACTCAACCAATATCCCAATAAAATCGAATCAACTTCTCAAACTATCGACCAAATTTTTGATAAACCAGCATTTAATTACACCAAAAAACCTAACACACCGGCGCTAAATAAATCCTTAATTTAATTTTAAATCCCCATTCACTCCCCAAACCCTTTTTATAACCGGAAAATCCCCCGTCTATTTACACAACGTAAGAGGCGAGAGTAGCGAAATCCTCTCTCTTAATCACCGATCCAAGGCACCTGCATCCGAGCGTTAAATTCCGCCGTTCAAAAAAACCCTCTGCGACAACCTCAGAGTCGCTGTGTATAGGGATCGATCAGCACATGACCGCTATTAATAAACTTTTTCCCTTCTGAGGGCAAAAAATAACTTAATGCGGGTTTTTTTCTTCCCTTTCTCGGCCATTGGCTTTTATTTCGGCGTGGCAAACAGCGTTTGTGTGTTTATTTCTCCTGTGCTCGCTTAATTAGAATGGTTTGGGAGAGAGAAATCAAGTGTTTGGTTCTTTCTTTGATATGGAAATGGAACGATCGGGTGGTGTATTGACTTTTGGGAGTATAAGTTGCTTTGAAGTACGCATTGTAGAGAGTATATTTTTTGGAGGAGGGAACATGAAGGTATTTGAGAATCCTTTTAGAAGCGGAACTGTGCTTTTTAGATTAAACGAGAGTGTTTAAATAATAAAAACTAAATAACTAAGATGCGTAATTGAGTAACTTGCAGCAACAGAGCGAACTCCAGCAGTTTTACATTGGAGTTAGCCTTATTGCTGCTGCAAGCCCCTATAAATTAAAGAGTTGTAAAACGTGAAAACTCCAGCTCCCAAGCGTCACCTCCATCCATGGACCGGTTTCGTCCTTGTTGGGACTCATCAGCACTGCATAGGAAGGCAACGCAAGAGAGTGGAGGGAGAGCTTTTTGTCTAGCTGACTATATTATACACATACAATAACGGAAAAAGTGGTGACCATTGAGGAGTTTTCACATATTCTCCTCTAACGGACGTAATACTCCCTTTTCGATAAAAAAATATCTTTAGTGGTTCCCTTTATAGATATAATGTAGTGTATTAAATCAGTGATTCTCAGCCTTTCCACCTGCGAGCCCCTCATGAAATCCAACAGAATTTTGTGCACTCCTTGTGTGGTAAAAACACTTTTTGAATTTGTTATCGCATTTTTGGAAACTTCTATGGTTACATTTAGTATCATATCCCCATACTTAAGGGAAATTTTAAAATGCACAAAATTTTTTTTAACAATGTTAAAAATAATAATGTTACAGTATTAATTAATAATGCACTTACCGAACAACCTTGTCTGATTCAATGTTAAAAATATTGTAATTATTTGGACTTGTGTGATTGAGTGGAACAAAATTTCGCATAATTTTGAACTAATCTAGCTTTTAAAGAGAAAAAACAGAACTGAATAAAACTGTGATAACGGTTTAGTAACAATTCCAGCAAAAAGAAAGAACATCATTTCCCAATAAAGGACTTAGAGCCGAAAATATATATGAAGGTAATAGTATTAATGATGCCATTCTGTCCATGTCCTTGCGATAGGGAGGAAGCAATTCTTTTCAGTTAGATGCAATGGATCTGTGGGTCCTCCGCTGCAAATGCGAGGATAATGGTCGCAGAAGGCGCCGCCATTCGATGTTAATGAGGGATGATAATATCTCGACAAGATGCGAAACAGTGATGGGTATATCTCTCATGAAGACAATATGAGTTATGACTTGTGTGATTATTTGAATGAGTGGAAACATTGATAAAGGTGAATGCAATGGAAAGACTGAAATTTGAACTTTTCGGGGCTTCCTTAACGGTTTCAGTGATAACCGCCCCAAATATCAATAGGATTCAATGGTAATCTCGGGCATAAAAATCGAAAGCGTTAAAATTACAAGTTTCCCTAGTATAATAGTGCAAATTTTGTTTTTTTAGTATATATGAGGACAGAGATAATTTTAACGCCTTTAAGAGCTTAATTCACGCTTTATAAATCGGAAATATGATTTAAAAAACTTGCCAGGAGTATTTTCACGCTTTGAATTTTCAACAAAGGTTTAGCTTAAAAAATGCATGGAGCCCTAACGAAAACAACTAATATTTTTTGTCTACTCAAAACACCAACTTTTATATTTTCTAATAATTGTTCGTTTGGATTGTTTTTTTTTATTTGTTTTAATTTGTTTTATATTTTTAACATTTTCTACAAATACTTAACATATTCTTTAATTATTAAAAACTAAACCTAGCATACTCATTTTTATCCATTTAATTTTTTGTACATTAAAAAAGTAAATATTTTGAAAATTTGTATCTGTATTTGTAGTTTATTTCCGTATTTCACTCCTCCTAAAAAAGACAGGAGCATTTTTACTCCTCCAAAAAAAATCCTAGGAATAACACTGTTTGAGGATACATTTGATTTGGTTGGTTGGTATTTTATGGCACATGATCCACATCAGGATATTATGCGGCAGATAAGACATTAAAACAACTTTAGAAGGCTAAAGGCCTTTGTCGGATGTACTCTATACATCTCTCACTTAAAATACAAAAACAGGTCCTTTTTTTAAATACTAGAATGGGAGTAAAAGTTTCATTTGAATTAAACATCAAATAAACGTAAAAAATTGTAAACTTTACCTCCTTTTCATAAAAATATTTAAACGAAACTTTTATGCTTTTGAGATTATAGTGCTACTGAAGTTTCTATTCTACCTCCCTAAGATGGTTTATTAATATTTATTATAAGTGTCTTCTTTTTCCACTAGGAACACCCACCACCACTCTATAGATAAGAGATTATGAATAGTCAATCAACAAAATGTACACCTTACTTCAATAACACCATATAAGACGCTGCTTCAAATCGTGCAAACCTAAAATAGGTCTTTTGATTCTGTGTGGGGGCCTTACGGTGTTTCTAACGACACCATCAAAACTCGACACAATTTTCCGATTTAACCACGACTACCAAAAGCTAGAAGAGTTCTCGGAAGCATCTCAACCCGAAACCTACTCACCTGAGACGAGATTCACCCCTCACCCTCCACGTTTATCCAACAGAAACGTGCAGAAACCAACACAGCGGGGGGACCCAAAATAGACATCTCTCCCTAAATCGCTAGGCACACGTGAATCTCACGACCATAAACAACACATCTCTTCTTCAGCGTTATATTTGGAACCGTCCTCCCCTGGATGAAATGACCGTGATTCCACCCTCCACCCCCGTAGCACATTTTTCGGTCCTAGCACAGATTGTTGCGTCCCTTCTCTTCCAAGGGGAGGGTGGGGATCAATATTTTTTTCTGGGGGGGGGGAAGTACACTGGGAGAAGGAAGGAAGAGTTTCCGGGGATTACAAAAGGTAAGCTCTTGGAGGAGAGTTTAGCTCTGGAAGGGGAGGAAAATCCATGGCGTGGACGAGGAATGTGCAGACAGAAGTAAATTAATGCGAAAGAAGTATTTAGTTTTTTAGTCGTAGTTATTAAGTCAAGCATATTATTATTGTTGTTTGAAAATCTTTAGATCGTTATCATGCTCTTTAGCCAATGCATTGAGTTACAAATCTTTATGTTATTGAAAGTCTTTAAGAATTAACGTTTTGAAATGTTACGTAGTATAAAAGCAAGAAAAAAGGGTATAATTGTACTCTTTCATTAGTCGTCGTTGTTATACTGCTTTAAAAGGGATGTTGCCAAATTATATATCTGAATATTGAAAACAGCTATTCATAAATTTTGGTGGTATTACTGAGACAATTTAGTAATGGATTTCATGCCAATTAATTACTAAGGTATAAAAATAAAATTAAATTGTCATTTAAACACTTAATTTGCTATAATGAAAAGTGAAATTAAGAAAGTATTCCACCAGTCATGCTGAGACACACATTACCGCTGCACTTAAAGATTTTCTTTTAAAAGTTTCAAAATTATTTATGTTGTGAAAATTCTCATGCATAAAGAAAGAAAAAAAAAGACAAATAACCCTTCTTTTACACTGCTTTGTTATAGATATAGTATATTTTAAACCATTAAACTATGGTAAGGAAAGCGTAAATAGGAACCTTTCAGTTAGAAAGCATTTCAAAACATTTCTTATTTATAACGTTGCAAGATCTCTATCAGAAGTATAATAAGCAAATAAATTAGGTTAACCTAAATCCGGATGTTACACTTTTGAGTAATATTCATAGTTAAAATAATTTCTTCCTACAATATCACAGCAAACATGACGTCTTAGGGTTTCTAGTCTAGTTAGGCTTTATTTCGAGGTCGTTTTCACACTTTGAACGTCTGGATTCGCAAATATTTAATATTTGAAAGATTTTAGTCTAATATAATATGAAATACCTTTTCTAAACAAAAATAATTCCATTCAAAGGTACTTTAATATGACCAAGCGATACTTTAAAGGTAAGGATTTTTATGAGAAAGCAACACTTTTACACTAACAATGTTTTACGAAGGAAACTCAGCCCTCCAAAAGATACAATGCGTCTTATATAGCAAGGATAGCAAACAAAGTATCTCGCTGTTCCAAGCGCACACATCCCCAGGCGGCAAGATCAAAGCACCTTAGATATTCTGCCTCCTTCATCCACGACGGCTAATTAGATAGGACGGACTCTGTTTTGTTAGGAAGGTGAAAATAAAATTTGGGTGGTCTTGGAAGAGAGCTGAATTGGCGTTTCCAGGTTAATTTGAAGCTAGTGTAACAAATCGAATGCGTCGTTTTCTCCCCAGAACAATGAATATCCATTTCTCCATTTAAAGAATGCCCACAGATTGAAAACAGAAGGGTGAATCATTCATACAATAATGAGAAAAGAGAAGGTGTGTTAATAATATGTAGAAGTCGTAGAAAATATGCAACAATTTTAGTTAAGTTTGGTAGTTTAGTAAGTATAAACAGCAATATTTATTTTGTTTATCTACCTATTTAGTGGAAAATATAGAAGACTACTTTGCACAGTTCCGTTATTTGTCAAAATTGCCAATTTATTGGCAATTGTTTATGTTACAATTATTGTTTATGTATACTATTTTAATTATTTGGTTTCGAATGTTTGGCAATGTTTCTCAATAGTTTCATTATTTTACGGCTAACATAGCTAGGCAATTTTTAAGGGATTAAATTATGGAATTATCTAAATATATAAATAAGAAAAATCAAATGAGTGTTACAAGAAAGGGATTATCTCAATTATAACAGAACCATTAAGTTATATTAGCTTATTTTTTGTATACAGCTGTTTTCTCACACAAAAATAGTTAAACAATTTTAATATTTTTTCCTTTCTAATATTTTTCGAGCTACCTACATATTAAAATATTTTTAAATAATACAAGGCAAAAACAAAATTGAAATACATTTTAAAATACATTATTTGAAACTCTTTTAAACTACTGTAAAATCAAAGATAAACCCTAGTTCACCTTGATTTAAATGAGACAATCCACTAAAACTTTAAACTTGTAATGGAATGGAATAGCGAACGTGATTTCAGTAAAAGCAAGATGTAATTGCGAAAAGAAAACAAACAAAGGCATTGCATAGTTCGTTAATAGTCCAGTAACTTGGTAGTTTTTTCAGGAAAAAAATACAGAAGTTTTTTTCTCGACGGTTTTATATGTTTTCGAGGATGCTGAATCCGAATCTGAACTTTGCATACAAAATTTCGAATGGCATTTTGGTGAAAATTCGAAAAAACCCTGAAATTTCACCTCATTTTTTGGTTTTTTGTTTGTAGAACGGAAAGTATGGGTTTCTCATGAAAATGTTAAATGCAAAAAATAAAGGTGATAAAACAAGCTACAAAATTGTCAATTACAACTTTTTCATCAGACTAATAGTTCGGCCGCTAGAGCGCGTTGAAAATAGGGCAAAATTTGCGCCTGCGGGTAAAAATTCAGAAAATCGAACTTTCATCTAAAAAATAAAGTATTTTTTAAAATAAGGTACTTTAAAAACTAGTTTTATAATGTTTCACATGAAATAAACCATCTATTTAGTCTATTAATTAGCATTTAAATGCGTTTTCCTCAGCAATTTTCCTTAAGAACGCAGTTTTAATAGAAGACAATAGTGTAATGATAAGTAAGTCGCTTGTTGAAGAAAACGTACAGAAGTTTTTTTCTCAACGGTTTTATATGTTTTCGAGGGTGCTGAATCCAAATCTGAACTTTGCATACAAAATTTCGAATGGCATTTTGGTGAAAATTCGAAAAAACGCTAAAATTTCACCCCATTTTTTGGTTTTTTGCTTGTAGAACGGAAAGTATGGGTTTCTAGTGAAAATGTTAAAAGTAAAAAATAAAGATGATAAAACAAGCTATAAAATTGTCATATACAATTATTTTGTCCGACTAATAGTTTGGCCACTAGAGCGCGTTGAAAAAAGGGCAAAATTCACCCTGGCGGTGGAAAAATCCAGAAAATGACCCTTATATTCCTAAAAAAGTCCTATTTCGATTTAGATAACTAAGAAAAACTACATTTATAATTTCTTACATGATATAACCCCATTCCCGAATGGAGAAAACCATTATTTTCATCACTTTAAAGAATATACTAGGATAATTTTCTGTGACCATGTAATTTTATATTATTACCAAGCTATACTTAATTTCATCTCTAACAAATCAATTGGATTCACATTCCTTGGTGTAGATACTGATAAATAAATATTATAATCGCACGTGTCAAGATGTTATTGTGAATTTTGGTATCATTACTAATAATCATGCAAGGAATTTTTATAATCTACAACAGAAAATTGTAGTTTTCCAGAAAGAAAAATTATTCATAGATTTTATAAGTTTGTGAGCAGGAGAGAATAATATAAGAAGCAATGAGCGTAGTAGATAAAAAATTAACTTTTAATGCTTAACAAAAGTTTTCATTGGGAATCGGTGCATAGGACAAAAAAGAAAATAACAACTGGATTTTTCTTTGCCTAAAAAACCTGCGTTTTTGGGAGGGAATTCCTAAAGAACTTTCATTGAATAAATAATATTTGAGATAAATAGTAGGATTATATCATGTAAGAAATTATAAATGTAGTTTTTCTTAGTTATCTAAATCGAAATAGGACTTTTTTAGGAATATAAGGGTCATTTTCTGGATTTTTCCACCGGCAGGGTGAATTTTGTCCTTTTTTCAACGCGCTCTAGTGGCCAAACTATTAGTCGGACAAAATAATTGTATATGACAATTTTATAGCTTGTTTTATCATCTTTAAATTTTACTTTCAACATTTTCACGAGAAACCCATACTTTCCGTTCTACAAGCAAAAAACCAAAAAATGGGGTGAAATTTTAGCATTTTTTTCGAATTTTCACCAAAATGCCATTCGAAATTTTGTATGCAAAGTTCAGATTTGGATTCAGCACCCTCGAAAACATATAAAACCGTTGAGAAAAAAACTTCTGTACGTTTTCTTCAACAAGCGACTTACTTATCATTACACTATTGTCTTCTATTGAAACTGCGTTCTTAAGGAAAATTGCTGAGGAAAACGCATTTAAATGCTAATTAATAGACTAAATAGATGGTTTATTTCATGTGAAACATTATAAAACTAGTTTTTAAAGTACCTTATTTTAAAAAATACTTTATTTTTTAGATGAAAGTTCGATTTTCTGAATTTTTACCCGCAGGCGCAAATTTTGCCCTATTTTCAACGCGCTCTAGCGGCCGAACTATTAGTCTGACGAAAAAGTTGTAATTGACAATTTTGTAGATTGTTTTATCACCTTTATTTTTTGCATTTAACATTTACATGAGAAACCCATACTTTCCGTTCTACAAACAAAAAACCAAAAAATGAGGTGAAATTTCAGGGTTTTTTCGAATTTTCACCAAAATGCCATTCGAAATTTTGTATGCAAAGTTCAGATTCGGATTCAGCATCCTCGAAAACATATAAAACCGTCGAGAAAAAAACTTCTGTATTTTTTTCCTGAAACACCCTATTTTTGACACCAAGTTACTGGACTATAACTGCATTGTACTTTCTAGAGCCGGAATTCTTTTGAGCAGCACAGCCGCCACTGTTTGAAGCAAGCAAAGTTAATGAATGGAAGAGCAAAGCAGAACAATTCGAATTTCACAGACTATTCAATCCACTTGCAGATGCATCTTTCTCTAAACAAGGAGGAACGAATGAAACAACTCCTGGAAAGTTTTAATTACTGTTTAACATCCAGACAACTTTAGTCCAACTTAACAGGAAATTTTTGGCACTTAATTATATTAGAAATTTGGTGATCAATTACTTTTTTATAACTTTAGACAGAAGTGAAAAATTAATCTAATTTTTTTCGACAACAGAAATGCGTAGAATTGCATAAAGGATAATTGCAGGAGGGCAGAATATGTCCGATGGAGGGTAGGAAGAAATTCAGGCAGTTGTAGGGAAATTTTTGTCGGAATTAGAAAGAAAAACTCAACAAATCCATATGTCATTAGTTTACAAATATTTTGGCTAGAAGGGACTCCATCTACATCATTAACTCCAATCTCCATCATACCAATAAGAAATTAGGAGAAAACTAGTTACGGATGGAGGGTGGAAAACTATACGGATCTACGCTGAAAAAAACTAGTTTTCTTAGGTGAATACACGACAACTAGATTTTAGTTACTTTTCGATTGATATGCAGCAAACACAATATATCCCTGATAAGATAGATGATCTTTTGTAAAAATCACGTTTTTGTTTAATCAAATCGATGTTTTCGACTTAAAAATTGAGTTAAAAAGGCTTTTTATGGCTTAAGGTAAATTAAAATTCGATGTTTCTTAATCACTGTGGCATTAACATGTGAAGGTGGGTGGAGGCTTTTAATAAAGAGTGCCACAACAGAATGCCACGTCTTAAAATATCATAATTTAACAATGTAAATTGCCATCTATCTTTAAATTATTGGACTAATTTTTCATCAAAGGAATTATCCAATACTTTTGGAATATACTTATGAAATATGAGGTCATTCTTACCAGGGGTTCTAATTTAACAGCCTTTTAAAAGTGCAATTAAATTAATTATAATAACCACTAATAAAGTATATGTAAGTATTTTATCCAGAAGTAATACGTTAAGTTAGAAGCAATACTCAATTAAAAGCAGCTTCTCTCTCGAGAATCAAAGACCGCTTCTAAAATCCACTATAGCAACAGTGCGCGGGCTCAATACCATGCGGCCAACACAAAACCGCTCCCCTTGCCAATTCCATCAAGTAGAGTCAAGAGAGAAAAGCCCGTCACAGAAATCGGAATCCACTTCTTCAGACTCGGATTACAATTCACTGAACAAATTGCAGCTCAAGACACTCGATCCACCCCTCCCCTCTATAAGGATCACCATCCGATCCCTGGGGGAGTCTCCACCAGGACACTCACTCTAGAACGCAACCGTGTACCGAACGGTCGCTTAGCAACTCTTCGTGAAATTTATGTCCTTCCCAGAGCAACGGACGGAGGGCGAAAGATGATTAAGAAGGTCTACGAATATGAAGAAAACGAAAAAAAAATTCTGGAAAAAGGATCTTTTCAACGTAATTTATGGTATCGGGAGAGTACTGTTTTTGAGTTGCCAGGAAGGAGGGGAGGGATCGGGTATTAATATCGCTAGGAGACACCCTGTGATGAGAGCACGGTGAACAGAGGACTTCGGTGTGGGTCTGCTGCTTCGCAATGAAGGCTTATACTTAGGAACTTAGATTGTAATGTTCTTTGTTAGCTGATAATGCAAACATGTCATGTTAGGCTTTGGCATGTTATGTTAGGTCAGGCTTTGTAAGCTGATAATTCAGATCATTAACAAATAGGTAAAGGGCAATACTTGCAGAAAATAGGGGAATTCCCTTTTCAAGAGGAGAGTTCTACTCTAAAAACATTATAGAACTGGCAAGGGCTGCATTAACAGCCCTAGCAGGGATAGACAAGCCACCAAAACACCAAATAGCTATATACTATTCTGTCTGAATTTCGAGTGAAACAAAGAGCGTCAATTCTAAAATATGATTATTTCGTTAAACTCATGTATAAATAGTGCCTTTTTATCACTATTCGCGTATCGAAGTTCCTCCTATCAACCCAACAGGCTTTGTGTTTACTCACTTTCTCCTTCCGTGTAGTAACGTAATGGGATCAGGAAACGTTGCTGTGAAGTATAGAGGGTCATTCAAGTATTATATGTAAAAACAAGTAACAGGGAGGTGGTTGCTCTATTTGCTTATTTTTTTCTGATAAGAGGGGAGGTTTTATATTAGTGATGATGAAAAACATTAAACACTGTCTTCTAGAAAGTTTTTTTGATAACTAGCAAATATAAATTATTTAAAAACTAATTATTCATTTAAATGATAACTTCCAAGACCGGAATCTAAGGAAATAAGGATTATAGGCCATGGTCTGTGAACATTATGACCTAACGTATCAATCTAGACTTCGGAAGGCATACCCAGTGGTAAAAACAACCATGGTCAACAACTCGTAGAAAATCCTAAGTAAATTATTGCATCAAAATTAATAATGCGTGCACAAACTATAAACTCCGGGGATAATGTCCACAGACCAATAACATCCCGAATACATTAGTGCCGGCATTATTTAATTTATAAAAATGCGGAAAGAATTAAGCAGTTCCCAAAATTTTAGCTAATTAACTTAAAGATAATAATGTATTTAGTAATTGGAGTACAACGTTTCCAATAAATGCGCCTACTTAAAATCCTTAATACAAGTTGACCAAAACTTTCCGGAATTTCACAGCTGAGCTTAAAAAATTGATTGCCATCCCCGAAAAATCCAATCGTATCATAGAAGAGGAGGACACCACGTTTTACAAACGATCCTCTCACAATCGTAATTCATTCAGAAAATCGATTATGCTACTGCAAACTCTCACTCGCTCCCCGTGTTACTTTAACTGACACCCATTTGGAAATTGTTATCTCTTGCTACGGCGGCCAACACAAACTTACTAGAGTGGATTTATTAATGAACTCGAGGAAATCATTATCCCTTTGAAACTTTGTACCAACATTGAACATTTACTTAACAGAATTACGGGACTTAAGACAGAAATTTCCTTTTCTGTTTGGTTTGTGTAATAAAGGGTTAACTCGTGGAATTTGAAAATTAAATACAAATTATTAACTTGAAAGAGATGCACGTTTATTAAATATTTGGAAATAAAGGCTATTCTTTAAACTCAAGAACGAATATTTACTGCATTTGCACAATTTAAATATATTTTCCCATAAAATGTGTCTGTTTAAAAATAGTTCAACCTAATATCTATCGTCAAGTGTTTATGATCGTTAGTATGAGCTAAAACTTGTATTTCGGTTAATCATTGATATCTTTGATTGTTTCCAACCATTGTTACCAGAGATCGAAGACATTTTTTTAACTTTAGGAAGAAAATAACCTATTTTAACTTTACTGGGTTTTTTGTGATTTTTTATTTAAGAAAAAACACAAGACCTTTTCCTCATTTCATGGCTTTCACGTTTCCAATTTTAACCGATTTCTGGAATAAAACATCCACACAAACTGCATTTTAAAAAGCTCCTAAACTTTTGATACTGAACAAGAAACTCATGAATAAACCGAAACTCCCCCAAGACAACTTCCACTCACACAAACAAACAGCAAAAAACATCTCCACTCCACTCAAGAAATATCTCCACCCAAAACAAAAACAACTCCACCAACAGAACACATACACAACCTCTACATCACCGAAACCCTTTCACTGCAGAGAGACAAAAATTACAGCTACAGTACAGACGAAATTGACCTCCAGGGCCGTCCTAGTACCACCTACTCTAGTCCGAAAAACAAAAAATAAAGGAACATTGGAATGATAAAAGGGCGAACGCAACCCTCCAACCTCTGTACGCCATTACGAGGGGAGGTGAGTGAACCGAGGAAGCTGAGCAAAATAACAAATAAAATAAATAAATAAAGGAATACAACTAACTAAAAATATTTCCAGGGCTGCAGCCCCGAGGTGGGGCTTTTCCCATTCCGAAAAGAACGGGATCGGTCGGTCTTCTTGAGAAATAATGCTCATTACGTTGCGGGGGAGGTAGACAAAATCACGCAAGGGAAACAAGAGGTTGGCGCTTCGGAAATACGAGAGAACTTTGATTTTATGAGCTGCTCTTTTGAAGCAAAGGGAAAAGACTGTTGTGTAGGTACTATACAGGGTGTTTCAAAATTGCGTTGCACGGCTTTTATTCGGAACCAGCGCCTCCTAGGGTCATGGAAGTAAGGTCTACCCCTAGGTAAGTGACCCTGGAGAATTCATTGAGATGACTTACAGCGCCCCTAGCGGCGAAATTAAAAAGTTAAAAAAATTAATTTAAAAACTAAAGGAGATAGAGCAAAAACCTCAGTGAGAGTATTGTTGCCAACGTCAAGAAGAACTCATTGAAAAAAATTTGATCAAAATATCTTGAATATTCGCGGAGATATTAGCATGTGAAAATAGCACTTTTTCGGGGGTCAAAAAGTGAAAAGTTCGCATATTTGCAAATTTTTTTGATTTTTTAATAAAATTTTGTGTTCTTTGAACTAAAAAAACACAAAACTACACAATAACACTGAAAAATTTGCAAATATGCGAACTTTTTCCTTTTTGACCCCCGAAAAAGTGCTATTTTCACATGCTAATATCTCCGCGAATATTCAAGATATTTTGATCAAATTTTTTCAATGAGTTCTTCTTGACGTTGGCAACAATACTCTCACTGAGGTTTTTGCTCTATCTCCTTTAGTTTTTAAATTAATTTTTTTAACTTTTTAATTTTGCCGCTAGGGGCGCTGTAAGTCATCTCAATGGATTCTCCAGGGTCACTTGCCTAGGGGTAGACCTTACTTCCATGACCCTAGGAGGCGCTGGTTTCGAATAAAAGCCGTGCAACGCAATTTTGAAACACCCTGTATATCGGGAACGTGGTAGGTCTTTTAGGAACAAGTTTTCCCATAGTAATTGTGCAGCCTTTAACTTTTAAAAACAGAACATTTATTTTTACAAATTCCTTGGTTTCCAAAAACATGATCTTCACTTTTAATAAGCATGGTCTGATTTTTTTGATCCAGGCGCTTGATTTTTGTAATCGTAATCACAATTTTCTTTCACATATTTCAAGGACTTACCATTTTTGAACTGTATATATCACTTTTTGTTCAGAAAATTCCATCTTGTTTTCTCTTTTATTTCCTAAATAACAAGTTTATAAAACCGGCCGATACTTTACACAGGTGATTTTCAACTACTATCATATTTGCATGCGTGCCTTAAGTCCTTAGTCCTTATTAAAAGAGAGAAGAATTTATATTAAAATATAATTGAGAATTAAAAGTTTAGGATATTGCCTTCTCGTAAAAATTGGAGTCGTAACTAAGAAAGTTTCCTAAATATGATAATAATGTCTTAGTCTTAGAGAAATAACATCACACATAATAGCTTATGCTCTTGAATACCTAATACATACAGTTAAGATGAACTGACACAACAGTTATAATCTAATTTGATCCATTAAGGCAAAGACGCATACGCTTAAAGCAATTTCCTTCTTATAATGCTAATAGAATTAAGATTAAGCATCATTTTAATAAACAAATGAGCTAATGGCTATTTCTCGCAAGGGTTAATAATAGCATGAGATCGTCATGGAAAAACAATTTTAACACCTTTTACGCTAATAAATTATTACTTTTAAAAACTTTTTGATAAATGATGCAGTATGACTTCCTCCATATCTTTCTTAAAAATCGTTTCAGTGCTTTCAATATATCGCTTACAAAATAAAGATTTAAGCAATCATGCAAGTAGAAAAATGTCCCTTTTGTATTAAATATAATTTTAAATCCTTGAATTTTTTCATATCATGCTAGTTATTAAGCCCCACACATTATCTATTTGATAAGAAAGTTCTCTCGGATTGTTTTTCAAAAATAAATTCGCCGGAATGCATATAAACTATAAACATTAACCATGTTTGCATATCATTTTGTTGTAATATTTACCGCAGTACAAATATTTATTTCAGCTTAAGTCATCGACAGTATTTATCTTGACACCAAGAGAAAATTTTACCAGCTAACTACCGCCAGTGTTAAGGTACGGAAACGAGTTTTCTCGGCTCATTTTTATTACAAGTGCAAAATAGTTTATAACATAATAAAACTATGTATAAATAATATTTTTGATCTTTCTTTTATATTTACCATAAAACTTAGTATTATAAGCCTTAGTTAGGAACAAATAAGACAAACAAATACACCTTCTAACATTAGATCAGATGATGCCATTCATATTGCCAGATTCCATCATCCAAAAATCCACGTTCTCAATCCGACATTTAATTTCTTCTTTTAGATCCGGCACACAGATCGCAAGAGGGGATTCTCATTCTGCCCCACATTCTTTTATTTCTCTAAATCGCCATATCTCACCGCGTCATCTATTCCGCCACAGCCATCGCACCGTCTGCCGATGGCCGTCTTACGCTTTTTGCTTTATCCCCCTTTATTCGCGGGCAAAAAAGAGAAAGTTTCTCTGGCGGATTTGGCAGCACCAGTGTATGTTGGTTGAGCGGAGAAAATTACTCCCTTCTCATAAAATGCAAACAAACACGAGGCTTTTTCCGCCCTGGCTTTTATGAAGGTGGTATATTGTAAAAGAAAGGTATTGGGTCGGTTTTTCTTTACTGCTCACAAAACAAAAGGTGTTTTCTAAATCGCCCCTAAAGAATTGTTTATTAGGTGTTTCAGCTAAACGACTTTAGTGAGAACAAATGCAGGAGAAACGGCTTTTCGTATCGAAGAATGTATGGGGGCTCTCTCGTTAGTAGGGCAGGATGCTGTTTCTTTTCTTGAAGCTTCTATTTAATGAATACAACTAAAATGGTTGTAAGCATTCTAAAAGAATTTATAAATAATGCTACTTACCACTTAGCGTCCATCTAGCGTAATAAAAGAAAAAAACTGTAAATTATCTTACCCATAAGAATAATACATGGAGTTTGTTTACAAAGCATCTCTAGAACACTTGAAGAATATATTCGACTATTAATAAAAAAAAACTTTCTTATTCTAAGACTTGGAAAGTTTTACACTATTGTAAATACTTTGTAGTTCAAGTTTGATTTTTTTTCATTCGCCGCAAATGCTTTATAATTTCGAAAGTTTTTCTAATTAAATTGCAAAGCAAAAATCATTGAAACTTTCCATAACATCCCCAAGTAAAGTTAAAAGATTGTTTAACTAATTGAAAGTTCGTAAAATATTCCCAAAAGATGGTCACATTATTAAAAAACATAAATTTAGTAAAATAGTTCAACTTTTAACTTATTTTCGTAAATAACGTTGTAGTAAAGCTTCTCCACTGCGAGGTTTTACTACTGAATTAAATATTTTTTCTTAACATGTTTCTTACAACTAGGTTCACATTCGTACTTTTATTTTTAACACCTTTAACTAAAGCAGAAAAGTAGCAACTCTTCAAGTATTTTAAGCGTTTACCAAACCAACTAGTAAGCTCACCGTACCCTGCAAGAAATAATCGTAAAGAAACAGAAAATATCTGGCAGCAAATAAGTCATCAGAGCTTTCTGTTGGTAATTGCGAGATATTTTCATTTTTAGTTGTTTTATGTTATTTGTTTGTTCTATATTTTGCAATTTTTTACATATTTAGAGCTATTTAGCATATTAAGTATTTTATATAAATGTGGAATATTAATTAAGATTAAGCAATAGGTGGCGCAAGCCATCTATAGAAGGATCCTTTCTCAAGTGTGAGAGAGGAATTTTTATGGGTTGTCCCTGGTTGAGGGGCGCAATATGGGAGAGAATGTCTTCAGCTCTCGAATTTAGCGGTTCGCTTTTTGTATGTGTGTGTGCTGTGTGTGTGTGCTGTGGTGATGCTTATTAAAGTATAGTTAAGTTTAAAAAAAGGTGTAATCCTTGTTGCTAACACCACAGCAGCAACCAAGATGCAGGAAATGCAAATAGCACGAGAAGCGCTGCACGCTACCCAGGTAAGTCTTTAGATTATCTTAGTTTTTAGGAAGCATGAAACCAAGAACAAGTAAAATTATTGAAGTGTATGATTTTGAATATTTAGTAATTGAAGTGTGAATTTTTAGTAGTCTTTAGTAGTCATTGAAGTGAATTTTTAGTTATTGAGTTATGAAGATATTTGTGATTTTAAGAGTTTTTAATTAATTTAAATCTAAAGGATAAAAGAACCTGCATTACGGTCTGGTAGACCTCTTTAGTTTAGTTCTGGTGTTGTTGATGCAACACTTTCCTTTCCATGAAATTTCTCTGTTGAGTGAACTTTTTCTGTATGCAACGATCGTTTCGAAACTTTAGGGAACTTATCCATTGGAAATATTCATTTTTCTTTTTTCTACATATTATCTCTCTACAGACTGGTGTCTCATTTTAGTGTATAAGTCTCTAAATACTTTCGAAGAAGCCGTTGTATATTGTATATAGAACAGATCAGTCAACAGAGAAATTCATGGAAAGTAAAACTCTGGCAACTTACGCGGCCAGAGCTTTTCTGTTCCTGAACAATTTATCTCTACTCTTGCAGTGTAATTTCACCTAGTTAGAGTAACTAACCCAAAAACAATGAATAGGATCCACGAAACAACCAGATTTGAACGAGAAAACGTCGGTCAACCGAATAAGATCGAAGACAACCCCATCCCTTCAACAATTCCGAACCATTAAATACCATCGGGAACCGATTAAGCGATAACTGCTGGAATCGCATTCTCCGACACCAACCATTCCGTTAACAGTCCGATACACGTTTAGTGTCGGCGGCGGCTCTACAGTTTACGAGCACTACTAAGGTCGTTGCGAGCTTGCCGTCCCCACTACTACAGCCGGCCAAAAATAACTCCCCAGATTTAATAACGGCGCTGTTGAAGTCGGTGAACACCTCTCGTAATGAAAGTGGTCCGTGATTGGGTGTTGCGAGGAAGTTTGAAGAGTAGTTGAGTTAGGTCAACTTCTGGTTCTGCTTGGACCATGGATTAAAGGTTAACATCATTTTTAGATTAAGGTTTAGGAGGCAGTGTGCGGGATTTTGGATTGTTGGGAGTTGAGGAGATATTTTCATTGGATTAAAGGAGAATGAAGGAAGGCTTGCGTGTTTAATAGATTTTAGCAGGAAACGATCGAGAATAGAATGAGAGTTTCGCTAAAAATAAGCGGAAAATAGGACCTGCCTTATTAAGTTTGGTTAATTTTTTGTGAACAACACTACACTCTTAAAACGACAGTCTCAAAACTGAGTAAAAAAGTACTCGAACTGGCTCCGATCCAAATGCAATCAAATTTGAAGACATGAATGAATATACTCATTTCTGAAAATGTGCATACTCAAAAATGAAACATCGCGAGCTCATTTTTGAGTTTAAGATGTTTCATTTGGAAGACATTCGGATCGGAGCCAGTTTGAGTACTTTTTACTCAGTTTTGAGACTGTCGTTTTAAGAGTGTGTGTACCCAAAACGGGGCATGCATAAAGATGCAAATTAGAAATTTCAAAACTTTATTAAAGGTAAGAACGTAATTTTCTTTACAAGAAAAGCAGAGGTTTAATCTCTAAAGTGAAAAATATTCGGTACTTTCCGATTATCCAGGTGCAAACACCAAGTGTTCAGATAAATGCCAAAAATCTAATAAACCACTAGGGAAAAAATTGAAATATCTCAAAAAACAAGGTTTTAGCATTTTTTAAAGAACAGCGAAAAATCTCCAGCATTTTTTATATTTTTACGTGAATTTGGTAAAATACCGCCAATACAGCCCGATTATAGAAACTATCGCCCGTTTAGTCGAGAAAACTTCATAATATGAACAAACACGCCATGCTAAATCCTTAATCACAAAACTAACTTACCTTAACCCCCACTAACCATTTAACCTACCCATTCACACACACAAGCACATTCAACTGGTGTGAATGAATGAAACCCACAACAATCCCCTGTTGCTTTCTCACAGGTAAAGCGTCTCAATAATTCACTCCAACAGCATGCTTTACTCTTCGTAGCCCCGTAATTTAATTCAAACACCAACATTTAAAACCGATGCCATTCAGAGATTGCTAATGCTGGGGTTCCCTTTGCAAAATTGAATGAGCCCCCCTCTCTGCCGATCGATGGGGAGCCACCTCCCCCTTTGGTAGGGGGAGGACATGGTTGAGGTGTTCTGCTGGGTAAATAGGGGAGGCTTGCGTTTGTTCTGCAGGTAATTTGGAAAGGTTCGCCTGTCGTGATGGTGTGAAGAAGTAATGACATTCAGTTGTATTTACAGATTATATTTACATGTACAGAGAAAAATGACCTTGATTACTGATGTGTTTAGTGTAGCAGTTCTTTTGTTCTGATTTGTTTGTATTTTAGAGTATTAAATAAAATTCAGTTTACATTTTTTTATTTTATGAGGAACATGCAAATAAAACTTTCACATCCATGATTTCAAAATATACTTGCATAATTTAGTTTTATGTAAGTTTAAAAATTCCCCTATAAAAGGAGGTTCAAAGAATTGTATATCCATGCATGAGCATTTAAAAAAACCGCCTCATTCTGATGTTTTTAGCAAATAAAAGAAAATATAAATAAACCATCTAGATATTTTATAAATATCAGCTCATACAGCTCTTTTAGTTTACATTGTCTATAGAATAATTAATTGATAAAATTAAAAAGTCTAAAACCCCACGAGCATTATTATAAATTGCTTTACTGAAAACAAAACACGATCATTATACATGACTTCCTAGACAAATTTGTGTAAGTTTAAAAATTATGCCAAAATATTAAATTTTTATTTCCTCTAACTTCCTCTTAGAGCAACTTTACTCCATGTATCACAATTCATCCACTAAACACCTAAAATCCAGTGAAAGATAATACTACAAACCAACGAATAACCAGTGTATTTTAACCCAATGGAACAATATGGGAGAAAAACAAGCTGAAATAAAAGCGTATATACCGCCACACCCACTTGAATGAGGATCTCTATTAAAAATTAAGGGTCTTCTCTCCATGTCCAGACATCATGTGGTATAGTGCTCTATTATTCACTCGCTACGAGGTTAATGTATTGCTTACTATACTCGAAAGGATAATTTCATGATAGAATATTTACCGTTTAATGGAACTGAACGTATGCTTAAAAGTTCCACAGACTTGAATAATATATGAAGGGAAGAGAATTGGTAGAAGTAAATATATCGGTCATTGTCCTGATGTTTATAAAGGGGGTCGCGTTCAATACGGAGTATACTGGAGAAAAATATCATAAACATGTAATTGATATACATGTAGACTGCCTCTACTCTATGTTACTTTTTTTGTGCAGTATTCCAGTAGTGCGTCTGAATATTTTTTTGTCTAATAAAAACTTTAGCATCTTAAAAGTTTTTTTAATACTGAAACTAATTTATTCCCCAAAAAAGTATCACTAAGTAAGATCTAAAATAACATAATACATTTTTCTGCAGCAAGCGATTCTTTGAAACTTAAAAATTTTCCCTGGAAGATTGGCGTATTTTTAGTTGACGGGTGATGAGATTGGATTTGATACCAATGTTTCGATGGGCATCTTAATGTCTACAATCAAACGATTATTTAAACGAATTAAACAAAAAGAACAACAAAAAATTGGAGGTGTCAATTAAATTAAAACAATTAACTCTGAACTTAATAAATATTTTAAGGAACCAGATATATTAGTATTCAGAGAGTTAAATGGACAGGACACCTAAGCAGAATGGATGAAAATCGTATAACTAAAAAGATTTTCTCGGCCAGACCATTTGGCACCCGAAAAAGAGAAAGCCCTAAACTTAGGTGACTCGGCTGTTTGGAGATAGACATGGAAATTTTGAGAGTAAATAACTGGAAGTCCATGATGGTCAGGGATAGAAGAGCTTGGAATTCGATTCTGAGGAAAGCACTGCTTGGCCATTGAGGATGGAAGGAAGGAAGGAAAGAAAGAAAATAAAAATATAATATTCTCTATTAGAGTCAGTTTTATATTTAGGGTATTATTGAAACATTTTTCTTTTACGTGTTTTATGATAATGAAACAAATTTAGTTTGTAAACCGTTTTTGCTGCATAATGTTAACAGGTATAATCTGTACAGATACAGATAATTTAACTCATCAGAAAAAACAACAACAAAGCATTTACATAAAACTTAGTTTAACCACGGCTTACAAGAGACTACTACAGGCTGACCTAGTTTTGAATTATTTAAAACTTTTGACAACTTTTCCCGCTAGGATAGCCCCAAATCGGTTAAATAACGTCCTAACGAATAGGATAAACACACCGACAAATAAGGAAAAACAAAGGCGTGTTTTCAAGACGAAACTGCTGACTGTTGGCCATTAAGCCCCCTTCAACTCTGTGGATTTGCTTGGCTAGATGTTAACTATTGCCATCTACATTTTTAAAGATTTCCGCATCTCGGTCAGCCTGTTAGTAGTATCTAGTAAGCCGTGGTTTAACTACTTCATTTCCTCTCAACAAACCCATTCCCTTCAACCCAAAACCTGCATCCAAATAAAACGCATCTTCCCATTAGAGACTATTCCAAAACCATTACAACAACCTCCATCATTACCCAGCAAAAGCCGACGATAACGCCCAAACCTGACCCCGTCCGAGAAAAAGCTCATCCCTTAGTGCCCGCAAACCCAGATAGGGCGCATTCACACAGAGAGAAAGTGGACTCTTATCATCATCATAAGCTTCCTTTCTGATGCAGGAGCTAATGGGTTTATGATCTAGCGGACGTGTAACTTAAAAGGCGCTTGGACCGCTGCCACGGAAAAAAGGTCCGCTGCCCGCTCTCATTAGGAATATTGTTGTAATTGTTGGCCGATCGGGAGTGAGAAAGAGTAGAGCCTGTGTTGTGAGTTATGGGCTTTTAAAAGGGCGGGTCTCGCAGAAGGGACGGTTTGATTGGAGTGAGTCGTGAGGGGAGCTGTGGGTGATGGCGCGTGTTTGGAAAGGCAGGATTGTGCTTTGGAAGTGATGATCCGTGCGGTTTAATTTTCAGGGAGGGTTTGGGGTAAATTGTGTAGTTTTGATGAAATCGGTTTGAGGTTAGGAGTCGTTTAGACTTGAAGCAGCCTGAAAATGTAACAGTTGGTGCTATAGAGTGTACTTTTAGATTATTTTTGAGCCTAATAGATAACCTTGACCAGTACCCTAATTGGTTCTAACGAGTAAAAAAAATATTAAATAATATATGCTAAAATAAGTAATACAAAAAACAAAAAATATTTTTATTTTCAAATTATGAGTTTAAAGTACTCTTGAAAAAGTAGGTACGGTCCAAACTAACCAAAACTATATCACCTGTGAAGAGAGGATAAGGGTGCAGTTGATATTGGCATTTTTAGTAACTCCTCCCACGATTTAACAAGCACTTTAATTTCAATCAAATTTAAAACGAAAGTAGTAAGAAAACAGATGTACCTTATGCAATGAATATATGTACTCAATTATGTTTGGTTTACTTAAACTAGCCTTGGAAAATCACTTTTTGTAACGACCTCATATTAGGTTCTAGAACTTTTAATGGTGCATTTCCAAATCTCATTGCTGTTGAGATATACTTAATTAGGTTCATTCTACCCCCTATAATTTTGTACATAGAGTTCTTAAAAACCTAGCATAAAAAATTACTATAAATAAAGTATATATAACTTTTTATATTATTTTAACATTAAGAAGCATGATCAATAAAAAGTTGAATATTTAACTCCTTAAATTTCTAACAGTAAATTAATTAAATTTCTAATAGTCTTAAATTACTGTAGTAAGAATTCTTTGCCATATTAAAACTAATAAAATTTAGTTATGTATTTGATATTCATACAAAATCAACAGTCAAAAGATATACATTGATTTTATTCGAACACTACGGACATTCTTAAAATGTGAAGAATAATTAAGTATAATTTAAATTAGTTCATTAATAAAAGGAATAGAACTACAATTTAAGTATGACACGTTAGTACTTTTTGAAGTGCAGTACTAATTATTCTGTAGCTTAAATTCTGTACCTTTTTATTTTAATTTTAAAATTATATAGAGTAAGATTTACTACATAGCATACTTCTAAAACAAGATTAAATAAGTTCCTAAGTATCAAAGGCAATTTTATATACAACACAACGCTGCTTTTAAACGCAAGTCAAGGAGTTAAAAATAATTTCAACTCGGAAAATTTTTATCCAATCTCACTAAAAAAACCTTTACCTTGTAAATTTTTTCATCAATAGAGAACATGTAATATCTACATGAACATTAACTATGCACACACACGAATCTAGAAAATTATATATAGGTAATTCCATTATGAAATTCTTTCATTGAATACAAAAAATTCCATTCTTTATATTCATAGGCATGCATCTATGGTATGTAGTATGTTCATTTAGAATTGGTGCCTGAAACAGGATAAAAAACGCTCAATAATGCTTAATAGCGCTCATCACACAATTTCAGTGACCAATTTTTTTACAGTATTTTTACTACTTCTGTTTAGGCTGCCTTGTCATTGCAGAAGAAAAAAATTTTTTCGATGATAATTACAATAGTAAATGCATCTAATATATTACGTCTCAGGCGCCAATTCTAAGTGAACAGAGTATAAGTGCTGAATGATGCACTGAGAGATAATAAGTTCCACTTTATGTTCCTTTCCCCAGTGCCTTTCAACAAAGGTAAACAAACGTTACTGTTCAACACCCCCTCCACAAGATCATTCAACCCTTTCAACATGCACATTCCTCTCCAATGAAAAAAAACTCCAACCAACGGACATCATGCAACGAAAAAAAAACAAATACTCACATCTCTCTCTTGCAATAAAAAAAAGAGACGAATCGCTAAATATCCTTAAAGAGAGGAGGAGCGATACTAGGAAAAGGGCAGCGCAGTAGGGAGCGGGGAGAGCGGCGAGGATCCCATTCACAAAAATCCTGGGGCCTGAGTACGGGGGAGTGTGTATCCCGGCACAGAGACCGACTGAGAGCAGCGTGCTTCTCCCGGCGGGTTGCCGCGAGGATGCGGAGTTGGCTGCGGGAGGGGCCCGCATTTGGCGGAGAAGCGCGCTGGGTTGGCGAAGAGAAGCCGCAAAAGTCGGCTCCTTGAAGAGGCATTGATCGCGAACTTGCGTCATGCTCGGTGTGTACTGTGAACAGCTACACCAGGTAGATGGGTGGTTATTGGTTATAAGAGAAAATTTATAAGTATCGGAAGGAGAGGCTATAAAATGATAAAGGGAAGCAATAACTTAATACATAATGAAAGTGTTTGCATAAGTTTTTTTTAATATTCGCTTTCCTTTAATAAGGGGGAATACGGAATGCAGTCTCAAAATGTAAAGAAATTTTCGAAAAGTAGTCCATTTCGGAAATAAAAACGAGCAAACACGGAAAAAAATTGCAAAGTGAAAAAAATATTTAGCCATCGAAGGATTTTGAGACAAAGTATATGAAAAGAGACTAAGAGAGCATCCGCCTCAGAGCCCGATTTAGAATATTTGTTAACAGTAGGCCCAACATTCAGGAAGGGGCCACCAAGTTACGTGGTACCTATGTTTTATCTCAACCAAGTGGAAGGAGTAGGGTAATTTGAATTGTATCAATACAAGTAAAAATATAACAATCACATGTTTGCATCAAATTAGGCTTTTGGTCAACACGTAATGAAAAATCATTCTAGGGTGTACAAAAAGTTACTTCTACTATAAATTTTAATTTAATTTTCAAAATTAGGGGCCCCCCAAATTGTGGGGCCCCTAGGCCTAGTAGGCCTTATGGTAAATCAGGCTCTGATCCGCCTACCTTCATTTCAACGATTGTACCAATACCAATTAAGATTTTTTATTATTTCCCTATCCTAAGTGGAATAATTAGTTGTTATTAATTACCTATTACCCCTCTTAATATCCTCAAAGGGGCATCAAAAGTACTTAGATATGTGGAGTTTTCAAGGTAGAAAAGAACAAAATCATAGCATAACATGTACTAGGGAAAAAATTCCTCAAACTACTAAGGATTCGAAACATCAGAGTTCGAAATATTAAAAGAGTATGCTTCATGACAGTTAATTCCTTTCTATTATTAACAGAAAAGAAAACTTGCTTTAGAATTTCAGCAACTCATTCACTGAAGTTAGCTTTCCCTAGCAGCACCTGTAGAACTCGTTTCGCTGTGAGTAGACTATGTATGTAAGAAAACCAACTCTACACTACTAGAGCGATAACGGTACCTGTAGAACTAGTTTCACTGAGAGTTGACTATGCTTGTAAGAAAACAACGATATGCACATACACTGGTTAAACGAGCAATCAAACTGAAAAACTAATTAGCTTTATAAAGAAAGTTTAACCGATGGAAAAACACCATAATACATCGTAATCCTAAGAAGCTGATACAGAACTAATAGTACGGGAGCTGGCGTTAAAATGAAAAATTCATCTGCTCGTACACGATTTTAATATGACAGGATAGTGTTAGTGGTGCTGATCACGGAATCAAGCGTCAGCTGGTCAGGTAGCGGCGGGTTGAGCGTAGGGAGAGGGTCAAAGTTGCAAAAAAAGTAAAAAATAAATTCATCTGCTCGTGTATGAAACTTGGTGGAGATGGTAGTTTAGGCCTTCATGATTACAAAAATGACCGTCAGCTGACTGGGTGGCCGTGGAATAACCGTCAGCTGATCACGTGAATTTGCAAACAAAAATGTTATCTAACAATGCATGGAACTTGGTAGGGTTGTCAATCTCTATTACATGAAGTAATAACGAGTTACTAGTCTTCAACTTACACTAGCAACTCATTAATTAATGTCTGTTGTACTAGTAACTCGTTATTATTTATGTAACAAAGATTGATATCCAACCAAGTTTCTTGCTTTGTCAGATAAATTTTTTGTTTGCAAGTTCACGTGCCCAGCTGACGGTCATTCCATCGCCACCCAGCCAGCTGACGGACATTTTCGTAATCAGAAAGGTCTAAACTACCATCTCCACCAAGTTTCATTCACGAGCAGATGAATTTATTTTTCTTTTTTTTTGTACCTTTGACCCCCTCCCCACGCTCAACCCACCGCTACCTGACCAGCTGACGCTCGATTCCATGATCAGCACCACTAACACTAGCCTGTAAAATTAAAATCGTGTACGAGCAGATGAATTCTTGAAATTTAACGCCAGCTCCCGTACTATAATATAAAAGACAAAATTAGTTTCGTGAAAGTAAAACCATGTTTACGATGCACAGTTGATTGTTTTTTAAACATTTAAGTTTAACTTATAAATTTTAATTTATGTTTTTCACACAAAATTATTCACACCATTTCAAAGATTTTAAAAATTCATAAATTATATAATCTTGATAATCATATATTCTTTTATTTTAAGAGAGAAACTTAAAAGTAATATGCGTAAATGTGAATCTTCTTTTTTATGGAAAAATGTATTGAAAATAAATCTACAGGTATTAGCAGATAATGATATCTTCAGAGCTGTAAAGCCTGCATACAGCATAGTTAATTAATAACAATATAATAGGTAACTAATAACTACTAATTAAGACACTTAGGATAGGAAATGCTGCCTGATTACAGCATAGTTTAAATATCTCTGAAACAATATCCACACTAGTCCACAGAGATTCGATAATATGCTTGTTTCCGTACCCAGTTCTTAATCCTTTCGAATATTTCATAAGATACTCAGTTTTTCCCCACTACCCTAAATTATTAATTTTCAGTCCCCTAATTCATTAAAACAGTAGAACATTTTTATTCATATAAAAAAGTATCATTTTCCTCCTTTAACTTCAAAAACTATAACAGCTATGATATTCTGAAATTTTATGCATGCCAAATCATTCCTTGGCATAAGCAAATGCCCACAGAGAAGCACATGACAAGATATGACGGGAAAGATTTGACAATGGCATCGATTTGTCGCCAAATGTGGAAACCAGAGCCGACTCTAAATCATTGGTTTCGGTAGGGAGCGGCAACCAATGGGTACCCACCATTGATGGTGGAGAAGGTAGCGGTAGACTTTAGCGCAGAAAAGAACTTCAAAGACCGAGCCTCCTGTAATAGCGACTAGTCATTTGAGAAAACAGAAAAGTCATTTATTATTTGTTTACTTTTATAGGATTTAAAAGTAAGTCTACACGGTGTTTCAGGGGAGTTTTAAAAAGTTAGGATGTTTTGTCAACTTTAGGGTTTCCGAAATGGCGATTTGTTGTTATGAAAAATGATTTAGGGATTTTAAAACTGGTTAAGTTTCATTAAGGTAGGAAAGAAATGTTATTTAACCTGGCGTATGTTTTAGCTAATGAGTTAGTAAAGTTGTGGGTGGTAAGGAAAATTTTGAAGTTAAGAAAGTATTTTATTTACAATAATTTTGAAGTTTTATAGGAAAAATTTCGAAATTAAAAAGAACTATTGTTCTTTAAAAATGTATTATACAGCCAATATATAGAATAACAATTGGTTTCATTACATAAATTTAATAAGTGAAAAAAAAGTAGAAATAACATTACATTTAACAAAAGATAAATTAGGAGTAAGCTTTAAAGAGCATAGTAAAAGAAAAAATTGAATTTCAGACTGAAGGGTACATCATTTCTATTTAGTTATTTATTAGTTAATTGATTTTCGTTAAGAGTTCTTTAAATATAGATAAAAATTATGGAAAATGGTTTTTATCCATTTCATTACTCAAATAGAATAAATTGAAGAGTTTTTTTTTAATTTTTAAGATATTCAAAATCATGTTTGAAACAAAAAAGTCTAAGTATGGACAGCTTAATAATTCAATCCATGAATATTGAGATAAGTTAAGTTGATTTTACCTGTACAATTTGAAGAATACATTTCTATTACATAAAGCCAAAATTGAGACCAAGCAACATACCTGTAAGAAAGAAATATAATTATAATGTGAAAAGTAACTTTATCTAAATTTACAAAAAAGTAATTAATACTATTCAAAGAAGCGTGTTTTCCCAAAATAATCTTAATTTTATTTTCAAGCTCAGAAACAGTATCTAACAACAATCATATAAAAGAAAGAATATTTCATTTCCTAGTTTACTTTTACCTCCCAAGTTATTATAAAGTGATTGAAGTAAAATTAATGAAAAGCACTCATCCGTGAAGTAAAACCAGGGATTTAGAAGCAATCCAAGACTAGAAAATTACTCATTTTATGACAAGTTCGTAATCAGTTCACGCAGTTGTTTAGGATGACCCATATTAATTATTCCGCCGGGATTATTAATTTCGCCTCGGACTTAGATAGAGATAAATAGTTACGAATTCAGTGATGTCGTTTACTAACAATGGAATAAATTGAATTAACTAGAGAGTAAAGAATCCAAGGATAAAAAATGCAGAGGTTATTATGAATGTAAATTGCCTATTAATAGAGGGAATTTGGGAAAACAAGGTGCTTTTGACAAGAAAATATGAAAATGGTTCAGACCGTCAATTTTAATAGAAGATATATTATTTTAAATTAAATGCATAATATTTTTTGACAAGATAATTAGAACGCAATCAATTCTTGAGTAAAGATATGGTATAGAACAAAGAACAGTCAAACCGCTTTTTGTGATGGCCTTTTTAAAGCGATTTTTTTATTTGTCCTACTTTTTTGTTCGATTTTTTCTGCAATTTTTTTGTGCGGTGTATGAAAATTGGAACATGGAACAAAAATATTGTATATCGGGCTACCGAGACATATACAAGGGTCTAGTGCAGCGGTCGGCAACTGGCGGACCGCGGTCCGCATCCGGACCGCGTGGGGTTATTTTGCGGACCGCCAAAACGTTTTAAAAATCATTAATTTGTATTTTTACACTTCAAAAGTTAGTTTGACCCGCTTATTAAGCCCCAAATTTCAAAAAATTTCCTGGGGAAACCCCCCAGACCCCCATTTTTAATGTGAAAACTTCTAATAGTATTAAAACAAGCGGGTAGCATACTCAAATTATATCGTTGTAAAAATTATGTGATTTGGAAGATAACAATTTAAAGTAGTAATAGTAACTTGTTTTTTTCTCCGGACCTCGATGAAAATTTTCAAAATTATTTGGATTCCACGTAAAATTACTTGCCGACCCCTGGTCTAGTGAAACAGCTGTCGTCACCGAACATGTGGTAGCTGAAAAAAGTCTACGGTCCGTACATACAGTGTACCAGAATAGAGAGTCCATGGCCATAGGTGCTAATGAAAATGGAAAAGATGGATGGTTGAGGGGAGCTTTGGAACTGGGATCGCATCTACGTCACGAGAGGCGGAGAAAAAAAGCCTGATTGATCGGGAAAAACTTTTTTTCTTTCTTTTTCGAAAATAGCAGATTGAGTGACAGGTTGAATTAATACGTCACAGCCAATCACAGGTTTGGTCACCAAAATGTACTGCCTATCTCTCTGTCAATCATTTAGTTCCTCGTGACGCCCTCCAACTAGTTCAGAATTTGAAAATATAGTTTTGGACCCTCTGTGGGTCCATATAGAAGCGGTTTCTCAATTCAGCTATAGGTGGGGATGTAAAGCATATAAATGGTTTCTCAATTTAGCCATATTGAGGGATTTTTGCTACGGTCTTACGTGAGACTTTTTATGCGGTTCCTATCCACCGCATGAAAAATTTAATTTTAATGCAAAAACTTTTTTATAGCTACTCGCTGAGTGCAGTTCGGTGAGAAATATATTAGAATTGGTTTACATTTTTTCTTTAATATAGCAGAATAAAACCAGTAAGTTAAGATGGGGAGTTTAAAGAATCATGTCAACGTTACGCAGGTTTATAAAAATAAACATTTTGTCTCGTATCTCCTGCTAATTTACAATTACAAAAGTACCATCTACAGAAAATTAAACTGCAACTTATGGAATAAATGTCTTTGGAGAAAGCTCTAAGGATATCTAAAACATAATTTTTAGGATTGAAGAAATTACCAGTCAGTACAATTTTTCAAATATAATTTCAAGCTAAAAAACTGCTTTACATGACATTTGACCCAAGATAAAGTATAAATGTAGCTAAAGGAATCATTCCACAAATTTATGCATAAGTAAGTCATCAAAACCTCATCACTATCAATCAGAGAACAATTTGGACTTCAGTGGCAGAGGAGAGTGACACTTTCGTATTCTCATAAGGACATCATAAGTTCCGGACAATGTTGGGGAAATCTGAATTTCCATTACCGCAAATTGCTTAATAAAAGTCTTGCTGTGAAACTAGTCAGTATATTGATTTGATGTTCGATATTATGAATTGAAAATCTTTAATTATCTGTTCGGAGGAACGCGGACAGTGACAGTGAACGACCTTCCAAGGACAATGGAAATCGATCATACGCACATGACATTGTACTAGTAGCGAGTGGAACTAATGTAAAAATAGACTTGAGAACACTCTAACAGATTTTAAAGGGCTATCGTGCTAGGGTGGAGGCATTCAGAGTATTAATTACTTACTATTCATGCCATTTTGTAACAATGTTGATGAATTTACTTAGAGTAAACCTTTAGATAACATACTGACAATATTAATTTTTTCTTAAATATTAAATATAACAGCAACCAAGTAGATATAGAAAGCTCTATTATCTGTGAAACAAAGTGTTCACTCTTCTTATCTTAAAAATATTACATATAAGGAATGTATGAATTCCAGAGAGTAAAAGCTTAGTACACTAAGCCGTTTTGTAGACGTATACTTCCTATATCCAAAAGGAATGACATATTTTTCAAATTTAATCTTTAAAGCGTTCAAGCAATATATACACTTTTGAGTTCAATCGGTCGGCGAAATAAAGAGAAAAAATTATTTTTTTATCACAGAAAACTAAATAGTTTTATACAAAGTGTCAGAAAGATGATAGAATTAATAATAATTTAAAAAGTTAATTTAATTTTAGTAACTTTTAAAATTATTATACTATTAGTATTGCTGCTGTAAATTATCTATCAGAAGGGTTTGTTCAACTAACATCTAGTATAGTGTTTTCCATACTTTTAAATTTCAGAGTGTTATGAAGAAGTTTTGGGGCTAACTTTTCATCACTTTAAATTTAGTAAGATATTGTATTTTTCATTCATCCAGGAAAATTTATTTCATACGTGATACGTAAATTTCTTTAACTTACTAAAAATTTTTTATCTCATCCCCCGAAAAAAAACTAAGAATAGATGTCAAGTCATATACTGATAGGTATCACCGACATCCTTCGAAAACACATCTTCACTAACTATACAGCCCAAACACTACCTGTGGACAAACTACTTCACATTCCCCTACCTTCGTAATCTCCCCACAAATTTCCCGACACCTCTTCCGCCATTTTCTTATCACACCTCCCATCAAAAAAGATGAAAAATCAACAACATCTTGATCCTCCATCTTTCTTCTGTCGACAAGAAACCGAATACGATTCTTAGCCCTCCCTGATGGATGATGATGCCTGATGGAAACAAGCGCGTGCTTCATCCGGTTTAAAGCGGTTCTGATGAATATTTAGATTCGATGTGCCACGGCAGGTAAGAGATAGGTGGGAGCGATGATAGTGTTAAGGAGGTCTTTTTGGGATTCTGTTTACTACATTAAAAGGAGAAATAAACAATTTTATTCTGTTTAAGAAGCTTGTTTTAAGAAGTGAAGAAGTTTAAGCTTGAGATCCTGTTAAAGTTTTTTTTTGCGTGCGCAAACAGCTGTTCAGGAAACAGCTCTAGAAAACTGTTTGCGCACGCAAAACTTTGCAGACTCAGATAAACTTTGATTTGGAATACCTTTAGCCCCCCCCGAAAAAATCCTGGATCAGCCTCTGCTCTAATAAACAACCTAAATGTCATTCATACACTAATAATACACTACTTCCGAACCGGACCATCCCATAAAAGGAGAAGCGATCACGTTATCCTTGGCGTACGTGAATCAGGCACCAAATGGGCAAAGAATGCGGCAGCGTTTAGAGCGAGAGCAGGACTAGTGTCCAGTAACGTGTCGGCCTGAGTATTTTCGTCACGCGGCCTCCATTGTTCCACAACGGTCGGCCATTGATTCCAATGGAACCATCTATTATTCCGCATAGCCCCCCTTCCCATGGAACTCCTTTTTTGTAGCGATTGTTATTTTTTTTGAGGGGGGCTGAGCAATATTGAGTGAATGTTTGGGAACATTGCGGTGTGGGGGATAGATTGGGATGTATTGAATAGGAAAAGTCGTAGGATATGGTGATTCATAAATTATTTATTTAGTGTAACTGTTACAGTTAATGTCCAAAATTTGGTAATGTTTAGAAAAACTATCGTAAAATGAGAATTACCTAAGCTAAAGCCGCGTTTACACCAAAGTTTTCCACTAAGTTTTCCACAAGTTGCGGCAATTTGGTGCTTTTTTTACAAAATACAGCAACTTTTTCTGTCTTCCACTTGTGGAGAGACAAATCTTCCACTAAATTTTAGTTTCACGCGGAGTGTCGGTAAAGATCAAAGAAAGTTGACAACTAAAAGTGGAAAATTTGTTGCTGCGCGCTTTGCGCTAGCAACTTGTTGGAAACTAGTGGAACTACTGCCTTATTCATGACACCACCACCTTTCGCGCCAATTTTTTGGCAACAAGTTTTCCACTTGTTGCTATAAATTTGAGAAGAGCAACTTTAGTTTTCTACAAAAAATCTTCCCCTTGTTGCTCTAATTTGAGAAGAGCACTTTCAGTTGACAACTTTTAGTTTTCTACAAACAATGTGTTCAACAAAAGTTGACAACTTTTAGTTGTCAACTTAGGTGTAAACGCGGCTTAAGGTAAAGTACAAAATATTTCATACTTTAACTAGGTATTCCGAACATTACCAGATTATGAACATTAACTGTAACATAACCACCACCCACTTCATATAGCACTCAAGCATACCGGAAAATAATATGAGTAAGTCCACTCGTCTTTATAAATCGAGTGGAATTCATTATCAATCGGTTATCAATCGGATTTTCATTATCAATCGGAATTTTTGAATGGGTTTGTTTATCCTCAATTAATAAAATTAAGGCCATGGTATCGAGAAAAATGTTTCAGATCCACAATTAAAATTTTGGATATTTTTTATGATTACCCAGGCATACATCTCGTAAATGGAACTTTATTGGCGACATTTACAAATTACACAGGGATTAAAAAATATTAAAAACAACACTGTTGAGGTATTTTATTTATTTTGAAACTTGCTTATTTTTTTGGCGATTTATCAAAACACTTGTAAAGAAGTCTATTTCAAAAAACTAACACACAGCCAACCAAGTAAAACTCAACTAACGTTTTACGTTTATTCTGCCGCTTCGATCTCGGGACAGCCCCCTTCGAGCTTAGGCTCACAAGCATTTTTAAACAAGCGAGAGATTCTCTTCACTTCGCCGCAGAATTTAACTAGTCTTCTTCTTCACTACGTTACAGACTAAATTCCTCCCCTCTCAAAAACTTTTCTTGATGTAAAGCGAGAAAAGTCCTAGCTTCACCTAAAAAACTTAAAATGATTATAGTAGACACTAAAATACTTTTTTAAAACATCAACAATGATTTTGGGGGTTCATTTCTTACTAAAGCAATTCTCCTAGAAAAAAATCTTTCTCTTTAAGAAGTTTAAAATAGTAAAGTTATTAAAGTCACTGTAAAATGTAAATATCACATTAATAGAAATTAAAAGTTCTCTTCTTTCAACTGGTAGCTTCTTTTACCCAAGGAGAGATTAAACAGTTCTTCATTACACATAGAAATAAGGTATATTTACATCACATCCTACTTGCTGTAAAAATAGGTTTCATGGGATGCGACTCAAACAATCGGCGTTTAAATGAAGCTTCCCTTTGCGATTAATAACCTCATAATTAAATGGCTGCAAAGTAATAACAATAACAATAACAACAACAGCAGCAACAGCAACAACAGCAACAACAACAGCAACAGCAGCAGCAACAACAGCAACAGCAGCAGCAACAGCAGCAACAACAACAGCAACAGCAGCAGCAACAACAGCAACAGCAGCAGCAACAACAACAGCAACAGCAGCAGCAACAACAGCAACAGCAGCAGCAACAACAGCAACAGCAGCAGCAACAGCAGCAATAATAATATAAAAATCAAGAACAAAATTCATTCAAAACCGAACAACGCGAAACGCAATTCAAACTACTAACTCACAATATCAGATCAACCTGACCCCAATCAAAACCAAATCCAAACACAATCTCAAGTATTCAAATCTCTATGCAAAAGCTCAAAAACCTACCGTAACCCAATTCCACAAAACCGATCGAAGCAAACAGAAATCCACAACTAGAAAATCCAAACTATCTACCACCTGATCTATCACTCTAATACAAAAGCTCAGATCCTTGTAAACCTAATCAACACCTTACCGTGGGTTCTCATCCACTAGCTGCCACCAATTCAACCGTCTGTAAAGAAGTCTATTTCAAAAAACTAACACACAGCCAACCAAGTAAAACTCAACTAACGTTTTACGTTTATTCTGCCGCTTCGATCTCGGGACAGCCCCCTTCGAGCTTAGGCTCACAAGCATTTTTAAACAAGCGAGAGATTCTCTTCACTTCGCCGCAGAATTTAACTAGTCTTCTTCTTCACTACGTTACACACTCATCATTTGCTCATCGTAAAAAATACCCAATTTTGAAGCTTATATTCAAATTAAATGGATCAGATAATTCAATTGAGGCTGCACGATTCAAACCGACACATCTTTATTCTTAGTACACAATTTCCTTTTTAAACACAAACAACCCCCTAATCGACGCTAAAACGCATTCCTCAATATCATTTCTAAGGGATTATAATCGAACTAAATTCTGCAACACATTCACCATCCATTAAAGGCGCAGAAGCGATGTCGATCGAACATTGACGGCTTGAAACCTTAATACGCGAGGCTTCTAGATCAGGAAGACAATTTGATGGACCGTAAATGGGGACCTGTGGCCATTATTGCCCGACAACATGCTGACATCGGGACTCCTGTGGCGCTCACATCAAACACATTTCCGCCACAGATGCTCCTGGGACTCTGGGATGGCTTTTAATAGATAGATGATGAGGAAGAGAGAGGCTACTCTGGTTTAAGCTATAAATGGCAGCCAGGAGTACTTAAAGGATAATTAGGATGTTAGGTGTATTCTATTTATAGAGATTAAACAAAGTGAAATGTAATCCAAAGCACCTTACTACATGAAGAGATTACTTCACCATTAGCGTTGGTTATAGTCGGTGTAATTAGAATCGGCGGTTGAAAAGTCACGTGATTTCTCCAGTCTCCACACCTTTCCCCTGTGCGTTGCCATGGTTTCTATCAGTCTTATTTTTTTTCCCACAACACGCCAAGCCCACAACCGCCCGAGATCGTCATTGAATCTAACTCGTGTCGCAGCAGCCAATGAAATAATGGGAACACTTGTTTCGTTATAAAAGAATAAAACTACTCATGGTTGAAGTACAAAATTTTAAACAAATATACAAATTTTTTTTTTCAAAAAGATTGTCGTTTCGTTTTTTTTTAAATTCGAAATAGTTTTATAATTATTAAGATTCAAAGTTTCAATTTAATATCACGCCCTGCCTTAAGGGGACACATGACATAAAATGCATCAAATTTTTGATTTTCCAATTTTGCTTTTAAAAAAAAGTATGTAATCTTACCTTTCCAAAAATATATAATATATGTAGTTTTAAAATATGAAAAGCCATCAAAAAACACGTTTACTTTTGTATTTGTAGCATTTTTTATAAGCCTTTAAAACTGTAATTAGATTTTTCTCAGTTTCAATTTTTTTGATGTTTTGGTACACTTTTAAAAAAATTTATTATAGTTAGAGATTCCAAATTTTCCCTACATATAAACCTTACTAATTTTAAAATAATACCCTCTGAATAACCAATCAGAGTTATATTTCAATAGAAAAAAGATTTTTTATGTCTTAAATTTGATGGATTTTTGAAACCTAAATTTAAAATTTTTCAAATTAATATTTGTGTAGCTAAAACAAAATGGATGCTCATTATCATCTATCAACTTATAATCTATAGCTTGTCCAAATTTTAAAGTAAATGTGCAGTAGTTTTTTTAATTGTACCTAAACAACACTTAGTCAATATGTATCGTAGAAACTAAGTCCATTTAAACTATAAATTTAAATATTAAAATATTTAATTTTTTATTTTTCATGTGTTATATATAAACTACAGTATCTTGACTGCTTTCTGTAAAAATTTTTAAGATGGGAATGCATTTTTAATTATATTTCTGAAAGAAATTGGTAAAGCTAAATTTCACGTATTTTGGCTGTCGAGATGTCTTGTGTCCCCTTAACTGATGTGCAAAAATAAAGCAGAACCACTTACGTTTTCTCCTTCGTTACCAAGGCGACGAACTTCAACTGATGACGTCCAACCGCCTATTTTAATTACACAGACAATAGATGACAATAAGTGTACACTCCAACTCTCAAGCGTCACCTCCATCCATGAACCTGTTTCGTCCTTGTTAGGACTCATCAGCACGGTATAGAATGGTAACGCAAGAGAGCGAGGGGCAGAAACTAATCTAGCCGACTATATAACGGAAAAGGTAGTGACAATTGAATAGTACTCTACTCATCTACTGAAATGACATTCCTAGAACAGATTTAATTCCCAAACGGCTAGGATGAAGAAGACGACTAGACTAGTTCCTGCCCTCCGCTCTCTTGCGTTACCTTCCTATGCTGTGCTGATGAGTCCTAACAAGGGCGAAACCGGTCCGTGGCTGGAGGTGACGCTTGAGAGTTGGAGTATACACTTACCTTACTATATATTTAATTTTACTACTGTATACCCTCTGTATCTCGATCTTTGATACCTAGAAAACCATTAAACCTCGGAAAATAATTATCTCCCTTAAAATAAAGAACAATTTTATATTTGGAGTAACATAGCCACCTCAAAAACTCGATACCTCAAATTTCTTTTCGGGTATCCCGAATCAAATTCTTGTACCGTAATATGAAACATGGTTTTATTAATTCTGTGCTATTTTTTTTTCAAAGAACCTTTCACCTCTATAATAAGTGTGGTATTTACCTTATCATAAGTGAGGTTTGATGTTTTTTAAGAGTGGAGTTCCGATTCTTTCAATATTATGTTGACTTGCGTGTTTCATTGCATGGTTAACGCTTAAATATTATCGTAGCTCACCAAATTTTTGTGAAAAGAAAATTTAATGAAAACATTTTCTTGTAAATACTTGGATTTTCTCAAAGAGAAACGGCACTTAAGAACTAAAAAGAATTTTTGACGATCCGATTGGTAGGCTTACCATATTTTCTTGGGTCCAACCCAGGTCATATTTTTGAAATTTCTTAATAAGTACCATATCAAATCATCAAAGATTAAAGAATAAGAAAAAAACATTCAAACTAATAAACATTGAACCAGAAATAACAAATTTTATTTTATTCTCGACATTATTTTTTCAAAAATTGTTTGATTAACTTAATTTTACTATAAATTCACCGAAAGTAAGTTATCCAAATTAATACAGATGTTAGAAAATGTAAAACAACGCAATTTTAAAGAGTTTTGTCGGGATTTTTCATAAAAATGTCTGGCAAATCTTAAATGTATGAAATCCAGGACATATTTGTGACCCCGGACATATCCCCTGACAGCTTAAAAAACCCCAGACGTATGGTAAGCCTACAGATTGGGTATATGGCATTTATTCCATTCCTTTTACACAATTTCGAACGCGCATTTAACGAAAGAAACCATCGAAATATCTTTCTAGAAACTACCTTAAACTTTCCAGAAAAGGCAAGAAACTGTAAAAAAAACATAGTACCGGTGAAAGGCTATAACTGAATTTAATTAAAAAGCAACCTCTAGCCAGAAAACCAGAATCCGAAGACGCTCCCCCCAGAAACACCAAAAGGGAAAGATAACACTTGATTGTATGGGCGAGATAAGAGCGTCCAGCGAGAGTTGGACCCTAGGGCTGATCGATTTTCAGTCAATAGTGGTAAGCTTATTGATTTTGACTCCCTTTCCTCCTTCCTACCACTACCCAATCCTAAATATACATAATAAAAAGATTCCCTTCCTCCACCAATAATGAGACTCTAGTTTCCGCTCCGTAAAGAGCCAGTGGAGAAATATCATCTCTAATAGTCGGGGGATCTGCATATAATTTGAAAGAAATCGTCCAGTAATTGGATGGATTGGAGGAGTCATTACTGATGGAAATGAAGACGAAAAAAAACACCGAGTTTTTTTCTTGGTTTTGCTTTTTTTGTGGGAGGGAGGTGTATGGGCTGCTTAAAAAACCGAAGGGGGGGACAAAGAATAAAAGTTATGAGTAACAAGGAATTGTTTTTAACTAAGTTTTAAATTGAACTAATAAAAGTAAATTGAGAACCTAATAAAGAAATAGTGATTAGCTTTTTTAATTATCTTCTATGCCTTTTCTGCGTTTTAAGAATGCTTTGGGCTTTTAAAGTGATAGACTCCATTTAAATATTTTGATAGTAACAGTTACAGGGAATGCGGAGAATGCATGAATTCCATGAATGTTGAATGAGAATTCCTGCAGGGAATGCGGAATTCTTATACAGACAGTTTGGAACAGTTGTGTTTATTCATAAACAATATACGCATATATTTTTTCAGGTGAATGTAACGGAAGGTTAAATTTCTTATTTTTCAACGGCAATTAAAGAAATACAACTAAAAATATATGGTTTTGTCGGTAATTTTATAACTATTTCGTTTAATATTTTTTTCATGGGAAATATAATTAATAACTCTCTTTTTGCAATTAAAAAATAACGATGCAAATTATAAACAGTTTTATACCTAATTAGAGGTTCGCATTAATTAAGAGTACTTAACAAGTTAAATTTCCAATTAGGGAAAGAAACTTTTTAATAGAAAATTTAATGAATATTAATTTTTGTTACATTCATAAAACATAAAATATTTATACTATTACTATGTGATAAAATATTAAAATTTTCCGAATTTTATAAAAAAAAAGGAATACAAAATACAACTAGAAAGTCATACAATTTTAAATGTATTAAATTCTTAGTTAAAATTTAAAAAAATATATTTCAGCCAGAATTTGGTAAAAATAATTAAATACTTAAAAGAATTTCATTTAAGTATTTTAATTGTTTGTCATATAATATTTCACAGGTTCGTAGAATGATAAAACGCGAAAAAGTTTAGGACTGTACTCCTGTTTAGAAACTTCCATAGTAGATGGCGCCAGAACACACTAACTCATCGTCATCATTAAAGTTCTGCAGAAAAGATATCACAAATTAAAACTATTTAAATTTATTAATAGATAAAATAATAATAACCTTTGGGACACACAAAAAATTAAGAGAAAAAATTATTTGTATATTATGTCAGGTTTTATTCTTGTTATCTTTCCGAGCAATCCTGGTTAAAATAATTATTCACAGCAAAATATAGAGTAAAAGTTTATTTTTAAAAACATTATGACGAAAATAAATATTTGATGATATAATTAATTATTAAGTTATTTAGGATAACAAAAATATACATGATATCATCAAAAGATTAATACAATATCATTTGAAAAGGAACAAAATTAAATTTTCATTTTCTTTTTACTTTTGTCAAGGAGATTATCACAATTCATTAAAAACCATCATGAACCATACCATCATTTGTGAATAAACCATCAAGATTATTCACAAAATGAATAAAAATAAACGAAAAATTAAAAAAATATAGTAAGTTAATTGAACAGAAATCTGTAAGAACTTATAAAGGGATAAAAAAATATGTTTTTAGAAAGGAAATGGTTGCAGGGAAAATAAATAACAGAAATGAAAAGTATAATGAATTTAAGACTTCAACTTTGACAACAGTTAAATAAAGGCTGATCTATCCTCCCTTCTTATCCCCCCCCAAAAAATTTTCTTTTTTTTTATTAATTAAATCTCTATTCTAAAGAAAAGTTTTTGGTGAACGGTTTCCAGAGAAAAACGTTTTATTTACTGATCGGAATGACACATATCTGGTATCAAACTAACCGGATTATTTTCGGATTTCCGAGTAAGCTATTGGATTTTTATAAAAAAATTCTGTATTTTAAAATATTTCCATTTTTTAGATTGCGGATAAGGTTGCAGTTACAAATCAAGCGACTGTCAAACAACTTATTATCATCCAATCAAAACAATCAACTGACGCCATATTTTATGATGAAACGAATTACTTTCACGTTTTAAAATTGTACTTTGAAGTACTTTCCAAATTAAATATCTTTCAAAAACAGATAAAAGAATCATAAAAACTTAAATACATGCTCTTTCATAGTAGAATTTCACACATTTTGTCTGAACTTAATTCTGATTACCGATATTGTTTGTAAACATTGAGCGACATGTAGGTTTTTTCTTTAATTATTTCCAATGGTTTAAAAGGTATTGTTTAAAAAGTATGGGTAAAAATGAGAATTATTAAACACAAGATCTACTGACGAGTTACTAGGTACGAAATTCAATTCAAAAGATAAATTAGTGTAGTTTTTTTCAGATTATAGATTAACAATAGACAATAGTTATATTAATATAGATAAGCTAAGAAAAACATTTTGATTAAATTATTGATATAAGTTAGAGTTAATAAATGTTCTAACTTTTAAGAGAGGATTATTCATTGAGATGACCTATGACGTGTTTGAAAAGTTGGTTGATGTTTCTTTTACAAATTTTTTTACTTTTTACCAATGTTTTATAAAGTGAGATAAATTCAGTGAGCTGGGTTTTGTAATAATTGCGAAGCAATCTAAAAGGTCCTGCTTCAGCAGTTTATGGGGGTTGGAGAGCGATAGTGAGCAGGGGGCGGTAGCTCCCTAGTGTATAAAATAATTAATATTTTAATGTCTAATCAATTCTAGTTGTTTATGAGAATTTAGTTATTTTTTTACGTTGCAAATTAAGTGTTAAGAAAGGTCTTCAAATGATTTTTTTCATAAATGTATTAACATTTCTTTCAGAATATTCCTTAAAACGTTATTTGCAAGAAACTCTTAATGTTTTACTCTTAAGTGTTTTGAAAAATAAACAGTCCAGAGACAATATTTTTATAAAACTGTGTCTCGTATCCTTATGTTTATGTCCTATTTTTACATTTTACATCATGACATCTCATTAAAGGAAGAGGTTGAAGGAGAGAAATACTCGAGGTTTTGGCCCAAATGGAATATATTAAAAGAAACACCGCATCAGATTTTTATATTATTTTTACTTTTTAAGGGTTCACATACAGAAGTTTAAAGAATAAAATTAAGTACTTTTTAAGGCATTTCTAAGGGTATTTTGGAAATTTTTAAGGACATTCTTGAATGCAATTTATATTAAAACTGTAAAAAATGCTTTTTACAACTTTTCAAGAATACTTTATTATATTTCCCTTTCATAGATAGAAATAACATATTGTTTTCTTGTCTTTTACTTTTTTAATTTGCCAGCTATATATTAATAAAATTTTGTTAACTAGCAAAGAACACTTTCTCCAAAAACAAGATTTTAAAGCCAAAGACATCAAAAATGAAAAGAAAAACGCGATTGTGACTGTTAAGTTGTTTTATCTGCGAGCCGAAGAAATGCGCAAAGCCTTACTTTACAAGCAAAAGTCCAGAAGCATAAATGAATATTCGCGATCTGTAATTAAAATTTCAGACCGTAATAGGACTTCTTCCTGAAAATTCGTAACACGCATCGGCAAAAATAGAAAGACAAAACCTTAAGAAAAGTACGCTGATATTTTTGATAAAATCACTTTAAAAAATTGACATCAAGAGAGAAAAAACCTGCGTTCTTTTGAAAAGTACGGACTCTAATAAGGAAATTAAGGATTTTAAGGGCCCTTTTGTAAGGACCAGGGCAATCTAAGGAGTTTTTAAGGACTTTTAAGGACAGTGCGCACTCTGTTTTTATACATAATTTATTGATTGATTTTACTTGTTAATAAAAACTAAGAAGCAGAAAAAGTGAAAATTTGAAGGTTTTATTTTTATCAGTTCGAACAACATTGTTGGCTCATGCTTTGATTCATAGAAACGATCCCAACAGTGTAAGTTTTAAAACCCCCTTTATACAAAATAAAACATGTTAAAACATTCTCCCATTCACTCATTTTCAATTCCCATGCATGATTTCGAAATATGATAGTCATACCCACGATCTTTTGCTGGTAATGACCCCACTTATATGCATTTGTACAAAAAAAAGGCAATTTACCATTTATAAACACAAAAGAAAATATACGGAATACGTTGCTTCTATTATGAAACCAAAAATCCATCCCAACAGACACAGATATCTCTACTACAAAGAAAACGCAATATAAAAACGCATGCAAACAAATATTCATCAAATAACCCTCCAACAGAAACACACACACGCAACCATTTCAATTTAACCCGACACAAAATCCAATCCAAGAAACATTATCTCCTCGACTCAAACAATAACCGGGCACTACAAGAGAGACGTCTCGACATTTCCTCCCTGGCTCATCACACCCCAACTATTTGGAACCTAATTCATTCCAAGTGATCCAATTTCCTCGCAAGGGCCTGATAACCCTCGCAATTTGTGCGCCCGGGCCATAGATCCACGACCACTCACATGGGGCGCAACGCCCTATGTGCTCTCCGCCGCAGCCCCACCGTGGCGCCCGGATACTCTATATATGGATGGAGAGAGGAGTAATTTCTCAATAAGATCGCTGCTCTCCTCTCAATGATGTTTTATTGCCTCGGAAAGAGCTAGTTTGGGTGGGATTGATTGTATAAAATTTGGATGGAGGAAAGGATTTGGCGCGACATTGGTTTTGTAACTGTGTCCTCATTTTTCGCATTATGCAAACAAGCGCAGAGGGGATTAATGTATTCATATAATAGTAAGTACCAACTTGTAAAAAAGTTTTTATCCGTTTCGTATATAAACAAGCGTGGAGCGGAAGATTAAAAATTTACCCAAAATTTAGTGTCAAATTTAAGGGAAGTATTCCAAAATTAATTAACTATAAAAGGTGATATTCTCAATAAAATAAGTGTCTATAAGGTTATATTAACTGTATTTTCTATAACGGGTATCTTGTAACATGATAAATTAGTGCAGTTTATTAAAATTAAAAATTACTTTAAACAACTCATACGTGAACTTTTAAGGTATTGGTTGGATTAATAGTTGGATTAATATAAATAAATAGTTGGGTTTAATTTGAAAATAGTTTTTTATAAACCATCATTTTCCCTTCAAAATATTTGACCCCAATTACAGTTATTTACATAAAATTGAGAAAAATGGCTTCCGTTAAAACATCTTCGAAAACTTTAGTACGAACTTTCGTAATTTAACTTCATAGTTAAACTTTAGTAATTTAACATAAAGACTAGCTATAATTAAAGGCAATAAATATTAACGCATTTAAATTAATCACTTCCAAAATGTCAAATAGCTTACTTTTCATAATAATCATTTAAATAATTGAAATATATAACAGGAATATGGGTACCAAGAAAAAAAGATATAAATAAAATTGTGGATTTTTTTAAATGCCGCCTTGTTTAGAGATATTGCAAATATTCAAGACCAAAATTTCAAAATTTGCAAACGGCGATAAAAAAAAAACTTCCTTACAAAGTGCATAAAAATTTCATTTCTAGTATAATTCAGTTTTCTATGCTTGTTAAAATGAAACTATCTCATATTTCTCATTCTTAAGAATATATTCTAAATAAAAGACCTTAGAAACTCATTTTCCGACAGAAAAAAGGCGTTTTAGGAAGTGGGCTACACAACACCACAGAAACGAGAAAAGTTTCAAAACATCCCATACAAAAAACACTCAGTCCCGCGGAAAATTATTTGAAAAATGCTAAGAGGAAGAAAAACTTGGGAAAACAAAGGTTTCCCGAAGAAAAAACGGGCTAAAGGGGCCTGACAATCCCTCCTTTCCGAACCCCTTTCCTCAAAAGTCAGGGGAAGGTGGGAGGTCTCTTCTCTTCCACTTTACTTAGTTCCAAATCCAGGAAATGAAGGATTTTTCGGGGCGGAAACTGCGTGCCCGAAATTCTTAAAGAGGTTCCGGGACGGGAAAAAATTTTCGCCGGGAAAGAGCGGTTTTTCTGCGCCTGGGAACTTCTTGTTAGCGCCGAAAAAAGGGGGAAAGCCCACGCGTTCTTGTTTGAGGTTGGGGGTTGAGGTGTTGGGTCGGAATCAATCGGGGTTGTAATCGTTTGGGGGTGGGTGGCTGGGAATAAACTGGTATGGAGTGAAAGTCGATTATTTAAATTCGTGATTTAAGTTTGCAGTTGGATAGGTGGGATGTATTTGTATTATTAAGGTGGGGTTCACTCGGTTTTATGGAAGAAAACTGAGATATTTGCTAGGGAGATTGAATTTTGGTTTAAAAACACGAATTAAATTTCCAGGAACGAGTGAAATAAGTTCGAAGACTACTTGAATGACGACCAGGAATAGTAACAAGTGGAAAATGGAATTTTATTTTCATGATAAATATTATTTAATACGATTTTCAATAAATTTTCTTAAACTAATTCAGTTGGAAATACAATTGTGCGAACTATAATTTGCGGTCATGTAACACCAAATGTCTTGAGATTGTAAAATAAACTACATTAGCTGTATTTTTATAGCGCAAATCCCCCATTAGAGCATATAAAGAGCCAAAAGCATGGTTTAAAAAAGGAATTTTTCATACTATAAAAAATATCCAATAGAATGCATAAGTGATTTAAAAGGATACAGTTTAAAACATAAGCAAACAGTTTGGTAACTAATTTTAGAAATTAAGATAAAGGAGAGTAAAAATCAATCGTATAGTCAGTAAAAGAATGAAAGAAAATCATTAAAGTTTCAATATATGATGCTATTATAATTCCTCTCGGTAGTGAATTATGTATCTTGTCTTGGTACATCTCGATAAAGCATGCATTGATAACTTATAGTTTTATAAATTTAAGGGTTTGGTGAATGAAGGGGGATATGTTATATAAGAATCTTGTTTAACATAACCCCTTCATCTCCAAAGCACTTCAATTATTTAAACACAGAAGAAACATTTTGGAAGTCTATAATCAAAATAGTAAGAAATTTACTTAAATCTTTTTAATTAATAGACAAATTCATTTCCTGATGCTTTTTGAGGCGGGAGATACTGAGATTAATTGAAAAAAAGTAAAGGATATTTGGCATTTCAGAGATTAAAAAACAAGCAAATCTGTGATGCAAAAAAATGCGCATAAATTAACTTTCACCCCTCTAATATACAGCAGAAAGGTGGAAAAATAAACGAAGAGGGGATTAAATACCGTTTTACAAATCAGCTTTTCCGGATTTGCGCTTTCTCTCATTCGAGTTTAATTCAATCTTGCACCAACACGCACGAGAAAGGACAAATTAAATTTTAGAAAAGCATAAGAGGCAAAATCTTATTTTAAAACAAACTCACAACTCCAAAAAGCGAAAACATTATTAAAAAAGAGAGTATTAACATTTTTTCTTAATCTAACAAAGTTAAAACAACATTAGAAGAAAAACTTTCTGTTTTTCACGGTAGGGGGAAAATTCGGGTCTTCCCTCCTTGAATTAGGACAAACCCCTCTTTCCCAAACAGTTAAATGAATAAAATTTTCCCTACACGTTTTTCCGTTTAATTTTTTTATAAAGCAGTCGGCGGTATAGGGGAAAAAACTCGGGATTTTGTGCCAAACGACCTTCCAGAAAGTTGCCACCGCTGCCGTGCAAAAAACAAGAGAGGGGAATAATAAACAAAGCAAACGGATCGAAAGAGATTGAAATCTTATTTCGTTTTTTGCATTCATTTTGAACTTCAAAAACAGTTTGTTCAAAAATTTTTCTGAATCAGAAAAAGCCCTCGCGAGTTCATTATGATGATAGGGATGGAAAAAAACTCCGCGGAGCAGATACAATAGAAATTGATCTTTTCTCGAAAATGGAGAAAAAAAAGCTGAATGAGCTGAAGTGATGTAAAAAATTATTTGTCATGAAAGGAGGGTTTTCCTATTGCGTGACTCTTTTTTCAAAAAAAGATGAACTGTGTGCTTTGCGTTAAAGTCTGCATAATACTTACGGCTCCTTTCGAGATAGAAGGAGAAAAAATTAGAAAAATTAAAAGTGAACTAGTGTGTAGGAAGTTTGAAGAAAGTAATGGCCTAAGATTTAAAAGAAGGAGAAAAAACAAAATGATTGAACTCGATGCTAAATCTAGGATGCAGGTTACGAAAAACATTATAAACACTTTTGAGTACGGAACTAAATTTTGGATCTAAATTTTAAATGAATATTAAGCTTATTGGAGTTATGTAAGGCCACTATAAATCTTTAAGAATATATAATACTTTTAGTATTTATTATATATTTAAAGATTTCATATTATTTATATGTATATTAGAAATTTTCATTTTTATGAGTGAAGTAAATGACTAAAAGTAATCTTAGTTCATTAAATTGAAAATTTCTCATTTTTGCCTCGTGAGGATCATTTTAAGACGTAAAATCTACGTAAATTCAACCTAATTGAGCGAGCGTTTTAGGGGTTTTATTCAAGATATTTTTCTACTTAAGGTGTCTTTCCCTACTAAATCGATGCTGCTCTTAAACTTAGTAATTGAATAAATTAGCGAATCTCTAATAGTTTTTAAAATAAAATTTATAACTCTAAAAACTTCCGCTAGAGGGCTTTGGAAGTTTTTGCATCGGATAGGGCATGGTCACTCTACTATACCTAGACCCCACTTTTATGACTATATCTGTAGGGATTCAAAAGTACAAGGGCATGACCACTTTTCTTGAGACACCCTGTATAAACGGTACAAATAAACGGCACGCTTTTCTCTCCCTTTAACTTTTCCCTTAAATATATTCCTAACTTAAGATTACATTGAAAAAGTTTCCATTAAGATATCTGAGAAGTGAAAACAACAAATAAGAAAATAGTTTCAACTATCTAATATTTTCGATATGTTAGTGAAAAAAAAGTAGAAAAGCACAAGGTAATAGAGTCAGAAATGTAAATTTAGTGTAGCATAGTAGAGGGAGTTTTGCAATAATTTTTAAACCCTTAAATGGTTTGACAATGCAACACTTCAGTCCAATTTCCATAAAGTTAAATAATAGTAATTTTGGACGATTAAAATAATTTTGTTAGCAATACTACTGTTTGATTTTTTTATTTATAAAACATTAAAATAATGTTAAGAAAAACAAAACTATCCATTTTCCATTTGAACTTCAATTTAATATCGACACTGAAAATCTTAAACGATACCCAAAACCAAGTTTTCTTTTAATTTTAAAGCATAAAATAACACGAGTAGAATATTGTCTTAATGCGAGAATACCCTGCTGCATAAACAGAAAATTAATATACAGCCACTCAAACCCAAAATGTGTAAGAATTTTATTAATATCGCGATAGACCAACAAACACCTCAACCCCATATCATAAAATTAATTTGCCGCATTCTTTTCAAATATATTCTTTATTCAAGTGAATTAAAACCATCGTATAAAAAAATTGTACGCATGAGATACGACCCCCCGCTTGCGTGCCAAGAGTAAACGAAGCTTCTAAGTGAAGCTGCCCTCCTCCCACCCCCTTGGAACGAAAGCCACCTAGAAAATAATCGTTTGGATTTTGCCACTGCATCTCCGCAGCGAACTCGATTTACATTTTCATCGTTTATTAGCGTTCGGGGAAGGAATACCCGGATCTTTATTAGAGGAAGAGGAATGGCTGTTCCGAACTCCTTAAGAACCGATGCCACCGCAAAGAGATGAAAAAAAAATTTCATATTAAAAAGTATCCAGAGAAAAGGGGAGAAAAACTTCCAATTCCCCTAAATCAACGCCACTCTATCGTTTGCGCCGCTTTTATATTCGCGAATTTCTTTATTTTTTGTTCCCCTCGGCAAACGAACGGGGGAGGGGGGGAATTTAGGAACACATTTCCATTTTTCTAATCGTATCTTCTTCTCCGGCGTCGCATGCAGATAAGAGGGAAAAGCTTAAGTTGGGGAAAAGCCCTTCACTAAGTGAGGAAGAAAAAAATTCAAAAGAAAAACTATAGGCGGGTTCACATGCAGCGATTTGAACAGCGTTACCGGGACATCGTGAGGAATTCGGTTGAAAATGCCCTATTGTTTTCCACATCGATTTAGAATCTGGTCCTGCCATTGGTTCTTAGCACTATGACGTATTATTCAAAGAAATTCATTCCCTCATTCATAGGAAGGGCCGTAACCAGACTTAAGTGTCGGGAGGTGGCTCAACGTTATTTCTAAGGTTCCTTCAAGAGTGCATTTATATATATATTTTTAATTTGAAAATATTTGGATCTAAACGTTAAGTCTCATCAGCTTAATTGAGACCCATTGGGTTGCCTCCAAAGAGAACAGATCCTTTTAAACCACGAAATTTTCCAAGGAGCGGGCGAAAATTTCGAGGGGGCCGGGGATCCTCCTCCAGAATTTCTTTTTTAAATTCGCCTGTTCGAATGTTTTATTACATTTTCAAACGCTTCGGGAAACCCCGAAAGGGAACTGCTCCTTGTGTGTGGCAGAAAAACACTACAAAAATTTTGGAGGATGGTTTGGAGATTCTCGGAATTTTTTTTTGAAATGTGACCCTTAAAACTACTGTTTTAACTCATTCTGAGAATCTTTGATTGCACCCGAAGTGCTCTTAGTAAGTTGCAGAATTTTCAAAGAAAACACAGTACAAAATTGTAGTCAAACATTTGTGAGGTTGACCAATGACCATTGACTCCCTCTTGGATAAATCCCTAAATGCCCTGTTCATAGGATTTTAATAGGGAAGATTCGACTAGTCGCGTCGCTTGAAACACTTCATGTAAACACGCCCTCACAAGAAAGGAATCGGACAACGAAAGGAGGTGCTCTAGAACGACAAAGAATAATAACATTTATAAAAAAACTATCGCCACGGTTCGGTCTTTGATTTATCGCGAGGGTAAAGCGTTGGAATTTTTTTCCAAAGGGGGAGGGGCTGCGACGGAGACGTAAAACAAATCTCGAAACCTTGTAAAAAGTATATTTTTTTTCTTCACGGGGGTTAAATCTGTGTGATAAATGGCCGGTTTCGGGTGATGTCCACTTTCGTTAATGTGCGCGGTCCGTAATAAATACGGGTCGCTCGTTGATTTGACGACACGGGAGCAAAATAAATGGGAGAGCTTGAGTGCCGAGAAAGAGAGATAAGGAGCAAGCGGTTTTTCCAGCAGTGCGTGCTCTCGGGTAGATAGGGAGGGCAAGATGAGGTGTTTTGTGTTGCAGATATGTTGGGATAGTAATAGTGGGTTGGATTCGTTGTGATGGATCTGATAGGTCTAAGTGCCTATCAGAGTTGATGGCGTAGATTTGAAGCGGGCTCTGGAGCTCGTATAAGTCTGACAACTCGCGTTCGATCGAAAGAATCACTTTGGAAAATCTTGATGAGGATAAATAGCGGTAGTAACGCTGAGTTGGTGTCTTAATAGTGTTTAGGAATTTCTCGGTTTATGTTAGGGTCATGTCATACGTGGCGTTCTTAAGACGTGACATCGATCCATCACCATTAAAAAACGATTAAGATAGTACCAGGAGGAGGGGCGATCGGAGTGGACTCGAGGGGGCGATATAGTAGATAACTCCTGATGATAAAAGATGACACCTGTTTTCCTCCGCTGCAGGAATAATCTACTACATCGTCCCTCGAGTCCCCTCCTCTCCTCCCCTTATCGCTCCTCCCTTTGACAGTTTGAGTTATTGGAGCGACTGCTATAAGAAGTCCGGTCTGTCATGACCCTTAGATAGAAAGGAAAAGGTTTGGGAGGGAAGGAAGAAAATTCGGAGATTGGATTTGAAAATAGTAGAAAAGGCAGTAATTGAACTTAGGGATTTGAAAAGGGTGTAAAGAAAGGTATAAGACACAGGGATGGAAAATGAGGAAAAAACAGAGATAGAGGGCATGATTTGAAAAGGACGAAACGACAGGGATATGTAAAAGAATTTGATAAAGATGAAAAGACAGGGATAGAATATAGGGATTGGGAAGGAGTAAAAGACAGGGATAGAATATAAGGATTGGGAAGGAGTAAAAGACAGGGATAGAATATAGGGATTGGGAAGGAGTAAAAGACAGCAATATGTGAAAGATATTCGAAACGTATGAAAAGAAAGGAATATGACATTATATGTTTAAAAAGGATGAAAATAAGAAAGGGATGTAATATAGATACTGCAAACGGTGGAAAAAATTATAAGACATATGGATTGCAAAATGAGGGAAATACCGAAATAGGATATAGGGGTTGGAAAAGTTTGGAAATACAAGGATAAACAAAGGGATTTTAAAAGGAGGGAAAGAGAAGGAAGGATATTAGAGAGGGGTGCAGAAAAAGAAAGGAAGAGAAAGACAGAGGCTGAGAGAGGAGAGGAAGTAATAAAAGATAGAGCAGGAAATAGAAAATACTGGTGTCATATAGATAGACGTAGACAATTTATTGAGATGATATTGAAAGAATCGAAAAATATCATAAAACAATATAAGTAAAAAATAAAAGATTTATTCATGAAAGATGTTTTCAAATTAAAAACATAACTAAAAGAAACTTTTATTTTTCTTTTATAAAATTCCTATAAGCACGGGAATCCCCTTTCAAAAGTTAATACTAAGCATACAAAGCAATCTCCATTCACAATACTCCCCAAAATCCATAACTCAAACCTCAACAACTTCCACAATGATTATTATATTAAAAGCAATTACTCCTCTAAACGGCATACCAGCACGACACCAATCCGGTCCTTTATCTCTGGAAGGGGCCGTAAAAATGCAAAAATCGCGTCCACATCAGTGGATCACCTGAACAAACGGTTGCCATGCCAACGGAACTGTTTGCGATGCGTGCTCGCCCGGACGAGACAATCCAAAAAGCGTTCCAAGAAGCTGTAAATACAAAGGGATCTGGTATAACCTCGACCTTCCAGAGAGGGAATCTTGCAGAAACAAGGGCACAATACGAGAAAAATATCTCTCTCCATGTAAAACGGATATGAAACTGATTTCCGATTCAATTCACACCAGGTTGGGGGAAATATTTCTCCCTTTTTTTTCTCCCTGGTGGCAGCAGGGAATATCTGATTGAATAATATTCCGTTTTGGGTAGGGATGAAAATCAGTTTGGGAGGTTTCTTTGTCGTTTTTGATGGCAGTTTCTTTCCGGTTTGGGATGTTTTATTTTTTGTTTAGAAGTTTGTTGTTCTAAGCCAAAGAACTTCATTCTTTCTAGACTTGAAAAATATTTAGTAATATTTCACTAGTATATTTTAGCTTCTAAAGTACACACTTTTGAGAATTTTACCATAATAATATAATATACTACTGTTTTAGGTAATGAAATAAAAGTTTTGGTAGTAAATTAACATAAATAAAAAGCTTTAATGAAAGATTTACTACCCCAGAGTGAATGAAATAACAAAATTATAACTTAACAAAAATAATTTTCGATATCGAGAAAAATTAAGAAACAAAAGAAGAATTCCTAAATTTTCACATATACTTTAGAAGGGTTTTAATTAAGTACAAAATACATGTTTGATTTGAATGTTTTCTCCTAAAAAGTAATTAAATTGAAAGTTGAAAGTAAGAGTAAAATAACACTAAATTAATATTTTCATAGAATTCTGCTAAACTGCTATTTAATATTTTTCATAAACTGCTATTTAAATCCTGAAACTGTTTTTATTGTTTCATATCACAATTTGAAGTGCTTAGAATTATTATTTTTATTGCAAGGGCATTTTTGAAGCAGCTATTAATGTAGATTGAACTCTAAACTTGTTAGACAACAACAGCATCAACGAAAGGATAAAAAACCTTCTAAATTTTTTTTTGTAGTTTTGAATCTACGCCACTATAACATTATGACCAGTTCTTTTAAAGAAAGTATTGATATCCAACACAAAATGTTGAACAATAAAATGTCTAATAAATGACCAAAATACTTTTTAATCAATAATTTATTTCATTTAATAAACGAATATTTTTTAAAAAGGAAAGTAATTAAGTACCAACCTCATTTTCAGCAGTTAATTTTTGAACTATTCGAGCAACAAAAAAACTAGATTCATCAGGTTCGGTTTTTTTCCTCAAACGGTTTAACTCCTTTCCGCCCAATACGCGTCCCTGCCTAAAGCAACCAAAATGAGATAGATAGCAATCAACCCAGGTAATTCGCATCCGAACTGGAATTAAATAGGATCTCTCATATCGCCCCATCTCGCGTCACAAACACGAACTAAGTGGACACACTAGGTGACTCAAGTCGCTCGAAGTCATTAAGATCCATATCAAATGGAGGGGAGAAAAGGGAGTTGAGGGTGATGTACTACAGGGGTGCAGAAAATGTACCAGAGGTCAATTCAGTCCATGATACTACTAAAGCATTGAATTTTAATTGACTTTAATACCATCTTTTATTCATTCTTGTGTACGTGTCACCTTAGCTATAAAATGTTTATAAGTCACAAAACATCGTTGTGATTAAACAAGAATGTGAATTTTAGTCAAAATCTCCAATAACGATATTACGGATACGTTGTTTCCCTGCATATCAATCAAAACGCAGCAAGGGAAAAAGCCAAGTTTCAGGTATTCACCAAAGAAACTCGTTTTTTTTTGCGTAGATCCGTAGTTTTCACCTAATTTGCCGTAGGATTTGGAGGGTACAATATTGTCCCCAGATATAAATATTTGCTACTAATAACAACTTGTATTTGTAGATTTTTTTTCTCAATAAGTATAGGCAAAAATTTCCATAAAACTCACTGAATTTCCCCGAAACCGTTCGGGCAAAATCTTTCGATTCTATTCCGGAATCGATTCTTGATGTTTGATTCTTCCGATTCTTTGATTCAATTTCTGAGGTTCGATTCCAACCTGCAATCGATTCCTGAGAACCAGTATCGAAAAATTGACTCGAACTTTTCTATAATTATAATCACAAATCGAAGATAATCAGTAATTATTACTAATTTAATTAATGATCAGCAAACTTTTAAATAATTATTAAATTAATAATTAATTAGTGAAAAAAAATTTTAATATATCTGCAATAATTAGAAAATTACGTTCGATTCCAAAAATTCGATTCCTGCTGGAATCGATTCCTCCAAAGGTTCGATTCTTTTGAATCGATTCCAAGACATTCGATTCCAGAATCGATTTTTTCAGAATTACTTAGAACCCTAATCACCCCTCAACTCCCCTTCTCTCTTCCCTTCGTTTGATAAGGATCTTTACGACATCGAGCGATTCGAGTCGCCCGGTGTGAACAGACCCTAACCAACAAACAAATCCATCTGCGCGCTGGAAATGGCGGAAACGAATTTCCAGCAGAGACCGCTTCTTCAATTTCCGGAGAATCACAATTACCTGTCACGCAAATTTTCGCCTCGGGGACGATTTAAAAAAAAAGAAGAAACAATCATCTTTTTAATGACTCAAAAGTGAGAAGGACATTCGGCGGAGGAAAAACCACCCGGCCCAGTAAAGATAAATTCGAACGAAGAACACATAATCGTTTGAAATTAACGACAGTTCTTCCCATTTTGCAGGAACGGAATGGCATTTCTCAGCGTGGAACAGTAGGCGGTGCTTGCCTCCGACAAAACTAGGCAGCTTTATTACTTTTGCAGAGACTATATGACAAAGTGTTCTGAACGCGCCCAATTTTCAGAAGTCTTTTATTTTTCGTATATTTCATTTTTGGTCGTAAATCTGTGTGCTGATGGTGGTTCTTTAAGGGACTTTTTCTTTCTTTGCTTCCGAAAGTATATATTTGGGTTCGGAGAGAAGGCAGGATGTATTTTTATCCTTCGTAATATTGACTCGGAAACTGGAAATCTCACTATGGAATCTAAACGAAAAAAAAAGTCGTTCCTTTGCAAAATAAATTTTTTTAAACACGTTGGGGGGAGTTCAAAATCGATCGGTTTGAAAATTATGGAAGGTATTCCAATACTTTTCCTCTCAGAATTGATCGTTTATTTTTATTTGAGGCCTTCGAGTAATGAAAGTCATTCAAACGTAAATTAAATCACCTGGATTGAAACTATTTTAAAATAAAGTTACTTTTTTCTTTTTTTTTTAGTTTAGTATAGAAGGGTGTTAAAATTCCATTTAGAAGATTGGAAGAGTTAAGAGAATTGTTCGGCTACTATTATTTTCAGACTTCGAAAGGCACGAGAATAGAAAATGGTGCACTGAACTAAAACCCATTATATTCAGAATGTACAGCATAATTATAAACTTTGTGTACCCAATTTACTTTTTTCTTGAATAAGAATTTCTTTGACTCAAATAATACCCAATCTTATTAACTCAGTTTTATAAATCTTCTAACTAAACAATACATTCGTGTTGATATTGTAAGTAGTTGTGTTCAAGTACATCAATGTTTAACTAACAAGCTGGAATTTAGTATAGCTTGTCATTCTGTCTTAGGAAGGCGGCTGTTATCGCGAAATCTTGAATTGTGGAAGGCACGTTTATAAGGGTGCACTAACCCCCTAGCGAGGATAGACTGACTATAATGCTAGTTATCAATGGAAAATGCCCTTGCATTGGAAGAGGAAAACAATCAGCGGTTAAAAAAATCCATTAAATGTAATTTGTAATTTAGTTTTTTTTTACATATGTTCATTTGAAACTCTAATTGTCCTAATACAAACTTCACGGAAAGGTAGAAACAGAGATAAAAAGGAATTGTGGGAAATGTTATTAGGAACCCAAACAATATCAAGTAGTTGATAATTAACTCAGAAATGACGAATCATTATTAAAAAATATTAAAACACTAAAGTCTATTATGCAATGCACGAAAATGCTAAAAGAAAATTTTTCCCGACTTTCACTGCTGTAAATACGTTTACTGTAAAATTATATTATAGAACTTACACACTGAATCTACGAAGATACTTTTAGGCAATAAATAACCAAAACAAAAGACTCACTCAGAATATCTTTCATTGTTATTCGTGATCAATAACGTACGGATGAAATCCCAATCCCACATGAAACCAATACATATAAGAGCTATACACAGAGACCTTCAATAAATATTCATCTATAAAGGATCGCATTCATTTCAATATCAATTCAAAATGCAGTACGTTCAATGGATACTTTGCACTATCTGTAATGCCTAGATCTATGTGTAGAGATGCATTTGACATCAATTGGAGACTATATTATAGTTAGCATAGAGTGAGCTCTGGTTAAACGTACTACTGTTGTGAATTGCAAAAGCTTTGATAAATCGCGATCAAAATGCATTTTCTCATAGTTTACCAAGAACAATGTTTCTGTACACAGCATTGACACAGAAAAGACAAAGTTTACTATAAAATCAATGAAAAACCTTATGAAATGTTACACAACGGCAAGGAGTAAGGAGATTCGGAGGGAATGAACATGGGCTTTCAGTCTAGAAATCATTAATTTAAAAGTGAAAAAAAAGCGACCTAGGAGTTGAAATATTGTTGAAGAGAAACACTAATTTCGTGTGATTTTAAGTAATGATAGTGATTTTAAAAGACAACGGTTTTAATGATAATGATAATAATATAATAATGATGATAATAATTAAAACCGTTGTCTTTTAAAATCATTAATCATGCACGGTGGATGTTTATTCTAATGTTATAGCCTTGTTAACTATTTAACTAACAAGTATCGTTAGTTACTAGTAAATATCCAAAGATTCACAATCAGTTTAAGGAACTCCAGATGGATATCTGAAACTTTTGACATTGTAAAATACTGACATTTTAACACTGTCCGTTCATCCTAAAAACGTTTGAATCTCCAATGGCGAGTCATTTCCAGGAAGTCCTTGACCACACCCTTTGAGGAGAATCTTAAATAAAGGCTTCAATGGATCGTTCTGCTTCATCAGTCAGCCATTACTTTTTATTATCCAACGGAAAAACCACTTCTTAACACTTATGGTGTTAATGGGCCCAATATGTCGACACTGACCCATCCCAAATGTGAAATATCACGAGCAACGACAAGAAATTAGAGTTGAAATTTATGCTTCATTGAGTAGGCGTAAAAGAGCAGTTTAGAAATGTTGAATAAAGAAAACTGAGAAATTGAGAGATCTTCTCGGTGACTTTAACTAGTTTTTTTAATGTTTATAAATGGGACGATGGAGTTCATGTTGTAGTAATGAAACTTTAACTTTGAATTTTAATATTTTTTCAAGTCAGTAAGAAACAAATATTATTGTTGCTTTTAACTATTTAAAAACCTGTTCCGTTAATGGTTGTTGGGTACTTACGTATTATACCGTCGACCGTTCAGCAGCCGTTAAATTCAGCGGCACGGATATAGAAAAGTCAATGGGATTTGATAACGTTTTAGGATACTGCGGTACGGTCGACGGGATAATACGTAAGAACCTTTTTTTAAATACGTTTTGGCAATTGAAGTAAGTATATTTGTAACGGAGCATTAACATCTACGACTTCACAGAATGTATATTCATAGAAGTTTCATTACATTTCGAAACAGATTAAGGGAAAATGTTTCTTAATCCCTTTAAATTTGGGAATAGTTGAACGGACTGCTGTATTTTAATAATATATGTTTTTAATTTTAGTTCAACACTTACATGAAACGCTTCTTACTTCCTAAGTAATCAATTGGTAAACTTCAGAAACACCTCTGCAAATAATTTTCGAAATTGTCCATGATAAAATTAATAGTTTTTACAAGAAGTTGGAAAACTTCAAATCTAAAGTAGTATCAAAATCCACCCTACCAGTTACTCCTTCAGCATTCTCAAATATACCCACACACAATTCGAAAAACTAAACAACTCATTTTCTTCCATTCCTATTCCCCCCTCCAATAACCAATTCAAAATCCTTCTAATTTCCTTCACCCCCAGTTAACCCCTTATACTTCCAATCCATTCACCCCAAAAAGCCTTTTTCCAAAAACTGTTCATAAAGAACGCTTACACGTCTCCCAATCCCAAAGAACTGGCACTCGGAACATTTCTCCCACTACCCTCTAAATCCGAACGATCCTATAAATTCGAGGCGCCCCTGCCCGGGCATCTGCATACCCCCCCCCCCCCCTTTCTTTCCTCTCTGACCCATAATTTTGCCCCTTGCGTTACACTTAATTTGCATATCTTATGTCGTGCCCATGATTTTGAATTTGAAAGGGAGAGCTTTTAACGCTGTGGGGTAAAATGGTGGGGATGGGGGCATTTTTTTTTCTCGGGCATGCCGTGTTGTTATTTTGCCCGGAATCACTTTATCGGAAAGTCTTCAGAGCGATGTTGAGAATCGTTTCTGGAGTTTATGGTCTTGTTAAGGATTTCGGAAGATTTGGGTTGGTTTTCGTAGCGAAGACATTGTGTTTTATGTTTTTTCTTGCGTGTGTAATGCTTTGTGTAGGCTTTGGAAGGAAATCTTGAATAACTTAAGAGATTTTTTAATGTGGGGAAGGGGGGTTTCCAATTCAACTGTGTTCTCAAGGATAGATGTTGAATGTCTTTCGACTGCGAAGATAGCATTATTTTGGAAAACAACGAAATAATGCTGAAAAATATACCGAGCAAAACATTTTAAGTTTTTATTATTATCTTGAGACTCTTTGTAAGTTTTTGTTTTGCTGAAGAGGCATTTTTCACAATGTAATAACCCTTTATTTTTTTCTTCATAAATTAACTTTGTGTTTCGAAGCCTTTTTAATTGTAAAAACTACGTTAATCAGGTTCAGTTAGGATTTGTGAAGCTAAAAATGTTAATAAGAATAATTGTTTTCAAAAGATCAACAAGTCAATTCAACTGCTCAATTCAAAAGAAAAAAATTATTTCATGAATTCTTAGAAAATGAAGTAAAAGTCTGTAGTTTAACTTGATAAAAATATTTAAAAACAAAAATTACTCCAGAAATTGTTTTGTGATATAATTTAGCCCAAAGCGTTTGAGATTAATAGTTTTACTCACGTTTTCGAAAAAATATACTTAAGAATACAGTATAGAGGATATTTCAAATACTATAATATTAGAAATAGTAAATAAACAACGAAAACTAATACAATAGTTAAGTCATAACTTAATTTTATTTTATAACTGGAAAATTCAAATACATTTCATAACATATCCAATTTACCAATGCCTCCATCTGGTATCACATATCTCAGAAGTAATGCGAGATCCATCAATTTTTACTTAGAAATTACGATTAAATTCACCCACTCATAAATATCGATAATACTTAGCTCTTCAGCCAACAGAAAAATAAGGTATTGAGTTAATCGATCCCTGCTGTTTGAAAGCGAGTTACAAAACAAGCAAAACAATGCGTTGAAACTTTTAACGGAATTAATAATTAATTAATGAACGGAAAGTGAAAAAAAAACTATCAACGGATGCGGTCTGAAAGTTAAAAAGTGCCGGAAGTTTGAATTCGATACATTTGACTCTTAATTGCTCTTTTCCTTTTTCGTGCTCAAAGCACTTAATCGGGGATTAATGGCATCGATAGGTGAGGCTTTTGAATTGTTTGTTGTTGAAGGAATTAAAGACTTAAAATAAATGGAGGGTTCAGAATAGAAATGAACCAAGTCCACTTCAGCTACTTTTGAGCTACAGACGTTTAAAGTTAAAGCTTCATAGCAAATTACATGTTAACGCAACAGAACTTGCTGCTGCCAAGCGGATATTATCAGAACTAGGACTTGGTTCACTATTGCACTGAAATTTTACATAGTTGGTGCATGTTATAGCGTTGCTAACTCAAAAATGACAAAAAGTGGACTTGGTCCATTTTAATTCTGAGCCCTCTAAATTTTAAAAGAAATGTAGAGATTTAGGGATACAATTAGAGCCATCAAAATTATATAAGCTATTCAATGGACTATATTCGCCACGCCCAAATTAATCACGTGATCAGGGAAAACAAACTCTCACTATCATCATATCTCACTACAAACTATCTCTGTGGTAACCCAATGCAAGCTCAGTAGGTCACATGATGGGGGAAATGTGACTTGACGTCAGACGGATGAATTATTATTTATCTATTATATTTTTGTAAATGTAACAGCAAGAAAAACAGTAGGTTGTTTTCACTTTGTATGCCGAGTTACATATTTTATTGAGAGATATAATAGGAGAAGATGGGAAACAAATCGTTGGCTTACAAAAGGAAGGCAATAAGTCACTTTTTGAAAATCTTTTGAAAGCGGTAGAAAGTCGCCAACGAATGGGCAAATTCCTAAAATCTCGCCAAGTTGAAAAAGCAATCTGCGTGTTTGTGAAATTTAAGGGTGCAAAAGAAAGCGGTCGGATATCACCAAATTTGGCCTAACCCCGAACATAGTACTTGATCGCGAAGTGACTTAGTGCCTTTCTCTTGTTAGCTGACAAAATAATGGATTGAAAGGAAATTAGAGACAGGTAAGAGAATGAGATCGAAGTGATAGAGAAGAAAGGAACAAGATATTCGAAAAAGGAATATGGGAGAAGAAATGGTGAGAGGTAGGATGGCGGAGAATATAACGAAGGAAATATATGAGATATGGTAGAAGAGATGAGAGGAATAAGGGATGAATGAGAAGGGGTTGAGAAGAATAAGGGATGAATGAGAAGGGATATGGTAGAAGAGATTAGAGGAATAAGGGTAGAATGAGAAGGGGAGATGAGAAGAATAAGGGATGAATGAGAAGGGATATGGTAGAAGATATGAGAAGAATATGGGATGAATGAGAATGGAAGGGTGGCCGCGGTGGTGTAGTGGTTAGCGTGTCTGGCTACGTGCATTACCGACCCAGGTTCGATGCCTCGCGGCTCCTGCTTGGGTAGCTGGTCATGGGTCAACTCAGCCCTTCATCCTTCAGGGGTCGATAAATGAGGACCAAGCTTGCTTGGGGAATTAACTGGGGGTCCAGCGTCGGGCTAGCCACTCGGCCTGGACACACGTTAGTAATTAGCACCCCAGGCCCAAAAGGCTACAGAAACGGAGATGGGCACCGCCTGATGGGCCACTAGGCCCGGACAGACTTTGATTTTTTGATTTGAGAAGGGATATGGTAGAAGCGATTAGAGGAATAAGGGTAGAATGAGAAGATATATGGTAGAAGAGATGAGAAGAATAAGGGATGAATGAGAAGGGATATGATAGAAGAGATGAGATGAATAAGGGATAAATGAGTAGGACTATGGTAGAATATATGAAAGAAATAAGGGATGAATCAGAAGGAATCGGAGATAATAGATGAATGAAAAAGAAATAACGGGGGAAAAGAAAGGGATAAGATAGAAGGGATATGAGAAAAACGAGATGAGACGAGGGATGTGCGAGATGGAATTAGGTAAAGGATATAAGAAAAACGACAAGAGAAAATAAAGGGAAGATAGTATTAGAAGAAAGAAAATGAGGGAGAAAGTAAAAAGTAAAAAATAATATAACGATACCAGACTTCTTTCCACCACTTTTCGTGTAAAGTGCCGCATTTTTTTTACAGTGCTATTCCATTTCAATCAGGCCCAATCAAAGCCCACTTTAAAGTAAAATGATCCTCAATCATCAATAAACACACACGCCTCAAGCTCTATAAAGGATAGCAGTAAAATGATCCCCAATAAACACACAAGTTGTATTAAAAACCAACCTCGCAACCCGATCGCCAAACAAGGTCCTAGGAGCTCCATCACGGCCCCCTCCGCTGTTTGCTCGCGGCACAAGCGGGCAGAAAAAGGGATCCGTCGGCCCCCTTTTGCGAAAGCTTCTCATTCCTTGGCATCGATTTTTCCGAGGGCGGTTCGATATCTTATAGCCGCGAGAGAGAGACAATGGCCCGGCAGAAGAACAATCGACACTGGGGACGACCGTCCGGAGGGGCCTGTGTCAAGTTCAAGGGCTGAGGCGAAGTTTTCTAGGCACGGATAGTTTGAGGGAGGCGATGGGTGTTGGGATACCGCAATGTGATTTTGATGAATTGAGGAATGCTTTAATTGTTTTTGGAGGATAGCTAGGAGTTCGTAGAGTAGAATATTAAGGTTTGAGCTAGAGAAAAATATTATTTTGAGTAAAAAAGCTGAAATGAAAAAAAAAAGCTTTAAAAAATGCTAAAATATTCTAAATGAATTTGTTGGACACGGAAATTCTCTTGGAAGGAAAAATTTAATCAACAGAAATTACAGGGTGTTCCAAAATTGACTGGACGATTTTAAAAACAGTAAAAAAATTAACTAAAAGAGATAAAAAAAAACCTTTTCGAAATCGAGATTTCTTATAGAAATAAGAAAAGACACTTTTTTGACATCTTTTAAAAGTTAGATGTGTTTTTTAGAACTTAATTACACATAGAGAACAAACACAGAAAAGTCAGAAATAATGTGATTCGCCAAGGGGAAGGAACTTCCCGTACAGGCGAAAAAGAAATTATATAGACAAATAACATATTACAAATTACAACAACACAAACACAAAACTGAATAAAAACAATAGCTAAATAATTAAATAATGATGGCAGCAAGCTGGTAAACCATTAACTAAATATGCTTCATTGAAGTGAAAATATAAATCCAGGTCGTCGATATTAATTAATAACTCAAATAAATTTCTTTTGAACACTAAATATTTATTAATGGAGGTTAGATTTAAAGGTAAACTATTGTATAATTTTGGTGTGAGGTAAAAGAAATGCTTACAAAAAATTGATTTAGAAAATTTTGGGATTTGATAAAAGTTGCCATAGCTCTAGTATTATATGGTCTTGCTATAGTGATAAATAGAGATTTATTAGGTATTATTATTTTGTTTACATCAAAATAATAATACGTAAGGTTTTTAAATTCCTGATGTTTTTAATTAATGAAGCGCACTTACACACAAATAATATAAACTACTTCAATTCCTTAAATATTCTTCCAATTCGCCATCTTTTTTATTTTAAATTTTGCCTCCATCTTTATCTAAACCCCACCATTTGTCAAAAACGCAATGTCGTAAACCTACGAAGACATAATATACTTTGTTAATAAACCTAAAAAGTCCATATTCTGTAAAAATTTTTGTTACGTAGCCCCTAAGTGTTTTAATAAGTTACCTATACATATTCAGAATAGCCCTTCAAAACATTTATTCAAAAAACAATTAAAGGAATATCTGTTTACTATTGAGAATATTGATGATTTCTTTTGTTCTGTTTAATGTATGATTTAAAATTATTTTAAGCTTTTTAACTCATCATTATGGCAAAAAAATAATTTATTGGCGCCCTGTTTGCCACTATATCAACCTCATGTATGTATTTCCTGTATTTTTTTTCTTCTCCTGTTTTATTTTAAATTTTTGTTATACATAATTACGGTCACCTACATGGACCAAGAGATCACAGGTGATTATGTTAACTTGTAATTTTTTTCTTTATTTGTAGTTCATTAAATGTTTTTGTTCAATAAAAAAATTTATTGTTTAACTACTGAAATTTTGACAGAATTAACTTAATCCAAATATCTCTTCATCATAATTTTAATAGAGTGAATTCCCCTTACATTTTTCCCTCATACAAAGTTCTTAAGATTTTATTGTATTTAACATTTTTGCGAAAATGGCCTAAAATATTTCATCCTTCTGCATTCAAAATCCACCATGGAGGGGAATTCCTGGTGCACATTTTGAAGACGGTGTAACTTAGAACGAGAAACAACTTCCTAACATTCTTCCTCTTTTAGAACGCATCCTGGAACGACACTTCGAAAGGAGATAGGATAAGGAAACCGTAGATAAAGGTAGGAAGGGAATGATTAAGTAAAAATGAGGGATGAGATGAACAAATTTAGAAGGGTTTGATGGTCGGCAAGTTAAATTGCTAGGGCAACGTAACCTATAACCTCATAAATGTAAAATTACAAGGACAAAATCATCAAAAAGATCAGTATCAAACAATGATATCATGAAAAGAAACGCATAAAAAAGAGCACACTAGGAACATACATTAATTTAGTTCAGCTTTCTCTTACATAATAAATTGAACAAATCCCGTAAGACTGAAATTGTATCACTTTTCTAATTCCTCAAAATTAACAACCAGCCTCAAGATTAAAATTAACTATCTAAAAGTAACAATGACATTAATTGTGTGAATCATCCTTTTCAATGAAATTATCTTGTTAGCATAAATACTCATACTTATGTAAGGCTAGAAGATTATTCAAACATAAGGAGAAAGTTAATTAACAACGCTGTTTACAAACATTTAAAAGTAACGTTTAAAAATGGAAAGCTAATTTACAATCAACGAAAGGGAATATCGTGTGCCCTTAAGCATCTTAAAACATGAACTGGCACAAACAAAACAGACGAAACTCTTAAATTAAATAATCTGTTACGAACATGAACTTACAAACGCAATTAACTTCTGAAACTTATCTCTTGACAGTTTAATTTATCATGATAAGGAAAGATATCAGTAGAAATCTATAATATAAAAATTAATTTCCAATTATTCTTGAAACTTCAAAAATTCATTAAAACCCATATTCGAGGTCATTTTAAAATTTGTGGCTAAATTTACTTAATTCAATTGGCGTCAAATTTTATACCACAGTGATTAAAATTGTTGGCGTACGTACACACTACGAAATCCGGAAAATAGTCCTAAACAATGAATCTGAAGATTCTGAAACATTTAGGATTCTGAAGAGTTAACTCTCCAATTTGTATTTTTATAAATTCAAATTTTATAAAAACAAGTTTTTAATTTTTTTTACTGAACTTTTTAAAATTTTAAATTTTTTCGTGGTTTTTCAACTTGAACCCACCCCTTAACAGTGACATATATTTCAGAAAAATGGACCAAAAATAGAATTTTTTTATTGTTTAATTATGTTCTTTATATTACAATTCAAGTTAGAAAATGTTTTCTTATTATAAAAATAAATTTCTTGTGTGAAATTTGATTCATCAACTGTTGCATCTACTTGTGTTGGCTGAAACTGAAACCTTGGAGGGACAGGAGGAAGATAATCCAAACATATTTGTCTTCAAATCTCTACACGACGAAAAATTAATCATCCTCACTTTCGATGTAATATTCATCGGTAGAAATATCGGTATGCGATACAGAGGAACCTAAATTATACTCCTCATCGGTGTCTAAACCGGACATTGCGAAAAAAGTTATTTGCAAAAAAAACTCACTGAAAAGCAACCGAAACTAAACGAGAAAGCGAAACTATGTCTTTTTCAGTTTATCAATCCAAGTGTGCCTTTGGTTATCTGAGCAGCTGACAACACCCACATTTTCCCTCCACTGAAGTCTCGTAATCGGTGAAAAACTGGGACCACTTAATGCCATTTATTAGGAAAATAGTGAAATAGGTATCCTAAAGTAGAAACGTACTCAGCTCGGACTTCACAAAATAAGAAACGTTAATTTTTTCCTGACCGGCATCACAAATTCTGCACGTAGTTGTTGCTCGAACTGGACTCGGGCGACACTGGCAAGGGGTTAAACAGTGATATTATGAGAAATATTTAGTTTATCTTGATAAAACTTGTGTTTTTACAATCTCTAGAATTATAGGAAGGGTCTGAACCTCCAAAATAAACAAGGTTATAGGAAGTTAACACTAATTTTTAAATGTTTATGTCTAAGAAAAAAATTGTGATTTTTTCGGTTCAAAAACGGAATTGTTACAGAAAAACTATTTATCACAGATACTTTTTCGTGTGTTAGACAATTTAGTACAGTTAAAGGAACCGCTTCCAACCAGAATTGAGTTTCTAGGATAATTTGAATTAGCATAGTTTAAAAATGATGTTAATTTGGTTATTATTTCCTAATTAACTATTTAATAATTTGTATGGCGTTTTTTTTTTCAGGAAAAAGGACTTTGCAACAAATCAGTAACCTACAGTGAAGAAATTTTTTAAGCCAAAAATAAGAAAAAGAATTTAGTGTGTACGTACACCTTGAACGTTAATCGTTTTGTTACTATTAACTTTTTGATAAAACGGGTATATAAATAATAATTTTCCCACTTCAGAAAAATTTAGAGTGCCTTTTAAAATAACACATTTACTATCACAATCAATTCCTTCATACTCTTTTACACTCTCGTAAACTCACTCTAGTCGGTTGAATCGTACAAACTATTTCTATAACTAAATGAACAGTGAAAGTGATACAGAGATAATGATCCTTCTATCTCAAATGATGTAAAGTAATTTTGTATTTAGTTTATTATACTTCTCTGCAAACAACAGAGACTCTTCCAAGTTCAAGCATCATGGTTAGTTCCTCATAATCCATTCATGGTAGCCCAACAGATAAAAATTGGATCCCTCTTCAAGAAAACCAATCCCCTAAAACCAGTTCCCTATAGAATTGCTTTTAAAAACTTGATAAACTACTTGGTAATTTTAAATTTATCTATCCAAAAATTCCACGACAAAGCAACACTTAGACCACCTGGAAAAAATCCACAACATACTTCTTCTCCGGATGAGTACTGCACTAGGAAGTAAGCTATAGCTGACCTGGAGTTAAACATTCACATCACCCTACTAATACCGTTCCTTCCCAATACAGCACAGAACCCCAACATAGTTTTATAATACTCATGTTCCACTTACTCCACGCACTGTCCGTATTTTGCGTTAAAAGTGAGCTATAAATTATCCTTCGCCCACTTACACAGCGGCCATTTAGGCAAGAGTGATTGCCCGGCACATCCATTCATCCAATAGGCCATGCTTAAGTCTGGACAAAAAATATTCAAATCCTGCACGCAAACATGGAGAAAGTGAGTGTATTTTTATAGGAAGGGTGAAACGGCTTAAAAAACACGCAAAGTGTTTAAATTTATGGACTTCGGCTTTAAGGCTTCTATGAGGAGGGACCGGCTCAGTAACATCGTAGCAGATGTCCCATTAATTATAACGTAGCAGATTTATGAAGATGGCCGAGTGTGTATTTTTAGGGCCGGGTGTATTATTGTAATCTCACAGCAGCAAGAGAGAACGGTAAGATGCTTGGATTAGCTTTTCAAAATTAGTTCGGGGTGATTCCACGAGGGAAAGTTGGAGGGTACTTTAATAAAATAAAACTCTAGGAGTAATTTGGCATTGATGGTTAAAAAAGACTGGCTTACCCGGAAAAATGTGTATTAAATTTAGGTAGTCTTCCGTATTTTGGTTAGCTTAAGATTCTACAAAAACATCGTAAGGAGATGTGAAAAGAATAATAAGAACCGTTGTTTTTTCTCAAAGCTGGGGGATTTGGAGCTTTTAAAGAAGGGTGAAATTAAATAAATCCACTGATACTAAAAACTGTATAAAAAACCCAGCAGGTTAGAAAATTTCATTTCCAAAGAGATACCAAAGGAATCCCTATAATAAGAAAAGGCATACTTTAAATTCTTCAAATAAGTTGCCAAGATGATTATTCTAAAAATATGCGGACCAAATTATTAATGTGGTTAAAAACTCTTGAAGTAAAAATATTACAACATGCAGCCCAACTTACAGATAATAAATACAAAACAAGTAAAAAGCAGTTAACTAACACATGTCTAATGTTTATCAATACACACGATTTCAGTATTATAACATTCTGATTTATAACCTAATATTTATCAATTATCATAATAAAGGACATTCTTCCATGACAATTCCACTTCTAATATAAAAAATGTCAAACAAAGAATTAAAACAGCATTGTTTCAAAAAGAGGACGAATAATTGCATTAAGCCAAAGCGGAGAAAGGCGGTGTAAAACAAAACAACAACTATCCTAGCAAAGATCTGGAACCTAATTACATTAGTTAATGAAATGTAACAGATAATTGGATGGGAAATATAATAAAAATAATCAGGGTTACCCTAACTTTCTGTGTGGGAGGACCAGATAAGTTCACAAAAAATAACTTGTGCCTAGATGAATGCAGGCTTTTGAAACCTTGCTCTCTTCTTGACTAGACACACCTATATCTATGTTTTTAAATGTACGTTAATACGTATATTATATTTACAAATACATGCATTACATTATTGCATAATCATACATTTTATTTTATTTTAAGTATCATGTAATATCTTTTAATTTTTAAAAAAAAAATTCGGATGCATTAAATATGTAGGGAAATAAACTTAAAGTAAGGTTATTACTCTTAAAAACTTTATCCTACTTATTGAGGTGATCCTTATTTGAATTTACTCACCCTCATTTTAAAGTACGTGACGTAATAAAATTATATAGTCTTTTGTTTTATTTAATTACTGAGAACTATCTTAGAACTTGATAAAAACAAGGCACGATTATTTTAAGATATTTTAGTTATATATTATAATTAACAAGTGGACATGAAAGTTTTAAATATTAACAGCAAATGAAACAAACTAAAGATGCATAAATTTGAATCGTTTTACACCTTTAAGAAGATTTACGTATCGCATCGACAAATTTACTTTTCATCCCTCACTTAAATTTTAAAGTTTCAACCTATGGTAATTAATGTAACATATTTAGATTTTAACAGTTGCTCATAGCCTTCTTGTATATCACATACCTAAAGAAGAATCCACTTGAAATTCAGAGAACTATCAAAAGAAACTTAACCTCAAACAAAGCTACCGAGGCTCTATTTCCCTTCACGAAACAAAAAAAAACGCACCCAGATATAAATAAACCGGGCAAAAAGGGTGCTAAAACAAGCGAAAAATAAAGAATGAGCGAAATTCTACGCCTCATTAAATACGTATATCGTTACGCTCCCTTATAAATATGTATATCCCTTAAAAATGAAATCTGGAAAAGTGTCGAGGCACGGAAGAATTCTCGAGCCGCGCAAAAACGAATTCCGAGAGAATGGGAGAAGAACAAAAGCAGCGGCAAAAAAGGCTCAAGAACTTAATTAAAACGCAAAAGATTTAAATTGGTTGTAAAAATGACAAGTTTTATGTTCCGCCTATTAGCATATCCGATTGTTAATCTGGAAGTTAAAATTTGCATTCTGGAAACAAAGTTTGGAGTGGGATGGGCAAAAAAAGTTTCGGAATAAACATGTCGGATGGATGAGATAATTCTTATCTGTTGACTGGTTCCCCCTAAAGATGTAATTATTTCAACAAATCTATTTGTATTGCTTCGTTGCAAAAATGTGTAACGACTTCTCTTTGCATTCAATGATGCATCTTAACTATGAGTGGAAGACCCTTCGGGGCATAAACTGTAGTGTAACTCGAGTTTCGAAATCCTGTACTTTTTATTCAAGACCGTCATTAGAAAAATTAAAGATATCATCATGCTGCAGATGACATGTTTTTTGAGGTAGTAAATTGACAATGTAGCAGAGATATTTTGAATATAGTTCAGGATACTTAATGAGGAATTTCGTGGTATTATAACATCAGAACTTACGTTTTAGTAGAATTTTTATTAAAATGATCTTCAAAAGTTGTTGCCACATGAAATACTAGGTTGGGATACCAATCATTAAAATTTATAAAGAAAGCTATAGTTAATAAAATAAAATAAACATAAAAGAATCATAAAATTAGTATAATAATACCGCTACTATAACCCGTCTTAAATAGAATTAAAGTTTTGGGGTATGTATTAGAACTACAAAATAAAGTTGATTTATTTATATAGAAGAAAATAAATGTTTAAAGAGTTCAGTAGATAAAACTAAAATATAACCTTGGAGGCAAATATTTTAGAGTTAACTTTTACGTAGCATCAAAGCTTAGTTTATAGTATCAGTACCAAAGCGTTAGGGCTTTGGTAGTACCAATTGGTAGACGAATTTGCGATAGGCACATCATTGTATTTAGAAAATAATCAATTCTAGAGCAAACATCACTGCAACACAAAAAAGTTCTAATAAAAGGTTCTTTACCTTAAGTCCGACAGCTTAGGTTTTAATTGTAACCTACAAACCAATTTCATACATTTCCCAAGACTAATTTTCCTACAGTAACTCTTCATTTTCCAACACAACAAGTAGTAAAACGAGCTCTAATCGGTTCAAAGGAGTATTATGCCATCGTCTTGGTCAATATTATGCTCGCACAATCTCGGGAATTGATAGCAAGGATTCCTCATATCAACCGAACTATAGCTTCTATGTAAACGTAACGACTCTAATTCTCTGTGACGCTAGTATTAGAATATGTAACGCTGGCGTAATGTATTGATTCACCTGACTATGACGAACCTATCAAACGTCGAATGAGCTAGAATTGTATAGTTTGAGAGACCATGTCGGATACATAGCGAGCTTTAATGAGGAAGTACTAACAACTATACTTGAGGGGTAGGCTTTGTTAAGATTCGATACATTTTCTGTAGACACTAAGGGCAGTATTGATGGAATTCATGGGTGATCAAATTATTTATCCAAGCAGTATTATATATTTAACTGACAAGGGGAAGATATAACCTGTACATTTTTGTCTGTATGAATTTTAAGTAATAAAACAAGTAAATTTAAAAAACATCTTTATTAAAAAATATTAATTTTTAGACATGGTAACTTATTTACTTGAGAATAAACCAAAACATGCAAATATATACAATGCGTTGCAATTAAAAAAACTGCAATGAAATTGGAATTACGTTTGTTTTTCAAAATACAGAAGAATCAGAGAACTGAGGGGGTAATACTCATGGGTGAGCTACCTGCCGAGGGTAGATTAATCAAGCTTTAAAAAACATAGTATTTACAAAAACTGTGTAATTTTTTTCCTTAACAGGTCGTTAGCAAATGAAACAAAAAGGTGATTTTTGTAGCATTTTGAAAAATAAATAAAGTTAAAATAGAAAAGCCTGATTGATTGAAAAAATAAAGCACGTAAAAAGATGAAGCTTGATTAATTGAACCTTTAATTTCTCCAGGCAAAGTTTTCCCACCTTCTAGCGAAAGAAAAAGTAGCTTAACAATGCTCTGGAAACCTCCTATTTTCAATCTGTGATTCTGAACTTTCTTCGGGTAGTCAACATCCTTACAAATGAAGTAGGATATTTTCCAATCACCCTATATGTTCAAGTTCAGTTTCTCCACGCATTCCTATTGAAATTCGTCCTTAGAAACCGAGACACGGGTATCACAACAAATTAAATAAGAACCACATTACACCGCATCTCTAATTTCGTCAAAAAAAACACAAAACACAAAAAAAAACCCTCCAGACATCCATCTAACCACCAGACACGCTTCTCAACAATATCCCAACACCACAACCGCGTAATTTGGATCTTTTCTCCGCCCGATCTCCACACAAAACCTGCTGCCAAGGTGAGAAAAACAATGCGACCGGCGATTCCATAAATCTGACCCGTTGAAAAAAATAAAAAGTCGGCGTCGCTTTTCTACCTACCTCTGTCCCAGACCGTAGGTATATGAATACTAAGAGCCGTTTTTAGATATTCATATTCCTTTCACCGGCGAATGGGGCTCCGAGGTGGGCGGTGAGGACTGTGACTTTCGTACTCTATTCAAATATCCTATTCAGAGATAATAATTGAGAAGACGGATCGGGTGATGTATGGGCCGAATTTAGTGTGGGTGGTTTTTGTGGGTAGAAGGAGTGAACTCTCGTCTTGTCTTCAACGAGAGTAAAATGTGTTTGACAAGAATTAGAGAGTTGACCTTAAATAAAAGAGATGGAGTGTTTTAGCCGACAGTGGTTTAGTTGGCAATTTTCTAATATAATTAACATTTACTATATTTGTTAACAAGGGGAGCAATTCCGTCCAGGTGACTAAAAAAATTATAATTTGAATAAATAATTATTTTCGTTCTCTTTCTAAGGATTCTCAACCCCTGTCTGTTTAGGTTCAGTGATCGTATCAAGTGGCTATCGATATTAACATATTCATCTAGTCTAAAACTAAACGTGTCTCACGAATTAGCAAAATTATCCCTAACTTCTAAATTTTAATTAATACTTTTAAAACAAATAAAAAATATATTACCCCCTTTTTTGTACCAATTTTAGGTAAAAACTTCTACCTTTATAGCGACAAGATATTTCATGATACCTGTCCTTGAGCCGATATTGTGCAATATGGATTGATAGTATTAGAGCTATATCATGAATGAAACACTTGCCACCTACCTAATCAACACATTTTCTCTCTCTGGGAATCTAACATATTTTCTTATCGCTTATTAAACAAACATCTCCCCGGATTAACTTGTATTGAACTTATATTGGGCGTAGGGGAGGGTGGGGACGATTGTAACACGGGGCAATTGTAACACTTTGATTTCCTCAAAATGAGAGGCTGCCTGGGCGAAAAGGAGATGACAGTACGTAAAAGGCAGGTGAATGAAAGAATATCAGAGATTGCCAAGGCTGACATTTGAGTTGTGGCTGTGTAATTGAGAAAAGAGTGTTTTTCGAGCATCGAAGTAAATTTCTACTTTCGTGTAACTTTCCTTCTCCTGCACTGCAGGTATGAAGCACAACAACACTGATTTTATGTATTGTATGTACATGTATCCTAGTTTTATTCTGCTTAGTTTCTAGATGATACTGTTGTTAGTTTTGCGGAAAACGAGAGTTGAACTAAAAATGGCAACGTGGGGTCGATTGTAACACTTCAGCCGGGGACGGTTGTAACATGTTACAACTGACCCTAGTGTAGAAAATATGTTTCAAAAGTATTTTCGATGTATTGATTTATAATTCATACTTACCCTTAATATTGGCATATAATTATGAATTTTTACGGTTTTAGGATGCCGAGATCACGTAAAAGGAAAACTGAAAGGGGACTGATTAGTCTAGAATAAATGGAGGGAGAGGCTGTTGAGGTTTCTGTGTCTAAAAAGTCTATCAGAAGTGTTGCTCGTGAGCACGATATTTTTATGTAACATTACACATATTCTGTTAGAAGAAAATAAAAAATGAAAATCCTTAAGTGGGTTATAATCATAGAGTTGTTATAATCAACACAATAACGTTTTCGATCAAGGGCAGTAATAGGAACCATTTTTCGTGCAAAAAATAGTCCCACGTTCGTTGTACTACATGGGAATTAAGTTATGAATACCTTAATTGCCCTTGTGAATAATTATTTACTATTATTTACTCATCAACATTCATTATTATTTAAAACTCATTATTTGAGTGAAAAGTTTTTATTACCACTCTAGTCTATGTATTTAATTATTAATTAACAAGAAAATATAAATTGCTAATAAATTTGAATTATTTTCTATCTATTTTTATGTATTTGTGTTGCGTTACAATTGACCCTTATATCTGTTACAATTGACCCTTCAAGTTGGGACGATTGTAACGTTTTTCGATTTTCGATGTTTTATTTACTAAATTGCAATGCATATCCACCGGACGGTTTTCATAACAAAATTGTAATTGGGATATATCAACCTATTTCCATAACTCTAACATAAAAAATGGCTTAGTTTGAGATCAAATAAACAATTTTGTTACAATCGTCCCCACCCTCCCCTACCATCCAAAAATTAATAAATCTCATAGAGAAACCACATTAAACAGGATGATATAGAATTGATTATTCGACCAAATTTTCACTTCTCGCTGTAAAACTCCCAATAAAGATCCACATCAAAGACCAAACCAGTAATTAACATCCTCAACGCCATTATATAACGTCCCAGACTCAATTCAAACACCCATCCCGACGACCAAGGGCACGCACGGGTCCACTCTTGTGTCCGCTCTGATAACCTCCAAAGGGACTCTGACGCAACTAACGGCACAAAAGAGTGGGGCGCACAGGGCGTCACCTATCGGCCGCACTATACTACTCAGGAAGCGGATAGATATTCAGCTGCCCTTTTGTGCGTGCCAACAAAGAGTGCGAAAATAGTGGCAGTATAGTGGTGGAAATACATGCGAGATACCATGGGAAGACCGCTATCAGACGTGTCCGGTGAAAGGGTGATAATGGTGTAATTGGATACGTCTGTGAAGGGTTAAGTTTGGCAGTATTTCAGTTGTGAAACGTTTAAGTTCCTATTAGACCTGAATATCTAAAAAAAATATCTGGGTGTGAGAAAAAGTAAAGATATCAGACTTTAACCAACTGAAAAGGATTTCACAAAAACGAAAAAGTGGATATATTCACCAAAATATTCGTTATATAAAAAGATGTACAATACAGTTCGGTTTCAATACTCACTCTTGTGACACGATAAAAAGTTTCTTAAAAGAAATGCTTGGTTAGTAGAAAAAAATTCAATAAATAAGTGCGCCAAAACACTAAAAATACAATCTAAAACGCCTGTTAATTTGACGGAATTCTGTTAAATTTGCTGCCTGAAAGAGCAGGAAAATCCTATTTCAGAACTTTTTTCATGGTGGTATACAATACATAGATTACAGATAAAATTTGTGTTTCACATAAAAATGGATGTATGCTGTTATAATGATATCCGTTAAAACTACAGGTTTTTTTAATTTGTAAAACATTGGGGGGGAATTTCAGGTCATATATTCTCGACAATTACGAATCAAAAGATCAAAACACCTAACAGATATTTGGTAAATTTAAAATTTAACTGGGGAAAAGAGCGAACAGGAAAATTGAAATTCTTTAATGGTAAGAGTTAAAATCCACATTCAATATACGTACAACGTATTTTAAAATTTAAAAGTAGACAGGAAAAGAGAAAACAGGGATTTGAAACTCTACATAGGTATTTCGAAACATAATTTAAATCCAATCAATTCAACGCACAGCGACCGAGACTAAGATATCAGTTCAAGTCAGTGATTACAAAAGTGAGAACTGAGCGATATCGTGGCACCGAATCCCTAATATTGATATAACAGATTGAATCTGTTGGAAATTAATCAGACCAGGCTTTCGCCTCGTTCACATGATTTAAAATCCACATCCAACATGGAGCCCAGTAAGAAGCTTAATTTTGATTAGTTCCAGCTTGAGGTTAAAAGAAAATTCCTCAGGCATTACTCAGCCATGCAAAGGGTGTTTTCCCGGATGTGTTCTATCGATTATCGGAATTCTTTAACGTGCATCTTAGCAGGGCTAATGCTTACACACCTAGTAAACTGCAAACACACAGAAAGCAAAAGAAATTCAGTCTCCAGTAGAGAGCTAAGTATCCGATTCAGATAAGTAATCAAACCTTAAAATATAATGTGCATTTCCTCTGACTATATTTGTAATGAGTGTCCTTTGCTCTTTGAAAGGTTGGCAAATTAATCGCCTTAAAGTTAGGATATAACGTTAAAATTTACATTAAAGATTCGAAGTCATTCATTACACAATATCATAATGAAGCTTCATGAAAACCTTTTCTGCTATTTTAAATGCACTAGATTAGCCAGAAAGAGAGAAAAAATAGCAAATAGAGATATATAAACTGAAAGGTAGAGATATATTGGATAGAAATAGAGAGATATAGAGGATAGAAATAGAGATCTATAGAGGATAGAAATAGAGATAGGTAGAGGTGAGAAAGAGATAGAAAGCAGTTAGTCGTAATGAAATTTAATTAAGTTATACGTCATATTCTTAAAAAATTATTTAATTATAAACGTATAGAGAGATTAATTATAATCACTTATCATAACTTCCGTCTGTGGGATCCTGTTCATGTTGTTAACATATATCACATAATTATTCGTAATTTAAAACTAATGAAATTCGCCGTCCATCAATTCACTATGAGGTAACGCGTATTTCCTTAAATTTAAGAATGTTTTTTTTTCAACAAGAAATTCATTAAATATTTTTATGAATATCACCAACAAGACATTAGCATATGTTCAAACTTTTTTAAAATAAGTACAATTTCAAATAATTAGAAAATTTTAACAAATTTGGTCTCAGTAAAATAATTTTCGTGTTTAGGTTACCTTGGTCATTATTATTTCGTATGACTCAAGAGAAGATAGGATTGGTTCACACGACTTTTAACAACCTACACTTATTCTTTACTTTTAAGAACTGTTTTCAAGAACTCGCATTGAATAAAAACCCCTTCAAGCCAAATACACTTACATTATAAAATATTTTCTTTCAAAAAGGAATTTTAAAGCCGTGTATCTCCACTAAAACCCATTCAGTCTCGGCCAATAACGCATCGCGAAATTCCTCTGGGTGTGTAAAAGGAGATAAAGTCAACAATAGAGCGAGCAGGGGTGTAAAAAATATTGAGTTCGTATTATGCACACGAGGTTAAGACGATGAAAATTAATTGCTCGAGTAGTGCGAAAAGATTAAAAATGACGACGCTGGCCATTGAAGGTAATTGGTGCAGAAATTTTCTACATAGATACAACTCAAGTTATTCATTATCTTCTGTGTCATCCACGTTTAAAACATTAAACTTTACTCTCTGGAGTATATATATCATCAAAGGAATATCATTTTTTCATCAATAGTGAAGTGTTATACTAACAGGATATTTTTATGTTAAGATTGTTTTCATAGACTTACGATATTCATTTTGAAGGAATCATTCAAAGTGGAAAGCATATTCACAATATCCGCAAGGTTTTTATAACTTGATAACAATGCGCATGCGTGTGAACTTGATTTTAGCTGTTTTTCTTTAATTTTTATAAAATAATAACTGGGGATAGAACCCACGAACTGCCGCATCTACGCAGGGATTCAGTAATTTTAAAACTTATTAGTATAACTGTTACAGTTAAAGTCCGGAAATCAGTTAATTTACAGATAACCTAGGTAATTTGCAGATTAACGAGGGTAATCCGTTAAAGGGCGAATTTTTTTTCAATTTCTAAGATTACCTAGGTAATCTTGAAATTACCTAGGTATTCTGCACCCTACCGACTAGACACTCGTTAATCTGCATACTACCTGTAATCAGTTATTTTACATATTAACGAGGGTGATCCGCTAAAGTACAAAATTTTATTTTATTTTATAAAAAGTTTAAGGAGGTTGGGGGGGCTGCCGCCCCCCCAAACCCCCCTGCCCTAACTATAACCAAACTCGTTTTGGGGGTAAACAGTAACAATGACGAATCAAAAAAGGGGGATCGGTACTTTTTTCATATTACGCAAAACACGCAAATCCCACAAAAATAGTAATGAAATAGCAATTTTAAAACTAGAATATAAAAACAATAATAATAGAATATTAAAGTACCAACTGAGATTTGTATCAATTGTGGTTTTCGATCTCGATTTGACAGCGTATTTCAATGAGCACTTAAACTAGCAAATCTTAATGAAAGCGCGGTGCAATCGACTGGCAGCCTGCCCTGAACTATTGCTAGGATCCGCGATCGATTACATATGTTAAACCCTTGCCCAGGTTCCAGCGATTGTTGAATTAACGTTTGTTGAAAAGATATTTCAACAGCTGGGACATTTGCTTTCGTTAAAAGAAATCTCTGTCACTCTGAAGTCGGAGCTTCAACACAATTGTTTCAAAATACCCGTTTTAGTAGTAATATACTGCACTTAATCATGTAAATTTACAGTACTTACTTGCTTGTATTATTAACATTCAACATGACAACTACCAGTGCTACGCACTAAATTTGAAATCAAAACACCAAATCTGACAATAAACTACGTATTGAAACCCAACTGCGCAGGGGTAAGCGCATGGCGCAGTGAGCATCTCAACATTTTAACAGAAAGTATTGAACGAAACAAACTATTTTGAACTTTAACTATCAAGAGGCCGTTATAGTGTAGATTCCCTAGGTAAAATGCGAAAAACTCAAAAATCCGCACATTAACGACAGAAATCAGTTAATCTTAAGTTTACCTAGGTATTCTTCAGAATAACTAATTATCAACTTTAGCGGTAACATAACTAACATGTTCTTTCTTTGTGACGCATGCGCATTATATCAAAGTATAAAAACCTTGCAGGTATTGTGAATATGCATGAGGAAATTTAGAATTTACGTTTCACTCCATGACTTTTCTATGCAAACTAGGGATTCACAGGAGGGAATCACTTAAGATGAATCGTGAAAATGAAACTGTGTGAATGATCCTTTATCTGTGAAGAGTATACCGAAGGTGAAACAAATAATTTCGAACGAAACAAATTTTTGAGTAAAAATGTTTGTCCTTAGCTTACACGTACACGTAAAAGTGTCCTTTATTAGATAGTGTAACTCTCCATATTTGGAATAAATAACGTGAATTATGTGCGTACATAATGTGAAGAAAATCAAATAAATTTTAAATGATTTCTTATAAATTTTGAAAATTTATTGTTTTTTTACATAAGTAGAATTCTCCTAAGATTTCTTCGACAAATTTCAAATTTATTAATATTTTATTATTTTAGGAATTTATAAGAAATTCCAAGAATCGCAATAGTGATAACTCTCCGCTCCATAATTTGGTCTCTATAAGAGAAAACTACGAGTGAACACTCATTGGAAAATATCCCTTTTTTAAAAAGAACTAAAAGTGAAATTTCTAACAGAAGGTGGATAACGTATTAAAATATCTACAAAAATTTCTAGTTTTATTAATAAGAAAGAAATATTAGGTTAACAATAAAATTTAATGCCAGTTTTTCAATTTCAAAACTTATTTACTTTTTTAACTGTATAAATTTTTTCGTCACAGGAATCAAGCTACTTTTAATTTAAAAATAAGAATGCATCCTTACAAAAAAAAATTTTAAAGCTACAGATAGAATTGAAATTCAGAATAATACTCCAAGCACACGAGAGATTTCAGTCAATTCACTAAACAAAACTTTTAAGTACTCTTCTACACAATGCAACCAAACCGCCACACTTCTCTTTTACTTCCTTTCAGACCTGCCTCAGAATGTAACAATTAAGACGTGCACACTCAGAGTTCCCACATTACAGAAAAACAGAAAGATCCGATTTCGGAAAACAAAAGATTTCACAAGGACAGTGGGCAGAAAATATGAACCACCTGTTCTGCCGATAGCATCACCTAGTGCCACGAAAAATTGCCAGACCAGTCTCAGTTTCCAACAAGACCTAATAAACATAACGATCTTATTTACTCGTATTCTTGCGACATGAAAAAAACGATAAGCCTAAGAGTGGGAGGGTATCAGCATTGTTTAAATTTTATAAAAAGTAACGAGGGATCCTTTTGAAACAATTAAGCTAATTTTAAACATCGGTTTTCTTTTTTCGTTAGAGTATTATAAAAATGAAGCTTTTAAACAGTGATATTCGAGACAGAAAACCAGTTTGTTTTCTTACTGTGAGTAAAAACAAACCTCGTGAAAGAAATAACCCCATTAAATTCTAGCTTAGGGGAGCTCCCGAGTAATTAAGTAGAACTTTTTTGTTTGAAGAAAGAAAAATGTATCTTTTTGAGTTAACTGTTAAAAGTTCGGATGAAAAAGCAACCATTAACGGAAAATATTTTAATTATCTTTGCATGAAACAGTTAGAAAAGTATTATGTGCGTGATTAAAATCATTGTTTATGAAACTAAGTAATCAGAGGGCAATGCTTATTCATTAAAAATAATCAGTAATAAATATTTAGAGAGTTAAATAACACAATTGCGTTTGAGTTTTTGATTCAATTTGAAAACGACAAGCAAGAATAAATGAGAGGGAAAATAGTAATTACTTACGAATTTCATAATGAAACTAATCCTTTTTACAAAGTTCTAGGAATACTAATGTTGATAAATTTTCTTACCTGAAATAAGAACAGCAAAATGAGTACATAGCCACAATAAAAATCATTAAATATTTATAAGAAATTTTAATAAAATATCTTAAACATAAATTTCGTAGTTATACCAGATATTTGCGCTCCCTCAGCTCTTATAAAATCTCATTACAACATGCATTTCTTAATGTACTAAACAAAAAAGACGGCATCGGGAAAAATTTTACTTCTAAGAAGCATAATATAATACATTATATTTGTTTTACTCATTTATTTTATACTCAGGTACAATGATTCTCTTTAGAGAGCAATTTTTTAAAGAAACATAATTTTGAAAACTGAGTCGGTAGAGTACAGTCACACTTTAAACGAGTACAGAATTGGATCTAACTATCAATTTTTAAGGCTCGCCGGTTTTTTTAAATTATCTAATGTACTTTGAAAACATATTCCCTTTTCCAGATTTCCACGGATACATGCAATAGAGTGGATTACAACACGTAGTCGATCTATTTTCCCATTCACTCAATTCAGTAATGGACACTAGGGATCGACAACATTTTTTATGCATTCACTAAGGTTAAAAAATGAAAATCAAGAGACACATGGATTAATTTTTTTACACGATTATTAAAAAATTAGAAATTGACCAAACTAATACTATAAGAAAAAATTGAGTGTTCTTCACGAAATTTAGGTCACTCATAAAGAAAGATAAGAATATAATTATTAGTATGTGTAGTTAAGGGGAAAAAACTTAAGTTGTTTCCATTAATTTAGTATATAAATAAAATTCTCTATGAAATCCAAAGTTATTCTTAATGGCCCTGAAAAAATAGCTTGTTTTATAAAAAATACTTTATATTTAATATTGAAGAACACAGTGCTTTTGTGTTCAGTAAGTTTCGATGGGAACCGTTTGTATATTTTTAGAAATGACCTCATACAAATCGTCATGTTTCGTTTTTTTTCACCGGAAGATAATTTAGCTCCAAGGAAAACAACACATGAATCGTCGTCTTGGAACAACTACTTGGATTATCTTATTTAAATGGGAAGGAAGAGTATAATTTCCGACCGGAAAATATCGAATGAATCAAGAGTTTAATTTCCTTTCGGATTAATATAGCATTTGTTTGAAATATTTAAGTATTTTTAAGCAAAATAAAAAATTAACTTGACCTCTAATTTTTAAATTTAAGTTTTCACACTTTAAAAACAATACCCTCATTAACCTTTACCAGGTCGTTATTTTCAAACTGATAAATTAAAATAAGTGGCAAAGCTCAATTTCAAGTTTTCAAATTTTATTAAAATTTCAAACTTAAATAAACTCTGTTATATACACATTTGTTTATTTTATGTACCTTAATTAAACTAACAAAGGAAAATTTAAAGCATTTTGCTTAGTAAATACGGTGCGTTAAAACAAAACCATCATGAACATTAAAAACATAGATAGGGTCTGAAAAGTTCTAATTAATGGCTATAACAAAACACTGTTTCAACCAGACAAGAATAACTTTTCTTTTAAACCAGCGTTTGTTAATAATTTATCAAGCAAACACTAGTTTATCAAGACTTCAAACAATGCACGTGAACCCATATATTTCCAAGTTAAACATCTCCATTTCCACCTGGCAACAAAACAAAAGTTCCCCCTAACAGCCCCCGCCAGTCAAGCCCACTTGTACCAATAGATCAGCCACAGAAGCCACACTAAATGAAAGAAAATTGGATTGAGGGAGAAATAATCACTTTTAAACGTAATCGCAAAGCTCATCCTTTTTCTCTGGTTAATGGTGAAAGATACATTTAGCCATGGCTTCCACACATTGGGCTCCCTCCGCCACACAGGGAAGGTTCATGTCACAAGTGAAGTAAGTAGCTATGGAAAGGTTTTGTGACAGTGTTATAAAGCTAATTGTATAAATCTTTCAAACTTGCCTGAGTGCAAAAAATAGTAATAAACGTAATTTTTCACGGAAAAAAATTTAGTATTTTTTGGAATTGTATACTTTTAAGTAAGACATATCAATAAAGCCGAGCTTAAAGAAATAGTTTTTTTATTGATGAAATGTTATCTTGGAGTTCTTTGGCAATAAAAATCAAGTAACTAAAGTAAAAACTTAAGAACTTTTGAAAAATTTATTAACTTTTCCACATTTCAAGATATAGATACTAATATTTCATTTCAAATATATAAATAAAATATCTTCAAATGTGTATGAAACACTTTTTGAAAGTAAGTTGGAGAAGAATTAATAGACGATTATAATTCATGGGGATGATAATTTACTTAGTTAATTCATGTGGTAAAACAAATAGGTAATGTATCAATAGACACCTTAAAATACATGTTTGACCTCTAATAACGATTTTTGTAACTCAGTTTGAAAAAACTTAAGCCTAAAACGTATCACCAAATTTGTTAATATTTCATACACTACACTGCAAAAAAAAAACGGAAAACTTAACAGCAAAAACTGCTGTTAATATTTTACGCATTTGCTGTAATCTCAAAAAACTGCCTTTTTAGCTGTAAATTTGAAGCGCCACCTACATTAGTTTAAATTAAATATACATAGTAATTTTCCTGGTAGTTTTCCTTGTAATATCTGTAATTCTTTAATTGGTCATCAAAATAAATATTAAAAGAAAATTAAATTCTTGTTTATTGAATGCTTTTAAATGAGTAACGTTCCTGCTTTTTATGAGTTTTTACAGCAGTTTAACACTTTCCTGGAAAATTCTGGTTTTCATTTCTGAAACGTTTCTGAATCCTTGTGGACAGGAAACCAATGTTTGTTTTTGTTTTCACGCTCACCACTAAAAGAGTTAAATTATTTAGATGAGGTGTAAGAACCAACTGTTAATTCTAAAACTATGAAGTATAACCTTTGTAGATCAGTATCTCCCGTGGTTCATAATATGCCACATATTGAATACTTGTAGATACATGAAAGAAGAAGACATATCTGAGATGCACATTGCTTTCTAGTTTTTCTGCGGAAAAATTACATTATTGCTGTAATGTTAACACAAAATTCTGTAAAATTACAAAATTGCTGTAAAAATACAGAATTGCTGTGTTAAATTTACAAAATTGCTGTTAAAGTCAAAAATTACAAAATTGCTGTAAAATCACTGCAAAAAGGGCTGGCACCTATATTGCCAGTGATTTTTGCTGTAAATTTACTGTGAATTTTTTTGCAGTGTACCTTTACTACAACACGTTTCACACGCACATAAATTGCGACCATCCAGTATGGTTCATGGTTATTTATATAAGAGTTATACTGTACTTACTAATAAGAGTAGGTTAATCATTACTTTACGAATTCATCGGTAATTGGGTATTTCTAATCTATTCATTCTTACAGCCATGACTTCTTCATGCCTTTTTATGAATTTCTGTCACAATGATATAGTTTTAATTTTTACCTAAACACTAGAGAATTAATATTACTACCTAATTTATACCACAAGACTAAAGTAAAATTAAAAGAACTAAAAATAAAATACTTCATCTTATGTTGATATCATTGAAAATAATATAAACAATAAATAATTATGCCAAGTCCCTTCAATAACAGGCTAAAACAGCGGAAATCGAGCAACAATGGTTCGTTTATCTCATTAAACGCTTGATAAATCCGATCCCATAGCTTTGTACGATCCTTATACAAAAATTACGAACTTAGAGCAGTAGTGCTCCAAACGGATAACTACGTTCTCCCTCCATTGAATCTAATAGTCTGAAACAGGAGAGAGCGGGAGGTAGGAATCGAAAGGGCACAATTACGAGTTTTGTAACCCATTCCAAAGGATTAAGGTCGTGATGAATGATCCCCCGCGTTTTGTAATGACGCTCCACTTTTGCATTCCCCTCTCTTCTTTTTAGGGGGATTTTTCCCCTTTCTTTCTGTGTAGGGATTAAATGAATGGAGTGCGGTTAATAAACGGCGGAAATGACCGGGGAATGGAAAAGAATGGAGTGCGAAAAATGAAGGGTTCTCTTAGAGAGGGGTAATGAAGTTTTAGGAGAAGGTGTGGAAAACTTTGAGGGGAGGCGTTTATTATTAAGGGATGTTAGAAGTTCGGAGAAATGTTCGTGTTCTTGTTGAGAAACAATTATGGGGATTCATAGTGTTGTCCAAAAAAAATTATATGGACAAAAATGTTAAGGGGTGTATGTAATGCGTTATTTCCATTGCATCAAGAGGAGGGTGAGATATGTTTTATTCCAATGGATAACTTTACAAAAACTATATTCAAATACAATCAAATAATTTAATCAAATATTATGATATTTTTGAAGTTTTATATTAAGTTGTTTTATCATCACAGACAACTGGTAATTAAAACGAAAGCGATTTAATTGACTCTTTTTAAGTAATTTCGCACATGTTCTTTTACTTTTTTTTCAAAGTTTTTCTATTTGTAAATCAATACTACTTATATGATAGACGATATCAAATATTATAAATTATATTGTAAATTACATTTCAAACATGTTATAAACTTAATTCATTGCATATAAACACATCCCAAACTCATTTGGGTTCATTGAAATTGATGTATAAAAAATATATGATGTCCTTATAGTTTTTTACTACCACACATCTTTGACATCTTCAATGTATGCCAAGGCAGTTTTACCACCATTATTATATATTTTGTTTCCTTTATAAATGTTAAATTTTGAGTCATAGAACATTTTTATAATGATTTATTAAATTTCACTTATAAAAATAACATTTTGAGTCATGAATTTGAAGAAAGGAAAAACCTATTGAATTACTTTATTACGAGAACAAAAACTAATGTTTTGTTTAAAAAATAACGACTACAAGGAGGTTAATAAGGATAGAAACGTTATTGATGCGTCATTCAAAAAAATGACAGCTAAATCTCGGGATACTATCGCAGAAAATCCCAGTGAGAGTGTGGGCGTCTTCAAGAAATATCGATACAAATCACAGATGGCAAGGGAGACATATTCCAAATGCTATCTAAAATTATCTTCCTTCTCTGATAGCAGAGATCTGCATTGAGCAAAGCCCAAGCAGGTGAATCTCAGTCCTGGAACTGCCTGGAACTCTAAAGATTGAATCCCTGAAAGCAGCTGTTAGAGACACGCTATTCTTTTCACTTCGTTTCGTCTCTAACGGTCTCTTTCAATTCGCTATTACGTAGTAGAAATTTTCTTTTGTGCGAACATAGAGACAAGTCAACTTCAAAATAGCATGCCCTTTTCTCAGGGATAATGGTGTCCGAATTTACTTTCGATAAAAAGGTATAGCTTTAAGGCACTTCGGGGTTTCTACTAACGAAATTTTCCCGCCGATATCCGGATAACGGCCGCCATTTTTTTTTTACTTCTGTTGAAAGTTCGGGATAAAAACATTGTTTGAAAAGGAAGGGCTGGCTAATAGGGAGTTTTTTCAGGTAAGAAAAGTGGGGCAAAAAATATAATATAAAAAGAAATTGGTTAGGTTATCGGAAAGAGTTATTTTGTAAACTTAAGTTCCTACAATTAAGAATTCTTTTACAAAATATTACATAGTTTTCAAAATTTTCAGTACACTTCGATAGATAATTATGATGTTTCATTATTTTAAAGTTTTACAAAAGGTTACAAATTAAATAAAAACTTTTAAAAATTAAATATCTTTTGCTCTAATACATAACGACGCGACGCGTCATATCTATTTATCATTTTCAACAATTTTTCATTTTCAAATTTATCATTTTCAACAACATTTAAACAATATTTGTTTCTAAAATTCAGTTTGTTTAGTTTGTTAAAAGTTAGTGATGATTGTAAACAATGAGGAAGTTGCATGATTTTTTTTTATTTTTTTAATCGATTCCTCTTGCAAAAATAAGCAACTACCCAAAATTTGAGGCCGATCGAGAAATTTTTTGATTGCCAAAAAAATTAACAAAAATCCCCTTTTAAAAGCGCGCGAAAACGCCAAGAGTTTGGATGTGACGTCATCTTATACTAAACATTGTTGTAAAGCAATGGAGTTGATGGTATTATTGTTGACGTCATCTTATAGTTTAAACAATAAACGTTTTCAGTCACGTGTTTTTTTCTCGACTTTTAAATTAAAATATTTAATTACCTGTACATTTTTTTGAAAAACTGACTAGATATTTCATTTTACCATACAAAAAACCATACGGAACACTTGTTTGTTTTTGAAAATCTGACACATGCAACTTCCTTATTGACTTAAACAAGAAAACTAATTTTAAACCCTTTAAAATAACATCACAAAAGGTTCATTATAATTACCAGTTGTTTATTTATTTGTCTTTGGATGAAATAAAGGATGTATTTTCGATTTGCATATTTAGGTTACAGCAAGCTGAGTAGACAATATGAGCTGGATAGTAGAATATGTAAAAATTACTTGGAGTAAAATATTTTAACTAAAACTTAAAAAAAAGCGTTTGTCACTGAATTTTAAGATTAAACCAGCAGCTAAAATACATAAAAACCAATAATCTCCAATATAGAGGGATATATATATTTTAAATATTGCGTTCTCAATTAATTATAGGCTTAAAGCAAGAATAAACATCACTTTATATAAACATCCCATCTCAAATCACAGAATAATTCCGTTACAAATTACTCCCTCAAGTAAACATTCCACATTTTAATTCCTTCCAGCTCACTTCGTCCCTACCCCAGCATATAAAAAAACTACCCCAATTACCCACTCAAAGAGACCATTAACGAATACATAAGACTTAGCTTCCGAGACACATCGGAAGACCATTAAGAAAAACCCGAAAGCAAACAGGCACTTACACTACAAAAACCCTCTCTCCCCCATTAAAAAAGAACTCCCCCTTGGAAAAGCGAGATAAACAGACGATTCCATCCAGACAGAAATCCCGAGAGTGGCTCCTCTGTATGTATGTAGTAGCAAAGGCGACGGACTGGAAATTATCGGTTGCCAGATGCTGATGAAGGAATAACAAATGGGCGCGTGAAATTGTCGTAGTTTTTTTTAGGTGTTGTTAGTATTATTCTGAGGAAGATGGAGCGTGTGTGGGTGGGGAGATATCTCGAAAGGGAGTGCTGGGTGTTTTATCTGGGCCCCGTGTGTCAAAAGGAAGGTTTAATAAGATCCGTCCATGCTTCTTCGGTATTAGATAATGAAGACAGGAGGAGAGAAGGTTGGGTAATAGTATGATGAGAATAGGTCGGGGGTGAAGAAGGATAAGATAAAAAGAACGCGAAGATAAGAAGTAGGAGATATATAGCTTTTGGAAGTCCAGGCGGTCCTTTTAATAATTTAATGGCCTTAATAATTAGGAAAGGGCAGGATATTGAAAGATCGCAGACATTTCGGGATTTTTATGGTACTTATAATTCAGCAGAGTATCTATACTTTTTTTATTAAGAAAATTTAAAATCTCCCCATGCCCCCCAGGGTATAACATGGGGCTTACAGTAGTAAGTTAAAAGCTCAAATAAAAACAGCAATCAGTACAAAACAACAGAATCAAAAAACACTTTCAACAAAATTAACAAATAATCTAAAAGTTTTTCTATTGGATATCATAGCAAAAAGAGATGTTGGCCAATTGATGTGCATTTTTCTCAAGGCCAATCTCAAAACTTGATGAAATTAAGGGCAATCATAAAAAATATGATGGACATCTTCTTCACCAAAACCACAGTCATAAGACGAAGAATGAGCCAAACCAAAACGATGAAGATACTTCCTAAACCCTCTATGACCAGTTAGAAATTGAGTTATTTTAAAGTTGGCATAGAAATGAGCACAAGACAAACAATGTCCAATACTCGGGAAATATTTCCTTGTTAATTCACCCTTATCTGAACCACTTTATTCATCTGACCAGGTTTCTATAATGCTCTCCTTCATAATCCTTTTGTAATATGACTTCGGTATATTAGCAGGTTCTAACTCAATATTAAAATCTGTTGCGGACTTAGCCAAAACATCTGCCCTTTCATTTCCAATCAAGCCCGTATGCCCTCGAACGAAAGAAAAATACACAAGAGTCCCATGATCTCTCAAGGATTTTAGCTGCCGTTGTATATCTGTAACTATATCGTTAAAAGAAGTTATGTCTTTTAGAGCGTCTAAGGATGAAAGGGAATCGGTACAAATAAGATATTTCAAAATAGGAAAATCTTGCTCCGAGATCCACCTAATCGCAAACTTCAAGCACAAGAGTTCTTCCAAAAAACAGTGTATTCATCCCTGATTCTGAATTGATAATGCTCAATCTCAGAGCCGTTTGAAAAACCTGCAAATCCAAGACCAATCTTGCCATTCAATTTACTACCACCATTGAATAATACCAAAGGGAAACCATCAGTAACAGTGAGATTAAATTTTATTATTGTGATAGCATCTCTCTCTCTCTCTGAGGGATGAGGCAACTCAGAAGGAGGTAAAATTCTACCGTATAAAGAGGTAGAACAAACTGAAAGTCTTTCTCTGAAGGAAATGTTATGAAGAATTACAATGTCAATTGGAGGAAACCCAGAAATCACATAAACAGCTTCGTAACTTATAGTCCGATAACCACGTATAACACGCAATAATATTCGTCTTCGTATTCGCCTAAGGTATCTAACATTAATTTTCTTCCTTAACATCATACCCCAAACTCTTGAACCGTACATTATAAAGGGCTCAATTCCTTGCTTATAGACGTCAAAACGTCTAGAGTAAACGTCAAAATTGATGCCATAAGTGTTACGAGCAATTCGACACAATCCTTGCTGCAGCTTTTTACACTTCTCTGATATGTAGGTCAAATGCTGTTTCCAAGAAAATTTGCTGTCAATAAGAAGAACCCCAAGATACTTCATTTGTTTAACAACAGCTAAAGGAGTTCTAATAAGATACAAATGGTACGAATCATAGCAAACGTACTTCTTTTTTCAATGAACATCACTTTCATCTTGTTCGGGTTGAATTCTAATTTGAAATTTTTTGACCAATTATAAACAAAGTTCAAAGTCTCCTGAGCATGTAAAAACGTAGAAGAAAGATTCCTACCCTGGAAACAGACCAGAATATCATCAGCAAAGGCAATGGTCTCGCAACAGGCAAAATCTTCCCAATTCAACCAAAAGGTAATTGATGATAATGTTCCAAAATGTAGGCCCCGAAACAGATCCCTGAGGACATCCCCTCTCAAGCTGGACTATCTATACTTTGAAGGACTTTTAATAAGCAGTTATTTTGTTGATAATTAACTCTTTAAGAGCGCAGAATTTATCAAAATGGTAGCTAGAGTAAAAATGAAAGTGTTCAGAAATGTGAAAAAGGTTCAAGGTGAAAAAACAAGAGATAAAAGTGTTTAGTAGTTTGTTACAATTTTTATGGTAATAAATGTGAAATCCATTTTCTTTATATTCGATGCAAATTCTCGGAGGAGTTATAGGATTTTTTTAGCAAAGTACAAAACCAGTAATTGGATTCTGACTAATTTTGTAATGATGATGAAATTACCATCATTACATTTCAAAAACAAAACACTATGGCTCTCTCAAGTTCGGTTAGAAATCGGGTAGCAACAAGAACCAAAGGCCAGATGCTCTCGAACTAACAGGGTGGTCTCTCTTATTCCGACAAAGAGAATCAAGAATCATGCCGTCATCCCGAGGTTACTATCGTAAGATAGTTTTAGAAGCTGACCATTGTCCATACAACGTAAAATCTCAATAAAAAAGTCCCATTGCAGAACGGGGGTGCCTGTAGCAAAATATCCAGGTGCGTCTCGGGAGTTGGTTTCGGGGGAAAGGTTTTTCGGTCACCAAGTGGAAAAAATTAATGATATAAAATTGGAATAAAGGGTTCGGCTTGAATTTATGGTAGGGGGAAGTTTTGACCACTGATATTCTAGAAAGGTGGAGTTTCGGGATTTTGAGTCTGGAGATGTGGGAGTGGACCAGCCGTGATTTGATCAGAGAGCTATGGGATAAAAAGGGGGCGTAAAAACATGCAGAGATTGGACGATAGTTAAGAAATGGAGGGAAGGTTATAAATACTCTGACACAAGAAAATCAAGGGTGTTCGTTTGCGAGTTCGTGTTCGTTGGTTCGAGTTCGTCCGTATTCGTGGGTTCGTCTTAAAATAGTGATTTTTAAAAAAATGTACCATGCGTTTATAGGATGTGTTACCGAATATTCTTCGTGATATGTGACAGCGGATTATAACCGGGCACCGTTGCCCGCGAAGAGTTATGGAGGAAGTGAGTGTGGCGACGTAGTTTGTGTTTAATCGAACAGTGTGTATAAGAAACGAACTATGTCCCAAGGGATAACGCCATATCTTCGACAGCAAGGGGTGAGTCACCATTTTCCGTCTTACTGCCTATTAAATATAGTATTGAAACTTAATAAATTAAATTAAGAAACTAATTTTATAATTATGATTGACCGTTAAAGGGTATGCTATTAATGTGTATCATATGAAGTATTGTGTAACTAATATTATTGTTGTCCAATTTACTGTAAATAAATGTTTGTTCGTGTTTCATCTGTTCGTTTTATTTAAGGGACTGGTTGAGCACGTACTGGGTTAATTGCTACACAAAATTACTGCTAAACTAATAGTCAATTGGAGGAAACCCAGAAATCACATAAACAGCTTCGTAACTTATAGTCCGATAACCACGTATAACACGCAATAATATTCGTCTTCGTATTTGCCTAAGGTATCTAACATTAACATTAAGCCTGTAGTTGGTCGACTTAATTTGTATTTGTATTAAGAAAGTACACCACTATGCGATCAGATTTATTTTATAGCAGGGGTTCTCAACCTTTTTGACTCCGCGACCCCCTTTTCAGGGAAAATATTTTGGCGACCCCCTCAGACCTAAAATGTTTTGACATTAATGATTATCTACCATTTAGTCATCATCACTCTCATTACGCTGCCGATGCATCCTATATTTTCTCTTATTCAAAATAGTTCCTGCATGAAACGAACTATTACTCTAATAATCTATAATCTATAAGTTTTGAAAATTGATGTGTCTGTTTAAAAAATAACTCTGTAAATATGAATGTTTTTAATTTTTGTTTCGTGACCCCCCTAGGCATACCCCACGACCCCCCAGGGGATCGCAACCCACCGGTTGAGAACCCCTGTTCTATAGGATAGGTCTTAATATTAAGTACTGTGTTAATGTAAATTAACGGCCACCAGTGAGGAATTAATGAAGTAACATTAACAATTAAGACCAACGTTAAAGTAAAACAACGTACATTTAGAAAATCGTTACAATTAAGCCAACGTTACAATTGAAGTCAAACGTTACATTATCTTTCAAGATAAGTTAAATATTAGATTAAGGAATTAACAACTCAATTTTAATACTGCCATTCAATTTTGATTACCATAATACACTGCCATTCAATTTTGATCACCAATCAATAATTACTGGTATTTTTTAATAATACATAATAGTTCGTTAGAGGTTAGACAAATAATTTTTTATAAAAAACTTTTTACTTAAGTTACGAATAAAGTATATACAAGAATTTAAAAATATAAGAAAGTTGTATAAATCATGCGCGAAAGCTTCAACTAAAGTCTCGAAATACAAACTATCAGGTTTGAAAGGTTAAGACAATTACCTCATGCACAAATAATTAAAATTTTGCTAAAAAAAACTCAATTAAACCTTCTGTAAACTGAACTTTCAAATTACAGTCATAATTCACCTTCCCTAGATAAATGGATTAGCAGAAAAAAACAAACTACGGAGAAACATTAAACGCGAATCCATTTACACAAAATGCAACTAGGGAATATATTCCACATTCCATAAAATCAAATTTAAAACATTGGAACTGCCGACAGCAGCTAAAAAAAACACCAATGCTTACCTCGTTATATTATTTTAACGACGCAACAATTATAACGGTTGCCAAAACTACTTTTTGAATTTTGCGATCGCACGCCACGAAAAAAAAAAGAATAACCCTGACCATGAAAATCAGGCAGCTGGACTCAAAAATCCCCCCAAAGCCCACCAGGCAGTTTAATATTTCAATATACGCCTCACGCATGCTAGAATTAGAAAGCACTTAACAGGGATTTATACTTCCTAATGATGAAATTAGACGCTAAGCTCATTTCCTCAACGGCGTCTCTAATCAACTTCTCTGAATAATTTTTCCCGAATTTCCATCAAAGGGAAAAATTCACTCCGGCAGTAATTTGGGGATTAGATGGAAAAAGCGCGCGCATCGCATTAATTACGCGAAATTTGTTTACAATTTACTTTGTAAAGTCTGAGGGAAAGAAGCCTGTAATTACGCCGCACTCAATCACTTAATGGAGAGTGCTCGAAATTCTACGGAAATTGCTTTTGGGGGCTTGATACAATTGTTCAATTAGCTTTAAGCGCTCTCTTTTTGCAGAACCTCTTGTCTCAGTTATATTTCTTTTCGTGAACAGGGCGACGAAGTTTCAGTGATTCGAAGACTTTGAATTACACGAAATAAGGAGAAACTAGAGATTTCCCGTTTTTATGGTTTGGAGATGTTATAGTTTATAGATCAGTTGAGATAATACTTTTTTTTATAAATTCCTTCAAACAATAAAAAGAGGCAATGAAAGTTTTGTATTGTATGTACTAATTATAGCATTTGTGATTAATAAACTTTTTACTAGTGTGGTATAGTAAGTTATGTGTTCTCTCCTCCCCCAAAAGGGAAAAAGATCTTTCCTTTATTCAGGTACTTTTACATTTTCTCTCCCGTAAAAATCGCAAAGGAGCTTAAAACGCCAAAGGTTAGAAATGTATCACATCACCGAAAATTTTATCAAACCAATGTATTCAAGGTTTGAGTATTTAGCAAACAAAATATAGTAGGGCTACTTAAACAGATAATGTAATTGAATTCTCATAACATTGCTGGCTTTTGAGTTTCTTTATTACTTCAATTATATAACTACTGCTAAACCAACAATAGTAAAAGGGTCACGTGATTTTGACAGACTCGGAGGGGAGAAAGGAAGAAGCTGAGGGGCAGTTGATCCGAAAGAGGAAGATACATTTACTCCCTCTAACCTTAGTTAGACCCTCTATATACATAAAAAATCAGTATATTTTAAATAAAATAAAAAATACTAAAGCAAAAAATCACGTGACCCTTTTACTATCGTTGGCTAAGCAGTAGTAAGGAAAGTAAACATGTTTCATCTGTCACTCGAGTTTTTTTATACGTTTTTACCTCTTTAATTCTTATATTATACACACTATCGAGTAATAAGTTTACATTAAAAAAGCCCACAACTAACAAAAAAGTTAATTTAAAAACAGCTCTAAAAACTATTTTTCTCTTTAAGAATAAAAAAATATATGTTTTTTTTTAAATTTCTATAAATAAAGAGAACCAAACTCTAAACTAAAAGAAAAAACTGCAAAATACTTGAAAAATTAAGATAATTAATTAATGGGAATAAATTCCAGATTTACCATTTTAACTACATCAGGGTGAAAAAACCCTAAAAAGAACTGGAAGATGACTGAATAAAAGTCCAAAACGGTCCAAAAATAGCCCATGAAACCCATGAAAAGCCCATGAAGCCCATGAAAATTAAGGCGAAGGGCACCAAAAGTGACAGAGCCCGACTTGCACAAAATGCAAAGAAAAGCTCGTTAACGGAGAAAAATGGCGGCCAGCACAAAAGCGCTGCTGCGTAATTTACTCTAGCTTCCGAGGCCTATCTTAATTAGAATGCCCATCAGTTTTGATCGTTCGACAAGAATTTTCTGGAAAAAGCAGAGCAGACTCGTCTTATCAGCAGGCCCTTGAGAAGAAAATCAGCTGGGGAGGCATATGGAAAGGTTTTTCGGGAACAGAAGAAAAAAATGTGTTCCGTTTCTATTATCAGATGCATATGTTGACGGTAACTGAACCTGAGGTTTGGGACTTGGAAGAAACGTTTAATGCATGATGTAATCAAGTGCTTTTGTTTGGGAATTAAGTTCTGCGGATGATAGTACCTAGACTTAAGTGGGATGTTTTCAATTTTACTCTCATTTTTATACGTCCTTACTCACTATTTTTTCTGACTGATAAATCATTCATTCACAAAACAAAATCAAGTGAGTTCAAATCCCACAATGAGCAAATCTCTCACAAATAAGATAGTTTCAAAATAAATATTAAAATATAATTCCTATTCCGGAGAAAAAAAATATCCTAGTAGCACAGCTCATACAAAATAGAACATGACAAAATATGGGCGAATCTTTAAACGTGTGTGCTTCTATGGTATATATACCAAATTATTAGGTATAAATACCAAAAATAAAAGTAACAGAGCATCACAGTAGCTTCATACTACATATTTTCATCTATTATCAAAAGTATAATTTCTTTGATTTACCAGTTTAACTTGTGTTTTCTAGATAGTAGCTTTTCTGTGTAAGTGTTTAAAGTTATCTTACCTTAAGTCCAAAATTTGCGCAAGAAAGTTTTCTCTTCATACACTGGCATTGTTATTTCACTGTAAAACATGCCTTATAAAAGTTGTTAAAATGAACTTCCAGCATTAAGGATGCATTTTAATTCCATTATTATTTAAGACAGCGCATGGAGTTGGGTAAAATAATTCTACGTATCTTGAAAATAACCAGGGGAAAATTTTAAGAACACCTTCATAGTCGTAGATTCCCCCCTACTCTATACCACAGATAAAACACTTTCACACAAAAAATAAACTTAACTCACTTTTCCGATAAAACAGTCCAAGACTTATATTTCTCCTTATCTTATAAACAAGTCAATTAAATGTAAGTTTAACCGAAACTCCCGCAAAAACCCTTTAGACAAATCCCACAGAAACTCAAAGATACAAGCAAAGCACATTACCCATTACCACATCAGAGTATCTCCAACTCTTAAAAACTCTCTCAAAACGGCGGCCATTTTTATACCAAACGGAATTTTAATTCTCTCAAATTAAAAGAGTCACGGTCCCCACGGACCCCGGCACTAAACAAAATTTCCACCTCCATGAAGATAAATCGAGTCATCAAGAATCTCCCCCCTACGATCCCCAGCAAGCACCATTGCATCGGAAATGAGATTTAAACGAGTCGCCATTACAACTCGCTTATGAGGGAAACTATTAGGGGTTCCGCCATCGTAATACGAAAGACGGAATTAGAAGAATATTATAAGTCCTGACGTGTCGCATATTCATCGAATCTGTCGCAACGCGGAGGAGAATTAGCTCGCTTATTACTGCACCAGATTAAAGCTAATATTTGGCCGAGATTGGGAATTGAATCTGTGCGTGAGTTGGTTAAATATGCTTTTCGGGGGGATTTAGTGGAAAATGTTGAAGGATGGGCAAATATTTTCGAAACTTTTCAAGATATGAATTTGGATGAGACAGCGGTATGGCTCTCTGGAGATGAGTAGTATAGGTATATTTAAGTTTTATGATGAGTGCTGCAATCGCAAACTTATGCCTTGAGTTAACGTGATTGATTATTTTTGATACATAAAGACTCGCCTGATTCAAAATCTATTGTACTGAATCAATCAATAAGATATGAGGTTAACGGATGAGTACTATGTTTATGTAAAATGTGGATATTGCTTTTATTGTGTAGTCCTAAAAAAATACTGCGGATCATAATTGTAATGGATAGATAACTTTGAATTATACTTTAAGCTTGTCTTGTCTGTTTTTATCTGATAATACACACATACATCACATACACAGTGAAGATGTTTCGCATTGATAAATTTATTTAAATAATGGTAAAAAGTCTAATATCCCCTCTTTATATTAAAAAGTTTAAAACTTTGAAAAATTACAGTGATATAACAGAAAGAAAATTTATTAGAAATACTGAACAGAGAATAATACTTAAGAATATCTTATATTAGTATCCATATTTTTAAAAAAATCCAAAAACAGTTCTAGTTTCTTAATCTCTCTATATTAAAAAAAAGTTACTGTCACCGCTGCCGCCGCCGCTGCCGCCGCTGCCGCTGCCACTGTTTCAGAAAATTTTATTTTTCAACTCTTTGAACCCTCATAATGCAAAAACTACTTGATAGATATTTATGAAATTTGAAAAGTTTGTAGAGGAATATTTGGGGCACACTCTCGAACAAAAAGCTAACTGATGTGATAATTAGTTCTGGGGTATTTTTAAGGTCAAAGTTGAAGTTTTTCTTTTTTCGCCGCGTAATCCAGTTCAGCCAAATCTATTAGTAGCAGAACTATGTTTTTTTGCAGCCTAATTCTCTGAAGTATGAAGATGTGCACTACGTCGCCCTTTTTTCGAATTTCGAATTTGGTTTAGAGTAATTAATTTTTTAATTTTCGAAATTTTTGACACTTTTTCGGTTTTTTCTATCTAAAATGAAAACTAATAACGGTATCAATATGATTTTTTAAACACTTATATTCTTATTTTTTAGAAAGGGATTGGCGTTTGATTCTTTAAAAAATTCTAATTAGTTTTGGAATTATTAAGCATCAAAGTTTCATTTTTTTCATAGTTTTAGTAGGTCTTTATCAGACGTGTTAATGTTTTTAAATTTTATATTTGCCTGTTCACTAGATTGTCGCGAGCACGGATATTTAAATTTAAAAGTTTTGAGGTGCACATTTTTGCTCTAAGTTTGCTAGCGATATAGTATAGACTTGGTTAATAATCTTTTAAAGATACTTCGATATTTTTTGAACTACTAGAGAAATAAATAATTTAGCTCTTTTTAGTGTTATTTGTGCCGATGAAAGGAAGAGGATTTTCGGGAAGTTTGTTTTACTCTGCTAAAGATCGATTGCAGATATTGCAGTTCGCGAAGCTATCTGTAAAGAGCTGCATAGCAGTTACGGGAGTTGGTGAGCGTAAGCGAGCAGGGGGCGGTAGCCCCCTATCCATTAAATTATTGATAATTTAAATAAGAATACTTCAGTAAGAGTTTTAATTTTGATAGTTTCGTGGTAATGATACGAATTAAATTATTGAAAAGTTTGAGAGATAAAAAGTTTCGATATAAAATGATCATTATCTATACTCTGTTCATTTAGAATTAGCGCCTGAGACGTAATGTATTAGAAGAAGTTATTATTCTAATTATCATCAAAAAAATTTTCTTCTGCAATGACAAGGCAGCCTAAGCAGAAGTAGTCAAAATACTGTAAAACAATCGGTCACTGAAGTTGTCTGATGAGCGTTATTAAGCATTATTGAGCGTTTTTGATCCTGTGTCAGGCGCCTATTCTAAATGAACAGGCTATAAGCAGACAAGTTCCAGGGTGTACTTGATAGTTGAGATGAAACAAGCGAGCTCTGCTCGCTAAGATCGCGAAGCGATCTTCAAAGAACTGCGAAGCAGTTCCGGGGGTTGGTGAGCGATAGCGAGCAGGGGGCAGAGCCCCCTAGTTATGTAAACAAAAAACAGAGAGGATTAATGAAAAATGAATGATGCATAAAACAAAACAGATTCAGCAAAAGAAACTGGATGAAAGAACCTTAATAAAATTAGAAAACAGCAGAACAACAAATTAGATAGCGAAAAGCCCATTATTTACTCGTGTCTTTTAAAGTCACATCAAGTGAGTGACCACAAATCGATAATTCATTTAATACCATAATCTAAATTTGAGTTCCAATCAAATATCCTCCAATATCCACTGTAATTAATAATATTAAGCTGGCTCTTTCATCATCGAGATATATTAGTATTAATAGGTTTGATATTTTTATGAATTAAAGGTGTGTATCTAGAACGTATATAAAGCTTTATTTTCTTATTTTTACCATAATATTTAAAATTAATTTCAAAGACATTTTCGTTAAAGGGGATACAATTTCAATGAAAAATTTCTTTCACAAGATTGAAAAGGGATTTCATTATTTCATTAAAATTTTTTTATAACCAATAATAATCAAACAAAATTACGGTGTTCTATGTTATGGTATAGAGGTAGCAGAAAAAATAAAAATTAAATTAAAGTATTAAATTAAATTTCGCTAATATGTTTTAGTACTAAATAAACTATTTCAAAATATTTATGATTCATGTCTTTATTCTTGAAAGAACTTATAATTAGTTTGTAACTACACATTTTAAAATACTTACGAATCTTCTCGTTAAATTCCCTGAATGAACATATACTGATGAAATTTTAATCATAACTGAACTCTAAAAAACTATTAGCGTCTCAGTGAATTACAACATAAGACCATGAAATCATAATATTTACTAAGTTGGTAGGTTAATTTTATCGTTTTATGGCCCCAAGGATAAGTAATAGGCACAAAATTATTTATCATTCAGGTTGTTTAGTTGGCTGATTAGTGTTTTATGGCACCAAATCCAAATCTGAGCATTTAGCGCCAAACAAGACGAAGTTTACATAGTATGAAAATCAGACAAGAAACCTTTCTCGAGGATTTATCATATAGAGGTCACAACCTCTAAAAAATTAACTGGAAAGTTAAAAAATTTGTGACCATGGAAGCCCGAAAAATTTAGTAAAATTCATTATAATCTGTGCCCTTATATATATCAGATATTTTTACTAGCTCTCTCAAATTAGTAAAACTTAACAATAATTCGAAAAAAAATTGGAAATTATTTTGGACTTCTAGCATAGTAACTATACTAGAATACAGCGTTTCCTGACTGTTACGTCACGAATTTACGTATGAAGATGCTAAGACAGAGGAATCAAGAGTCAGAGATTATCTACGCTCGCTCTGTCTTTTTCGCCAATTAGGTAGCTAGAAACTGTGACATCTTCTTATGTCAACCCGTGACCTCACTGACCGGAGATGGTATAATCTACTGCTTAACCAACGATAGTAAAAAGGCCACGGCTGATAGTACTCGACTTGTATGAAATGAAATCTCCATATTGATATTAACCAAGGAGCGGAACCGTTTAATATGGATATTTTTATTTCCTACAAGTCGAGTACTATCAGCCATGCAACGTCTGTAAAAATCACGTGACCCTTTTAATATTGAATTTATTGAATGTACATGTTTGAGACATTTACGACCCAAATTCGGCCGTTTCGTCTACTTCTTCTAAAGTTCAAAAGGAAGAATAACAAAAAAGAATAATACAGACGTATTGCATAACCACGATAGAAGGGGAGGGCACCCCGCCCCCAGCGAGAAAAGTTTAAAACTCAGTTAGCTCCTGAAAGCCTCTACAAGAAAGTTACCCACAGCTTGGAGGTATCTTTTTGATTTATTAGCCCGATTCATTAAAATAGGAAATATTATATCTTTTCCTTTAAAATCTGTTTTCTCTTTCAGTTTTTTCCTTAAATAAGAGAATTTGCCACAAATAGTAAAACGATGCTCCGCAGAGTCGTACACATGGCACTCAGAGCAAAGAGGAGAATCTATTAAATTAAACCTAAAAAGCAAACCGTTTGTTGGGAGCATTCCAGTGAAAAAACGAGCAATTAAAACGTCCATCTCCCTATTCTTTAATTATTTAAAATTTATTGGTTCGTCGAGGACCTTGAAATCTGTGTAATATTTGGAGCCTTCCCATTCATTTTTAGATTTATTTGAAAAGAAACCTCCGACCAGGGCGGATAACGCGACTCACCACAAAAACACCCTAACTTCTGAAGCAGAAAACTACTTCGACGAGGAATCGAGCGACAAGAAAACGCAATCAACCTCTCACTTCTCAGCAAGATAATAATATGAATATGCATCAGCAAGAAAGACAAAAGCCCGACGACGCAACAAGGCAGACATAACGCGATTCATGGACAGCGGAAAAAGGCGTAATTGGAACTGAAAGGTGAGCTTTGTGCTACAATCAGACTGCAGCAGCAATCCGATCCCTCAAATAATAACAAAAAGGACGCATCCTCACTCCAATTAACAAACCTCCAATATAAGGGACGTCGACAATGACGACAATAAAGGCCCTGTGTCGATCGCCTTCTTTTTCACGAGCACAGCAGCAGCAGCATCTTGCTTCTCGTCGTCAGAGCGTATTCAAAGGGTTCTTTTTTTGCATCGGTGGCTCGGAACGGAATGAATCTCCGGAATTAGAACAAGGATCCGCAAGATCCCCTCTCGTGGTCGGGGGGAAGGGAGGATTGGGTATAAATTCGTAATTATCTAGTTCTGATGGAGGGAAGGGGAGTTATTGGAAGTATCTTGTGAGGTTCCTCATCCAAGAAAAAATTGGTGAGATATTCGGAGAGGTGTGAGTTTGATAGACATGTAATGTAATAAGGAGATTTTATATTGGATTAGTTTAAATGAGCATTTTAATTATCTCGTTCATTTTTATAATAACCTATAGGGGGATAGGGAGAGGGAGAGAGAGAAAGAGAGAGCAATAACATTAAGATGATTTCAGAGCTTTTAGTTCTTCAGTTCATCCTTAAAATTGTAAAAGGATAACGTTTGGTTTGAATTTTATGGCTCAGGAATCAAGGGTATATAAAATTAATAATACCCCCAATCCCATTAAAGAAAATATTTTGTGAACAAGCTCCCGAAATGGGTTTTAATATAGTTTAAAACGGACCTTTCCTAAATATTTAGTCATGACGAAAGATAAAACATAGATGCACTGCCATCAATATCAATAAGGTACTAAGACCAGGATATTAGAAAGGTTTATTAAAGGCACATTCTAAAAAGAAAACTTCATGCTTGAATATCAAAAACTGTCTCAATTAATCCAAGCAATTACCAACGTAAGTAAATAAATTTACAGTATAACCTCGATACCTCAAAATCGAAGGGACCCGAAAGAAATTTCGCGACATAGTGAGTTTTATAGGGAACAAGGGAAATTAGTGAATGCTACTTAATTTTATAGGGGGAAAAATATGTTTTAGATATAAAAGTTTTGGAAGGTTAAATACTGAAGTAAATATGTTCTTGAAATTTCATATGGATTCTAATAGTTTTAACTATAAGGATAAAACTATATAAAGAAATAATATTACACATGACACAGGGAAGTACAGAAGGAGAGAATGGAGAGAATACAGAGAAACATCAACACCGCCACAACATTTCCGAGCCACGCCTATAACAAACCAAAAAAAACACCAAGAAAACCTCCGCTCAATATTTTAATAAAAACCAAAAAGCTTCAGCCTCGCCCATATTTCTTCATGGACTCCCATCGCCATCTCCATGAACTGTTTCCTCCAGACCGCTCCCGAAAAGGAGAGAGCAAGGACTTGCCGGATTCCCGGAGCTATATGGCGGAAAAAGCGAGTGGAGCCTTTATGGATCTCGATCCGGGGGCCGGACACTTTGTGCAGGACCTGTATATACGTCCGCGGCCACGTACTGTGAGATGAATGGAGGTACTTAAGTGTGCTGGGCAAGGGATTTCTCGCTTTAGTGGAAATCCGATGCCCGGAAGCTTTGCGAGAAATATTTACTCGGTTTCAAGCCTATTTTTTAAAGCAGCTTGAAGCCCAGAATGTAATATGTACGAGAATCGGCTAGAGAAGTCGGGAATCGGGTTCTTTTTTTCTGTGTGTGAGTTTTATTAAAGACTTAGGTTAAAAGGAAGTTAAAGGGTACCTACTGATGTAGAGAATGTGATGATGTTTTAGTTTTGGACACATTGTTCTAGGGATAAATAAGTAAGGATATATATGAAAAACGGTGCGAAAATGAATGATTCATACTGGAATTTGCTACCTAAAATGACTAAATTAAATTCAAGAATTGGACGAGAAAGATAAAAAGTAAAAGATCTACAAAGAAGGGAATAAACCAAAAATTTTGCACAGGAATACATTATGAGGGATGTCTCAGAAAAATTTTAAATGGTCTGCCATGAATTGTATCAGGGAATTAATTGATAATATGCCAGATTATTATTACACCCAAATATCACAGCAAAATGTCACTAAGTTCAAAATAGTCCCTGTAATAACACATATCAAACACACAAATCATTTACAAAATGTCAATAATATGCATGGGAGGGGCTGAGGAATAATTTTGGACCACTCCCGAAATATATTTCTATTATTCTTTTATTTCTAGAAGCAATGGGTTTTATGTAATTTGCTTTTATACCTTGAAAAATTTATTTCGGAAAAGGGCTCCGCGAAAAATTAGTCTCTCGAAAAGAGCTCCGCGACATAAAAAGTTTGAGAACCCCTGCTCTAGATCATCAAGGGTAAAATAATCGGTAGTTCGGTAGATCGAATGAACGTAACTCTTTGTTAATTTTTATGGGTTATGACAAGTAATGTAGTAGGGGATCATATGTCCTCTACAGATCCTATTAGATGAGCATATTTTTTGGACTAATTTACAAAATTTATATCATCAAACCAACCAAGTACACAATTTTTTTTATTTTTTAGGTAAAGGTGCTTCTTATTGTTGAAAATGAATGTGTGACGGGTGAGACATCAGGTTAAAAATTCAGGATAAATGGACCTTTTGAAATATTTCGTAGATAGCGAACGATACAACCACAGAAGCAAAGCCAGAATTTCAACATCTTAACAAGCTCACAACAAGACTTATATCCATATTCACAGCCATCGGCGTTGGTGTTAACCTGCAGCTAAAGAAAGAAAATTAGCTTTTACCAAATCTAATATGTGGAATCCTATTTTGAGCAAGGATTTAACATCGACGCTGAAGTCAAAGAAGTCTTGTCATGGCTGTAAATCAAAGACACTGCCTGTCTTTGGCAAAGAAGCACGGACAGAATTTCAACTTCATAACAATCTCGCAACTAGACCTAGTCTAACAAAACTGTTGGAAAAGTTCACAAAGTTTGACAACAAGCAACACAATCCCTCTTCAGAGGCAAACAAGGTCCAGCAACAGCGCGTATTACTCTTGATTACACCAGGAGTTCGTGCTCTCAACTCCAACACCGAACATCCAGAACAGAAAGCGAGCGAAGACATCCATCTCAACCCCTTAAACGCATCTAATTAAGACCCAACACTAACGGATAAACATAAAACAAGGCGGCGGCGGAATCCCAGCTTCTTGCATTAACTCCAGATGCACATCCCGCACAGGGAGAGGAGATAAGGCCCCCTCCCCCAAACAAAACAAGGGAAGGCATCAATATTGACTTCAACAAACCCTCCCGAATACCCATTCCCCAAATAACGACCCCCTGCACCCCTTTGGTAAACTTAATCTACCTCGCTCTCAATCAATTAAAATGGATCCTTCCCTGAAAAGAGGGGGGAAGGCAGCGTTTAAATTATCGCTCCGGCCAATGATACTAGAGCCTCAGAAAGATGCAGCAGGATGGACGCGTATGATTAGAAAATCGCTTAATATGCTCTCTGTACGACTCATTCATTATTATTGATCGGGAGGGTTTCGTTTTCCCGTGCGCGATTGGGGACAATCGTTTGCGAGGAGTCGTAATGAAGACGATCGTTCAACTCTTGGACGTGTGGCTGGAGAGAGTTGCTCGTTCACGCGATGTCCGTTGGACTTGTTAGGCTGTGATAAACACGTCTCTCTTTTAAATGGTACTTATTATGCAATCTTGACAGAGGGAAAAAGGCAAGATGGATCTTCCCTTGTTTAACTATCTACATAGATCCGTGCGACGATTTCGGCCCCTTTATCAAGCTAATGGTCTTCCTTCGGTCATATCTACCGAATATTCATAGATTATTTGCATATATACAGGGTTTTTCAAAAGTCTGTTTCGCGGCTTTTATTTGGAACCCTAGGGTCACGGAAGTAAGGTCTACCCTTAGGTAAGTGACCCTGGAGAATTAATTGAGATGACTTACAGCGCCCCTAGCGGGGAAATAAAACTCATGTTAAAAAGATTAATTTAAAAACTAAAGGAGATAGAGCACAAACCTCAGTAAGATTATTGTTGCCAACGTTATGAAGAACTCACCGAAAAAATTGTCACGAAAATATCTTGAATATTCGCGGAGATATTAGCATGTGAAAATAGCACTTTTTCAGACCTCAAAAATGAAAAAGTTCTTAAATTGCTTGATGAGCGTTATTAGGCTTTATTGAGCATTTTTGATCCTGTTTCAGGCACCTATTCACCTATTCAGGCACCTTTTCACCTCCCTTCAAAGGGCATATACCTACAACTAGGCAACAATAAAAAGTATTAGGCCCATCTGCTCTAGACCACAGGCCTGTCTGATATGAAGAAACATTATTTTGTTCCATCTTTGTCACAATTTTATACTCGTCTCTATGAAGTTAATAAAAATTTTCACCCGCTTGGATTTTCACGTATATATTTAACAAACGTAAACACATCAGAGAGAAAGCTGTCAAACGCAGAAAGGCACAACAACAAACAAAAATTGTTAACAAAAAATAAGTATTTTCCAGCTTTAGAATTCAACCAGACGTACCGACTGATTTTCTTTTCATTGAAAAAGCAAAAGGACGATTATTTTTAGATTAGAAAAGCCGTGATTGATGTCCTGCAAGATCTATGGCCGATTTTTTTTTTTGAAATAAAGGAAATATATGCTCTAAGAGATCCCTACGCCGCCGTGGAGAAATAAAAAGGAGCGTCATAGAAAATGTCATGGATAATTTCATCCCAAGTGAAGCAGCTGCAAGGATTCGGGTCGTTAGTGACGTCACATCTCGACGTCACCGTTTAATAAGCTTTACGATAATAGTCATAACATTTATCTTTTACCTTAGTAGAGGAACCCCGAACCTCTATTTCATAAAACTCTGGTTAGAGATGAATATAAAAAATTAGTATGTAATTTCAGGAAATATCAATCATTGACTATACTAGGTACTTTTCTATAGTAAATATGAAAAACAATTTTTCTTCATAAAAGTACTGGATAAAGTTTCAGACCACGAGTTCAACCAAGGTAATTAATAATGTGCAAATGCAATTATATTGGGTTTTCTTCACCAGACGTCCAGACAGCGCCATTTTCCATCAAAATTCTATGTCTAACTTTTCTTACATATGCCAAAGAATTAATTTTTGGAAAATATAATTAAAGTTTTACTCGAAGTTTTAGGTAGCATTTTTTTGCCAAAGAAACCTAATCAAAATTACGAAGACACTATTAGACAACTAAGAGAAATTAAAAAGGTTAACAATTTCAGAGTTCAGAAACTCTATCTCTATCGTCATTGTACTTTGTGCTTCCAAATGTGATAATTCCAGCAATTTATTCTTATAAACTTAAGTTGATAAACTTTAAATGAACGTAATTTCCAACACAGTAAATAAGTCATCAAGAAACTTCGTTTTCATTTGTAAAGAATTTAGTTTAATCAGAAATTTACATGAAATTTTAGGTAGTATTTTTCTTTGCCTAAGAAAACTAATCAAAATTACGAAACAACTATAACAGCCACATTCATAACCTTCGGCGTCGGTGTTAACCAGGAGGTAAATAAAGAAAAATTAGCTTTTCGTTGACTCTGATGGGTGGAATCCTTTGGTACTACTTACGATTATACCGTCGACCGTTCAGAGGCCGTTTAATTCAGCGGCATATCAATAGAAAATTCAATGGGTTTTGATGACGTAATAACAGCATAATTTGTAAGAACCAATTCTTTTTTCACCAAGAATTAAATATACGGACGCGGATGACTGTGAATATGACTACTAAATACACCTTCAACGGTTAGCAATATCTGAGTTAAAGATGAAACCCTCGTCATAGTCCTTGTGCGTCCAAACATGCTAAACCCGTTAATTTATTCTCATAATAACCCATGGAGGATAAACTTTAAATGAACGCTATTTTATATATAGTTAAAAAGGAAACATTCAAAGACGGCAATAAACAACTTTTTCATCAGACAAAGCGAGACAATTCCGACCGTCTGTGTTCCTCTTCCAAACATTCAAATCCAGACACAGAACTTAATCGCGAACTGCATTTCTCCCCGTGTCGTCAACTGTCACTCTTATATCCCGACGAATTTCGACGTCGTCGCCGCCGGATTTTTTCGACAAACAACAAAAAGAGGGAGAACGCGCCGGAAAAAAACAGAAACTAAACCACTCCACACAGCTCTAAGACACTTTCCCGATCAAAAACTGGACTTTTCCGGCACGCCAGATGTTTGGCGACGTTTTCCATGCCCCAGTATTTTCCCCTCCTTTAATTTCAAAAATTCCCCCTCAAACTGTATCGATCGTTCAAAAGGGAGGGTGGTGGGATTGCCGAAGTGGCTTGAGCTGAATTTGATGGCCGGACGGGGCTCGGTTTTCGTCCGGTGCTTTTTAGCGCCCTCTTCGTTGGGTGTGATTGAGAAGTAAATGTGCCATCGACGACGATAAGTGTGCAGAAGATCTAACGCGGAAAGAATTGCCATGTTTTTTGGGCACTTCCCCGCGGCGTGTGGGGTATGTCTGGGGTGTGTGGTATAAATAGGATACGTCCGTCGTGTGATGAAAAACGTGTCGTGTTAGGAAGAATCGGAAATAATTCGTTTTAAAAAGCGCAAGGAATCGGACGACCAATATATTGGTAGGTGTGATCCTCTTTTTCTTTTAAAAACCGTCACATTACGAAATTGTATTCCCATAAAATGACGTCGATACGGGACATAAGTATCGACATTAAGATATCTTTAAGTTTTTTTCTTAATATTAATTTTTGGGTACTTCTCTAGAAAGCCGGCGCAAATCTCGCCACATCAAAATAGCTTTATTTCTGCTCAAAAAGAGATCTGCTTACCCCATCGTTACAAAAAAACATAATGTAAATAACAAGTTAGAAAAGCTATATTTAAGTATGTTTAAAAATCATATTGATTATCTTAAAATATATTTCAACGAAATTTAAAATTTTAAAACTGGTAAGTATAGTTTAAAATATTTTTATTTGAGTGTTTAATTTTTAAATAAAAAGGTTTATGGAATGGCAGTGTTGTTATTTTTTACAAAGCGGTGATATTCCGTTTGGAGCTGGTTGCATCATTATTGGCGACTTTATCGCTTGTGCCGGGATTCTGGAGTAGTACCAATTTTGGATTAGAATTAAGTGCACTGAAAATAAGGTACTTATGTTAAGAGAAGTATTGCACTTTAATGATACAGAAAGTTGACATTCACATCAGGGTTCTTGGAGATTTTTAAAGGAGGGCGGATAGGAACAGAAATATTTTGTGCGTTTACAAAACCCTTGCTTCTTTGTCCTCAGTTCCACCTTTTATCCAAAGCTATTGGGTCAATACTTAGAACCAACAATCACCTCTCGTAAAGCGTACCTCACACAATTTCCTGCAACCACCCCCAAAACCCCCCTTTTCAAGATCAAACTGGTCAATAAGTGTTATCAGTTTACGAACACTTTACCAGAAAAAACAGTGTGATCCAGTTACGCTATGGGATCGATAAAATCGAAACACGAGGAAAGTTTCCATGCATGAAACTAACCAACCAAGTCCAAATCCAAATATGATAAGGAACTCGAGCGTATATAGAAAAGAAACTTTACTTTACCCACACAAACATGGCCACAAATCTATTGACTTTTTATCCCATCAACGTACCCAAAACACACAACTAAACAAACCGGTGTAACGGTGCCTAACCCGATTTGCTTTTAATGCTAATATATAAGCACGGGGAAATTCCCAATTACCCCTCATCAGAATCCTCCCAACACAGCTAATCACCTCGAACCTTTAGGACACACACCTTGTCATCGGCAGCCCCACCCCTTTAATGACGCCCCGGCCGGGGCACACCCTGCCGAGAGAGAAGAAAAAAAGCTCCTCCTTATTAAAGGAGTATTAAAAAATATTAATGGCGCTGTGCCCCGTGTTGTGGGGCGCACATACCAGCTGACGGTCGGTCGTAAAGAAGGAGGAGGATGAGTTATGTGGGAGAGTCCATTCGGCAGGGGCGACGAGAGGGACGTGGCGAGGGATGGGGGTGAGGCAGTTGTCGATAGATGTTTTTGACTGCTGGTGGAAGGAATGAAGAGATATAAAGGGAATGGTTGATCTGCTGAGTTACGAGCTGTGCTACTGGGGACTTCAGTTGTGATCCAAACAATAGTTTTTAGTACTAATGAGCAGAATGAATACTTTAGTGGTTCCATACTTGGGAATAGATGTATTCTTTAAGTACCCAATATTTATCTGATTGTAAGTCCAGTCAAAGCTTAAATTCCAGTCATTAGACGACCTAAGTACTTTAATGACCAAGAAGTTTAACCCTTTATTTACCAAATTATTTTCGGCGCAAGCTTAGAACAGCTGATGCGCCAAGTTTTTAGCGATAAAAATCACTATATAGTTACCCCAACTAATGTTAAGGGAATTAATTATGTGGCTTCCAAATATGGCTCCAAATAGCCAAAACTCGCCAACCATCAGCAGTTCTAAACTTGCTCCAGTGGTACTTACAAGTACCGTCGGTAAATAAAGGGTTAAGTGTTCGAGACCCTAAAGGTACAGTTTAGGCCTAAATACATAAAATTTTCTTAAAAATAGTCAAAAGTTGAACATTTTTAACTAAACGTTATATTTGTTTAATAGGTGAGCATGAAAACAGTACAAGTTCAGTGACTTCTCATTGGACTGGTATTGTTTTTCTTCTTACTGATTGAATTGCAGTTCATATATTTATTTCGAAAAGTAATTTAATTAAAAAATAACTTTTAAAAAACGTAATAAAAAATAACTTGTAATAACAGTACCAAGGGCCATAATATCTGAATCACAATGACTCATATTATTGGAGGTTTCCCTGACTCCTTACAACGCCCCTGATAATAACAATAGAATACGTCCATTGAGAACTTTCCGGTAAAAAAATTAATAGATACTACACGTTTTGTAAGGTGTAGTCAAACTCGTCATATATCACCATCACAAGGTACAGCAAACAATAATTTCTCCTTTCAATGCCAAGAAGCTTTCATGTGCGCGGCGGTTCAGCGTCTTTCATCTCGTGATGTTCTTATTATGAGTCACTTCATTTTAACAGCTGCAGGAAGAAAGCTAAATTTTGATTGTTCTCTGCGTGTGGACAGGACACTCGTACGTTGTCTCATGATCCAGTGACGAAAGACGGTTAAATCAAAACGTATAGAAGGTATGGGGTGTTAAAGTGTGTTTTAAACTATTTAAGTGTATCGTAAGCCTCTGAGTTGAGGAAATAATCAGGTGGTTTAACTAGTAGTTACTCTGAAACGATAGTCGTGAGGGGAGATTTAGGCCAAGGGCTATTTCAGTCACCTAACGCAGGTGAAATTAAGTAGGCTGTGACTAAGCGGTGGAATTATCAATGACTAACTAAGTAAATTAGTCTTAATTTTCAAGACTTTGGATAAGTCATGAATGATGGATGCATAATCAATCTCTATTAACGTTCTCTGATGATGAATACATTTTCTAGACAAACAAATATTTCAAACATAATTTTTAATAATGAGATAAAACTAACTTAAATGAGGTAAAAAAAACTATTAAAAATTAAGCCGCGTTTACACCAAAGTTTTCTACTAAGTTTTCCACAAGTTCCGGCAATTTGTTGCTTTTTTTACAAAATACAGCAACTTTTTCTGTCTTCCACTTGTAGAAAGGCAAGTTATATTTTAGGCTATATTTTAGTGCTGTTTATGAATATAAAGACAACTTTTCAATAAAATTTAAATTAACTGTGGAAAAATTGAAGCATAAAAAACAGAATTATTGAGAAAAGGGCTTCAATTTTTCCACACTTATACTAAATTTTACTAAAAAGTTGGCGTAATATTCGTAAACAGCACTAAAATATAGCCTAAAAACATGTATCATATGCATATATTACAAAATTTAAAAATTTTTAAAAATTTAAAATTATTAAATTAATTTAAAATTTAAATTTTTTGAAAGATATTTTGTGATTTTTCCATTTAATTTTTAAAATGATTTATTGTTAAATAGGGTCTAAATATGTTCTGTATTACTTGATTGAAAGATTTTACCTGTATTTTCAACGTTAATTTTTATAAATTAATTAATTAACTAATGATTTAATCACCAATCGTGGTTTTTTTAGGTTATGGAGGTATATACCTACAACATCCATGGAAAAATGACCTTGGTAAATGCCTCAAACGTTTATAACAAGAATTTTTAAAAAGGTCGATTTTTGAGACCAAAAAAATTGAAAATTTGAAAAAAAATTATTTTTTATAGTCCGATTTCCTTCCATTTTTAGTATGTTATTATTTAAGTCATTTCTAATTGAAAACAGTTTAAATTACTTATTTTTCAATTATTTTGTGGTTTTGAGAGATGTTTTTATTTTTTCGACTTTCCAAATTTTAAATTAATTTTTAAAAATTGAAATTTTAAATTTTTCAAAATTTAAATGGTATATTCATATTCAGCACTGAAAAATAGCCTATAAACATGTATATTAAGTCTCGATTAATATAATTCGATTTTTTGAATTTTTTTTTCGGCCATTTTTTAAAAATTAAAAAAAAATTAAACTTCCGGAGGACCGATTTTGTCCGATTTTTAGTATGTTATTATTTAGGTCATTCGCAAGAGAAAACCGTTGAAAAACTAAAGGTATGAATTTTTTACCGGTTAAGTTGCAGCAACAAGTTGCTAGTTTCCCGACCTCCGCGGGAAACTAAAATTTAGTGGAAAACTTGTCTCTCCACAAGTGGAAGACAGAAAAAGTTGCTGTATTTTGTTAAAAAAGCAACAAATTGCCGCAACTTGTGGAAAACTTTGTTGTAAACGCGGCTTGAGAAGAGCAACTTTTAGTTCTCCGCACAAACAATGTTTTCAACAAAAGTTGACAACTTGTTGTCAACTTAGGTGTAAACGCGGCTTTACATTCATAAGCCAACAGGGAGCAAAAACTGAACTTTAAAAACGATATAAGGTGTTTCAGATTAATGTTTCAGCACTTTCAGGAGTGGTAGGGCACACCTAGCCTAGACTAGTCAGGTTAATGCCCTAGGTTCAGCGGGCAGGAGAGGTTGCATAATTTCTCTGAGGAAATTGGTGCGTTAACTTTTCATATTGGATTGAACTCAGCAATTTTTTTCAATTCATGTCTTTATTACAAAAATCAATTACAGAGCTGAAATTTCAGTTCTAATATCGCACTACTTAGGCTTAAAATAAATCACGAGCTTGTAATTACGATAGGACTAGCTAAACATTTGACTGAAATTTCAGCTGTTAAATTGGTTTTTATGAAATAAATTCCGGAATAAAGCAATTTTTTTGTCCATTCTAGGCGTTCTGACAGTTATCTGAAAGACCCTGTATATCATCTCTCAATAATAGGAAATTAAAAACCAAATTCGATGATTTTTAAGTCATTTACTGACTACCCTTTTTTGCAAATTGACATCAAACTGCAAAGTTTTACTACCTAAATCTCCTCTTTCTCAAAGAGCACCCTTTCAAAAGCTGTTTTTTTCACAGGTTCAGAGACGATCTTGGGCGTGTTGAGAAAAGCCAATGACACATTTAATTTGTGTCACGCGAGCTGTCGGAACAAAGAGAGGCCGTCTGGAAAAACTGCAGACCGTTCACGCACCGTGCCTTCTCTAATTATTTATAATTGAAGATGAACCGGATACCGAATACGAATGTTTACAGAATATTAAAAACCATTGGGCGAAGAAGCAATGCTCTGGACAGTCATGGAGGATTCAAATCTTGAATGAAAACTTCCCAGGATTAGGATAACTAAGATGGACAGTTAAACAAAACTAAGATGGTGTTTAAGTAGCGAAATGCTGCTGTAATTGTGACGGATATTTGGAGATCACACTGAGTCAGTGTACTTGAAGTATATGACAACTGTCAGACATGGTTTCTTAGCTTGGGTAATAAGATATCATTGAATTATCATTCAAGTCATATGATAATTGACTGATGGTGATATTAAAGTTTGTTAAAATTACGGAAAACTTTTCAAAGATCTTTTGATTATAACGTTATTTCCATCTTGTGTCAGAATTATTTGGTTGAACTCTAAAATAAAAAACGAGACTAGAATGATAAAATCCCTAATAGTCTTTTTGAATATCACCATGGTAAACAGCGGTAACCGAATATCAAAGATTTTACACTCTTGTATCCAGTTGTAAATACAGAAAACCACTTTTTCTACCACCATTATTTCTCAAAAATGGTCTTTAGTAAAAAACTATCAACAATTTGTTCAAAATATGAACCCTTAAAATCGCCATTCAGAATTAGAGGATTCATGCATGATAATAGATTGACAGCAAAATTTGAAATGGCAAGTTAACAGCAATTGCTACGTCCCAGAGTTATTGCATTTTACTAAATGAAAATAAAAGTTATGTATAATCTGACTTTCTCTTAATTAGGAGAAAATAATAGAGGTGCCGCAAAAAGTTTGGACTATCTTTTTAAGAAAATTAGATAATCCTTTTGATAAGTTTTATTTAATTTTTATTTTAATTTTGTTTGATAATCTTGAGATTTAATGGGGGCCCCTAGGCCAGGTCTTACAAGCCTATAGTAAATCCTGCATATGCATACAGTTTGCAAAAGAAAGTTCAATCTGGCTATCTTTTCATAAGTAGAAATTACAGGTTATACATTCAATAAGTCATGCCAAATTAACAATACATCCTTAGCAAAAATCAATCCAACTCTTTACTAATCCAACATTTCGGAATCAGTATCATCTTCCTCCGAACCTCAGATATGACACCCCATCCCCCGAAATCAACCGGCCATCATCATACCCCGCTAATGCATTTAGGGTCCGCCCAAAACAAGAGTGCAAACCCGATTACGGGAAGCCCGGGGTTCAAGGGGCATAAAGGGTGATGGCGACCCAATTTGTAACCATTAGTGACCAGAGGTCAAAGAACTGGTGCACCCCTTCCCTGGGTCGATAAAACAATGGAAAGTTCAGCAAATAGTGATTACGCTTCCACTCGGCCAGCGAGAAAGGAAGCGTAAAACGGGCCGTAAAACAATCTGACTTTTATCGGCAGTAAAAGCGAGAACGAAGCGGATTAAATTTAATATGGCATACCGCGTACACATCGGCTTTTTGGATTGTGTTTGGAAGAGCCCAGCTAAATCGCTGTTTGGTCCTAGGGTATGTTTAAGGAAGAATCTCTTTTAGTGGTGAAACTTTTATTTAAGCATTATAAAGGATTTCAGAGATTTTTCAAGCATCTCTTGAATTTTTTAAGTCATGTCTTCCTTTTTTTTTTTTCAAGATTATATTGTGCTTAGGTTAGCTGAAGATGTTTGAGCAAGAGGTAGAGTTTTATTTTTTAAACCCTGAGGCGCACGCTACTTTGATCTTTCTCAAAACAATCATAAGCCTGATGACCTTTAAAATTGCATATTTTCATAAAATAATGAAAGTTCTGAAGACAGCAGTAGACATTAAGCAAGTTCAGGGGGTACTGATACACTTTGAATTATTATGCCTTCGGATAAGGCATATTGCTTTATTGTCCTTCAATTCCACGGATGGAATTCTATTCAGGCGCGGATCCAGCATGGCTCAAGGGGGGGGGCACTTTTCCAGACAAGATCCCCTTGTGGTACCATTGAGGGTATGGGGTCCTCCCCCAGAAAAAATTTAAATTTTACGAGTAAAAGTAGGGTTTTAACTCATTTCTACACTATTACCTTTACTTTTTGACCCCAAATATCAAAATTTTGTCGATTTCCTAAGTATAAACATTGAATACCCCATTCTGATACTAATGGGGGGTATGAGGGTCCTCCCCCAGAAACAATTTTGAAATTAGACCCATAAAAGTTTGGTAGTTTGGTTTTTACTCATTTTGAGAACCATTTTGGATCTCCAAGGGGGGGCGCTTTCCAGAGTGCCACCCCCTGGATCCGCCACTGATTCTATTAGACTATACTATGTTTAGTGTCCAAATGAAACAATGTTAAATTCTTCTAGATTTATAGCTATAATTTAAAAGTTAGGGTAAAATCAATCGTGAAAAAATCCTCGTGCAGTCTATGAGAGAACGAGCAGTTTTAAAATCCTTACACATCGCTAAAAGCTGAGATAAAAGTGAATAAAAACGAAAAACATAAATAACAACTTGGTGGACATTTAATGTGATCAGCTTCAATAAAAAATCCGGTAAAAAGTTTGGATCAATCTTTGACTAAAAAACAGGAGCACTGTCGCAAACGCATTAACTGAAACCCATGATGAGATAGATGAAACTTCCCTTCAACTCTCGAGGGACACAAAAGTTTGAAGGAATATATCCAATTCCCGAGATCGGAAATTTAAAACCCTCTCCCAGCAGCAAACAAATAAAATCGGATGAGAAAGCAATAAAAACGGATCGCCGCCAAAGGAGCGAAGATTTTTCAATACCACTTAAAGGGCAGAGAGAGGGGCCGAAATCGAAGACCATTCTGTGCGGCCATCGCTCAAGCCCGGAATAAACAGCAGGGGCTGACTGACCACTGCCCTCTGGATCGCTTTCACCCCTAGATTCCTCGGCCCCGATGAAAATGATGAAGGCCCAAAAAACAAAGAAAAGATCGGGGGAGATGCTCGGGTTATGAGCAGAAGAGGGGCAAGTCTGATTTCGTGTACAAGGAAACTCTTGACCCTTTTTCGGGTGACAGTATTGTCTGGGTAAGTTAACTAAAAAAAGGAGCTGGGGTGCTTAAATAATTATTCTGATGGGAGTTTATTATAGAAGTGAACTCTATCGGAATAGACAATTATTCTTGAAACTTTTATGAACGGTGGTTTTTATGAGTAAGAAGACTGACAACTATTCCACCTTGATAAAAAGAGAAGTATGGCCAGAGGGTAAAGGTCTACATCTACAATGACTTTGAAAGTAAATGATAAACTTTTTATGACGTTTCCAATTTTGCAATGTTAATTGTTTCTATGGTTGGTTGGTTGATTGAGGTGTTATGGCATACAATCTAATTGTTTCTATGAATAAGTCGTAACTCTACCTACAGCTTGCATTACTTCATTAACGCAGTACTAAATTTTTTGTACTACTACTCTAATACTAAACTCTGCATTTAATTCTGAAGATTTAACAAAATTTATTGAGGAATTATGGGTACGGAAAAAATATATAGCTACAACCATCAGCTTGAAAATGGATTAGACTGGTCCACACATATGGCAGTCCCCCTTAACACAACCATTCCGTTTTCGGAAAATTCCACCTCTGAATTGACAACAATGCTTCAATACAAGCATTATTTTTTCCACATTACGAAAAAACTTGTTCCAAGTGAAAGACGTCTTTGCGACTCTGTTCAAGGCGATTCCCAACAACACGACAACTTGCCAACCTAAAAATCAACCCCTAACATCTCAATAGGACTGTCATGTCAAAACAGACTTGCTCCCCTAGCGCTCTGAACCCTCCTCCTAATAAACAAAAAGACAAAGGGGTGCCTCTGCCTATTTGTGGTAATAGAAAGGCATGTGAAAAGGGGGTGCAAAAAATCAATAGTCGGCCGTCGCCGCCGAATGTCAGCTTTTTTTTCTGTTCCAAGTTGTCGCGAGGAGGGGAGGTCGGCCTTTTTGGGGGCCGGCCAAGATTTCGGTGTTTCCAGAATGGCTAATTTTCTCGCGCCCGGAATTAGGACAGTGGCCGTGACATTTTGTGGGAGTGGGTCAAGAGGGTCATCGAGGGGTCTTTTGCTAGTAAACAAAGAGAGAGGTCCCGCAGGAAAAGTATGAAGTGTGTTAGGAAATACGGTTGATCAACTAAAAGGTAGGTCTAAGTGGTTAGATCCATTCCTAACAGTGTAACGAGTGTTCTATACTAAAGGGTAATATAGAAAAGTCGTATTAACCAGCGACGTTCAAGAGTTCCACGCCAAGATTTAGTTTTTTGATATCATATCGCACATTTTTTTGAACAAAAGAAAAGGTTTTAAAAAAAGGTTAAAAATGTTTTTTATCATTAAACCAAACATTTCTAAATAAAGGTACCATTGAGGTTTTATTGAGGAGCACCTGATGTCCTACAGTTCATAGACTTTCACATCTTTATGAACTTAATATACATTTATGTTTCGGTCAAATGGCATAAAGTATAGTTTTTATTTCCTAATCACGAATAACAACATTGTTTTAGAAATGTGTATAAGTATCACATAAAGGCCCAATGGATTACATATGATTCAGCCTACAATGGATTACATGTTTTGTAAAAAATATCTTGAAGAATTTCTTTCAATGTAATTAACATCCATCAATTTCTTGAGTAGGTTTTTAACATTTTCGTAAGTATATGACAAAAGTTGTTCAATTAAATGTTAGGCTTCTCCAAAATAAATTTCTACATTGCTGTTTTCTAATTATATTAGTACAGTATATGGAAATACCAAGAGAAACCCCTCTAACTCTTCACACAACTCATTAGTGAGAACTTAGGAACATTTCTACATTAAGCAGACTATATAATGAAGCGAATATAATTTACTGCTAACTATCTAGTAATGGTATTTCCGAAATAGTAATGAGTAATTCTGTAGGAATAGCAGCATATATAATATATAATATATTATGCTCCTTTTGCACATTCCTAATAATAAACTATCTAGGCTTGCTAGTTAGTAGAACATTATCTTTAAAGTGAACTTTCATCTCTGTTGATTTAACTGAGTCTGCTATCACTTTTAATAGAGAGTCTAATTAACAAAATCGACTTTGCAGGAAATTACCAAGACTATCTCTCGAAACTAAGCTTCTACAAAAGAGCAACAGCCTCGCATGTTCGAAGCACAATCAAAATTCAACGAAACTTCTCTCCAAACAGCTCCACATGGAGCAAAACATCAGGGACAAAGAAGAAGCCTCCCCCAGAACCAAACAAGGCCAAGAAAAGGCTCCCCTGACACTTCGGCCCATCTCCGGTTGCCGGCCGGGGACGGAGTGTCACTTCCTTCCGAACAAAAACAGCAGGGCTCTCCCTCCCTCCTCTCGGCATTCCTTATTAGAGGCTGCTGGGGAGCGATAGGGCTCCGTGCTATTGATTGGGGGAGGGATGGGATTTGTGTTGTAGAGGGTGGAGGAATTAATGGGGGTTATGATATGGGAATGTAGGGATATTGGAGAAGGTTTTTCGGAAGACATATTTTCGTTTATGTCATATAATGTTAACTTAGGGCTGATTAGATATTTTAGAGAGAAAACTATTTTCCGTTATTTAAAAGAAGTGGCAGTAAAGAAATTCCATAAAATAACCCCTAAAACAATAAAATCATCCAAGTATTTTAATTTGGAGTCATTAATACTGAAATTCATTAATGTATGTGTTACGGGCAAAGTGATTAATTGATAATTGGGCTTTATTAATAATGCCCAGAGTGGAATCGGGCAAAGTGATAAATTTCATTGATGAATGTCATTGTATTTATCACATATTGCCCTCCTCCACTTCGGGCATTATTAATAATGCCCGATTTATCACATTGCCCCTTACATATGCATTTTTGTGGATTGTAGCGCTGAAGAATATTTATCATTGCATGAATTAGAAAATTCGATTTTAAGTGCCATGTATATGCCCAGAAAGTAGCGATTATTTGTTAATTTAGAACAAAAATGATGGATTAATAGCTGTTTTAAACTATATAAACATTGGTATTTATATTCTCTGATATTAAGCTTTTATCTATTCAGAAAATTAAATTATAGTTCCATAATTGGATTTTCATTTTCTTCCATTTAATAACCTTTAAAAAAGTGACAATACAATGGAATTTTTAAAAACCCCAAAAATTCAATCTTATATTTTCTTATTCTCCATTTTCTTAGCCTTATATGTGCGCTTCTAAAATTCCAATCACCGTCATTAAAAACATCATTACAAGACCCTAAAAAAAGGACAACTGAATTGGAATAGTTGAGAATGTATATCCATTTGAAATTTCACTGTCAAAATGCTCTCATTGTCGCTCGAAGAATACCAGTCGTAACCAAAGATCAACCAATAATCGATTTCAGCAAATATCCTCTCGAAAGATACCATCATTAAAACGCAATCAATTTCTCTTCGAAAAACCCCCTGTATCATCATCATACTCACAAAGCGCTAATTAAACAAAGATCAAAGCAAAAACATCTAAACTCCACAATGCACAGCGCTTGCACATCGATATCTCAAGCACCCCCAATCAATCCGACATCCCTTTTCGATTTCCGAAAACAATTTCCCGGAATCCATCCGTCATTTCAAAAACGGGAGCAATATCCCGCCGATGTCGTAACGACCCCCTCCTCCCCCGCCAAACGATCCTGCCGTAATTGCGTCCTTTTTCCCTCATATTCGAATTAAAAACAACTACAACTGCGTCTTCCACAAAGGAACTCCGGTTCTAATTAAGCCACTTAGAGTCGACAGTTACAGTTACCGAGTCCGATGCTAATAACAAGAATTAAAGCCTCTAAGCCCAATTATAAATCCCCTTTAACTATCCGACCCCCGGATATCCCGAGCCATCATCCCTTCTTGAGTCTTTTGAGAAAGGTATCCGCAGTTAAGTTTGCATTGAGCGTTTTGGGCACGAGAGAAACCCCTAAGGGGGTCGTATATAAAGTACCATCAAGTATACATAAAAATGCGTTGCTATTTGAAGATCTATTTATTTTTCTAAATTATCACGTCATCTACTATTTACGAGATATCTCGTAGATTACGTATTACCACGAACGCCTACTACGAGTTATCTCGTTTCTTCATTATTTGTTATATTTGTACAATGTACAGTTATGTGGAAACACCTAGAATAACAGTGTAAATATGAATAGATGACCTCAGGATAGAGAATAAAAAATCAGGTAAACAACTGGGAAGGTAAACAACCTACAAAATATCTCATAGTTGATAGTTAACGTGTTAAACGTTTTTTTCCTCTCTTACACAATTTTGCTATGGAAATAGTCACATAACTCTAAATGTTTTTTAAAAGATCGATTACTCTTGAAGGTAAAGGATATATTTTATCTTGATTGAAATTAAGTGTTTAATATCTGATATTCCCCAAAGGGTGTTATTTGCCTGAGTTTAAGAGAAATAATTTAAACCTGGCAGTTGTTATTCTTTGTTATACCTCAGTTACGGTTACTCAGTTTGTTATACAGCAGTTGTTATACCTCATTTTCATGCCCAAATCCTGTAGTACAATTAACAATTCTTCATAAATGGTGTTTAAACTTGTGACTTTTTTCTTACACCTTCAACCCATTTCAAACAAATGTACAAATTCGTCTATTTGTTACTGTAAGTGATGTTCTTCTGAATAAACTTATCATCTATACTTAACTTCCTAGTAAAAAGGTAACTAATCCATTAAAGTAAAGCCTACAACTTAAAACCAATTAAGAATTATCATCCAGCCTTGAAAAGGAACTGAAAGAATTCTCATATTTTTATATATAAAACTCAAATCATTAGATTTAAATTTTAAAATTACAAAATTCTGATTAAAATATGGCACGTTTTCAAAAATTTTTTTAGAAATACATCTGAAATTTCTATCAGTTTTTATTTTCCTCTCTAGAATCGACTACCCTGTTGCATTCAATAAGGAATAAACGTGTACATAAGCGCACTTGGCTTAGATCCATTATCGTTTCTTCTATAGCCCTCCCAGACTCTCGTGTTAACTGTGATATGTGCTGCTATGGGAAAAGAAGCAAAGGCATTGTCGTTTTCCATTGCTCAAGACCGCGTGGCTGGCAAGGGGCGCTTCTCATTTTCCGCTAGGGTTCGCCCGTCTCGCCCGATCAGTTTTAGGGGGAGTTTGTATATAAACTAGAAATAATGAGAGCTTGTGCCAGGGAAGGGGATAAAGTCCGGGCAATTTAGAACGAGATCAACGGAGCGTCGCTGAGGTCTCCAAGCACTCTCTGCGGTTAAGCTGCTGGGGTAACAACGGAAAATCGAGATTGTCTTTAACCGCCGCTCTTTTAATTTAAACCTTTTTAAGGCGACGTTTACACTTATGCGGATGTGTTGCTTTGAGGCGAGACCGATGGACGAATCGGGGATAGAGAAAATTGGCGGCGTCTTTGAACTGTGATTGGTTCAATTGGTCTCTTCAGATTGCCGCCGTAACGCAAGGGATGTAAACGCTGCTTGAAAGTGAAGTGATGGAGGTAGAGGAAAAGAAAGGAAGAGGTTAAGAAAGAGAGATATAGTAAAAATATTAAGAAAAGTTAGAAAGAAATAGGAAAACAGGAGAAAAGATAAGAGACGGAGGAGGAAGGGAGTACGAAAAGAAGAATTATAGAGGAGTAGGAATGTGGAGAGATAAGTTTTTAAATGCAATATATAAAATGGGAATGTGCTTAAGGAAATATGTATCAGATATGGAGCAGAACATGAAAGAGAAAATGTGATGCAGAACAGAGATATCATTAAAGTTTTCATGCGAAAGTTAGTCGCGAAACTTTAGTGGAAAACAGTCTTAAAGTAATAGACGAAATAAGAAAAGAAAACGAAAGAGAAAGGAGATGAAGAAGTGGAATGGATAGATTGAAAGAGGGAGGATAAACAGGAACCTCAAGGAGTAAGGAAAATGAGAACGAAGCAACGATGAGTAAGATATTTAGGAAGAAAGGAAAAAAAAGACCACAGACTGAGAACTTAACGAAATAGGTTATGAAACAAAAGGAGAAAAGATGGGAGTATAAAAACACATGATAAAAAAAGATAAAGATGATGCACATCGTTCTGGTGAAAGAGAGAGGATGAAAAGGAAAGAAAAGGGGAGGGAAATGTTGCGTTTAACAATATGATGGTTGAATTTTCAATGTTGGTTAATCGGAGTTTTACAGTTCATACTGATCTACAAGCACGTAGCATGCAAAGAATTAAAATAGACATATGATACTCTATAGTCTATGCCCTCGTTACCTCAAACTTCGATAATTCGAATAACTTAATGTATCAGAAAAAATATTACCTCCCTTAAAATAAAGTAGTACTAACTTTAGATTTGGAGTAACCTTGTTATCTTGAAAACTCGATGGCTATAATTTATTTTTGTGTCTCTTCGATATGGAGTCATCGAGGTTATACTGTATATATGATAAGAAATGGGATTCCAGCTTGAAAATATTTTAGGGTATGTAAAAAAATTAGACAAGCCCCGACTGCCACACAGGATATCCGTTTGAGAAAAACGGTTAATGATTACATGTAATTATAAGCAAACAATTACAAGATGAGGGATGGAAATTTTAACATTAATACCAGGAAAAACTCCAATAAATGAATGAATGCATATACTAGGAAATTACGAAACATATTTGCTTTGATCCATGACGAATGACTAGACGTCTGACCTTTTGAAGGTCGATATTTGTTTCGGAGGTTATAATTCCAAATTAATGAATGCGTATCGATTTTTGATGTATCTAGTGATAATAGAGTAAATTAGAAACAAATAAATTAATGAATGATTAAGGTAGTAACTGGGTGCCCACGCATATGATTTGAAATTAAACTTCTTATTCAATGATAATGATGGAACTTCCTTTAAAGAAATGGTTTTCAGAAATGTGTAAATTCCTAAAGAAAAATCTGAAACTCAAAAGAGATGTGTGGGATAATCTGGACTAATGTTCGAGTAAGAACTTATAATTTATTTAAAAGTGATTAATCAACGAATAAAAGGTGTTCTCATCTCAAGAGTATTACAAAAATTAAATCTTGTTTAAAAGTTATAAGTAATGAAAATAAGCATTAAAATAAAAAAATATGCTATAATAAAAGGATACAAAAATTTCTCCTTAGCCCTTGTTTTTCATAAGTGTGTGGGTTTGTGTTATGTGTCATAATCAGCAAATATACAAAGAAAAATTTTTAAAGAATGAAGTGAAAAGAATGAATAACGATAAAAGGGGATAAAACGTGGACGAAAGTATAGAAAATGGAGGTTATTTAAACTTTTCATGAATGGTTCATTAAATAATTAACAAATACGTTGAAGAACCTCATCAGGTAAAGCACACATTTAGGTTGTAGACTTATTAATGAAGAGCTATAGCTGACATTATTCCAGATAATGAGGGGATATTAAAATAGATGACAACCCAAATCCGCAAACATCCTTCCAGCATCCGGACAACCCCCATCAGTAAACAGAAGCCCTCATAATTCCGTCTTGAACAGATCCTTTGTATCCCACCTCTTCCATAGGAAGTCCTCCGACTCTGCTCGAACGCTCTTGGAAAATGAGATCCAACATGTCATCCGCCAAACCCCGCACGATTCGATTATCCCGGAGGAGTGTCAACCGAGCCCTCCACGGTAGAAACGTCGCATCCATCAAACCTTAACAAGCTGATGGTTTAACAGACCTGTGCGGGATGTTGCTATACACTGGGGAAATGCCGAGTAGTTCTCGAATTGGCACAGAGTTAGTATCTAATGCGATGTCGCTGTGTGATATCTGATTACGAGGTAAGATCTTGGCACGGGGTAACTTGGATTGGTTCCTCTAGCTATGTTTACTGGAGGAATAGGTTCGAGTATAGTTTATATTTAAAGCATAGATTGAATCAAATTGAATGAAAACTGCATCTGTACTTAAAAATTTGTAGCGAGAGAACTAAATGAACAATGATAATAAAACAGAAGGCTTATAAAAGTATTTTAAAAGGTTCTCTATGCTTAGAATCCTGATGTATGTTATGGTAGAAGAGATCAATTAAGAGCAAAGTAAATTTTTTCTTTTATAATGTTTAAACCTAAATATTTTAAGGCCAGGACTTTTAGACAAATATTTATCTTAACAAACGACGAATTTTAGAGTAAAATCACCTATAGACCACCAATAGAATGCATTAAAGTATAGAAATAAGACTCCACTGTGCACTCTTAAATTGAATTTTCAAAGGACCCAACCTTTTAATACTTTTAGTTTTCCTATAAAAATATCTTTTGGTAGGGATATTAATAAAACCCTAAATAATATAGAAGTGTTAGCATTATTACTTGAAAATGTAATACTTAAAAATGTACAGTATAAAGTACCAAAATAAGCTACATTACTGGATAATACTCAGATCATTATTTATTTAATAAACCCGATCAACCAGTCCACTATTTACATGATGCAACTTATCGGAATATTTTTTGCTTGAATTTCATATAAAAAACCTTTCCTGACGACACATCTTTAAAAAAATGTTGTAAATAGTTTGAGGTGATTTGTGTTCAGTTTTTCAACATTTGACCGACTATTAAACATCATTTCTAAGCACAGTGACTTACTTACGAGTAGTTAAACACTAAACGAAAAACAAAAACGTCAATCCGTCTCAAAAACGCTTCCCGACCGAAACCCCCTCTTTAATTTCAAGCAGACCCCTGAGCACGCTCCAGGGGCCTCGCATCAAGACCCCCAGCTCCAAAGAAAATGGTCCTGTCAGCGCCAATAAATCCTCTCCCTAATTAAGCGAACACTCGCCAATTAGCATTACAACTCCACAGGCGACCGCCAAAGTGCCTTCAGAGACCCCTGCCTCAGTTCCGCCCCGCGACGTTATGGGCATAACTTTTTCCTAACTGCTTCCGTAACTGCTGGATCAATCATGCCCCAATGGAGCTGCTCTATATGGGGAGAGAATGAATATTCTTCCTTGAGATAACCGAGGGCTGACAGTTTCATCATCAGGAGGGATTGTTGGGCCTGCAAAGTTGTTTAGAAAATTCAATGGGAAGAAAATTCCTTAGGTGTCTATGGGTTAGTTACGTTTATTCACTTGTAGACAGACAGTAGACAGTGTTAACTAGTACAAGTGGATTTTACTTAGACTAACCAAAAAACAACGGTTGGCAGGCATACTAAAGAGCTCTTTAAGATTTGCAATTAAGTACTAGTAATGCACCCTCCAAAATGTCATATACATAACATGACGGATCTGTATAAACAAATTTATAAGAAAATTATCAATTTGTTTCAACTTGAAAATCAAATTAAAAGAAAATACCTATACTAGTTAAAAAAGGAAATTGTTTTCATCAATCATACAGATATTCATGACAGTTTGGGAAGTAGATTATAATTAAAAGTTACAATCTTTGGTCTTTAAAAATTGGGGATGGAAATTTATGAATAATAAAAAAGAAACACAAGCTTAGCTATGAAATTTTAATATTACCCATACACGAAATAAATTAGTTTTTTAAAGGTTAAAATTAGGTTTTACCTTAGAGGTTACTAAAGATTATTTTTATCCATTATTCAATTCAAGTTTATATCCTAAAGCTTATAAGCTTACACTACTATGGGGTATGACGTTTTATTTAAACAATCCACGGCCTTTTTTAAATTTTGTTAACTATGTTCACTTAACTCTTTTGCTGTTGAAAAAGGATCTTTTTGGAGTAAGTAATACAGGTAATGAAGGCGCATAACTGGGCGTGGAAACATTGTAAATTTCAGCAAGTACTTAGTAATATCACATAATGAAAGAAAATAAAGTAGCAATTAACGGCACTAGAGCGTAAGCATAGACATTCAGAGCTTTTAAGAGCAAAAACAGATGGATGTTAATGAATTAAAGAAGAAAATTATTCAGACATTGTGAATAGAGCAATTTCACAAAGCAACAATGTGCTACTTTGTTTTAGGAAGGATGCATAGAATGAGGAGTAGAAAAAGCTGAAGAAAGAAGGTTCAGACATCATGACGTGCCTCATTTAGGCAGTGACTCATTTGAAAGAACAGTTTGAACGCCATTTCTGTCTGATCTTCAGTCTGGAGAAAAGGAGCTAGAAAAAAAAGAGGAACTTGAAAAAAAATTATTTCATCCCTACTTATAAGGATTTTTCCTACAATCAGAAAAAGGCAATTTTGGGTTATATTATCAACTTAAAATTATCGAAGTAGTACTCAAGAAATATGACACACCTGAAAAAGCTTTTATAATAGCTGTTGAGCACTTCTGAATATTTCATCAAAAATCAGAGAAAAAGATAATTACCATCAGTAATTTAAAATCTGAACTGAATAATAAAAAAATACGCTGAACTTTAATAATCATTTTTACCTTCTCTTCCCTACATGGTTATTAAATGATTGCATCACTGCGTAGAATTGCTCTGTAATGTGATGCAATTTTTGAAAAAAAAGTATTTGAAATATTTCCTGGGTATTCAAAGCTTTGTTTACAATTGTAATACAATGCAGTGTCATGATACTAATTTTATTCCTCCAAATTTTAAGCACGCTTTATAGAACTCCATGTGTAATGTGTATGTATATATCTTTTGGTATTATACTGTATCTACGTTATAACAAACAAAAGATATACTATATATATCTACTAACAAGGATAGCAAATCAATTATGCAGATATCTTTGCATTGATATGAAACAGAAAATCCACAGAACGTCCCGTGACGATATACAGGGTTTCCAAATCATGTCATCATGCCTGCTTTAACTCAGTCAGAAGTTCGGTCGAAATCCAGTAATAATAAACAAGATAATTTAATCACTGCTGTCCGCTTCAAATGTGTTTACATCGAGGTCTCCAACTCCACTTTGAAGTTGGATAAGGGTATTAAAAAATAATCAATACTTCCATCAATGGAAATTCATCATTTCGAATCAACAGATCATTAGCAGAAAAAACAGGCGTGATTGTGCCGAAATTATTTCAACATCTTTTGATTAATCTAATTCCCTTGGGACATGTCCTTATCAAGCAAGTTTTGTTTTTGATAACGTTGTTAAGTTTCGAAAATTTTTTAGTCTAAGTAAATAAAAAAGGCAGACAGTTCTGAAGACGTATGTATCAAGATTCTGTTCATCAAATTGTCTCCAAGCTAAGGGATTCGTGCAAAAATCGAGTTACATACAAATCTAAGCATTTGAAAATTTTTAATTAATTGCACGATAAGGTTAAAAAAACTCCTCTAGGAACACCATTTTACAAAATTTAAGTGTAAGAGGGAAAATATTTCATTCTGAATAATCGTTTTTCATACAATGGTATACTGGCTCCATCCATTAAACACAGAATTATCCGTTTCTAATTTTTCATGAACTACTGTTGGCTAAACCAGACGTTTATGCTTCATTTAGAGAGGGATGCATCACTGATTCAATGCATTTCCCATCTACTTTGGTCCCATGACGTTGAAAACTAATGAAAGTTTAACCGTTAACTATTCTAAATAAAAGCACATTGCAATTTTCGAAATAACAACTAAATGAAAAAGCAGTGGTCTTTCGCCGTTAACTGACCCGATAAAAAGAGAACGGTATTTTTTTAAATAACTTCTGAATCGACTAACTGTAATTACAAAACAAATAATTGGTTTACCATTATTTTTTTGTTAAGATTGTAATTTTTCTTTCGCCTATACAGGTCTTTGTTTCCTCCAGGCGAATCACAATTTGTTTTGCTCATTCTTTGTTTGTGTAATATATATATATTATATGTTATGAGTAAAGTTAACTGGGCATTATTAATAATGCCCAGAGTGGAAGCGGGCAAAGTGATAAATTTCATTCATAAATTTTGTTGAATTTATCACATTGCCCGGGCATTATTAATAATGCCCAATTAATCACTTTGCCCGTATATATAATAAAATGGAATTGAAAAATTGAAATTAATAAACTTAAAATAAAAGCCAAAGAAGAAATTGAGAGTTACAGAAAATTTTTTTGGAAAGCTAACATAGAGGGAAGTTAAAAAGATAAATATGCAACACTGTTTTGCAAAATCTCAGCGTATTGCTGAATAATTAAAGTAATAAGCATGACTCGGCTGTAAATTTCATTCTAAACTTATCTGGTGACACTTATGTTCCTTAAGTCAGAACTGCCCTTAGATATGTTAAGGTCAAAGTGATAAACCGGGCCTTATTAATAATCCTGTAAGTGAGGCGGGCAATATGGTAAATTCAATGACATTTATCAATGGGTACTTATCACTCTGCCTTAAATACGCGGGCATAATTAATAATGCTCGTTGCTCGTATATATCACATTGTCCACCTTTATTTGATAGAAAAAAATCCCAATACAACAACCCTCAAAAGAATAGGACAGAAGTTAATCTCTCACTGCAATGGAGTCAACCGTCCATTAAATCGATGCGTTCTAAACATGCCACAACAGTAATCGAATTTTTATCCCAAGACATCGATTCAAAAATAAAAGAAAGCAAAATCCTTTCCGTGGAAGCGAAGACCCGGCCGAAATAACAAGATCGATTCATGTCAAATTGCAAGTCATAACTCTGGCAAGTGCGATATCATTCGACACCTTCAGGTTTAATCCCCTGTGTCAAAACAACTTGATCAACGCCCTCCTCTCCTCTCCCAAAGAAGAGGAAATAAAAAGGACGACGCAAAAATGTATAAAAGAGTTCTTCTTCACACTTTTTTTTGCCGAAGTGCCAGTCCTTGTAATGGAAGAGTAGAGGCTTGGTGGTAAATTTTGTGGAAACACGTTTGCTGATCACATTGCTGAATTACGAATTTCCAAGATTCGTTGGACTCGGAAAATTTAACTAAAATAATATAAAATGTTTTCGTTATCATATCAATTTTTCCGAGCTAAGTACTCTAACCTAAGCCAACTTTTAAGAACTTAAAACGGAAAATTTTTATCACATAAAAAATATTGAAATACGTACAGTAAAACCACGATATCTTGAAATCAAAGAGACCTGAAAATGAATTCGAGATTATCAAGTTTTGGAGAAAACAAGGGTACAATGGACTATATTCGGCCAAGCCCATATTAATCACGTGATCGGAAAAAACAAACTCACTATCATATCGTATCTCACTACAAACTATCTCTGTGGTAACCAATTGTAATAATCAGTAAAATGTGACGTCAAATAGTCCATTATAAAATTAACTAGTACTTTATTTCAAGGTAAAACAACAACAAGGTATTTCAAGGTTCGAGATAACGAGGTTATACTGTATCTTTAATAGAAATAGCTGGGTTTGAGTAGAATTCTTAACAATTTCAAAGCATAAAAGTTCCACGTATATAGCGAACACAAATAAAAAATATTCAGGTAACAATTAGATAAATTCCGAGAAAAAAATTAAGAACCAAAAGCTACATATTTTGAACTTATTTTTAGCACACAGGAATTTTCAAAAAAAAGGATTTAGAAAACATATATTCCTCGGCAGCTTTTAACTCCTCTTACGATGCGAGTAAAAGCGTTTCACTTGAGAAGGCAAGACGGCACGAGTGGTTGGATGTCTTCGCTGCTGATCCCGATTTCCGTCGCCCGTGGCACACTTCTGTTCACGCACCGAGCGATCGCAGGTGTCAAAAGGGGAAGACACGAAGCGTCTATTAAGATAATTGCCGATGCGAAACCGACATCATGAGATGAAATGCAAGATGGCCATTTCCATTCTGGACATCATCACTTCTGAGAGTTGTTTAACCCTTCAGATAAATGTTCTTTGAAATCAAGCTAAAACACAAGAGCTGATAGTGGAGGAGGACGTATTCCCCTAAATATTTGGTTTTATTTATAAAAAAAATGAAAAAAGTTAAGTTCCCCGTCAAAAAATCCAACTATAACGCTGAGCAAAAGAGCGAATAAGATGTTAAGAGAGCAAACCATAAATAAACAGAATAAATTTTTAGCTATATCTCAAAATCCCTCCCTCCGTTCATTTTGCTTCAGGTGCAGAGAAAAAGCTTCTTCCTTGGAATAAATTATTTAGTGGCAAAAATATTATAACAAATTATTTAGTGTCAAAAGTTTAAAATGCCTCTCTGGGAAAGGTCCTTTGTTACACATTTTTGGAAATTAAACTAAGTTCGAAGAATTTTACCGTAATTTTAGAAACGTATTGTTCAGTGGATTACTTTTTTTCTTTATCAAACGGAGGAAATACTGTAGTAGGGGCTGGTATTCTTTTACTCCTCAAAAAATTAAACCATTCTTCCTATCAAAAAACCACATCAAGAAAATTGACAACCAGACCACAACTTCCACATCACTCCATCAGCCCTTTCTTCGACATTCAAACTCATCAACCAGACCATCAAGATCGTTTAGCATCCGAGTGTGCGTTATATCACCACCATTGTCGTTTCAAAACACAGCGCAAGTTATTAACAACACGAAACCAAAGACGACGACGAAACGGGTGACCTGGTCCTTTTCATTATTATTGCTATTTCCCTTTCAAGCTCGAGGGTGTGTTTATCGCTTCGTAAACAAAGGGGAATGTCTCCCGAAGATGATTACGCGGAACGCAAAAGGAGTTAGATTTAAATGATCGAAGGTCGAGATGATAATTGACCCCGATTGTGGGAGGATGTTCGGTTTCGTCTATGAAATTATTCCGATTTTAAAATTCGTTTCTTTTTTTTGTCGGCATGTGCGGAATGGAATGGTGCGGATGGGGGAGATTTGTTGGAGAACTGTAATTTTGTGTGGTTCTTGAGCTTATCATGAAATTGGAGATGTTTGTTTGATCCCATCTCCATCCCCATCATTCTCCTTCTCATTTGTCTCTTTCTTCTTAAATTATCTTTTATTCTCCTTTTATCAATCTCTTCCCTTCAACTTTTCTGATTTGCACTCTTATTGTAACCTGGTTATTCCGTAGGAGTAAAAGGAAAGATCCAACCAAGAACATTCAATTTAATAGAAACACTTCAGTTGCATTATCAGCATAAAGTTTATTGCAAATCATAATAGAAATTATCTAACTACAAAGCTACGTATAAAAAAACGTTTTCCTCAACAAAAAGAAACTCATGAAATTCATCTAAGCTATGGTAAATTACCAATATGAACTACGTCATCGCATTACCACCCCCAAAAAAGGAGGAGGCTGTAACCTAGACAATAATATCCTTGCAACCCATATTTTAGGGTGCGAACTTAATTCTTAGCCATATTTAAGTTAATGAATGAAAGTATACTACTCTTATATATAATAAGCGTCATATCTTCAGCAAACTTCAATAGCGCATTTCCCTTTCCGATAATAATCGCAACCCAATAAAAAGCAAAGACCGTTATTAAATTTGAATACCATCTCTATACATCAGCTAAATGCACCCTAACGTTAACAGAGCGAAACCCCAGAAGCACCCTCCATTGAACAAAAAAAGTGGAAAAAGCTCCACCCAAAAACTCACCTGACCGAGTCAACACTTCCCGAACTACCGCATAAAAAACTTGCTGAAGCCACCCTGAGAAAAATGCTTACCCTTGACCCCTCTTCCCGACCCTTACAACCCGGTTGACAAAAGGGAAGCCGCGTTCGTTCGCAGATTCTCGGCAGGTAAGAAAAAAGGTGGATGAAGAACAGAAAGGTAAAGGGTCGTATATCGTATGCTTCCCACAGTATAACGTCTGCTCCCCCTTTTGAATTAATACAAGGAATTTAGATCTATTTATTCGCCTCGGCTGGCCTCTATTGTGCCGGAAAATGATCGTATGCTCTTAAATCAAGTGGACGTTTGCTTCGATTTTACTCCATGAAAGAGATTTAATTTTTTTTAAATAAGCAGCTGGGATTGAATTTTTTAGGAAAAATGGGAGAGTAGTTGCTAAATGAATAATAAAAAAGATTATTAATTAATTTTTATTAAAGAAAGGGGTTTATTCCGGACGGATAAGTTTTAAATATATTATTAGGTCATTTATTATTGGTTTCTTTATGTTCCAATCCTTTCTGGGGGATATATCTCCGCCCCCCATGCCAACACCACTGATGAAAACCATTATACCTAAAATTTAAAAAAAGAGGGGATACTTGAGGGAGTACCTAGGTCGGTAATTTAAGTACGACCAAATTTAACGATTAATTAGATTAACGACTATTAATTAGTCAAGACCCTTCTTACAATCGCCTCTGATAGGGTCAATTAAAATGAACCCAAGTTCCATCGGAGGGCGGGGTCAAGGCCGGATGATTGCCGTATTGTGTCAACGACTCTCGAGTGGAGTTGAGTTGCACGGCAGGTGTGTGACGCGAAAATAATAAAAAAAATAACAGTGGCGCTCGGCGGAGCAGAGCGTAACACTTTCAGGTTTTATTTGTTGTAGGCTTTTGTTGTCGTCTCGCTCGTAAAAACCTTCGCTTTGTTTTTGCGGAAACGGAATGGGATTCAGAGCTCTCTGGGAGTGGCCAGCCATTACTGATGGAGCCGTGTTTACTACTCCTGGGACTGTCTTTGGGGAAAAAACTGTTGTCGGGATAATCGATTTGTTAAGGCAAACCTAGTCGTTATCATATCATATTCAAGGGTGTAGGGCTGTGTTCATAAATATTTCATGTAATGATAGCGAGGAAATGAAACTGGTGTAAAAAATTTGCAAGAGTAATACGAAACAAAAAAATCGAATTAAATCCATGTATTCCAGATTAGTAGACACAATAGTCATTAAAATCTAAAAAATACTCCAGTTCCAAAAACAATGTCAGAAAACAAATTAAAAATCCCCGAAAGGTTAGGAAGGCTCTTTTGATTAGTATTCTTGCAGCCTAGTACCATCCAAGACCAGTGGCTAGCAAGAACTCTACAAATTAATATAGCGATAATTTTGGTGTTCATTGAATGGCAACAGGAGACACTTATTTGGCACTATGTCCTGATAAGGGCAAAAAATCCATAAAACAAAAACCCAACCGAACTAACCAGCTCAGCCATCCAGAACGTAATCGATATTGCAAATCAACAGAAGTTGACACTCATTATACCATCTGGCCACATCATAAAAAAATAAAGCTTATTTGACGGTTGCGGGGTAAGGCTAAGCGCGCACTAGAGACTTTCGTCACGGCGACTTTAACACTAGGTCACTCGAGAGCAATGCATTTTATGGAGAGATTCTTGGCAATGGGCCAAGAGTCTCGTCGCCTGTGCGCGCGCTCTAGCTTCTTGCAATAGCCAGGGTGATAATTTTGTCTCTGTCGCCGTGACAAAAGTCTCAAAAAGTGAGCGCTTAGCCTAAGTCACACCAGACTATTATTAGGTAGCAGATTCTATAGAAGCCTTTTCTTGAGCTTTAAAAGTTCACTAAACCACTCCCAATTTGTACAACGGGGTACAGAGTGAAACAAAATACTCTACCTAAACCATTATTGACACCAAAGTCCAATATGGATGGATGATTGTAGATAAGTAAATGCAAGCGCATATTATATTTGGCTTTTCAACGCCATTCGCTCAATTCATCATCGTATTTAGCAAGCATAAAACCATTCATTCGAACTTCCGTCAAACTTTACTAAAAGGATGCAAAAACCTTCTATAATGCTTTTATTTATTCCCCTCCAATCACAAATAGTTCCACAGTAGAAAGATTGTCCATTATTTAAATTTATATCAGGGCGAAGAGGGGTTAGTTACTACTCAGTTAGATACAGCTCAAAATTTTGAACAATTCCCCAACAACCAGGTGACCGAATTTTGACTCTTGTGACGGTCAAATTGGAGTCATGATAGTGTCTCTGGGAAGTCGCTGTGGCTGATGAATGTCCGGAATCAGTGACTAAAATCTGTGACCATTTTTTGACTACACTGTAATGCCACAGAGAAAGTACAGTTGTGACAAGTCAGGTCACACGGAGACTTGTGACGGCGCAGAGTTGTCACTCTACTGGTTACTGTGTGAAGTAGCAGTTAGGTCACTAGGGACAAGTGTGACCTACAGTGACGTTATAGTGAAATCACTGTCACTTTTATGTTGTTAGTCCTAAATTTTGAGTGTCAATGCCTAAGAAATATAAGAGGGAGTAAAAAAATCCTCAATCCTCAACCCCTTATGTTCAGGGCTCGACTTACAAGTTTGGGGGCTCAGGGCAAAAGACTTGCTTGGGGCCCTCGACAAGTCTTATAGTAAAATTTAAATTTGACTTAAAATAGCAAAATCAGTCATCTTTAATCCTTGTGTAAACACTTCGTAAAAATTCTTTATTTTTTTTTGAATGAATGAAAGAACTTTATTACACATAGAGAACAAACACAGAAAAGTCAGAAGTAATGTGATTCGCCCGTACAGGAACTTCCCGTACAGGCGAAAAAGAAATTATATAGACAAATAACCTTTGTTTTTTTTAATCTTTATTAATGATTTTCGTAAGTTAAATCTTTCAGGCAAGATATTAACCTATGCTGACGATTCTGTCTTATTATATTCTTGTTTCACTTTAAATGAACTGGTGACTCAAATTGAATCTGATTTAATCGAAATAGACAAGTGGTTCAATGCTAATGATTTGGCTTTAAATTTAAGCAAAACTAAATACATTAATTTCGCAAGTAATATTTTTGAATAGTTTCCTTGAAATCCCTTTGAGACAACTTTTAAAAACCATCGAAATTACAAAACCATTTCTTTTTCAGCCTTCCCAAATTATTATTGAAAATAAGCCTCATATCCCATTGAAACGACGTAAAGCAAATAAAAAAGCTTAAGTTTAAACATCAACTATTCAATAAAGCTACATTTTATTATCTATGCCAATATATAAGGGTTTCCGACAAGGAAAATTCCCTTTATACGGTCGCATAAAGGCCAGCCCCAACCCAAGCGTCTAAAACCGCAAGGCCAGTACGCGTGTGGACATCCAAAACGAGGTCAAACAATTACACAGCAGTCGATTACACGAGACTGAAACTCGTGGGAATGGGAAAACAGTTAGTTGCGAAAAATGCATGATTTAGCGTTTCCGAATTAGGTTCGATTTGAAATGTCACCGGGAATCGACATTCCTCCGCGTTAACTGATTTAATGCCGAAAGAGGCGATTTGTCAAAGCCTAGATTTTGCTAATGGGTTCTTTCTCGGCTTTCATCGGTTGTTGTTTTAATCTCTGAGGAACGAGTGGGGAAATTAAAGCGAAAATTGCTATGTAACAGTATCAGTATTTGTAGTCTGTGTGCCGTATCATTTTATTGTTTTGTGTGAAGAAAAGTAATTAAATTCCATAGTAATAAGTTGTTGTTTTTTATGCCATTTGGAAAATCTAAGCTCTATCGGCAAAGGCTTAGAGCAGGGGTTCCCAAACTTTTTTGGCCCGTGGACCCCCTGTCGACATTTTTCATACCCGGTGGACCCCCTGTCTTAAAGACCGTTCAAAAAGTAGCTAAAAATCTTATGTTTATGATTTATATATTTCTAAGCCACGCATATAAATTTTGTTATTTTTTCAAGTGTTTTTTCTTTTGTTAAGCATTTAATTTTAATTGTTACATACTTAACAAAAATCTTATGCTTTTTAAACTTTGCCATTCACATGGTTACTACTTGATATTTTTAAGGATATAACAGCAATCAAATATTTTAAAAGTTTGAAATAAAAACAAATCTTAACTTTTAATGTCACTACATTTCAAGACACAAAAGCTTTTTATTTTGAGAGTTTTGGTTGCAAGCTTTTCAAAGTTAATAGCTTATGAGCTCTGAGTTGTTCATTCACTATTCATTCATCATTTTAGAAATAATTAAAATTAATATATGGTATGTTAAAAAACAATATGTAATTATAAATTGATGAAAACTTCCACGACCTGAAGAGTATAATTTATTTCATTTTCCGGGATGGATGGCCGTGTTTGATGAAATTTATTTCCAAACGTTTCACTCTCGGCTTCGGAGAGCATCCTCAGTGGCAAAAAATTATCTGATAGAAATTGAAAACAAAAAACAAATACCAAACAATTGTTTGGTATAATATTTTTAAATTTTGAAACTTCATGAGTTTTCCATAGAAGAAAAAAATAGTGATGGATAAGTTTCACCAAAAGAAAACCATTAATGAAAATATGCAATTGTAAAAAGCGATTATCAACATTGAAATATAAAAAACGGACATTTAAATTTAAAAATGTAGGTACTTGCAATGTTCAAATCTTGAAAACACCCTTTATTATTGATGTTTAACAAGTTACACATGAGAAAATGACCATCAATGGCTAAGGCTAAATGTAACAGAAGTCAAATGATAGTGTTAGTTTAAAAGTTTTAATTATTTATTAATATAAAATGTAATTTTTGAGAAAGATTCCATCTCCCCTGCTCGCATTGAGAGGACTCAGTGATAACTAACTTTTCATATTACAAAATTAGATTATAAGAGACAAAATTTTTGAAACTTATCTAAACTTTACATTTTAATGAAATTTTCCCCGTGGACCTTTGAAAGATGCTGTGGACCCCCTTGAAGTCGCTGTGGACCCCTAATTTTCATTTTCATGCCTGTGGACCCCCTGGAATTTGCTGTGGACCCCTGGGGGTCCATATGGACCACTTTGGGAACCGCTGGCTTAGAGGAATTAAGTCAATGTTGAGTGGCTCCGAAGAAAGAGAGGTTTAATGGCAGGAGTCCGACTTAAATCTTAAATTATTGATGCTGCTATCTATCGCCTTAATTTTGTAAATTCTCTGAAGTAGAGATAGCCTCCAGACGACCTACAGACCAGTTGTAAACTGCGCTATGACCGCCCACAGAACTGTTGTTGTAGTTACCAAATCCCCTTGGAGTGGGAAACACATATATACTAAGTCCAAGATACTAAGGCGCAAAAGAGAGTCAGAAATCACCAGCTTTCTCAAAGTGATACCAATGTAATCAAGAAGATGAACAGGAGCTGCGGGAAGAAAACCGGAACATTGAGGATAATGTTCACCCATTCAATAAATCTTACGCCAATGCATAAACTAACTCACAAATTAAAGAAATACAGGAAAAAAACATTTTTGCGAGGCATCCGACGAGACAATCAGTTTTCATGCAGGGGATTTTAAAAATATATTGCACCAGTTTAGAGAGATTTCACAATATGTCTACTTAAAGCAACTACAACCATATCTCAGGAGAAATACCCAGTAAATATTTCTTAGAAACACCCTACAAACATAATATTTTCCAAACCCACCAACTCGAAAGGAAATAGTCACACCATTGACCCAGCAATAGCTAATTTAATAAATCCCCAATAAAAGACATTCAATAAACCCAGACTCAGTTTCTCTGCCCTGTGGAATCACTATTTCGGGATCAAAGACAACCATCAATTCCGCTCCACTTTTCCCTTCGATTTATTTCACACAGCGATGCCGAGATTTCATTAGCCCTGACTAACAAATGTCGCACTCAAGTGATTCCAGGACCTCCGAATATGGGTCCCCAAATCTTGATCATCCCTGATTTGTTACATCAATGTTTCTCTCTGATTTATGGTTCAGCAATCTATCAACCCTTGATCCATTATTCAATGCCAGCCCTCGGTGCAGCAGGCTACATGGTATTAGCGGAACGGCTAGATCATTTGCACACTGAAGGAGTAATAGAAAGGGCTTTTAACGGTTACCAGCATTGATAGTAAGGGAGGATTAAGAGAGACGTTTCTAGTTCACCAACTCATAAGGGAGATAGTATCATTGATAGTGATAATGTCTTTAACTTAAAGTTAGAGATTATGTAAAAGATCTCACCTAATTTATATCAAGCTTGGAGTTGGCTTCAGGTTCAGCGGAGGTATAACCATATATTTTATCGTCATTGGTAATTCTCAAAGTAAACAAAAACATATCAATAGCTAGGAAGCTTTTATCATTTGATTGGTCAAGTTAATTCCAGCCTACATACAAAAAGGATGAGCTTAAATTATTTTAGACTTACTTTAAAGGGGGCATATTTTTTAAAACAGCCAATTATATTGATTAAAATTTGAGAAATAATGATGTCAGTAAATGACCACAGTATCCTTTTCTATAAGAGGGGACAATAATATTTTTTTGTGGACATTGCCAAGGCCGTGATTTCGGCTTTTGACTTCAATTGGACACAACACCAACTAATCAACCAATAATACTTTTTCAGATGAAATGATGGGGGAGAAGCCATCATGGGGTACAAATAAAAAATGAAAGGTTCTATACGACTTAACAAATTTTATTTTTACAAATTTACTTAACAAATTGTGCGGTTTGATATTTCATGCCATGATCAAGAAACTAATTTTGGAAGGAAAGGAAACCTTTTTACCAAGAATCCACAATGCACTTGGTAAAAAAACTAGTAAAGTGATCCAAATCTACCGAGTAAACACAGGTTATACTATACTGGACAGCAACTTAAGTTGAACCTACTACGTCACTAACAAAGTAGTTCCCATCGCGGTGTTTGAATTTCGAGTGAACCAGAGAACGTCAATTTTAAAATATGATTATTTCGTTAAACCCATGTATAAATAATGTCTTTTTATCACTATTCACGTATCGAAATTCCTCCTGTCAACCCAACAGACTTTGTGTTTACTCACTTTCTCCTTCCGCTTAATGATGTACTGATGGGTTCAGGAAACGTTGCTGTGAAGTATAGCATTGTAACTTCTGCCTTTTTTAACTTCTAACAAACACAAATACAATTATTGACACCATTTATCTTGTTCAGCATTATAATTTCCCCTAGCTAGCAGATATCTAACTAACCTCTGCTGACATTAACGATGGTTACTCTAATCTAAGACTTACAAACAAATACGCGATTACATTCCAAATTTTTACTTCGCTCTTAATCCAACAAGTTCAAACCCAGATGCATTCCCATCATAAAACAAAACCCTCCAACTCCCAACCTCCCACGGCATAAAGGCGGATAAACACCCAAAACAGATGTCACCGTCGCGCACGCGGCAAAAATCTCCAAAAAACCCCCTCCTTTTCCTCAGGTGAAAAATGTCATAATCGATCGTCCGGGTCCACTCCGCTTTAGAATAATCTCTCCATTCCGACCCATCTCACGTACAGTCGCCATCGTATCCATTTCCCGAAAGGAGAGAAAGAAAAAAATAGTCGCATTCCGTCGGGGCGCCCCCCGCTTAAAAGAGGGCGGTTCTAATTTTGATGTAAGGGCGCACCGATAGCGCCCGAAATTTTTCATGATTACGGGATTAGGGTCCGAAATGGGCCTTTCGTTACCGCATTAAATGCCGGGAAGAGACATAAATTTTGTCTTTTTAGCGACGTAATGAACTGTTCCGAATTTAATTTGAGGGAGAGGAACAGGGATGGCTGTGGGTGAGTGTGGAAAGGGTTCTTGGGGAGGTTTTGGAGCCGAACTTGCGACGGGGAATGCGATTGATGGCGGAGGTTGAGTAGTAAGTTAAAGGGTCAACTTTCCTATGTGAAAAGGGATGATGCTCTACTTCATGGTAAACTCTGTCACAAGTGAAGTTAAAAATATTTGAAAATATATCTGATATTTTGATGGGGAAACATTCACAGCAATCCTTCATTTTTAAAGAGTTCATTGAAAATATACCAAAAATCTTTTTTTTGTGTGTATTCGTTTAATTTCTTGTTAAATTTTATTTATTGTATTAATGCAGGGGTTCCGAACCTGGGGGTAATTACCCCCCGGGGGTAAACACGGTATTCTTCAGGGGTAACAGAGAAAAATTTTTTAACCGAAGGCTGAATCCTGAGTCACGGCGCTGACGTATCTTGCTGATTTCTTCAGTGAAATGAACAATCTGAATATTTCTTTGCAAGGGAATATGACGAATATTTTGACAGCGCAGGATAAAGTTGCTAGTTTTATACGTAAATTAGAACTTTACCAACGAAGAGTGCAAGCTGGCGATGTGTCGATGTTTACACTACTCTGTGAGCAATTGGTAAATACCAAAGAAAACAAAATCACATTTGGAAATGCCGTGGATCAACCATTTATCTGCAGTAATAGAGTCACTGAAGCAACTTTCCGGATTTAGATAATCGTCAGTCCAACTCTTGGATATAAAGACCATTTTCTACTGATGATGACATTATTAAAGACGAAGATGTAGCGGCCAAAGTAGAATTTCTTGGACTGCGCGAGAATAGTACTTTCAAAGTAGAATTTCAAATGTATGATCTCAGCAGATTTTGGATTAAAGCAGGTGCCGAATATCCTGTTATAGCTAACAGAGCTTTAAAAATGATAGTACCATTTGCCATCACTTACAGATGCGAGAGTGGTTTTTCTGAAAACAAAGGCCAGAAACCGTCTCAATGTGGAACATGACATGAGATGTGCTTTAAGTGACACTAAACCTAACATAAAAAAACTTGTAAACGCAAAACAATTTCAACCCTCACACTGATTATTATTATTAATTCATAGTTAAAATATCGTAATATTGTTGTGTTTTTATGTAGCCACTTCTGACTAACTGCTGGGCAATGACAACTTTGTAATTAATAATCATTAGAATTCGCTTGCATTGAGTGTTTTTATAACATTTTAAAATTGGGGTAAAATTTGATTTCCTAACAGGTTACAGGGGTAGCAGTATTATAAAGGTTAGGAACCACTGTATTAATGGAACTTAATTTATCAGTCACCAGAACGGGATATAGCCCCTTGGTGATGAATATGTTATTCCTTCGAATATTTTATAACTATTTTATGTATGTCAATAAAGTTATTATTATTATTATTATTATTATTATTATTATTATTATTATTATTATTATTATTATTATTATTATTATTATTATTATTATTATTATTATTATTAAAACTTTTAAGGAGTATTATGCGGAGTACGTGCTCGTTAAATCTGTGGGTCTGAAAGTCCTGTGGTCCGTCATGGCGCAGTTTACCACGGGTCCAGGTGTCTGAAGACTATTTCCCTCCCCTTCAGATAGATAGTATAGATAGATAGAGTGGATAGATAGTGGAAGCATCTATCATCTTATGAGGCAGAAGTCGGACTCCTGCCATTTATGGGCCTCACTTTCTCAGGAGCCGCACCCCCTTTGCCTTGAATCCTTGTGGAGCTTGGGTATTCCAAGTGGCACACGACAACAACAAAACTCTTAAAGCACTACCAATAAAAATAATTTAGAAATCAGAATTTAAGTTTATCTAATACTGTTCCATTTAAAGGAGTTTCTAGGGATGACCAATAGATTAGGTGAAAGAGATTGTGGATAACTGACTATAAAAGAATATATCTGTTCCGTATAAAAGAATACTAAAGCGAACTATAATGTCCTGAATAATGTCAAATATAAGGGGGTTAAGGGACTGGAAGATCCCAAAAGTTGAACCATTAATATCTAGATTTAATGAAACAAAAAATCCCTTTACCGTTTTTAACCTTTACTAATATTTATGGAAAAAGTGCATAATATAGAATTTATGCCGTTAATATTAAATAAAAGAATACTTTACCTTTACAACCTATTTAAAACTCAAACGCCATGATGCTACAAACTCCTTGGGACCTCCTGACCAAACCTGAACAACGAAACCAATCATAAAATATGCACCATCAGTCCTTCAAGCTCTCTTCAACACCGAAACTCCGTATCCCACCAAGACCAACCTCCAGAAAACCTTTCTCACCCCTTCCCCCCACACCAAACACACAAAAATATACATCTTCTCCAACCAAATGCATTGCTCCAAATCTCTATTCTAATAGCCCCCTCCTCTGGAAAAAGCGGCCCGACACACATAAACCCGAAACCTTTTCCATCAGTTTACAAGACGGCCATAAATTCAGGGCTCGATGCTTGAAAAACCGAGTTTCTCTAGCATTCAGAGCCGTCCGCCCACGTATATATACGGAGGGAAGGGAAAAGAAAATGGGATTGATCTAAAGAGCATTCTTCGAAGATAAAATGGAGAGGGGGGAGATCGTGCCCCTAACCTGTGGGCGCCCACGGGGGCGTAGTAGCCTCTTTCGTCAGAGAGGGTGGGTCAACATTTCATTCCAGGCCAGAGGACCCTGGAGTCAGAGTTGTTTTAGGCAAAAAGATTTCTTAGTTTTTCCAAGTTCAGTAAATCCTTTATTTGTGTGAGTGGTTTCAAACGGAACTAAAGTATATTGCAGCAATAACGAACCCCTATACTAAAAAAAGTCTACTAGTAATAATCAAGAAATAAAGGCCTTAATAGCGTATAATAAGCTATTATTTTTTCCACCTTCATTCAAAAATTAGGAGACATGAATTTCCTATGGAATTTCCCACCAAAGATGAATTTCCCTTTGAGCAATTAGTAATGCTTTATCGAATCCCAAAACAAAAATCAAGGTACCAGCTTTGATGCAAACTTGTTTTGTAAAATCCTAGAATCAATATCAACTTCAACAAACAAATGAAATGTTGAAAGAGATTCCATTCAATTCCAGACATCAAAATGAAACCAGCCATCGATTCGAAATGAAAACTATATTGGTTTTTCAATACTGGAAAATTCCCAACGACTCTCAATGATGATGCGTTTAAAATTTAATTCAAACAAAATATACTTTTATTCACAAGAACTTAAATTTTTCCCTATACTTTGAAAAATAATGATTAAGGGTGTGTAACTCCATTCAATATTAAAATGAAGCCTTTTACACATAAAGAAATTGAATAAATTAACCTATCTATATAATAAGCCATGTAATTAAGATAACATATGAAATGTTTCCTTCCTTAATATCGTAAGAACTCGAAGTTTATCTTCCCCCCGTATACGGTTAATTCCTTTCAAAAGGAAAAAGATATTTTGCATGTCATCAAAGAAAATTGATTAGGTACAAATACCCTTATATTTCACTAAATTTTGGAAACTAATTTGGAAGTTAATTTAATAATTTAAGTTTTCATTGATCCGCTAAAATAAAATAAAAAACCTATTTATGTATTTATTAGTTTGAAAGTTTGTTAAAGTATCGAATCGTAAAAATATCAGGAAATTATTATTATAAATACGCATCCCATATGTTTGCATGATAAATTTCTCCATTTATAGAACTTATGCTTGATTCTAATTTTTTTACTATTAGACACTATTAAACTCTATCAAAATACTATTTATTTCACAAAATTAGAAAGCACAGTATCAATTTGATACCGTAGAAAAATTTGGTTTAAAAAAGTTTGTTATAAAATAATGAAAATACGCATAACTGCAAGGAATACGTTCAAAGAAAATAATTTAGTATTTAGTTGATTAGTTTATTAGTGGTTTCAAATTTTTTCTTTTTTTCATTAACCTCTTTAAATAACTACTTTTACTGTTTTTATAAGTTTGAATGCATCAAATTGATAGTTTTAGAAGAACATATTATCAACATAATGATTTCTCAACACAAATTCCAAAATCTCTTCTTCCACAACATTTAATTATTAAATTCCAGTCACAATTATACACATTTAAACTACTGTTTTAGCAAATTTTTAAGTAAATTAAATATAAAATATTCAGATGTATATTTACACAGTGTCTTAAATTACTGTTCTTCTCAACATTTTTTTATCCAATGGGCAAGCATGTTCTCCTCAACGAAATCATAATTTTCAAAATTCAAGTTCCAACTTCGAAAATTGTTTTTCTCTTTAAAATTTTAGATCACAAGATTTAAACCATTATTTAAGCAACAGTTAAACCAGATTTAACCCAAATGGGTAAATCAGATTGACACCTTTGAATTAACTTAAATATTAAAAGACAATTTGCACACTAAAAACACTAGAATAAACATAAACACAGATGGGGCCCTTCGACAGATCGAACTCTCATCAAAATCGACAGCAAACGATTCATACAACACAGAGAGTTACCAAAATAAATATGTTTTGTATGAAATAGTCACCAATAATCCACCAAGCTCACTTCTCAATGTGATCCAACGATTTTTTAAACAATAAGTTCCAATTTTGAAATTTGTTCCCCCAAATCTTTGATATCGCTACAAATTTAAACTACCTAAATTATTTTTGGAATATCAAATTGACAACTTGAATTCAACAACTTTTAAAGGTCCCTTTTATCATTCAAAACAAACATATAGAAGAAACAGATGGGTTCCCTTCGTTTGATAGCGAACTCCCATCAAAATCGCAGGGGCCGCGCTAACCATTCGCCAATTCGCCAAATGCGAGTAAATCGCGAAAATGGCGAGAAAAAAGTAATTTTGGCGAAATACTGGCGAATATTTTTTCTGTTTTAGTGAACTTCCAAAAGTAATCGATAAATTTCAGAACTTAACTTTCGATTTTAGATGTTTTCGCCCGTGTTTCGTGAGTTTCGCCCGTGTGTACGTTAATACCGGTTTTACCCGATATCCGATTACCCCGGCGCCAGCCACGGACTGCCCGCGAACGCTTTAATTTTTGGATGGAGTAACTTAAAAAAATCATGCAATTAGATTTTACTCAAAAAAAATATGGCTAATAGCTAATAAATTTGGCTAATAAATTTATGATTTGGCTAATTCACTGGCGAATGTTTTGAAAACCTTAGCGCGGCCCCTGAAATCGTCCACACGATTAGAGAACCGGGCACGATCAAAACAAACTTTAAAAACAACAACAAAAAAAAAGGGACTCACCTGACATCCTTGAGTCGCTTGAGCTCGCTCATTTCGAGCTCGAAGCGAAGTTTGTTCACGTCACACAACAGGGCATCCCGCTCCTCCTTCAAAGCGGTCAATTCACTTTCCAATTCCTCGATTCGGATAAACTGCCGCTTGATCAGCTTATCCTTCTCTTCGATAATCCGTTTGGGGTCGTCTTCGGCCATCGTGGCTGTGGTTATTCCGGGTGGTCACTTCAATAAGAGAGGGTGGTCAAGAAGAGCATGACCGGCCTCGGGGCTAGTTTGCCGGTCGGCGGTTGGATCGCGCGGCGGGAGACGCCATTCTGCTAGCGGTGAGCGGATCGCTCTGGCTGGCCTCCGTTGGCTCGTGGTAGGGTTGCCTTTGGCGGAAGAGATTGGCGAGGAGTTTGGCTGCGGTTTCGGTTCCTGGCGTTGTATTGTTTCAAAGCGCTGTTGTGAAAAAATAGTGAAAGCTTCTTGGGTGACTAGATTTTCCTGGGATTAGTCTGTGAAGTACAGAATGGATAGCTAGTAACTTTTATGCTAAGTTCAATGCTTGGTTTTTTCCTTTTTCTCTTAGCAACTTAAATTTGAAAAGAGAGAGAGAGTGTATGAGAAAGAGAAGGATAGAGACTAGCAAAGAGAGAATACGAAACATTTTATGAGGAAAGGATGGGAGAGATTCACAACACAGATTCAGGATTCAGTTTAAGAGAGGGAGATAGAGAGAGAGAGAGAGTAAAGCGTGAGTAAAAATAGTATGAGGATAAATATTGAAGAAGAGTAAGAGATAATTATAAGGACGAAATGAAATAGTATGAAAAAGAGATCATGAAAGAATAAAAGAATAAGGTAATAAGAAAGCAAAATAAAAGAAGCAGCAAGAGAAGAACTTAAAGAATATGCATTTTATCTATGGCAAATACAAAACATAGTACTCCATCCTGCAAATATTGCTGTTCATGGTTTAAATTGTTTGAAAGAAATAGAAATGGTAAAGCTTACTCCAAGTTCTTAATAAAACGGGGTGCTGAAATGGTGAGGTGAAATAAAAAAATTATCTTTGTAGTGAAGAAATGCACTCCGAAACCCCCCGACAAATGCATGCATATTATTTACTCAAGGAATGTGTTTTATAAAATGTAAGCAATTATAAATATGCAGAAAATTTTGTGATACAGAATAAATGAACTTATTTAATACGTTATTTCTACCTTAAACCGATTACAAATATCGAGAAAAATAATTAGTTATACACCTCCGATGATTAACAAACTAAATCTTTATGTTTTCAAACAGTACCAGCCCTTAAAAGGCCCTATATATTAACTTACCACAGCGGCTTTATCCAAGATTCATTCATAATATCCTCTCACTTTCCCACTCAAAACAAAAAAAAACATCCCTCGCCAACATCGCCAAAATGGGCGATAAACGACCGTCTGCGAGTAGGAGCTCTCCCATCCGATGAGGAAACTCGGAATTTCCCTCGCACGATTTTTTTCACCTCCCATTCCATTTTTTTTCCTCCTCCTTTCGGAAATATCCCGAGGGAAGAATGATCTCCATGGGGGTGGGGGGGGGGGGAGGGGTGCGAATCTGATTTCATTAGCCGAAGCAAACGAACGCATTTCTCGCAAATATAAATGAATTACTTTCATTTCGCTAATACAGTCTTCGTTATGCGCCGTTCGAGATCGTTTAATTCGCCCCTGTGCCGTTTCGGATTTTTGACTCCGCTAATGCGGGGATTTGAGGGGAGTTTTTATGCCCCTGCTCGTTTGCATGTTCGGTTTCGGGTGCCTTTTTCTTGTGGGTGGACGAGACGGGTTGTGGAATGTCTGGTTTGTGACTGATATGCATTCATTTCTTTTTTATGTCTTTTTGGTGAGGCTGGAAATGGCACCGTTTCGGGTTATTTGGAGGTGGAATCTGTTTTGGCATTTCTGATAAGTTTAATTTATTTTGCGACGAGGATTTTTGTTTAAATCGAAGTAAATTCTATTAGCAAATTCGTATTTTTAAGAATCCTGCTGACTTTAAACGCAACAATGTATTGACTTTATAGATAGATTTTTAAGTCTTCACTTATTGTCTTAGCTGCCTTAAACTTTCATAGGCTGGTAATTTTGGGTGGTATAGGACTGAAGCTAATTGTAAAAGAATTTAAAACATGATATATTTTAGTAAAGGACTAGCCCTGAACTTGGATGAAATTAGTTGGTCATGGTAGGTATAAAAATATGTGCAAGTAATTTTTTTTTACATTCAGGGTTTAAATACTCTCTTTTTTCCTAAATGCAAGCTGTACAATTTTCCCCATCATTATTCTTGTGAGTAGTTTTAAATAAATACCCAACCCTTTACAATATCTTATATATTTGTCGTACAATAGGTGTAAAAAGTAATAAAGAAAAAGTAAACAGAAAAGAAACCGAATTATCTAAAACCGAAACTCATCTTTTTAAATTATCTATTTACATCAAACCAAATATTTTTTTGCTACGATAGAAAATATTTTGAATACAATCACTCCATTTTACCCGCTTTACATAAATCCAAATAAATTAATTAGGTTCAAACTATACAATTTTTTAACACACACATAATGAGTGTCACGTGACAAACACTATCCCAAATTCTCTCCCAAACAAATTAAAAAGTCAAAATCCTACTTCCTCTACCCCCAGCACACACAGATCTAACTCATCATACATTCCATAGAGTTCCTCCAACTCCAAACCGAAACATGATTACATTCACTACTGGTCACAACTCCTCCTTCAATGATTAGCATCACACAAAGCGACTCCTGCAAAGTGACCTGCAGGATCGGTTGTCACTTCTTGTCATCGCGAATGACTATGATGGAGCGATAGGGAGAAGGATCCCTCCTCCTTCTTCTTCTTCTTGGGCTTCTCTTTCCTTCTTTTTCGAAGGCACTCGGAGTAATTAAGAGTGTGTTTAATGTTGTTCTAATTAAGTGGCGGGATTTTTAAGAGGCGAGTTGTTGAAGATTTGGGTCGATTTTTAAGTGGTGTTGTTGGAGGTTTAGGGTGATTAATCTGAGAGGACATAGTTTCGGAGGTAAAGAAATTAGTGTTTGAAAATGGAGGCTTAGGCTTAGTCGTGTTGTGTTTGTGTATGAGGTATTTCTTTTAAGGTGGAATCTTTTTTTTGTTTTTAAAAGAATTATTTATTTATGAAGGTAATTTATTTCTTGAAATAATGGAATGTATCTTAAAGATGATCACAGTAAAGAGTCATACTTAAAATACTTCATGAAACTTACGTTTTTATAGATTTAGCACAATACTTTTGGGAATTCTTGCGATTTATAGTATAAAATTGGGAACAGATATCGTCTTATAGAAAATATACACTCATTGCCATAAAAAATAGCTCACCAAGAAGAAAAAGAGATATCAAAGCCAAATTTATTTCCACGATTACCCATAGTATGAAGGTTGATTGATAAAAAATTCAGACTTCCTTGAAGTTTGGGGACCGAGAAAATCAGTAAAAAGTGTTGACCCCATAGGTGTCTGTAACCGCCGCTACACGCCATAGATTGAGTGAAAGGGGGTCTAAATGGGCTGTTGGGGATTGAAGGACCATGGTGTCTCCCCACGTAGTCAAATTTTATCTGGTGCACAAGCGGAAGTTGCATACCGGCCATGATGATTTTTCCCCATTGACCGGATTTGTTTTGTGGGTGTTGGTTCTGGAGAATGGGAAGGACGGGGTAAAAATGCTACCTATGGGGTAAGAAGAAAGCTTGGACATTGCGTGTAACATGTGGTTGTGCATCTCCTGAAACTGATCCACAGGACAGGTCTGAAGGTAAGGACGGACAACCGGCTGTAAAACCTGAGTGACACAGCTCAGGACGGTAAAAGTACTGGTAAATCATACTCAGGAGTTGGGGAGAGGGAATCCAATGCATCACCATTCCGTTACTCAGGATCATAACTCCGTGGGACGATTAGAAAATTAACAGCTGAGTGCGCCCTCTCCATTGTGTCTTCAAACTCATATCCAACCGTCATGGGGCTGCAAACCGAAATGGGATTTTCTCATAAGCACAATGTCATGACATTTGGATTTTCCTTTCTTTATTTGGTGCACTATTGGAAACAGAAAGGTCCATTTTCAGCCCCTTGTTTTTAGACAAAGATGTAAGAAGCTATGCGGACCAAATGGACAATCTGTAGTTCTGCAAACGATATCCGCCCCCCTCCCACATGTCCTCAGTATGTTCTACCGGTACATTGACCAACCAGAGCTGCGTCATTGAGGTTTTGCAGCCGGTTGTCCGTTCTTACTTTCCGACCTGTCCTGCGGACAAGTTTCAGGAGAAAAATTCACAACCACATGTTGCACGCAATGTACAAGCTTTCTTCTTACCCCCTTCAGGTTGCATTTTTACCCCATCCTTCCCATTCTCCAGAACCAACGCCCACAAAACAAGTCCGGTCAATGGGGAAAAATCATCTTGCCCGGTATGCAACGTCCGCTTGTGCACCAGATAAAGTTTGACTACGTGGGGAGACACCATGGTCCTCCAATCCCCAACAGTCCATTTAGATCCCCTTTCACTCAATACCATGGCGTGTAGCGGCGGTTACGGACACCTATGGAGTCAACTTTTTTTACTGATTTTCTCGGTCCCCCAACTTCAAGGAAGTCCGAATTTTTTATCAACCAACCTTCATACTATGGGTAATCATGGAAATAAATTTGGCTTTGATATCTCTTTTTCTTCTTGATGCGCTATTTTTTATGGCAATGAGTGTATTTTAAAGCATCCTAAATCACCCCATCATCTTCTTTTACTTAATAGTTGTTAGTAATCTTAAAATTAATTATTTCTTTCAAAAAACAAAATTTTTATACTCAATTTTTCAATTAACCTTCCTACCCCTTTGGGGTCTTTTTCGACCCCAGACGCACTTTGACGCTTGATATCTCCCATGCATTTTTGTTTTGACAATTTCTGATGCTACTATTCCTTAATTACGCAAAGTTTTACAATGGGTAAAAATTTTGGAGTTATTATTCCATTTTTAAGTGTCTTGGGAGAAATAGTCACATATTCCCCCTCTGGGGTCTTCTGAGACCCCAGCCATGAATGGCGGTAAAACAGTATCAAATAAAGTTTAGTATTTTATTTTTTGTTGTATTATAGATAAAAAAAGGTTTGCATGTTTGTTTCGAACGTTTGGAGAAATATTAGAAAGATATTTTCGTAGAAATTGTCATTTTTTTTACAAAAAGAAGATTGCGGCTAAATACATTGAATCACTCGCTATTTCTTAAATTTTTTATTCACATTCTAAGAAAAATATGCTATTTATAGAAATCTTTTGAGTATCTAACAGTTGCAGCAAAAAAAACTCAGACAACTGTCGCCATTACTTCCTGTTGAACACATTCTTAACAAAAACAATATAAATTCATGGTTGATTGTAAATATGTTTTTATATTCAGTCTTCTTTGAAAAATAAGAATGCTTTCAAATATTTATGAGTGTTAACGGAAGTCCAGAATGTGATTTCGAAGAATTATCAAGAAAAAAAACAATTTTATGTTAAAACTTACATAAGCAAGCGAGATACTGATTTCACTAAAAAACTGAACCGATCATTTTTTTTTGTATTATTTCAATTTTAAAAAGAAGAATCCAAACTTTACATGTTTCATAATACTAAATAAATTAATCTGGGGTGACAGGTAGCTGATAATGCAGAATAGAGAATATATGCAGCTTCATAAATCGTTTAAAATAAACTACTAAATTCTACCCGTGCAAGACCGGGTATATCAACTAGTATGCTTTAAACAGTGTGATTATAAATATTTTAAGTAAAACAACTTCAATGTAGTTCATTTCTGTAATTTAATTCTTGTTTGAAGGTCCAGATGTTATAAAAAACGTGTATCAAAAGAAACCCAATTCAGCCGTAATAAGAAGAAAAAAATGAGAAAAATACCAAAAAAATTGGATAAATTATTCTGAAGCATCTTTCTAGAAATAAAAAATGACAATTCTTCTCCATTTAAGGAATTTTTAACCTTTATTAGAGTCATAGGCATGTTTTACGCATGGGGTCCTCAGAGACCCCACGAGGGGAATATGTGACTATTTTTTCAAGAGGGTAGGAAGGTTAAGTTAATGGTCCTTTAAGCTTTTAACAAAAAAACTTAAAAAAACATTAAGCTAAATTCTTTAATTACTGAATATCTTGGCAATTCTGATAAATGTCAAAAACATTTTTGAATATGTGATTGGATTGGAGTATTTATTTTATTAAACCCCTCCTAAAAACATAAAAGTTGATTACAATGCTCACTAATTTCAATTTTAAAAGGTATGGGATGTTATCACCATTTCTTAAACTAGCTCTTAATTCATATTTATTCTGTGTTGAATTACAGATTTCCATAATATTTCTTGCTACTATTAATAATATGGAAAATGTCATTCAAATCCCTTATTCATTTCATTGCAACTGCATTGTTGCATCTAAAATTGTTGTTCCATATAAACTCCCAGTTCTGAAGCTTCCAATATTTCTTCAGCACCTCATTTTCTTTCTTTAAGACTCAGTTGTCATCCTTCTTGGATTAATCTGCAAATAGTCCAGTAATCTTCCTTATACCATTAACAACAACATTCTTCATTCTGAACAAACCATCAAACATTTTCAATAAGAAAAAATAAAAAGTCCTTAAACCCCAATATATAAACGATAACAGAAATGTGCATCAAAAAGCCCAGCTTTCATCTAATAAAAAACCAAACAACAATATAATGTACCTTACTCTTCGACAGAAAATAAATAGGCAGAGTGGAAAAGAGTAATTTGATTCCCAATTAAGATTAAGTCTAATTAGTAAAATTAGTAATTAGTCTAATTAAGTCCAATTCTAGTTATTTTTGAAGACTAGAAATAATTTTTAAGTTGAATAGAAGTTTTTAAACTAGAATAGCGTCAAAATCGCATTCGAATAACTCTAATTTTTGTTCTTTGTGTTTTTTACTTTGTTCACTACAATAAATGCTTAAATTAACACTAACTTTCAACATAAAATGTGTAATTAAATTCGTATTATCATATTCAGGGTGGAACTAGTACTTTTAGCACTGATAAAGGGGATCCTTTGATCCCCGAAACAACTGTCTGCTATTTTAAATGTTTTTATTGTGGATTTAACGTTGTTTATATTACTGGTTCTGCTATTTTCCATAAGATTTACCTGACTTCATATAGTACAGGGTGTTTCAAAAAATCCGCTCAAATTCAGCACAGCAATATTTCTTGTGGGGAGTCAAAGAACTATAACTCCATGACGCATAGTTTTCGAGAAAATCTGGACAGAAAAGAAAATAGATGGAATTTTATAACCCGTTCTGATAACTATCCCAGAGGCTCCTAAAGAGGGTTAAGAAAAGATATTATTATCTATTGACATTAATACAGTTCTTGTGAAATGATTATTTTCACGGCAAACGGTTCTGTCTGAGTGAAACATGTCCGCAAACTTTTTCGAATCGGGAACCACTGCTTTGAACCCATTGAACTTAAGACCTCCCTCATCGAATCAACTAGTTTTCTTCAACAAAACCGAAACCTCCACATAATTAAATCTTCTCATCACTCCACAGATAAGACTCTTCACGTGAAGCTCTACCCACCAATCGTGCCCAACTTATCTCATTCACTATTAGTCTAAGCGGTACAAGTTGAAACACTGCACTTTTTGATGATGGTAAGCCACTTGGTACACTGATTCCATGGACCATAAGAATGAGTTTTCGATCAGGATTCCGCCGAAATTTCCCTTAGAATTTAAAATATTTAACTTTTTGTGAAATTTTTAAATTCGCGTTTTACACCTTAACTATCAAACTTTTCAACATGTAAGGTGACTTTTCTATACAATTTGAGGTCGTAGATTACAAATATGAAGTCGAAAATTTCAAAAAGATGCTATTTCATATGTTTTTTTGAAAAAAAACTAAATTTTAAAATTTAAAATCTCCAAAAACACAATGTTAAACATAAGTTCGTATCATGAAATTTTCACCAGTTATTAAGCTATTTGTAACTTTTAAAAATCCAAAATTTCAAAGCTTTACCTTTATTATTCACCGAGATATGAGACTTTAAATTTGGAAAATTTTCAAAATGGCGGCCATGCTTCATGCGACTACTCATCGAAAACTTCCCATAACTCGGTAAATTATTGTTCAAAATGAACAGTTAAAACCTTTTTTGAAAGAAAAGCAATACCACTACACTATTAAGACATTAAAAGAACAATTAAACCACTTTAACTTGGTTTTAAATAAACTCTAAGACAGATTAATACTTTAATATGACAAGCATGTTAAAAGCTTTAAAAAAATGCTTTCTTGGTGAAAAATTGTTCTCAATTTTTTATTAAATGTTCACCCTGATATAAATAGTCGACATTAAACCATTTGAAGGAAAGTTTTGCCTTACGAGCGCCTGGGCGACAATACCTAATACCTAAACGCGAAAATACCTAATAAACGCGCGCTTCAAATAAACTTTTTCTGTCAAAGAATCAAAAAATCGTGCTTTCTATTATGATTTTCTAACATTATTTTAACCAAATCATACTTTCTATTATGATTTTCTAACACTATTTTAACCAAATCATGCTTTCTATTATGATTTTCTAACAACATTTTCACCACTTAAAATTTAAAAAACAAGCATCCCTTATCTTTTGTATCAGAAAAAAAATGCTTAAAATACAATTTTTCAGGTTGGAAATTACCTTTCAAATGAGTATTTTCTAGAAAAACCTTTACTTACTGCGTTAAAACATGAAATATCGATGAGATTCATAATGTATTAAAATATGTTATACATTTAAACTTACCGAACACTTTTTAACAATTAGTAATCGTTGTGTATTTGATGTTTTTATGAATTATTTTTAAAAATTAGAAAGCATAGAAGTTATGCGGAAATAGATTATGCAAGGTGTTCCTGCAAATCTTCAGGAATACCATGTACACTAATGTGCCTGAATTGTAGAGGTGAATGCCAAAATTCAGAGGAAGACCTCTTAACCTTTTACGTTAAATTCAAAAATTAAATCAATACTTTTGAATTTGTGCCAAAAGAATAAATAAAATAATTTGAAATCCTTAAAAGGCTATTTAATACCTTTAACTCTATATAATTAATGAAATTCTTATCTTAGTGTTGAAATTACCTACTGAAAGGAGTATAGGCAAAGTACATGCTTTATTTTTTTAAATCTAGCTAATATAGAAAATATACCAATTCTCAAGAGAGGCATACGGTTCTTAAAAGAAAAAATCTTGATCTATCATGGTACACATTTAATATGTTTTTTACAGGAAAAATATATTGTCTCTACGACTCTCATAAAAAAGTCTTTATTAACTTATCAAATCCAAATATTTGTACGATGATTATTAATGAAAGATTTCGATGCATTTGACTTTCCCGATATTCTTAATTTCTAATAAATGTAAAGATATTGAAACTAATAGTAAAGTTGTAGGTAAGTAAACAAGCACTTGAAAATACTATAAGTTTCTACTAAGTTGAAAATACTATTATTCATTATAAGGCTGGTATAATTTCCTAATGGCTACCTAAGGTAGAGTATCCAGGGCTTTAAATTTAGGTAGTCTTGTAGCAAACTAGCAGGACGCATACAGTCTCAATTAATTTTGTATACCGATTAATAAATAATTGCTTAAAGTTTAAATGGTGTTATGCATTACCATATAGGAAATGATTAGATGTATTACCCTTACTCGATTTTCAAATACACAACGATTACTATATGTATATAACATATTTTGATACATTATGAATCTCATTGATATTTCATGTTTTAACTCAATGAGTAAAGGTTTGTCCAGAAAATACTCATTTGAAAGGTAATTTCTAACCTGAAAAATTGTATTTTAAGCATTTTTTTTCTTATACAAAAGGTAAGGGATGCTTGTTTTTTAAACTTGAAGTGGATAAAATGTTGTTAGAAAATCATAATAGAAAGCACGATTATGTGATTCTTTGACAGAAAAAGTTTATTTGAAGCGCGCGTTTATTAGGTATTTTCGCGTTTGCGCCCAGCCGCTCGTAAGGCAAAATTTTCCTTTAAATGGTTTAATGTCGCCTATTTATATCAGGGTGAACATTTAATAAAAAATTGAGAACAATTTTTCACCAAGAAAGCATTTTTTTAAAGCTTTTAACATGCTTGTCATATTAAAGTATTAATCTGTCTTAGAGTTTATTTAAAACCAAGTTAAAGTGGTTTAATTGTTCTTTTAATGTCTTAATAGTGTAGTGGTATTGCTTTTCTTTCAAAAAAGGTTTTAACTGTTCATTTTGAACAATAATTTACCGAGTTATGGGAAGTTTTCAATGAGTAGTCGCATGAAGCATGGCCGCCATTTTGAAAATTTTCCAAATTTAAAGTCTCATATCTCGGTGAATAATAAAGGTAAAGCTTTGAAATTTTGGATTTTTTAAAGTTACAAATAGCTTAATAACTGGTGAAAATTTCATGATACCAACTTATGTTCAACATTGTGTTTTTGGAGATTTTAAATTTTAAAATTTAGTTTTTTTTCAAAAAAACATATCAAATAGCATCTTTTTGAAATTTTCGACTTCATATTTGTAATCTACGACCTCAAATTGTATAGAAAAGTCACCTTACATGTTGAAAAGTTTGATAGTTAAGGTGTAAAACGCGAATTTAAAAATTTCACAAAAAGTTAAATATTTTAAATTCTAAGGGAAATTTCGGCGGACTCCTGATCGAAAACTCATTCTTATGGTCCATGGAATCAGTGTACCAAGTGGCTTACCATCATCAAAAAGTGCAGTGTTTCGCCCTTTTTCGTCGTGTACCGCTTAGACTATATACTCCCAGGTTCCGATTACCGTAAGTACAAATTACGATCATCAGATAAAAGAATCACGAGTTCTGTCGACTCCCACCCCCCTCCTATAAATATTCCCCTTATCTCTTCTCCTCAAGGAAGAAGCATCCCCCAAGGAAAGAGGAAGAAAAAACATCCGCCGTAAGTTTTTTCAGTCAGTTTTTAAATTATACACACAGATCGCGTTCTTGATTGCCCAGGCTGCGAGTATAAGTGGTTTTGACACGTATCAAGACCTCTCCCTTCTCTTCTGGTATGTAGAAAATAAAAAAACTAATATTGTTTCGCGTAAAAAGTATGAGGCTTATACGCGGAGGGAAGTTATTGTTGCTATTTTTGGCGGTCGTGCTCGAAAGTTGACGGTAGGAAAATTGCGAGCAGCTTCGTGTTACGCTGGGATGCGGGAGGCAGGGTTTATCTAACAAATCGGTTAGGGACCTTCCTGCTCACATTGAAATTGCATTTCTCTTTGATAAATATTCAAAGAGTGAAGTCCACGCTTTTAAAAAATGACTTTAGCTTGTCACATGCTAGTTTGTTTTGTTACGGATTTTACGCCGCTTATATGTTGCCAAAGAGAGGAAAACGGGACATCCATGATTTTTTGGAGTACAGTTTATAGGAAAGTCATTGTGTTTAATCAGTTAATGTTTTACTTAAGAAACAGCTTCCTTGGTAGAAATTTTCTCCTCTTTTGCATACCATCATCCTTTTATGGTGTAAAAAAGTTCTCAAAAATCTTCCTTATATTAGTTCTTTTCAATTATATAACATGCTTCATGGCTGCTTTTGCACGTAAAAAGGTTTTCAATGTATAGTTGTAGAGGTTTTATTCTAAAGATCTAAAGCAAATAAAGTTACACATTTACAATTACACAATTACACAAAACATTTTTGGCGGGTTTGTTTGAACTTTACGGAGAAACTAAGTTTTTTAAAACATTACTCAAAATAACATAATATTTTCCTTTTAATTCATTACATATTTAGAGTTACCTTTCGATGTTTAAAAATATATCCATGCTATTTTTAAGAAGTTTGGAGTGGTCTAGGTACTTACAGTACCTAAAATTCTAAACATCATTTTTCGAATATTAAGTGGTATTCAATGGTCATAAAATAATTTTTACTACTTCATATAAAGAATTGTTTTAGAGACAATCTTGCACTGTACCTACTTAATATTTAAGTTGATGCATGCAAATATTAAATCTCGTAAAATACATGAAATGCATTATGGAAATATGTGTTAAGTAGTATTTTTATGAAATTGAATATGTTAATACAAGCATTTTGCACATAGAATTTTGGAAACTTTTATACTCTTTTTGGAGAACTAAATAATTTGGAACGACAATTCAGAGAGAAACAATTTAAGGATGCGAAAGGAATAACTACCTATTTATTATCTACAGCTGTTAATTTATTACCTAATTTTATAAGGACACGGGTAATCCTAAAAGAATCACCTCAACAACCATTTTTGCTTAGAGAAGAGTTTTTGATTTAAGCAACTTCTTTGATTAAAATCCAACAATAATAACTCACCGACAAATATTTTTTTCTGTGGAGTATTAATCAGAGTGAAAAAAAATCGATCTTGTCGTGTAATGTTAGGAATATCACTCATTGCAGACATTTTTATCAATTTTGGAGGGACTTTGATCTCTTAGTCATCAATCATTATCCAAACATTAAATGGTCCTTTTCAAAAGGAATTAAAGTATTTTCTCATTTAAAAGTTTTTATATTCTGATATTGATAAAAATGGGCTATTTAAATCTCCCGTTCTGATATTTTCAGTTTAATTCAATAAGTGAATTTATATAAATCGTGATTTGTTGTTTCTTGTTAGGTGAAAAATGTTACTAAAACTAAGTACACTTTTAATATTTGAAATCTGAAATTTTTTCAGATACATCTCTAAATTTTTTAACGATTAATTGTAATTAAAAAACAATGTAATATCAAAGGAAAATCCTATGATATTATGTATTAAAACTAAGATTTTAAGTCAGGTATAAAATATTTGTTTATTAGTGATTGGTTTTAAGGTCTAGAAAAAAGTTTAAGGTTGGTTTCTTCATGTGTAATAGTAATAAACGAGTATTTTCATAAGGAACTGAAACATTCTTATAAATCACATCTATAAAGGGGACTCGGTACCTCCAAATCGGTCAAAATATCAAGTTAAGGATTTTGCTCTCAAATCGATGTTTATACTCATAAATTGATTCTGCAAATTTCATAGTGATGCACGTATTCTAAGCACAAACAATTTCCAATTTTTATTAGCACAGTTACCACATATTTTTTTAAATAAATATTTCTCAAAACTACTTTTTTAGCATTTAAAACCATAAGGCTTTTTTTTCTACTGGACTACTTAACTTAAAACTCTGCATATATATTAACCATAGTGTTTTTAATAAAAATATGAATTCCATCAATTAGGGATTCGGAGTATAATTAAGGTCTTAAAATGAGAAATGTTTTTTTTTCATGAGATTTTGGAGGTGTTTGGAGAATATTTTTTATTAAAAACTATTACAAGTATCAAAAATGTAAATTCATAGTTCCATGGACAATAACTTAGATTACGTTGGGGTTAAAAATCATACCAAAATTGTCATAATTAAAAAAGAAGTAGTGTTTTAAAACTTGGTTAAAATTTTTGAAAATTTCAAAATTAAAAACTGCTTTTCTTTTTTTAATAATTAAAATGTTGAGCTAATTTGTGATTTATACAATTAAATGCATCTAAAAACTATAAATAATACAAAAAATAATTAAATATTAACTTAAATTTTCATATTATTGAAGAATTTATGCATAAAAATCACATTAAACAGCCTTTCTGCAAAACATCATAACTCAAATTTATATGAAGATATTTTTGTTTTGTAAACTGTATTATCCTCGTAAACACATATTTTAGGAGGCCTACTGTTTTATGTATCAATTATTTTAATATCAAAAGTTATAGCACTAAACTTGAAAAACTTAAAAAAAACACCAAAGTTCAGTAAAGTTTGAAGTTATACTATTCATAAAATAAAAAAATATTACACCCACAGCCAAAAAAATAGTAGGACTCCTAAATCATATTAAGTCAAGTACTGTGCCCAAGTTTATAGAAATTCTAGTTTTGCGGAGAAGGAAAATACCAAAAATGTGATTCTGAGAAAAACGCAAATTTCTTTATATTTTCCTTAATAAAATGCCTTTTTAGTTTTAAGTAAAATTTCTGTAACTTTGGTTCTAGGAAAGATAAAGACAAAATTTAAACTGATTTGGAAAGCTAAAGATGTGTTTTTTGAAATAAGATAATAATTTTTTTTTGGAATTTTCGATCCGAAACGGCATTTTTAGGTAGGCCCACCTTAAACAATCATATATGTCTTTATTGGAAAATTGTGTCAAGAATATATGACAGAAAATAAAGAATAAAACAACTTAGTTCCACCCAGTAAATTCTAAAAATAGCACGATAATACTGAATCACGCTTAAACTACCTACACGCTTGCATTTAAATAAATCCATAATCATTCCCAAACCATCCAAACACATAGCACCAAATCACACCATATCAAATTTGCACTTGAAGCTCATCAAAGACGCGTTCCACCCACAAACGTCATACAAGATCGCTCTCCAACACAGCTTTTCCAGAGCACCGAAGGATCGTTTGTCTCCCAACTACTCCACCCATAGAAGCCACTCGACAACCCTTACAAACGATTCAGATTCGATATGACTGAAAATGTCAGCGCATAATCAAAGCTTGCTGAGCTGGGTGGGAGGGTAAATCAGTCCCCAAATTGACCGTCACGTGCTTTTAATTGTTCGTGGACGAACTTCATTTCAATATGGCGGACATAAATTGCTGGCTTATTAGTGCTGTGTATGATTTTGTCTCACCCCTATGGGAGTAGAGTATTATGGGTTGTGATTTGATATGATGGATTTGAAGTATCGCGGGTATTGAAACTGAAGGTGATGGTTGGAGTTGGATCAGTAGGTTGTAAAATAACATTTGTTTTTAGTACAAATAAATTTATGATTTTATGAACAAAATGTATAAGATACCAAAACAAACTTTTATAGAAAAAAAGATGGTACTTTAAATTACTTTTCATTACATAGTTGGGTGGCTTATTACATAAAAATGCCCTTAAACTGCAAAATGTGATACTTTAGTGAAACTTTCAGAGATGTTATATAATCATATAAGAACTAAAAAATCGATGGGAGCCCAAAATTTTAGGGCGTGGTTTGACCGTTATGACGTCATAACAAGATGGCGCCCGCGGGCCTATATTCGGTTCTTTTAATGATAGAAATACATTTTTGGGGTCAAAAATGATGTTTTAAGGGTCAAAGAATATGATTCTGATGATAAAATGTGCAATTTGTTTTTAAAAGTTACTAAAATTAAAAAAAAGCTCGAAATAGTAAAAGAGTCTATCGCCAGTTGCGTCAAAAAAAATTTGTAGAAAAGTTATTTTTTTCGACGGTTTTTTATGTTTTTTGGGTTGCTGATTCCGAATATCTAGTTCACTTCCAAGTGGAAGGTCGACTTCATACCAAAAACTGCAAAAATATAGCAAAATTTTTACTCTTTCTTCGGATTTTCGTTTATATTTCAAAAAATATTAGATTCTCGAAAAATATTTAAATTACAAAGATGGGGTAAACAAAATTTCCTACAAAATTCACCAGTCAAATTTATTTTCCGAATAATAATTTTCACTTTATAACGCATTAAAAAACAGAGAATTTTAACACAGGATAATTTAAACAGTGTATGTTTGTTTCTCTGTTTTTCAGTATGAAAAACTATTCTTCGAAAAAATAAAATTGACTAGTGAATTTTGTAGGAAATTTTGTTTACTTCAACTTTGTAATTTAAATAATTTTCGAGAAACTAATATTTTTTTAAATATAAACGAAAATCCGAAGAAAGAGTAAAAATTTTGCTATATTTTCTAATATTTTTGCAGTTTTTGATATGAAGCCGACCTTCCACGTGGAAGTGAACTAGATATTCGGAATCAGCACCTAAAAAAACATATAAAACCGTCGAAATAAATAACTTTTCTACAAATTTTTTTTGACGCAACTGGCGATAGACTCTTTTACTATTTCGAGCTTATTTTAATTTTAGTAACTTTTTAAAACAAATTGCGCATTTCATCATCACAATCATATTTTTTGACCCTTAAAACATAATATTTGACCCCAAAAATGTATTTCTATCATTAAAAGAACCGAATATAGGCCCTCGGGCGCCATCTTGTTATGACGTCATAGAGGTCAAACCACGCCCTAAAATTTTGGGCTCCCATCGATTTTTTAGTTCTTATATGATTATCTAACATCCCTGAAAGTTTCATGAAAGTATCACATTTTGAAGTTTTTTTGTAATAAGCCACCCAACTATACATAAACTAGTGGGTATTTAAATCTTAAGAATAATGACGTATTAGATATCTCAAAAGTATCTTTATTGAAAAACAAAAAGGCACTAAACTAAGATCATCTCTAATCTCTCATCTGCCCAGACACAATCACTTAGTTGTATTTATGTTACGGGCAAAATGATTAATTGGGCATTATTAATAATGCCCGCTGCCCGGTCAATGTGATAAATTCAACGACATTTATGATTGAAATTTATCACTTTGCCTGTAACATTTATATTCATTTAAAATTCTTCAATTCACTTTAAATAATTACGGGATACTTATAAAAATGTATGCACATTAAGCTAGAATTTGAGGCTAAAACCTCTAACAAAAACAATTTCATAGGAATTATTAAAGATATTTTATGGAAATTCCAATGTATTAACTTCTATATACGATTCTATATTCGATTTATACGATTCACTCCAAATTGCCAGACAGTTCAGTTATCCAAGTTAACCGGTATAAGTGTTAAGCCATATAACCAACTTTGAGGTACTAGTCTACATATTTAATCGACTAAACATAATTCCTTAAAGGAAACCCCAAATAAAAAATCTAGAAAGATAAACATACTCAAAATAAGTTGTTCAACTTACAATGAATTGAATAAAGAAGACATCCTCCAACTTTATAATCGGAAAACAAAAAGGTAATTGCTTTTCATAAATAACACCAATTTCCCTTTTCAATTCTGGCATTATTTGGAGGAAATGAATTCTTTACATTTTACGCCATTCTTTCGCATTATCGTTTTTGCAAAAACAATTTTTTTCCAAAATCGTTTTTACAAAAGAAAACGTTTTATAATTAAATACGCCTTTTCTGAAATGAGCAGTCAGACAAAGCGTATCGATCTTGGGTTTCAATCGAAATATATATTTTTTTCTTCGGGAATTTCTGTGAGACGAATCTCAGATATGGAAATAGAAGCGGGAGAAAAATATTGTTAAAAACATCTGTTATCGAACATGCTAACGATGGTTCCGGCAAAATGAGATGCTCGTGATATTTGTGTTAAGAAAAGCCTATTCTAATTAACAACCCCATACAATCATCTTGGGAATGTATTTCAGTTGTTTTTTAAAAATAAATTTGAACCGATAACACATTTTGCTTTCAGAAGAACTAGTTCGAAAAAAAGAGGCATTGGTTCTTTTAAATAATTAATTATAAGTACGGTCTAAATACCATAACAATCATAAATTAACATTTTTTGTTTAGTGAAAATCGGGAAGAACACGAACGCAAATGGTTTCATATGTTTTAAATAGTGATGTGAAGGTATCGATACCAAATACTTTACTGTACTTCATACCTTAAAGTACCGGATGTATTCGATACCTTAATAAAAGTATCGATACTTTATTGATGTATTTTTTTTCCAACTTTTTTTTCAATGAAATTATCTTAAAAGTATATGTTGTGGATTTAACGCAGCCTGTTTTCATTTTGCACTTTAAGACCCAAGCCGTAAATCTTCTTTTGAAGCAAGATTTGACTTAATTTCAAATTATTGTTAAAAAGTATGCGATGCCTAAAAGTATCTAATAATCGATACCTAAAAGTGTCGGTTTTGCCCATCACTAGTTTTCAGCGTGCCTTTATTAGTTCTTGAATAAACAAATAAAACGAATTTAAGTAATTCATTTATTTATTTATTAAAGAAAATTAGTATTACAAAGAATTGACAACATTTTATAAACTTTCAATATGAATAATCAAGTAATGATAAACAATTTCATCAGATTTAATGCCCCTTGGCCTTTTTTGTAAGCTTAATCTATAATCTTACATTACATTTGCACTTCTCAACCAAGAGAAACTAAAATATTATTAAAAATATTACAATAACCTTAAATTATTACTCATGGATGTTTGGCTTCACCATTAAAAAACTAAATAATTTGTGTTTAAAATCATAGAAATGTAATAATAACAACATAATGTTTTTTATTATCTAAATCTGTGTGGTGGTTTTAAAGTCTTGGATGATTGGTTTAAATAGAGGAACGTGCTGTGCATTTATTTTTGTATGAACCAAAGACCAATTATTTATTTCGAAAAATAACGTTTCCTTGTAATTTATTTTTATATTGCCATTTTTGGTATTTTATTCTTGAAGCACTTTAATAAAATATTTCTGAAAAGCTTAACGTGGATAACAATCAAAAGCATCCGAATTGTCTTAAATGAATCAAGGAATAAAAAATTATTCCCTTTGACTGCCTGTTGAATGGAAATCAGCTTAATAGAATAGTTTAGAATTTCTTTTTCTGTTACAATAATGGCTTTAGCAGTGTGTGCTGAAGGTAAAAATCTGAACTTTTACCGAAATGAAATCTGAAATGGCTTTGGGAGGAAATAAAAGAAATGATTTTTCGAAGAATTTCGGGTATAGTTCTTTTATTTTATGTTTCACATGCGTCAGCTTTCTGAAAACCTTAGGGAATTTTTATAGCTGATATTAAGAAATCATAACTCAGAAACTTAGATTGTGTCTCAAAACTGTGCCTGAGTTCTAGGGGTACTTTATGTGAAGTCATGTTGAAGAAAATAAAGGAAATATTTGGAAAATCGATACAAGAATAGTTATTCAAATAAAAATTTGATACAATTCTATCAAAATGTGTGTTTAACTTGGAAACCACATGCAAAGCATTTTAAGCCAACTAAACCCCTAAAACAAAATATGAATATATTAAATATGCGTATTCTATAATGGAAATAGTTTTACCAGAATGGAAAGTTGAAATGTGCTTGTGCAGTCTACATTTTAGCCTGATACTTGGTACTTATAATGGAAATCCTTTGACATAAAACTTTGACTTTGAAACATTAGTTCTGAATCATTTATATGTATGTAATATATTTCAATTAAAGCTTCTGATAAATCTAGTGGCCGAGTCTCATATTTTTAATTGATATTTCAAAAAGAAAAGGATATGATAATTAATTCAACTATGTATAATAATTTATAAATTACTATATCTAATTGTATTTTTATTAACTAAGGAAATACCGCCCAATGCTCGTTATCGCCCTAGTAACCCGTAAACTGCTTACGCTGGACCTTTTGGATTGCTGCGCAATCCTCAAAAACCCAGCCCACTGAAATTAACTTACATTATAAACATTAATAAAAACAGTTATCATAATAAACATCAACCAACTTTCTAAAATTAAGTCACAGTCATCTAGATGATTAACACTATCTTAATAGTTTGAATATTTATTTACTAACTAATTCAATAATTAAATCAAAATTATTTCCTAAAATATATCCAGCTCCTCTATTAATAAATACTATTAAAATCAACATTTAAAAAAACCGTACACTATATTTTAAATGTATCTTTTAAATTCAATACTGGACCTAGTAACTCGATAGTATACCTAGTGTTTATCTCTCTATATTAAAAAAAGTAACAGTGACCGTCACCGCCGCCGCCTTCACCGTCACCGCCGCTGATTTTGAAAATTTTATTTTTGAACACTTTGAACTATCACTACGCAAAAACTATTTAAAGGAATATTATGAAATTTTGACCATTGGTAAACAAATGTATGAGGGTCATTTCAGTTTCCAGACCTAATTGATTAGATAATTAGTTCTGGAGTTATTAAATGTCAAAGTCGAAAACTATTGTTTTCGGCTGCGAGTTCGCCCCCAGAAAAATCTATTTACAGCAGAAACATGATTTTTATTTTTGTCTGATTTCTTATTCCCAATGATTCACTAGATACACACGTGCATTTTATAAATTTAAAAGTTTTTTTAATGGCATGTGTATTTTCTCTAAGATTGTTGATGATATTTAGTAGACTTGCTGGATATTTTTGAAAACATTTCGGTTAAATTATTGGTAAACTAAAAAGGAATATTTTAGCAACAGTTTTATTTTGATATTTTTGTAGTAATGGTCCGCATTAAGTTTTTGATAAGTTAGAGAGATAAAAGGTTTCTAATTTAAATGATCGTTAACTAAGCAGACAAGTTTCAGGTTTTACTGGATAGTTGAGATGAAACAAGCGAGCTCTGTTTGCTAAGATCGCGAAGCGATCTTCAAAGAACTGCGAAGCAGTTCCGGGGGTTGGTGAGCGATAGCGAGCAGTCATTCATATATTTGTTTAAACCCAGACTTGTTGAATAATATCTTCTCATCCCTTGAAAATAATAGAAGACAAAACCTACATGACACCCAATGTTTACAATTACATTTCGAATATATATCAGACTAAAAATTATAAATTTCAGACAAATTGTGTGAAATTTTAGTTGAAATATCATATCTGTAAGATTTTGGAATACTTTTTTATCAGTGTTTGAATGATATTTTATTAAGAAGTACTTTTTTAAAACGCGAAGAAAATTTGTTTCATCATAAAATATGGCTTGAATTGGTTGTTGTGATTGTGGATGCATAATAAGCTGCTTGACAGTTCTTGCTTCGTAACTGTGACCTTTATACGTAATACAAAGAAATGGAAATATTTTTAAATTGATAGGTTTTTTTTTCAAATATTTAGGGCATTTTGCACATCCTCAAAAGAATCCGAACAGTTTGATACTAAAAGTATGTTTTACAGAGAAGTAATTAAAAAGTTTTTCTTTGGAAACCGTTCTCCAAAAACTTTTTTTAGAATAGAGATATTCTCAATACTTATTTTTAGCAGATCTATTTTTTACAACCACTGTTAAATGCGTATCTATAGTAAAATCAATGAGAACTGTAACCTCCTCATATCTTGCTTTTAAATCTAAACCATATTGCTCTTTTTGCTCTCAGAGACAACAAAGTCTTGTAGGCCAACAAAGAATTCCTTAGTATCCCTTAGTGCTGTAATCACACTCTGTTCAATCTATCATTAGAGACATCGTCCCTTCTTTGTTGTCTTGCCACAGAAATAAAATAAAGATGGATGGCGAAAGTTTGAGCAACTCTTTCGAGGGTATTTACTTCTTTCACAAGTCTACAACCGAAAAACTATCTTTCTATGAGGCATGAATTAATTCCTCAACTCAGCAATGGATATAATTACTGTTTTAAAGCTATTTAATTTCATTGAATGGTATGGCATTATTCTCCTTTGGTAACAATTTGTTTATAACTTCTGTTTCCTGACTCATCTCTCTATATTAAAAAAAAGTTACGGCCGCCGCCGCCGCTGTTTCAGAAAATTTAATTTTTCAACTCTTTGAACTCTCATATCGCAAAAACTACTTGATAGAAATTTATGAAATTTGAAATATTTGTAGAGGAATATTTGGGGCACATTCTCGAACAAAAAGCTAACTGATGTGATAATTAATACTGGGGTATTTTTATGGTCAAAGTTGAAGTTTTTCTTTTTTCGCCGCGTAATCCAGTTCAGCGAAATCTATTAGCAGCAGAACTATGATTTTTTGCAGCCTAATACTCTAAAGTATGAAGATGTGCACTACGTCGCCCTTTTTTCGAATTTCGAATTTGGTTTAGAGTAATTAATTTTTTAATTTTTGAAATTTTTTACACTTTTTCGGTTTTTTCTATCTAAAATGAAAACTAATCACGGTATCAATATGATTTTTTAAACACTTATACTCTTATTTTTTAGAAAGATATTGGCGTTTAATTTTTTAAAAAATTCGAATTAGTTTTGGAATTATTAAGCATCAAAGTTTAATTTTTTTCATAGTTTTAGTAGGTATTTATCAGACGTGTTTAATGTTTATTGAATTTTTTTAAATTTTATATTTGCCTGTTCACTAGATTGTCGCGAGCACGGATACTTAAATTTAAAAGTTTTGTATATTTAGGTTTTTTCTCTAAGTTTGCTAGCGATATGGTTAATATTTAATAATCTTTGAAAAATACCCCGATGTTTTTGAACTACTAGAGAAATAAATAATTTAGCTTTTTTTCAGTGTTATTTGTGCCGATGAAAGGTAGAGGATTTTTAGGAAGTTGATTTTACTCTGCCAAAGATTAACTGCTTAGGTTATTTTTAGAGATAGTTGTTAAGTTCCTTTGGCTTATTATGTACTTCAAAATGGTAAGTTGGATGTATTCTAAGGTTTTCAAGATTTGTTAGAATTTGTTAGACAGTTTATTTTTAAAATTTCTAAAATAAATTTTTGATTAGATAAAAAGTATATAATAAGGTTTTAGTAAAGCGTTTTCCATGCGGATGATGGTTGTCATCATAGCTGGTAAAATGTAAAGAGCTGCGTAGCAGTTTCGGGGGTTGGTCAGCGTATACAGCAGGGGGCGGTAGCCCCCTACCCATTAAATTATTGATTATTTAAAAAGGAATATTTCAGTAAGAGTTTTATTTTGATATTTTCGTGTTAATGATCCGAATTAAATTATTAAAAAGTTTGAGAGATAAAAAGTTTCGATATTAAATTATCACTAACTAAGCAGACAAGTTCCAGGGTGTACTGGATAGTTGAGATGGAACAAGCGAGCTCTGCTCGCTAAGATCGCGAAGCGATCTTCAAAGAACTGCGAAGCAGTTCCGGGGGTTGGTGAGCGATAGCGAGCAGGGAGCAGAGCCCCCTAGTTTAATTAAAGAAATTAATTAGACAAAGTTTTCCGTACTATTTTATACTCCCACTAACTCCTTTATAATCTTTAAATAGAATTGATTATTTTTGCAAACCCTATGCCTTATCTGAAAGTTACAGAAAGTTACAGTTCTTTTTTTAACTTGATATTTCAATTTATTACATTTTTTTCTATTCAGTGGATAAAATGTATTTTTATCGAAATTTATATAAAACCATTTGAGTTTTTTAACTGAAATTGTTCTCATGCTGTTAAACTGTTTTTACTGAAGGATCTATAAAAATGTGAGCATTAAAGCATGTGTTGCATGCAATAATTTTCATTCATATAAAAAATTAAATGTAAAACTTAAATATACTACTCTTTTCAACTTTTGAAAATATTTTGTTTATTCAGCTTTGTCCTTTGTAGTCAACTTTGAAATCTTTTTCAACCTTACAACCAATGGTAAAATTTAATATTAGTTTACTCTTTATAGCTAATAAAACCTTTTCCACATAATGTAAACTAGGTATTTTAATCCCTCTTTTTTTCTTGTATAGTAATTATATTTTTCAATACAAAAAAAGGTGTTTGTTAGAGCTGAAATAATTTGTGTGCTTACAGACTGGAAATAGATGAATGCTATTAAGTATCGTTTTGTATAGTAGTAGTTCTCCATATTCTATAAAAACTGACTCTGTGTTTTTTACCTTTAAAGTTTGATTTAATGAGGCATATATTTTACTAAAAATAATTCACAATTTTATAACTGCAAATATCTTGAGCCATAACTGTAAAGTTGAACTCATTTTGTTATCTTTACAAACTCTTTAAAAATTTAAAATTTTTAATATTGTCAGGCACTTTTTTTAGTATGATAAAATCATTCAATATTTGAAATATATATTTTCTCACAAGAAAGATTATTTAATTATAAAATTTTCTTAAATCAATACATTAGAATTTAAACTTCCTAAATCCCGTAAGGCAGGGGTCCCCAACCCTATGCCCGCGGGCACCATGGCGCCCGTCGATCGGTCTAGGTGCGCCCGCTGCTTGTGCCCAACCATAAAATATTTCAGTTTTCCACTATCCCATAAAATTCTAGAAATGAAATAGCAACATACATTTCAGAATTTCTTAAAGTAAGGCGAGAATAGAAATTTTGGATCTTCAGAATGACATAATCCTCAAAACTATTATCAGATGAGATGAGAAATTCTGGAATATAGTTGATAGAAATAAATTTCCATTCTTAAAAAGAGCAGCATATGAAATAAAGTATTTTTTTAGTTCCACGCACTTATGTGAATCATTTTCGACAATGAATATAATGAAATCAAAAAATATAGATCACGACGTACAGAGGGACACCTTGTGGGCAAGAATTCCATCATAATCTCCCAATTATGAAGCGCTGGCCAGTGAAATGCAATGCATTTTATTTATTTTATAAAAAATTTTTGTACTTCGTATGTTTTGCAAGCAATTTAGTAGTAATTTATTTTACAAAAGAATATTAATACTAATTATATTCATTATGTTAAATTAATTTTTATGTCCACCAACTATAAATTTATCTTGAAAAAATAAATGGTGCCCCCTATTCGACCGATATTCTGGTATGTGCTCTTAGGTACAAAAAGGTTGGGGACCCCTGCCGTAAGGGATGGTTGTTTAAGTAAAATTAATGAATCAAATTTCCTTTTTAATGAGATAAAAATGCATATTTTTAAACCTTCAAAAAATGACGAAACAATGTTAGCATGTCTAAATTTGCATTAAAGATTTTGGGGAAATATTAAATACATTTTTCTTTCCACTGAATTTAAATTTAAAAACCATGAACCCAGTGAAAGAATTTGTGAAGCATTTTTTGAAGTAATCGATGAATTCCATCATTTAAAGCTTAGTTTCAGTTGCACAGATTTTATTAATTTTCAGTTCTTCTGAAAAAAGCAACTCGGACTTCCAGACTTGTCTCACATAGCCTCAGCGACAAGTGTCAAGTGATGCGGAAAAAAGTTTGACACGCTACTTCTTTCACCGTGTTATCCAGATTACCGATATCGTTACATTCTTCAGATCTGTCACCTACGATGACAGTTATTAATACCTTACGCAGATATATTACGCCCTGTCAAGCGATTCACTAACGGCAAGAATGTCTCAGTAATTTCGGGTTGTGTTTTCCTACATAGGAATATTCTTTATATTCATATCTAGGCTTACATACAATGGGATATGCTGGTATTGAATGTTTAAGTGATAATCTTCTTTGCAAATAAATATTAACATCTTCAAAATTAATTTGTACAGTTTGTAACTAATTTTTCCGGTTCTTTTAAGTATTCAATTCCACTAAAAATCGGCATGCAGATTTTAACACCAAAGATAAAATTATAGCCGAAATTTGCAGAACAACCGATTAAAGTACAGAATTAAGTATTATAATAAACAATAAAATTATATTGCGATACATTGAATATTTAGCCTACAAATCAACTCGGCAATTTTTTACGGTATTCGTTAATTCAAACTTCATTTAAACTAATTTATATTTTAAATGAGCTCGAATGTTTAAAACCTCTTTCACGCTTTTAATTCACGTTTTTAATGTTTAAAAAAAACCTGTTAATTCAATTCAATTTTTTTCAATTCAAATTCTTTATTTGTTACGTACACAACATGAACACTTTACAGTTGGAACAAACACATACACGAAAAAAAAAAAAAACAGGAAGACATATGAGTTGCCCAGGGGTCAGAAACCCATAAGGGCAACCTAAAGGAATTGTATTTTAAAAAAATAGATTGAACATACAAATATACAATACATACAGACATTACACATATAGATATTACACATAGAAAATGAATAGTGGCATCGCAAGGCAAGCTTCAGAATGACTAGATTGGAAATTAGAGAGCGTTTGTTCTTTTTTTTAAAAAAGTTCTTCAATATTTTCTATTGTAAAAATAAAAAGCTTTAGTAATTTTTTAAACTTAATAGGGGATTTTTCTGTTTTTATGTCATTGGGTAAAATATTGTAAAACTTAGGTGATAAATAAACATAATTTTTATGAAGAATTTCTTTTTTTGCTTTAGGTACAAAATATAAGTTTCTTGAACGTAAATTATAAGTTAAATTTCGTAGGTCAGATTCGTTTGCTTGCTTAGTAAAATAAACTATTGTTTTAAAGAAAAAAAGGTGACGAACTGGTAAAACGTTAAGTTTTTTGTAAAGATCAATTAAAGGGAACTGATTGTTACTGCTTAGAAATTTAATGATTTTATTTTGAATTTTAATTACTGGATTTATATTTTGTAAGTAATCCCCACCCCAGGCCAGAATACCATAGCTTATTATTGAATTAACCCAAGAGTGGTAAAGTTGAAGCAAGAAGATCTTATTTATTATCTTTTTTATGAAGTAAAGTTTGTGTAAAATATAGCGTAGTTTATTTGTTAGGCAATTAACGTGGGATTTCCATTTTAGGTTTGAGTCTACATTTAAACCAAGGTATTTTATTGAAGATACTTGTTCAAGAGGGGGGCAATTACAATTAAGACCTATACAGTCATTTACATGATAATAAAGACGAAGATGCTCAGGAGGCCCGTAGATACTGAAATTGATAAATTTTGTTTTATTTACATTTATTGCTAATTTATTAGATATAAACCAGTGTTTAATGGTCAGAAGATCCTTATTTATGTTATTTTGTAGTATACTATAGTTAGAACATGAGTATAGAATTACAGTATCATCTGCATAGGTTATGATTTTACCATTTAATTTTAGTTTACAGAAGTCATTTATATAGATTATAAAAAGCAAAGGTCCAAGGATTGAACCTTGTGGTACACCAGACTTTATGTTTAATAGACTACTTTTAGAATTTCCCAATTTTACGAACTGTTTTCGGTTTGCTAGGTAGGAAATGAACCAATCTAGTTCACCGCCTCGAACCCCGATTGAAGATAGTTTTTTAATTAAAATTTCATGATTCACACTGTCGAATGCTTTTGAGATGTCTAGGAAAATTGCAGCTGTTTTGTTGTTTTTATCTATACTGTTATATGTATATTTAGTAAATTCTATTAGCGCGTTTTCAGTACTGAGACCCGGCAAGAACCCAAATTGATTATCAGATATTATATTGAAAGTCTTTAAATAATCATAAAGTCTGGCGTGTACAATTTTTTCAAGAACTTTGGAGAAAATCGGCAAAATAGAGATTGGTCGGTAATTAGCAAAATCATTTGTGTCACCAGATTTATGGATAGGTACCACTAACGCTGTTTTTAGGGAAGCAGGGAAAGTACCACTTGAAAGGGATAGGTTTATGATTTTTGTGATGATAGAGATATGGTGGTTTGCAGCAATTTTAAGGGCTTGAGATGTTATGCTATCATAACCAGGGGATTTTCTGTCGTCCAATGATCTGATAATTTTTTCAGTTTCTAGATCATTTGTTTCGGCGAGAAAAAAAGAATTTGATTGACTTGTTAGATGTTTTCCATGGTTACTATCATTAGTGTATACAGTATTTGATCCCATATTTATAAAAAATTGGTTGATATTCTCCACTAGCAAATCATTATTTTCAGATAAAGGTATTTTGTCTTTTGCATTAGAGTTTGTGATTTTATTCACAAATTCCCATTGCCTTTTTACATTTTTACACTTTAAGAATTCAGACAAGAAATAATTATGTTTTGCGTTTTTTATTTTTATTTTCAGTTCTTTTTGTAAAGATTTATAATTATGTTCGTGAATTATATCAAAGGGATATTTTTTATGTTTTTTATATAGTTTTTCTTTAGTTTTGATCAGTTTTAAGATTTCCTCGTCTATCCAGTTTTTTTTTATTTTACGATTTGGTAGCTCAAAGCAGTGGGTAAAATTGATTATAACATTTTTTAAAACATCTGCAAATCCGTCATATAAATAATTCACATTCTCAGAATTTTGATTTAAAGGAAAGGTATAATTTAATAGAAAATTGTTAATCTTATCATATTTTACTTTTGAAATCTTTACCTTTGAAATCTCATCCATACTAGGATTTACACTGCATGTATACTTTAATTTACAGGCGATCGGATTATGGTCCGTTAAGTTATTGTTGAAAATTACAGATTCAGCACTGATATCAGAACTCCGTAGTATCAAATGATCAATACAGGAATTAGAGAGAGATCGAGTAACACCATCAATAAGGAAAGTAAAGCCTTCTGAACTAAGAAGGTTTTTATACTCTTCTATAGGATTTGAACATGTTAATATATCTATGTTTAGATCGCCGATTAAGAGCACGTTTTTAGATTTTAGATTTTTTAGCTTACTCGATAATTCAAAATTAAAACTATCAATGCTGAAGCTTAAGGAACGATATAAACAAATAATAGTCAAATCAAGAAAATTATTATACAGCAATATTGACTCAGCAGTATTCATAGAAAACAAACAATCACTAAGAATATCTAAATGTTTTTTTACATAAACACCTATACCTCCAGATTTGTTAGAATCTCTACAAAAGAAATACGAATCATAATTATTTAAATTATAGAGAGAGGTTTCATAATTAAAAATCCAAATCTCAGACAAAACAAGTATATCAATAAAATCAAAAGAGGAACTTAATAATGCTTGAAGTTCATCGAAGTTTGAGCGAATGCTTCTAATATTAAAGTGAACAATTTTTAAGTAGCAAGAATTATAAGTGTTTGGTTGGGAAAGGAAATTATTAAAATCGTTTAGGTTATCAACATAAATAAAGTTACATTCTTTATCAGCAAGAAAACCAAGAACAGATACTTCATTATCTGGATGCATTTAGATTTATAAGTTCGTCTGTACTTACGATACGGATAACCTTAGAGTTTTCGTTTTCCCTAATAAAAATCTTGCCATCTTTAACCCAAGCAAACTTAAAGTTGTTAGCCTCTTTAAATTTACGACAGTGGAAGAATAATTCTTTTAGCCTCGGAGTAAGATGTTCGTTGAAATAGATCGGATCGTTCTTATGTCTTACATTCACTTGCGATGCATTAATTCTTTTCGCCCTCGCAGCCTTTAAACACGTGTCTCGGTACTGTTTGTTAGTAAATTGAACTATGACTGGCTTTGGTTTGTCTTTTTTCGAAGTAGGGACTCTGTGGGCAATAGACACTTGATCCATCAGGTTAACCTCCAGGCAGGAGAAAACACTCGTTAAGACATCGTTAATGTTTTCACTTTCGGATTCCGGGAGATTAGTTATTTCTAGGTTTGCACGCCGAGAGTATTGTTGCAGATCGGCAATTTCGATTAGAGCCTGTTTTAGTTCGTCTTTGATTTGGCCGTTCTCTCTTTTTAATTCATCGTTTCGATCTTTCAAATCCTTAACCTCTGAAGACAAGACAGTAAACTTTGTTGATAGTTCCTTGATGAGACCGCTGCTGAACTCCAAGTTTTTTTCATATTCCAAAAATTTAGATTTGATGTAATCCTTCAGGCTTCTGTTTTCCTCCTTGATGTAAGCCATTAGATCCTGGTGCTTTGAAGAGTCGGAGGTAGCTGGTTTATCTCTGATCTCAGTGATGCTGGAACTTACACCCAAAACAGGGCCATGCTTGCAGGCGATGCACTTCCACAGATCTGAACTTTAAATATCGCTGTTAAGATAAACTTTTCATTTTATTAGACATATCGCTGATAGACTTGATTGCTTGTATTCTTAAAACACAGTTCCAATTTTAGCTACAAAATTTTAGAATTTTACAGAAACTTCAACCAAAAAAATAATAAAGAAATAAAAATAAACTCCTTCTTTGAAATTACCATTAAAATTTTAAATGGGCAATCGTAGTTATTTTTTTAATCTTAATGTATTCAGAATGGCTTAAAACCTCCAAAAATTATTTTATTTTACCTTTCAAAGCTAAATTTTAAGTTGTTTTCAATTACAAATAGCTTATTTTCTATCTGGAGTTGAAATATTGTGATGTTACGCGTGCCTTGTTAACTATCATTTCGCTTTGAAAGACTTAGCTCTAGTTTTTTTACACCCTAGTGTTTCCACGCTTGAAGTCCCCCTGTTAGGAGTTTTTTGTATTAAAATACTGAACAAAAAATTGTGGGAAAAGACAAGCGTATTTTTGGAATCAGGAGATAATTTATTAAATTAAAATTGAATATTTAGAATTTTAAGCGATGCTTCAATTCTCCATTATTCAAACTAGAGATCAAACCAAAACAGCAAGTACAACCAAAATACGACATTTCCACAAATCTTGACGTACCACAAGAAACTCAGATTTATATCCTCATAATTTTAAACATCTTCCCCGACATTCACAAAAGAAGAAAATCGACCAAAGGGGACACGAGTGCCTTAATTTCGAGTACCCGAAGCGAGTTCCCCTTTTCTTCCCCAGCAGAGGGGAAAAACTCGCGACAGATTTGACTGGGGCTCCAATCCATCTATCAGGCCCAAAAAATGTCCCGCGTCCAAAACACGTCCAAATTTCTCCCCTCCCCATCCACTTCTTTCTCCCTCTTCCATTTTTTACCCTCCTTTTCTGCATGAGTGTCATATAAAACTGAATGAAGTCTGGAAAAAGTGGCCATTTTTCCGTGGATCGAGGCTTTTTCTTTTTGCTACAAGTTTAGCTTTCTGTTTCTATCTGCATCAATCACTCGGAGAGTTGGGAAGGAAAGAAGTTTTGTGCAGGGAAGTCAATCGTGTTTTCGGACGTCGAGTTTCGAAATATCAACACCCTTCGCTTCCTTTGACTTCTCCTTGAAGCTTCTGTCGAGCGCGATTTAAGTTTGTCGCGCCAATAGGAGTAAGGTTTATCTTGAGATGTTTCATTTTTCCTTCTGAAAATCCATTGTGTGAAGTCAATATATTTAAATGATTCCGCTAGACACCAACTTTGTTGTTTTTGAAAAGGGAAGTATTTCACCACTACCTCTGGTTACAGGAGAATATGTGAGAACTCCAGCTCTCAAGAGTTGCCTCCAGCCATGGACCGGTTTCGTCCTTGTTAGGACTCACCAGCACGGCATAGGAAGGCAACGCAAGAGAGCGGAGGGAGAGCTTTTAGTCTAGCCGACTATAACGGAAAAGGTCACCACTTTCATCAATTGTCACCATTTTTTCTGTTAGACTAAAAGTTCTCCCTCCGCTCTCTTGCGTTGCCTTCCTATGCCGTGCTGGTGAGTCCTAACAAGGACTAAACCGGTCCATTGCTGGAGGTGACGCTTGAGAGCTGGAGTTCTCACATTTGATGTTTTTTGTTAAATTTGATGTTAACCCATAATTTAGACTACTTGGTTGCAGTGTTTCTTGACCCTATATTAAATTACTGGATTACTATATTAACCTTCCTACCCTCTTGAAAAAATAGTCACATATTCCCCTCGTGGGGTCTCTGAGGACCCCATGCGTAAAACATGCCTATGACTCTAATAAAGGTTAAAAATTCCTTAAATGGAGAAGAATTGTCATTTTTTATTTCTAGAAAGATGCTTCAGAATAATTTATCCAATTTTTTTGGTATTTTTCTCATTTTTTTCGTCTTATTACGGCTTAATTGGGTTTCTTTTGATACACGTTTTTTATAACATCTGGACCTTCAAACAAGAATTAAATTACAGAAATGAACTACATTGAAGTTGTTTTACTTAAAATATTTATAATCACACTGTTTAAAGTATACTAGTTGATATACCCGGTCTTGCACGGGTAGAATTTAGTAGTTTATTTTAAACGATTTATGAAGCTGCATAGATTCTCTATTCTGCATTATCAGCTACCTGTCACCCCAGATTAATTTATTTAGTATTATGAAACATGTAAAGTTTGGATTCTTCTTTTTAAAATTGAAATAATACAAAAAAAATGATCGGTTCAGATTTCTTAGTGAAATCAGTATCTCGCTTGATTATGTAAGTTTTAACATAAAATTGGTTTTTTTCTTGATAATTCTTCGAAATCACATTCTGGACTTCCGTAAACACTCATAAATATTTGAAAGCATTCTTATTTTTCAAAGAAGACTGAATATAAAAACCTATTTACAATCAACCATGAATTTATATTGTTTTTGTAAAGAATGTGTTCAACAGGAAGTAATGGCGACAGTTGTCTGAGTTTTTTTTTGCTGCAACTGTTAGATACTCAAAAGATTTCTATAAATAGCATATTTTCTTAGAATGTGAATAAAAAATTTAAGAAATAGCGAGTGATTCAATGTATTTAGCCGCAATCTTCTTTTTGTAAAAAAAATGACAATTTCTACGAAAATATCTTTCTAATATTTCTCCAAACGTTCTAAACAAACATGCAAACCTTTTTTTTATCTATAATACAACAAAAAATAAAATACTAAACTATTTGATACTGTTTTACCGCCATTCATGGCTGGGGTCTCAGAAGACCCCAGAGGGGGAATATGTGACTATTTCTCCCAAGACATTTAAAAATGGAATAATAACTCCAAAATTTTTACCCATTGTAAAACTTTGCGTAATTAAGGAATAGTAGCATCGGAAATTGTCAAAACAAAAATGCATGGGAGATATCAAGCGTCAAAGTGCGTCTGGGGTCGAAAAAGACCCCAAAGGGGTAGGAAGGTTAAAAGAATTGAATTGGAAGAATTGAAGAAAGAATTGAAGAATATTATTACTATTCTCTTGCGTTGCCTTCCTATGCCGTGCTGGTGAGTCCTAACAAGGACTAAACCGGTCCATTGCTGGAGGTGACGCTTGAGAGCTGGAGTTCTCACATTTGATGTTTTTTGTTAAATTTGATGTTAACCCATAATTTAGACTACTTGGTTGCAGTGTTTCTTGACCCTATATTAAATTACTGGATTACTATATTAAAAGACTGGATTAACAAAATACATGGGTTTAACAAACTAATTATATTTCTAAATTGAAGTTCTTAATTTCACGCAAAAATCAGACACCGCGATGGGAACTACTTTCTTTGTTTGCTTGTTTCTCCAGGGCCAAGTGAAGTTGCAGTCTAGTTAGTATAGGAGGAGTTTATTGCTTTTTTATTATGATTTTTTATATTTTTAATAATAATTCATAATTTTACAGTGGTGATTTAATTACACTCAAAACTGAAAAAGCTGTCATTTTTTTAATTTTCTATGGTCCACAGAAATTTACTATATCATGACGTTAGGGGCCATTCATTAATTACGTAAGGATGATTTTGGCAATTTTTGACCCCCCTACCAGTGGCGGATCTACGGTGGGGCTTTCGGGCTGAAGCCCCCCCCAAAACGTGTAATATTGTACTAAGTTTGTCAAAACGCAAAAAATCTATACCCGAAATTCGGATGAGGCGTACCAAAACGAGTTGAAAAAGTGGGGTTTTTGACTTATATTTCCAAAAATTTTCTGGGGGAGGACCCCCCAGACCCCCCTTTAAGTGATTTGAGTAGGATAATTCACTACCTTTTCCGTTTTACCATTAACAAGAAGTTTCAATCGGATGAAAATTTTTAGCCCCCCCCAAAACCAAATCCTGGATCCGCCACTGCCCCCTACCCCCATGTAAGGGTACGTAAGATTTTTCAAACCCCTCCCCCCCTATTCTTACGTAAGATTCCATTTCGTTTTTCAAAATAATAAGATGTTAGAACAAAAAAAGTTTAAACCAAAACTAATAAAGATTTCTCTCTTTTTGCTTTTTTTTGTTTCTACTTTTGATAACTGGAAAATGGATTCAACAGTTTTATTTTTTATCTTAACTTGATGCTACTCCAATAAAAAAGATACATCTGATATACCTTCATTTTTAAAAAAAATTAAAGCTTCGATAATATACCGAGATCGTCAGCATTTTTCAGTTTTTCTGGGGTTGTTCAAAAGTAATTTGATTAGAATAATTGGAATTTGTTTACATTAACTTGGAAAATCTTACGTAAGAATTGGTTTGACCCCCTCCCACCCCCCAAGTAAGGGTATGTAGAGATTTTTCCAACCCCCATCCCCCTCAGGACCCTTATACCTCGTTCGCACTGCCGCTAAAGTGCCCTTAAAACATATCACACTTAAACGTAAAGTGCGTTTTCTTAAAACGGCGTTCGCACTGGCAAAGGGTGATTGAGCACTTAATTGTGGAAATCTAAGAAATATTTAATTTATTATTATACAACTTAAAACTAATAAATATAATCACCAACTTTACAAAAAATGCAAGTAAAAATGTAAAAATACATAAATAATTATTGATTGACAGACGATTTAAGAAAACTATTTCTGAATTTCAAATAAAAACAAGACAAGCTGACTGGATTGTAGTGGGATAAATTGGATCATCAAGGTAAATAAACTAAATTTTTTTATTAAACTAAATTCAATCAGTTTTTGGTACATTGTTTTCCATATTTTGAAAAACTTTTATTTTACCAACTGGGTCTTTTTTGCCTTAAAAATCTAAAATATTTGGATACAATGGATATATTAGTTTGGCATAGCAGAACACGAAATAAACTTTATCATATTTATAACAAGAATGTTCTGAAAAGATTTCTTGATTGAATTTTTGTTTAATATTTTGATTTCTTTTTATCAGCAGCTGTTTTCAATTACATTTATACTATTAAGTAATTAAAAGCAATGAGCGGAGATATTGAAGTACATCATTGTTTAGCTCACGGTTCAATTTTTGATGGGCTTTTTTGTGTTAAATTATTGTACAAATTCAAAGAACTTAATAACCTATAAATATGTGTGTAATTGTGTCCAGTGTAAACTGTTTTAAAATGTTTCTTTGGCCTCTATTTATGAAAAATCACCAAAATAAGCATTTGACCATGCTGGGAAATATTGTGCGCCGCCATCTTTGTTGAATAAGAGGTGATTTTCAAACACCCTTAAAATATGGGGCGATTTTGTTATTCCTAAAGTGTGTTTCTATGGCAACTAAGTGCGAAATGAAAATAGAGGGTATTTTTTCTGCCAGTGCGAACGGGGTATAATACCCCGTTCGCACTGGCAGAAAAAAGGTCTCAAAAATCCCTAGATAAAAAGTTATCAAGTAAGCCTGTCTTCTTATTAATAAAACCAACTTCTTTAAAAGATTCTCTGAAAAAGTAAAAACAGATTGCTAGTTGCTAGTTATAATAAAAATCTAGTGATTATATAGTCTAGTAAACCATGCCCTATGAAACAATGAAATTTTAGCTCTGTTTCCTTTGAAACTTTTAAATTCTTGCTATTTCCATAAATATATTTATTTTTGAGAAATTAAAATATTAAAGAAAGTAAATTAATTATTTTAATTTACTTCGGTTTTCTGATAGCTGTTATAATATTTAAATACAGATATTCACACTGTTTTTCTTAAATTTAATTGTAAATTATAAAATGTTTTGAAATAATATTTATTCAAGTGAGGTAAGACGACGCCTCAAGATAGAGAAGTAAACACTGCAATTTATGCATTTCAACAATGCACAATGTTATTTCAATGGGTAAAACGGAGTCGAAAAAGCGCCGAAAAACAGGGAAGGAGTCGTTCGATTTTAAAATCGTTTCTTAGTGCGCGTCTAATGGCTGAGAGGAAGGTCTCTGTCAAATTTCAAGCCTATGGATCCGGCAGTTTTGGAGATTTCGTGATGAGTGTGTGTCAGTGAATGAATGAATGAATGAATGAATGGTATTTGGATTTTATAGATATAGACTAGCTGATTTGCCCGGACTTGCACGGGTGGAGTGTATTGATTCCTTTTTTAAAATTCTCCCAAGTTATATGTCCGATTTTTCATATCACCAATAACCCCGGTGTCCCCAGTACTTTTTCCATATCCCGGTGTTCCCGATAATTTTGATAACCGGGTGTTCCCGGTACCTTTTCATACCCTGGTGTACCCGGTACCTTTTCATATCCCAGTTTTCCCGGTACTTTTTCATCTCCCGGTGTTCCCGGTACCTTTTCATGTCCCGGTGTTCCCGGTACCTTTACATACCACGGTTCCTGATAATTTTCATATCCAGGTGTTTCCAATAATTTTTATCCCGGTATTCCCGGTTCCTTTTCCTCATCCCAGTTCCAACTGTGATATCTCATTCCGTCCCGATTTTTGTCTATAAACATTTATCATTTCCATGTGATAAAAACAATCCAATTGAAATCATATCTTTTTTTTAAATCTAGTGTTTAAAATCTTAAACTGAATTTTCATGAAGTATTCCCGCTATCCTTTTAAAATTCCGCAAGAAATAAATTTCAAAATAAATAAATTTCAAAAATCCCTCGATAAAAAGTTATCAAGTAAGCCTGTCTTCTTATAAAACCAACTTCTTTAAAAGCTACTCTGAAAGAGTAAAAACAGATTGCTAGTTAAAATAAAAATCTAGTGATTATAGTCTAGTAAACCATGCCCTATGAAACAATGAAATTTTAACTCTGTTTCCATGGAAACTTTTAAATTCTTGCTATTCAAATATATTTATTTTTGAGAAATAAAAATCTTGAAGAAAGCAAATTAATTATTTTAATTTACTTCGGTTTTCTGATAACTGTTATAATATTTAAATACATATATTCACACTGTTTTTCTTCTTAAATTTTGATGTAAATTATAAATGTTAATTAGTTATATTTTATCAAGTGAGGCAAGACGTAGCCTTAAGATAGAGAAGTAAGCACTGCAATCAGGGCCCGACTTACAAGTTAAGGGGCCCTGGGCAAAAGAACCAATTGGGGGCCCCCTGCATGGCTTAAACAGAAAACTTAAATTTATTTGACTTAAAATTGAAAAAGCAATAATTTTTAATCCAAGTGTAATTGTTACGGGCAATGTGATATATCCAGGAATTATTAATAATACCCGAGTATATTTTGGGCAAAGTGATAAATACTCATTGATAAATGCCATTGAATTTATCACATTGCCCGCCTCACGTCGGCATTATGAATGATGGCCGGTTTTGGTTTATCTCTTTGCCCGTAACATAAACGCTAAATAAAAATTATTTATTTAACGCTTTAAAAGTTTATACTGATTTTAAATCAAAAAGAGTTAAAATATTTTATTTTACCCCTTTTTCTCATTTTCTTAGCTTTTAAAGTGTTTTGGGGGCCCTCTTGAAATGGGGTCCCTGGGCAAGTGCCCCGAATGCCCTCCCAGAAATCAGGCTCTGACTGCAATTTATGCATTTCAACAATGCACAATGCTATTTCAATGGGTAAAACGGAGTTGAAAAAGCGCCGAAAAGCAGGGAAGGAGTCGTTCGATTTTAAAATCGTTTCTTAGTGCGCGTCTAATGGCTGAAAGGAAGGTCTCTGTGAAATTTCAAGCCTATCGGTCCGGCAGTTTTGGAGATTTCGTGATGAGTGTTATGAATGAATGAATGAATCAGTGGTATTTGGATTTTATATAATATATAAAATCCAAATACCACTGATTCATTCATATATCACTATATATTATATAGATGATACATTAAGTAGTTATCAAGTGTTGTGAGAGATTTTCGAAATTTTTTATTGCACCTTCTCTTTTTTATGATAATTTCAGAAGTAACATGGTAAACTTTCCTCATACCAGCGATTAACTGCTTAAAAATTTACTATCTTAAGAAAAATATTGTTTTGATTGTGTATGTGTACTTATATTAAACCCTTGTCTTTGTGCCGATTGGCTTGTTTGCTGTTTCTTGTAGTTTTATTTCACTTTTTGAAAAAGTTCTCAATTGTGCCAACTGTATGCAGATAAATGAGTATTACCTATAAATCTTTAAATTTTTATAACTAGTAAGTAGCAAAGTATGAGTTGCAAATAGGAGAAACCGAACTTGATAATTTTACTTACAGTGGTCTTTCCAAGGCAAGTTTAGTACCATTTTGCGGTACCTTCACATTTTCACCATTTTATAAATAGGTACTTTCACAAATTCAGTTTTAGTAAAAACGGTACCTTCACAAAATTTATTTTTAAAAAAAGTTCTCTATGAAGCTATGATTTCTTAATAGTTAAATTTTTAGCCATTCTAGACTAAATTTTCTTTTCTTTTTAATGTTTAAAAATTATTTACTTGTTAGTTTGACTTAAATGTTCACAAATTCTTAGAAATTTTTTTCACAAATTAGCTCTTAATTATCACAAAATAGGTACCTCTTAAACAAACCTAGACCGACTCCTGACTTAATATTAAAGTTTTATCAATATGGGATTTCATTAAATCATGATTCCTTAAGATTTGGATTTGTGTATGTAGCATTTTACCTGTTTTCAAGTCATGCTTTGCAACTGCTGCTAGAATTTAATAATATTTATTAGGATATATTTTTTTCATATTTCTGAAGTATAATTTTTTGCTTCAACATTAAGACTGAACTGTCCATAACAGCATTCAAGCTTATGGCCACTGAAGCTGTGAAAAGTAAACAAAGTTACAAATATACTAAGAGGGAACTTTCCCAAGCCAATACTTTTAAAAATTAATAAAAGTAATGGTATAAAATATGTAAATAGTTAAATTTGGAAATTAATCAGTTAAAAAAAAGATATGCGTTTTTCAAATAACCTTTTCTCCCAAGCTCAAGTTTGGTCCACTAGATCTAATTTCTCACGAATCTAAGTGGTATTTATTCGTGATGACCACTTCTTGTGGTGGCACCATTTATAAATACTTATTTGTTGAAAATTTACCATCTGATCTCACAGAGTAGAAGAAAAAAAACATGCAAGTTATGATCTATTTCCATCATTCAAATCATCTGTTTTGAAACACCTAAGGTTCTGATAGTTTTTTTTGTAACAAATTTGCATTTTAGTTTTCTTTTAGTTTTGATATTAAAAATTGTCGGATCTCAATCCTTTTATTTTTTATAGAACTTTGAATGCAAAAACATCCTATGTTGTACCTTCAGACACGTTCTTGATCTGTCAGTAGATAATCTAGGATTTTGAATCGGGTTCAAGTGAATGTGGGATTGGACATTAGTAGGATAATCTAGTCTTTAGGGACTAGTGTCACGGAGCCATGAGAGTAGTCGCGAGGAAGAAGAGAGATTTTAAATATTTTAATTCAACGTTTGGTTTTTTATGTGATTTTGTATTAGCTAAATTTGATTTGTCTCAAATGTTATATTTTTTATTCATTTCCTCTATTAAATACGTCTTGCACACCCACATGGGGGCTCTGAGCTCGATGAACTCGAAAATTGATGACTAAAGTAATTTTTTATTGATGGCTTGAAGATACAGGTCCCCAGGAAAAGTGGTACAACCCCTTTAACTTTTGAACCCCTACTGGTACAGATATGGTCATGAAAGTGGGGTCCAGGTATAGTAAAGTAACCATGTCCTATCCGATGAGACAACTTTAAACGCCCTCTAGCGGAAACCTTAAGGCTAAGCGCGCACTAGAGACTTCTGTTGCCGGCGACTATAACACTAGGTAACTCGAGAGCTATGTATTTTAATGGTTAAATTCTTGGCAATGGGCCAAGTGTCTCGTCACCTGTGCGCGCGCTCTAGCTTCTTGCAATAGCCAGGGTGATAATTTTGTCTCTGTCACCGAGACAAAAGTCTCTAGTGAGCGCTTAGCCTAAGAGTTATAATTTTATTTTAAAAACTATTTGAGGTATGTGAAAAAAAGTCAGTGACTAAGTTGAAGAGCAGCATCAATTCAGTAGGAAAAGACACCTTGAGCAGAAAAATACCTTGAATAAAACCCCTAAAACGCACGTTCAATTAGGTTGAATTTACGTAGAATCCAGAAAATCGAACCCGCATCTCAAAAAAGCGTATGCGGTGAAATATGCTACAATAAAAACTCTGCTTTAACTGTGTTTAACATGAATATAAACCATTATATTTACTATATTATTACTAGTTTGGATTGGATTGGATTGTTGGGTATATGTATTTTCCAGTTTGTATGCTTGATCTCAAGAATCCGCTTATAAACCTTCGTCAAATAAGACCGACACAAACAGAATTCTTACTGAAACAAAAAAGATTAAGTTCACCCAGGGCTAGGCGGGAATCGAACCGACATTTTTAACTAGTAAATAAGTATTTTTTTCTTTCAAAATACATATAAATTTTTTCACAATACACACATTTAAATACATTTTTAAATGCTTTTTATCAATTAAATTCGATTACCCTGTATCAACTGTTTCAACTTAAAACTTAATTTTAATTTGGAAAAGTTGGTTAAAACACTACCTTCGAGTGTTTTGTTTAAACTTTATCGTTTTTATATTTTTAATAAAATCCCTATAAATATATCTTTGAATGCATTACTTCTATTTCAATTGAAATTCAAAATTCCCTTGTAATATAGATATTTTTCTAAACAAATATTTTGGAAAGAATCTATCCCCGCGAAAAATTTTGAGGACTACATGTATGGAAACCTATTTGTTAGGGAACTGTATTGATGACTCTTATTAAAAATGAACTGAACGAGGTTATTCCATTAGAAGGGATCTGAAATAAATCTTCCTAATTATGTATAAAATAGGGAAATGATCAGACACCAGACACTTCCAAGCGGAGCAAAAGCGCCTCCGGTGCTGTGCACTCCACAACGTGATGATGCCAGACACTGAAGAATGGGCTTCCGATTCTTTACAGGTAAGGAATTGTTATTTACTTGAATGTATTCTGATTGTTTTAAGATCCTTTTCATCAAACTTTAATTTCACGTATTTAATATTAATTCCTATTTTAAGCATGGACGTGCGGATTTAAGGAGGTATGGTTGATTTTACTGCTAGCCCTAACAGATTCATTCATTTTAGGATTCATCTTTCAGAGGTGTATAGACGCCAGATAGTAGACGTTACCCAACAGCAACCAGGTGATCGTCGACGGGTGTTGGTGAGTTGGCAATCTTTAGCTATGTTTTTAACGCGTTGTCTAAAAAGTATCGGATATCTTTAAGGTTGTATATTTGCCCAAGACGTCTACTAAACGAAACTAAGCTGAACAATATATATAATTTATAGCGTAATTTTAATAACTTATATTCCTTATGAGTGTGTGTTTCGCTCTCTTTGTAATAGATCAGGGTTTCCCAAACTTGTTCATGCATCGACCCATTGTTAGTATTTTACCGAGGCCATCGACCCCCTTTCAAAAATCCGAAAAGATTCCTTAAGAAATGAAAATCTAACTAAAATGTTACAGCCGGTTTCATTCACTTGTAAAGTTCAATATGAATAATTCATAGGTGAACCAAGTGAGCAATAGACCTCCAATGAATCATTAATCTTTCAAAACTTTGAAATTAAAAATTAGTGTCTAAAGAAAGTTCAAGAGACCAAGTAAATTCTTTGAATCATCCACAGCATTGCTTTGTGCAATGAGAGATTTCAAGATTTAATAAAAGTAAAAAACCTCTTAAGAAGAAAGGCATTTTGAAACACTCAAAATGAACTGAAATAAAAGTAAACCATTTTAATGAACGAATTCGGAAACAAAATTATTATTTTTATTATAGGGGAGAGTGTTGTACCTACGGACGGTTGTACCTTCAGCCACCTCATTTTAAAATTCGGGAAAAAATGTAAATTTGAATTTGTTGTCGATTTTGAATGTAAACAGATGCTATCTAGTTGCTAACGTGAAATCAGCTCTTTAAAATATTATTTTAATTTTCTATAATAAAAATACTGTTTTTACGTGCTTAAAGTTTTTTTTAGTGCATCACTACATTAATTCTTTTCTTCCCCTATGATTTGATAAAATGGGATACATGGGGGAATCCTCGAGATTTTGACTTTTTAGTTTTGATATTAGAAATCGTCAGATCTCAATTCTTTTATCTTTTATAGAACTTTGAATGCAAAAACACCTGATGTTGTACCTTCGGACACCATAAGTGTTGTACCTACGGACACGTTCTTGTGGGTGTCTGTAGCTAATCGACGTTTTAGAATCGGGTTTCATTTAACTAAAAACATTTTAATAAATGTTAAATTAATTCTAAATGGTAATATATTTGTCGGCAATTATTTTCAAGTGAATGTTAGATGAAAAATCAAATATTTTGTGATCCAAACTACTTTTTTAAATTTATTATTCTACTTGGAATTTAATGTAAATATGTTGTAAAACCCTAAGCACCCTATCGCATTTAAGTATGATGCTTAAAAACACCTTAAAATTTCCACTGAAAAAGGTTTACCACCAAATTATTAAATGTTATTACCACCAAATGCTTGCACAACTAAGTGTCGATCGAATTGTTTTTTTTTATCAGTGAAGTTATCAGATCAATCAGCATGATTGATGCAACTGTTACCTTAAATTCTGATCTGAAAATACCATGTGTTTTTTGTGTTTTTGGTAAAAAATCAAGTTTTTATCATTCAACTTCGATTTAATGATCATTTACGATCTAAAACTACATTACTTTAAAAATCTATTTCCAATTTTAAAAAGGCTTGAAATAGGTTATTAAAAGGTAATGCATCAATAAAAATGTTCAACAACAGGTTGTTGTACCTTTGGACACAAATTTTTCAAAGTTATTATAAATGATTAAAAATTCAATTTTCAAGATTTTGGCTAATAAAAAATATCTCTCTACTTACAAAGGTTAGGACTATAGGTTGGGAACTTTAAATGGTCAAAATGTGATTTTACCTGTCTTGGAAAAAACCATACGTGATTTTTGTCCAAAGGTACAACACTCTCCCCTACAAATAAAAGTAAATACTGAATACATTCAATGAGAAGAGTGAGCCTGATACTGGGCTGCTAAAGTGGGTATATTACACCTTTTCTGCATTTTAACGGCACGGTTATTGTATATATCTGATGCGTGTGTGTGTCAATTTTGATGCGTTATATAATATAGCGGACTCGTATTAATGTGTCGGGTTAATGTGTCAAATGGTTGCCTCTAACTGCATCAATTTAGAATTCTTGGGACAACCTGCTCCAAATTATAGTTTTAGGCTTATATTCCTGCTTTTGAATATTTAAGGTAAAATTCAAATGATATATTTTGCTAAATTAAAATTGCTGTAGAAATTAAAATCGTAAATTCATTTTGATACTTTTAATTTTAATTTGTTACTTCAATTTATTGTATAAAGCTTTATAATTAACACATCTGTATAGTCCGAGAGCTGGCTACATGAGAGTTTAACCAGAAAAACATATTTCTCAAAACTTTATAATAGATTGGGCACTTCTTAATAAACAAAATTCGCTCGGTCAGCCTGCGCAAAGCGGTCTCTTTTATTAATTGGGGGGTAATCGAAAAAGCTGAAAATTGCATCGAGTTTAACCGGAAAAACGTATACATGATTTTTACGTCATTCGAAAGGCTTCGACCCCCTGAACACAAATATGCTGGTCAGCCGGCCGAAAGCGGTTGCTTTCGAGGGGTCAGCTCGGGTCAAAATAGTCAAAAATTGCATCGAATTTAACCGGAAAAACGATATACATGATTTTTACGTCATTCGAAAGCTTACGACCCCCTGAACACAAATATGCTAGTCAGCCGGCCGAAAGCGGTTGCTTTCGAGGAGTCAGCTCCAGTCAGAGTGTCAAAAACCCAATTCAAACCTATGTAATCCTGTTCATTGTTTTTTATAAAAGAAATACATGTAGCGACCAACTTTCTACAAATATCTTAGTTTTCAAATGGTTAGTATGGGTTTTCCCATTGGGATGTCTGAAATGGCGATAGTCTACAAGAATTTTTAAGATGATGTAATTCTTTAGCAAATGTTTCTTTCAATGAGATTTTTGGAGAAATTATTTCGAAAATACCTTCTTATTCAAAACATATCCAACAAAACATTTTTAAAAATAATTTGTGTTTGAAAAATCGCTTTAAGTACTTGGAAGTTTTAAGGCTATTATTTTACTGCCAGCTTTTTAAGAAAAGTAAACGATATTTTTCCGCTGTTTCTTTTTCTGAACATTCAAAAGACACTTATCTTTAAATTAACGAAGAACGAAAAACTTATTTAAATTTTTTAACAACTATAAAAATTTACATAGTTGAATTTTCAAATGTTGAGAAAAAAAACTGATTTTAATTGCTTGTAAATTGGAATGAGATAATCAAAATTTAAAACCCGTACATTAATTTGAAGATAAATATGTAAGGAAGCTACCGGTAACAGTTTTGGACAATTTGATTGAATAGTTATAGAGATATTGTGCGCTTAATGCAAAAAGATGATACTTTTCAACGCGCCATATTTAAACAATCAGCTTAGTCCATATTGACCCGAATATTCAATATAACAGGCTGAAAATTGGTGGAAATGTAGAGGATAGTGTCCTTATTGATACCTTGAAATTCCAAAATATTCTGTGTAGGGAAAAATTCGCCATTTTGGAAAAACCACCGCCATCTTGGATTGTGTTTTCAAGCATAGCGACTGAACCAAGAGCCCGATTGAGTTCGTTTTTGTCCCGAAATGCTTAATAATGTGAATTTTGAGCAAAAACGTCAAAAAATTCGAAATAAAAAGCTTAATTGAATTATCATTAATATTTATTGAATAAAATGCTTTGTTGGGTTGAAATGTTGGTAGAAAATCAAAATAACAAGCTGAAAATTGGTGGAAACGTAAAAGATAGTGTCCTGATCGATATTCCAAAATTCCCAAAAAAAACCCTACAGGGGAAAATCTGAAACACTTGGAACATCTTGGACTCTCGATTTAAGCATAGTGATAGTGAGTTTACAACAATGAAATTTCCCCAAAAAGGATTAACATAGGTTTGAATAGGGTTTTTGAAACTTTGACCCGAGCTGACCCCTCGAAAGTAATCGCTTTCGGCCGGCTGACCAGCATATTTGTGTTCAGGGGGTCGTAAGCTTTCGAATGACGTAAAAATCATGTATACGTTTTTCCGGTTAAATTCGATGCAGTTTTTGGCTATTTTGACCCGAGCTGACCCCTCGAAAGCAACGGCTTTCGACCGGCTAACCAGAATATTTGTGTTCAGGGGGTCAAAGCCTTTCGAATGACGTAAAAATCATGTATACGTTTTTCCGGTTAAACTCGATGCAATTTTCGGCCATTTCGATTACCCCCAATTAATAAAAGCAACCGCTTTGCGCAGGCTGACCGAGCGAATTTTGTTTATTAAGAAGTGCCAAATCTGTTATAAAATTTTCAGAAATATGTTTTTCCTGTTAAACTCTCATGCAGCCAGCTCTCGGACTAGTAGTTATACAGCTTAAAACTAGTTAAATTTTTGTTCAAAGTTTGGTTGTGTTGATCTAGATTAAAAAAAAGGAAGAATATATATCTCCATAGCTTTGTCACTTTTTTCTCCCGGAGTTTCTTTTTTCCCGGAGAACTCTCAAAAATTGTTCAGGATTTTTTTTATATGTTCAAAGGAATTTTGTAAAGTTTTTCCTGCATTTTTAAAGAGTTTTTAAGGGGCTGTTCTTACGTAAGGCAATTTTTGGTAATTTTTGACCCCCCTTGCCAGCAAAGATAAGCTAACATCAACCCCCATTTGAAAATGAGTCGAAACACTACTTTTCGGGGTTAAAATTTCAAAATGTTTTGGGCGTCCATCACCAGAAAAAAGTGCTTAAGTCAGATTTCCCAATTAATTTTTTTGTTAAATTTCTTTTTGGTTGAGTTTTGAAATTATTTATGCAAGAAATTTTTTTCGAAAATGCAGTATCTTATGTAAGCATTACTCATATCCCCCTCCCCCTTTGTCAGGAAAAATAAAAGAGCAAACCCCCTCTCCCTCTTAGGTGCTTACGTAATTTTTGAACGGTCCTTAACTGTAGAACTTGAAAAACTGAAGTATGGCCCATTTTGTTTCATAATTTTATTTTCTTTTATTTAATGTGCATCAAATCATAATCCCCATTTTTTAAAATCAGAATTTCAAAAAAAAATTTTAACTTGAAATTTGATAGTAATGTTCATTTTAAGAGTTGAAAGGCTTTTACTATTTTTTAAAAAAAAGTTTGCAAAAAAATTTTTGTTAAAATTTTTTTTCACTTTTTTTAAATTTTGAAAAAAAAAACGTTTGGAAAAGGATGGTCATGATGCACATCAAATCAAAGACAAATAATTTATGAACAAAATAGGACTGATTTCAGGTTTTTAAGTTGTATGGACGGTGTCAACCGGTCACTAGTCACACCTCGCCGCTAAACTTCCGCTTCATTAAGCTGAAAACTCCGATTACTTGCTGACCAGATCATTTAAAATTTTAAATATAAGTAAATATTTCGAATTAAACTAAACCATCGGCGCAACAGCCCTAGTGGGCCAAGGCCTACGATGCCCATCTTCGTTTTCGTGACCGTGGGGCCTGGGGTGCTAGGCAAACGTCCCGGTTAGGTGGTCAGCTTAACGCGAGACCCCCAGTGTTTGGTTCCCAAGCATGCTTGGTCCTCAGTTTATCGACCCACTGACGGGATGAAAGGCTGAGTGGACCCTGCCCAGCCCGGGATTTGAACCCCGGACCTGTGGCGTGGAAGCGCGATGCACTACCACTGGGCTTCAAATATTTCGAATTAATACTTTAAATTTTCCGATAACTTTCATTAAGGTAAATGCGGGTATAGTGGATACTTAAAGGAAAATTTTTGCTTAAATTCTTAATAAATACCAACCTATTTGCTTGGAAACTGTTATCATCCTATTTTTAGGTCAATTGGATCTTCTTTCGATTTTACCATTAAAATTTTTAATTAGATTGGGTAAAGTATTTTTAATTAATTTTTAAAAAGTACTCCAAATTGCATCCATAGTGGCCACCTTGATATAGCTGTTGTATCTATGGTGGACACCTCTTGCATCTATAGTGGACATGGACACCTCTCTTTTTCGGCCTATATGAGGGGTTTATATATGAAATTGAGGGGATTTATTTTTGTTATAGTCGTTTAGTTCTAATTAAATTTTCTTTCCCAACGAAATGTATTTTAGATCAAATCAAATTTGCTTTATTTAAAAAAAATACCTAATAGTTTCCGGCCCAAAGCCTACGCTGTAGCGGATTTGAGAGGAGTTAAGCATGTAATTCAATGTTTTAGAAACATTGGTTCCAAAAGCCAGAATGTAACCAAATTAATACAACACTCATTTTAAAGCAAAATTAACAGTTTATGAAGAAAAACTTATTCAAATTAAATATTATGTATGTTTCTATTAGAAGTCATTGCTGTGGCCACTATTGGGAAATCTGAGATTATGTGTCGGTAAAGTGGCCACCCCCATAAATCCTCGAAAAGTACAAATTTTCAAAAAAAATTATTCATTATCATTTTAAACACTCTTCTTTATCTTAATATAAATTTAAAAGTCAATCAAATGATAATAAATACAAATAAATTAGTTTCGAAATACCCTTTTCCTTACTCGATTCAATAAGCGAAATCAAATTTTAGTTACTCGGCCAATGTTATTTTCAAATACTTAAATATTAGTCCACTGAAAATAGCGAAAAATAGGGCCGAACCTCAAACAAATTGCAATAGAAGGTTTCTCAACGGTTTTCACTTAGAAATGACCTGAATAATAACATACTAAAAATCGGCCAAAATCGGCCGGGGGGAAGTTTAATTTTTTTCAAATTTTTAAAAAATGGCCGGAAAAAAATTTAAAAAAAAACCAAAACAATAATATAGACATGTGATACATGTTTATAGGTTATTTTTGAGTGCTGAAACCGAATATTGCATTTAGTTTGGAAAAAATATTGAAATTTCAATTTTTAAAATTAATTTGAATAATTAGCTATATGAAAAAATTAAAAACCCCCTAAAAACCTAACAAAAACATCCAAAGAGATAAATCCAACGGTTTTCATTTAGAAATGACCTAAATATTAACATACTAAAATTTAAAATTTTTACGAGTTAAAGAAGTTAAATTTTTTTTCAAATTTCCATTTTTTTTTGCGAAAAATGCATTTTTTTTCAAATTTGTGCAAAAAACTTTAGAGGCTTTTGAAAAGGTCATTTTTCGGTGGATATTGTCCACAGATAGTTATATAATGGAAAACCGGTGGTATTGACCCTCAATGAATTAGTTAATTATTTTAAATTCTGATGTAAATATGCCAAAGTATTACCTTTTTTCCACTTTTTACTACATTTTACCAATTTCAAAATTTTAAATAAAATAATTAACTAATTCATTGAGGGTCAATACCACCGGTTTTACATTATATAACTATCTGTGGACAATATCCACCGAAAAATGACCTTTTCAAAAGCCTCTAAAGTTTTTTGCACAAATTTAAAAAAAAATGCATTTTTCGCAAAAAAAAAATGGAAATTTGAAAAAAAATTTAACTTCTTTAACTCGTAAAAACTTTAAATTTTAGTATGTTAATATTTAGGTCATTTCTAAATGAAAACCGTTGGATTTATCTCTTTGGATGTTTTTGTTAGGTTTTTAGGGGATTTTTAATTTTTTCATATAGCTAATTATTCAAATTAATTTTAAAAATTGAAATTTCAATATTTTTTCCAAACTAAATGCAATATTCGGTTTCAGCACTCAAAAATAACCTATAAACATGTATCACATGTCTATATTATTGTTTTGGGTTTTTTTTAAATTTTTTTTCGGCCATTTTTTAAAAATTTGAAAAAAATTAAACTTCCCCCCGGCCGATTTTGGCCGATTTTTAGTATGTTATTATTGAGGTCATTTCTAAGTGAAAACCGTTGAGAAACCTTCTATTGCAATTTGTTTGAGGTTCAACTCTATTTTCAGTGGACTATATCCTTCCCATGCTGATCCGTGGTGTCGGTGGCAATTAACCAGCTTACCTGATTGTACAATCTACTATGCCTATGAGTTTTGACGCTGTTTGATGCCTCTAACTCGTTTTATTTCAAGTTAATCGTGTCCACTATTACAGTGTCCACTATACCCACATTTACCTTAATTACTAAATATAAATTTATGGTTTTTTTTCTTAAATTTCGTTGTAAATTGTGCTTACTCTCGTATTGACTTGTGCTTGCTCTCGTATTGACTTGTGCTTACTCTCGTATTGACTTGTGCTTGCTCTCGTATTGACTTGTGCTTGCTCTCGTATTGACTTGTGCTTACTCTAGTATTGACTTGTGCTGACTCCCGTATTGACTTGTGCTTACTCCCGTATTGACTTGTGCTTACTCCCGTATTGACTTGTGCTTACTCCCGTATTGACTTGTGCTTACTCCCGTATTGACTTGTGCTTACTCCCGTATTGACTTGTGCTTACTCCCGTATTGACTTGTGCTTACTCCCGTATTGACTTGTGCTTACTCCCGTATTGACTTGTGCTTACTCCCGTATTGACTTGTGCTTACTCCCGTATTGACTTGTGCTTACTCCCGTATTGACTTGTGCTTACTCCCGTGTTGACTTGTGCTTACTCCCGTGTTGACTTGTGCTTACTCCCGTGTTGACTTGTGCTTACTCCCGTGTTGACTTGTGCTTACTCCCGTGTTGACTTGTGCTTACTCCCGTGTTGACTTGTGCTTACTCCCGTGTTGACTTGTGCTTACTCCCGTGTTGACTTGTGCTTACTCCCGTGTTGACTTGTGCTTACTCCCGTGTTGACTTGTGCTTACTCCCGTGTTGACTTGTGCTTACTCCCGTGTTGACTTGTGCTTACTCCCGTGTTGACTTGTGTTTACTCCCGTGTTGACTTGTGCTTACTCCCGTGTTGACTTGTGCTTACTCCCGTATTGACTTGTGCTTACTCCCGTGTTGACTTGTGCTTACTCCCGTGTTGACTTGTGTTTACTCCCGTGTTGACTTGTGCTTGCTCTCGTGTTGACTTGTGCTTGCTCTCGTATTGACTTGTGCTTACTCGCGATAGACTTGTGCTTACTCTAGTTTGTCGCCTTAGAATCAAAAACTACTATCTCTGAAAATTCACGCAGCTTAATCGTTCATTCTGCTCGTTTTGTTGGCGGTTTTGGCGTTGTTAAAGGGTTGCTGCTATCAAGACCCTCTATATACATGGCCACCCAACTCCAGACGATGACGTCAAACGTGAGTGAAAATTGCCATGTTAAGTCTATGGAATGACGTCAAAGATGAGTGAAAGTTATGACGTTGCACGGCCGAGTTGGGAGGCCTTTATATAGAGGGTCTTGCTGCTATCCATTGTTAATTCACTTCAGTCCTAGAAAGGGATGCCATGCATGTGGAGTGTTGATCACAGTAGAACACATCCTGACCAAATGCGTGATATACTCAAGAGAGAGACTTTTTTGCTTTGGGGAGGCCGGGGCGGACCTGCGGGTTCTGCTCGGTGGACCACATCCAAATATAATACTGTTTTTAAAATTATGCGGAATTTACAATAACATATAGGTTTTATCAATAAACACAGATAATACAATTTAAAAGAGTAGGATTTTAAACTGCAAAAGAAAATGATTTATACTTGTATTGCGTGATATAGCCTGAAAAGGCTCTTGCGCAAAATACTTTTAATCTGTCTGTCTGTCCTAGAAAGGGAAAATATTGAAACTTTAAATCTTAATATAATTCTAAAACTAATTTGATTTTTTTTAAAAACGAAACGACAATATTTTAGTAAAAAATAATTGTATATGTGTTAAAAATATTGTACTTCTACCATGATTAGTTTTTCTTTTATAACGAAAAAGGAGTTCCAATTATTTCCATTGGCTGCTGCGAAACGAGTTAGATTCAATATTAATCTTGGCGGTCTGATATCGTAAGCAGGTTGCCATATCAGGGGCAATATTTTCATCATAAAATCAAACAATACTGCCTTCTGGTCAGATTCGGAAATATTCGAAATTGCAAGCGAGAAAGCTCATTTCATTGGTTCGTAAGCGTGATTTTTTCTATTTTCTATTTTCTATTTTCTATTTTCTATTTTCTATTTTCTATTTTCTATTTTCTATTTTCTATTTTCTATTTTCTATTTTCTATTTTCTATTTTCTATTTTCTATTTTCTATTTTCTATTTTCTATTTTCTATTTTCTATTTTCTATTTTCTATTTTCTATTTTCTATTTTCTATTTTCTATTTTCTATTTTCTATTTTCTATTTTCTATTTTCTATTTTCTATTTTCTATTTTCTATTTTCTATTTTCTATTTTCTATTTTCTATTTTCTATTTTCTATTTTCTATTTTCTATTTTCTATTTTCTATTTTCTATTTTCTATTTTCTATTTTCTATTTTCTATTTTCTATTTTCTATTTTCTATTTTCTATTTTCTATTTTCTATTTTCTATTTTCTATTTTCTATTTTCTATTTTCTATTTTCTATTTTCTATTTTCTATTTTCTATTTTCTATTTTCTATTTTCTATTTTCTATTTTCTATTTTCTATTTTCTATTTTCTATTTTCTATTTTCTATTTTCTATTTTCTATTTTCTATTTTCTATTTTCTATTTTCTATTTTCTATTTTCTATTTTCTATTTTCTATTTTCTATTTTCTATTTTCTATTTTCTATTTTCTATTTTCTATTTTCTATTTTCTATTTTCTATTTTCTATTTTCTATTTTCTATTTTCTATTTTCTATTTTCTATTTTCTATTTTCTATTTTCTATTTTCTATTTTCTATTTTCTATTTTCTATTTTCTATTTTCTATTTTCTATTTTCTATTTTCTATTTTCTATTTTCTATTTTCTATTTTCTATTTTCTATTTTCTATTTTCTATTTTCTATTTTCTATTTTCTATTTTCTATTTTCTATTTTCTATTTTCTATTTTCTATTTTCTATTTTCTATTTTCTATTTTCTATTTTCTATTTTCTATTTTCTATTTTCTATTTTCTATTTTCTATTTTCTATTTTCTATTTTCTATTTTCTATTTTCTATTTTCTATTTTCTATTTTCTATTTTCTATTTTCTATTTTCTATTTTCTATTTTCTATTTTCTATTTTCTATTTTCTATTTTCTATTTTCTATTTTCTATTTTCTATTTTCTATTTTCTATTTTCTATTTTCTATTTTCTATTTTCTATTTTCTATTTTCTATTTTCTATTTTCTATTTTCTATTTTCTATTTTCTATTTTCTATTTTCTATTTTCTATTTTCTATTTTCTATTTTCTATTTTCTATTTTCTATTTTCTATTTTCTATTTTCTATTTTCTATTTTCTATTTTCTATTTTCTATTTTCTATTTTCTATTTTCTATTTTCTATTTTCTATTTTCTATTTTCTATTTTCTATTTTCTATTTTCTATTTTCTATTTTCTATTTTCTATTTTCTATTTTCTATTTTCTATTTTCTATTTTCTATTTTCTATTTTCTATTTTCTATTTTCTATTTTCTATTTTCTATTTTCTATTTTCTATTTTCTATTTTCTATTTTCTATTTTCTATTTTCTATTTTCTATTTTCTATTTTCTATTTTCTATTTTCTATTTTCTATTTTCTATTTTCTATTTTCTATTTTCTATTTTCTATTTTCTATTTTCTATTTTCTATTTTCTATTTTCTATTTTCTATTTTCTATTTTCTATTTTCTATTTTCTATTTTCTATTTTCTATTTTCTATTTTCTATTTTCTATTTTCTATTTTCTATTTTCTATTTTCTATTTTCTATTTTCTATTTTCTATTTTCTATTTTCTATTTTCTATTTTCTATTTTCTATTTTCTATTTTCTATTTTCTATTTTCTATTTTCTATTTTCTATTTTCTATTTTCTATTTTCTATTTTCTATTTTCTATTTTCTATTTTCTATTTTCTATTTTCTATTTTCTATTTTCTATTTTCTATTTTCTATTTTCTATTTTCTATTTTCTATTTTCTATTTTCTATTTTCTATTTTCTATTTTCTATTTTCTATTTTCTATTTTCTATTTTCTATTTTCTATTTTCTATTTTCTATTTTCTATTTTCTATTTTCTATTTTCTATTTTCTATTTTCTATTTTCTATTTTCTATTTTCTATTTTCTATTTTCTATTTTCTATTTTCTATTTTCTATTTTCTATTTTCTATTTTCTATTTTCTATTTTCTATTTTCTATTTTCTATTTTCTATTTTCTATTTTCTATTTTCTATTTTCTATTTTCTATTTTCTATTTTCTATTTTCTATTTTCTATTTTCTATTTTCTATTTTCTATTTTCTATTTTCTATTTTCTATTTTCTATTTTCTATTTTCTATTTTCTATTTTCTATTTTCTATTTTCTATTTTCTATTTTCTATTTTCTATTTTCTATTTTCTATTTTCTATTTTCTATTTTCTATTTTCTATTTTCTATTTTCTATTTTCTATTTTCTATTTTCTATTTTCTATTTTCTATTTTCTATTTTCTATTTTCTATTTTCTATTTTCTATTTTCTATTTTCTATTTTCTATTTTCTATTTTCTATTTTCTATTTTCTATTTTCTATTTTCTATTTTCTATTTTCTATTTTCTATTTTCTATTTTCTATTTTCTATTTTCTATTTTCTATTTTCTATTTTCTATTTTCTATTTTCTATTTTCTATTTTCTATTTTCTATTTTCTATTTTCTATTTTCTATTTTCTATTTTCTATTTTCTATTTTCTATTTTCTATTTTCTATTTTCTATTTTCTATTTTCTATTTTCTATTTTCTATTTTCTATTTTCTATTTTCTATTTTCTATTTTCTATTTTCTATTTTCTATTTTCTATTTTCTATTTTCTATTTTCTATTTTCTATTTTCTATTTTCTATTTTCTATTTTCTATTTTCTATTTTCTATTTTCTATTTTCTATTTTCCCGAACAGGTAAAGATATAAACCCGGGCGGCTGCGCCTCGAGCATGACTCAGGTTGGGTGCTCGTCGGCGCTAGCCGACCCGTTAAGATTTCGCGCGAAATCTCGCCGGGCGGCTGCGCCTCGAGCATGACTCAGGTTGGGTGCTCGTCGGCGCTAGCCGACCCGTTAAGATTTCGCGCGAAATCTCGCCGGGCGGCTGCGCCTCGAGCATGACTCAGGTTGGGTGCTCGTCGGCGCTAGCCGACCCGTTAAGATTTCGCGCGAAATCTCGCCGGGCGGCTGCGCCTCGAGCATGACTCAGGTTGGGTGCTCGTCGGCGCTAGCCGACCCGTTAAGATTTCGCGCGAAATCTCGCCGGGCGGCTGCGCCTCGAGCATGACTCAGGTTGGGTGCTCGTCGGCGCTAGCCGACCCGTTAAGATTTCGCGCGAAATCTCGCCGGGCGGCTGCGCCTCGAGCATGACTCAGGTTGGGTGCTCGTCGGCGCTAGCCGACCCGTTAAGATTTCGCGCGAAATCTCGCCGGGCGGCTGCGCCTCGAGCATGACTCAGGTTGGGTGCTCGTCGGCGCTAGCCGACCCGTTAAGATTTCGCGCTTTTTGTGTCCAAAAATTAGGGCTTTTTTATCATTATTTAATAATAAAGTTAATGAATTGATTTTTTTTATTTGTTTCAGTTGCACATAACAGAAACACCCTTGAAACAAACCCTTGAAACAAACCAACACTCCTTGCCCTGCTTCAGATTACTCCCGATAGCAAAGAAAAATTTGAGGTATGTCAATCGTTTTTTTATTTAATTTTCTCATTATGGAATCTTTCAGAATTGGTAAATGTTTGTGTATTCAATATTTCGGATCAATTAGGTTATGTTCCGTTAAATATCGCCAAGTTTGTTTTGGTATCAAATATTAGAAACATAGCTTCAACTATTACTAATCTTAATGGGATAAAAATGTTCATTTAGTATGAAATGGAATAATTTATAATGTTTTTAATGTTACACAAATCGACGTGGCAAATTTCTTTTTGAATTGTTATATTTTAAGATTAAGAATTCTGAATAGACTCGGAAGTCCATTTCAAGATTTGAATTAAGAAGGTGCATGTGTTCAGTACTTTTTTTTATTCAGAGAAAGTTATAAATGGAAAGCTTTAAAATAGGTATATTTAAATGTTTATTTCAGTTGTAATAATATAAGAAATAGTTTGTGTTTTAAATTCATGAAAGATATCATTTTTGCACAGAATACATTAGTTATTACTTAAAATTCTTGATTTTCTTTATGTACAGCTTATAGCATTTTTTTAAATTGGAATATCACATATTTAAAGAATTCTTATTCTATCACTTTCCATTAAACTAGCTTCCTTCAGCAAAAAAGTGTTTTTTAATTTTAGGATAGTATTAATTAAATTAAGAAGATTACACCAAGATAAAAATCATTGAATGCGAATATAAACATTTCAATATAATTAAATAACAATCAATTATGCTGTTAAATAATTTTTTCTTGTAAGTAATTAATATTTTCATTTTATGTTTACATGCAAATATAATTTTTTTCCAGTTCAACTAAAATGCTATTTTCTGTGAATCCAGAAAGAAGTATTGAAAAGGGAAAATTATAAAAGTTTAAAAGGACGAAACTTCTATATAAACTGAAAGTTATCTTTTAAAAAATATTTGATAAATAGTAATGGAAATTAATCTATTATTCATTTAAATTGTTTTGAGGTATAGTTATTGTATTTGATAATTTATGAAAAAAAATTTCCTCCTGTGAACAGTGACAATCCATTCTCAATTAACCAAACATAATCATTATTGAGAAAAGGGTTGTATAAATGTTGGAACAAATTGGTGTAGTGCTTACTTTTTTTGTTGATAATAAATAATATTTTTTGTGATTAGAGGAGTTTTTATATTTTTAAGATTTAGTTCATATAATATACTTTGAAATTATCACAAGTTACACTTTAGTCTAACTGGAGTAATAAAAATTTGTTTGTAAAATCTGCCTCATTCTTTCTTACATGTTGTATTTATAAATTTCAATTTAATACAGAGTAACTGCAATAGTTCACACATTTAACTGTAAAAAATAATTTTTGCTCCATTGAGCGGAAAATTCTCCAACAAATTAAGTATGCAGTTTAAAATATAATAAGTTGAAGAATGTTTAATACAAAATTCCTAAACTTTTATTGAATCTATCGTAAAAATTAAAAAGAAACTTTCAAATATTGTGTAGAAATGAAAATAGTATAAGTACTTATTTATTTTGTTTTATAAGCTTGCAAAGTTTCAGTTTATAGATTTAAAAAGTGCAGCTAAAATTGGGAAATGATAATTAAGGATTAGTTTACTGTACCAATAAGGTGAGTATTATACTGAACTCTTATCAACCAGAATTATGAATTATAGTTCCTACTTCCTAACATCTTGTATTATATTGAATTTAATGAGTAATTAATTCCTTTGATGAAAAGATATTTCCATGTAATCATACTTTATGAAATAACTTTTTTTCTATTCAATTTTTGTTTTCTACCCCAGCTATTATCTCTCTTTTTCATAACCATTCTTTCAAAATCATGCAAGAATGAATTTCCAAAACATACTTGGAATTAAATTTGGGAAATGAAGCATTACTGTTATGAGTTACAAGAATTACTTGGTTATGCTCCTTTAAAAGGTGCAAAGCTTGTAGAAATAAGAAAAGATGAAATATTTTCTTTTTCTTTTATTGTTTTTATCAACTCTTTAATATGTGCGCTCAGCTAAAAGCTTCAACTTGGTTTTTAGTTCACTCAAACAACACAAACAAGCGACTTGCAGTGCAGATTGAGTTTGTTTACACTTTTGGAAGCATGTGAATGCATCAGTGATGTTTTCCCGCCTTTTTAGAGAGGGATTTTATTGGTCGCTAAGCGTTTCACGTCAACAACACAACTAACCAATGAGCTGAATCTCCGAGATTTCCGCGTCCTTTCGGAAGAAGATCTGAATACGGTGAAAAAGTTCAAGGCGAAATAGATATTTCGAAATCGCCTCAACTATTTAGCTGAACTTTTTCGCCGTCGACGAAGATCTGAATATGGCCCTAAGTTCTTTGAATTAGTACAATAATTTAACACAAAAAAGCCCATCAAAAATTGAACCGTGAGCTAAACAATGCTGTACTTCATTATCTCCGCTCATTGCTTTTAATTGCTTAATAGTATAAATGTAATTAAAAACAGCTGCTGATAAAAAGAAATCAAAATATTAAACTAAAAATTCAATCAAGAAATCTTTTCAGAACATTCTTGTTATGAATATGATAAAATTTATTTCGTGTTCTGCTATGCCAAACTAATATGTCCATTGTATCCAAATATTTTAGATTTTTAAGGCAAACAAGACCCAGTTGGTAAAATAAAAGTACATCAAAATAATGGAAAACAATGGACCAAAAACTGATTAAATTTTGTTTAGTAAAAAAATTTAGTTTATTTACCTTGATATGATCCAATTTATCCCACTACAATCCAGTCAGCTTGTCTTGTTTTTGTTTTTATTTGAAATTCAGAAATAGTTTTCTTACATCGTCTGTCAATTAATAATTATTTATGTATTTTTACATTTTTACTTGCATTTTTTTTTTAAAAAGTTGGTGATTATATTTATTAGTTTTAAGTTATATAATAATAAATTAAATATTTCTTAGATTTCCACAATTAAGTGCTCAATCACCCTTTGCCAGTGCGAACGCCGTTTTAAGAAAACACACTTTAAGTTTAAGTGCGATATGTTTTAAGGGTACTTTAGCGGCAGTGCGAACGAGGTATTACGTAATTAATGAATGGCCCCTTATGTCCTTTACGCCTTATCATTTTGAACCTCTTCTTCAAAATTTAATAATACGTTTTCTGACATTTTCTTTTGAAGATAAGTAAAAAACCATTTTTATTTTGAATGGTAAAAAGTTTTAAAGCTCTTTTCAACTTAATTAAAAAATTAATGTCAATTTCCACATCTTCCTGATACGAGTAAATTACCTCTTCAGTTTATTAATAAACATAGGGAAGTAATGAAAAAATAATGAAAAATAAGTAATAATTACAATTACAGACTTAACTGAAGTAGAAATAATGCTGTAAATTACTTACTAACAATAGTTTTTTGTCTATAAAAGATGTAAACTAATTTGCATTAAGATCATACAAAACCTAAATTTTTAATCGCATTTCAAAAGCAAAGTTTTTTTTTCTAAATCAATACATACGGGTTTAAAGAATGCAACTGTATCAGAATACATCGAAGCATAACTTCTTAAGAAATTCCCCAAGACTAGCTTTCTTTAGAAGGTTTAAGTTAAAAGCATTAATCAGAGCGTATACTCATCCATTTGTTTATAGTAACAAAGGAACGTTTGGTATTTTTTACTAGTTTATTCTAAAAACTATTGAATTCTAAAACTCGACAATGAACTTAATGTTTATAATGAAAAGGGGATTATTTCCCCTTTATATATTTAGTATATTTAGTTACTCACACAATGACTAAGCAAACAATAATAATTGATATAAATAACCAATTTTATTAATTATATTTGAATAATAAAATTATTGAATTAGTTGGTTTATCAATCAATCAATCTTTATCTTAATAATAATCTTATAAGCAGCAAAAATTGCAACATTTACAAAAAAATTGTTTTCGCTATGGCAACCCATTTAGCCTATTTATATCATATTAAAGTTTTAAAAGTTTTACTTAAGTTGTAAATTTAATATGAACAATATAATAGCATGGATAATAACGAAATGAGAAAAGTATATACATGCATAAAGTTGAAAATAATAATAAATAGATTCAGGATTTTTTTGAATTTATATTATCTTAATGTTAGTAAAAAGTGAATCATTCAAGCATCAACTTCTACTAAATCAAACTTTAAACTCAAAAAATGATTAATTGAGATGCGATATTTCCTTAAACGAGAACACTTAAACCCATTTACTTTCGAAAAACCTCTTTCTTCTATAAAACCGATTTTATGAATGGTGGCACCAGTGACAAAGGGTCTACATTTTCTAAAAAAAAAAAAGACGCCTGTGCATTTCGGTGAGTAATTTTATCGCAAAACCGTCAGTTACAGCTCTATTAATGATCTTAATTACACCTACGTAACTATTGTTATAAGAATAATTAGGGAACCCGATAGTTGGGAAATGAACTTTTGACTTGTGAAAAAGCTTAGTTCTGAAGTCATTAAATAGCATGGGATAATTAAGGAAGCTGGCATCTTAATATACTACAGACATTCTTATAGTATTTCTTCGAACTTCATCATATTAATAAAGATATTTCTGCGGGGAACACGGTCTTTTGGTTGTTAGTATTTTTCATTGTCTGCATTTTAGCATATTGTAAAACTTGATGAGATTGACTTTTCTAACATATTTTGTGATGGTACAGTGAAGGACATCTGTGAAAAATGTCCTCATTAACACCTTTCTCAGTTTTCTGAACTTCGTCTCAATTAAAAATTAAACGTGTTTAATCATTATATCGCGATGCAATTTTTTATAGATGTGTCTTAGCAACAATAATTAAACCGACTCAATGAAATTGTGTGTTTAGGTGGTTGAAAATATTTTACAAAATATGTACCTACACAAATTTTATTCAACTTTAAACCTGTCTATAAACTTTTGCCTTTGTTCAAATGAAACCTTCCAGATATAAAGGGCAAAGGCCAACCCTGCATCCGGTCAAAATAAATTGTTTGCGCTTTTTCATGTTTGATATCACCCTTCTTTCTAGAGAACAATACTGCGATTAATGATTATTAATTGAAGCAAACGAAATCAAGTAAAGGGTTTCGGAACAGTTTCAAAATAAAAAGTATTCAGGTATCGCAATTAATTACATAAGCTAACTTTAACTCTTAGATTTTCCAATTAGCAAAGGGTATCATCTTATATAATCTTTTGTTAAAATTATATTTGTGATTTTAAACGCTTAGATAAAAACGTTTATTTAACTCTAATAAAATATTTAACTTTAAGTACAGTACAAGAGTGCATATAGTACACGTTCCAGCGGTAGGAGAGTATTCATGAGACAACATGGATTTCCCTTCTATATTTCTTTAAATAAGAGGAAATGAAAAAAAAGTCTGAATCAATAGTTTTAGCTTGAGGTAGAATTTAGATCAAAGCTATTACTCTAATTTAAAACTACTGTTTTCAGTTCAGTATATTTAAAAGTAAGTAAATAAGGGGAAACCCCTACATTGGTTTTCCTTCCAACAATATTCTGGATACAAATAAATTTCAGCAAGTTTTTCTCAAAGAATATGCATCCACATGTAAAAAAATATACTTTCAGTAAAAAATAATAGGTTCTTTTAACGAAAATAAAATTTATTTACTTGAAGATAAAATTTAGGTTAACTTAAATACATCAGGAGAGAGAGAGACAGGCGATATCAGAACTACAGTATGCCAATCTGGCCTTCCAGTTAAAACTCTCTTCCAATCTTAAACCAAATTTTTAAACTAAAGAAAAATAGAAATAATACATCGTGCGAGATAACAATGCGTGCGAGCAACAGCTTGGCTTTTGCCCGTAGTGCCCGGTTTACAAGTCACTTCTACTAGTAAATAAAAGTCACTACTACTAGTAAATAATACAAAATTCTTACAAGTCCCCCCAAAAGAAGCACAATCGTCACAGGAGTGACAGTGGGCTACAACAAAATTTTCCTACGCATTAATCAGAGGTAACTTGCATTCCACAAAAAACTAGAAAACTTAAAATTATACAAAAGGACAGATGCCTTGACACACATACATAAATGGCAATTGATATAAAATTTTTAAACATAAACAGACGAAAAAATACCATTATACCATTTTGGATACCAAAACGAAAAAATACCAGAAGGAAATAAAAACTGTCCAATAATCAGACCCTAATCAATTCCCATAACTCATACTCAAATTATTGTGTTCCCCCTTTAAAACACCATAGTTCATCCGTTTCTTCATCAACCGTGGCCTTTTCGTCCGGTTCGTAGCTGTCCTCCTCAGAGTGCGGATCTACTTCGGAGCCGACACCATCTTCAACTCTAGAGTCTTCAGTATATTTAGGAACTGCTATCAGTCTGTTTCTTCTCCTGGTAGGTGTTTCAGCTGATTTCTCATCTTTACCCTTCGGAGCAACTTTCTTGCGTTTCTTCCCAAGGGCTACTTCCTCTTCAGAGTAAAATCCCTCATCATCATGAGCCTGGGTTTCTTCGTCATTTGTTTCCGCCTCCTTGAACTTAGCTCCAGACTTTCCTGTTTCCTCTTCTATTCTAACTTCCTCTGCTTTAGCTCCTTCTGTTTCAACTTCTTCTACTCCGACTTCTCCTGCTTCCGCTTCTATTCCAACTTCTTCAGCTTCAGCTTTTTCTCTTCCAACTTCCTCTGCTTCCACTTTCATTCCAACTTCTCCTGATTCATCTTTTCCTATTCTAACTTCCTCTGCTCCAACTTCTATTTCAACGTTCTCCGCTTCAGCTTCTTCTACTCCAACTTCCTCTGTTTCAACTTCTTCTATTCCAACTTCTTCTGCTTCCGCGTCTATTCTAACTTCTTCAGCTTCAGCTTTTTCTCTTCCAACTTCCTCTGCTTCCACTTTCCTTCCAACTTCTTTTGATTCATCTTTTTCTACTCCAACTTCCTCTGCTTGAACTGTAAAAGGGGTTTTCTCGTGTCTTGGACTGAAAATCAACTCCGTTCGGTTACCCAGAATACCCCGCTTCTTCCGAATATAAACTTCTAACCGAAGTTTTGCTAACTCATAACATCTGAGTTGCTCTTCGCGCCTCTCATTGGCCTCTCGTTCTTCCTTCTTTTCCTGGCGCTCCCTTTCCTTCTCCTCGCGTTCCCTTTCCTTCTCCTCGCGTTCCCTTTCCCTCTCCTCGCGTTCTCTTTCCTTCTCCTCGCGCTCCCTTTTCTCCTTTTCCTCACGCTCCCTTTTCTTCTCCTCGCGCTCCTCCTTTTCCAGTCGTTGCTTTACAATTGTTGATAAAATGACCTCTGTCTCCTTTTCTTCATAGTACATGCTCGAAGTAATCAGGTTTTTCAATTTTACGATACTTAGATCCGGGCCAGGATCCTCTGCCAACTCTCTAGCGAGATTCACCAAATCCTCTTTCGTATGCGAGTTTAGAAAAGCCATGATTCTAAGCAACTCCTATCTCAAGGATAACCCAACAATTCCTTAAATACTCGGGCCGGATGGCCTCTGCTCCTTCGTCAGGGCGACGAATACAGGCTGGGTAGCCTCTCTCTAAGTGCCGGGATGGCACACCTCTTGTCCGTGGCGGACACTCCTTAAATACTCGGGCCGGATGGCCTCTGCTCCTTCGTCAGGGCGACGAATACAGGCTGGGTAGCCTCTCACTAAGTGCCGGGGTGGCACACCTCTTGTCCCTGGCGGACACTCCTTAAATACTCGGGCCGGATGGCCTCTGCTCCTTCGTCAGGGCGACGAATACAGGCTGGGTAGCCTCTCTCTAAGTGCCGGGATGGCACACCTCTTGTCCCTGGCGGACACTCCTTAAATACTCGGGCCGGATGGCCTCTGCTCCTTCGTCAGGGCGACGAATACTTTAAGCCGGGCGGCTTTTCCCTCAGTGCCGGGTGGCACAACTAACAACGTGTTCGGGTGAACACCGGTACTGATTCATGGTCATCTCTCTCTCCATCCTACCGACTGCGCCAGTAAAAAATAATAGGTTCTTTTAACGAAAATAAAATTTATTTACTTGAAGATAAAATTTAGGTTAACTTAAATACATCAGGAGAGAGAGAGACAGGCGATATCAGAACTACAGTATGCCAATCTGGCCTTCCAGTTAAAACTCTCTTCCAATCTTAAACCAAATTTTTAAACTAAAGAAAAATAGAAATAATACATCGTGCGAGATAACAATGCGTGCGAGCAACAGCTTGGCTTTTGCCCGTAGTGCCCGGTTTACAAGTCACTTCTACTAGTAAATAAAAGTCACTACTACTAGTAAATAATACAAAATTCTTACACTTTCCCAAAGCAAAGAGGTTGATTTTTTTAGAACTCTATTATCATGATAAAACCACCCAGATCCCTCAAATTATCCGAAAATTTCCAATGCGGGACCTTATAAATTGCCTAAATCTTATCCCAAAGAGAAACTTCTCCTGGTCCCAAAAAGGCTCTGTCCGGCCCAATAAAACACTCTAAGTCGACCTGCTCTCTAAGAACCCCCCGAAATCCAAGTAAATTGTTGCTACAACTCTTCCAAGATCCCCTCTCCAATGTCCTGGCAGACTTCTTAGTGCACTTCTTATGTTATCTGTATGGAAGAGACGAGAGAAAGTTTCCAATATGGAAATGAGAGGGCTTTCCCAAGAGTAAAACCTCCTTGGATCCGGATTTCGTTACACTCGCGAAGAATTTAATTTAGATCCTGCTGCGAAAGAATACTTCTTTGAGAAAGGGAGGGAGAATGGACTTGATAAACAGCTGCTGGAGAAATATCTGCCGGATTTTCGATAACTGGAGCAAATAAACCTTGGCGTTTATTAGTATTCTTGCAAAGTATGACTGGGTTATCGCTTCGGATCAATTTTGGCGGTCGGAGTTTAACTATCGCTATTTATTCCTTTTGTATGTATTCCCGGGTTAAATTTCTATTGTGAAAGTGTATGGGATGAGGGGTTGATGTGTATAAGTGGTTTAACTTATTCTTGAAACGTTTAAGTTTTTAGAATCGCAAAGATTGTGACATGTATTGAAATCATTCGGATGGTTTTTTCTGTAAATATTTTGTATGTAAGTATGACTCTACTTTGTAACTTTAGCCACTAACACAATTTATTGGATATTTTTACATTATAAATTGTAAATGACCTCTTTCATCCAAACTGGTTTAGGGGAGTTTGTATTCACAATGCATTGAGAAAGTGGAATGTTGATATCTATCTGTGAAAGAACTTAATTATTTTAATAACTTAACATTGTAATCTTTAGAGATAAAACTTTAAGTATAGTCTTAATAAAGTTATTTAAATTTTTAATAAATAGCTGACACTACCACTGTCCACAATATAAACTTCAAATAATACAAAACCCTTAAGTTGCCTTTAAAATCTTTCGAAAAAATAACACGGGCCTATTTAATGACAATTAATATACTCCTTTAACATCCTTGAAGAGGACATAAAAAACATAGTTAATAAATTAATACTTACTCTCTGTATGAGTTTAAAATAGAAAATATAGCTTGATATTCTTTAAAGCTCTATAAAAATAAGGATTATAGATGACTTTAATGATATAAAAAGGTTTCAAGAAGTAAGCTCTTCTACCCTTCACCTCAAATGAAAAACAAAAGTCTAAATCTAAAATAAAAGTCTACACAGATGTCAATATTTTAATTGGCAGGAATCGATCTCTGATACCCTTGGGAATGACAGGGGTGGGTGTATGCCAATAGCAGTTTTTTGAAAACTTCAATGAAAAAAGTTTGCTTATTTATAAAGTTTATATTATTGAACTATTGATTTGTTATGAAACCTTAAAGAATAAAATGTACCCTACCTATTCTTTTAACAGTAAACATGATATCAGAAAATACCGGGTGTTAGTCCTAGCTATGTACAACATACATAATCAATATTGTAGATATTGAAGTCCCCACTACAGATTACTTCAAAATTATGTGATAAATAAAAAGTAAATAAACCAAGGATAATTTTTAGGTTCTCAGGTTCTTATAAGCAACATGGAATCTGAAAATATTTAGTTTGTTAACTAAGACACCCCCATATAAAAATATTTCTACTTGGCAATAGATTATGATATTTGTTTCAACCGGTTTTATCCTTATTACAAAAGTTTGTGAAATTCTCTGAAAGAGACAAGCACTTTTTATCAATCTATCACTATTCTATCAATCTTAAAAATTAAGTTTAATCAAAATTAAAATGTAACTACTTTTTCTAAAAATCAATTTTGTATCAATATGCCCCAAAAGTGGGGCAGTTGGATACATTACAGGGGCATTTTGATGCAGTGATCAAATTGCTCAAAAATAGTAATTAATAACAAAAGTTTTGAAAAATAAAAAATGTACTTTTATTGAGTTGTATCGGAAGCATATTTTATCACTTTTTTCAAGCATAAAAAATAATTTTTCCATTAAGAATTCAGAAATAAAATTAATTAAAGAATTTGATAAATGGTCATTTTTAACTAATCTCTAATTCAGGAAATAAGATGCTAATTTTCATGTATAGTTGCTCCCGAATTAGTTGAATAAAATTTAAATTATCTTTGTCTAAAATCATCCAGAAATAAAAAAATTCGACAATAATTAACTGGTTAGTTTTTGGCTATTTCTAGTGCTACTTGTCACTGTTTTTTAATAGATCTTTTTGTTACCTTTAAAGGTGCTAAGAACGTCTCAGAGGATTCAGAGTCTCAGATTTCCATCATTCCATCATCATCGTCCATTCAGATCCAGTTTTCAGTATCAAACAATTAAAAAACCAAAAGACTCAAAAATTGACAAAAATATCATGTAGATCTAACTTACCCGTAACTGATTTTTTTTTAATTGCTGAGAGATATTTATCTCTCAACGCAAAATATGGGAACTTTAATGTGTATCAATGTTCCCCACGAGTGTATCAAAGTACCCTACATCCAAGTGTATCAATTTGCCCCATATGTTGTTTTTGAACAAAAACCTTTATTTAAAAAAATTGGCAACGGTTATTTAAAATATAAGGATACACCCTGCTGGTAACAAGGATAAATTGGTTTTTGGATTTAGAGATCTCTGTATTCCAAGTAGAATAGCCTCAAGAAGATTTTGGATTTTACTTAGAAATTTACATTTGGAAAATTTTGATGAAAAAAATTTAGTCCCTTCACTAAAATTTATAGACTTATTACAGAGCTTAACGGTTTCATATGTAATTCTTCTTGGGCATATAAAGTCAACTTTTCCAAAAAACACGACCTAAATAACCTTGATAGTTTTTTAGATATTGAAGTTGTATCAAAGTGCACTTTGTATCGAATTGCCCCGTTTTCCCTTATAACACTGGATTTTTAGAAATAAACCAGAAATTTTATTCCAGAAATAACCTCTTTCTTAGTTCTATTGTGTTTAAAATTTCTATTTAAAATAAAATGCGTAGTAAAAGTATAAGCATAACTTCTCTCTAGCATATCTTCATAACTTCTCTCTCTCTCTCACCATAACTAAAATTTCATTAAAATCCCTTCATTATAATCGTTCAATTTGTTTCATTACTTTACTTGTTCAGCAAGTTGAATCACGAGAAGTTAGTGAAAGTTAAGTTGCATAGGAACTTGAGAAAAAACTTCATTATAACCAAACGTTCACTAGGTTCTTATAAATTTAAATAAGAAAATTCGAGATTGATTCATTTATCAAATAACCAGTAAACACATATCACATTTCAACCGAAACACATTTTTAAAAACGAGAACAACTTTGAGAAAGAGAAAAAAATCCCTGTCATAAATAAATAACTAGCAATCAGGAAATCATTCTCTACATTGAACTGAAAATACTCCGAGGGAAAAAATCCCGAAATCCACCCAGGCAAGGAAATCTCCCGCTTCAAGTATCATTATCGAAATAATGGCGAAGGGGCAAATCTTTTTCATTTCACTTCCAAAAATGACTGATTAGCCCTTAATATTTAAAGGGAAGGCCTCGTTTCTATCTCGTCAGTGACCCACTTGACGGAAAGGTCTTAACATTCGACGAAAAATCAAAAGCCTTAAGTGATTTCTCCCCGCGTTCCACGGACGTGAGTAGAAATAGAAACTCTGCACAATACCACTGGATACGTCGGAAGAGCAACTAGAAAAAAAGTTTCGATTTTTCTTACGAAAAGAGTAAAACTTCTCTCGTGATTACGGGTGAAATAAAAGTTGAGGGTGCTCCAGTGGATTTTTTTCTTTGGTTGGTTGGTTTGTTGTTGAGGATGGTATTGGGGAAGGTGGGTTTAATTGAGTGGAGAAAAATTTTTGGAGGAGGGAGGTTTTGTGTGTTGAGACTTTTTTAATTAATGTGTTTTGTTGTCGCTATTTAATGAAGTTTGGATTGACTGTGTGTGTGTGAAAGGGGAAGGTGGGGGATTGAAATAAAGACTGCTTTTACGATTGACTTCTAAAGAAAGTGGTGTGATGCAATTGATAGTTTATTGAATTGGGTGGAATTTTTAAGTTGTTGAAAACAGGACAAAAAGTAACAGAAAGTATTGTAATGTGTAATCCAAATAATGCAAATTTTTAAAGAACAGATGTTACGGTGAAAGACCGAAATGTGGTGATTGTCGACATTCTCCAATTTCGGACATTCCCCGTAACAGAGACACAAAACATATTTTTAGAAAAGGTAATGTGAGATAATAACTGAGCAAAACTCAATCAAAATTACAAATGTAGGTCCAGTAGTAAGAGCCCACTAGATAGTTCTATAACTAAGAAAAGAAAGATATTATCTTATTTTATTTGTTTTCATTGTAGAAGTTGATTTAACATGTATACAAAACAGTTTATATTATACTTGACAGCAACTTACGTTGAACCTACTACGTCACTAACCAACAAAGTAGAGGTGTCTGAATTTCGAGTGAAACAAAGAACGTCAATTTTAAAGTATGATTATTTTGTTAAGCCCATGTATAAATGGTGTCTTTTTATCACAATTCGGGTACCGAAATTCCTCCTATCAACCCAACAGGCTTTGTGTTTACTCACTCATCCTTCCGTACGGGGTTCAGGAAACATTGCTGTGAAGTATAGTAAAAAAATAAGTTTACTTTTTTCGAAGAGGACACGTTAATGTATACGACTTACAGCAGCGATTTATTAGTAATTTTTGGTTCTACAAAAAATGAAAAAAAGGTCGGGCAGTTTTTTACGTTATTATAAAGGGGGGTTGTGGTTTGCTTATATTTGCTGACAAGGGGTGAGGGTGTTGAAAATTACCAAAAACATGCTTAGGTAATAAACGGTCTCTTTATAATTCATAGTTAAAATAGGATGGATCTCAGATATGTGGTTAAACCAGCACCACAATGTTGCCGTTTGATATCCTTCACTGAAACATGTTTTCCATCTAAATCCCAACCTCAAGAGCAATTAGGGAGGGTTTACATGCAATGACAAAGCGACGCGATCGTCTTTATTGGTTGAAACTTTCCTATAAATGCTGACGTACCTACTACGTCATAGCAACCAGAACCAATGGAAGGACAAGATTTCAAATTAATATTTAAAGAGAGGAAGTTTTCGACCGTGTTTCCCTCAACGTCCCTATAGCGTCGTTCTTATCGCTGCAAGTAAACCCGCCCTTAAGGAAATCCAGAAGCGGTTGGCTACCAGACTTCTCCTCCCGTTGCCAGATCGCGTGGGCCGAAGTGCAGCCGATAACGAGCTGACAGAAGTCGTCCATTCCGAGACAAAGGACCCCGCTGTGTCTCATTTCCATAAACAGAAGACGCACGAATGCCAATTAAGAAACGCGAGAAGAACTCTGTTCTTTTCATTTTCAATCCAAAAGGGAGTCTGGGCTTCACCTTTGACCCCGGGGGAGGTTGCCGAAGGTTGAAATGGGACCACGGGATCAAATAAGGCGGGGATGTCGAAATTTTCGAGAACACCTGGTTCGGTTGCATCGTTCCTTCTCTTTCTGGTTCAATTATCACTTCTTTTATACTTTTATGTTTGGCTTTTTACTTATATTTAACTGAAAATTACATGTTAGTCATCATGAATTTATATTAAGAGATATGTATAGGCTTATACTCCGTTCATTTTGAATAGGCGCCTGAGAAATAGTGCTTCCCCCTCGGTAAAAGCGTAACCATAGTTAAGCTCTTTGCGTAGCCAATAGTAAGCCTTCTTTGCCACTTTGACGGTGATAGTTTCCATGGTTACCGATTCAGTGGTGGGGAAAGAAATGTACTCAGGTGCCAATTCGAAATGGATAGAGTGTAGGCATAGTATTCTACATGTAGGAGATATGAAAAAGAAAGGGGGAAAAGTAATAACTCTTAAACAAATAGCAAAAATTATTTACAGACAGAAAACATGTAGGGAAAATAAAAGAAAAAAAAGGGGAGAATGCAATGACACTAAAGAAAACACTAAATAAAAAGCCGTGGACTAAATTATTTTTCATATTTCCCAAATTACAAGATTTTAAAAACTTGGTTTCTTTTTATAGAAGGAATACAATAAAAACTGATTGAGAAAAAAATTGGCAATATTTTTTTTATTTCTTTATAGAAAGTTTAGAACAACAGTTTTGGGTAACTTTTGTATTTTTAAAAAATTGGGTTAAAATGCAGGTCGTTTCTTATATTTGTATTGAAACTAGATTGTTAAGTAAAAGTTTTTTAAGATTTTAAACATTGCATTAATTTACGAACACACAAAGACCCTGAGTCTATACTTAAAACAAATAAAAATCTATTCTCTCAGTGAGAAAAATTATAATACCATCAGTTAATCCCAGTGAAGTTAACAATATGACTGTAACACCTCTGAAACTAATAAAAGCACAAGATTACCTTCCCCACACAAAATGTAACAACCAGAAAAATCAGGATAGGTCCTATGAAAAAAAATTATTTCCCCCGCTATTCTTATTGTATATTTTCATATAGACAAATTCATAAAGGCCTTTGTAGACTGCACCAAAAAATTAGACTGAAAAATTTCCCATCATCTTGTAGCTTAACTTCGAATGATCTGCGGAAATTCCCAAGCACCTGTTAGATGACGAAACTCTGGAACTACTCCAGGTGGTATGACATCGTTAAGTGAAAATAAAAAAAAGGAACAAAGTAATATGTCATAAGAAATCTCGACACTTTTGTCAGAGAAAACTCTACACTATCGCCGTAAACTTAAACTTGGTTATTATAATGTTTTCTTTCTTGTTTCTTCGTGTAAATTTAACTTAACAAAATTTAATAAATATATTGTTGAAAATCATAAAATATGTAGGTTCATTTTTTAAAATCAAAACTACAAGACATTCTGCAAAAAAATAATAATAATACTCTTGAAAGTTTTTCCCAATACCTTAGAGGGGGAAAATATCGATATAATGGATTAAACACTCACTAAAGATATCGTCAACTTTTTTCAATTTCTTTAACTGCGTGGCTTTTCTTAAAGGTAGTATTATAAAATGCAATGAATAAAATTGTTTTTAAAGCAGTTTGTAAAGCGTTGTTTTGTTAAGGTTTAATTTTTTCCTTTATTATCAAAGTGTACGTGTCATTCTTTTCAAAGGAAAATATAAATAATAATTTTTTTAAAACAATTTTTAAGCAAATCGTTGATACTTTTCTCCATAGGAAATTGAACCCTATTAGACTTTCCACCATTTTTGACCATTTGTATAAAAAATGATTATTTAACCAAATATTTTTACTCATATTTGGATATTCAACATCAAGTTAGTTCCCTCCCATTCTCAATATCAATTAACTCTAAATTATTCTTAGGTAAAACCTTAAAGCAAAAAAAATACACATCTTGTTTTAAGGGTTCCAAGCCATCAAATGACATAAAATTCAAGGTTAATGCCGATCAGGGCAATAAACATTCACTGCAAAACAATTCACCTCCGTTCCTGGAACAGTTCATTTTCTTTGCTTGAATAGTCAAGTTTCTTTGAAAACATCTCCATCAAATTTTTGCGACTCCTAACCACAAAACCCCATTCAAACTATCAGTCCTTCACAGTTTACCTTCTAAAGGATTTCTGACGCGAACTTCCATCGATAAATCTGCGCTTTTTATTCTTTGTCTCCAAACATTCCCTCGCTTCACTTAAATAGACACTGGCGTGTTTACATCTTTTAGGGCGATAACGACTCTGCGAGCACAAGTGTTTTCGTATGAAATCAATGGACTCTTGTGCCAACATTGCATGAACATCTCCACAGCGTTGTATAACACAAAAGTTACCCTTAACAGCCAGAAATTTTGGTCTCATGCCAGATGGACGTAATATTAATGTTTGTTTGATCTGGCGTTCCAGACATTTATTATAACGCAGCATAAAATAGGGTCTTGAGTCATATTTTATGATGATCAATAGGATATAATACTATAGAAAACCTTTTTATTCTTTAATATATTCTCCTTGGAAACAAGATTTTTTTAAATAGTTCTAAAATGTCAAAGGATAAACCAGCACGACAACGTTTTAAAATTTAACTATAAAAAAGTTGGTTGAATTTTGAAAAAAAAGATCGCCTGATTGAATTTTATCCATATTTTGAGAAATCACAAAATTACAACAACAAAATTTGTTTGATTCTTTTATTTGATTGAAAATCAAATTTTATGCTAATATTACTGTTTTACTTTTTTAATATTATTTTGAATATCTCTAACAATTGACATTTATCGACCATCCATCTCCAATACTTAAAATCAAGAACTATGTCTATCTAAACTGAACTATGAAAATTGTGTTTGATTCAAACTTTAAACGGTTCAAACGAGTTTTAAAACTTTGTAAAATTCACGATTCGTTTCTTTTCTAATGCACATAATTATTTAAAAAATAATAATAAAATCCTTCTATATAGCTATATATATGTAAAGAAACATATCAGCTCTTGATAGCGTTGAATTGTAAGTTTGAAGTTCAAAATATGAACAAATTGAAAGTAAACTTACAAGATGAGCAGATCTATAACATGTTGTGCTTGTATTCAAAATACAAACGTCAAAATGCGTTGTGGATGCCACAGGAAACTAATCATAATAATTTTCATTCAAGTATTTTCTATTACATTTGTAAAATATTTCATAATTCCGCACTCTTGGAAATGTCAAAGATGTTTTTTTATTTCCCCTTGTAAAGTTATTTTTAAATCTAAATGAAGGTATCAATTTCTATACTTAAAAGTTTTTAATTTTTTTTCAATATTAAAAATATGGAGCTATGTAGTAATGGGTTTCAAATTCAATATTAATTTGGTTATATTGAAGATCGAATATTTTTTGTTTCCTTGCACATATTTGTAATTAAGTATCCCCTGATCCGGTTATAATAAAATAGTCTTTTCTAAAAAATATTTCTAAATAATATTTGGAATTCTGAAGCAGAGTTGTAATGGGTATTAAATTCAATAAAAATTGTCTTCCTGAACAAAGGAAATACAGTTTCTTGGAACTGTAGTTTTGCAGATTAGTTTGATTATTTCCTTTTAAACAAGATAATTTTTTCAGTCGTATACAACATAATTTATCACAACGATTCCCTAACTTCACAATCAACGTCCAATGAGCTCAAGACAATTATTAACACCAAACTGAAACATGCTGATCTCATTAACAGGCTATTAATAGCGAAATTGTCGATTAATAACATAAAGTCCATTCCTAAAGCTAATGATTGTGAAGTTCATGTGCGGAAAAGATCATTAACAATCCTACACAATCAGTTAAAGCTTCGGCTTTCGGACGTTGGAAATCCTCCAAATCTGTAACGAGCCTTTTATTAACGGGGGTTTGAAATGAGCTTTTGACTAGTCCGGTAAATGATACTTTTTATGATGATGTTAGGGGGTTGTTAAACTATCATATACAAAGCAATCATAACATTGCCCTCAAATTCTTTTATGTATGATAAATTCTCTTAAACTCTTTTATATGTGATAAACATTTATGTGAATGAAGTTTGAAGATTTTGTGATGGAAAACTTCTTAAGGATTAAATTATCAGTGTATACTTTTATCCACAGTTTTTATAATGTAGCAAAACTTCGAGGAAAATTTCTTAGAATTCTATCTCTCTCTATCTCCAATCAAACTAAAAAGAATTAATGTTTCGGGAACAAATTTTGAGCTCTCCAAGCTAAAGAAAAAAGTTTAAAAACACAGGATAGAATCATTATAAGAGGGGAGTAGTTTCTGTTCAGTATTATTATTTAAATCCTTAAATTTAAAACATCATCTAATCCTTTTGTAACTTCATTTCAAATTAATAATGTAATGCATATTTTAATGGTACGCATATCATTTCTCTTGGAAATATTTTTAGTTCTTATAAGATCCTTATTAAATGATCGTATTGAGGTGAGTACTGGGATCTGACATTGCTTTAAGGTGCCTGCCCCTACTTAAAAAATGCCGTTTCAGACAAAAAATTCAAGAAAAATTTTATTATCTTATTTCAAAAAACACATCTTAAGCTTTCCAAATCAGTTTAAAATTTGTCTTTATCTTTCCTAGAACCAAAGTTACAGAAATTTTACTTGAAACTAAAAAGGTATTTTATTAAGGAAAAGGTAAAGAAATTCGCGTTTTTCTCAGAACCACTTTCTTGCTATTTTCCTTCTCCGCAAAACTACATAACTCAAAATATTATAAGTGAATTTCTTTGAAACTTGGGCACAATACTTGACATAATATTGTTTAAGATCCCTACTTCTTTTTTGGTGGCTGTGGGTATAATTTTTTTATTTTATGAATAGTATAACTTCAAACTTTACTGAAATTTGTTGGGTCTTTTTTTATTTTTAAAGTTTAGTGCAATAACTTTTGATATTAAAATAATTTAGACATAAAAATAGTAGGCCTCCTAAAATATGTTTTTAAGAGGATAATGCAGTTTACAAAACAAAAATATCTTCATATAAATTTGAGTTATGATGTTTTGCGGAAAGGCTGTTTTTTGTGATTTTATGCATAAATTCTTCAATAATTATTCATAGTTTTTAGACGCATTTAATTGTATAAATCACAAATTAGTTCAACATTTTAATTATTAAAAAGAGCCTCCATAGATAGGCAACCACCTTAAAAAACTTCTATTTAATCTAATGCCTGTATTAAAGTCTGTAAGTTGAATTAAAAAGTGCAACATATTTATTTCCCTATTAAGAGTTGCGCACAACCTATGCGCGTTTCTGAACACCACCAATAAGGAAACAACCTATTATACAGTCAATAATTTATTCAAAGAATGCAATTCAAAATATACAAGGCAAAAACATTAACATATACATTGACATTTACTTATTTCCCCACAATTCCAGGTTCGTTTTTCAATTTAATGTTACTATTGCGTCTAGTGCGCGCAGAGTAAGCAGCAAAGTGATTATTCTCATCTAGAATCATCTGTTTTCAACTACAGGAGAGAACAAACAGAAAAAGAATACTTTTTGTTTCTGACTAGACAGCCACTCACCCTAGAAAAGCTTCAGTGTGCTTTCAGGAATATGTTTTTTACAATTGTACAACACATAAACATACATCAGCAAAGATACAGACAGATAAATGCATAAATTACGGTGATTCCAACCCAATGTTTTTGCTTCAGAACTATTTTCTAATTCCCAAAAAATGTGTTTATCTTAAAAAATATCATTTATAAGCTTTATATTTACTTTTTAAATTCCAAAAAGTATTTTTACAGTTTAGTTTTGCAAAAAAATTATGTATTTTGTAGTTTGAAATAAATTCCAATAAAATACAAAATTTTTACAGTTAGTTAGTCAAACTATAGAACTTAAGTTTAAAGAATTCTTTAATTAATTAGAATTTAGGATTTATCTAAAGATTTAGTTTTACTCTAAAGAATGCCTCAAAAGTTTTCTTGGTGTTTATATTGTTTTTGAAGTAATTGAAGAGTAAGTTATAGTTCAATCATTGAATATTTTTTAAATATCAAGTTAAGCGGTTTGCAAATTAATCTTTTTAATATAAAACTCAAGGCGATGTAAATTTTAAGGTAAAATATTTGCTTGGCAATTTCTTGCTTAACTTTAAATATTTACCAAATAACCTTAGAAAAATACATCCTTTTCTTCAGTTTAAAATAGAATGAAAAGAAAAATTTGAAAATTAAATCAGACAGCAATAACTAAATAGGCAGCAAGAATTACCTCATGCTCTTACAATTTCAAAACGTCTAAAAAATATGTAAAAGTTTGGTTGGTTGTTTGATTTTTAAAGGTGAAGACCCTATAAAAGTTTGTATGAATGCGTTGTAAAGTATAGGTAAGTATTAAATATAAATTATAATAAAAATCAATACAAGTACATAAAACACATTTTTATACAAACTAAAAACCAAAACCATAGCAAAATAAGAAAAAATTGGAACAAACTGACTTTAAAAATGAATGATACGTACAGAGATTATTGGAATGTTTAAAAATTATCAAAAATTTTACACGCAATTAAATAAATTATGGAATATTTACAAATTATGCAAAATAATGTAGGTGAACTTCAATACAACTTTGTTACAGACAAACTTTAAACACTTTCGAGTGGTTTTAAATTACATCTAAGTTTGACACATTCGTTCTAATAAATCAAATATGAAAATATTGCATGGGCTATTGTATTCGATTTTTTTTCTAGAATCAAAATCCGTACATTTATTGAGCACTAAAAATGATTGCAAATGTTGTAATTTATCCTTTAATAAAAATTTTGTTCAAGATGACTTTTTTAATTTTTTTTCTCAACTTAAATTTATTTGGCACCTTTTTTTAATCACAAATTAAATTGAGCCGAAATTATGTTTCATGAATCACACTTAGTAATTTGTTAAAGTTAAATTATTTATGATGCGTGAAATAGACATTAAGGTTAATAATTTCTACAGTTGTTCATATCTCAATCAATTCACAGATATAGTTATTTTTTCTTTTGATATTAAAAGTTGAGTGCTCTCACTAAAAAGAAAATAAACGTTTAAAAATAAAATCCATAAAATAGTAACCAAAGATATATATAAAAAATCAATTAAAAAACCCTATAAATAAACAACATTGGAAAAAAACTACTACTCTATCAATACAAACAGTTTCAAATGATGAATACAGTTTCTATATAACAGTACAGCTCTCCTATCTTCTAAAAATTTCCTACACCTACGGATTTCACAGATCTTGTAAGAGAGGAAGCAATCTTCTCTTAATTCAAAACTTTTAGGGAAATGGCAACAAATATGATGTATGCAGAGAAAACACTATTTGATGGTTTTGCTTCACATGTCAAACAAAATATCATCTTTCTAAACTGTGCTGGTCTCTCGCCCTTTTCTTAACAATAATATTGTCCAAATTTACACGATTTGAAATGCAGAGAATAACCTTATATCTGTAAAAATAAAACATCACAATATATTTGGAATAACTTTAATTTAAGTTTCGTTTTCGGTTTGGTCCTCCTCAAGATAGACAGTTCTATACTGCTTTTCCTGAAATAAAAATAGGTTTTCATGCATTAATAATAACCGCAAAGAAAGGTATGAACGAGAATTTTTTTTAAAAACTTACTCTAAAATGTATATAACTTTTTCTTTCAAATAATGTTTTACTTTAAAATCAAAGCAGCAAGTATGGCATTTAGAAATTATAAGTCTACAGCATAACTGGAAGTTTAAATTTGTAATACATTTTTTGTTCATGAGCTTTATCAGTTCAAATGGAATTTCAGCATCATTAGGTTAAAATAAAGGTATTTCATTGAAATTTAATTTAGTGAAACAAAAATCGTGCTTGTAACTTTTATGTCTTCAAAATGTTCGACAAAATTTTCGATTGCTGAGAGATAGATTATATATTAAGCTGTTTAACATATCATACTTTAATTAAAACAGATTACTTCAAAGAGAGTAACTGCATTATATGAGAAAAAAATACACCAAATTCGCCAGATATTTTTAATACAGAATAGCCCAAAAGGCTAATTAAATATGCGTATCAAACTCATTGTTTTAAATTAATGTTTAATCATCATGCAAAAAATGTAAAATAATCATCACTTGAACAAAAGCAAATTAAAAATTAAAACAAAGTAATTAAAACATGCAGTGATTTCAAACACTTAAGAGGTGATTATTATGAACCATTATCATTAACCCGATAATGCTTATACATTTAAAAGCCAATTTCAATGCCAAATTCTTAATCTTAAACTCCGCTTAAGAAAGTAGTGTACAAAGCAATTAAGTTTTCTAAATCACAACTCTTCTATGGCAATAAATAACTAATGCTTATTGCCACTTCTTACTAAGGTACGTCGAACCGCACTTATTTCAGCGGACCAAATCGTAATAGTGCGGAAAACTTGCCTACCCATAACAGTAACTCGTGTGTGAAATTTTAGCCCTGTCAAATAATATCTTCTGTTCTGAACCTCGGCCTAAAGTTTTGAATTTTTACACAAAAGTTAGCTATTTTGCAATATTTCTTATAGTTATGGGGCCTTCTGATGCACAGATTTTTTTCAGGAGGTGTGGTAGATGTCTAGAGGGATTATTCCGTGAACCCCATCCTTATTTTCACTTTTCCCCCTACGCGAGCGGGGGTTTTGTGGGCGAGCGCGCTGCTGGTAATGTTGGCTTTCCCTTTAATCTCCAACGCTGCGCCCGCCTTCGTAGCCCTTTTTGTGCATCAGAACCACACATAAACCAATTTTTTTCATGAAAGTGACCCAGAACCAACCATTGAGCGGTATCTTTCCATCAGGTTCCATGTATTAATTATTATTTTTAATTTTTTTTATTTACTTTAATTCCTATTTTACAAACACATTTTTTACTATCTACTTTTTAGCAATCTGAAACCGCCAGTAGAAGGAAGATGGGAATGGGAAAGTATTGCGTTTAAATAGTTTAGATATCCAGTCAGGTTTCATCTGCGGGGAACCTCTTTTCCTTTAGTTATGAGAAGATCTGACGAATACCTTCCAAACAGAGCACCCTCGGTTAATAGCTAAAAACAATTCCGGAGAGTTATATTCATTTCTCGGAGTTAATTTGAGTTGATTTCAGTGTTATTTTTTTCAATTAAGTAAATATATCCCCATATCCCCCTTGATTACGCCCATGGCCTCCCACACCTTTCTGGAAGCTCTAGACAACTAACTGCAGAACCTTTTTCTTCGCTGAAACTGTTACTTCGATATTTCCGAATCCCTACTGTCCTATGTTAGCCCATCTATCAGTTCCTAAAAATTGGTGGAACCGTTATTTGAGCACTTTCCCAGTCTATTATTTTAACATTGTTATGCCTAACCTAAACTGCGAACACTTACAACCAATTGATTGTTCTCGTGCCTACAAAATCTCGTAGAGCGTTTTCTCTAACACATCTTGTAATCAGTCATCATTCCCAGCAAGATGTTTTCTAATACTGAATCAAAGATACGTCACGTACCGTCTTTAATAGACTTTTAAAGTTAAAGTATAACATTGAACCATAGTATAACGAACAAAGTAACGTACACCTAGACTCACATCTGCTGTTGAGGTACCCCTTGGAGCTAGATGAGATAAGTTGGAATTTCTGAATACAGTAATAGATGAAAATAAATTTGCTTATTTTACCTCTTCTGACAATGCACATTTAGGGATTGAGACACTTAGTGCAAACAAGGGGGACACTATACTACCTCTAAACAGATAATATAATGAATTGTATCTAAAATTTATCTGATTAGTTTTATGGAATGGGCCTTTCAGACATCATGTCATTGGTTGCAAGTTCAGGCTTTCAAAGCTAAACATTATGTTGAAATGATAGCTTGGAAAAATGCTTAGATTACGGTTCCACCAGTTCTTGAGGGGCTGACATAGGACGGTGGGGATTTAGAAATATCAAAGTCACCATTTCAGCGAAGAAAAAGGTACTGCAGTTAGTTACTAGGGCTTCCAACAAGGTGTGTGGGGTTCCATGGGCGTAATCAAGGGGGATATGGGGACATATTTACTTGTTTAAAAAAAGTAAATACTGAAACTAACTCAAATTCAATCCGAAATATAAGTATTACTCTCCGGAATTTTTTTTAGCTATTAACCGAGAGGTTCTCTGTTCGGAAGGTATTCGTCAGATCTTCTCATATATTAAGGAAAAGAGGTTCCCCGCAGATGAAATCTGACTGGATATCTGAACTTTTAAACGCAATACATTCCCATTCCCATCTTCCTTCTACTGGCGGTTTCAGATTGCTAAAAAGTAGATAGTAAAAAAATGTGTTTGTAAAATAGGAGTTAAAGTAAATAAAAAAATTTAAAAATAATAATTAATACATGGAACCTGATGGAAAGATACCGCTCAATGGTGAGTTATGGGTCACTTTCATGAAAATAATTGGTTTATGTGAGGTTCTGATGCACAAAAAGGGCTACGAAGGCGGGAGCAGAGTTGGAGTTTGGAGGGAAAGCCAACATTACCAGCAGCGCGCTCGCCCACAAAACCCCCGCTCGCATAGGGGGAAAAGTGGAAATAAGGATGGGGTTCACGGAATAATCCCTCTAGACATCTACCACACCTCCTGAAAAAAATCTGTGCATCAGAAGGCCCCATAACTATAAGAAATATTGCAAAATAGCTAATTTTTGGTAAAAATTCAAAACTTTAGGCCGAGGTTCAGAACAGAAGATATTATTTGACAGGGCTAAAATTTCACACACGAGTTACTGTTATCGGTAGGCAAGTTTTCCGCACTATTACGATTTGGTCCGCTGAAATAAGTGCGGTTCGACGTACCTTAACTTCTTACTCGATAATGATAATGATAAGTGAGTTATAAAAACAGCGTTTCAAGAGCAGTAGAAATGGATTTTTAAATGTAGTACCTTATCTATGGACGGCTTTTCGAACGTGAAATATAACCATCTTCAGTTTGCTGGGGTCCATGAGCCCTCAAGCGGTTCATTCTCAGATTCCCACTCATACACCTGAATAGGTATGCAATGAATTGGTTTGGGGTTTTTTTGGCGATAAAAGTTTTAAGTGTATAAAAGAAACATGCATAAAAATAAATTTCAAAGTTAATAGGTTATCCTTGGATAAGATTAGTGATTAGCTGTGAATGGGCTGTCTAAAGAGAAATAAATTTTATGATCGTGCCTTATTTTTAGTTTCGGATAATGAAGAGTCATTAACTTTACAGTTTTCAATTAAAACGGAAAACAATTAACTATATGATTAATTAATTGAAAATTTAATTAAATTTTCCGCACTGTATTTGTTAAATGAGTGTTATTAAAGAAATTAATATTAAAACAAAGTTCATTAATAACTTCCAACAATATAAAGGCTGTTTTTTAACTGAAGAACACATATGTATTTAAATGTATATTCAATTCATACTGTGACAAAATTGTTGATTTAAATTAGGTTTGTTGTTTAAAAAATTTAAAAATCTCGTATTAACTTTAATCTGCATAATAAGTTTCATTAGCTTATTATAGAAGGTCAGAAACTAATCAATTTTTAAGCTTTCCAAAACTTCTCTCATACTGAAATAATTCTTCGAGTGAAATTAATAGAAAGAAATGTTGTTCAACCTTAATATTCTCTCTAGAAGAGTATTTCATTTAGATATTGCGTTAAGAAAAATATAAATATTAAATCAAAACATAAATAACTTCATACTTGTTTCAAAAATGATCTTCAAATTAATCAATTATCCTTAGTTTTTTAAAACACTTAACTCGGGAATCGTTTCAATCACCAAACAACACCAACAAAATAAACAACCAAGCAGCAAACAAAACAGGTCAGGAAAAAAACGGGACTTGGCAAAAAAACACACAGAAAACATACAACATAGAACAACAACTGATCAATTCACCTTATTGTTGCCCACTCTAATTGTGCGGAACTTGCCGAGTATCCCCTTCTTCTTGTCGCTGAACGCGACACTGTCGAAGTGTTCCTCCTCATCCTCCTCGATCGCGCAGCTTTCTGCAGCAGGCAGCTCCTCGCAGTCTTTGGAAGGCCCTGACTGCATCAGCTTCATGTACTTGAATTCGAGCCTGCAACATTAATTTCTCAATATAGGTGGATAGGAAGTGATTTCGATGAATGAAGGATTTGGCCTTTCTTTGTTAGTTTGAGAAAGTGTGTGAATGGGGGACCTTCGGAAATGGACGTTTACTGTAACTTGTGTTGTGTCCAAATTTTCTCATATTGTGTCTTGGTTTTTACGTTAGCCAATATTAATTTCCGGCTATGGACATTCAATTCGTAGCTTTTTTCAGGTATGAATAGTAATTAAAGTCGTTTTGTTGATTGTTTAGTAATTTAAGTGATGGAAAGTAAAGTACAATTGAATAAGAGTTTGAGTTTGTCTAAAACAAAAGATCTCAGTTTTCAATTTAAGTTGATTAGGATGAGAAATGTTATGATCTAAAGAAAATGAACTGCTGAATCCTTTGATATTCATTTAGTGGTATAAGTATAAAGTTAAAGTATAAAATAAATATTATTGCGTTTTAAAGAGATGGTTAATTTTAAAAATTAGAATAGGATTTTCTAAATCTTTATTATTTCACATTTAAAAAACTATTTTAGAATAGTTGAAAAATGGAGCTTTTCATCTAAAGCGGGTATACGTTATGCAAAACTTCTCCGAGTTGAAAACGCATTAAACTAATACCGTAGTTATTTTGAATATAGTATTAATGTTACTTTTATTTAACCAATTTCTTCGTTGAGTGTGTAAAATATAAAATCTCCATTATTTTTTTCAAGTTCCACTTCTGACGATACATTTATGACATTATTTATTTTCATACCCGTTTATAATTATAAAGTCAATTCTTAAGAACTAAACTTTTCTAATGAAATAAGTTGACTGTTTAAGTCCTACAGTCAGGCTTCAACGTTACTATGAATCTTTAACATGATCTTGTGAACCCTTCAAGAAAAATAGAAGGTAACAATAACTCACTTCCTGTTCTTCTTCCAGAAGTAGAGGACGAGCACGAACAGCAGGATGGCGATGCTGACGCCTGCGCCGATGAGCAGCTGCAGCTGCTTGGGGATGACGGTGCAGCTGACGGTCCTGCGGAAGGCGGCCTCCTCCGACCCGTCCGGCAGAATGCAGCCCTGCGGAGAGATGTAGTGCAGGACCTGCTTGCCGTGGACGCACTCACCGCGAACGATCTGCAATGAAAAAAAAAAGACATTGAGTTCTTAGTTGTAATTCGTTAGAGAGTTTAGGAGATATTTGCTTAAGCCTAAGCTTCTAAGATAAGCCGCTTCGTCTCTTTATTTATTTATTGACACCATCTATCACCAACTCCACAATTTTGCCATATCTCTGAAGGGGAGGGAAATAGTTTTTAGAGACCTGGACCCATGGTAAACTGCGCCATGACCGACCACGGGACTTTCGGACCCATAGATCTAACGAGCACGTTCTCCGTATGTACTCGGTAGGTCTTCGGTGGTGTTGGGAATCGAACCCGGGACCCTCCGATCCCGAAGCCGATGCCTTAACCACTACTGCTTAGCCATGATAGTGTCACGTGATTTTTTGCTTTAGTATTTTTTATTTTATTTAAAATATAGTACTTATTTTTATGTATATAGATGGTCTAACTAAGGTTAGAGGGAGTAAATGTCTATTCCTCTTTCGATCAACTGCCCCTCAGCTTCTTCCTTTCTTCCCTCCGACTCTGTCAAAATCACGTGACCCTTTTACTATCGTTGGTTCAGCAGTAGGCTAGGCTCCCCATGGTCATAAGGGAGACGTCACTGTGAGTGCAATAACGAGCGTATCTTGTCGGGCAGATCTTATTGGCTGTGGATATCTACCCCACTCAATTAGTGAACAAAAGAGTTCCCGCTATAGGGTAGATATCCGCTGCTGAATAGATCTACCCGACCAGATACGCCCGTTCTTGCGCTCACGGTGACATCTCCCTAAGACAACGAGGAAACCCGTTTATATAGTCCGTGTAAATAAAACTGAATGTGGGTGGTTCAATTGCTAACTGGGATAAAAAATTTTGGATTTCAGTGATGGGTTGACTTTATTTGAAACAACGTCCCTTAATTCCATAAATTAAAACTTTGTTGGCTGGGGTCCAATTGGGATATTCCTAAGTCCTGCTAGTTGTCCAATGTCTTTCTGAAAAGAGACATTCCCAAACCAACCAATTAGAATCTATTTGGATTCAGGATACACGATTTCCAGAAAATCTGTCTCTTTTTCTGAGGGAGTTCAAAGGAGTTTTTTCAATGATGTATTTGGTGAATGGTTGCGTGCCACCGAAATACCTGTGACGTGCGACCTTATAGCACCCGTAACACAGGTTCGTCACCGCTGACCTAGATTCTATAGTTTAGAAATTTAAACAGGCATCAACTTTTTTAAACTACACTGCTGGCCATCTAAAATGGTACACCAAGAAGGAAAAGAGATATCAAAGCCAAATTTATTTATATGATTGCACATAGTATAAATGTGAGTTGATTAAAAATTCGGCCTTCCCGGATGTTAGGGGGCCGAGAAAACCAGGGAGGAGTGTTGTCTCCATAGGTGTCCATTACCGCCTCCACAGGCCATGGTTTTGAGTGAAAGGGGCTTTAAATGGGTTTTGAGGGATTGGAGGACCATGTTGCCTCCCCAGGTAGTCGAAGTTTATATGTTGCACCTGTGGAAATTGCCTACCGGGCTATGTGAATTCTCCTCTTTCACCGGACATGTTTTGTGGGCGTTGGTTCTTAAGGACGGATAGGTCAGGATAAAAATGCATCATAGGGGGATAAGATGACAGCTTGTACATTGCGTTAATAAGGCTAGATACTTTTGTCACGGTGACAGAGACAAAATTATCACCCTGGCTATTGCAAGAAACTAGAGCACGCGCATTAGGCGACGAGATTCTTGGCCGATTGCCAAAGCTATCATAGAAATGCATTGCTCTAGAGTGACCTAGTGTTTAATTAATTAGCCTAAGAAGCGATTAGCTAAGATTAGCCTAAGAAGACATAAATGTTTCAGTCACCTGGTAGTCGCTCTCGGTGCACACTCTGCAGGCGAGTCGCGTCCTCCAGAGGAAGTGGAAGTTGCAGCCGTCGCAGGTGCCGTCCGAGCAAGAGGTGGGGGGCGAGATCACCCCGTTGCCCTCCAGGTTGCTATCGCAGCGCAGGGTGATGGTGGTACTGCGGCCCTCGCTACATGCTTGCGTCTTCCTACGATATTCAATTGCATCAGATTTTACCAATGGAAAATTTAGCAAGTAATAAAATATTCAGTGTCTGCCTCAAGTTGAGCTCCCGCCAAGGTGTCCAGTTTACGGCGGTTGCTATAGCAACAAGATCAGTCCATAGAGCATTTTCAATCACATGACTCGGACCTAGCAACGGCCTAAGCAACCATGGAATGCTTCTATTGGAGCATTTGAAATCACATGACAGCAAGTAACAGATACCGCCACACCTAGCAACGGCCTTAGCAACATACTGTTTGACCTACAGCAAGAAAGAAAATAACTGGTCGAGACGTCACCTGAAAACACTATTTTAAATAGGGATTAACTGTGCTACGAATCGGCAGGATTTAAGCCGATTGCGTATTTTTGGCTGTATTATTGCGTATTATTAGCTGAATCTTTGGCGATAGATTGGTGATTGAATCTGGTTTACTTTTTTTACAAAATAAGGTTATATTAAGAACAAATTTCATTTGGGATCCCATGCCCAATAGTTTACGTATAAATAGTAAAACGTTCTCAATATAGTTCAGCCCAGCTAATCCTAAAGTACTTAAATTTCAAACATATTTTATACACCTTTTCACATAGGTATTATTAATTCAAAATTGAAGACTGAAACTGAACAAAAGATAACAGCTTAAAATTGGATAAATTTTACATAAATTTCAGAAAGAATTTTCATTTAAATATATATAAGCTAAAAAAGTCTAGGATTTTAACTCTTACGTGCGAGAACACCAGATTTTAATTTTTCAATCCAATAAAATTCAAGCACTTTATATTGCTATCTAAAAGGCAAAAAAAGTGTGGCAGTACAAAAAATATTTTTAAAAAAACCATCTATCTCTATCCATCTAGAAATTCCCTTTTCACATAATGCTTGAAGGGGTAATCAAGATAGTTTAAAACTGTGGTTCTTACGTGTTATACCGTCGATCGTACCGCTTAATCAAAAATGTCATCAAATCCCATTGACTTCTCTATTGATGTGCCGCTGAATTAAACGGCCTCTGATCGGTCGACGGTATAATACGTAAGTACCAAAATTGGTTTTCAACCTCATTACATAATTCAATTTCTGAATATCTATTACCATTAAAAAGCTTTACATAATAACTCTTTCTGCTCACTTTTTAAAATGAGTGGGATGCAAATGTACTTACTCAGAAGAACTGTAGAAAAAGTGTATATCCGATTGTCCTTCAGCACCTAAGAACAATGTCACTTCATTAGATGGAGTACAATCCCCATCAAAACCATACAATTTTTATACATCAACTCTTTTTATTAAAAAAGAAGTTGAATGTTAATTTTAAAACAACGAGAATATTTTGAGAAACAAATATTTATAATAGTTTGATTCTAAAGTTGGTATTTAAGATATAGTTTTACTTTGAATGAATTCCTCAGCAACTTGAATATTTTCCAGTTTGTGCTTTGTGGTGATTCCGATCAAAGTGTCTCCTAAGCTGTAAGAAGAGAAAGTGAGTTTTCAATAGAAATACAGAAATAAAATTTTTTATGACTATCGACTTTCAATAAATTGCACGCCTTTTACATCTCTCATTCAAACGAAATTCATTCATTCTTTTAAATAAGTTCCATTTTATAATAGAAATTTGAACAATAAAGTGTGTGAATTAGGTCTTTTTATTGTTTCTTATTGAATGGTAATGATTTTACCTGACAGATTGCGTCACCAATGGTTCTCGACCTTCCCCATTTTGAGAAGGCACAACTGTTGCACGGCACATAAAAGAATTGACCTTTTCCTCTGTAGGAGGATCCAATGACTGTTTTAAAAAATAAAGTTATTAAATTGGCAATTCTTCTTTGCGACATATAAAAGCACAGAAATAATAAAAATAATTTGTAATTTAAGAAGGGTTTGATAGAAAATGCTGCACATAAAAGGAAGAACTTTTAGCATACATGCCAATCTTCCGGTTTTTATAGACCTTTTTCTCAACTTCAGTGGCTAATCCAGAAGGGGGGGCTGTGGGGCTGCAGCCCCCCCCCAGGAATAAGACATTCGAGTTTTGGTAACAGCAATAAAGTCAAAAAAAATTTCAACAAGTTGCGGAAATTTGGTGGTGTTACCCGAAGGGTCTCAAAATGAATCGGAACCCTACTTTTAAGGGTAAAATTCCAAAATTTTTCTGGGGGAAGACCCCCAATCCCCCTCGAAATTTGGAATCTAATATGTAATGTTTTTCCTTGAAACTTTAGGGATTTATAAGGAGAGATCCTCTTTGATGTAACCTGAAGTGTCTCAACACGAGTTAAAATGCCACTTAGAGGAGCAAAATTCAAAATTTTTTTCTGGAACAGGAACCCCTAAACCCCCTAGAAATTTTCCAATTCATAATACTATAAACTTTTTTCCTTGAAAATTCTGCCGATTACAATGGAGTGGTGCTCTTTGGGTGAAATCTAAAGGCTTCAAAATGAGCTAAAACACTATTTTGAGGGGCAAATTTTCAAAATTCTTCTGGGGGAGGACCCCCAGACCCCCCCCTTTTACGTGGAGTTAACATTTTTACACAATTTTGAAATTTAGTGCACCAAAATTAAAACCGTACGAGGTCATTTCGCCTAAAACTTAGTATTCCTAAGATTAGACTTCAGAAAAGATGTTAAGTAACCCCCCCCTTAAACGAAAATCTGGCTACGGCACTGGCAACCCCCCTCCCCCTTTCAGTTGCTTACATTAATATTTGGACAGCCCATAATAGCAATTAGGTTATTCGTGAAACTCAGCCCCCCAGACAAAAATCCTGGATTCGCCACTGCTCAAATTTTCTAGTCTAAAATAAGCTGTAAAAGTATACAACTGTTTTAAAATAACATTTTAAGCAAAATGTAATTTGTTTAAAACAATTGGATGATTTTGTATCTCATTTCGACTGTAAAAGCATGAGAAAAGTTCAACCAAGAACCAGAAGATCGGCAGCTATGCTTTAGCAGGAATTGCGGTCCTTTTGTCCAACGCTCCGTTATAATCTCAGATATTTGATCCAAATTTATATTTTGAGGTTCCAGGAGTCTCTATTCATGTATACGGTGAGTTTTATTCATGGTATCTTATTTTTCCGATTGGATTTAAAATAGAAAATCGTGCACGGCAGGATGTGAAAATAATGCATCCCGACAATGTAATATGTTGATTTAAAACTCGAGAATAAAATTCTACATTCCAGTAATCCCACGAAAATCAATAAGACGGTCCCATTTACTTCTGGTTTCACTTTATTTGAATTCCCATCCAAAATGAAAATCCTCAGAAATTTAAAGGACTAAAAGCGTTTTCTTCAAAATATTTTATCGAAAATAAAGTCAATCCTAGATCGATATTCAAACTGTACTGATTTGGAATGTTCAAAAAATAATCCTGAAATAGAAATGGATACATTTCTGAGCGTTACGGGTTACTATATTTGAAATGTCGCTATCTATTCAACCCTAGAATTGAACCTAAAAAACAAAACGGAAAAACGAATCTCCATTGAAAATCAATACACTGCGTCTATTGACGGGTGTGCTGCCATCTACCGAAAACTCTGGACTTTAAACCTTCACACCACTAAATTTTCTTCACCAGTCATTTCCCAAATTAAAAGGATGCAGCTAGAATTTTTTCCTTCTGCTCTTTATTATTCTACAATACTTATTCTATCGTTCTTTCTCTCACACTTTGCTCCTTTAGCTCGGTTTTACTCCAAATTAAAGTGTTGAAAAGTGGAGAATAAGTAGAAGCAATAAGATATCAGTGAAAACTCCAGTCATTTAGTCTTGTTAATTAGATCCACTTAAAGTCCTACAGAAAAACTTTAATAAGCATTTAAACATTACATAGTTTTTTTATTAGAAAAATAAACTCAAAACGTCAGGCCTTTATATAGAGAAAAAAGTTGTTATCCTTATGAACACAGAGTTCATTATGCTATTATTATTATCCTGCGTTTTCTTACCAACAGATATGATTATGAGGTTTAGTTCTACTTAAGATTTTCTCACAAAAACTTCAAAATTGTAGTCCATAAAACTTGTAAATGTTCATAAATACTACAACAAAAACTTGCATTCAGGAAAATTTTACTCACATGATAAGTCACATTATTTTCACATATGGCAGCAGGTTTTCCTCCTTGACCGCAGAGGGATATATTGAACACATGAAAATACTGAGTTCCACTTGCGGTGAATAGTGGACTGCCTTTGACCTCAGTGAATCTGTAAACACATTTTAACGCAATTTTACTTTCTGTAAAAAACTACTTAATAAACGAACAGTTTTTTTATACCCAAGATCCACATAAATTAATCTACTACATCACTGCAAAAAAAGTCCAGAAACAGAAAAGCTCTGGCAACTTTTGCTGCCAGAGCTTTTCTGTTTCTTGACGATCCACGGGGTTTCTCTGTGGACTGAACTTTTTCTATATGCGACGATATTTTTGTGTTTTTTGGGATCCATTCAAAATATTCTATTTTACTACATATCGTCTCTTTACAGACTGGTGTCTCATTTTTTCCCAACTCTAATAGTGAGTTTTGCATCTAAATGCTTTCGGAAAAAAAATTTCCTTAACACGTTCAAGCCGGGGCCGATTTTCATGTTTTTCGCTGGGAGGCGGTGCTCGACTTCATGCTTCGCTTCATCTGGCGGCGCCACCCGATAAGGCGTTGTGGTGCGGGCCACCGGTGGACCGCGCCGCCCGATGAAACAGTCTAGTGCGGGCCACCGGTGGACCGCGCCGGCATAAACGTGTTATGGGGGATTTACAGCACTACTGTAAAAGCGACATTTTCGGTTTGCGGCAAGAAACGGGAATTTGTTATTCCAATAAACCAATTGACGAGCGCCATCTTTTGTGAGTAGCGGGTACTAAAATTTTCCGCTTTTTGCATGACTTGCAGCTCCTGCAGCGGTGGTGTGAATCCCCCATTAAGTTGTGAAAAGATCGTAGCATACAAAAAAAATTAAGTCAACGAAGAAATCCTGTGGAAAAGAAGACTCTGGCAGTTTCTCTTTCTGGACGATTATTTTTTGCAATGAACATAACTACCACTCATTAAGAGGTAGGTAACTCACGGTGGAAGGGTGGTAAGATCGAAGAAGGTGCCGTCGAAGAGGTAGACCTTGCAGTCGCTGTAGCATCGCTGCCCGTCCTCGCTTCGGAGCCCTGGACCGCAAGACCGGCAGGACTCTGGACCCTGTGGATTCGCCTTGTACAGGTAGGTGTTGTAAGGGCACGGGAAGCACTCCAGTGTCTCCGCCGTGCCACCCTTCGAGTAGTAGCCGGGAGGACAAGGGATGCAGCGGTACAGCAATCTGGAGGGACAAGGATTCGTGAGTCGAAGGAATGGACGTATCTGTTTTTGGGTATTGTTTTATATTTTGTTTGGTCTGGAATCCTGAGTAAAATAGATTGGAGTCGTTTAGTTGATTGGTTGGAGGAGAGGGTCTAAATATCTGAGGCAGGTTGAACGAAGGGACCAAATACAGATGTTATTCTTTAAAAAGTTACGTATAAACTTTTGTATTTGAGGTCTTGCTTTATAAACATGTTTTAAATACTTTCACTCATAAAGCGAGAAATATACCTATTTGCCAGTTGAAAAGAAGCTACGGAATTATTTTCATGAATATATACTCCTTTATTGTACAAGATCTTTATTTAATGACAAAGATTTGCTGTTTTTACACTGTCACAAGATTGCAGGTCGTCAATGACAAAACCTAAATAAACTTAAATTGGTTATGCCGTAAGGTTATACAACAAGGTTTATAAAACCTTACATTGATACCTGGGCCACGGTACTCTCATACATAAATATTCCATTCTTCTTTTAGATTTTTTAATTGTTATAAGTCTGTGAAATTTAAAATGACCTATTTATAAAAAAACAGTTACAACTGCTCAGAAATGATTTCACTTCATTTGTCTAAGGTTAATGCCCCATTTTAAACAACAACAGCCTACCCTTGAGTTTCTGTTCCTTGCGGGCAAGGCTCGCACTCCGAAGCTCCACCCGAAACTGTATTCAGCACCGTAACGTCGTATATCTTGACCATATCGTTCTGCAGGTTATCTGTCGTAGCATTCTCCCCAATGGCCAACTTTTGGAAGACCCAGTTGAAAGTATACTCGTCGTCCACCATTATATCGTAGCTGTGAGGGAGAAGAAGTTAAGTATTAAACACAGTGATTTTTCCAGGGATGGTAAATAATGAATTAGAGGGAGGAAATTGTACCTGAAATGTTGTTTTGGAGTCCTGCCAGTCCAGCTTTGGATTTCAGTGACCGGCTTTCTATTGGAGCTCTGGAAAAATTTGATTCGGTATGAGAGTTCGATCTTTTATCTATAATGTGGTATTAATCAATTTACCTTTAATACTTCGAAAAGATACAAAAGTTTAAGGTAAGCTAGCACTAGCACCCCCATTCATTTCAAGTTTTAAACTCATAAAAAAACTATAGCTTCTGTTTAGGTTTCATAAAATATTTTATCGAAAAAGATGAATCGATTATCTAAAGGTCTAACACATTTTTGAGTAGGTGCCAAAACCACACATTAAGTATTCATCTATCAATTGTGTAAATAAGTATTGGGGCCAAGTTGGGATCGATAGTGCTCTCAGGATAAAGTTGTTTGATGTAGCAAACAGGTATTTTTGAGTAGGGTTGGTTGGGGTAAAATGGGTCAGTTTTAATTAACTCGTTATAAATCAAATTTAAATTGAATTATTTTTGCTTATTTTTTGTATTATAATCTTTTATCAGAGTTGGCAACATTTTCCGACTGTCAAAGTTTAGATTAATGAATTTAAGAACTGAAAAAATATTTTATTTGAACGGTAAATGGTGTTGTCGAAAAAACAGGGTTTACCAACTTCCAAATATCTTTGTATTGTAAAAAATTACAGCAGACTTTTGTAATATTTTTCCATAAAAGAAAGTCTGAGAGACATTTCAAGTCAATCAGCTTAGAAAAATATAAAATATTTTATCTTTTATAACAATATTTTGTACTTGGGGTAAAATGGGTCATAGTTAGGAGGCCTTCTGTATTAAGTAAAAACACTGTTTTTAACTTATTTCCTTCAAATATACATTGAACTGTCAAACAAATTTATTTTTTTCTCCAAATGCAGTAAATTAATTACATTAATTACATTTGAACAATGTTCATTAACTTCGGAGTTTTACAATTTCATTAATGTACAACTTAAAACAAATTTCTTCAGATAAAAACAGCTTAACCGATTGCCTTTTTTCTTATTTTCATGTATATTTAGTAATAAATATATTTTTGACATCTTTTTGCAATGAGACCCATTTCACCCGGGGACCCATTTCACGTTGGGGTAAAATAGGTCATTACTTTGATGCTAAGTTTAACCAACTTGTAGCTAAAAAATATTTGATAAAATTAGATGAAAATGTTCTGAAGGATTGTAATGTCAAGATCCAATTGAAAGAAATCATTAAAAAGTGATAGTTTTGATGAAATAAAACTTAGAATGTGAAAGTACCTAAAAATTGACCCATTTTACCCCAACCCACCCTATCGATTGTTTAGGAGTTGATTACTGTAAGTACTTAAAAGTAAATAGTCGAATTTAAGAATGGACTGTCACTGTGATGACTGTTCATGATGAACACACTCAAAAAATATTAGCAACAGAATTAAAAACTATCACTCAAGAAAAGAGAAATACTTAAAAAAATAAAGCATTTCTAATCCTGTATGGTATGAAAGATAAGAACAGCTTAAATGAGAGTTATTATAATAAGAACGGAGAATAACAGATATTATAATACTTTTAAGTTTTAACACTTAAAAGTATGACACTTAATATTCATTAATTAAGGTAAAGATCCTAATAGAAACCAAATTGTCCTTCTAATTCAAACATTTTGGACTTGGGTGAAAAGATTTGCGTGAATTGCATTAATTTTCTACAAATCCTTGTAAAGTTCAGACAAAAATGTGAAGAAAATTTTAAACAAGTTCAGTTATACATTTCAATTTAAATAAGCTGGAAGTGACACCAAAAAAAGTTAAAAATATCTAAAACTTCGAATTAAAAAGGTAAAAATCATTTAATGGAATATTCAATAAGCAATAATAAAAGAAATCCCGACTTCAAATCAGAGACGTAACAATTTTCACAAGTAACACTTAATTAGTTCAAACCAAATACTTTCTAATCAGTGTGTTGTGAAATCAATCGGTTCTTACCACCATGAAGGCGAAGACGCAGGCCTGTGAGCAGATGAGCTCGAAGGCGAAGCTGACGGTGCCGATCTGCGCCAACTGTCCGTTGATGACGCGCTCCTTGGTCCGGAATCCGGGCACGTCCAGCGACAGGATCAGGTAGGCGTCCAGGCTCTGGCCGGACGTCGTGTGGATGTGGTTGCCCGCCGGATGCCACACCGCGTTCGACATGCAGCCCCCTTCTAAAAACGAAAATGATAAAAAATTGATGCTTATGTTGTTGATTTTAGGTAGATAAGTGTTCTGAACTGTCAGGGTTAACCCTGTCATGGCCTCCCTCTCTGCCAATTGACCAGCTAGTCAGAGAAGGATTACCCCAGTGATTCCTTCTTTGACTGCTGTTTGATTGCTAGTCAAGTAGAGGAGAATACAGCCGTCAGTAGATATTCTGTCACTATTCAACAAGCAATTAGTATTACAATCATATTCCCAGCCAACAGCGTTGGTGTTAAATCATTGGTCAATGAAGGATTCCACCCACAAGAGTCAGCAAAAATCTAGTTTTTCGTACTTCAACTGCCGACTAACACCGATGCCAATGACTATGAGTATGGCTGTTAATATGGACAATTCTAATACCGCCTATAATTTCATCCAACGTAATTTATAGTTGCGAAGTTATTCCATTTAAGCCACTGAGAATCAGTCTTCTTCTCGTGTCCATGGATACATGCACGGTCCAGACACCCCCGAAGGTGGCAACAATTGCGGTGCCCAATCTTGGTGCGTCCTTGGTATAGATGGTCCATCTTGTAGTGGGTCCATTAGTGGGACTAGGCCAAGCTTTAGTGTTCTCGGGATGAGAGCTGGGCACTTGAAAATATGTCTCGGTGTGGGCGAGCAGTTTTTGCTCTGTATATACGATCTTGTTTTATCAGGTTGTGGATTTTCTTGCCCTTAGGGTGCTGAGTTCTCAATCTTGCTATTGTAGATGTTATTATTCTTGGAGAGTCAAAGTCCGTTATTAGTGGCTTCTTATATGAGTGGGTCTAATAAGTCTGAAACTGGCAATAACTGATGGGATGAAACTGATGGTATAAGTTCCTCGAACGTAGTTTTGAGTTATTTTATTTGAACGCTGCCCGTGTTTTTCCTATGATGAAGGCATTATTATAGGGTGGCTTTTAGGGGCCAACCTATTGCACTTTTGAGTTAGGCCACTATTACAATATATTACATTAGTAAACAATCTAAAAAGAAACTCAAATACATGTTTACATAAAATTCGGTATTTTCAGACTTAACCCACCGCAATTTTTAGCAATTCATTTAATAGCATTCCGGGTCCATGGCAGGATAGCCATTGCAAAGCATAGTTACAATAAGCACAGTTACTTCATTCCCTTTTTAAGTTCAGAAAACACCAGAACATAATTAATTAAAGTATATTAAATTAATAGTTAGTATGATTACCTTCAATCGTCATGCATCGGGAGACCATTCCAGGAGGAATTTCGGGCCACCATTTGTAGAACAGACCATAGTTGGGTGCAGTAGATGGTGGACATTTTCTACAAGCTAAAGAAAGAAAAGTACATTCATATTCTATTTTTTGCAATGAAAGTCACTTAAATACATTTTTTGTTGCAAACTTGGATAAAAGGTAGTATTGTTTTCGGAGGGAGCTAATTTAAAAAAATCACGAGGACGTTCTGTAGTTGCTCTTTTTTCTGTTTCCGCGGATAATCAGAGAGTCTTAAATCTTAACGCATTTTACACCATGAAAATTCCCTTTTTCTGGGAGTGTTAAGTTTTCTATTGAAAACTCGACACTAGACTTGTCAAAACAAGAAAAAGATCTGATGAATAAACATTGCAAAAACCACAATCCGTTTCTTAGCCATCACGACACTCCTGGAATCCTCTTAGTACGCAAGGATCTGGGAAATCATAATGTTGAAAGAGATTGCGAAGGGATTGACATAAGCTTACTATCAATAACTTAGTCCCAGACAAATTTTAGGTAAAAGATGTAGAGATTCAAGATTTGCGTAATTTTTTGAGATTTTACGTCGGTAAGTTTTTAATACAAACTTGATTAAATATGTGGCCCAGAAAACGGTAAGGTTTAATTGGAAACTAATTTAATTGCATAATCTTTTTTGCATCAACACCAATTAAAATTGTTTCGGGGATGACTAATTTAATATAAATGTTATTTAAAATGAACGATTGCCTTAAACAAAATCATTTTATCTCTCTCCCTAATTCGACACTGAACGCGAAATACATGCAAAAGGATTGTAAGAGAATGTGCACCCATAGTCCAATTTGCGTTATAAAATCGAGAATTTAAAAGTTAAAATATTTGATGAAAAGAGGGTAAAGGGCGTCCATTAATAACGTTATAAGACTCATTCAGACTTATCCCTTTTAAATTCATTTATGAGGAATGATTCAAAGTGAAAAGTTTTAACTTGGAGCTTGTTTCACCCTTTACGGTAGGCCCATTCACACTGTTTCACTTTTGATCTTCATTTTGGAGAAATCATCGAAAGTGAAAAGTGTGAATTCACGTTTCACTCTATACTTCACTTTTCTATGCAAACTAGCGATTCACAAGAGTGAATCTCTTAGGAAGAACAGGGAAAGTGAAACCGTGTGAATGGGCTTTATCCAAACTAGAGGTTCACAGGAGTGAATCTCTCAGGAGGAACAGTAAAAGTTCAACAGTGTGAACGGGCCTTATCCAAACTAGAGGTTCACAGGAGTGAATCTCTCAGGAGGAACAGTAAAAGTTCAACAGTGTGAATGGGGCCTTATCCAAACTAGTGATTCCCAGGAGTGATCTCTTAGGAGGAACAGGGCAGCGAAGCAATTGAAAAATGTTAACTTTTTAATTAAAATTCCATTGGCTTCATGGCAAATATCTCAATGGCCTTACGTTCGGATCCATCCGAGAAGTGGTCTTTCTCGCAGAATGCGCACATGGACATGTTGGAGTACTCCATGCCCGGGTTGCAAGGGGGACAGGGCACCCGGTCGTCGGAGGTGGGCAGGGAGGCCGAGTGGGGCATGTCGTCGCGGCAGATCTTGGGCTCCACCCACTTGTAGATGAGCTGCGTCATCTTCATGTCGTCGCACGGAGAGTGGAGCTCGTAGTAGTCCTGGCGGGTGCAGGGAGGCCTCTCCAGGCACTTTGCGGACCCTTTGGCTGCAGAAGAGGAATTGTGAGAAGAATGTCTTTTGAGTGAGATGATTGTTAGGTTTTGCGAGTATTTTAAATTTCTGAGGATGTAAAAAGTGTTGACTTCCTCTCTTTTATTCATTAAAATTAAGCTCTGGCTATTAAAATTTATAAATACAGATACTTATACTGATACAGAAGCTTGTAAGTTACCCCAATGACATAATAATGAATTTTAGTGGTTGGAAATAATGGACAAATAGCTCCTCAGACTACAGTAAATAATTTGACAGTAGATAATAATTAAAAAAAAGTATTTTATATTCTTTTTTTCTGAAGAATTAGCCAAAATAAAGTATTTTAGTTTTTTGTTGTGTTTTCGATCTTTTATTTAATTGTTACTGAAGATAATGGTTAAGTGGACTCCTGTACATTACTTTATGACTAAAAAGTCACAATAAGTGAAACACAGCCAAAGAAACGAGGCAACCAGTAGAAACTTTTATCTAGGATACATTGAAAGGTGGGGAATTAGTTACATTAATGTATACATAACTGTAATTACTAATGAACAGTATAAAATATTTACAACCAACACAGTGCTAGATGTAGAAGATATTAGTCAAATGCATTTATGAAATCCTTCTCCACTTAAAACATGAAGTTAAACTGAGAAAAAGTTTCCGTTTTTATGAACCCCCACACATTTGAATGAATATAAAAATTTTACGAAACGTGGCATCTTATGGATAAAACTTCTTTTTCTTCTTTTCCATTACCAACTTAAAAAGCTTACGTGAATACTGCGTCTTTGAGTCGCATGGCGTGCAATCTGATGCTCCTCCCTCAGAATAGGTATTCTCGGGACATGGTGTGCAGAGCTTGGATCCAAGACTGCTGTAGTATCCAGGCGCACAGGGAAAGCATTCAGAAGTGTAAGCCACTCCTGGAATGGAGGGAATGGGGTTGCAGAAGATGTAGTACAACAACAGTAAATTAGCCTAGCTTTGATTGTGTGATTGTAGCTAAGGGGATTTTTTAGGTCATTATAAATGTATAAAACCTTTAGATTTTATTTAAGGGCTAACACCAAGTTTTTAAAATAATTTTAGGAGAGGTTTGAATTATACAGGGTGTCCCATAAATAATGGGCCACACTTCTAGGGTGGATAGTAGACACCTAGACGAGTCAGAATCACATAGGATTTGGGGGTCCCAGACCAAATCCCAGGGAGCTAAAAATGGAGCGACACCACAAAACAATTATTGAAAAATTCAATCTGTAGAAGAACTACTATTGGTAAAAACTTAATCATGGTCTCAAATTTTGTGGTTTAACATGATCTTTAAAATCATTTAAAAAGTTTTCATTTAAAAAATTTTTTACTACTAAAAAAAGGCAAAAAACCACAAAAAAATGTGAAAAATCTGCCCAAACTTTATTTTGTATTTAGAAATCCTTTCTCTTTATTTGATAATCTGAAAGATCATAGTTGAAAACCCTTAAGTCCAAAGTTTCACGTAAATACCATCAATATTAAACGCTTGAGATCCAATTAAAGTTTGATTTTTGCTTGCGAAAACAGATCCAGAAAACAAGCGTTGAGGGAAAATCTACGAATTACGGATTGATGCTCCCTAAATTTCTCGCCATTATTTGCGATACGAGATTCCTCGCCAACTTTCGCCAACAACAGATCGCCCAAGCTGTCTTGGCGGTCTGTAGGAGCTTGGTATGTTTCGCCAAACTGGGAGAGAAAAGAAAGTTTGCGATTATCTATCCGTAACTCGTAGATTCTCCCTGAACGTTCGTTTTCTGGAGCTGTTTTCGCACTCAAAAATCAAACTTCAACAGGATCTCAAGCGTTTAATATTGATGGTATTTACGTGAAACTTTGGACTTAAGGGTTTTAAAATATGATCTTTTAGATTATCAAATCAAAAGAAAGGATTTCTAAATACAAAATAAAGTTTTGGCAGATTTTTCACATTTTTTTGTGGTTTTTTGACTTTTTTCGTAGTAAAAAATTTTAAAGTGAAAACTTTCAGCATAATTTTTAAGATCATATTAAACCACAAAATTTGAGACCATGATAAAATTTGTACCAATAGTAGTTCTTCTACAAATTGAATTTTTCAATAGTTGTTTTGGGGTGTCGCACCATTTTTAACTCCCTGGGATTTGGTCTGGGACACCCAAATCCTATGTAATTCTGACTCGTCTAGGTGTCTACTATCCACCCTAGAAGTGTGACCCATTATTTATGGGACACCCTGTATAAGTATTCTGTATCTGAACCGAACGGCAGGGAAAGTGGTATTAACACATGAAATATGTCAGTTTGCTTAGGATCTGATGTACCAGAAGTCATTAATGATATTTAATGCATAATTGAAGGGCTTGGTAGAAGTAGGGAATTCAGTCTCGTTACTTTCGGGACATGCCTTGTAACATAGACTCTTCATCCACCAAGCCCTTCAATTATGTCTAGTACTTAATCTAAGTAAAATGACTTAAAATCTTATTTTTGTTGAAAATGTTATGAGGATTTTAAGTAGAGTTATTTCTATAAATGATTGATTCTCCAATAGAGTAAACTTAATTTTTAATTCATAAAAATGCAATTAACTTTTCTAAATTAAAGTATAGATTTTTTTGCTACGTTCACCTTAATGCTGTAATCTCAGTAAAATAACTTTAACACCTACCACTTATCTCGATCTTCTTTATTCTCACGGGCTTTGATTTTCGGACGACGTCTGAAAAGCCCATTCCGACTGTTTTCCAGTATAAAACATTCAGACCAGCTTTTAGTTGCACCGTCGACGTCCTCCATTTTGCTTCTTCGGTTATTCGCGGCCATTTGTACTTCTCGACGTCATCTATAGATTGGCATTGATCATTTTGTGCCTTGAAACAAAATATAAGACGTTATTATTAGTGTTATTTAATCGCTTTGAAAAATTTTATGAATTCTTTTAGGGAATAGTAATAAAATATATTTATACAGTTCAAGATTTATCACAAGCACGCATTCGGAAGAATTCGTTATTAGTTAAACCCTGTATGTATAGAGCAGAAGTTTTTGGGTACACAATGAGTTATCCTATGTGGGAGTTATCCACAAGGAGTTATCCTATGTGGATAATTATTCTATTTAAATATGTAACTGTAACCTTTAAATTGCACTTTAATTTTATATTTTCAATCCATCTTTTGAAGTAGTCAATTTGTTGTCAATTCAATATTAAAGAGACTGATTTAACCTTAAATATAATATTGATTTATCTGATATCGGATCATTCTTCTGTACTTCCTCGGGATTTTTCAACCCTTAAATTTTAAAGGAAAATAATTATTTAAATTTCTAATGGGGGCGGAAAATATCAATTATATGTGATTTAATTTTTTAAAAACCACAAGTATTAGTATTATTTTATTGTAGGTTTATACAAAATATATTTGATTTTAAATATTAAATGAAAATTCGTATTTTACTGATTGATGATTTTGAATCCATTCACCTCAAAGTTGAATAGAATCGAAGGGTCTGTGTACTGGTAGGTGTACGAGAGCACTCCTGGCTTGACCAGTTTGACTGAGTAAGTTAGAGTAGCAGCGCATGGGCCTCCGTGGGATGAAATGAAGGACTTCTTCGCTTTCCATCCATACCTACAAGAAAAGAGTAAAAATGCGGATTTAAAGGAAACTTAAATATTCAGAGGTGCACCGAAATAAACTTTCGATGCGTTTCTTCATATTACGCATTTTAATCTTCTTTGTGCTTTTCGATTTCAATGTTTCATCTCTGGTTATAAAAAAGTAATGCATATATATAGAGACTATCTGAAGTTTTAGATGGTTGCATTATTTTTGGCATGTATTTCGATAAAATCCTTAACGTTTTTTGTTTTGTGTCTGAAATGGAAAACATTTGGGTTCAAAGATCTAGACTTCCTTTGTAAAAACAAGTTTAATGTCTATGCTGAGAAATTATAGCTAGCCAAACATACATATGCAGCTCGTTTGGATTAAAGAGTTTTTTTTTTGCAAAATTTTAATCCTCTAAGCAGATTGTGTGGTTTGAATTAGTTAAAAAATCTGGCTAATTTTCACAACTTTATGCAGTAAGTGTAGTTAAAAATATGCTTAAGAAATATCTGTAACATCGACAGACGTATAATACTCTTAAGAAACTAAAATAACTTATGAAAACTCAAACAGTTCAATGACTTATTACATCGTTTTGAAACTAAGAAAATAGAAAATGCATGTAATCTAAATAAATAAAGATGTTCCTTTTGAAAGAATCTGGAACAGAAATACTTTTAACCAGACAATGGAAAACAGTAATGATTTGAAGAATTGGGTTAAAATTTGAGTGATATATTTTTATGGTTTTTTTTATCTTGAAAAAAATTAATTTTGATCTTCCCAAATATTTTACAGTTATTGATAATATTCTGAATAGAAAACACAAGGTTAACGTTTGACCCTTTGAAACACTATAACGGTCGTAACTATCAACTAACACATAAGGTTAACCTGGAATCATAACTTCTAATTGGTAGGTAAAAAGGGAGATAAGTTTTAAGCCAATCAGACTTGTCAAAAAGCTTGGTTCCAAGATAACCTTAGGTCAAGAGAGAGTTAGTGGTGAATACAATAATAAAATTTTTTCATTGAATTAAGCTAAATAAATTAGATTTGAACTCACTCTGAGCAGTTGATGTTACTATCAGCTGCAAAGTTGTGCAGCAGCCTGAAGTTGCTTTCGAAGGACTCCACAGAGACGTGGAACCCAAGGGGGAGGTGCTCCCAGTTGTCGTACTTGACCCCACCCCCAAGAGAGTAGCTGCCTGGACGACAGGGCATGCACTCCAGCGACGATCGGTTGAAATATGTCCCCGCGTCGCAAGAGATACCTGAAGAAAAAAAGCACTATAATTTTACGAAAGTTACCATTTGGTTCGTTAAAATATTTCATCATTCAACATGTTATTTGTACTCATTTAAAAAATTACAGGAAAATTAATTATAAACTTTTAGACAGTAGATTGAAAAATGAGGTTATACCTATAATAACAACTTAACCATAACCCTAACAAGTCTTATAATAACCAATCAGATTCCTTTTGTAAAATATCCATATCTTAAAATATTAATGAATAAGGTATAGAAAAGCTAAGGAGTAGATACAAACAATATACAAAACAAAAAGGACTTCTCTTAAATATTTAGGAATGTTACAAATTATGTATAAAGTGTAATAATCAGTATAAGATTTCGTAAAATGGTTAAAGGTTATCTGTATTTCGGTAATTCCACACAAATGTATAACCTTTAGTAATCTAATTTGATACATCACAAAATAAACTATCCTTGCTCTACTTGAGTGTAAATATACGCTATCTACTGTATTGTTAGGAAAGTAAGAGTTTCTCATGTAAGTAAGAGATCTAGATGTAGTATATATTGAAGGAAATTTAAGTAATTTTTTTTCTGTTCATTAGTCCTATAAAGGTTATTTTTAAATGTAAGCGAATTGTGTAAAATTTGTCAGCCTCCTGAAATATCGTATAATTATAATAAAATTTTTCAGCTCTTTAATATTGTGCACACTTGGATCTTCTGTTAATGGGGGTAAACAATAAATTATCACACTCACCATTAACAGTAATTATATTTTCATTACAAAACCTTAAAGGATGTATGTAATTCCTTAGCTTAGTGAGAGTACTTAATTATTTGCGACAATAAAGGTGAGAAATAATTTTTGGTGCTATTAACAATGTGTTTTTGTTCTGTAGCTCTCATATTAACCATAATAGTTTTGTCTAATGATATTTTACATACTTAAAAGTTTTAAAATGTAACTTTTATCCTTACTCTTTCACATAAAAACTTTAAATACTTTTAAAAACTTGTAGAAATTTTACTTTTTTCAACAGTTACTTTTAAAAGTAAAATTTCTTAAAGTTTTTTTATGGAAGCTATACCATAAAAAAGTAATTGAAAAATAATTGTTAACTTCTATCCACATAAAAACTCGAATGCATCGAAATTTCTTATATTTTTAGATCGTTAAAATATGATATTAGCCCCTACTTAATAATATGAAACACCACTTACGACAGTCGTTGACCCGAGTGGGTGGGTTCGGGGCTCCCCCTACACACGTGAGGGGTTTTGGTACGGATACTCTCCACCTTCCTCCACTCTGGTCGCATTCCGTGAACTCATAGTGGTAGTCCCTCTATCAAAACAAAAAAGCATCATAAGTAAAGATAGAAACCAAACACAAAGAAAACATCAGTAACGAGTCAAATCAAAATAATTGATTGTTATACGATAGTTTAACTCATAGTTATATTAGTTAAGTTTTAATCACCTCAAAAATATGAAAGAATTTGTAAAGTTTGGACTGTCCATTTATGAAAGTGTATATAAAGACATGGGCGTAGCCAGGGTTCCACTTAGGGGGGGCAAGCAAGGTCGACCTTTTTTATGTTTATGGAGAACGATTTTAAAGCCCCGTGAGAGAGGGCCGTAGCCACATTATTGTTTCGAGAGGGGTTTTTGACCTTATTTAATGATTTTAATGTAAAAGTTTTGTGGGTAGTGTAGAAACAATGAGGTCTCTTTCATCCATATTAAGAGGTAGTTTTTCATCACTTTTTTAGAATTAGTAGAATTTGCGTCCAAGAAAAATTCATATAAGAAAGGTTTTTAGTAATAAAGGTTCAAGTTTCAAAGGGTGGTCTGGGGGTTCTCCCCCCAAAAATCTGTGGAAATTTGACCGTTATAACAGGGTTTTAAACGGTTTTTTAGTATACGTAAACCCAAATTTGGACAAAAATTTTTAGGTAGAATTTTTATTTTAATAAACTTAGTATAAATAAAAGTGTGAATAATAAAGGTTTAAATACTAAAGGGGGGTTGGGGGCCCTCCCCCAGAAAATTTTTGAAAATTGGACCCTAAAAAGCCGGGTTTTAACTTAAATAAAAGTAAAGTAAATTACTCAGGACTTAGCGGGGCAGCTGCCCCTCCCTGCCCCCCCTGGCTACGCCCATGTATAAAGAAATAAAATATGAAAATTCCCTACACTAAGACATCTGTGCCCAACTCGATTACAATTTAAATTCAGCAAATACAGCGATAGTTCAACTATCTTCCATGCACACCCAAACTTGTCTTATCATCACTTATTTCAAGTAGGTACTCAAGGGTAAAGAAAATTCAAGAGATATTATAGTAACACTTCACTGAAAACAAGCCTTTGGGTGCCATTCGCCATGAATCTTTTTCTGAGCAAAATGTCATGATGAAGGAAAGTAGATAGAATGGATAAATGTAAGAAATAAAAAAATTTAATGAATAAAAAATTATTGAATGTAATGAATAAAAAAATTCGTCTGCTAAGTTATACAGATACAGATCCAAAAAAATGGTTAATTTATATTTTTGCTCTTTCTTTTGCCAGTTAAATTAATTATTTATCCTGAAAATGTATACTTATGCATTTTTATTGTAGTTTAATTTCTAATTTAGTGTATAAATCTTTAGTATTTGTATTTATTATTTTTTTCACTTTTATTTTTATTTTTGCATTTATGTATTTAATTTGTTCAATGTTTTCACTTGGAAGGGCCCTTGGCCCCTTAGTGGACAATATGTATTATATATATATTTTTTTTCTTCTTTTTTCTATTTTTGTGTGTTGTTTGTAGTTGTTAATTGTAATTGTTAATAATTGTAAATAAATGAACTTTAACTGATAAACATTTATGCTCTTCATAGCTGTAAAATTTCATGCATTCTTTTATTTTAAATTCCCTCAACAATTGATCGGAAAAGATCTTGGCTTTACTCTAAACCAATTTGAACTTGGGGTAATAATTATGAATGCAGGTGATTTAGGAACGTTTTGTCCTTTTAAATTAACAATACTTTATATGTGTAGTTAGTTAGAACACTTTAACACCGTATAGTGTTCTGAACACCATCTAGTCATCTTAATATGTTTGATAAATATTAGAAACGTGTTCTAAAACTAGCACTGTAAAATATGTTTAGAACCTGAAAGTTTTCTTAAATTTTGACAGTTTAATTTTTTTTATCAAACATTTAATTAAACCGATTTTCTTCTCCCTCAAGTCAATCGCAACATCATAATACTAATAAAATAAAAACTGTTCAGATTATTCATTCATTATTGTGTTTACTTTGCGTCACAAAAGTGTTTCACGTGCTTACGTATTACGTATACAGGGTGTTTCATATAAGTGTTTCATAACTTCTAGGAGGGGTAGGACACACCTAGACGACTCAGAATCCTATAGGAATGGGGGTATCCGAAATGCATTCCTACGAGCTAGAAGTTTTTATAAGCTGGCATTGGATGTTGTATAATTCACAGTGGAAATTGCCACGTAGCCTTTTAAGATAGGATTAAAATCAGCAAAATTGTTTGATTCCGGAATTTGTTACTTAAAAACCAATTTAGGAGCAGAAATTTCAGCTCTTTTTCGGTTTTATGGAATAGATACCTGAATAGATGGTTTTAATTCGATCTTAAAAGGTTAAGGTATCCGCCTACCTTTGAGACCCTTTTTTTGAAATACTTGATTTACAAATTTTATTTTTTAATTTTTAGTTTAAATGTACATCAAAACATTGATCAATGCTAAAAAAACAAAATTAATTATATTACTTTCTAAAATATTGGGTAATTAGTGTAAAATTTAAGTGAATTTTTATAAAACCCCTCTCACTCTTGCCCAAAAACTATTACCCCTATATAAATTTCCCTTGGACACAAGTATCCTATAACACTTATCTTCAGAATGGACTATTTTCTAAGACATATTTTGAAAAGTAATTGTTTTACTGCATAAAATGTAAAGGTAAGTGAAAATTTTCAAAATTTCTACTACCATTTAACAAAAAAACATCAATAAAAACAAAAATAATAAACTTGCATAAAAATCTGTAGTCCATCTGGTTAATAACAGTATGATTAATATACTGTTGAAATTTGGAGTGAATATCTTGGATAGTTTTTGAGTAATCATGTAAATTTTTTTTTTTTATTTCCAATGCAGCAGGCTTACATAGACATTCATCATATAGCCATAACAGAGACCCAAACAAAAAAGGAACAGGAAAATACACTAAAGAAGTTGGTACAATAAGTCCCTCGCCTCCCAATATCGGGAAAGCAGGCCTGTGGATCGTAGGGCTGAACAGGAGGGAAGGTGGTCGGCATTCATCACCGCACCACTACTGCAGAGGGGGCAGGTAGGGTCATTCACAATTTTGATCTTGTGTAGGTGTTCATAGAGGCAATCATGTCCAGTCGTCAAGCGAAAAGCAGCCACGGCACTCCGCCTAGGATGGTCAGGGAGTGATTTAAGAGAGTTAGCCCATGGCTTGTCCCTTGTGCGATCTTTAATTAGGGATGCATGAGTCTTGATCAAAAGATAATTTATTTTTGCTGCTGCTGACTTGTAGGGTATTGCAGGGCAGTTTGCCTGGCTTATTTTGCAGCCCTTTTTTGCCAGCTCATCTGCTTTTTCATTGCCTGGGATACCGCAGTGGGATGGGATCCACTGCAAGGTAACTGATTTATATTTTTCACCCAGGTCTCTAATTAGATGTCTGCATTGCAGAACAGTCATGGATCCGGGGTTCTGAAGACAATTTGCAATAGCGAGAATCGCTGCCTGAGAATCCGAGAAGATGACAGCCCGTTCATTTAAGGGAGGACAAGCACTAAGATGGGCAAGTGCAACTTTAATCGCCTCAACTTCACCATCAAATGCTGAATTAGCTGTTCCAAGCGAGAGGTAATACGAAAAGTAATCGCTAAAGATACCAGCTCCCGCAGGACCATCCATCTCCAGCTTGGATCCATCGGTATAGATATGGAGCCATGTCTCCAAAGGAAAGCGTACATTGATTGTCTCCATACCCGCATTGAACAAAGTCGCTGTGCAATCGTTGGTTTTTGCCACCTCATAAAGGAGATCTAGATGGAACATACACTTTTCAGAGTACAAAGGATTGAGAGGGAGAAAAATTGGTTCAACCAGAAAAGAAACACCAAGCTCCTCTATCACTCTCAAAACTCCTTGCAAAAAGCCGTCCTGAGTCTTCAACCTGCGAGGATCACGACCAGTTTTTATCCACGATTCACAGTGCGGTAAAGTGCTTAGTTTATAATACAGTTTAAGGGCGGATCTCTTTATTTCATATTCCATACTAATTTCATTTGTATGTGCTAGTAGTGCATCGATAGGTGTAGTCTTGACAGCACCGGTGATAAGTCGTAGTGCGTTATTTTGCACTCGCTGCAGTCTACCCAGACATTCCCGAGACACCGTAATTAGTGGTGCGCAACAGTAAGTCATAACAGGTTTTACAAAGGTATTGTATGTAGCATTTAGGGTGGAGGTAGCACAGCCCCACCTAACTCCTGCTAGACGTTTGAGCAACCGTATGCGCTTCTCAGTTTTTTGTTGTATATCATCAATATGCATTTTCCAAGTAAGTTTTCGGTCAAAGGTTACTCCTAAGTATTTGGTGTTCTCACTACATTGGAGCGGTGTATTATCGTAACAGACATTTAGCTGTAAAGGTTGGTGACACAAAGAGAATGTCTGGTAAGTAGTTTTTTCCGCATTAACAATCATATTGTTTTCAGCACACCAGGAGTTCAGTCTTGACATTGCACTATTTAGTGATTTTTCGAGCCTCTCCATGGCCTTATACTTAGGACTCGATGTCCAAAGGACAAGATCGTCTGCATACATGAGGACGTTAACATTCTTCTCCTCCATTAGGGAGCTAATCAGATCGTCAACATACACGTCAAACAGTAGACAGCTTGACACAGCTCCCTGGGGAAGGCCTGTTTTCAAAGCTCTAAAGCCAGAAAGAGCTCCCCCGTACCGGACATTAACGTAACGCTGGGCAAGGAAATCACCAAACCATCGCAGCATGTTTCCCGAAATGTGTTTAAGAGCCAATTTCTGCAATAGCCTCAGTTTCCAAACAGTGTCATAGGCACCCTTGAAGTCAACAAATATGGCACCAACGATTTTACCTTTATCTAGATTATCTTTAATACTTTGTGAGAAGATGGTAACCTGTTCTTCAGTGGAGCGATTTCTTCTAAAACCGGCTTGGGCAGGGTGTAGAAGTCCTTTAGTTTCCAGATGCCATTTTAGTCTTCCGATGACAAGTCTTTCCATGAGTTTTGCCATAACACAAGTCAAGGAAATCGGCCTGTAGCTATTGAAATCAGTAGATGGTTTACCCTTCTTCAGCAAAGGAATGATGGTTGCCTTTTTCCACAAGGCTGGGACAGTATCAATTCCATTCCAGATGTTATTGATAAATTTTAAAATTGTTTTTCTTGCTTTTGCCCCGGTATGAAGAATAAATTCTGGAAGTATGTTATCAGGGCCCGGTGATTTACCTTTCTTCATTTGAGAAATTGCCAATTCAAGTTCAAACTCAGTGAAGTTTTTATTGCACAATTCTGAAGCAGAGTCATCTGAAGATCTGGTCAGTATATTATATCTTTTGAACATTCTATCTCTCTGCTCCATGTAAGCGGATTTCTTTTGCTTCGAGGCAATGTGCCTAGCAAAGGCATCAGCAATCTGGTCGTCATTACATAGGATCTTGTTTTTCCATTTCATTGGTTCTTTTATCACTTCGCTCTTTTTTGAACATATTTTATTCATAAATTTATATGTCCTTAAGGACTCTGTTTTGTAATTGATCTTAGATATAAAGTCTTCGAAGGCAGATCGTTTTGCTTGGTTGATTTCTCTTGTTAGAACTGCAGAACTCTTTCTCCAATCTCTTGTTGCCTGTGGATCCCTTGAAATCTGTGCTCTATCGCGAAGCTCATCTCGGTTCTTTTTAAGTTGGGTGAGATTGTCGTTCCAAAAACAGCGATAAAATTTTACTTTACCTCGAGGGATGTACATCTTTGCAGCCTTAATAATTACGTCATTAATGTCAGCGATAATTTTATCGGGATGTTGGGCAAAATTTATATTGTTTTCGTCTAGGTTACTCTCTAGATATGCCGCAAAAGATGTCCAATTTGCCTTGCGAAAATTCCAGGAAGTTTTGCTGCAGGGACGAAAGACTTTTCTCCTGGGAAGAAGGATTTTAGCAAGAACCACACGATGACCGCTACCGCAATCCTCCAAAACAGTTCTATGGACATCACTCAAAATATCAGTTGAGACCATCAAGAGATCAGGATTGCTGGACGTGCCGTTATAATGGAGGAAAGTAGATCTGTCATGTTTGTCAAAAACGAGCTCTAGGTTATTCGCACACAGAAAGTCCTCAACAGCATCTCCTGCCGGGTTTCGATCTCTATAACCCCATTTTTTTGAATGAGCATTAAAGTCCCCTATTAGAATAGTTTTCTTGTCGGTATTAATTAAATCAAGGTCTGGTTTGTTGTTGGGCGGGTTATAAACACAGAAAATCTTGAAATGACAATTATTGAGCCAGCAATCTAACTTGCCTATTTCAATTTTATCCCCTGTAACACCCATAGACTTCACAACTTGGAAGCTTGAAGTGATGGTGTTTCTGACACCCACTATGATACCGCTGGCAATTTTTCTTCCCTTTTCCAGTACAAACACGTTATAGCCAGGGAAGGGGTATTTCATCATATCAGTATTCACCCTGTTGGCCTCCATAATAGTAAAAACATCAATTTTTTGTTCATTAAGGATTTTGAGCAGATTCATTCTCTTGGCTTGTGTAAGCCCTCCTGCGTTCCACTGCAGAATGCGCAGCGAATTATGCCTATTCTTCATTCCCAAAACTCAGCCTAAGCTGTACCAATTCAATTGAATCTCAGGCTGCAGCACTGTTACTCATTTAGCACCACCCGGGGAGCACGTGTAGCTTTAGGATTGCTACGGACGCGAGTAACGTTACCCCCCGTAATCATGTAAATAGTGGAAATAGTGGAGGGTTTTTATGCAAAATTTAGTTCCGAGAAAATTAGCTTCAAAGTTTATATTTGTATACGATCATTTTAGGGGTAGGCGGATACCTTAAGTGTCAATTTCAAGAGGGAATTTTACAACTTCCCATGCCGCCTTAAAAAAAATCCCTAGCTCGTTAGTGGTGCATTTCCGACCCCCCCCCATTTCTATGTGATTCTGAGTAGACTAGGTCTGTCCTAACCCTTCAAGAAGTTATGAAACACTTATCTGAAACACCCTGTAGATATATTCAAACGATTAAACTCTTATTCAAAGTAGTATAATTTTATCTTCCTAAAACTAAGTTTATTAAACAGCTGTTTAAAATTTAATGAGAGTGAGTTGGTGAATTCTTGTTCTTTTTTTACTGCATGCTTTAAAAATAAAAATGTATAAAAGGCGTTATCATGATCCAAGAATAGATTACATAATTACTTGAACACAAATATGATAAAGCTTTCCTCATTTGTCCCCTCATACATAGTCCCACAATGCTGTGTCCTGTCGCATCTGTCTTTCGTCACACAGCGTTTCCATAGTAGCACCAAAAAGCGTGAAATATACCCTTTTATGGTTCCCTGCCCAGGTATCAGAGCTCACATACTCTCTACACAAAGAGAAATCAATGAATCTATCCAAAAAAAATTCGGTTATTAAACTATCACTTCAGCAAAATTAAGTACTCCGTTTAAGGTCGATCCTTTTAACGTCGTTATTAGCTCTGTATTGATGGCAAGTCACTTATTATATGTAATATAATATTATATAAGTATAATAATATATAACACTACTATTAATCAAGTTTACTCATTATAACGTACGATCGATGCATTTGAGGAAAATTTGGGAAGATGAATATGGAAAAATATTTAGGTTAAGCTAGCTAAAACTAGAGCCTCCTATTCTAGAGTATATAAAATAAAGTGTGATAGTCTCCCTTTCATGCAGACATGTTCTGAAAAAGACATCAATAACTGGGGTTATTTATTCCTAATCATCAAGTATTGTTTACATAATTAATTACAGTTTAAATTTACATAGTTTCAAGTTTATTACAAGTTTGAGTTACATTAGAAAAATTTTTTTAAGCTATTTTAATAATTTTAAGTTACAAAAACAATAAAATTCTTAATCTCCAAGGTAAACTTACAAAACAACTTCTAATATCAAAATATGTTATGTGTTTTCCAGCTATTTATCCTGCCAAATACACTTTTCACATTCTTTTTTTGGAAATGAGCTTGCCTTTTATCGATAAAATTTGTCATAAAAAGTTGAGCCAAAAGTTTTATCACGAGCAGTGAAAGTAGTCCGCTACACTGGAATTAAAATACATCAAAAGGACAAAACTAACCTAGTGAATACAAATTAACATCCCTTTACCTAGCCACTGATCTTCTAATTTTAGCACCAGCGGGAAAATCAATGAAAACGTAGCTTTAAGGAGTTTTCGGTTGAGATTTGGATACGATTCGAGTCGAGAAATTATTCATGTAGCAAACTTTTCTTTTTTCATGAATACATTTCTGAAACTGAGGGGATCGAAGACGATTGGATGGGATAATTAAGACGAATGAAAGGGATGAAATAAGGCGCAGTTTGAGAATTAAAATGGATTTATTAATTAAAATAAATAATTAATTATTTTCCTCTAACCAGATGTAGGGGTGAAATACTCCCTTTAAAATTGATTGTTGGTATAAAAAAGTAAGAGAAAATTTAAAGAACTTGCACACAAAAAGAATTCTTCGTTGATATCAGTGGGAGCTCGTATCACTTTTCCAGGTTTTTCTCCAATTATTTATTAAATGCTTATTTTAATTTATACATACTCTAATATTATGTAGTATTATAGTAACATGTTACTTATAATACAACTCATTTACTACTTATTATTTACTTGTTATTACACATAATAAAATTAATATGTTATATTTAAAATTATATCTGTAAAATGATTCCAAAATTTGAAAAGTAAATTAAGGTATTTTGATTAATATCATTTTTTGGAGAAAAAAAATATTTCTATAAATTGTTCGGCGGGATCCACAAATGTATACAATAAATTACTAAAGCTATTTGCAAATTAAAATTTTTACTCCGTTGTTTTTGCAAACATCCCTGATTTCCTAAAGGCATCCTTGATTCTACGCACCCATAGCATTTTTTCCATCTATTAGCTAATCTGAATATTATCAATACATCAAGGAACAAATTCTGCAAAGAAAGGTACACAGAAATTGCCAAAAATACTAGTCTTCGATTTACATCAGGATGTTTAATAATGTAAGGAAACAAGATACAGAAAATTATATTTCTTAAACATGCATTAATAATATCCCACCTTTTAAATAATCGATGAATTCTAAAGAACTAAAAATTTTCTCTAGAAAAAAATGAGATTTATCCTTTGCCTTATTACTTAAATTAAAAATTCCTTTTTGAATAACTGAAAAGATAAAATCTCAAATCTTAAAAAGAAAAAATAAAGAAGTTTAAGAAATTTGACATTCCAAAAGTACACACAATTCCAAATTCCCCCATTGAGTATAACACCAAAAAACACTCTCCTCCAAGAGTTCATGAGATTCTAACACAAGCCCAATTACAATACAAATCCATAATATTATTATGGCATAACAACTGCAAAACGAGTAAGAGTTCTCACATTACCTGCCTCCCGTTGCAAGAGCAGTCAAGTGACAGAGAACTCGTGGCGCTAAGTGCTCTCCGTCAAGGAAAAGGCAAAATAATGTTCCTTCCTCTTGAGTTTCCTGAGGGGGTCATAGAGGGGGTCTTTCGGAAATCGCAGCGCGCGCGAGGTGCAGTTTCCTGCGCCGCACGGGATGTTGATTAACGTCTGCTGACCCCGCATTGTTTTCTCCTCCAGAAGACCACTATGTCGGAAATGCGACACACGCCTTTTTTTCTCCAGGGAATGGTGAGGAGGATGTAGGTTACGCTCGGGTTTTTTTTAGTGGATGGTGGAAGATCGACAGAGGATGCGGATATATTTCGCTATTATCCTTTTTAATGTATTTTATACTTCGTTTACAATTCCTTGTTCGTGGGGGTATAGTATGTAAAATTCTTTGTATATAGTGTTTCAAACTGTCGCCATTTAAGGCTAAGCGCGCACTAGATACTTTTGTCACGGCGACTATAACACTAGGTCACTCGAGAGCAATGCATTTCTATGGCGAGATCTTGGCAATCGGCCAAGAGTCTCGTCGCTTAATGCGCGCGCTCTAGCTTCTTGCAATATCCAGGGTGATAATTTTCTTTAATTTGTGCAACGCCAAATATTGTTAATTTGTTTAATTTGATGATAAATTAATTTAATTAATTTGATAATAAAGATTTGTTAGGATGTGGGGAGCCTAGTGGTTAAGACATCGGCTTCGGGATCGGAGGGTCCCTGGTTCGATTCCCGACACCCCTAAAGACCCACCGAGTATATGCGGAGTACGTGCTCGTTAAATCTGTGGGTCCGAAAGTCCTGTGGTCCATCAGGGCGCAGTTTACCACGGGTCCAGGTGTCTGGAGACTATTTCCCTCCCCTTCAGATACATGGCAAAATTGTGGAGGTGGCGATAGATAGTGGCAGCATCTATCAACTCATGAGGCAGAAGTTGGACTCCTGCCATTTATGGGCCTCACTTTCTCAGGAGCCGCACCCTCTTTGCCTCTTTTATAACTGGCCATGGGAGCTTCCCCACTTTTCTTAAGAAGATTAACAAACTAGACACGGACAGATGTATCTGTGGAAAGCTAGGGTCACCACAACACTTTCTACAGGAATCCTGCAGCTTCTCAGGTGATTCCATCAGACCAAGGGAGATGGAGGATTTGGCAACCTACTTTAGAAGAATCAACAGAAGCAACAAGTACAGGGAGCTGACAAGAAAGATTTACAATTTGCTTAATGCCACTTATTCATTTGTGGTGACACTGCTTTAGACTTTTAAACTTTTAAGTATTGTAATAATATTTTTCTGAGGAATTAACAGTGTTTTGATTGAACTTTAGATTTTTTTTAGGCTTTGATTGAATATTAGGATATCTTTACACAGTGGCGATACTGCTATAGATTATTTGAACTTTTAAATATGGTAAAAATTAATTTTTAGGCAGACTAACTGTGTTTAGCTCAATTTAAAGATATTTTACACAGTGGAGACACTGCTATAGACTTTAAAACTTTTAAACATTGTAAAAATATATTTTAAAGGAGACGAACTGTGTTTTAGTCAATTTTAAAGATATTTTACATAGTGGAGACACTGATATAGATTTTTAAACTATCAGATATTGTAATAGTATTTTAAGGGAGACTAACTGTGTTTAATGAATCATAAGATAAGGAACACAGTGGTGACACTACTATAGATTTTAAAATTTTTAAATTTAGAAATTGCATATTTTGGGGGAGTGTATTTTGAGATATTTTATATAGTGGTACACTGCTATAGTTTTTTTTTTAAACTTTTAAATATTGTATTAATGTTTTGTGTATGTGATTACCGACGGAACGGCAAAAAAAAATGTAACATGCTTTAAGTTTTCAATAAATGCCGTCTGACCTTCTGGGCCTGCTGCCCTGGTTGGGGGCTCGCTGGTTGGAGGATTTTGATCCTCGGCTGCCACTAAGAGGCTATAAACCCGCTCCGCGGGTTAGCTGGCAGCTGAGGTCTGTCCTGTCCTCTTTGCCTTAACTCCTTGTGGAACTTGGGTATTCCAAGTGGCACACGACAACAACAACATAAAGATTTGTTTATAAAGATAATTTTGTTTAATTTGATAATTTGTGCAAACGCACTCCTGAGGCGCTCTAGAGGACTGAGAAATGTGCCAGGTAAAGTGAAACATGGGTTATAGTGGTGGGGGAAAAGGTTGGGTGCATGCAGTGTAGAAATAAAATTCCAGTTCCTATGTAAATGTCTCTCATGAGGGTTAGTAAAGCCAATCAAGCTTTAAATATTAAACATTGAAATCACAAATGAAAGAATTAAAGCTAGCTAACAAAAAATTTACAAGAAACGTAACTATTAGGAAAAGCGGTGATGCCATTGCAATTTATCCTGCATTAACTTATTCTTATTTAGGCGACCGTTATAGCTTTCAATAAACTGTCATATATCATATATATAAACTGTCATGACGACCTCTCAAGGACAAAAAACTTGACCTAGTTTTTAAAAATAAGTTAAATCATGATAATTGGAACTACAAATTGATGTCCGTCCCTAAACGTTTCCCACCCCCCAAAAAACATATTTTAATGCTTCGAGGGTCTCATATAGGTTCACCGTAAAGGGGTTGAAATGTTACACATGGTAAAGGTGAATAATGAACCTAAAAAAACCCAAAAAGTAATCATACTTAAAACGAAAATTCCAATTCTATCTCTCACTCAAAACAGCTAATTGAATTTATTCTAATTAATTCTAGTTTTTTTATCAGCCGTTGAAAAAATCGACTGACCAAAACCACAACCAAAAGCAATAAGCCAAGAGGTCAACCAACCGACAAAATCTCCTCTCATTTTCTCTTGTTTTCAGGGGGGTCTTGGCCGAAATAGGACTTCTCTAGAACCTCCCTTTGTAGCAGGACATCGGACCGCAAACAGTCATTCCAATGGCGATAAACAGGGACTGTTGACTTTCCTCCGCAGTTTGCTTGACTGGGGAGGAGAGTGTTTGTGAAGGGTGTTCGAACGAACCAAATCGACCAGTTCGAATCCGGGTGGTCTCTGTTGATGATCTAGTTTAATCGAGCAGTGGCGAGCAGTTAGATTAAAGGTTGGAATGGTTGGTTTTATTGCATTAAATTACGTTGCATAAAATTGCGTAAATTAGTACGTTGCAGATATCTGTGCCTACAAGATCTTTTCGTAATCATCATTTGTTTAAAACTGCTTTTATTAAATTTAATTATATTGAAAACTTTTGTCTTTACAAATTTTATAAAATTTTTAATGATATGTCTGATCAATGGGATATTTTTAATATGTCTTTAAATGAATTCAAATCCAAATGTTCTCTTTTAATTCATTGATGTGTTAGTTTCCACTTAATGTATTTGTATTTACTTTTTCTCTCGACGTAACACTGTTATTGGATTCATTTCTGTTGTGTACATCTGAAATAAACAATAAATAAAATAAATAAATGCTAATTATAAGTGACGAAGGTAAAATTTTTTCTGAATGCGAGTAGATGGAATACGAAAGATGGCTAGAACTTTTTATTATTTTGTATACTTTGGTAATATGCATAGTGTATAATTTGATCACGGTTTTTTGGCCTACCAGAATCACTAACGTTGTGACTAAAGGATCATCTAGACTTTTCGCTTTCGATCTTCATTTTGGGGGAATAATCCAAAATGACAGGTAAATGTAAATCACTCCTCCGATTTTCTATGGAAATGTGTGATTTATCGGTGAGGATTACTCATGATGAACAATGAAAGTGAAACCCTTTAAGGTAACTGCCTGCGTTGGGAGGCCTTTTTTTAAATATTAACTAAAAAATTATTTAATTGCTATTTTCTGAGAGCTAATGTTTTAAAACAATGAAAATCATCCAAAAAAGAATTTAAAAAAATTATTTTTTAAAATATCGAGAAATTTCAATGAAAATAAGGCTAAAATTTCATTTTGCGCCAACAACTCCTGAGAATGTTCTTTTATAGCCACAATTAAAATTTTTGCAGGATTTTGATCCTAAGACACTAATCTGTGTAACTATCTACAAAAAATCTGAGATTTTTAAAATAGAAAAGAAATACAGGCACTTGAAATCGAAAAAAGTAAAAATTCATGAAAAAAATAATTTAAATCAAGTTTACACACTTTAAAAAATACCTTAATTCAAATATTTTTCTTAGATTGTAGAAGATAACATGCGTTATAATATGAAGAGTGAAATAGAAAAAAAATCATCAGAATATTTTAAATAGTTTAAGAGTAATCACTGTTACCGTGATCCGAAATATACAAAAATGTCATTCTTCAGAACACGGCTTCTAAGTTTAAAATTGCATGTTAATCCTGGTACTACTCGGTACTAAAACAGCTGTAACTTCTGTTCTAGATTACTGAGAGTTTAAAGTAAGGTAGTTTTGGAAAGCTTATTAAACAGGCTATAAAATAAAACAATAAAACAAAATTTGATATTTTTGGCGAAAATGACTTCAACGCAGGCAGTTACCTTAAATAATAAACCTAATAAAAGCGGGGAAGGAAATGGAAAGGAAAAGGGGAAAGAAGTTGGTTGGAAATACAGAGAATCTTCTAAAAAGAGAGGGTGCTTGTCGATGGAAATTATAATGTGGCTTGAGAAATGAGTGAAATAAGCTTATAGTTTCGTTAAGTTTGTAATTTGTTGTGAATTGAAACAAACTCCAAAGCAGAAGGTTCAGATTTCATTCACAATTTCTCTCAAAAGTCACAATTATTTTATAAAAATTTTCTAAAATTCCACAACTTTGTCGCTATTTCTTTTTAGAGTTATAAAAGTTTTACGCATGAATGAAAATATTTTTTTTTCAAATGCTCCAACAGCTAGACTTCAAGTCTCAGTTATTTTATTATTCACTTTAAGCGATATGGTGTTTTTGTTCCATTCAACACGGTGTTTAGCAGAACCCCACTTTTTCATTCCAAAAAACAAAATGCTAACAAAACGAAGCGAACAAATATAAACATAGCAAATGGTTGAACAAAACGCAAAAGGTGCCTTTGTGCACATATTCCCCTCTTAGATACTAGAGAGCCTGCATACGAGAGAGGCGACAACTCAGTATAGCGCGCGCAGATCGGTAAACAGGTTTTCTGTTCGCCACAGCCGGTTCCCTCCATAGGATTAGCATGGGACGGGAGACAAGCGGCATGATACAGTTTGGACAGAATTGGATGCACAGAGACGCTTTTAAGCGAGTTGTCGCCTCTCTCTCGTATACAGGCTCTCTATTAGATACCTCTATCGAATAAAAAAAATATTATTGGATTTTCCCATTACCATCAACTTTTAAACCAAACCCAGTTTCATTCATATTTACTTACACCCATTCAATCAAAAAGACAGACACCCCCTAAGACAAACAACACACACAAGGTAACTAACTTACCCACAGCTCAACCCGTATCTTTCAGCACACACGACCTCCGAGACCGCGAGAATCGAAACCAGCACTGCCGACCAAGGCCAACCATCCCAACCGGAGAGACACATACTGCCAACCAACCAACCAACTTCTCCCCCTCCGCTTTCAAAAAAGTCACTCACCTGCCGACGCCCTTCTCTCTTCTGCCAGGGTCCGAAGAAGACCCCTCCCAGGATGCAATGCAATGGAACACCGGAAAGAACGATGATGTCGAAGCTCTTTTTTTAAAGTAGAGAGTATTGTTGTCGGCGTTTGACTATCCTTCCGCACAGGATGGATCAGGTAAGTGAGAGTGGGATCGTTTTGGACTTAGAGGAAGGAAAGGAAGAGGAAGGGGGGATTTAATTAATGTCAAGTAGTTCGGTGTTGCTTGTGGTCGAAGTACGTGCAGAAAAAAAATCGGGGTTCTGAAGTTGGTGAAGAGGGCAAGAAGGTCCTGTGTGAATTTTTTGTCTGGCGTCCCAGGAAGCACATTGGTGCTTTATGTTCTAGTGCCATTAAAACCTAAACCAACCAACCCAGGAAGCACATAAATTTCGATCAGTGTTTAAACCAGAGATATTTTTAACGCCTCTGAGAGCGTATTTCACGCAGTAAAAATTAGAAATACGCTTTAAAACTTTCAATCCTAAGCCGCCCGAGATTACCATCGAATCCAATGGGAAATTTGGGGCGGTTAGGCCGGAAAGGGTTAAAAAAAACTAGTCAGGCTTATTTTCTCGCTTTGAATTTTCACAAAACAAGTGGTAGTTTTTTATTGCAAATGGAAATGATTGAATTGATTTCGAACCCGTTTTTCGGACTTTAAATTTGAAAGAGATGTAACTATGTGGAAAAATTAGAGGAAAAGGAGATTAAATTTTTAATATTAAATAAATATTTCATTTAGAATGTTAAATGTAAAATAAATTATTTTATTTATAATATCTGGTATTTTCTACTAATACTTAATGCTATAATTTGTTGTTTTCTATTTCATTTTGTCCATTAAAAAAAGTAAGCAGTTTTTTAAATTTGTCTCAGTTAAAGCTGTTTTCATATTTCACGCATCATAAATGAATTTTCCTCCTCCCAAAAAAGTCGAGGAGTATTTTTACTCCTCCAAAAAAATCCTTGGAATAACACTGGTTTAAACGATAATGCGAATATCGTGGGTATCAACAGTGGTGGAAATTTTGTGGGATTTTTCAATGGTTTAAAAATTATATATGATTTAAATAACACTAATTGAAAAAAAACTATTTATTGTGTTTTACCGCATTTTTTTAAATCCTTGTCAGAGAAACCCTCATTATAACCAGCCTAAACCGATACCAGGCCATGAGGTCAATTGACCGGTCAATATTGACCCCCTAGAGGCTAATTTTGACAGAATGATATTGTAAAAAGACTATGAGGAATAATATTTTTAAAAAAGGATGTACTGCTTATTTGTGTGAATTTATACTAACCAAGTTTTGCAAACTCAGCTTACTTAGTACAAAACAAACAAATGAAAGTGAAGAACCAATATAGTAAAACTCGATCAAATAACTAAATTATCCCTCCGTTATTTGATATTAATTTATTTGCAATAAATATATTAAATTACCTTGGCTAGAATAAGAATGACAAACTAGATCTAGAAATATTTCGAACCATAAGAATTTATAATAAGAAAAACTAGAAACTATATGAATTTCTATGCCTCCCCATCCCAAAATCTATCTTTTTAAGTTTAAAATTAAACTAAAAATAAATAATTAAACCAAAAAAATTTCCTCAAAAAAACATTATAAAACGAAAATTATATCCTTTGGAATGAAATCCTTTAAACGCTATAACTACCGTGTTTGAAGGAGAAAAGCAGATAAGAGGAAACCATCACACATGAAAATACTACATCGTGACACAAAAAACGTGAACAAGTGTTTTGGGCGATAATTCCATCATATTGTGGACAAAAGATTTTATTGCTCTGCGTTCAGATGGAAGTCAGGATTTTTTTTCAACGCTCCTCTTTTTCCGGGCTTTAATTATAAATCAGATCTTATTTTCAGAAGGAAACTCTTTTTATCACTATTCCGTATGGGCTGATTAAATATTTGAACAAGTGTCACATGGTTGCTGGAGGACATTGACTGGGAACATCTGTGCTGATGGACCCCTATAGTCTCATTAAGTAACAAAGACAGCCGTTACACAAAGTCATGTTTTTAGTATTTTCGAAATAATGAGGGATAATAAACCAAATTGTGTAACAACAATTAGAAAACTGGGGAATCAAATCAAAGCATTTTGTTTTTGAACTATTGAAATACTTGATGAGGAGTATCACTAGATAATTATAATATAAGCGGTTTTTATAAGCGGAAGTTTATGTGAATGACAAATAATTTCTATAGTTAAAATACTTTGCAAAAATATTAAGGAAAATCAATTCTTTAAGAGGTCATGAAGGGATGCTCAGTTATTAAGGTTAAGAAAACAAGAAAATATTATTTGCTCGTTTTTAAAAATAATTTAAATATGGCGAAAAGAATCTTGTGCAAATGTTAATATAGATTGAAAAACAACGTTTATTTTTACACAATTTGATCCCCGAAACAATTGTCTACATTTTTAAAAAATTTTATAAATTGTGTAAAAATAAACGTTGTTTTTCAATCTATAATTTAAATATGGTTCGGTTTTTATGTAAGGTAAATGTGGGTATAGTTGACATACTGTACCAATAGTGGCCACCTAGCTGATTTATTTTAAATAGAGTTAGTTAGTATCAAACAGCATTAAAACCCACAGGCATAGTAGATTGTGCAATCAGGTAAGCTGGTAAATTACCACCGATAGCACAGAACAGCATGGGAAGGATATTTAAATATTTTAAAATAACAACATCGGCCGAGTGACTGAAATTTGATTTGGCTTATTGATTCACGTATAAAGAAACGGGTATGTCGGAACTTATTTTTTTGTATTTATTACCGTTTGATTGACTTTTAAATTTATATTTAGATAAAGAAGGGTGTATAAAATGATGCTGAATAAAATTTATTTGAAAATTTTGACTTAACGAGGATTTATGGGGGTGGCCAGTATACCAACACATAATCTTAGATTTTCCAATAGGGGCCACTGCAATGGCTTCTAATAGAAACATAAATTATATTTAATTTGAATCAGTTTTTCTTCATAAACTGTTGATTAGGCTTTAAAATGAGTGTTGTATAAATTTAGTGTCATTCTGGCTTCGGGAACCAAGGTTTCAAAAACATTGATTTACATGCCAAATTCCTCTCAAATCAGCTACAGCGTAGGCTTTGGGCCGGAAACTATCAAGTCTGTTATTCTAAATAAAATAAAGCTAATTTTTGATTTGAGATAATATATATTTAGTTGGGAAGGAATATTTAAATAGAACTAAACGACTATACCTACTCAATTTCATGCATAAACCCCCTCATATAGGCAAAAAAGAGAGGTGTCCACTTTAGATACAAGAAGTGTCCACTGTCCACCATAGAAACAACAGCTACATCTAGGTGGCTACTATAGATGCAATTTGGAGTAATTTTTAAAAAATAATTAAAAATACTTCACCCAATCTAATTAAAATTTTTAATGGTGAAATCGAAAGAAGAAGATCCAATTAACCTAAAAATAGGATGATAACCGTTTCCAAGCAAATAGGTTGGTATTTATTGAGAATGTAAGCAAAAATTTTCCTTAAAGTGTCCACTATACCCACATTTACCTTAAGATAAATTGCACAGACTTATCAATTTAAAATTCGAAAGGTAACATAATTCTAGAGTGACGGTGACGATTCCTACAGGTCATGCGATAACTAGTTCCTCACAAATAGTCAGCTCATTGAATAAAAGAATACATTATGATTTGATAATTATCTTCTTTTTGAAGACAAAATAAAAAATAACCGCACCCTATAATTAATTTATTTTTTCTTTTGCTCAAAATCTTACTTATTTTACCTGTACTTATTCGAATTAAAAAAAAGATTTACTACATTTTAATTTATGTCAACCCAATTTAAATTTGAGCGTAAGTTCATCGCCTTCAAAGCTCAATGTTCTTTCGCAACATCAGTTTAATCTTAGTTTTTATTTAGAAAACTGAAAACCTGCTTTCACTCCGACTGATGTCCAGGGAAAAGCACTGGAAAAGATCTGTTGACACCAATAAATCAATGACAGCTAAGCCACAGGCATACTTAGTTTTGCTCGAAGCCATTTGCAACTATTTCCTATCTCTCCCGTATGGTCGAGAGGGCCAAGGCACTGCCACCTCAAGATAAGACAGCGTTATTGAGATTTATGGCAGGAGGATCTGACATTTGTGGATGACAGAGTGCATAATCCCCACGTGGATGTGTCTCTTTCTTACAAAGGATTTGAGATAAATAATATTCCGAAGTAAGATGGAGTGAAAGTGTATAAAAAGATCTTTGAAAAATAGTATAAGGTTCATAACAAAATAGTGTTTAAATTTTAAGTTAAAAATTTATTTAATTCAACCCATATGGGCACCAGAATTAAAGTTTTTATCCTACACTATATGAAATTGATTATGTTTGGACTGTTCAAGAGTAGAATAGTTTAAAACTAATAGAGAAGTTTTACAGTTTTATGGATATCCTAATTATTTCTTTAGCAATTATTAATGTAAGAATATGATAAAAAGAAATATATAACGAGATGAGTTTTTATAGATTAAGATAATTTAAAGGTATTAATTCAAAACTGATATATTTTCGTATTGACTGGTAAGAGCAAATCTTTAAAAAAAAAGAACAGCCCTAAAATCACGTACGTTTTCATGATAAAATTAATTACTATATAAAATAATGAAACTACAATTAAGTCTGTATAACATAGCAAATAAAAATAATTATAAATCTAAACCTTTTAATAAAAAAAGAACAGCCCTAAAATCACGTACGTACTCATGATAAAATTAATTAATATAAAATAATGAAACTACAATTAAGTCTGTATAACATAGCAAATAAAAATAATTCTAAATCTAAACCTTTAAGAGTAATAAAAAGTGAAAAGTAAACCCTTCATGAAACAATTCTAACTCAATAATTAAAGACTAATTTAATAATAATGTATTTGATATTATTTAACCCGGAATACCAAGAGTTATCCATAGCTTATTGAACCAGGAAATACTACAATTAAAGCTTTTTAAACGACCACTTTCAAACAGGGCAGCTTCACTTACAGCGAGTAAATGGCGGAAAATTAAAGTGTCACACTATCCACCAGATAACTGATTGCTTTGGGGTGATCGAACAAGTAAATAACAAACTAAAAGGTTCCACCAGAGGTGTCAGGGAATAGCACCTACCCTGCTATTGATTTATTGAAACATTCCATGATTCCAGGGGAAGCGTTGAGACGTCAGTAACGGTTTTCTGCCCTTCTTCCTTGGTTTATTGTAACATGGATGGGCATTAGTAGCTCGCTAGGGGTCGTATTTTGTTTTTCTTTAGTTGCAGAAAATGTTGGGGAGGATGAAACTGACTGGGATTAAGTAGGGTTCAAAGTCTTAAGGAGTAGGTTAGAATGATAAGAGAAGCTTTAGCTGCCAAGAGAAGGGTCTTTTCAAACTAGTTGTTTTATCGGTTTTATGCTTGATGCGAAAAAACTATGACATGTCTGTGATTTTTTTTACTATTTAGCTTTGTTACTTGTTGGAAATTTTTTTGCATTTGTATTTATAAAATATTTTAACTGGAAGAAAGTTTTAGAGGGAGATTAAATTAAGGAAGTTAAATAAAGTGATCCTCTCTGTGTGTGGTAAATAAATGAAGAAAATGTGTCAAGAAAAATTTTAGGAGCACTGTTCAATGAAAAGTGACCAAGAGTAGGTCTTGCTTTAAGTAAATAGACCTAAATATAATGAAGTTTCAAAGTATAATTACAGCTGCCCACAGCAAGAATGCTATTTTATTTTTTTATGGTTAACAGTTACGTTTCAAGTGTCTTGACTTAACTAACTGGGTATAATACTGTGAAGCGGAGGGCTAAATTAAGATCCAACCAGCTGATCTGCTCAAGAGGAAAGTGGTTCAAAATGCAAAATTTGAGAAAAACATGGATTGGGATTTCTTTTAAGATTCTGTATCTCGTGTGGTAGTCACCAAAGCCAAAAGCTCAATGATTAGCCCGTTAGAGCTGAGCTGCCTAAAAAAACCTTCTCCATAGGAACAAAACATGTGCCGATATAGAAAACCTTCAATAACTCAAAACTACGTTCAGTGGAATCATGCAACATCATTTTTCTAACCCTCTCAATTAACGAATAGCACCACGTATAAAAACCGGCAAATCTCCCAATAGAATTCATATCTACGTCTTCAAATCTGCTTTTGTCAGTCATATCTCAAACTGATAAATATAGAATATTGACGAGAAAGGGAAAATGGGAATCTTGAACCCTTCCTACTTTTAATTGTAAAGATCCATTCACAAAATTCGAATGTTCTCTCTCAATCACCCACAGAAAAACACTTATCACCAACCAGCTGTACGCGTCTACGTTGACGATAGCTTGAGAGGCTTTCTATTATTTAATACAGCTGCTATAACATGCAGGTCTGTTCACACAGCTGCCAGTGTCATATTTATCGTTATTGTGCAAAAAGTACCTGACTAGCGTGCATTCGTCCCACCCACTCTTTCTGCTTTGAAGAAATTGCCACACAAATGTTGCCAACGTGCATCTTTGAGAATCGGTTTTCAGAAGATTAAATCAAAATTATTAGCATGCATTGAATAAGTGTTCCTGAAAGCAATTTTTTTTCTTTGGAAAGGGTATATTTAAAAAACTTTAAAATTATGCATACGGACTAGGAGAAAGTCGTTACTTAAAATTTCTCAATTCAAGAAATACTTGTTGAAGTATATTAAACGACTATATTTATCAAATAGTTAACGGTGTAAATAAGAATCAATAAGATATTAATTTTGATTATACCAGAACGAAGGTAGTCACACTCAAGTTCTTAGAAAATTAGACACTTGGTTGTAAGAAAGGTATATCATGCTTAAAGTTTTGGAACATTTGTAATAAAATAACTGTTGAAGTTGGAATTACTATTTCTATCTGAAATATTGACGATAGGTTGACAAATGCAGAGTTAGCGTATTAATATTAGAAAATATAAGTTACTTTGAGATATTATGTATATTTAAAAGTTACATTCTTGCAATTATTGTTATATAGTGCATCCCAGTTCAAGCGAACTAGAAACAAAACTTTTTTTGTTACTAAAACATTTAAGTATAACGAGTCAGTTAAATTCAGTTAAAAAATGTTAAAACTATTATCAACACACACAATGTATTTAATTAAAATATACTTTATTAATAATCCGGGAAGTATATAATGAGAAGAATTATTTTTATTACAGGGATAAAATTTTCCAAATCCGAAACAACGTTGCCTGATGCATTTTTTAAACGGCTATGTGTTACAACAATGTGTTACCCTACAAAAGCGTTACAAATCCGCAACAGTGTTCGAAAGGGGGGAGACACCTCGACATTCCTCCACCTCTCAGAAAAGAACGCGAAACCGCCTCATCACCCCACCTCAGCACTTCTCTATCTCCGAAAACGGAATCGTTTGCATCGCGATCCCGTTGTTCTCTTCTTCCCACCGCAGAGAAAATAAAAACCTCTTGTTCCTGTTTCCGTACGCGGCCAGCAGCTTCCTTATCAGTCTCTGTTCAGACTCCGCAACGCCAAGATAAAAAGTCGTTTGCTGCCTCATTGGTCCTGATGCGAGGGTGGGTGAGAGGATATTAGAGGCCCTTATCGTCCCTTAAAACGATGGACACCTGCTACTCGTTGCTGCCAGGTTTCATTATCACAGGGAGAAATAATTCATTTCAGCGGTAGTGAAATTGTTGTGAGTCTCTACTCACGATTTATGGATGTGGATTTTTTACTCTAAGAGTCCAGCAAAATATAACGAAGTGTCTATTTGCACGGCCCAAACGGCCCGTGGCGCATGCGCTGTAGGTCTCGTGATTACGTAGCAGTCTCGGCGCTTAGTGATGGAACCAATGGAACGCCGGGCCGTGGACATTAGAGTAGAGTTTAGTTGAAAAAAGGCCGTGCCAATAGCCAGTGCCAAAATATAATGGCATTGTCTAAAAAATCCACGAAAGTAACAACTCAACTCTAACTAATTTCGCTAATACTTTAGCATGGGTCAACTTTCATGGATTTAGACAAAGACCCGAGAAACTCAAACTTTCAAGATTCGTCCAATTTTCGTCATGTATTGGCAAATTTCGTTTACTTCTTGTATGTGCTTTTGTGTGGTATGTGCTATGCTACTAAGGTAGATACATCAGAACATAAGCATTGGCATAAGGACATAAGCATAAGAACATAAGTTATCATTCCAAACTTGAAATCCCTTCCCAAAAAAATATTAACCTTGTAGTAGTTGATAGAATCGTAATATCTAGATGTTTGTGTAAGTTTTAAGATCAGAAAATATTTTAAGCTTTATCATTTCCTTTAGGGAAAAATGATTAAAAAAAGTAAGACTATTCATTCACATACAATTTATAAATTTAAAGCTTCAAATTTTACATAACCATTAGCCAACCAGAAAGTATCCCAATCGATTGGAACGTTTCCAGACAAACAAATGTTTAGTCGTAAAAAAACCGCTGCAGACGACCCGCATGTTGTCCAAGAGGCGAAGGAATAGACACATTTCAATAATGAAACAGCTGCCGGAGAAAATAATGATCATGGTGGTAGTGTTCCCTCCCCACCCCTCTTTTCGTGATAAGCTTTCGATTCACGTTTCTTGAATAAAGGTTTTAGGTTGAAGGCTACATCATGTCTAATGTGCAGATTTCTATATCATGTCTACTGTAAGGGTACGGAAAAATTTTTTAGGATGAGACATTGAGACTAGAATATAGGTATTAACTGGAAAAGTCTAACTGAAAGTGTTTTTCATACATTGGCATTTAAATTTTGAATAATTCTCAGTTAAAATCTCTTTTGAGATACCAAGAGTAGAGATGTTACCATTTTATTTTCATTAGTGCAATATTCAGTGCTTCCAAAATTTTCTATGCATTGAGCCCCTATCCTGTAAAGATTTTAATATTACTTATCACTCCCTTCACAAATTTTTGTTGATTTTTAAAAAAATCTGGTAAAGTAGAGAGAGATAACTAATGGCTTCCACTTATATATTTTGTATATTAATATATTTGTACGCAATCCAAGATTCTATTAAAAAATTTTTTAATCAAAATTTCTTTATTTCTTAGGTAGTAAAAGTTTATTTGCCTTAATCTAAAAAAATGTCTAATACCAACCCTTAAACTTGATCTTAAACCCCATATGCAAATTGAATTAAAATGTGTATTACTTAATGCTTCAAAAGATTTCAAAATTGATTTTGAAGAATTTAGCTCAAATTACTTTTTACAGGTCCACATATTTTATAATTTTTAATAATTCCTAATTCTTTGATGTTTAAAAAAGTAGACGCAACTCATTTAAAATTTTTTCCTCCAGCTGAGGAAATTGAGATAAATCTTAAAGTATTAAAATATAAATTTATTTACAGTCGAATCCTCTTAATGTGTATCAATCAGGGTTAATGTTATCAATCAGATAATGTTATCAAAATTGACCAGTCCCGATCGTTCCTATTTAAATTAAGGTAAAATGTATCGTTTTATATGTGATCATTATATCGTTAAATGTTATCGAAATTGGGTAAAATCCTTTAAAAACCCTCTTTTTCCCGTTGGAAGGCCAGTTTTAATGCATAAACATACAAAAAAAGGGTCATTAACGTAGTAAGGATTCAAGATTTGAGCTTACACTTTTCTTTAAAAATGTTTAAGTTGCAAAATACACATAGTCCAGTCGCCATGCCATGTGACCTGGAAATAGAGTCCAACTAATATTTTATGATTGATTCTAGTACTTTTTGATGTACTGAAACATAATACGGCGGGTGCCAGAGTGGCACCTTTGAGCAATTCCAAATATCGAACGGAAAAGTTCTCGGGGTGAAAAAAGTAGAAATCGGGTGTTATTTTCAGGAAAAAAATAAAGTAGTCGTTTTTTCAACGGATTTTTATGTTTTTGAGGGTGCATAATCTGAATTAGACTTTTTCAGGCAAATATTCGAACGGCTTCTTTGAAAATTTTCGAGATTTTGTCAAAATTTCAACCCTTTCTACGGTTTTATGCTTATAAAACAAAAGTTATGGGTTTTACAAAAAAATTTTCAATTAACAAATTAAAGTTTAATAAACAAGCTACAAAAAAGTCAATTGAAACATTTTTGTCAGACAAATAGTTTTGCCGCTACAGCCCGCCAAAAGAAGATACAATTTTGGACGGATTGGGAAAAATTCAGGATGTAGTACAGTTGAGGAAAAAAAAACGTTCCAGTTATTTTTTAGGCTTGGCGCTTTATCGATGATTTGGCGCGTCTTGCGTATTTGTTTTTCTTCACATGTTTTCAAACTACACGAAAATTAGCCCAGTTCTATTTATGCTGAAGAAACATTCCGTAGGATTTGTTGTTTACAAATCGCTATGGTATAGGCGTATGGGTCTGTGACTAGGGATAGTAAGGGGGACAAAAGAAGAAATTCGAAGACTTTAAATTTTGCGTTATTTGTGATAAAAATTATTCCTTTTAAGCGTTTAATTTTAATTGAAGGGTCCATAATGCCAAAGAGGGGATGGAGGTTTGACAGAATCTGAAGTTTCATTTCAAGTGGGGTGGTGGAAGGATAAAGTAGTATGTAAAAATTCGAATCCCTCCCTGTTTTTTTTTCTAGTTCGAATTAAAAAACACTAAATAGTATATTGAAGGGTATTATTCTTTTCCTTTCCTTTAAAAGAGGAAGAATTCCGATAACAGAAATCTGGCAACAATAACTGGGGCAGAAAAACACGAAATTCGGGTATATTTAATCGAAAATACTTTATAATTAGCACCAAATGAAGTAGAAGTAGAATATACGAAGGATGAAGACTAGAGACCGGGGAAGATGAGTGGGGCAGAAAAGTTAGTTAAGTATTCTGATTTAATTTATTCAATAGTAATTAAAGTGATAACATTTCCTAAAAAAATCAGTGTGAGCACCCACATTGAAGAGTATTTCTAGGGCCATAGAAGGATAAAATAGAATATGAGAGAAAGGTTTAATTTTTAATCTTTCACTTAATAACTGAATTTTTTTTTATCAATGACACTCAATAAGGGAAGGTTATCGGGACAAAAAAAATTGAAATGTATTATTTTAATGCATTGAATAATATTTATAATGATTAACACCTCTAAAATTGAGAAAACTCAGAAGGGAACCTGTCTAACACCATGTTCTCGTATAACACCATGTCGAAAGCTTTTTTTATCAAATAAGTAAAAAGTATGTTCATCGCACAAAAATTGCAATCTGCGACTAGGGATGGTGTAGGGGCAGAAAAAGAAAATACAGTTTTGGTTTAATGGGATTTGTGGTTAAAATCCTTTTTCTCTTTTTATTTGGTTAAATGGTCCGTAATACCAGAGATGTGATGAAGGTCTATTAGAACCTTGAGTTTTGAAACGATTCTTTCAATTCAGGCGGAGTAGTTAAAGGATAAAGTAGAATATGAAAATTCGAATGCCTCTCTTTACTCTAGTTCCAAATAAAAAAAATTGCAAACTAGAATATTAAAGGATATCATTCTTTTCCTTACTTTTAAGAGAAAGGAAATAGAAGATAGATGAAATCTGGCAACATTCACTCTGGGAACGGTAACAGGGGCACAAAAAACCCCACAGAATTCAGTTATATATAATCGAAAAAATTTAATTAGCACCAAATGAAGTGGGATATACGATGAACGGGTGTTACGGGGAAGATGAGTGAGGCAGAAAATTTAAATTTTCTGATTTAATTCATTCAATAGTCAATTCAATAGCTCATAGTCAAGGATGTGCTTTCCATAGCACCATATCAAAAAGCATTTCTTTACAGCTTTTTTAATAAAAAAATATATGTTAAAGGTATGTTCATCATTACAGTAATAATTGAATAAATTTCGTCCCCGAAGGTTTTGAATTTCATTTATTCTTTAAAAAATTAGAAAAAAAAACTCGGTAGTTCGTTCTTCCACTCCTCCTTTGAAGAAGTCTTTAGACAATCAAACTTTGCATTACCTTAGGGTACAGGAGCGTCGATGCCGGGGAGGATGGGGGGTGCGTTCCCCCAATTATCCCCCCCGAAAAAAATATTTTTTTGTAGACCAGTGTTATGCTTAAAGAATTAAAAATTTTAAACTTTCAAATTTTATAATGTCTAATTGAAAGGAAAATATATGTTTTGGATAAGGTTAACCATGAGCTATGAACCTGAAACTATGAGCTCCAAACACTTTTGTCTACCAATAAAAGATATATGAAATTGATCACAGTAGAATCTTATTTAATAGAATATCAAAACAATATAAACCAGTTAACACTGTTTTATTTGGACTTAAACTTAAAAAATACATACAAGACATCAGGTAACGACTTATTACAGTAAAGGATAAATTAATGTGTGTGAATTACTGTAATAAGTGTTTTATATGGATAGATGGATTGGATTAGCACTACAATTTTTTATGAGCTTCATGTATGAATAGCTGAACCCAGATATTAGTATGATTTAAAATATACAGGGTGTTTCAGATAAGTGTTTCATAACTTCTAGGGGGGATAGTAGACACCTAGACGAGTCAGAATCACATAGGATTTGGGAATTACAGACCGAATCCCAGGGAGTTAAAAATGGAGCGACACCCCAAAAAAAATATTGAAAAATTCGATTTGTAGAAGAACTACTATTGGTAAAAATTTAATTATGGTCTCAAATGTTGGGGTTCAGTATGATCTTTAAAGTTATCTTAAAAATTTTCACTTCAAAATTTGTTTTATGACAAAAAAAAGTTAAAAAAAACCCTCAAAAAAGTGATAACTATGTCAAAACTTTATTTTGTATTTTGAAATCCTTTCTTTTGATTTAATAATCTGAAAGATCATAGTTGAAAACCCTTAAGGCTATGGTGGACACCAAAAACTAAAACTAAATTTTTTTTTGTAATTCTTAACCTACAATCTTAAAATTTTCAGAGTTTGTTTATAAGCATGATCAAACACCACACACAAATTTTCAAATAAAAAAATTGATTAGTTTTTTTTTAATTTTAATTTAAAGAAAATGCGGCTTAGTTTTTAAAAAATTTTCAAAATTTTACTTGATTTGATATAAATAGTTAATGGTGTATAAGTTCTTGTATAATTGGGAATGACATTAAATATATTTTAAAAAGTATGGCCCATTTACGCACTTTTTTTGTTGAAAATATTGTAAGAATTGTAAAAATTTCATTTATTTTGACGGATATTTTTTTCACACAACTGATTTTTACAAGAATCTAATTTGACACTAAAGAAGGATATTTTAGGGAAGTTTTGAAATTGTCGGGTTAAACTGATGCCGCATGGAACATTTTGAAATTTAGTTAATTTTTGTTTAAAATTTAAATAAAAAAAAACTAACCAAGTTTTTTAATTGAAAATTTGTGTGGGTTGTTTGATCATGCTTATAAACAAACACTGAAAATTTTAAGAATGTAGGTTAAGAATTACAAAAAAGTTTTAGTTTTAGTGTTTGGTGTCCACCATAGCCTTAAGTCCAAAGTTTCACGTAAATACAATCAATATTAACAATTTGGAGCCAGTTAAAGTTTGTTTTCTGCGTGCGCAAACAGCTGTTCCGGAAACAGCTCTAGAAAACTGTTTGCGCAAGCAAAAAAACAAACTTTAACAGGATCTCAAGCGATACAGGATCCCTTTATAGGATCTCAATCTTTTAATTTTAAAAATATAAATAAGACATCATCACTTAATGAGTTCTTACTGTAAAGTTAAAAATAATTTTTCCAAGATTATTAAGTAACAAGTGTTTTATATAGACAAATATGAAAAAACTTTTATATGCTTATTTCAGCTTTCATACTTTACTTTAAACTTTATAAGCTAAACTTTTATAAGAAAATGTGCAAAACTTTTTCTACGTCTATTTATGATTATTTTCCTTTAAAATTCTGGGATTTTTAAGGTCTCAAAATGAACTAAAAACACTTTTTCCGAGACATTTTAAAACAATTTTTCTGGGGAAGACCCCCCAGATTTACTTAAGCTCACATTAAAAAATTTCGAAAATTTGTGCAACACATTCAAGAGCTTCCTTCAAGTGATTAAAAGTTTAACGCATAAATAATGATACTCGTTAGGGGAACATTAACGTTAAAAACGTTGAGTCAATCCCCCCCGAAACAAAAGTCTGGTTATAGCCCTAAAATTTTCCAACATAAAAAATTGGACATGAAAGGGGTGGTTTCAAAAATAAAGGGGACGCCAATGAGCCACCTTCGCCCCGGGCGCCGTTTTACCACGGCACGGCTCTGAACATGTGTCTCTAAAAATAATAAGGCTTGTTTTTCAAAATAAAGTAAAACGGGGCAAATCCACGCAGGTGTTTTGGGGCAAATTCGTCCCAAAAGGAAAATGGGACTACTTGATCTCTAAAGAGGTTAATAAAGGTGTCCGATATGCCAACCCTCTACCTGAAACTATCCATTCTCCCTTTTGAAAGATATCTGGGCAATCTGAAATGAATTGCTACAACAGGTTGACAATTTTCATTAAAACTGATTATATTTATATTTAATATTGTTGGTTGGCTTTGAAATATTAAAACAACATTAAGAGGATTATTTCTAGTGTTTTTATTATGAAAAATTCTGTTGATCCATGTTTATTTCACTTGGGCACCAAGATTTGCAAGTGCAGGTTTTTGCCCCATTTTGCGAGGCAAATCCCCGCAATTCTTTTTCCTACTAAATTGTAAATTTCTCCTAAAATACCATCGATAAGAGTTTAAACTTGGATAGGTTTTTTGTAGGTAGGATCTCAATCTAACATCTCCAATTGAAATTTCGGGGTTATCTACCCCTTTTCGACGACAATGTTAAAAATACTAAAAATTGCGTGGCTTTGCCCCCACCTACCCTATATGTTTATATTCACACGTAAAAACAATTGAATCACTTATTTCTGATCCACGTCAAATACCACTTTTTCAAAAATGAGTTATTTGTGTCGTGAGATTCTGTAGGGGTAAACGCACATTTTAGTGCAAGAATAATAAAAATAACGTGATTTAAAAATAGTTTTTTAGAGCATTTTCAATTTCAGCTTTAGTGAAGAAACAAGTCAAACGACGTCGGTTGACGGGTTTCTGCACTTATACTGCGAGGGATTTCGTTCTTGCTGTCTCATCTGAAGCATGTTTCGTCTTGCAGTTTTTTATTTAATCGCAAACAAACACTATATGCGATTGGAAAAGTCATTCTTTAGAGGTTAGGTTCATAAAGCCGTAGTAAAAACAACATTTTAAAAGTTTTTGTATGAATCTCAAGACTAAGGACGTTTTAAAGACTTTAATAAAAGGGGACATCAAATCTATACCCCTGGTAATAATGTTGAACTAATTAACTTATTTTGTAGGATCTTAAAGCAAAATCGTTTTACTGTCCACAAAATTACATCTAAACAACTATCTAATTGACTTCGAAGATGTTTAAATCAACATTTTAAATTAGCTGATCACTATTTTTGAGTCGATAGTTAAAATCATTTATAAAAATAAGTATGTATACATCTACTAACCAAAAGAGAAAAATAAGACCTCTATAATAATTTTATGAGTTAGTATTTTAATAAGAGAATATTATTTTTAACTAATATTTCCACTTTCATTACCAAATATTAAAAAAATTAGAGTTAAGCTATGAAAATAGGCTTGAATACTCTGTTAATTGCTGAAACCTGTCAAATGTAAAAATTTCAAAAAAATTTTATGCAAAGACTAAAAATATTTAAAAACTTATTTTTGTTTGTAAAATATTTTAATGAGGTCTACTTTAAGAAAAAAATTACAAGCACCTTCCTAAAAATGTAGTGAGCGTTTACACAGTTTTTCTCGTTTATCTCAAAACAAGAAAATTGGAGTTTGACATGTTTCTGAAATAAGTGATTCAATTAAGTAACTAATAAAATAAATTATTACTAATAAACTAAAATAAATGAACAAAAATGAAAATAAATTAACCATGAATATTGTATTTAAACGGTTAATAAAACCTAAAAATTTAAAAAATAAACTTCTCTCATGTCACAACAATATAAAACTGAAATTATTGAAAATCGATTCACTAGTACTGGTAGGTTACCGGACTTCCGTATTTGGCGGTTGGCGACTAATTTTAGACTTCCCATGTTATTTCTTCAAATTTTGACAGTCCGCCATTGCTTTTCTTGATAACCAAATTAAGTGAAACTTGGTTTTTAGGGTCTATAAAGTATGCTCTTTCAAAAAATCGAATAAAAATTGGGGTCTACCATGTGAAAATTTGAACTTCCTATTACTCTGCGCCAGAAGATGACCTCTGAGAGAAAAATAGTCAATTAGTGTTTTCAAGTTTTCAATAAATCCTGTAAAATGACACTCAAACCATCTCTCTAACCCCAGCCGTTCGCCCACAAAGTCCACTGGAACGTTTTTTTTTTCCTCAGCTGTACCTGCATCTCGTGATTGAATGAAGTTTGGGAACCTACAAATGAGTGTTTTTTTAATCCGTATGGTTGATACTAGTACAATTTTATATACTGAATCATAATATGAAGGGTGCCAGAGTGGCACCTTTTGTCAACTTTAAGTATCGAAGGTCAAAATTCACTGGATGATAAAAAAACACCTATTTTATTGCTAGTGAAAGGGAGTCGGCTGACCAAAATTAAATATCAGTAAATGTTTATTATGTGGATACTTTGTGATATAACGGTAAACTATACTTTTTCAACATGATTAAAAAGAAATTCAATATAAAATATGTTTAGAAATAGGTTGTAAATACGAAGTGTAGTTTACTTTAACTTGAATTTAAAATTATAGAATATTTTACACAGTGGACATTTCACTGTCACTATCTTTAAATTGGGCTTCATTAGTTTTCAAATTGCCACACAATTGGCCACCTTCGCACGTGCAAAATTCTGTACAAGACCTACTTGTGCACAACTGCACCTTGCTGTTGAACATGGCTTCTCACTTGAACAGCTGCACCTTAAACTTTTCAGCAATTCTGGTGGTGCCAACCCTTTGTTACCTGGAAGTTGAACGGGTACCAAAGAGTGCGTTGCTTCATTCTTTGCCCATCCAAAATCAGTGGGATTCAAAGGTGGAGGGAACGAAGATGTTGCTGCGTTCCAGGTGCAAGCTTGCAAATGGCATAGTTTTATATGGAGTTCAAATGCCTCTGTTGTCGGAGGGAGGTGCTTCATTTTAGGAGGAATTTTCTTTGATGCCCACACTTTGTATCGAACATCTGACATGTCGTGAGCCTCCTTCTTGTAGCCGTAGCAATGTGCGATGAAGCTTGTGCACTCTGTTATGCATTGTTGCATTGAAGATTCTTCACAACCTAAATGCTTAATTTCAATACCAGATCTCAGAATATGTATAGCTTTAGATTTTCCAATTCCAAAAAGTTGAGAAGTGGTATCACAACCAGTGAGACAATGCACTGTTAGCAATGAGTTTGCTAGGGTTCCTAGGTTGTAAACTGTCGTTGCTATATCTGTGACCTTGACCTTGTCAAATGACTCCATCCACATTGCGCATTTAAAATTGAGCTTTCTGTAAAAGTGTACAAGAAGAATAAAAACGTCAGTGTCATCAGACAAAATTTTTATCCTGTTCGTTGCACACCTTGACAGAAAAATAGCTTGCTGTACAATTATGACATCTGCTTCTTCATGGTGAGTTTCCAAATCTGGGCGAGGAATTACAACACAAGGAGTTTGTAATTCAGTTGGGATTGTATCAGTGCCAGTAATGACCAATTTATGTGGAAGAAAATTTTTATGTTTTAGTAGTTGCTGCCAAATCAGGGTTTTTAGTTGTATTTTATTGCATGAATTGGTCAATATACTATTGCGACTTGGGAGAGGTGTGTCGGCTGTTAGTTTCATGAAGGTACTGTCTACTCCTCTTTTTGATCGTGTTGCACTTTTAGGACTGTATTCGAAATACAAGGTATGTGTCCTGTTCTGCAACATGCTTCATAATAACAACAATTAAATTGTGGATGTAAATATCTACTGTACCAAACTTTGGCCAATGAGCATGCCACAAAAGAGCACTAGCATCTATAATTAATGCATTAACAAATTCCACATTCGGTGACACCTGAACTCTTAATAAACTTAATTGTGATTTTTCTGGGAGGGAGATTCATGTCCCCAATTTCATTGAATAAAGCTGACGGGACTGGAGACAATTCATAACCAAACAAATTTGTAAGGCTGCATATTTCAACATTACGTGTCATCAGTTGTAGGGCTCGTGCGTAGATAGTCTCCGTGTTATAAACTCTCATATGTTGTATCGCCATATGTTTCTTGTCATTTGACAAAGTGACAACTTCCTTTTTCAAAGGAACAAAATCCTTTTGGCCCCTTCATATCCCTATATCATCCCTTCATATTATGATTCAGTATATAAAATTGTACTAGTATCAATCATACGAATTAAAAAAAACAGTCATTTGTAGGTTCCCAAACTTCATTCAATCACGAGATGCAGGTACTACATCCTGAATTTTTCCCAATCCGTCCAAAATTGTATCTTCTTTTGGCGGGCTGTAGCGGCAAAACTATTTGTCTGACAAAAATGTTTCAATTGACTTTTTTGTAGCTTGTTTATTAAACTTTAATTTGTTAATTGAAAATTTTTTTTGTAAAACCCATAACTTTTGTTTTATAAGCAAAAAACCGTAGAAAGGGTTGAAATTTTGACAAAATCTCGAAAATTCTCAAAGAAGCCTTTCGAATATTTGGCTGAAAAAGTCTAATTCGGATTAAGCACCCTCAAAAACATAAAAATCCGTTGAAAAAACGACTACTTTATTTTTTTTCTGAAAATAACACCCGATTTCTACTTTTTTTACCCCGAGAACTTTGCCGTTCGATATTTGGAATCGCTCAAAGGTGCCACTCTGGCACCCGCCGTATTATGTTTCAGTACATCAAAAAGTACTAGAATCAATCATAAAATATTAGTTGGACTCCATTTCCAGGTTCAAGCCTATTTTCTCATTTGGCGACCGGACTAACACTAGAAAATCATTCTATAAATATGCTAATAAGGACTACACTGTTGTGATTTTAATAAAAACTCGCGTTACACTGCTTTTAATTATAGAACCGCTTATTATTATCAATCAGATATTGTTATCATTCTGATCTTGGACAAATGTGATTACATTAAGCGGAGTCGACTGTATTTAAAATACTTTCTCCTCCAAATATTTGTTATAACTATAATATTTTCTTATACAAAGCACATTTAAAATATTAGTAACAAATATTACCAAATATTTGGAGGAGAAAATATTATCTTTTCAAATGTTTATTTTGTACAGTTTAAATATTAATTAATAATAATATAAAGTTTAATACAAATTATAGAACTTAAAACTACATATAAGTAATATAATTTAAAATAATTTTCTATAACATTACTACTGAGTATCTAATTTGTTTTTTTTTATATTTCCAAAATGCGCAACACTTGATCATTAAAATACTCTCGTGTTTTTCTATAATATTTAATTATTCATAAAATAAACTTTCTATATTAGAAAATCTTATGTTTGAAAAACAAATGGGAAAGCAAACTTTTTTAAATAAAAATTGGATTGAACAAAAAATTTCCTTCTTCATCTCTTTTACATAATGTTAATAAAAAAAAGTAGACACAAGTCTACAAAAAAATTATAGCTTCGACAACAATAATTTCACCATAATGACACTAGGTTCTTATTACCTACTATATAAAAAAGGTATACACCGAATAGAAATAACTCCCATTTTTGGTAAAATGGCACAAAACTCGAGTTATAGGGGCAGCTGATAGGCGGCGAGAACAGAAAGGCGATTGTCTTTTCCTGCTTGCACTAAGTGCTCCCTAGTATACACAGCGCTAATGACATTTCCTACAGGTGGCATATCAATCCCAGAGGGGTACACACATGCGCAGAGAAATGCGCGCAGTTTGATGCAATGTGTAATGATAAAACAAAAGCTATATAAAACTATTATTGTAGGTGGAGCAGATTTACCAAAAGATGAAACTTTCTATGCTCTCATTTTATAAAAATGGTAGAAATACAACCTATAGGTTTATTGTATTTTTAATTTTTAAAATTGAAAGCTTCATTTTCTTCGAAAAGTCACTCTAGGAATGAACCTTTTAAGATCAAAGAACCAATATTTTGTTTAAGTGGCAGATAGTTTCTATCACTCATTCAAAAACAGTTAAATAAAGTTTTATGTATTAAACTCAAGTTTTAAAAATAGAAAAAAACATTTTACAGAATTAAAGTACAGAAACAGAATTAAGTAAACAGAATTTAAGTACATTAAAATATTGTTTATTTTATTTAATAAATAGTAAATACTATATCCTTATTTTACAACTTCCCAAGCAAGCACTTGGAAAGCACAAAAAACTGGAGGAAAATATTAATTAACATATAATCATAATAAATATTTCATAATATAATATTTCATTGTTTCTACCTATTATAAATTTAAAAAAGAAATTACACTTAATAGATAATTTCTAAACACAAAATCACCTAATGATTCTTTTTTTGTAATATAATTTATAGTTTACCTATTTATCCTATCTTTCTTACCTTAAACCTAAAATTTTAATGCTCATAATTATGAAACTATTATATTATAATGTAGAGCTTTAATTTAATGTTTTGACATTAAGGAAATTCGGTTAGTACAATTAAACTTCAGTTATGCTACTCCTTATACAAAAGTAGAGGTTATTACTTAGAAGATTTTATTAGTTTATTTTCAATCTTCTATTTTAATACTTTAAAAAAACTAATATACTACTTTAAACCTATTGCTGCAATTGAAAGAAAATTTCAAATACTATCAAGTATTTAAAAGAATTATTAAAACAAATTAGGGGGCTGTGGGGAGCCTAGTGGTTAAGGCATCGGCTTCGGGATCGGAGGGTCCCGGGTTCGATTCCCGACACCGCTAAAGACCCATCGAGTATATGCGGAGTACGTGCTCGTTAAATCTGTGGGTCCGAAAGTCCTGTGGTCCGTCATGGTGCAGTTTACCACGGGTTCAGGTGTCTGGAGACTATTTCCCTCCCTTCAGATGCATGGCAAAATTGTGGAGGTTGCGATAGATAGTGGCAGTATCTATCATCTCATGAGGCAGAAGTCGGACTCCTGCCATTTATGGGCCTCACTTTCTCAGGAGCCGCACCCCCTTTGCCTTGAATCCTTGTGGAGCTTGGTAATTCCAAGTGGTACACGACAACAACAACAAAACAAATTAGGAACCTAAATTTAAATTGTTAATTCAAGTTTTAAGAAATACAATTAAAGAATAGTGGGAGATAAAAAATAATACGGTAGACTCCCTAACTTTTTTAAAATTCCAATTTTGAGGCTTTGTTAAAGAGACAAGCAAATTAAATAAAATCAAACATGCAATGGTTTAAGTATTTGTTTAAAGACCCACCTTATTAAAATTTCGGTATTTTCGTTAAAATCAAATGTCATATTATATCAGTTTATTCGAAGAATAAAGTTTTAAGATCTAAGCTTAGGCTTGCTTTCTACAGTGGACGTTAAATGACATAGGACAGGACTTTCACCCTGTTGTCTTAGTTCAGTTATGGCAGAGGCGAATGCAGCTGTTGTTAGAATAACAGCTGAAATCACTTTGTGAGTTTTCTTAGTCTTAAAATTCTTGTGGACAAACCTTTAGTGTCTGACAGTCGGGGTAAAGGTAACATTGATTTTTAAACCCGATACTTAAATTTTTCAAGGTGTAGCGTATTTCTAAAATAGTTCCTTAAAATATTTTTATTTATAAGGAGCTTTTACTTTAAAAATTTTTAGTTAAGTAAAAGGATTCTGAAACTTAAAATTGTGAGAATCTGGGTACTTGAAATAACTTTTTTCTGCCTGATTAGTATTGTATGCAAATTTTGAAGGATTTTATGAAGTTATTTGACGACATTAACTACGCCTACTATCAAAACAGACAAAGGCAGTTCATTTTCACATCAAAACTAACACTTTCACCTGTTACAGTTTTGAAAATAGTTTTTCTAAAGAGTACATACCCTTTCTTAAAGTTTCTCCTTGTACAAACTCCCGTGTGGCATTGATTCTTTTTTTTTTAAAAAAGTGCAATCACTTCATTAAAAGTTGGCTTAGTCAGGGAGGATGGAGAAGGAAATCCGGAGTCCGGATGTTGGTGATTTCAAAGATAAGAGTTACAACTTTTCTCTATGGAAACCTTAATTGGAAAACATCGGTTCCTTCATTAGATTATGTAACTTTACATCAACAGCATACAATTTTGTAAATCATGATTTACCTTCCTCTGTACTAAAATATTTTAAGCAAACACGGTGCATGTGGTGGAAAAATTTCTTCAAAGGAAAATATGAAGCTGTAATACATTTAAAATTATTCATGTCATCAACGAAATGACCTCCAATCCCTTCATTTATGTAACTTGATTATAGTCTCCCAATATCATATCCGTAAAACTTGCTACAATGTTTCAACTGATCATGCATCTATGTTAATAGCCATGCATGCAAACTCACACGGAACGTTCAAGTGTTTTGAAACTATAAAAAAACCTTGAGTTGTGATTATGCTAACCAACACTAATGGGAGTTTTGAGATATTTTATTGATCAAGAGTTAATTTAAGGAAGCATAAAGAGTCCACTTGTTGATAAAACACACATTGCTGAAAGGCTCAGTATTAGTCTTAATTTTATAGATTTTTTTATTTTATTTTCGGACTGTAATGTAGCTAAATTTTCTGCTTGAGTTTCTACAGCTATTGGATTTGTTGCGTTAACTGCTATTGCCAAATCTAAAAATGCGGTTTATATTCTATACAGCAAAACAGAAAAATTATTGAACTAGAACTAGAGGATTAAATATTATAAAGCACAAGAAAAATTACAAGTTGGGACTTGATACTGTCCTTTAAATGAAGTCAAGCTGTATGTATCCATGAAATTTTGTAATTTATACCAAGCAGAAGTGTTTTTTAAATACCAGGTTTTGGAAAGAACAAATTCTACAAATTTAATACATTGTTTCTTTGATACAATATAAATGTTTTTCAAACTTAAAAAAATCTTGATAGAATTTCTATTTTAATGTAAATAGGCCAATGGGAAAACATTTAACCTATCAAAATAATCAGTTTAGTTCAAACTAGACTTTCAGAAATAAAAATATCAGTTACAATGATAAAAAAATATTTTTAAATTGTTAAGAATAAGTTAAACTGATAATATAGATAGTATTTTTCTTCTGCTGTGTATCACCCTAAAAAGTTGAAGATGATTAAGATTTTTAAAAATCCTTCTTTTCTCATTGTAATTTACTCGTTCTCTAAAATTTTCGACTGCCTCTTTGAAAGTTTTATCCACTACCAGAATGTATAACATGGTCCCTTTACAAACCAAACCACGCTTTTCCTTTTGCCCCAAAATATAAAGCTCTTATGAGATCCCATTTTAAGGTTTTCGAAAATTACTTTACGTTAGAAAGTCAATATTTACAACGAGATACTTTTGAGAGAACTCTCTTTTTAGAAAACTGCTCTTCGTTCGGCAACACCACAAGATAAAAATTGAATTCCAAAACCTATTTTTTTTACTTCGATTTCATCCGGAGAGGCAGGTATAGTTTATTCTTTTAAATTCCATTTCGAGAGATAACTTGGGGGAAAGACAATATCGTGCGAGTAAATGTTCAATAAGGTCTTTTTGATTCCGATATCGCTAAAGAAGGAATAAGGTAACGCTGTTTAAAAAAAGGATAGTAACGGTTCTATCGTTAATATTGTCCCTGTTGGAAAATTTAAGTGACCAGAATGTGTGAAGATTTATGCACTTCAATTCTGAAAACTGGAGTGGCTAATTGTGGCTAAAAAACTAATTGCAAAATTATAAGAATTCACTACTAAGAATCTTATCTTTGATAAGAGTACTTTCCTTAAATATTTTACATTTGACAGATTCTTTTCTCTGCCTTTGGAATACTATTTTATTTATTTATTTTATAAAATTAAGATTAAATGTTCTTAAATAAAATATTTTTATTTTGTCTCTAAAAACTTCAATGGTTTAGGAGTAGTGTTAGAAAGGAGAAAGTGCTATATCAAGGGGGAAGGAGGAAGGCGTGTTAGTAGTTACTTGGTTATTGTGAATAACATTTGAAACTCTTAACTATTTTTTCTGCAAGAATACCAAATGATTCTGTATTGTTTTGGTTTTGTTAATAAAGGATATTTTTAATGTTAATGGTAAAGCAAGAAATAATATTTTTTGGGTAGACTAAATGAAAAAAACCTTCAGACACTTATCCTTTTCACTCTTTTTTTTTAATTTTGACTCGGTAATAAAACGTAATTAACGTCTTAAAGTGTCGGATAATAGAACAGACTTCACGTTTCATCAAAAACTGTATCACATTATTTTCCTAAAAAAATTATGCATTCGACAGTTAAAATGACGAAACAAAGCTTTGTCGTGAGAAAAATCGCTCTTTTATCGATCTTGTTCTTGCAACTACACAGCTGTCTTTATAGTGCAACATTTTTTTGTTTAGTCAAGCACGCGGCCAAAGAATTTCAGAGACTGAGACTAGCCGTTTTTTGGTAATCTCTGAATATCTTGAACAGTCTGGAACATTGCCATTAGACGGTTATATTTGCTGCCTTCATGGCCTCCTCTGGTTATAATTAATTTTTAATAAAAATCGTATAACAGCTTCTTACGAGTAGTTTAGAAATTTTATTTCATTGTGTTTTTAAAAGGAGCTAGAATTTTTCAACCCCAAAACGAACTATATCTTTAATTTTTTTATTTAAGCCAATTTTTTAAGTTGGAAGTTCAAAACATTCAATCGTATAAGGATATTCGTTTTAATCACAAAATGAATTTAAAAACTGGCAAAGATATTATTGTTCTTGATAAAATTTGCGACAAAATTTTTTACGACAAACGATTTCAAAAAAAATTTTTAAGATTTAAGCATTATAGGATTAGATGTGTAAAATCATTTTCATAAAACTTATAGGCTGTTTAAAGCTTTAAAACCGGGAAAATACTTATTGAAAATTCGACACCATATCTTATTGTAAAAGTATAACGAGCCGTATAAAAAATGGTGCTATAACTTCTATTTAACTTTTAACAGTTTATTATCTATGATAGTTTATCAAAAGCGAAACAGTACATTCGTCAAAATAACATAAAAATATAAATTATAGGTTTCATAATTTTTACAAAACGATACGCAGGTAGTGTAAGGATGAATTCTACATTTCCCTTCCCCAAAAACCAGGTTTTATATAAGAATAATTATTTTTCTAATAATATAAGATAACACTCTATTTTGTTGACTTTAACAAAGAGAAGGAAAGAATCTTCTTTCGCGTTCCCCTTCCCCCAACGGCCCCATCGTATCATAAACGTTTTCAGGCTTATCAGTAGGCCGGTTATGTTTGTTTTCCACCGAATTATATACTAGACCATATCTCAGTTAATAAATATCTTAAGTTTTCAACGAGAACAGTTGTTTTATGGCAACAACTGTTTTATTCTATTTATCAATAATAATGTAATAGAGCTCTTCAAATTCTTTTGGGGAATACAAACTTTTGAAGAGGATGGGAAAATTTTACGCCAATTTTTATTTATTCCGATGTTCTCTTTAAAAGTAACGTAATTTTTGAATCCGTTATCTTCTTTAATTTTTTTATTCCCTAATCGGTTTCAGTTATCCTAATACGTAAAATTTCTCTTTAAATCACGCTATTCCTTTGTTAACTGCAAATTTTGCGTTATTTTAAATTAATGCTTGATTCCATTGGAGGATCTTTAATTCATACATCAAAAGTATCAGAATAGTAGAAATGTACATTTATACATTAATGTATAGTTATTAAAGAAATGTATTATTATAAAGTAAAAATTTATGTGTCTTGTGGTTCTAAATTTTATTTAAAATTGTAAATTTAGTTTGAATCATTTGAATTAAATACTGAAAAATTATCTAATTAATTATCTACCTTGTTAAAAATAATATTTAAGAATCTTTTTAATAGAAAGTAGTATCAAAATTTTGTTCTTATTTAAACATAATAGCTTTGCATGGTATTAAAATTTAGAAATTAAGAAATTAGAAAATATTTGTTTCATAATTTTAAATACCAAGTGTATTCCATAAATTTGTTAACCTGCATGTTTATGTAATAAGTGTTAGTGTAGAAAAACCTTAATGAAATATCAGTTGCACAACATATTAATACTATTTAAAGTTTCTGTAATGGAAATGGGGGAAATTTTAATAAAATATAAAGTAATTAAAAATGTTAGTTTAATTTCTTATTTTTTTTTCAAACTACTTTCAATTTTTAAAAAACTAAGAAATGTTTGGTAGGGTGCAAAATAATAGTATTTAAACTCTTCTTTATAAAAAACAGTGAGCCTAAAAAAAGGATTATTCCATTCCAGTATTCAAATATTTATAACCTGATAAATAAATTACCACATTCAAACCAATGAATGGCAACAAGACGACGCTAATGGAGTATACCTTTCTCCAAATCCAAATCGATATTTTTGCATCAAAATGACAAAATATAAAACGCATAAAAACATGCATACATGCAGAGTTGTATCCAAACACATTATAAACATCACCTACCGGCAAGCAAGTGGGCAGTTCGTCTGCACTGCACAGCACCCATGCTAAGCACAGAAGCCATACGGAGATATTCAGCTTCGTTTTCATCTTGTATCGTTCACTTTCTACAGGCTACTCTCTGAAACCTTGATTCTTGGGACATCCCTGGCGGTTTTAAGTGAATTCTCTCGATCCTCAGAGTGTTTACAACAATCTAATGTTTGAATGTAGAGAGATTCTGTTTCGGCTCGGAGCAAGCTTTTGATCGTGAGTATTGTGGGCTCCTCTGCTGGATGGAGAAATGGATTGGTTTTGGGTTGCCGGAAATGAGAGGGGATGGCGGTTTTCGCTGCGTTGGCGCTTCTTTGGCGGGAAATAAAGCAGCTCTTCTTATCGTTTTTTAGCTTTTTTTTGGTTGCGTTTTCGGAATGATACCCTTTCGAAAAATATTTTGATCAATGTATTATTTTTTTAAAATTTTTAATTAGTACTTTAATGTTAAAGGGCCATTCCATGAATAATGAAACCAAAGTACCAATTTTTAAAAGTTAATAAAACCTATGATGTTATGCATCATTATAAAGCTTGATAGTTGAATTTTTCTAAAACATCCTTAAAATATCTAAAACTAATTTATAAATAAGAGTTTAAGGCCAAAATAGTGGAACATTACAAAATTGAAAATACTCCACATAAATTTAGTAAAGTTTGACTTGGCTTGCTGATGTTAAAAATAACCTGTGGAAATTTAATTGGGGCTAGTTTTTATCTCTGACAATTCTACTTATAGGTAAGATAATAAAATTTTAAGATATATTAATATAATAATTAAAAATTTTAAATTCATTATGTTTTATGTCCCTATGTTACGTCCGTAACATGAAAACAGATAATAGTAGTTTCTACAAACTCACTGGTAATCTCAATGAAATTTTAACCATATTTTCTCTTATAAATCATATAAACATGCTTTTAACGTCATTACATAAATTTTTAATACATTTTAAAAAATTTTATGACTGTTACAGACGTAACATCCGATTTTTAATTTTTCTTTTAGGTTACCAAAAATCCCCTATATTCCATATTTTCTCTAAGCCAACATGTATTTTTTTATATTTTAAGGGTAACGAATGTGATTTTGGACTTTTTTATTCCAATATGGGTATTTTCATTTTTTATCTAGCTCTTTTTGCCCAAATTAAGCCACAAATGAGCTATAAAAGGAAAAGAATATTTAAAAAAAGATAACATTTAATAAAAGGCATAAGATTTTTAATGTCAAAGCAATAGAAAAGAAAAGCCTTATTGCTATTTATCAATTCTGTGAAAAAAATGCTGTCTGTCAGCAGTTAAGAGTAGTAAAACGTATGAAGAAATTTCATTATAAATCAGTTTAGCTTTAGGCCATGGAAAAAGCTATTTCACAAAAAAATTTATAAATACATTGAAATAATGTTTATACATGATACTAGAAGCAAAAAAATCATTTTAGTTTTAAAAAAATGTAAAAATAAGTAAAATAATGCAAATTACGCTACGTAATCTCTAAGATTATCTTAACGTTTTCTCAAAATCTCAATATGTGGTCTATAAAAACAATTCTTATCAAAAAATTTTTCCAATGCCTTGATAATAGTATTTTGTATGATAAATAATTTTATATTGAACAATTAAATGATTTTATATTATTAATAATGAGTTATAAATTAGACATGTTACGTCCGTAACAAGCGAGTGTTACGTCCGTAACAAATTAATTAGACCATAGATTAATAAATAATTAAATTTTTGCTTCTACAATCACTTTTTTTAATTTTATAAACCTTCATAATGAATTACAGTGGAAAAAATTTTAAATTTTACCCTATGATTCACAGGTACTTGTCAATAACTTTCAGTAGGTAAATATATACAGTTCAGTGAGTTACGTCCGTAACACTTAGTTTTAAATTTTTTAAAAATTTTAGAACCATTTTTCAGTCGTCATAATTTATGTTACGTCCGTAACCATGGAATGGCCCTAAATAAGTTATAGATTAGTAAGAGATGAGGATGAGTATAAGAGAGGATTTAACTAAAAAAACTAAAATAGGATTAAACTAAAAAATCATAGGTTTTTTAAACAGTGATCTAACTTTTTCACCGCATGAATGAGGGTTAACTTAAACATAGCTTTAATTCAAATTTTGTAAGTTATAAAAGGTTCCGTTAACGCGTTCCCGCTAAATACCACCATGCTCTTTGGAAATCAAAAATTTGAAAACCTTCTAAATAATTTCAAACTCATAGATTAATGTTTAACAAGATCACAATAACCTGTTCAGTTTATCATTAAAAATCAGAAATTTTTTACGATATTTGAAAACATGGCGTTCAAAAGAGATTGGCAATATTTAGCGGGAACATTAACGAAATTGAACCCATGGAAATTGAAAATTACTTAAATTAATAAAAGTTATTTATTTGTATATAAATGCATTTACTTCAAAAATTCAAATTGAAACACAATTTTAGTTTTTCTTCTCTTTTCGAGAAACTTTGAGAAAGGATCTCTTGATTCTGAGTTAAAACTTTCATGTCATTTTAAGTAATAGTATTAGCACGCAATGAAGGCAAGTTTTTATTATATCTAACAAAAAAAATAAATGCAAGAAAAATATTGAAACAGGAAAATAAAGGGTATTTTCTAATTTTTATCTGGAAATGTAGAACAAAAAAGACTAATTTTAATACTTTTTTCATATTTCTAATACAAAAAATTAATTACTATCTACATCTACATCAAGAATTGTTTATAGTTTTCTGTTTTTACCTCTTTGTTTTTTATGTCAAAAGTCTTCTACAAAAGCGATCAGGCAACTCTTTCTTTTGACTAACAACTACCTCAGCTTCTGATAAAATTTTCTTGATTTTTTTGACTGATCAATTTTTAAAAAGGATAAAAAGATAATTAAAAAAAACGAGAAACAAATGTCCGAAAGTCTCTAATTTATAAAAATATTTTTGTTATTGTTTTAAATGGTCTTTAAATGCTCCACCTGAAGCCAATTAGAATCTGAAAAGTTTTCTTTTAAATACAAAAAAAATCGCTTCAAGTTATTTTGCTTTAAAGAGGGCTCCAAGAAGAGTGTTGTGAAAAAACTGGTCAATGCAAAAATAGGTAAAAAAAGATTTTAGATTTACCCAAGTAATGAATTTGTTTTTTATTAACCGATTATTTCGTATAACCCCAAGACAAATATTGTCTTCTTTAAAAATGGATAATTACACCATTGGCATTTCAGAAAAGGCCATCGACAGCTCTTTAAATTTACTTTTTTTTAATGGAAGTTGGTCACCTCCGAAATTTTTGATGATTCAACATTAAAATTGTTTAAATCAAATGTAATAAACTTAAAAACAATATTGAACCACTAGCGGATCCAGGGGGAGGCTAGGGGACTTTAGTCCCTCCCCCAATGAAAAGTTTTACACTATATAACATGGCATTTTGTGCACCAAAACGAGTTAAAAAAAAAGTGGCGTTTTTTATTTAAATTTCTAAAAATTTTATGGGGGAGGACCCCCAAACCCCCTTTTAGTAGTTCCAAAATCCTCTGAGTTCTCTAACACAGGGGTTCTCAAACTTTTTAACATCGCGACCCACTTTTGAGAAATAAAATCTAACGCGACCCACCGACTTCAGTTATTATTAACTGAACTGAGATAATTATCTCATGCCCCCTCCCCACAGAATTTTAACTCCTCTGACTGGGGGTGTTCACCAACTATTTAGTTACAAGGGTATGAAATAGTTTAATTGAGGTCTAACAATGATCTACAGTAAAAAGGGGGGTCTGGGGGTACTCCCCCAGAGAAAATTTTAAAATTTAACCCTTAAAAACATGGTTTTAACTTGTTTTTTTAGCAATATGTGATAAATTACATCATTTCCCAAGAAAATTCTTAAAATTTGCATTGACCCCCCAGTGTGGATGGGGAGAAACACTAAATATTTTTTTCAAATCTTATTTGAATAACCGACTAGATTTGCATTATCGGCACATTAAAGCGACACACAGTACGTATTTACATTAATTGCCTTTTCCGTTCCACTCCAAGTAGTGTAGTTTTTCCTCAAATTTTTATTCTTTTTACTATAGTATGGTAATTTGATAATTTCAAAAGTTCAACTAATAGTTTGATAATTCAAAAGTCAATAACACCGTTTGTGAAAAATTAAAAATCTTCTCGCGACCCACCAAAAACTGACTGGCGACCCACCAGTGGGTCGCGATCCACAGTTTGAGAAACTCTGCTCTAACACATTCGTATCAAATTGAAAAAATAGTATCAGAACAAAAAGAAATAATAGAATTAATTTTATTATTAAAAATAAGAATATAAGAAAAAAATAAGAAGAGAAAAATGGAACATGCGCTCTTGTTCGTGAAAAAATATTTTAAAATGATGACCTGGTTCTAGTATGTTTTTTCCCTTTCCCAGCCTTTAAAGCAAAAAGAAAAAATCTAAATAATTAAAAAACTGGTCGCTGGGAGGCGTTTTAATGGTGGCTATATGCGGTATTTTAACATTAGGAGAATAGGGGAAAAAATTGGTGACTTCAAAATCCGGTCGTTAGAAGGGGGTCGCTATATAGGGGTGGTCGCTCAGAGAGATTTTACTGTATGCGGTCTTTATAACTTTTTATAAGTAAACACTAAACAACCATCATATTTCATTTCATGAATACTTATATTTATTCTTTGTTCTGGCTTATATTCCTAACAAAAGGTATGTAACCAAGTTCATTAAACATTGCAAAATTACAATTTGTTCTTAGTTTTCCGAAATACTTATGTAAAAACAACAATAAAGTAATTCAATTTGTAAATAAACCACCAATGAGTCTTAGTGAAGATGACACTTTTGAAGGTAAAAAATATGAATTCACAGTTCAAAACAAAAGCAAACAAATAATAAATTAACTGAAATTAACAAGGAAATTGAATGTATCACACACTGTAGTGTTTAGTAGTACAAAAACAAATTACTAGTTCATAAATTGTTCAACACAATTGCAATGAACGATCAGTTTTAAGAAAAATTTATGTATTCGAAATGTTTGGTTGTGGATTTTATACTATGATCTATACCTATTCACAAAATAACCTTCATCCCTTTAAACAGTTTATACTATATCAGAGCTTAGAAAAGATACATTTAAATTTAAGCTAAGCATTTAGCTTCGATACCTTCAACTTTGGCCTCTTACTAGAGGATTACTTACACATCTCTTGGAAATATAAATAAAATTAGCAAATTAAACAACGATAATTCCATTAACGTAACAAGCAAAAAAATACTGCAGCTTAATTCAACCTAAACCCCTTCCTAAAAAAGTACTTAAAGTGCAACCCAATGGGTAGTATTTAGCTCCAAGTGAAACGATAGTTAAAAAAACATAACTCACCGAAGAGTTGAAAGTCATTCCGGCACAGCTTGGATATACGTCGACCAGCCGCCATGTTTACCCACAGCTCAAATGATGACACACAACAATATAGATCTAATTTGAGCTGTGAGTAAACATGGCGGCTGGTCGACGTATATCCCAGCTGTGCCGTCATTCCTTACTTTTTGGAGTTGCGCTTGAACCTCTTTTTAAGCTTTTTGACCAGCTGAAATTTCCTGAGCTTGGTGGCCACCAGCACCAAAGTCATCCGCTGGTCATTTCTGGCACCTGCCACGGCCTTCACCTCCCCCTCTTGCATCTCCCTCAACCTCGCCTCCACCTCCTCGACCTTTCCCTTCCTCGCATCGTCGAAAATCCCCTCGACGAACCGCAACAGATTCTTCACGTCCGGATTCCCGGTTCTCTGCCTCGGCATCTGCCCCTCGAAGTCCCTCGCGCAGTAGACGGCCCCCTGGGCAAGGAGGTACCTCACCATGTCCATGTGACCCCCTTTGGCCGCGGCGTGCAAGGGGGTGTCTTTCGGAACGTCCGTCTGCGCTTGCAGACCCTTCTTCCCCGTTTTCTTCAGCAATGCAGAGGCGACCTCCACGTGGCCGTTGTGGCAAGCGATCAACAGAGGAGTTCCAGGGTGGTACATCTTACGAGCAGTTCTTCGGAGATCGTACTGAGGAGAGACGAAAATAGGGGTGGTTATGAAGGACCCGGCGACGTTCGGGTCGCAGTCGAAAGCGAGGAGAACCTTCAGCACTCTCGCGTAACCCAGACCGGCCGCGAGACCCAAAGCGGTGGCCCCGTTGACGTTCTTCGCTCCCAAGGCGCAGGGTTCCTTCGATGCCACTTCAACGACGGTCCGGATGTCTTCTTTGTGTACCGCCTGGAAGAAGTCGTGCACTGTGTTGAGCAGAGCGAGCATCTCCGCCTTCTTCGCGAACTGGTGGGGTATGCACCCCTCCTTGCAGACGGACACGTAGACGGCGCCGTTCCTGAGCAACGCGCGAGCCACTTCAACCCTCCCGAACTCCGACGCGTAATGCAGCGCCCTCATGCCGTTCGAGTCTTCGACATCGACGCCCAGTCCGGATTCGATCAGATCGACGACCCCCCTCAGATCCCCGTTTTTTGCACACCAGTGCAAAGATCCAGGACCGGCGTTGAACAGTCCGGACTCGATCGATTTAGTGGAGGCGCTCATGTAAATTTGTAAAAAGTTCGTGTTAATTTTTGGCACCAAGGTTATTTTGGTTCTTTAGGGTGTGGAGAATCAGAAAATCTTTGGTGCCAATTTTTCTTTTCACTTTCCTGATCTAGAGGTCATGTCAAAGGTCAAATATGGAATTTCAATATTTTGAGTTTTGAGCTGGTTTAATTCAGTAATTTACCTCTATAAGGGGTTGAAAAGAAGGATTTACAGGTTTTAAGCATATCAGTATTTAAAAAATTATTTTAAATAATTTTAATAGCCATTTTTAGACCCTAAAGTGAAATTTCGATATCTTAAGTATTTCAATTTGTAGCGATATACTTTTTGGTATAAACTGCCAATTTCCCCCGTTAAGGTTGTAGTAAAGATAAATTATAAAATATTTGGTTTTATTTTAAAATATTGTTTACTTAGCCGCGAGATAAGACGAAAGAGTTCAAAGCGGACGCCGCGCCGATCGAACTTAAGTGTCGATATCAGCGTGGTTGCAGTTTGAAATTCACATTCGCAATATACACTGCAGTTCTGCTAACCAGAAATCCATTCAAAGAAGAAAGTGGATAACTTGTTAACATCGTCACACATTCAATAATGCCTGATAATGTAAAATATGATGTATGTAGACGAGAGGATGAAGGGGAAGAAAGTTTCTCAGAATTTTGTGAGCATTAGAGTAAAATGGAACGCAAACTTATGGTCTAAAATGAAAAAAATTAAATTATTATCATGGAAATCAGCTGGAATCTATAGTAAGAACTGCAGTTGGCAATTATGAATTCTCAAATATATGTCGAGCGCTAATTTGCAACTGATGGGTCATTGTTGCCTTGTAACGACAAGAGAAAGCTCTTGCATATTCTAGAGGAATACGAGGGTAGTCCCAAAAGTACCCGGCCTGACCTACAGATGGCGCTTATTAAACCGAAAAAATGACTTGAGGCGAAAGTTCAAACATAATTAGGACCAAATTCTTAATCGGAATGGGGAAAGTTAATTAGAATTCGTTTTCGCGGGTTCTAATAGAAAACAAGTGCAGTAAAATTTTAAAGATGGATAAAAATGAGCATCGTTTCGTTGTTCAATACTTCCATTTTAAGGGCTTAAGTTGCACGAATATTAAAGTAAAGCTGGATTCCACACTGGGGGACTCTGCCCCTTCATTTTTCACCATCAAATACTGGGTGGCGGAATTTAAACGTGGTCGCACGAGCTGCCAAAACGAACAACGAACCGGTCGACCAAATGAAGTTCCTTCTCCAGAATTGGTTAAAAAAATCCATAAAATGGTGGTGGATGATCGCCGATGGAAGGTGAGGGACCTAGCAGATAAAAAGGGATCTCAAAAAGTGCAGTTTACAGAATTTTGACAGAAAATTTGATATTGAAAAAGCTTAGTGCAAGATGGCTGCCGCAATTGATGAAAATTGCGTCCATTGTCGGGATGACTAAAATCAGTTAAATCAATGTTTAAATTACTCAAACGTGCTGTTTTCCCCAGATTTTGTCCCCAAAGGTCAATTTTTGCTCCTAAACCTCAAAAAATGGTTCGATGGGCAAAGATTTGCAAAAATTATCAAGTAAAATATGCTGTTAACGGTCATTTTGAGGGCTTTTACAAATCCTTCTAAAAATAGGTCATGGAACCCATGGAACTTCACTGGAAGAGGTGTATGGGGCTAAAAGAAGCCTATCTAGAGAAATTAGGAAAAATTTTCCAAAAATTTTTAGTTTTTCTTTGTTAGGCCGGGTACTTCTGGGACCACCCTCGTACATAGCTTCTCACACCAGCCCTCCTAACATATTCACATAAAGAATGATAACAGCCGACCCGATTCAAACAGAAAAGCTGTAATAATAGATGGCAAGATTTTAGTTCGTCAAATTAATGGAAATATCTTCACATGTAATGATGTTGCTCATCAATACTTAAAAATATTTAACTCTGTAGCTGAAAATTATGACACCATTCACCTAGTTTTTGACCATTACTCTAAAGATACATCACTAAAAACAGTCACTCGTATTCCCCGTCAAGGTAAGAAAATGGATAACCGAGCATTTATCTGTACAGATATAACTCCAATAAGTATAGGACTCTATAACTTTCTTTGTAACTCTAAAACTAGAGCAAGCCTTACCGAACATCTTTGAATAAAAATACTCCATCATTACAAAGATTTAGAGAAAGAAATAATTGTATCTACAGAAACAGCGGTTCTATCAAATGACAATATTTATAACAATTTAAAAACCATGAAGAAGCTGACACAATAGACTATGCAATTTATGCTTCAAATTTGGGGTACACAGTTCACATTTTGTCACCAGATACAGATGTGTTCATTCTGGCTCTAAGACGGTGTCCTCTTTTGGGCCGAACTCCTGTGTCATAACTGGGATAGGAGCTGGAAAACGAACAGTGTACCTCAAATCCATAGATATAGTTGAGACACTTCCCGGTTTTCATAGTTTTACTGGCTGTGACACCACTGGGAGATTTAATGGAAAAGGAAAATTAACCTACAGGAAAACTTTTAAAAAGGATGAACCTCACGTCGTTCAAGCCTTTATATCACTCCGAAAAGAAAAACATTTATTGGACCGACACTTCATTGCTCTGGAGGAATACGTTTGCAGATTATTCCAGACAGCCTACTTCCAACGCCACTCTTAAACAGCACATACTTAGATCCCATTATCATGCTCTAGTCTGGGCCAAAGATGTAGAACAAGTGCAAACCCTTCCTTCACCTGAATTGTTTGGTTGGAAAAAAGAAAATGTGATTATTATATTCCAAATATAACAGATTTACCCCCAGCTCCTGAAGCTGTAATAGAACTAACATCATGTAGTTGTGACACAAGTAAATGCCAAAGTGGCAAATATTCCTATACCATTGCAAGGCTACCATGTATGGAAATGTGCAAATGTGAAGGGGACGAAGAAAAATGTAGGAATTCGTTAAAATGGACTGTGGATGTATCAGATAGTGACTCCTCAGACTGTGATGCTTTAAATTTTAATCATATATCTGCACTCTGTAAATTAATTAAAACATATTCTAATTATAAAAGTGTGAAATCATAGAGTAACTTACTAGGCCAAATTAATGATTTTCATGAAAATCTTTTACCGAGAGAGTGGACCTTGAAAAGGGGTTTTAGAAAAAAGTTTTGAAATAGATTGGGTTTTGAAGTCAAAGGAGAAGTTTTTTTCAAATATTAATAGGTGATTAAGACTTTTTATGCAAAGTTAATATGAAATACTTATAAATATTTGAATAATAACTTACATTCTTTTAAGAAAATATTATCTCGAAAGGAATACTTTAAATTGTTCATTTCCTGACTAATGAAAGTTTTTAATGAATTAATGCTTAATTACTACTAATTAAATTTAAAAACATTCAAAAATTTGCTCAATAAGTGTTTAGTTATTTTTAGATAATTAGTATATAATAAGAAAATGCAAAAAATATCAGACAAAAAAATCTAATTTTTATTAAAAAATGTTTTATTAAAAATTTTTAATTAATTTAAAATTTTTAAAGGAAAATTCAAAATATATTTTAAGTATTTATTTAGTTTTCCTTTTATAATCAAAATTTCACATTTTCATGTATATAAATAACATATAATGTTAAAAAATCCCCATTTCTTAAGTCATTATTCCATCTTATAATTAGCCTAATTACATCTAAATGTAAATTTAAAAAATTTAAACCAAACATTTTTAAGTTCCTTATACTATAAGTTAACAGAAAAACATAAGTTTATAAAATTTGCAAATTATTTTTAAAATACCCTTTTTTGACATAAGTAACTCCACTATAGTGCCTAATTACTACTAATTTTACTACTAATTAAGTTCAATAACACATTAAAAATTTTGTTCAATAAGTATATTTAGATATTATATGAGTAAATGATATAAAAATGTAAAAAATATAGGTCAAAAAATATAATATCCAATTTTTATTAAAAAATTTATTTTTTTGAATAAAATAAAATTTAAAATTTTTAAGCAAAAATTCAAAAGATATTTTAATTATTTATTAATTCTTCTTTTTATATTCCAAATTTCACATTTTTATGTTAATAAATACACGTGTAGTATTAAAAAATCCCCATTTCTTAAAAGTCCTTAATTCATCTAATAATTAGCTTAATTACACCTAAATGTGAACTAAAAAATTGGCACCAAACCTTTTTGGGTTCCTTATACTATAAGTTAACAGAAAAACATTAGTTTACAAAATTAACAAGAAATTTTTACAAGAGCCTTTTTTTCGACATAAGCGTCTCCACTAATTCGATTCTTGACTCAAGATCACGTAGATCCGCTTCGACTTCGTACAAGTTCTCGAAGTCTTGGAGGATTTCTTTGAAGAAAATGAGAGCTTCGTGGCGTTGGTTGAGCCCCAACGCGATTTCACCCACGTGTTTTCTGAAGTCGAAACACCGTGGGTGGACCTTCCCATAGACAGCGACGAGTCTCTGCTCGACGCCGCAACAAAGTTTGAGACCTTTGGCGAAGAGTCGTCGCAACACGTGGATCCTTATCATCTCGAGTCTAGCCACAGAGTAGAGAGCTTAACAGAGATACCAAACCGCCGTTTTACTCCTAAGATCTTTAATTTATTCAGCACGCATATTATAATTCAGTTCACTAGTAGCCAATCAGTGAACGCGAAATGTATTTGATTTGAATTTAACACTGATTATAGGCGATTTGGATTTGAGTGACAGCTTCAATGGGCGAATGACAGAATTAGCAGGAATAGCGTGGAGGCGGGACTTGAGGCCAGAGATTTTTCAATGGGAAAAGCCCTGTTAAAAAAGTTGCCATTAGCGTCTACGGAGATGAACACTCTGTTAAGCTCTATACTCTGTGAGTCTAGCTATCATGAATATTTCATTTTCTGCATAAAAAAATAGTCTTATACGAGACTCTACCTCATCTAATATCTCCAAGGCTTCTTTATATTTGCCTTGCACGATAAAAACATTTTCCATATCGATCAGGATTTCTAAGGTTTTTTTATGGTACATATCAAATTTCTCCTCACTTATTGCGTATATACTTCGGAGAATGTCCAAAGCTTCAGGGAACTTAGATTCTGAAGTCAGAATCTTAGCTTTAGCCTGCATCACATTAAAAGCAGAGTCATCATCTGAACCAAAAATACTCCTTCCGCATTTAATAACATCTTCCAAGATCGATAGTCCTTCTTCATTTAAACCAAAGGTACTTATCAGATTGACATAACAAATCCACTTTTTAAGATCTGAATTGTCTTTACAGTCTGAAACCGTTTTTCCACCGAAGACAATCTGTCTCAGCTGTTTCTCGGATACCTTTTTATTCGTGGGAGTGGATCGAATGATCACTTCAGCCATGATTGACAATACATAGCGAATTTCTTCCTCTTCGTGAGCATTGCAGGTTTTTTGGTAGACGTCAATTACAATACTAATGGCCTCATCGCTTTTACCCGATTCCAACAACGCAAGTCCTAATCTAGATCTTAGATGCAATACAGTCCAATGATATTCATCCAGGGCTCCTGTCAGAAACTCTGACCATTCTTTACCATATTCCACTGCTACCGCATATTTTTTAGCGTCAATCATGCCTCTGAGCATATTTCCAGGCAGATCTCCCAAATCTTCCAGCAATCTGGGTTATTGCTTGGCATGCTGGTTTGTCGAAACGAAGTGCTGGTAATAGCTCGGCTTGGTCATTTTGAGGAACGAGATCGATTTTTTCAAGAGCACCTCTTCTTCTTCAGTACGCTTCAGATCAACCATTCGTTGTGATCGAGCTTGATCACTAACTACGAAGGAATCCGTTCCTTCCGAGTACACAATGAGCTCGTGGTAATGCAGGGTTTGGATGGCGACTTTCAGCTCTTTGCGATCTGATATCACCGACAAAAACATCCAGATTCGAATCTCACTTGGGTCGAAGTACACCGCCATGTCAAAAATGTGCACGGCTTGGGGTCCGTTTTTTTCCCTCATGAGGACCTTCATATTTTCAGTTAAATTGGGATACATAATAACTTGGAACAAATTAATTGTTAAAATTAATATGTCAGCCACTCTAAGAACATAAACAAGCTCCTGCGGAAACAAAACGCAAACGTTGATTGACACGAGTTGAGTTGATGAAATTGTGAACTTGGCTGCTAATTATCTTTGGCTTTCAAGTGATTGGTTGATTTGTCTTCTAACATACGTTTTTATTTATTTTTTAATTCTTTTTCCCATCGTTAAATCTCATCTCCTGATGTTTTCTTAAAAAACGTGTTTAAATAATGTTCTGATTGTAATTTGGCATTATTCTGATTCCGAAAAACAACTAAAAATAGTTCATTTTTTACAATTTATTAAAAAATAATTCAATTCAGAGCATCCGTGTTTTATTGGACTTTTTCATACATAATAATTATTGCATTGAATATGTGCTGATTATAAATGTTTATTAAAGCATTGGTCTAGGAAGGGAATTACAAAATATTTTATTTTTAATAATTAAGTTCAATCAACAAGGTTTATTGAAATTTAGCTTTTAAAAGCAAATACCTAATCACATCTTCAATTTTCAAAAGATGCATCATTTTAAAAATTATTTTGTGATATTATTTTATAATAAAAAAATATTCAAAAATGCGATTTTTTCATTCGTATAGAAATTAAGATAAATATAGGTTAAGAATTCGTAGAATTTAATTTTATTTATTTCAACAGCTGTTGATGATCTGTAGGAAGTAGTATTAACTTATCTTTTCTGTGTTAAAATTAATAAGAAGTCAAAATTATTTTAGAATTCATTTTGGGCATCCAGGCAGAGTTTACGCTTCAAAGCATTTTATTACATTAATTCCATAGTTGTATTAGATATTAGAGAGTAAATGTGGGTTTTTAGAACCCGATACGATTTGAACCTTAGATTATTAATTATTAAAAATATATTGAGAGCTACACCGTTTCACAAGTTCGAGAGAGGGTTCCTTCCCCAAAAGTTTTTTAAAAATTTTACTCTTAAAAACCAGGTTTTAAATCGATTAGTTAGTCTGAGGTATCTAAAAATTCTTAAAGAACTTCAAAAATTTGTAATTGTTTCCTGTTCCAAGAGGGGTAGCCAATAGAAGGATTTGAGGATGTAATCCGCTCCCCTTAAAATATAGAATTCTTCATTTTTTGACCATAGAAAAGGACTAAAACTACCTCATATCTCCCCTTAATATACCAAAATCTCCCTCCGAAATCGTTGCGCTAGAACACGTCTTATTCTGTAAAATTGCTCCATCCGTGAGGCATGCATCCCATAAGAGAGACCTATTATTATCCTATATCATTAAGTTTTTAAGCAATTTTTTATTTATAGGGGAAATTTTCCCAACTTATCCAGTTCTGATTTCCCTGCGAATTTTTGAACTCTTTATACTGCTTTTTCTCACTCTCTTGTAAAAAAAAGTTAGAGACCCCCATAATAAAGAATACTACATTAAAAAAATTTTTCACCCTGGGTATTTCAATTCATAAACTTAGTTTATTGCTCCTTAGCAAAGGGATCTAGAAATGGGTACCCTTCTTCTCTTGTTAAGTTTTGAAAACTTCAATGAAATCTTTCAAATTGACAAGTAATTTTGGAACAGCTGTCACATGACATGACAAAAGCCAGACGTTAGATGATCAAATGATGGAAGGACAACTAGATGCAAGGTTTAGAGTTTAGATAGTTGGCATACACATAATTCTAAAAATATTTTTTATTATTTTCCAAACATCATTCTTTTTTAACATCAGCAATATTAACATGAAACAAAATCTGCTCTATTCAAAGAATGTGGGTTTTTTTAATGGTCTGTAAGTTTTCTAATATAAGAAGTCAGAACGCTAATTGATTCACAACATCTATGTATAGGAAACATGATATTATATTTTGTTTAATTATTTTAAGGAATGGATTGCATAGACCATTTTTGTTCTTGTCTTGTAGTCCAATATAAACAAGAATTTGAAATTTAGTTGCCAAGAGCTAAGAAGGGATATTTTATGTTGTTAATGTTATAAAAAAGGAAACTATCTTAGCTTAGATTTGAGTCATAGGACAGAAAGCTTTTGAATAAAATCAAAATATAGTATTCTTTATGCACATAAGAATTTAATTTTAGGACACAAAAATGGATGTTATATACATGAATTGAAACAAAGTTTTAAATATATAATTTTCAAAAGCAAGCAATTGATTACTAATAACAATCTCAATCAAAGAAAAAAAGATTAACAGATTTTTCTAACAAAATATTTTCGGTGCAAACTTTGTAAATCTTTTCAAAACTAGTAGGTATATTGTGAGCTTCAAAAATTAAGCTTATATTGAGTTACTAATAATTTTAAGCACCCTGTTTGAACCCATATGTCAATCACACATTCTTTTAATCTGCTTGATGTATTAGCATCGAGTTCACAAAAAATTGTCAAACTAGTCTTTAAAAATTAGGTTCAATTGAAGGGTATTATATAGGATTTTTAGATCCTATGATGTAACCTGATAGACTTTGGCATGGTTTCATGCTAAAAAGAGTTTATGCAGCAAAAATGTACTTCCCATTTTCCTTAATTTTTTAATAGGTCAATGTTTCCTAAAAAAATCTAGACTCTACTGTACATGGCAAGATACTATTTTAAATTCAGAGTATGCAGCATAAAATAAATTGCTTGATAACATATGATATTACATCAAAGTTTCCCTTCGGTAAGAAAGTTGATGGTTAAAATTTCAGATTGATGATTTGGTCATCAACTTCAAATTCTTGTGCACAGAGCTTAAACCTGAACATGTTAAAAAGAAAATTAAAAAACTCAGAAAAAAATATAATTTCAGCATGCAAAAAATAGATGAATTATAATTTGATATTTTAAGATAATATTTACAATTTTGTCGCCAACCAAGTCTTCAACCTGCTTGACAACTGAGGTTTGCAACCAAGTTGATCATCTGTGAGAGCCTTAAATAAAACTTAATATGCAAGAAAATGTAAAGATTAAGTCACTATTAATTTATTTACAAATTATTTTCACTTAATATACAAGAATATCAATGTATGAATTGTATATAAAATGGTCCACACAAAATTTAAATATAAAGGGCTAAAATTCATAAAATAAAATACCTTTTAATGACCTTATAGTTTCTAATAACAGCTAAGCAAAAAAGCCATAGTAAATTCTCATACATCAGTATCTCTCGTCGGCACAATGACAAAAACGGAATCTGCCATGTTGATGAATAGAAAATTCGTGTTTTTGTCATTGTGCATGTCAAAACATGTCATGTTTTGTAATTTGCATGATAGTTTTCTTTTACATCCAACAGCATAAATTTTGCTTAAGATAAATAAAAGATTTGGTTACTAATAACATGGCTTACTATATTAATATAAGATAATCTGATTTTAAATTATATATATGAAATATTTTAAGTTTGAATATTTTCCATAAATAAAAATCATTATAAAGTTTCAACCATTAGGATGGCACACTTACAAATGTTGATGGTAATCATGTCTTGGCATTAGCCTAGATAAGCAAACATTGTGACCATGGCAACTTAATGCATCTATGCAATAAATCATACTTTTCAGTAAATGTTATATTACTTTTTAGCCAACGACACTGTTGAGACAATAGGCAATGCCTATAACTGGGCAATTCCACGGGTAACTGACTGACATTTTTCAAGAAAAACGCTTAGTATTTTGTAATTTTCTTCCCAAAAATAAATGATAAAAAATACTTTCCACCCAGTTTATTGCTTTCTTGTTAGCTTAATCTAATGGCACAATTAAATTTTCAAAATATGTTTTTATTGATTTTTTAAAAATTTTAAAGACATGGTAACTGACTGACATTTGTGAAACATTTATGTCAGTCAGTTACCTTGCTGTTTAAAATTTTTTAAAAATCAATAAAAACTTATTTTGAAAATTTAATTGTGCCATTAGATTAAGCTAACAAGAAAGCAATAATCTGGGTGGAAAGTATTTTTTTATCATTTATTTTTAGGAAGAAAATAACAAAATACTAAGCGTTTTTCTTAAAAAATGTCAGTCAGTTACCCGTGGAATTGCCCAACTGTGGAATGGCTATGCTAGAATTCAGCTACTGCCATCTATTTTTTGACTGATTTCCGTTATCCCGTAGACGTAGAGTATACAGTAAGCCAGGGGTGGGCAATTGTTTTGTCTCGGGGGCCACTTTATTAAAGAAGAAGCTAACGGCGGGCCGCAGATTATGTAAAATGATTGCATTACCAAGTTAACTTTGCATTTTACAAGTACAATTAAGAAAAAAATATGAAATAATAATGTGATGCTGTAGCTGTATCAAGCGCTGATCCAGCGTGGGTGCGAGAAGGGGGCACTTTTCCAGACCATCACCTTTCTTTTAACACAAAATGTCAAAATATTGGGGATTTTCAAAAAAAAGTATCACGCAAGATATACCCTTGTGGAACCACAGAGGGGGGTATGGGGGCCTCCCCCAGAAATTTTTTGAAATTTGGCTTGTTAAAGTAGGGTTTTAACTCATTTTGAGAACAATTTTGGGTCCAAGGGGAAACACTGTCCAGAGTACCACCCCTCTGAATCCGTGCCTGTACTATGTACAGTACAACTTGGATAATTTGAACTTAATTTCAATGATTTCTCTTGTTGTTGTTTTTAATCTCCCTTTGGTCTGACGGAGTCAGACCAAATCGATGAAACCGTTGACCCTTATGAAGTCTGACATTAGCAATGGACTGTCGAAGATGTCGTTCCAGTCCAATCCCAGACAGCTCAATATATGCTGAGGTGATGCCTGATCTTTCTGGCATTTAGGGCAGATGGGGAACCTCTTGGTGCTTCCAGAAAAAGTGAGACCTTTCAGATGTCCACTGGCGAGGCGAGACAGAAGGGTGTTAGTCTGCCTGTCACAGGGAAGGGAAAGAGATTGTCCAGGCCTTTTGCCTTTATACCAATTGTGGGACGGAGGTATTAACCATTTTTCTTTATTTTTGACTTTTTGCTTGGAGAACAGTTCCAGATAGGTGAGCTTCGAGGTGAAGGGTGTTGGATGGGCAAGACCCTCTTTAGCAAGAGTATCGGCCAGCTCGTTACCATAGATATCGACATGGGAAGGGATCCATTGAAAGTGGACTTTATGCTGAAGGGCTATGAGGTTTACTTTACGTAGGATTGATAAGCTAGTTTTATCTTCTAAGAGAGACCAGTTTCTGAGGTGTTGAATTGAACTTTTACTGTCAGAAAGTATCCAGAGATCTCCGAAGTTGTTTTCGTACATTATTTTCTCCAGTCCCATGTCAATAGCAATTAATTCGCTTCGAAATACGGAACAATAATCTGGATTTCGTCGCTTTAGGAAGTACTTCTCTTGAGGAGTTTTAATGTAAGTTCCACTACCTGCCTGAATATTCATTTTGCTGCCATCTGAATATATTGTAATATCATTTGGAGAGATTTTATTGATGACTTCCAGGGCCAGTTGTCTAAGAAGTTCAGGAACACATTCTTTCTTATTGAGGGTGGTAAGGAGACCATCACAAAACTCAACATTGGAAAGGTCTGTACTAGTATTTAAGTTACAATGAATATATTGAGGTTCCACATTTGGTGCAATTAGCTGTTGTGATTTAATCAGGGAAAAGGGGCTGTTTCTCTTTAGCCTTTGATTACATCTCCAACTGTTTAGGTAGCAAGCAGTTTTGTTTCCTTGATCTATACTAGAAAGTTTGTTGTAGTATTTGACTAAACTGGCCTGGCGTCTCATGGAAAGAGGCTGCAAATCTGCTTCAAAGAGTACGATCTCGGATGGACAGCTACGTTTCATTCCAGTGATAATGCGAGCAGCACTTAACTGGACCTTTTCCAGTTTGTACAAGTTGGTACAGTAATGATTTCTCTTGGTTCCTTCAACTTCATATTAACTGTTTTTAATTTTTAATCATTAAAAAATTATAATAACTACTGAATATGTTGAAGAAATAAAATATAACGAGTTTTGCATAAAATGTAACCAATTTATCATGGTAATAACAAACACCGCACTAGTATCAAAGTAAATTAGAAATCTCAGAATCAAATCATCCAACTTACCCACAAAAAAAGGTAATCCTTTCTGAAGAAAATCTCTCCACAATCTTAAGCAAAAATTAAATAGAACACGGACAAGAAAGACAAGGAATTCACAGTGACAAGTATGCGTCACCTTAATGAAGAGAATGACCCCTGAAAATTCCAGACGGTGGAATGGGGGTGTACTTGTGGATGGGGTAGGGAGGATCTGTCGTGACGTCAATAAATCAGAAATTATTTATGTTTTGAACCCCCTCTGTCTTTTCGCACGGCCTTTTCTCCCCCTTTTCTTTCTGCACCCACTCCGTGCAAGAGATCCTTGACCCGCCACCTGCATCTGGAGGATTAATTTTCGTGGGTGGCGAGGAAAGCGGGGCCGAGAGGACGTTACAAGAAGTGAAAGCAAGACCGAAATTGAGCTGATTCAAATGTGAACGATGCATGAGAGAAAAAAATGTAAAACATTGAGCTATTAAATTCAGAATTTTTCTTATTTTTCCGTATGTCTTGGCGGGCCACAGAATATCCCTTCCCGCGGGCCGCTATTTGCCCAGCCCTGCAGTAAGCAATGCTATTAGTAGTAGTTTAAAAAAAATAAAAAGATATTTACTAGAGAAAATAATTTATGAAATCAATCATCATGTCATGGTATAGATAAAAGCCATTTATTTTAAGAATTAAAGATACATAGAAAAAATTAATAGACTAAAACAGTTATAGTGATAATAATAGTCTAATTATATGGTATAGATCTCCCTGATTTAAAAATACATAGGTACGTATATACATGTAGTATAATGTATCATTGAATAACATTAATATTTACAAACTTAAGAGATAATACATCTAAAGGAACTTGTACTTGTAAAGGAAGGAAAGGAATGTTCATGATTTGTACAAAAATCAATATTAAAAATAGTCTATTTATAAATTTTTAAAATCTCTCTCCAGGTCATACAATTTAGCTTTCAGTCTTCTGATGGCTGAGGCTGCTTGCCTGGAATGCTCAGTAGTGTTGTGTATAGTTTCAAGAAACTCCATGTCTTTCCTTTCATTTCCGAAAATTGAAACAGCCTGAAAATATCAAATGTGTTTAATGGGAGAATATCATGTGCCATTCTTTTTAAATCACACATGTACACTAGGGTGTCCCTTATTTTACCGAAAAAATTTTTTTTGCGAATTTAAAAACGATTACCCTCTATTCTTTTTATTAATGCCTTAGGCTATTAAGATACGAAATTTTATCCCTCTTCGATGATATTATTATGTGCAAAATCTTAATTAAAGTTGGTCAATTTGTCTGTTTTTGTCCTTTTTGTGACAGAATTTTTTTATTTTGGTGAATTTGAAAAGAGGTACCCTCTACTTTTTTTATAAATGCCTTGACCTAGTTCAGGGGTCGGCAACCTTTTGAAAGGGAAGAGCCAAAAGTACCAGTTTAGGAAATATCCCAGTTTTTAAAGAGCCACTATTTTTTTTGCTTCAATTTAATAGTATATGCTTAATATATATTTCATTTTAGATTGGGAGGGTGATTTTTGTTGGGGAGCATTTTAACCCAACATTTTTTCTGTTGGGTAAAAAAATCACTATTTCCTCCTTTCGGGTAGGGTACTTTTTTACATCAAGTTTAAGATGACTGTACACATTGTAATTGGTCTGGGGGTCCTTCCCCAGAAAAAATTTTGGAAATTGCCCCTTCAAAATGGCGTTTTAGCTCACTTTTGCCTTTTTCGATTGCACCCTAAGAGCACCTCTCATTATTTAAGTGGCAGAATTTTCAAGGAAAAAAAGTAGTTATAATAAACAGCAAACTTTCAAGGGGGGTGTGGATCCCACTTCAGAAAAATTTTGGAAATTTGCCCCTAAAAATTGTGTTTTCATTAGTTTTTAGAATTTCTATAACGACCAAATAAGGATCACTCCTTATAAGTCACAGAATTTTCAAGGAACATTAGCACCTATTCAAAAAATTTTAGGAGTGTTAAGGAGTTCTCCCCCAGAAATTATATGGAATTCTTATCCTTAAAAGTAGAGTTTTGATTTTGACTCATCTTGAGAACTTAAAAATAAATTTTCTGATTTTTTAAAAGTTTTGATTAGTAAATTATAAATTTTTTCGTATGGAACTGGAGAGCCGCAACTTTACATCGAAAGATCCGCATGCGGCTCGCGAGCCGCAGGTTGCCGACCCCTGACCTAGTTAGATATAAAATTTCATCCCTCTACGATAATATTAACCCGTGCCGAATCTCAATTGAACATGGCCAAACAAGCCAATTACTCACAAAAAAACCTAATACTCACCCCTTTTTAAAATAAATTTTTTCTAAAATTTTTTTTCCTGAAAAATCGTATGTTTTTCATAAAATTCTATCCCTTTACGATAATATTAATCCACAGTCTTTTCTAAAGTATTCCAAAATTAGAGATTTTTGTTTAACCAAATTACTTCGATCTCTATCATTTCTAAGGCCTCAATGTGTGCAATATCATATAAATTATCCAAAGATGCAAGAAATTCCTCAGCCCTCCCTTTGTGAATAACTTGCGTTTTTGGGCTGTTTTTTGAAGATTTCGCCAAACTTTATAAAGTTTAAGAAGTTTCCTTACACAGTTAGCAAATAATTTAGTCGGTATCCTTGCTTTCTCCCAAAAAATAATACATTCACGAACAGTGAATATGGCTCTTTGTTTAAAAGAAAGTTGAACTACACGAATGTTGTAAAACAGCACCGCAAGAATTTGTTGATTGCTGGGTAACTAAGATCCAGTTATCTGATGACTCAAATTCCCAACTAAGTAAATTGCTTTACCTTCAATGTGTGAACTTCCTTTAACAGACATCGTTTTAAAGTGATCTGAAATGTGGCTCAATTTAAAAACTTTATAAAAGAAGGAAAAAGCAGAAAAATAGTGGTGATGGCGCGCGTTGGTAATTTGGGTTGTTTGACCATCTTCAATTGAGATTCGGCACGGGTTAATATTATCGTAGAGGGATGAAATTTTATATCTGGCTAGGTCAAGGAATTTATAAAAAAAGTAGAGGGTACCTCTTTTCAAATTTGCCAAAATAAAAAAATTCTGTCACAAAAAGGACAAAAACAGACAAATTGACCAACTTTAATTAAGATTTTGCACATAACAATATCATCGAAGAGGGATAAAATTTTGTATCTGAATAGCCTAGGGCATTAATAAAAAGAATAGAGGGTAATCGTTTTCAAATTCGCAAAAAAAAATTTTTCGGTAAAATAAGGGACACCCTAATGTACACATTTCAAACACATTATAAAAGCTTAATGATGAATCAGAATAACTGCTAACTTTTTAAGTAATTACCATTGATTTTGTTACTCAGATAAACTTTTTTTCACACTAGTGAATAAAGAAATATTAACACAACACACACGACTTTTAAAAAATGAACTGTGGTAAGAATTGGAATGGTGGCAGAAGGTGAGCCTTGATGGTGGATTGGGTTTTACAACATGCAGCAAAAAAGATCAGACAGCACTGTCCAGATTTATCCAGTTAGAGCCTATGAGGGGACTTTTTTTACAGAGGTATTAATGTTCTCCCAGTTTGTAAGTAGTGCTCAATTAAAAGGATCATTTTTATATAGTGCCTTTAATTTAGCAGGGTCAACTGGAACAGAAAAACCCTTGCTGTCTTTCAAGAAATACTCATGAAAATATTTTAGCAGCCACACTACACATGGAGGATAAGAAACAACAAACGACTAAAGTAATCCCAAATCAATTCCCAAAATAAAGGGATTCTAAATTATATTTTTGAGATATTCTTTTTAGCTGGACTTAACAGTTAACTTACAAACATAAACTCAAATGAGACAACTAACAATATTGAGGTGTTTGCAGTGTTAATGAGCTAACTACAACAGTTTTCCATTGGAATTAGCTCATTGTTGCTGCAAACACCTCAATTACATTTTAGATATAAATATATTTACTTTTCCCAATTGCTTTTCCAAGTCTTGTATTTTAGTTTTCAAATTTTTTATATCAGTCTGAAAACCTTCAATCTCTAGATGGCGAAACCGCTCCATCTTCTTCAATCTATTTTTATCTACCTTCAGCTGTTCCATCAAGCATGCATTTCTAGCCTGAAAATTTGCATCAATTTAATCCATACATTTCTTAATGTTTACAAGCAAACCGATAGTTAAAATATAATATATCAAAATCAGTGGCTGAATCCTGCATAATATCCAAGAATAACATCAAACCCTAGCAGTAAAATAAAGAAAGTTAAAGGTGTTATAAATATTTTGATGAATCTTACTTCTAAAGTTTGGACATTTTCTTTCAAACTTTTCATCTCTATAGATGACTCTTGGATTATTCTATTTTTTTGGTCATCACTCATTTTACTCAATTTCTTTTCTTCTTTCACTTCTTGTAGCAATAACTAAAATTATACAAAAGGAAATGCCTATACTCACTGAACAAAAGGAAATATTATTTGCAGTAACCATTAACCCTTAACTAGTCACTCTAGGGAGCGTAGTTCATTATTTGAGTTCTTAAGGATGCTATTTTATTTCTAGTTCCCCCTTAAATTTTTCCTTCTATCTAACCTAAAAATGACTTAAGTTAATGGTTTGTTATCAACCACTAAAAATTAAAAACAGAAGAAAAGTTTGAGTACAGTTAACTCTCTAATGAATATAATGTGAATAACAGGAAATTGTTTTGCATTATCTAGGGTTGTCATGTAGGAACACAGAATGACCACCAAGTTGTGCTCTCTCGAGTGATACAGGGGTCGTGGAGGGGTTTTTATACCATAGCAGACTGACTACAATAGAGTGCTGTGAATAAAACACATAGTTTCCAAAAAACATTTAATGAAATTTGTCAGATTACTTTTTCACAAAACCATGAAAAACTGAATAAGTACTAGGATATTTTGTATTTTTATGAAAAATTTAAGTATTAAATTCCGATGTTAAGAGTTTTATTTTGATTAACTTGTGGTTATTGTGTTTGACTCAAAATGAACCATATAAAACCTTAATCTTGTAGCCAAGAGACTTAGAATTAAATGGTCAACTCAGTTCACCATGCAAAAAGTAAAGGGTTTAACGCTCGGAAATACATAAAGAATTGTTTGAAGCATGATTATAAAGCATAAAAAATAAATACGTAATTGGACCTGGAAAAAGTTGTAACCTTCCCCCGAACCTAACCGAAATTTACCCGAACCTTATGCATTGCACCTATGGAAGCTGGCACTGGCTTCCCCCGAACCAGGTTCGCAGGTTTGGGCACTTTTTCCAGGTCCGTACGTAATATAAAGAAGAAATCCTGTAGAGTCAGTTTTAGGATATTCCCAAAATGATATGTGTGAACCAGTCTTATTTGATTAATGGAAACTAGTCTCTTTGACATTCCCAGCCAGTTTTTGGATCATTGAACAAGGCAAAAAATTATCTATTTTTATCGAAAAACAGGGTTGGCAAAAAACCGGGTTTTTTTTAAAAAAACCAAAAAAACCGGGTTTATTTGGTTTAAACCAAGTTTTTTTAGAATTTTTTTTATCAGAATAAGTTATTTAAGCATTGATGTTTGAAATTGAGTTGTAAATGAGACATTTATTTCAGGGGTTGTTTATAATTGATAAATGATTTGTATATTTCAATTAATTAATTAAAATTAAATTAATTTGTTTTAAAAATAATTTTTGTTTCTAAAATATTCCAATTTGAATATCTAATATTATTGTAGTGAATAAAAATCAGTGTTAATTTATCTTGGATAAATGGTTGAAATAATCAAATTACACTAGTCGACAGTGGTTTCCTAACAACAACCAAATTACTATTTTTGTTACTAACTCATGTAGTTATTTAAATATCTGCAAGTAAAAAAGTTCCACCAGGTCCCATTTTTGCGTAACAAAAATTTTCGGTTTTCTGCTTATTTTCTTAATTTTTGCGTTTTAAGCGTCATTTTTGTCCAATAGAAACCCTGCAATCCCATCCAATTAATTTATTTCTAGTATACCAGTACGTAGACATTCTTTTAAAAGTGTGGCGATGTTTTTGTACTGCAGTTCATTTTGAAAATTGACCAGTTTTCAGTGTAAATTTTGCACATTTATGTACAATACGTTTTGCTTAATTTGGGTACGGTTTAAATTACAATTCAACGGTAATATCTTACAGAAAAAGTGGGAAAAGGTTTTTCCTAACTGATTTGGGTCCAAATAGGTTACTAAAATGAAATCTGGGCTCCTCACGTATGTTGCAGAAGTTAGAATGTGGCTCTTTTTAAATGCGTAAGAGTCAATAGTAGTTCTATAGAAATTATTATCCCTATAGTATGGGGAGGACATTCAAATTATCTTAGATATTTGATATCAATGACAAATACAGAAAAAACATTTCAAAAAGTATTTAAAAGGACTTTTTTCACCATTAAGTGAAGGCAAACTGAAAGTCAGTATGAACCTCTGATTAAAAAAGAATTCTCGACCCTGCTTATGAAGGAAAATTTAATAAAACGCATTATAAGCTCGAAAATGGTTTTTAGGAGAGTGGTAAGATGATTTTTAGAAAATAGGACCGATAGAAATGTTTTAATCCCAATAGAAGGTTCTCTTTAGTCTTACCAAGCCATAGAATGTTGAGCTTCACCCAAAATTCATATTTTACATCCACGTTTGAACTCATTTCCGGAAAATCTCACTGAAGTCAATCATAAACAAGGGTAAAGATTCCCTTAGGACATTTACTCGATACATAGGTCACTGACAAATAGCAATTTTGGGCTACAGCTCTTGGTTTATTAAAAGAGATTTAACGCCATTTAAGAGACAAAAAGTGATAAAATTGCATCGTATTTAACGAATGTTTAATGATTTTTAATTTTATATTGTCTGAAACATGTATACAATCTTAATTATGATAGTATTTTATGCTAAAATAATGAGATTAATCGTTAAAAATGAGTGTTTTCAACGCTTTTGTCCGATTTTTACAGAACTAGTGCCATATTTATAACAACAAAACTGTACGTGCTGCAGCTTTTTCTCAACTATTTCTGAATTCTACATCCTGAAATTAGTCGGAAATACCTAATCTCATTTTTGTTAGGGAAAAAAAGTTAAAATTTGTCGACTAGTGTTATTTATCTTAATTATATATGGATTAATTTATGAACTTAAGAAATTTCTTTAGAAAGAGAAAATTTTATTTTTTAAATGAGAAGTAAAAGTGAAATGTAAACCACTAATGTTAATTGAAATTGGATAATTGATAAAGATAATTTATTTGATTAATTATTAAATGGTAAAAGAATCAAATTAATTATATGGATTATTTATGAACTTATGAAATTTCTTTAGAAAGAGAAAATTTAACTTTTTTAATAAATAAAAGGGAAATGTAAGCAACTAATGTTAATTGAAATTGGATAAATGATTGAGATAATTAATCCGATTAAGGAAATTAACGGTTTTTATTAATTTAGTAAAAAAACTGGTTTTTATGACTGACAAATAAGACAAATTGGTTTTATTAATTAATTAAAATCCAAGCCATATTTTATCAGTGAAAAACAGATAACTTTTGTGTATGTTTAGTTACTCTTTGAAATAATGCTTCATTTTAAAGGAAATTAATAAATGAACTATCTCTTGCAAAATATAATAAGTTTAACTTAAGCATTTATTTAAGGTTAAGTTTAGAGATAATTCAATAATTAAAACCATTAAAATTAAAAGATTTCTGATTTTTAATCACCTTAAAATGTCAATTTTTTATAAATCTGACCTTTTAATTTTGTGCAAAAGATTATACTTAATAACACTTTCTTTAAAAAATCCTGAAAATATTTTATAATTTCTAAAAAAACCAAAAAAGCCAAGTGGTTTTTTTGGTAAAAAAACCATGGTTTAAACCAAATGGTTTAAACCGGCCAACCCTGTCGAAAAATGTTCTTAAATAAAGTTTAATATTTTAGAAGCAAAATGATTGTTTACTTATAAATTGCTTGAATTGATATGTCTAAACTAGGACCTTTCTTATAAATTTTGAACTGGATTATTTTGGGCAAACTTTCAGTTTAATATGGCTAGGAGCAGATTCAAGGGTGTATTACCTATGCCATAGGTAATAGTATGGTGTGTACTGTGGTGAGGCCCCAAAAGGGAGATAAAATCCTCCCCACAGCCAAAGATCTAAACCCTCTGGGAAATGTAACAACCCCCAGTCAGGAGCCAAATATCTAGGATGCTAGGCGCATAATATCTTTGTCCTTAATAAAGTATTTTAGAATCCTTAATCAGTGGTGTAATCACTCATATCCACTATCTATCGAATCACCACAGTACACAGGAACCTTAAATGATATCAATAATGTTCTTTCATATGCAGTTTTCAACAACACATGCAGGAAGTTTATTTTTAACTGGGGAAATATTTAACTCCACAACCTCAAAAATGTGAAACCAGGACATGCCAGTGCTACTGCTTGTCTCATTTAAAAAGAAAACTTTTTAAACAAAAGGTGTCAGATAAATTAATACTAAAAGGTACCTTAATTTCAGTAGATAATTTTCTATTACTTGTCCTGAGTTCTTTAATTTTCTCTTCACATAACTTGTGTCCAGTGCCCTGTTTACAATACAAGCATTCATATGGACCTGATGGTTTCTTAGGATCTTTAAATTCCATGGAGAAAACAACTTCCTTCACTGCTGTTTCTGGCTCAAAGTCCTGCACCGAGTTATGTCTGTGTTGCAAATGGTCCCGAAATTTCCTCTTTTCAGTTTCATTCTTATTAAAATAAATTTCGTTATAAAATAAATTCATTCATTATAAAATAAATTTCATTCTCATTAAAAGAAAACTTTTTAAACAAAAGGTGTCAGATCAATTAATACTAAAAGGTACCTTAATTTCAGTTGCTAATTTCCTATTATTTGTACTGAGTTCTTTAATTTTCTCTTCACATAACTTGTGCCCAGTGCCCTGTTTCTTAGGATCTTTAAATTCCATGGAGGAAACAACTTCCTTCACGGCTGTTTCTAGCTCATCAAAGTCCTGCACTGAGTTAAGTTTGTGTTGCAAATGCTCCCGAAATTTCTTCTTTTCAGTTTCATTCTTTATTTCCAAAATTTGCAGCTTCTGTTTCAGAAGCAGGCACTCGTCAATGCTTTCTCTCAGCAGTTCTTCAGTGTTTTTCAGTCTAGAAAAAATGAGACAGTCACAGGCTTTTGCTAATTTCTAAATATGAAATATACTACAACATACAATTATTTTTATTTCTTTTGACTAAATGCTCACCTTTTACAATTTCTAGGTTTTAATTAGAAAATTGAATTAACATGACATTTATCAAAGACAAAATTGTATCATGAAATTACTTTTACATGTACAATATTTTAATTCATAGAGACTTGGAATAGTTACTTGTTAGAAAGATGCTTAGCATTTGTTCTTTGGACTGATATTTGGGCTTCTGCAGCAATAACTGCATCCCTACTCTGCTTTGCTAAAGTTTCCAGCTTACTAAATGTTACAGATGAATATTCTGCAAATTGCTCATGTAAACTTTTCACCTATAGCCATGAAATGCAATAGTAAACAATTATATCAACACAAATTTACATAACAAAAGAGGAAATAGTAACAAGAGATAATTTTAATCAATCATGAATAAAAGAGTCTTACATTGAATTCCTCATAGAGAGCTTTCAGCCTGTCAGTCAAAGAATTAATTTGTTCCCCAAAGTGCTTGCAAAATTCATTATCTTTGTAATATTCACCATTTTCTAAATTATTTATTTTAGCCAGAGTTGCGTTTATTTTTCTTATGAAATCATCTGTTCTTCTATGGTTGGTGTAATCTATTTGATCAGATTTTCTTGAACTATCAGTTTTGGCCTTTGGAAAATCTTGGGTCATCCCTAACCTAAGATATAATACAAAAAACATTTAAATTGTGGAATATACTCAAACTGTTTAGAAGTTTTAGTTATTTTTAGCTGAAATAAGTTTTACTTTTCACCAAAATGCACATGCTTCCTTGAAAACTCATCCCGATTTGTGCCCTTTGAGGTTAAAGAATCTTGAATTATGTTTGTAGTTCTATCTTTTGAGGCTTTATGTTTTTTTGAATCATCATTGGAAGTTATCGGGGAATCTTCTGTCATCATCAATCTAAAAGAAACACAAACATCATAACACAAACGCAAAAACTGGAAATAACTAGCAACCACCCTTCATTCCAATAAAAATCAGTTGTTAACCCTTTTTATCCTGACGGTACTTATAAGTACAGCTTTGTTCAAACACTTGTAGATTCGTAATCTGACCGCTTTTCCTGATAGCACTCAAAATGATTCGAAGAGTGTAGTTCTGAGAACTGGTTGGAGATGGCAGAACCAATCAGATATCTTTCTTCTTTGCATTGTGGCGATTTTTTGTTTATCTAATGATTCAAAGATTCAAGTAAAAAGTTGATGGTAAAATAATTCAGGATATAAAGGGTTAAGAGTCGTATACAAAAAAGTAATAAAACTTGCATGTAATTAAAATAAGATAAATTACTACATCAGCTTTTTGATTTTCCTGCTCCATCAAGAGTTAAAAACACCATCTGCTTATACTTGTTGAAGGCTCTGTATGAATACCTACCAACAAAGTACAGTAATTTAACTGAACTCACTTTTTCATGCCTCAGGGATACTCACTAAACGAAGTTAATCGTCCAATAATGGGTATCGCAATAAAATATTTAAAGTAGCCTCCCAACAGACAGTTTAGAGTAGGAGTGACCAACCCAAATGATCTTGAGGGCCACTTTGGAAAACCACAATATTCCCGCCGGCCGCATATAAAATGTAAGGATATTAGCTTCTGTTCTCAGAATGAGAGTGAAGTAAGTTGAATAAACTAGGTATAGATTAGGGAGTTTTTTAGATCCTTTGCAGTTTCCTAAATAAAATATTCATTTAAATTGACCTTTAGGAGCACCCCTAAAACCTCCTTCTTTATAGGAACTAAACAGGTAAAAAACTCTATGAATTACTTGAAAATAAGTTAAGTTACCGCTTGGGGCGCATATTGAAATTTATGTACAATAAAAATAAAATTTTTAGGAAAGATTCACAAATGTACGAACGTCACTAAAAAGTTGTGAATAATAGAGTCCCAAGTACTAAATGAGGGTCTAGGGGTCCTCTCCCATAAAATTTTTGGAAATTGGATTCTAATAAGCAGGTTTTTAACTCGTTTTTGTACACTTAGTCCAAATTTCATGACCCTTAACTTAAAACTTTAACTTTTGACTTAAAATAATCTCGCGGGCCACAAAATTATTTCAAGGAGGCGGCATGCGGCCGGTTTAGAGCCATAAAACATATCAACCATGAATGAAGAGAGAAATGTTTTAAAAGTACATACAAATGGTTGGAACAAATTTATTGAAAGCATTGAATGGGATACTGTTTCCTTTCCCAGTTTTAAAACAATTTTTTTAATTGTAAAAATTGAATTGTGTGTGAATTGGAAAACTGGTTTCTGGGAGGGGACTGGACATTGTTTTAAGCATTAGAAAAATAGTAGAAAATTGATGCCTTTAAAAACTGGTCATTAGAAGAGGTCTGAGGTTTTACTTTATTTATTTTTTTCCAAAATGCACTGGAGACTCTTTGCAGACCCTTTAAGAAATTGGGACTTATTTGCTGATGCTTAACTGGTTTTAACCTTCATTCTCTGAAGGGTCAAATGAAACCTTTTGAAAAGCTTTCATAATTAATTAGGGCTAGGAAATAAATAAAAAATAACCACATAATTACAGAAAATGATCATTAATAAATTAACTGAGTAATTAGTTATTATTTTATTACTTTTCTGCACCATGCCTGACTTTTCCAAACAACCCCTCACAGTCCATGTCCTTTGAACTTGAAGGTACTTGAAATTTATATCTTTGATTTTCATTTGAAGCTCCATAGTTATTCTGAAACCAGAATATATTTCCATTAAAGTACTATAAAATTTTGGAAATGGGAACACTAAACAAAAATGCATGTTGTAAAGAATACATTAAGAGAAAGATTAAGGAAGATAATTTGAATGACTACAGCATAGAGAATAACAACTTTATGAATACTTCACATGCATGTAGTAGAACCATGGTGTTATCCAATTCTGTCAAATGCCTATCAATTGATAAATAAAACTTTTTATAATTTGAAAAAAAAAGTAAAAATGCTTGAGACTGTCTCATCACACATTTCCCACAAAATCACAATCAATTTAAAAAAACAAAAACAGCCAAAAAGTGTTGTTGTTTCTCATCTTTCGGGTCTAGCGGAGCTAGACTCGAGGCCAAAAAGTAATACAAATTATCAAAATAAAGGATAAGTTCAAGGAAATCCAAACATACCATTCTTAACTTTTTTTCATGACTGGCCCCACCGCACTTCAGAATTATTTTCTCCATAATCTTCACAGCTTTGGTGTTGTAATTTTTGGCAACCTTCAGATTAGCTTCCATTTTCTTGAATTCAGATACATACTTGGAATGGTGATTTACATCCTTCACTCCATACTTTTCAAAACTCTGCTTTGGGCCTGTGAGATAACTGAAGAAGGTAGCGCGGGACAAACTAATGCATGTCAAGTCCACTTCTGCTGTGGTAACAGCAAGTTCATCGACTGCTGACTCTAGCTCTGTTATATCGCATTCCAGACTCTGAAACTGAGTTCCGTCTTTAGCGCACCTGATAGCTTTTTCCAGTTTTTTCCAAATGTTTTTTACATTAAAAGTCAAGCGGGTACACTGACGAATGTAATTCTGCAAATGAGTTATATTGGTTTCGCACACATACTTAGGACCTAATGTTTTTTCTTTCGGAAGATTTGCTGTTTCTACAAAGACCTCAGTTGACTGGATGTCCTTCAAAATGGACAAAAGTTTAGTTAAAACCATGGATAACATCACAAGCGATATCTGCATGTCCGAAGCATTGGAAACAACTGCATTTAAAGACTTTGATTGCTTTTTGTCAAAGGTGAATGGAGGAAACAAAGGACTGTTGATAGGATGGTCAGATTTCTTAACATTGGTTATTGACGCCAGGTTTTCTAAAGAAGTTGCATGGTCACTTTTTGATTTTCCTAAAAGATTGTTGGATTGATTTATTTGCTGCCTATCTCTTATATATGACTGGTCTACTTGCTGGTTCACAGACTGATTTGTCTGACTAGTTGCACTGTTATATTTAGCTTCCCTAAACATGTTGTTAGATGAATATGGTTCAGCTGTATTATGACCTAAATCCAGTTTTTCAATAATTTCCCTCAACTCTGAGCATGTCTGCTTTGTAACATTTAATTCAGTTTCAGTCTGATGTAATCTAGAGAAGATAAGTCGAAGTTAAAAACCTTTCATACAAATACAGTGAAATCCAGTTACAATGAAAAATCCTGTTATTACGAAAGTCCTTAAAGAGTCCCCAACCATTTTTATTTGAATTATCGAAATACCATTACAATGAAATTTCCTTTAGAACTCAGAAATTTTATAGTCCTGTGAAGTTCGTTATAACAGGACTTTACTGTATAGTAAACTGCTATTCTGTATATAACACAGTTTAAAATATTTTAAAAGGGAGGTTCAGAATAAACCATTTCTTTAAAAATTTAAATGAAGAATACAGAATTTTCTTTAAAAAAAATTCTATTACAGTAGAGCCCCGATTATCCGTGGAATTGGGTGGCAAGGGTACCGCGGATAGTGAAAATCGCGGATAACCCGAAAAAAGACTAAAAATGAGGTGAAAACACGAAAAAAATATTTCAGCATAAAAACTATGTTCTATTGTACAAAAAACATGATATATAAAACTTTTAAAATATGTACAGGACAGCAGAAACCTTTGCTCTACATCTAAAATCTCTCTAATCGCATCCAAAATTTGCTCTCATCATTAAAAAAATATTTTCTTGGCCCTCGCGGATAAGCCGCTCGCGGATAATCGGGGTTCTACTGTACATGACAAAACATAACTTTTTATAATAGAAATAAAAAAAGTTTTAAAAATACAAAGAACGAAATAAAAATAATATAAATAGAATTAAAAATAGTTTTAAAAATAGAAATAAGATTTAAAAACTCTAAATTTTGAGAAGTTATTAAAGTTTAAAGATCAAATGGAGAAAGGAGTTTAAAATTCTTTTTAAAAGCAAAATTTTCGAATGAATCTTTTAGTAATCAGAAATGAGAATTTCATACTTGGTTTGAAGTTTTCTAAATTCAACTTCATTAGATGATAACCTTTCTTTTGATTTTTCTAATGTTTGTTTACAGTCTTCAAGGAGAACATCAAATTTACTTCTAGAAATATTACTGTAATCATCCAGCTTATCTTGAAGAGATTGAATCTATAAAAATATATTTACTTCTTAGCATTTTATTGCATACTATCAAATATAATAAAAGAAGCATCACAGTAAGATTTCAAAATAAAATATGTGAATTTGAACCAGTATAGATTTACATTCTATCAAAATAAAAATAAATTTCTGACAGTTTTAGTTTTCTTGTAAGTATGTGGTTTGCCAATTTATCCTTTATACTAGACTGCAATGTTTCTTGATCCTATGACCTCACTACTTTGAAGAAAAAACTGAGTAAACAGAAAGTCTGTTGGGTTGCTAGGATGAGTTTCAGTAAGCAAATTGTGATAAAAAGACACTATAATACATGGGTTTAACAAACTAATCATATTTCTAAATTGAAGTTCTTAATTTCAATCAAAATTCAGACACTGGGCTGGGAACTACTTGTTTAGTTTGCTCTCAGCCAGAGTCAAGTAACGTTGCAGTCTAGTATAGTTCAAAAAAATTTTTAATTTTATAGTTGAAATGTAAATTGACATTTTTACATCACATTATTCTGGAGAGTCCTTGAATATGGTTCAGGCATAAAGCAGAATGATTCATTACAAACGTTAGTGACTAAATTAAAGCCCAGAAAATTTGACTTCACTAGTCTTTCCTTTAAGTACCTGATAACAAAATATATCTCCCAAACTCACCAATACAAACCATAATTTATAATGATGTGATGTAAATAAAGCTAGTCATTCCTTAAATACAAAATTAAAGCTTAAAAGGCATAATAATTTTAGGACCCGACTCATCCCTATTAAAAATGACGTGTGCTTGTCATTATAAAAAGTCATGTTAAAAAGTGAATCATGTAAATGAATACTCACTTGCTCCTTAATGAAGTCATCAGTTGATTTTTTCGAAATAGAAGCATCACTGCCTATATTAAGAAAGAAACTTTCAAAATTTTAAAACCAAGATTTTTAACATTTAAGTACACATTTTTTGCAAATATTTCTAACTAAACTATTATTTCATGAGTCTTCCTTAAAGAATCTTAGTATGGGAATGTTTCCAAATTGAAATCGACACTTTAAGATACTAGAGTAAATAAAGTGTAAATAAATATTTCCACCTTCTTACAAATAAACTTTAAGAAAGTTGTCTTATATCTTATTATATCGAAAATATCATTTTAAGTAACAAAACCTTAAAAAATTCAATTAAGTCTAACAGAGCTGTAAATAAAATTATTATTGAAATTTTTCCTCCCAGGTTCAGTTGCACAGTTATTCTGTGTAAAGCGCCAAACCTACGGGTAAGAAACCCAGACCCGGTGGCCAGAGTATGGGTTTTGCCGAAATGTAATTTTAGCACCGTGGGTATTTAGACCTGTGAGTGGGGAGGCTATTTGATGTGGCGCAACTTCGCCAAAGCGGATGCTTTAACGGGATTGGCTGATGAGAATGCTTTCCTTAGATAGAATGGTTGCAAGTTAGATTGCAACCAAGCCCATATGTAGAAATAATTGTAGGAAAAAACTATTATAGTTATTTTTTGTATATTTTCAATAATTTAAAGCTTCTGAAATATATAATTGCTATCAAAAGGAAAAAATAATAAAAAATACATTAAATAAACGGAAATATATTTGCTGATGAAGGGAGTATTTCACCATTATCGCTGGTTAGCATACAATAAAAATAAACTCCAACTCTCAAGCATCCCCTCCAGCCATGGACTTGTTTCGTCCTTGTTAGAAGACTCATCAGCATGGCATAAGAAGGTAACGCAAGAGCGGAGGGCAGGAACTAGTCTAGCCTATAACGGGAAAAGTGGTGACAATTGATTAGCCCTCCACTCATCTGCTGAAATGACATGGCATTCCTAGAACAGATTTAATTCCCGAATTTAATTTTTGGCAATTAAATCGGAATTAATCTGTCAGTGGGTACAGCTCTCGGGTTCAGAGGAGGCTAAACCCACAGAATAGCAAAAGCTTAAACAAGAACGAGTTTGGCTCTTGTAAAGGGTTGCCGCGTGGAACAGAATAACCAAACCGCGTTAATGGATAATAGCAGTTCTTTTATCTTTTATAAACCAATCATTTACGAAAGAATATATGGTTTAAATATTATCAGATGTATGTTGATAAAATTCTAAGGTGATATAACAATATTAATAGATAATAGCAAATCTCAAAAGTTTAACAAAACACCAAACCTTGTTATAAATAGCAGTGTTTATTACCTAGCTCGTCAAAATGATTTCCTCCAAAGCACACATCAACACTTGGGTCTTTTAAGCAATAGATTATTCTGTCACGAAGATCTTTATCTGTGGTTACATTCAGAAGTTCACGAATATTCCCATGAAGTTTTTCTTCATTTCTCTATAATTATAGTTATAAGAGCAAAGGAAGGTTGAAAATCTTTAAAATTAAAAGATAAGTAAATCCCCAAAAAAAATTTTAAAACATGAAACTCAATTGTTAAATACAGTCGAGTCTGCTTAATGTGATCGCAATTGTCCGAGACTAAACTGATAACATTATCTGATTGATAACAATAAGCGATCTCATATCAAAAAGCAGCAAACAGTGTAACTAGATTTTTTGCTTTAAAATCAAAATAATGTAATTATTTAATCTTAATAAATGTATTAAAAACTGTATTTTTAAGCTAAATAAAATTTGAAGGGGGAAATATAAGAGTAGATCAATCAATAAAAGTAAAATAATCGCTTACTTTGTATTTTTATTTGTATAGAAAGGTCTCTTTTTTCCACTTCATTTATATCCTTCAACTCCAGTAAGCCACATATTTATGACATAATTTTAATTGCAGTAAACAAGGGAAAATTCAAATCTCTTATCAGACATCTGCAAAGCGTCGATCTTGGTGGTTTCTTAAACTAATCACAAGCATGGATTTGAACCCCCCCCATAACCGTTCTTTCAACATATGCGGAATGTTTTCTTTTTATTACTCATTCTACTGAGTTTCAGAAAAAAAGAAGCGTCAGATGTTCTCATGGGGCAGATGTTTACTTGTAAAAATTGACCTTCAAAATGAAACTCGAACTCAAAAGCGGTCGTTTTAAAGGAGTTAAGGACAATTTTGATAATATTAAGCGGAGTGAGGATTCATAGTTGATCACATTAAACGATGTATTTTACATTAAATTAAATAGGAATTATTGGGACCTGTCGATTTCGATAACATTATCAGATTGATAACATTAACCGTGATCACATTAAGCGGATTCGACTGTATTACAAAATTTGTTGTACAAAAGATTTTTTAAAGCACAATTGTGACCAACTCAGATTTTACACTTCGAAGATCAGTAAAAACTATGAAACGTTATCAGGTAACAACATTTTCAAGACCTAAGGGGGCTTGGTGTTTATAGCTGGGTGTTTCCTTTCATTATCTTTTTTTAATTAAGCTTTTTATGCTTTTGAAATTAAAAATGTTTGGTTGAGAAACCAAGTGACAATGTGTAATATATTACATATGGTGGATAAAACTGTAAACACAGAAATGCATACTGCTGGTTGGGAAACAATGATAAAAATAAAATATTAAAATTATTGAAGAGAAACTAAAAAAGAGTGAAGGATTGTATAATTTGTTGCATGTGCAGTACGAACCTAAATAAATTGAGGTAACAATATAATAAAATATTATAGAAAACTTTAAAAATTTAAATATCAATCATAAACGCAGCCACATTTGCAAGGAAAAGCATAGCAAAGAATTACAAAGAGATAATTACTTTCAGCTGCTCATTTTCAGCACACACTTTTAGATACCTCTCCTTTTCTTCAAAGCAACTCAATTGTAGATCAACCAAAGCTCTTTGCAAATCTGATATTTTCTCTCCTCTTCTTGAAACCTCAGCTTCAAGCTCATACTGCAAAAAAAATGTGGATTATCATTTCTGTTTCTCTCTCTTTACTCTTAAAATTCAATTAGATATTTTATAATATTACAGGCATATTAAATAAATTAATACCTTAAACTTATAGCTTGTTTTTTTTCTAAATTGATCCTTTATTCAAATTTATGCATAAAGATTGTTTATTGCTATGTTTTAAGCAGGGAGTGTTTATTAAATAAGGGGAGATACAGGGTGTGTCCAAAAAGTAATGTGACTGAATTTAATGTTTAATTTAACAATTAATTAATTAATTTAACAATTAATTTAATGTTTAATTTAACAATTTAATTATGATAGTGTACACTTCTCAAATTACATCTTGGAAAAATATGTGTATATGTGAAGATGATCATTTTAAAGTAATGAGGTTCCTATTTTTCTCTTAACCATTATTAAAAATATACAAATATATTTTGACCTCCTGTAAAATTACTAGCCGACCCCTGGTCCAAAATTAGGGCTAAGTCAGAACATGTGACTTAAAGTCAGTCAGTTGAGTGGCAAGCCTGATGCTAAGCCCCTTTTCCCCAAGCATACCTTCTACTCATTTTTTCAACACCAGAGGGATGATGGGCTGAGTATAGTCTGCTGCCTTTCCCAACCCGAAATCAGACCCCCACACCAGTGGCATAGGAGCACAAGGCACTCACTGCCCCACACTGGAATTAACATGTTTATTACTTAACACTAGAATGACGGGACTTAGCCGTATACCTAGAAGGATGGAGAGGGCCAGAAAGACCCTCGCAGATTTTTTTGTTCGCATCATTATTCAAACATCCCTAAACTAGAAATATCAATTAAATAACTTAGTTGAGACAAACTTAACGTTTTTATAGAATTTTTGTATTTTTAATGGGGAAAATAGCCGATTATATAAATTGATAATGAAATAAGTTGAAATTATATTTCCTTTTCTTCCTTCGGATAATTGAATTTTAAGTAAAAAACCCCATATTCAAACATCCCTAAACTAGAAATATCAATTAAATAACTTAGTTGAGACAAACTTAACGTTTTTATAGAATTTTTGTATTTTTAATGGGGAAAATAGCCGATTAAATTGATAAGGGGACATCCATAAATTACGTGAGGCGTTTTTTCCAAAATCTGGACCCCCCCTCCCCCCTTTGTGAGATTTTGCTGGACCCCCCCTCCCCCCCAAGTGAGATTTACCTACAACTTTTTAAAAATAATTTTCAGTTTCTTATCCTTTCTCATACTTAAAAAAAGAAAATCGTATAATTTCTAACTTAAAAAGTTGACGTGAGATTTTAATCGACCCCCCCCCTCCCCCCTTGGTGAGATTTTTCCAAACCCCTCCCCCCCTTTTTGACCTCACGTAATTTATGGATGACCCCTAATGAAATAAGTTGAAATTATATTTCCTTTTCTTCCTTCGGATAATTGAATTTTAAGTAAATATATGTGGGATGGGGCCACAGAGAAAACGACTAATTGATAAAAATAAGATGTTTAATAATGATGCTAGGGGTATATTACAATTATCTGAGAGGGGCGGGAAAAAACATAGCACGCGCCCGCTCGCTCGCCGATGAAATCAATAATATATAAAAAAGCAGAACAGATTCATGTGAAAAAAAGGAATTCAACAAAAAATAAAAACAACCAATCGTAAGCCGAGAGAGAAAAGAAAAACGCGCGCCAAAACAAAAAGAATAAAACACGAGGCGAAACCGAAACGACGGGACAGAGTTTCTCTCAAATCCCACATATATCAATCCTATACATATATAGTGAATTAAAATAAAATTTTGCAGTCAATGGACTCATATTATTTTACAAGCTGACTTCAATCATTCATATTTTGTATAATTTTGGGAACACTGAATTGAATTACAAGCATTGCCATCAGAATGCTTTCAAATTATTCTGAAATACACTAAAAATTTTCTCTTACACATATCTGTCGTAAATTTGCTAAATTACCTGTCTTTTTATTTGTTTTTTAATTGTGCAACTAGATTTCTTGTATTGACTAATTTTTTGACAGTACTGATGTGATATTGTTTCAATAATTTTTTTAAATATCAATCGTAAAATATCTCTTATACCTGAATCAAGCATATCTAACCATTGAAAATTTTTCATAACTTTGTTTTGAGTAAGTCTTATGTGTCTTATGCATCTCTTTCAATTTCGGAATAAAATTTGTGGTTATCTATTACTAATGGTATTATTTATGGTAATCTATTATTAGTATACACTTCTAAATAACAAAATTGTTCAATTTCAAACAGCTATCACAAGTAATAGACCTCTAGTCTCACAAAAAGTAGGGAGGTTTCTTATTTCTATAGTACAGATAAGGGGCGAGAATTTTTGGAATTCCAACCACTCCCCTAACACCTGTGAAAACAGGGAATTGAAGGTCAAGGTCAGGGTAAGTGGGGGGGGGATCTTCACGCTCCAGTGATCAACAGAAACGACGATTTTCAAACGCACATTTATAAAATTCCATCACAGTCCAGAATGGACCCTCCTCGTCGTTCTAGGTATACGGTTCGATATCTCCGCTCCTATGGGAGTAAAATGAAAATGATTTGGTATTTACTTAAATAGGGTCAAATAATGAAAAGTCAGAAAATTTCAAGCCATTTGGTTAATTAGCGCTAAATTGATTGAACAACAAACTATGCGAGGGGCAAAAATGGCCCCTCTCGTCGTTCTAGTGTTAAACACGTGCCATACCATACCAAGACATCAGTATTTTTTGGGGAAGGGGAGCAAATTTACAGCAAGTTGAAGAAATTCATATCACCAATTTGCAAAAGTTTTTTATTTTAGAATGTTCTCCCACATAATCATGTAAAGAGAAAACTGAATGTAATGTGTGAACTTGAGAGCGTTATTGTTTACTTTAGTCTTTACATTTTTAATAATATTTTTTCCATTGAGGATGCCTTTCAAAGTAGTGGGCTATATGTCTGGATGTAATATCCAAAAGACATGGCCTACAAACCTGTAAAAGGATTCAATAAATTGAGACAAGAATTGTTTAACAATTTAAATACATGAAAAGAATAAAAGTATGTTGAGTATACTTACTCTATCAGCAACTAGCTCCTTTAAATGTTTGTCAACCTTTTCTCTATATTTGTCATCTTTAGTAAATAATTCATCAAACTTTTTTTGATAAAAATCAAGTAGCTCTCTTACTCCCAAATTGTTTTGAGAGCTTTCATGGCTAGGGGATGAAGAAGACATCCCACTAACTTTAAATACCAAACCTATAAAATAACATAAATTAGATTAATTGAATCATAGAATTGAATGCTATAAAAATTCTCGGTTCTTACGTATTATCCCATTGACTGTGCCGCTGAATTTTAAAACGTTATCGAAGTCTATTGACAGTTGTATATACCTGTGCTTAGGGGTGCCCAACCTTTTTTGGAGAATTAAATAAAAAATAAGAGAAAGTAAATTACAGTTGAAAAGCAAAAGCGCTAACTGATGCTTAATAACAATACATTTTATAACTTTTCATTTACAGTATTTTTACAACTTGGCATTTTTAACGAATTTTTTTTCAGCAAAAAACCCCCGGAAAACAAAGTAATCACTAGCGGATGCAGGGGGAGGCTAAGGAGCTGAAGCCCCCCAAATGAAAAGTTTTACTCTATATTAATATGATATTTTATGCACCAAAATGAGTTAAAACCCTGTTATTTTAAGTTCAAATTTTAAAAAAAAATTATGGGGGAGGACCTCCAGACCCCCTTGGCACTTGTAACTGTTATTACAACTATTTTTTACTAAGTTTGTCAAAACGCAAAAAATCTATACACAAAATTAGGATGAAGCGTACCAAAACAAGTTGGAAAAGTGGGGTTTTTGACTTAAATTTCCAAAAATTTAATGGAGGAGATCCCCCTGACCCCCCTTTTGGTAGTTGGAGCAGGATAATTCACTATCTTTTTTGTAATAACCTTAACAAGATTCAATTGGGTTATGAAAATTCTTAGCCCCCCAAAACCAAATCCTGGATCCGCCACTGAAAGTAATAAAAGGTATTGCTCTAATTTCGTTCGCGGGCCAGATTCAGAGGGCTCGGGGGCCGGATCTGGCCCGCGGGTCGGAGGTTGGGCAGCCCTACCTGTCACTAGCGGATCCAGGGGGGGGCTAGGGGGCTCTAGCCCCCCAAAATGAAAAGTTTTACTCTATATAATATGACATTTTATGCACCAAAATGAGTTAAAACCCTATTATTTTAAGGTCAAATTTTAAAAAATTTTCTGGGGGAAGACCCCCAGACCCCTTTGGCACTTGTAACCCTTTTATTACAACTACATTTTACTAAGATTGTGTCAAAATGTAAAAAATCTGTACCCAAAATTCGGATTAAGCGTTCCTAAAGGAGTTGAAAAAGTGTGGTTTTTGACCTAAATTTCCGAAAATTTTCTGGGGGAGGACCCCCAAACTCCCCTTTTAGAAGTTGGATCAGGATATTTCACTACCTTTTCCGTATTAATATTAACAAGAAGATTCAAATGGATAAGGAAAATTCTTAGCCCCCCCCAAAACCAAATCCTGGATCGGCCACTGCTACCTGTGCTGCTGAATTTAACGGTTACTTAACGGTCGATGGTATAGTACATAAGTACCAAACATTCTAAATACGTGAAATATTTCCAATATTGATAGAATTATATAGATGCCCGTGCTTAATGCCCAGTAGTATACAACCAGCCTCACTATATGAGGTCATAAGGAGAGCTGTCACAGAACATGTCAGCTAAGGCTTATCTTTATGTATGTTTACCCAAGTAAAGTTTGCCTGTCCGCGCTTGGTGGAGGGAAGCGGGGAAATCCAAGTTTGAGTAGGGGTGTGGGAAATCAAGGTAGCTAGATTCGCTACCTACTTAACCCTCTGACTGATCATCCCGCGATTTCCGCGTCCATGCGATTTTCTTCCTTTATTGAGAAGCGCGCCCCGATTTTCCTTCAAAACTATTAATTTCTGATAACTGGAAATACTTCAATCATATTGTTGAGAAAAAGCCTGTATGGAAACTTACCTTATTTTTTAAAATTGACCGAGAAGAAGCCCTGAAAAAAATTTTTAGAGTATGAAAGTATCGCAAATCCAAATGCTAAGTGTTCATTCACTGGACAATAAATAAATACACATTTGGTACTAATGTATTATCCTGTCAATAGTTCAGTGGCTGCCTAATTTAGGGGTACATCAATAGAAAAGTCAATGGGATTTGATAACGATTTTTGAGCAAGTGGCACGGTCGACGGTATTATACGTAAGAAACACACATTTTTTGAAGCATTTTTGGTCCAGAAATGTAGCAATCAGAGGGGTAAACACCCCACTCCTTCGAAGGAGAGGGAAGGGAGGCGGAGTAATTCTTGGTGAGAAGTAACCAGTTTGGTGCTCTCTCCATACCTATCTAACCCCAAGGAGAGAATGGCCTTCTCTGTTTGGGTTTACCATCACTGCCCTAGCCAGGACAGACAGACTTTACACTTAGTTTTCATTTTTCAACCCCGGAGGAATGAAAGGCTGAGTCTGCCTTGCCCAACCCAGGAACAAAACTTAGGTCTGTGAGGTGGCAGTGGCAACAAGATATACTACCACTACACCGCTTGGTTTCTTTCCAAACATGTTTAGCTCAACAAAGAAAGCAGCTGAGTATGCCTTAATAAACTATTCTTGCTGAATTTTTGAGTTGACATCTTTTTAAATCCATGACTGAATGATGCCTTTCCTTCATTTTTCCTGAAATCCAAGACAGTCACTATTTACTCTAATTCATGAATTTACCGTTCTTTCTAGGTGCGCAGAAACCCTGTAAAAAGTCGTCAAGGTCTGAAGTGATTAGATTTATTATCTATGCATTAAAGTTATAGTAGATATTTCGTTGATCATTATTAGCCATAGGTTAACTTTTTAGGCTTAATCCTAGTATATAGGCTTAATCGCAGTGAATTCAACAATGTTTGATGACACTGACTAATTTAACGACATATGAATCTCTAAGATACATTGGTGTTTAGAATGGCCACACACAAAATATTTATCAAACCTACAAAAGCTACGGTTTACTTTAAAGTAATATGGTAATTTGGGAGGGCTCAAGTGTTACATCTGCATGAGAATAGTACTTCACGAAAAATAGAAAAAAATCAGTTTCTTAAAATAATAAAGAAACCTCATAAGACCTTCACATGTAAATCGTAGAATTTCTCACCTGGAAAAATAGTTTTAAAGGAATCTTGAAAGAATGATTTATCTTATCTTAACCATAGTAGATTAGTCTTATATTATCAGCACAAGCAAACGGAAGAAAATAGTTATTTTGAAGACTATATTATTCAAAAAAATTATAAGATAAACTTTAAAAACGACTGAAAATTTAAAAATGGCCCACACTTGCCCACACTGCAGGGAGATTTGTTGTGTAAACAAAACTGACAACAAAGTTCAAAAATTTAGAGTTGTGATGTTTTCCCGCGATGGTTTCTGATTATGAGATCACAGACTAGCTATAAAAACCGGTCAGTAGGCGGAGCTTATTTTAAAAGCTTATGAGTGCTCCAATGTTACCTTCACTTGTAATCTTCATTTCTCTCAAAAGAAACATATTTAGAATGGCTTGAAACTTCAAAAAAACTATTTAATTAACCTTTCAAAGCCCTAAATTTTAAGTTATTTTCAATTATAAAAATAGCTTCTTTTCTGTCTGCTGAGCTGAACATCGGAGCTGAATCTGGTGACGTCATGCGTGCTTTGTTTACTATCTTTGCGCTTTAAAGCACTGAGCCAAGGTTAATAGAGTTATAGTGACTAGAATAAGGTCCTTATTCTAGTCACTATAATAGAGTACTACAGGTTGGCTCATAAAATGTAAACAAAGCAAGGTCGTTACGTCACAACATACCGGAAGTTGGTCTCCCAATGTTAATCCTATGAGAAACTGTGCATAAAAACCGACGAAAATAACTAACTTCTACTAATTTAATTTGTCTTTTGGCGCTTGTTACTAATAGATGATAGTTCAAAATAATTTTTAAAAATGAAATAGTAGATATAACTAGATTAATTTAGTTTTTATAGGGTTTTAATTTTTACTAATATCCATTTATTCACAGTGGGAAAATCTCATTCACGGCTGTTATCTAAGCATGGTTGAAATAACTATTGACTGTTTGAATTAGTTAAGATTATAAATTTTAAAATTTATCATTTCTGTCACATTTTTCATGCATAATATCATATTATTTTACCTTTAATAAATAGATTGGTTTAGTCCAAATTACCATAAGTTTCATCTTTGGAATATCGTGAATTTCACAATAATCGTTTGCAAATTTTCTAAACAAATTAATAGTTATTTTTTCATTTCATATTGTTTTCTTATAAAATGCTTTATTAATTGTAAAACAAATTATTTAAAAATGCCAAAAGGTGAATAAGTGAAGATGTATACTCAAGTTGATAAAGTCATGAAAAAATATGTTATACAAATAATTAAAAAAATGCTGGATAGTAAACTTCTTATTTATACGATTTTGATTTTCTAATAGAAATGTGATATTAAAAAATTTTAATATTCCATCTATCATATGAATACTGAACTTGAAATGATAGCTCGATATGAAACTAAAATATAATGTAGGAAAATTGAATTAAGTCGTAATTTAGACTAAACCAATCTATTTATTAAAGGTAAAATAATATGATATTATGCATGAAAAATGTGACAGAAATTATAAATTTTAAAATTTATAATCTTAACTAATTCAAACAGTCAATAGTTATTTCAACAATGCTTAGATAACAGCCGTGAATGAGATTTTCCCACTGTGAATAAATGGATATTAGTAAAAATTAAAACCCTATAAAAACTAAATTATAATCTAGTTATATCTATTATTTCATTTTTAAAAATTATTTTGAACTATCATCTATTAGTAACAAGCGCCAAAAGACAAATTAAATTAGTAGAAGTTAGTTATTTTCGTCGGTTTTTATGCACAGTTTCTCATAGGATTAACATTGGGAGACCAACTTCCGGTATGTTGTGACGTAATGACCTCGCTTTGTTTACATTTTATGAGCCAACCTGTAGTACTCTATTAACCTTGGGAGTGACAGTTAGCGTGCCGAAACCGCATCACACAGCGGAAAGGATTCCCATCTTCTTTTAAATTTCTCCATTTGTCAGCACAGTTGAATGCACAGAATGAAACGACCATTTTAAATTTTGCTCATAATATTAAGCAATCGTGGCAATTTAATCTTCCTCGCTGGCACGATCAATCGCTTGTTTTGTATCGGAGGTTGTCACTCCAGTTAGTTTTATAGCTCAGTGCTTTAAAGACTGGGCTCTATTTTTTACAGCCTAGTGTTTCATGAAAACGATGTTTCCCACATTTCCAGAGGCACGCTTGACGTCACCCTGTTAGGAGCTTTCTGAAAAAATTTGTGGGAAAAGAAAAGCGTATTTTTGGAATCAAGAGATAATTTTTAATAAATTAAAATTAAATATTTAGAATTTTAAGATATGCTGCAATGGAAAATATGCACTTTCGCAGTGGTGTAGACAGAGGGGGTGCGACGGGTCTTTTGCACCCCCCAAGCCCCAAACTTTTTTCTTTGTGAAATTTAATAATTCAGAATTTGTTGTATTCCCCTATTCCCGAAATACGAATAGGTACACCAAACAAGTTAATAACCAGTTTTTAGGTTCAAATTTTCAAATATTTTATGGGGGACAGCCCCCAGACCCCCTCGGTTGTAACTTTATTATTACAACTCTATTTTATATTAAGTTTGTCAAAATGTTAAAATTCTACCATAAAACCTGTATCCAAAATTCGGAGGAGGCATACCAAAAGTAGTTGAAAAACTAGGGTTTTTTTACTTAAATTTCCAAAAATTTTCTGGGGGAGGACCCCGGACCCCCCTTTTAATAGTTGGAGCAGGATAATTCACTACTTTTTCCATGTTAAGATCACCAAGGGGATTCAATTGGATTATGAAAATTCTTAGTCCCCCATAAAAAAACCAAATCCTGGATCCGCCCCTGCTTATATTTATGATTTTAAGTAAATAAAATGTTCTTATCGACACATTTCATTTATGAGTGTTGATGAAATACTTCGTTCTAGTTTGATGTTAACAATGGGTTTCATTGTTTCATGATTAAAATACACCATTAATTTATTTTAGTTATTCATTCAGTGAGAAAAAAATTATAGTAATTCAAAACCTTAATTTTTTTCTTTCATTTCGATATCATCATGCACCAGGCCCGTAGCTACGGGGGGCCAGGGGGGCTGAGCCCCCCCTGGCATTTTCATTTGCCCCTCCTAGAAAATTTTCACAAATTCTATCCACAAGCACAGCCATGGGGAAAGGGAGGGCTATTTCCTTCTAGCTAAGTTAAAACCCAGTTTTTTAAGGTCAAATTTTCTGGGGGAGGGCCCCCATACCCCCATTTGTATTGAAATCTTTATTATTCACAATTTTTGTAAAATAACAAGTTCATCAAAATCAAAATTCTACTTAAAAATACATGTCCTAATTTTGGTCTACAAGTGTTAAAAGCAGTTTAAAACCATGTTTTTAGGGTCAAGTTTCCAAAAATTTTCTGGGGGAGGACCCCCAGACTCCCCTTTGATACTTTTATCCTCCACTTTTACCAAAAAAACTGTTCCTGTATTAATATAAGAACAGATCACACGAATTAATGAAGTTGTCTTAGACGAAAATTCAACTCCAAACTAAATCTATTAAATATGCATGGGAGGGGCTGAATAATATTTTCAGGCCCCTACCGAAATAAACTTCTATATACCCTAGCACTGACTGAAAAGGGAGGTTAGGTTGACATCCTTTATTAAATTATGCTTTTTAAAGATTAACAAAAGGAGTTATCCCACTCGATTTTCGAGTTTTCCTTTTCAATTCTGGGGCTGGATGGAGCAGTTCCTTCTATACTTTAACCCAAAGGATCTAAAAATGGGCTAAAACAACTTTAAGCTTCAAATTTCTAAAATTTAAAAAAGGAAAACTTAAAAAAACAGAAAAGGTAAAACTAGAAAAATTTAGGACCTAACTCCTCACGAAACAAAAGTCTTGTAACAGATCCTTAGGCCTGAGGGTCTTATTGGGTTCGTCCCCTAATCAAACAGTTGAGCTTACGCCTATGATACCTCTTGAAAACTGAAAACCCCCTTGCCCCCCCCCTGAAAAAGTGGGCGCCCCACCAAAGGTAAATTCCTGGCTACGGGCCTGTCATGCACCCCCCCCCCAAAAAATAATTTCTGCCTACGCCACTACTTTCAGGTCCACGCGAAAAATGTCATTAAAATGAAAAATTTTTATAAGTTTCAAAAATTTCGACTTTGTTGTAATCAAATTTTGTAATATAAAAAGTTGGTTTTCACCGAGTCCTAAAAGTTACCTAATCCTTATAGCTAAAAGTTTTTGTGACTCGAGAAGTAATTAGATTAAAAGTTTAGATTTGTTTTTATTTTCAAACTTTTTAAATGTTTGATTTTTATAATTTCATTAAAAATGTTGTGTAACCATATCAATAGAAATTTGTTTTTTTTTTCATATTGAACTTAATTAAAGATTCTTTGTTAACATTCCATACATTAATTATAGTTATTTCTGAACTTTTATGATTTGGTGAATGAATAACTCACTATCATAAGCCATTAACTTTGACAAACTTGCGACCAAAACTCATTGTTAAAATTAAAAGTTTTTGTGTCTTAAAATTAGTGATATTATAAGTTTAGATTTTTTTATTTCGAACTTTTTCATGTTTGATTGTTATAATTTCCTTAAAAATATCTTGTAACCATATAAATGGCAAAAAAAAGATTCTGGGGCGGGGTCCCCTAGGTTAGGGGCGCGATAACTCCAGGGGGAGTGATAACTCCAGAAACGGGGCGGGCCTATTGGTACCCCCCTTCTGCTCAAGAACGAGAACCGCACAATTTTTCATTTATCCAGTTAATCCAAATGCGGGTCCTTCTTTACGATTTCTAAAAAGCTGCAATTTTTAAGAGCTTTGGAATAATTTCATCCTTTTTGGAAGTAAAATTTAGTTATGTCTTGTGATATACATTACTAAATTCATATACTTAGTTCATCCAGAAAAATCTCTTTATACGCAAATGGTGTGAGTGCACCAAAAATGTTATAATTAGATATAGAATTTATATGTAATTACATATTTGTTCAGGAATCTGATATTTAAGTGTGCTCTTGAATTCTATACGTTCGTTTTAAAATATTTAGAATCGATTAAGACCATGTTGATTTTACATATCTTCACATATTTAGGTTTATTTACATATTTTTACATATTCCAACCTATAACTACATATTTTTATTGCATATTTATCCATTTTCAAGTTTTTCAAAAATAATCACATGTTTGACTGATTTTCAAATTAAAGAAACCCATAAAATGAAATACGCATTCAAATTGTATAGTTAAAATTAGTGCACTCAATGGTGCAGCATTTGACTTTTAAAAGGTTGTGAAGTCAGGATTGTCAGATGAAATGTGTCAGGCGCGCCGAGAAGGGAAGTAGACACATGGTTTTCGATTTTTTTCTCACGATAAGACAGCAAAAAAAAGAACCATGAGCTGCCGGCAAATAGCGAAAGCCACCCTTCCCTACTTATATTCTAAAATTTTAAAAACTTTGTATTGTAGCTTAAGCGTCAAAAAATATTATTGTTACTCTATGATTGAGGGCGCGATAGAATTACGATTGAAAATTTGGACACCAGCATTGAAAGTTTGAGAAGCACTGATCTAAAGAATTGTAAGCAAAGCTCTCACACAAATAAAAAAATGTCCAGTAAATAACAAGAGGGGTTTCTACAGGGGAAGGTATTATACCTAATCAGACCTATTTTTACTTTTTACCCTGCATTTTTTGTTTGTTGAAAATAACTGAGTGATGAAACAACTTTCCCTCGATACATACACAACACACATTTTTTCGGAATTTTAATTGAAGTATTTCAGTACGTAATTAATGAAATAAAAAAATGAAAATAGGTCCTTGGTTTCAAGGGTAGTGACCTATGTTGAAAATTCTTAGTTTATGGCTTATTTAATGGATAAAAGCTTTCTTTTAAGAAATTTATCACGCTTTGAACGGTACGAGCAAGTTCGCAAAAGTTGTAAATGCGTATCTTTACCTACAAAAACAGTTCTCGATCCATTCAAGTGGATGCATTCCCTCAATAAATTGATGCTAATATTTCAGAAAACTTTTTTTGTAACTTGTGAATTTAAATTTTAAGGTGGGGTCCAAAAATACGCAGATAATTTCTCAATCTTCTAAATTTCTAACTGTTTCTTGATCTCAATCACAGGATCACATACAGGGTGGTTCAACACTCCGTTTCATGGCTTTTATTTGGAACCAAAGTCTCCTAAGGCCGTGTTAGAAATAAATTAAAGGAGATATAGAACAAAAAATTCACTGAGAAAATTGCATCTTCAATATCCGAGGAGTATAGTAAGTGCAAAAGGTGTTTCTTCAGGCCTAAAAAGAAAAGTTTTCAAATTTTATTTGATTAAAATTTGTCTTTATTTTGCTATAAAATGAAAAAACTACATATAACCTAGAAAATCTCGCAAATTTGCGAACGTTTCTTTAGTCCCCCTCCCTGTTAAGCTTTTAAGTTATATAAAAGTAAAGAAATAATAAGTAAAGCGTCCAAAATTAGTAAATTTATAGATGTTTTTCAATTTTTCCAACACTTTTATCAATCTTGAAAATTATTGAATCTAAGGATTTTTATGTACGTTTTTTTGCATAAAGGAGACCTTCCCCCCACAAAAGCATAACTTTTAAACTCTAAAACTAGTTTTCCTTATGAGGGAGATTCTCAATGTAAAATGAGCAAATTATGATTAGCTAGAATTTATCATAAATAAGCTTTAAGCGAAGCAGCAAACGTGACTAAAATAGACTGGAAACTTCATTAATGAGATGTTACAAACCCTGAAGGATGCAACCCTTAATTTTCTATAAGATAGAACATAAATTGCTCAGCTTTTAGTCTTGAATCAGAAAAATGGAGGAGAAATATGAAGTAAATATGCGCTGAAGAGTGCGTTAGTTACTACTTGAATAATTAGTGCTGTTAGTCAAAAAGGGTAGCATTTTAAGAATATCTCGAATTTTTCAGGGAATCTTTCGTATTTAGATAATTCATTGTAATTATTTCAAGGGATCATAAAAATATTTCAAGATTATATGTGTCTCACGTCTCTTGGATAAAACTGTATTATAGCGCTATAAAATTTCATTTACTATCAAATAAAAACGTTATAAACGTACGTTCTAGTATCTTTCCCTTATTTGAAAATTTCACTGCAACTTGTACCTTACGCTAAATCTGAAAATTTTGAGAACAAGTTGTTAAATATTCCTGAAATTAGGCATTTTTTTTAAGATTCACTATATTTTAAAAAGGAATAAAAAATATTTCTTTACTAAAGGATTCTAGTATTTTAGTAGTAGAAGAGTATCTACAACTAGTATCGGGCATCGGTCACGCAGGCTTACCTCCATCGGTTTCATTGCTAGTAACAAGAAGCAAGTACTATCTACAACTTAGCGTGCATTTCTCCATTCTTTGTCCTTTTGTGATATCTCCTTGAACTGTGCTTAATAATGGTTAAAAATTTTTTTACAAATGCATTGGTTTCTTTTGGAAGATCATCCATACTGCTTGTAGGAACTATATACGAAAAAACCGCACAACAAAAACCTGTAGGAAACCCTGCGATTTTATTCCTTCAGCGCATTACTATAGTTCAGTGGATATTTAAGTTTCCACTGAGATTAGTCATAAGAGTACATGAATCCCCTGAAGAAAAGACACATATTGATGAAATTAAAATAAACTTAAAAATCATAAAAACTGTTCCAGTTTGTATCATATTCAGGATGAGCCTTCCACAACAATTAAGAAAGCCTTCATTGCGACTTTTTTTGCTTCCAATACCTCAAGTGGCACACGTTAGTGAGAATCTGACAGGAAGGGTTTCCGAGAAAAAAAAATTCGCCTTATTTCGTTTTTTCCTCTTTTCGCGTTCACCTTGTTTCGTTCCTCTTTTCGCAAAAAATTTCGCCTCTCTTTCCAATTAGTCTCTAAATTTTCATGTGTTTTTATCGTTAACATTTTTTAAACTCCTATTTTTGTGTTGGCAATTTATTTCATGATGTAAGAGTAAAGTTACAATAACCCTTTTAATTTTCCTTTCCGTTGGAAAAAAAATTATTTTATGGGCCAAAATGTTACTAAAGAGACAAAATGGTTGATTAGGTATTTCAAAAGGATAATGAATTAGAATTTCATAGCAAATCGTCATACTTTTGTCTGTGAATGATCTTCACCTATGTCCGGGGGAGGATCCAGGTGTGACATCTGGGGGCAACTGAGTTTTTAAAACATCTCCATCGGTAGCAGAATCTGCAATGCTTTCGAAAATATTGAAGAATAATATACCCATTTTTGGCTATATAGCCACACATTTAAGCATTTAAAAGCTTCAAAATTGCGATTTTTGTAGAAATTGTCTTCTTATCCAATAAACTTTTACCCTTCTGGGGGGGAACGTGCCCCCCATGTATCCGCTACTGCCTATGTCTCCATCTTTGTCTTCATCTTTCTTATCTTCAATTAGCAAAATTTAATGGTAATTCCCATAGTTATTAGCTTCCCGATTGTTAGTAACTTATTCTATCTCGTTATTCTATAATTATAGTTGTGAACCTCCTTTTGAGTTACCCACGAGCCGCAACTGAATAAGGCACTAATTACACATAGACCCGCATCCCGAACCAGTGCACAGACGGAAAGGAAGTTGATTCCAAAGCACCAACATCCTATTTTACCACTGTTTAACAGTTTCATTTCACCATCCTGCAATAGGTGAAGACCTCTCCATTTAACGACCTCCTAATGAGCTCCCTAACTACAAAATAATGCGAAGGATGATGATGATGATGGTGATCCCTCGTCTGGGCGCCTATTCTAAAAGCCAGTGCTAAACTGTGCTGATCTGTCGGTTGATCGGTAGAACACATTCAATTAGAACATGTTTTCTCATAAAGGTGCAAGCATTTCACTAATTAGGCAAGCTAGTAGTAAACGATGATCGAGTTCTTGTTTTGCTGATTTAAATGATTGACCTTGCTCAGTCGGAGTTAGTGAGGGTTAGTCGGAACAAGTGTTAGTTTATGGGGTAACTACCATGGAGTTGAGATTAGATGCTAATGACTTAAGTCTTTAACCATTTGTTAAATATGCTGTTGATGACGTATACTAAAAAAATCTCCTCAGAAAATCAATATAAATAAGTGTAAACTCACAACTCTCAAGCGCCGCCTCCAACCGTGGACCGATTTTGTCCTTGTTAGGACTCATCAGCACGGTATAGGAACCGTGCCTATATTCCTATACCGTGCTGATGAGTCCTAACAAGGACGAAACCGGTCCACGGTTGGAGGCGACGCTTGAGAGTTGTGAGTTTACACTTATTGTCCACTAACCAGCGATAATGGTGAAATTCTCCTTTCAGTAAATTAGTATCTTCATTGTAATGCGCAATGTTATGCTATGGGAAAAATTACAGTATTTTTATTTTTCTTTATTCGATAAAGGTATCCAAAAGAAGAATATACATACGATTATTGCTTATTTTTTAATTTAATTTCAAAGTTTAACTTTAAAAAAGGGCGCGAAAACAGCATGTGACGTCATTTGGTCCGAAACATTGGTTTTAAACAATAGTTGTTGTTTCAAAGCGATTGTCGATTTTCATTTTAAAATAAAGCCAAAACAGATCTGACGTCCTACAATCCTACACAAGAGTAAAGGGATTGTCGATCTTTATTTTTAAATATTGAACTAACTAATTTTTTTTGAAACTTTTCATGTCAAATTTAGAATTTTTATCTATTTTTATTTTATTTTTTCTGTTTATGAAAAATGCTAGTATTGCGCATTGCATTAAACAAAAAACTAAAACTTTTATAGAAAGTTAGTAAAAATCACTGAAGTGATAAACTGAAAACAAAAAGTGTTCAGGAACGAATTAAGGTTCTGAAGTTCAGCTGCAAAACTTTATTACGTCCGTAATATTTTCCAAGGGGATTATCCATGGATTAATTCTATTTATAAATAGATTTTTATGCTTCTTTTTCAGGCTATACCATTCCTCTTTAAAAAAAAAAGTTAATAGCTCCGCTAACTTAATATAATCTTTTAAATACTCTTGAGGTAATAACAGGAAAGAAAAATGTTCAAAAGGTTTTTAAGATGTACCAGCTCTTTAGTACAAAAAGGGAGTTTATTAAAAATGTTTGATCAAATTCCATTAACTTTAAAGCAATGCAATCAATCACTAAGAGATTGAAAGTGTCATAAAATAAACTTAAACTTAAAACTGTTACGTTCTTTTAGAGAATGTATCCAAATAAGGGATTTTGTTCAAGCAATTTTAAGAATTAATACAGCATTAAATTAATGCTATGCCATTTTGTTCAAAATTCTATATGAAATTTTATTTCCTTGAATATTTAGTTGAATTTTAAGTGTTGCCTTCTTTGATAGCTTAAGAGTAGTTTGTGATTTAACAGAAATTTCATATTTTGCTTTCATGTTACAAACTTATGTAAAAGGTATTTTAATTATGTAACTTTATCATGCACATATTTCCAAGAAGTTTTAACGAGTTTTTCAGTAGGGTTATCCTAATGATATTTAAAAAATTAAATGACATGTTTTATTTTGTACTTGAATCCCCTGTATCAGTAACTTAATTTCTACGCCCAACTGCTAGAGAAACTTTAACATATTTTAGAATATACTAAACAACAAATATCCCAATCTTCCTGCTTTACACAGAAACAATAAAAACAAGTATTCGTTTATATTGGTCACTGCCTTTGTTTTCAAAAATCAAGAAAAATTTTATGTATAATTTATAAACTACGATTGCTATTCAAAAAAATCCCTAAAAATATACAGAACAATAAAGGAAACTTTTCATGAACTCGTTCAATTGGAAATACAAGAAGTTTAATTTAAAATATGTAAGCTGTATAAAATTTGAATCATTCTCTTCAAAAACTAAAAAAAAGTTTAATGTTGATATGCACAAAAATATTTTGAGCATTTGAAATAAATTTAAAAGTTTCCAACCGAACAATTTGGTTTCATATTTTGATTTTTTCCTTTGGTATTTAAATATCGAGCAATTTAATTGGGGAGTAGTAATGAAACTTATTTTAAATTATATCTAATTACCGTCTTGTAATTCTTCTTGTAATACTTCCCATTTGATAAGAACTTCATCCTATAAAGGTTGGGAAATACAGTTTTTAAAACATGTTTTAAGTTGAAGATTTTTTTCACGATTAAAAGTAACTCAAGAAGCAGCTAAAAGATCATTAAAAAAAGTAACGGTACTGACTTAAAAACGCTCAATTCATCACTCTTAAATTAAACTGAAGTGTTAGGGGAAAAACTTAATAATTCGGGATACGTTCTTTTTACTTTTTAAAAAAATCTCCTTAGAGAGAACGACTTAAAACTTCTTCTGGAAAAATTTCCTAATTCTTCTTTTGTTTAAATTGCTAAAAGTTTAATTCTACACATTAATTTCTGATTTACGTGTTGTTTATTAGTACAGGAAAACGGTAGTTTTTTCAAAAATTTTCATATAGAAGTTTTTTTTTCGACGGTTGTATATGTTTTCGAGGGCGCTGATAACAAATATGAAGTTTGCTCCCACGTGGGGGGTCGGCTTCATATCGAAAATCGCCAAAAATCGATAATTTTTTGCTCATTTTTCGATTCTTCGCTTATATTTCAAAAACTATGAATTTCTCGAAGATAATTTCAATTATAAAGTTAAAGTAAACAAAATTTCCTACAAAATGCACTACTCAACTTTGATTTTCTGAAGAGTGGTTTTTCCGCTAGAGCGCGCTGAAAAACATCGATTTTTTTGCTTTTCCACTAAAATAAGGAAAACGCGCGTTTCTATCCTCTATAAAATGAAAACTACTCCCGTTATCAACAAAAATTTTATACCACGTGAAAAAACATTTAATTTTCTATAAATAACGGGCTTTCCATTATCATTTTTTGAGAAGGGGGGAGGGAGTGAAGCAAAGATCGATAATAAAACTGTTGCTGCTCTCGGACCAAACGGACTTTTGCGGTTGTTAATCTGCAATCTGCGCTTTATTTCCGGTATATTACCAATAAAGTAAGTTGTTTTGGATTAATTGATGACTAAGCATGCTTAATAAAATAAAATTTTAAATTTATTTATGAAATATTGGGTGTTTTAGGCGGAATTTTAATCAATTTTTTAAATTCATATATTAAATTATGGGAGTGTTTTAATGAACGAATTTATATGTTTTTTGCATTGCTAAATCCGAATTTCAAGTTTATTTTAATTTTAAAAGTCATCTTCGCATCAAAAATTGCAAAAAATATAAAAAATTTGCTCTTTTGTTCGGTTTTTCATCGATTTTCTAAAATAAAATTCTTTTCAGGAAAAATAACATGACACCAAATTAGTGTACGTAAAATTTCCTATAAGATGCACTGGTTCATTTTTATTTTGCAAGGAACGATGTACGTTTTATAGCGTTTTGAAGAAAAGCAATTTTCATGTTTTTCTACAAAAAAGTGATGAATGCTCGATTTCTCCCACTACAGCTCTAAATAAATTCAAGTTACCGACAAATAGTTTATACCAAATGAAAGTACATTTAATTTCCTACAAAATGCACTACTTAACTTTAATTTTATAATCAGAGGTGTTTACGCTAGAGCGCGCTGAATTACAGTTGTTTCCTGACTTTACACAAAAACATGAAAATTGCTTTTCTTCAAAACGCTATAAAACGTACACCGCTCATAGCAAAATAAAAATGAACCAGTGCATCTTATAGGAAATTTTACGTACATTAATTTGGTGTCATGCCATTTTTCCTAAAACGAATATTATGTTAGAAAATCGATGAAAAACCACACAAGAGAGCAACATTTTTATATTTTTTGCAATTTTAGATGTGAAAATGACTTTCAAAATTAAAACAAACTTGAAATTCGGATTTAGCGTTGCAAAAAACATATAAATTCGTTCATTAAAACACTCCCATAATTTAATATATGAATTTAAAAAATTGATTAAAATTCCGCCTAAAACACCCAATATTTCATAAATAAATTTAAAATTTTATTTTATTAAGCATGCTTAGTCATCAATTAATCCAAAACAACTTACTTTATTGGTAATATACCGGAAATAAAGCGCAGATTGCAGATTAACAACCGCAAAAGTCCGTTTGGTCCGAGAGCAGCAACAGTTTTATTATCGATCTTTGCTTCACTCCCTCCCTCCTTCTCAAAAAATGATAATGGAAAGCCCGTTATTTATAGAAAATTAAATGTTCTTTCACGTGGTATAAAAGTTTTGTTGATAACGGGAGTAGTTTTCATTTTATAGAGGATAGAAACGCGCGTTTTCCTTATTTTTGTGGAAAAGCAAAAAAATCGATGTTTTTCAGCGAGCTCTAACGGAAAAACCCCTCTTCAGAAAATCAAAGTTGAGTAGTGCATTTTGTAGAAAATTTTGTTTACTTCAACTTTGTAATTTAAATTATCTTCGATAAATTTATAGTTTTTGAAATATAAGTGAAGAATCGAAAAAAGAGCAAAAAATTATCGATTTTTTGCGATTTTCGATATGAAGCCGACCCCCCACGTGGGAGCAAACTTCATATTCGTAATCAGCGCCCTCGAAAACATATATTACCACCGAAAAAAAAACTTCTATATGAAAATTTTTTAAACGTCACTTTTTAGCACTGTTTTCCTGGGTTATATACAAGATTTAGAAAAACGTTTAAGATTCCTAATTTCACCAGGTATAAAAGTACTTTTATGATTTATTTAATGATACTGTATTGAGCTGAAAATTTATAGTTAAATGTACTACCTCCATTCCCAGGTGCCTTTTCTATTTTCCCTTTAAAATCATGTTTTAGCACATTCGTTCACACGTATCGGAAATTGTTCATGCCCAAAGAATTTTCAGTAAAATGGAAATGCCTAAGAAAACAATTTGGCCTTTTCTTAAGTGGGGGACTGATGGTGACATTCAAAGATTTCAGCTCTTTTCCTTGTTTTTTGAACTGACTAAGTGAGCATGAGTTTTCCATGGAACAAATATCCGTAAGAAAATAGATCGAGCCTGAAGTTTTTTAAAATTTTTGGAGTGGAAGAGGAAAATGTTTCTTTTGAAGAACAGTTTTAGAAAATGGCCAACCGAACACTACATATAGCTAGCTTATCTCAAATTTTTGACAACTGATAGTGTTCAACTTTATTTTAATTATCTCAGGATATTTTTTAGCTTCGGTAATATACTGTGAACTTAAAAAAATCACCACCAAGGGAATTTTATTGTGATGGAAGGAACTCAATCTTCATTATAAGTTATTCATTTAAATTCTTTTCACCTTGATGGAATCTCAGTCAGTTATTAGCATTTAAAATTAGTTTTTCTTTTTAATTTCGTTTATCTAAATTCAAATTTATGATAAAGGAGAAGTTTTTAAAATGTTCAACTGTGGGTGTTCCTTTTATGCTTATGAAGAGAAGAGACGCAAATTTTCACGTGTTTAATTATCTTTGTATTTTGTGATCAAGTAGAGATAAATATTTATTTAGTTAAACTTTCGTCCTTATTTCGAATAAAAAAACAAGAAGTATGTATTTAAATTTTTTTACACTTTTACAGTTTTAAACTTTGTCAAAACATTTTTCTCAATCCGGAGGTTTTTAAGTGTCCTGTAGAAGATATGTTGTATGTTGATTAGTATGTTGAATAACTAAACTATAAATATCATTCCTTAAAATTTTAGTAACTGTTTTTATATTTGGTCATCTTGTAATGGGCATCAACCTATAACAAAAAGTTTATTGGATTTGTAAGCTCATTTTTCGTAAGAAACAAACCAAAACACCTGATTTTGATGAATCGGAATGATAAATTTTGATTCGTATAAAAGCTATAAAAACTTTTTATATGATACAGGCCAACTAGAGCTGACGCGCTAGACCCGGGCTTACCCCGGGTTTCAGTTTTTTAATAAATATCACCTGTTGGGTTACAGATGGGCTTCGCCAGTCCATATATTAAAAAATTTACTCTGGTGTGTTACAGATGGGCTTCGCCAGTCCAAATGGGGAAATAGTTAAATAAAGGATCCATTTTTATGTTTATGCTACAACAATGGATTTCAAACTACAACAATGGATATCATGCCTACAAAAATTAATGTTACATCTTATCTTGTTATATTTACAACAATGTGGTTTTGCCCTGAAGTTAGGCATGAAATATGGGTTTTTAAACATGAAATTTGAGTTTTTAGACATGAAATTGACCAAAAAGTTATTGGGATGCATCGATTTTAAATTATTTTTATTCAGAAACCTTCCCTGGAGCGAGTAGATCAACGTGGTATAGTTTAATAGTTAATGTAGGTTCGAAAAGTTTAAAACTATAAAGGACATACATACACACATACAGACATTCATTTTTACATATATACACTAGCGGAAATAATAATCCCAACACCAAGAAGGAAAGGAGATATCAAAGTAAAATTTATTTCTATGATTGAACATAGTATTAATGTGAATTGATTAAAAAATCAGCCTTCCTGGATGTTTGGGGGCCGAGAAAATCGGTGAGGAGTGTTGTCTCCATAGGTTGTCTCCATTACCGCCGTCACACGGCATGGTATTGAGTGACAGGGAATCTAAATGACTTTTGAGGGATTGGAGGACCATGTTGCCTCCTCAGGTAGTCCAAATTCATATGGTGCACCAGCGGACGTTGCATGCCGGGCTAGGTGATTTCTCCTCATTGACCGGACTTGTTTTGTGGGTGTTGGTTCTAGAGAACGGGAAAGACGGGGTAAAATGCAAACTAGGGGGTTAAGAAGAAAGCTTGGACATTGCATACAACATGTGGTCGTGCATGTTTCTCTTGTAATTTGTCCCCAGGACAGGTCTGAGGGTAGGGACGGTCTACCAGCTGCAAAATCTCAATGACGCAGCTCTGGTTGAAAAAAGTACTGGTGAATCATACTCAGGAGTTGCAGAAATGGAATCTAATGCATCCCTACTCCGTTACCCTGCATTACCACTCCAAGGAACGATTAGAAAATCATCAGCTGAGTGCGCTCTCTCAATTGTGTCTTCAAACTCATACCCAACCGTCGTGGTGCTCCAAACCGAAGCAGGATTCTCTCATAAACACAATGTCATGAAATTGGGATTTTCATTTCCTTAATTCGTGCACTATTGGAAACAGAAATGCCCATTTTCAGCCCCTTGTTTAAAGACAAAGATGTAAGAAGGTATGCGGACCGAACGGACGATCCGCAATACTGCAAACGACATCCATTCCACTGCCGCTTGTCCTCAGTATGATCTACCGGTATTTTGGTCAACCAAAGCTGCTTCATTGAGGTTTTTTAGCCGGTTGTCCGTCCTTACCTTCATACCTGTCCTGGGGAAAAATTTCAAGAGAAAAATGCACAAACACATGTTTTATGCAATGTCCAAGCTTTCTTCTTAACCCCCTATATTGCATTTTTACCCTGGCCTATCCGTTCGTAAGAACCAACACTCACAAAACATGTCCGGGGAAAGAGGAGAAATCACCTAGCCCGGTATGCAACGTCCGCTGGTGCACCATATGAATTTGGACTACCTGAGGAGGCAACATGGTCCTCCAATCCCTCAAAAGTCATTTAGAGCCCCTGTCACTCAATACCATGGCGTGTGACGGCGGTAATGGACACCTATGGAGACAACACTCTTCACCGATTTTCTCGGCCCCCTAATATCCAGGAAGGCTGATTTTTTAAGCAATTCCCATTGATACTATGTGCAATCATAGAAATAAATTTGACTTTGATATCTCCTTTCCTTCTTGGTGTTGGGATTTTTATTTCCGCTAGTGTAGATAAACTTTTATGTTTTGATATTAACAGGTTCTATAAAACTCTCGTTGCACGTATTTTAATTCTACTCATTACGTAAATCGGTTAAAAAATAAGTTCAACATTTTTATAATTTTCTCAATTTGTTTTAACTTTTAGAATTATGCAAGATATATAGATCCATTAAAAAGGGGGATGCCATGCCACAATTTTCTCAGAATGTAGTATTTTTTTTAAATTTTGGATGATTATTTAAGAAAATATAAAGAAAGATTAAATCTATATGCAGTCTACTGTATTAGCAGTGGCGTAGCCAGAAAAAAAAATTGGAATATTGGGAGGGGATATGAGATAAATTTTTATTTTCTATGGTCAAAAAGATATATCCCCCCTCTGACTAAGCCCCTGTGTACACTAGAATTAAATATTATCTATTTCAACTGTGTCAAACTTTTAAATAAGGGTTAAACAAGGGTGCTTTCTATTTTTAATTGAAGCTATAACTTTTTACCTGCCGATATACCCAAATGGGAACATCATTTTAAGGAATTTTTTACCACTTAATTTTTCATGCAGGAATTTGATAATTGGTAGACAGCAACTCAAAGATGTGAAGTTATTTTACATGCAAAAGTTTTTCATGTGCAATTTAATCCTTTTTGTAGAATTTACATCATAATTAGATATTTTTGACTCTTCCAAAAGTTGCACAAGTTTAAACTTGTGAAAATTACAAATAAAATTAGTTTTAAATAATTTTGTTGTGTTTAGGTAGCTTAAGTACATATCTTCCCATTTGGCTTTACATAATAGCTTCATATTCCAATTTTTTTTTTCAATTCAATTTATTGTTATACATACACATATATTACACAAACAAAGAATGAGAAAAACAAATTATGATTCGCCTGAAGGAAACAAAGACCTGTATAGGCGAAAGAAAAATTACAATTTTTACAGAAAAAATAAAAACATAATATGAAGATAAATAATTAAGTAAGTTTAGTTTGGAAAAACATTATGTATAATAACAGAATTAGAATAACTACAATATATACACTTCAATTGAATTAAGTAATGAAAATAAATTCAATTGAAGTGTAATATTGTAGTTATTCTAAGAGGGTATAAGAGGGTTATTCTAAGAGGGTTATTCTAAGAGGGGTTATTTTAGAGGGTAATTACTAATACAAGGTATATGTTCCCAAATGGGAACATCGGCGTTTGGGGTATTGTATTTGAGGGGATTTTTATAACATGCATAAATTCAAGTTTTTTCTAATTTCTTTAATTTTTTGAACCTTTTTTGTCACAAAGGATCTTAACAGGTTAAGAATGATGTTTTAAATTCAAGAATATGTAATTTTTATTTTTTCACCTGATTTATGGAGACATAAATGCCAAATCTTTAGCAGATTCTTACACTTGTATATTTTTCTAACTCCCCGATCGATTAATTTTCCGTAATTATCATTAGGGGTTATGCAAAGAGCATATTTGGAGTGCTTCTGAGGATTCGCGTGTATATTTTGTTCAAGTACTTTTTTTACATAAAAATTTTAGGAATAAAACAGAAGAATTTTGAAAATTAGGAAAAGTGTGTACATCTTAAAACACTCTTCTAATCACTTTTGAAAGCTAATTAGATTTGAATGCAATTAGTGGATTTTATACTAGATATCCATATAGAACCGTAATTAAAACTAATTTTTCTCACAGAAACGTAACTGTTCAGCTTTAAAGCGCATGGGAACACCTCTTGTGTATTTTTTATACCAAAATACTACCCATAGTACAAGAAAAATGTACGGAAAAGCTTCGCGTACGTAATAAACATGTGGATTTTTTCTTATGAAAATCTATAAAATGTTACTCAATCGTCTAAGTATGGATAATAAAAATGTAAAAACCGTCCACTATCATAAAAATTTTCGTAATTATTGAGTAGAAACCTATTTCAATCATTTTATTTGAATTAATTGTAAAATATGTGCCTTTTGGGGAAATCCCCCTAAAAACTTCACCCCAAACGCCGATGTTCCCAAATGGGAACATCCTCAAAATCATACTTAGGATTTTTTTCTGCCAAAAAATGACTGTAGAATGGTTTTAGTAATGATGAAACAAGCCATTTAAGCCAAAAATCAGAACCTCTAATTAGAAATTTGAATTGCGGCGTTTAAAAGGTTAACTTTGAATCATCAAAAATATGATTAGGCCAAAAATTAAATATTTTGTTTCATTTAAATGTATAAAAATATAATCTTTTCAAAAATATAAAAGCGGGCGTTGAATTTTTGTTGCAATGAACTTGCCTAATTCTAAAGGGGGGAAATAAAAGATTGAATCGTTTTTGCATTTTAAAAGGTAATAAAATAAAGTCTTGATTGGAAAAAGGCATTTAAATTTTTCTTTCCCACCAGAAAACTCTTCACTGATGGATAGAAAATAATTTTTAAAATCCTTATTAACCCTCATTACAAAATAAGTGAAACTCCTCTTCTTTAAGCCTCAAAATAGCAATTTCTTCTAATTTCTGATATTTTATAACTGATTTCTGATGTATATATAAGTATATTAAAAACATTTCAATTTTAAATCATCATCTTATAAAACTTTGAAAGGATTCTATTAAGTAAATTCCAAAATAAAACTTTTGTGATAAAAGCGCTATTTCCATTTCCATTAATATAAATTTTAAAGTTCATGAAGAAAAGTGTTTTCTATAAATCCAACACCCGCAGTTATTTCTGTACAGCTACAGATAATAAAACGAGTCTTATTTTATGCTTTCCAAAAAATTTACACTTTTTACTTTAAAATAAAAATTGCCCTTGCATCAATGGAAGCAAAGAATAGTTAAGAAAAAATTTTAAATGCATAAAAGCCTAATAAAATTAATTAACAGGAGAGCTATTCTAATAATAAACATTTTGTGTGTGAAAAAGGCCCATAATTATAATATCCCATCTTTTAGGCCAGCGTCCTTATTTTTCTTTCTAACCGTAATTACTGTGCAAGGATATACTTTATTCTAAGATAAGAAGCTGAATCGATCTTGGGATATAATGGCCCAAAAGGTACCCTTTTCGAAATGAGGAAAATTTATACGCTATCATAGTAATAAAATGAGTCGAATTCGCTGCGCCTTGATTAAAAGCGAAATGGATGGGTGAAAATAGTTCTGAATAGATCCTAAAAAACTACAAAGGAAAACCCTGACGCAAAAATAACTGAAGTAAAAATTAAAGCTCATTCAAAAGAGGGTTTTTAAGAGGAGGTAAATTTGGTGAAAGGATATCGGTGTGTTTTTGATATTTCACAAAGACAATGGCTTAAGTAACGATGTTTTCATATATGTGAGTAGCAGTTCATTTCTCATTATAGCAGTGCATTTTTATACCTAATAATCCCTTTATTGTAGGAGTAATCAAAATTTTATAAAGGTGTGTCATGTGTTAAAAATTTTATAAATATTATTTGGCCATTTGAAAGATTATTTTAAAAATTACTCTGAACATATTTAAGAATAAATCATTGAATATATATTTATTCAGCAAACTAAATTTATTTCCGATGAAATTTTCAAGTAGATTTTATATTTATAAGAATTTTTGTGTAAAATAATATCATCAATTCATCATACCCATCAAAATATTCCCTTTCATGTTTGTTATTATTCTTCAAATTGATTGAATTATGTTAAAATGTGATATCGTTTGAAAATAAATTTTATAAAATTTCTATGCTGTGATTTGTTTACGAAATTTGCACTAGGATTATTTACCTGATAACATATTCTAAACTGCGACAGAACATTCAATTAGTATAACTACTACTACATTTTCCTAACAATATGTCTAAATTATACAGTAGATCACTAAATTAAAATGTGAAATACATCAACTCTTTGTTCATGTTGTAATTTGGGTGGAAACCCGATGGCGTTGTTTGCCAGAAGCTTATTATTGACTTAGACAATAAGTGCCCTGTAGTTCTATGGTGACATAGCTATTTACGTATTAATCCCAGAGGAAGAGTCAAAATTTAAAAAAGTAAGGAAGCTCTCAAAATGAGCCTGAGGATCCAGATACAAGTTCAAAGCGATCCGAGAAAACTGTTCGAAACGAGGTAAAACTCGGGAAAAGTTTTGAGAGTAGAAACGAAAGTTATCCCATTTCCTTTTTCCAGACATTTATGTTTCATTTTGAAGCGATGAGTTTGGAGAACAGTCAACAGAAACCAAGATATTAATGTTATCGATCAGTAGTGCCCTATCAGATAGTGAAAATTGAAGATGTCGTAACAGCCCTTTTTGATCGCTTCCGGCATAGAAAGAGTATGAAAATCATAAAATGATGAAACTTAAGTAAAAAGTATCCTTTTAAACGTTTTACCGAAAATCTCACTAATGTTGGATCGAAATGCAAGGAAGATTGGTGGATCGTTTTGTTTGCCGTAGAACAATACTAGTGAAATTCAATTCGAAGTGGTTTTTAGAATCCACGTAGAATCGCTTTATTAGTAAAATATTGAAAGATCCCTATTAACACTTTAGATCAGAAATCAGTGGGAAGTGAGTTCGCAGTTCATTAAAATGTTTTGATGGAGAGAGAATGGTTGATAAATGAAATAATTAAGCGATAGAAAAATGCTCACCTGATGGTTCTATTCGAAAGAGGGAAGAATTCGAATGTAGGGAAGAGTGGGACATATTCGCACATGGGGTACATTCGACGAGCAACATTTTCCCAAGTAATTATTAGTTTAAAAATTTGAAAAAAAATTACCAGCAGACGGCAACACGACTACCACCTCCTGAATGAGTTTTCAAAGCCCTGAGTCATTTTGTTGTATACGTACTTGAAATTTGCTAGCGTTAGAAGCAGTCAAGCAGAAAAAAGTAAATTTTCTTGTCATTTTGTTGGTGTGAAATATCAATCAAGATTAACTCTTAAGTGGACATTTATCATTTAATTCAGTAGAGGCACTACTAAAGTAAGAGTTTCTAGAAAGTTTTATTTTCTTTAATTATAAATATCTTGTTGGGACGGGGTAAGCTTCTATTGGTAGATGGGGCACATTCGTACACCGAAAGTGGGGGAGATTAGGGCAATGCGACCCTGGACAGTTAGTTTCTTTTTTTATCATGCTTTTTTCAATGCTGCAAACTTTTGCCAACACTGACAATAAATAAGAATAGGTGTCTAATGAAATTTAATTATTGAATATGATATGATGATGACGTTTAGTATTAGAAAATATGTGTTTAAATATGTTTTATAAAGAAAACAAATGTTTTTTTTAATCTTTGTTTTACATCTTTTAAGAGTAAATCATTTTATTTAAAATAAAAATGTAACATTATAAAACACTTGTTATAAGCTAATGATGGTTACGGTATAACAAATGGTATTTACGGTCTTCAGTTCAAATGGTAGTACGGTCTTCAGTTGAATATAGTTGATTAAAAAAATATATTAGTATTTCATATTTAAAACATAATATTTTCTGACGTGAAAATTTCATAGTTAAAGCATAAGTTTAAAGGAAAATTTCTTCTTCATAGTTTAAGGATTTAGTTATTTTGGATTTTTAATTATGAAACCTCTCTCTATAATTTAAATAATTATGATTCGTATTTCTATTGTAGAGATTCTAACAAATCTGGAGGTATAGGTGTTTATGTAAAAAAACATTTAGATATTCTTAGTGATTGTTTGTTTTCTATGAATACTGCTGAGTCAATATTGCTGTATAATAATTTTCTTGATTTGACTATTATTTGTTTATATCGTTCCTTAAGCTTCAGCATTGATTGTTTTAATTTTGAATTATCGAGTAAGCTAAAAAATCTAAAATCTAAAAACGTGCTCTTAATCGGCGATCTAAACATAGATATATTAACATGTTCAAATCCTATAGAAGAGTATAAAAACCTTCTTAGTTCAGAAGGCTTTACTTTCCTTATTGATGGTGTTACTCGATCTCTCTCTAATTCATGTATTGATCATTTGATACTACGGCGTTCTGATATCAGTGCTGAATCTGTAATTTTCAACAATAACTTAACGGACCATAATCCGATCGCCTGTAAATTAAAGTATACATGCAGTGTAAATCCTAGTATGGATGAGATTTCAAAGGTAAAGATTTCAAGAGTAAAATATGATAAGATTAACAATTTTCTATTAAATTATACCTTTCCTCTTTAAATCAAAATTCTGAGAATGTGAATTATTTATATGACGGATTTGCAGCTGTTTTAAAAAATGTTATAATCAATTTTACCCACTGCTTTGAGCTACCAAATCGTAAAATAAAAAAAAACTGGATAGACGAGGAAATCTTAAAATTGATCAAAACTAAAGAAAAACTATATAAAAAACATAAAAAATATCCCTTTGATATAATTCACGAACATAATTATAAATCTTTACAAAAAGAGCTGAAAATAAAAATTAAAAACGCAAAACATAATTATTTCTTGTCTGAATTCTTAAAGTGTAAAAATGTAAAAAGGCAATGGGAAATTGTGAATAAAATCACAAACTCTAATGCAAAAGACAAAATACCTTTATCTGAAAATAATGATTTGCTAGTGGAGAATATCAACCAATATTTTATAAATATGGGATCAAATACTGTATACACTAATGATAGTAACCATGGAAAATATCTAACAAGTCAATCAAATTCTTTTTTTCTCGCCGAAACAAATGATCTAGAAACTGAAAAAATTATCAGATCATTGGACGACAGAAAATCCCCTGGTTATGATAGCATAACATCTCAAGCCCTTAAAATTGCTGCAAACCACCATATCTCTATCATCACAAAAATCATAAACCTATCCCTTTCAGGTGGTACTTTCCCTGCTTCCCTAAAAACAGCGTTAGTGGTACCTATCCATAAATCTGGTGACACAAATGATTTTGCTAATTACCGACCAATCTCTATTTTGCCGATTTTCTCCAAAGTTCTTGAAAAAATTGTACACGCCAGACTTTATGATTATTTAAAGACTTTCAATATAATATCTGATAATCAATTTGGGTTCTTGCCGGGTCTCAGTACTGAAAACGCGCTAATAGAATTTACTAAATATACATATAACAGTATAGATAAAAACAACAAAACAGCTGCAATTTTCCTAGACATCTCAAAAGCATTCGACAGTGTGAATCATGAAATTTTAATTAAAAAACTATCTTCAATCGGGGTTCGAGGCGGTGAACTAGATTGGTTCATTTCCTACCTAGCAAACCGAAAACAGTTCGTAAAATTGGGAAATTCTAAAAGTAGTCTATTAAACATAAAGTCTGGTGTACCACAAGGTTCAATCCTTGGACCTTTGCTTTTTATAATCTATATAAATGACTTCTGTAAACTAAAATTAAATGGTAAAATCATAACCTATGCAGATGATACTGTAATTCTATACTCATGTTCTAACTATAGTATACTACAAAATAACATAAATAAGGATCTTCTGACCATTAAACACTGGTTTATATCTAATAAATTAGCAATAAATGTAAATAAAACAAAATTTATCAATTTCAGTATCTACGGGCCTCCTGAGCATCTTCGTCTTTATTATCATGTAAATGACTCTATAGGTCTTAATTGTAATTGCCCCCCTCTTGAACAAGTATCTTCAATAAAATACCTTGGTTTAAATGTAGACTCAAACCTAAAATGGAAATCCCACGTTAATTGCCTAACAAATAAACTACGCTATATTTTACACAAACTTTACTTCATAAAAAAGATAATAAGATCTTCTTGCTTCAACTTTACCACTCTTGGGTTAATTCAATAATAAGCTATGGTATTCTGGCCTGGGGTGGGGATTACTTACAAAATATAAATCCAGTAATTAAAATTCAAAACAAAATCATTAAATTTCTAAGCAGTAACAATCAGTTCCCTTTAATTGATCTTTACAAAAAACTTAACGTTTTACCCGTTCGTCACCTTTTTTTCTTTAAAACAATAGTTTATTTTACTAAGCAAGCAAACGAATCTGACCTACGAAATTTAACTTATAATTTACGTTCAAGAAACTTATATTTTGTACCTAAAGCAAAAAAAGAAATTCTTCATAAAAATTATGTTTATTTATCACCTAAGTTTTACAATATTTTACCCAATGACATAAAAACAGAAAAATCCCCTATTAAGTTTAAAAAATTACTAAAGCTTTTTATTTTTACAATAGAAAATATTGAAGAACTTTTTAAAAAAAAAAGAACAAACGCTCTCTAATTTCCAATCTAGTCATTCTGAAGCTTGCCTTGCGATGCCACTATTATCCATTTTCTATGTGTAATATCTATATGTGTAATGTCTGTATGTATTGTATATTTGTATGTTCAATCTATTTTTTTAAAATACAACTCCTTTAGGTTGCCCTTATGGGTTTCTGACCCCTGGGCAACTCATATGTCTTCTTGTTTTTTTTTTTCGTGTATGTGTTTGTTCCAACTGTAAAATGTTCATGTTGTGTACGTAACAAATAAAGAATTTGAATTGAATAAATGGGAAAAAAGGAGAAAAAGAACGTTAACTCCTTGGTTCTTAAAAACCATTGTTGTTTTAACGAGTTGCTCATTTGAAAAACCAGATGTTACAGCGTCGTTCTTTTAGAAAATATTAAAAACGTAGCACATATTAAAGAATTTTCATGACAGGCCATCCTTTCCTTTTTGAAAATGTAATTTAGCTTTCGAAAAGCTCTAGGTGCGCTACTGTACGATACCGTTTATTTTGTTTACTATTTTAGGCTGAAATTTATGACTGCAAAACAAATTATTAGAATAGGTTTCTGAACAATTAGTTTTAAAATGTAAGGCTAAGCGCGCACTAGAGACTTTTGTCGCGGCTGCTATAAACACTAGGTCACTCGAGAGCAATGCATTTCTATGGAGAGATTCTTGGCAATCGGCCAAGAGTCTCGTGGCCTATGCGAGTGCTCTAGCTTCTTGCAATAGCCAGGGTGATAATTTTGTCTCTGTCACCGTGACAAAAGTATCTAGTGCGCGCTTAGCCTAATAGATGAAAAAAGATAAAAAAGTAATGAAAGAAGTTTCACAAAGTTACTCTACAATTCTCTACAATTACTTTGTTATGGTCCGTGTAAGGCTAAGCGCGCACTGGAGACTTCCGCCACGGTGCCGGACTGCGGTTACTACTTTGTTTGATAGTGACATCATAAGGTCAACTAAGGTTGCTGTCTAGTATAGTAATGAACCCCCTACTTTATTTACACAGACCATGAAAAAATGCTAAGTAAGTAGTTTATTATATTGTGAACGCTAAAACGTTACCATTACATTCCTTTTTTTCTTGCATAGAACTTTGAATGTTACGTTTTAAAATTAAAACGTTCTTTTAATATTTTATCCATCTCAGATTAAATGTAGTTTAATACCTTTTGAGTTTAATACCTTATAAAATTAAACAAAATAAAGTAACGATGAAACAGGGACGTATATGACAATTCAAATTGAATGGACCTAAAGTTTTACTGAAATATTTGGGAACTATCTCCAATAAACTATCCGTGTTTTAAATATGATCCCAAAAAAAGACATTTTCCATTTATTCTATGATTCACCTGTTCATTTTAGAAGAGAACAGGAACTTTCCCTCTCCTTCCAAAGGACAATAATGAAAATCCCACAATTATCTCAAAGTTAAATACCGATCGTGCTTCTATGATCAGCGCACAGAAATATAAATGGCGAAATCAAACAACAGAAAGAGCGTCGTAAGCCTAAATAATCCCCACCAAAGCCATTCATTATCAATTGTTTAACGCTTATGGCGATGCGTACTGAATTTAATCGATTTCCGTTTACTTGTAAATCCCCGTGAAACTAAATCGGGTATTTCACGCATTAAAACAGCTTAAGATCTTCATTGATCTTCATGGATGTTCCATTTATCTTCAGCTAGGGAAAGTCTCCATAGATGATTCCACCGAAAATATTCACGTTAAACAAATAAGACTTGATAATATATCGGAGAATCCTACTAACGTTGAACTGAAATGAAAGGAAGATTGGGGATCTTTCCATTATTTGCCAATGAATACTAATAATGCTATTCTCAGGTGAGATTCAGTTAGAAGTGAATTTGAGCTGAGAAAACAATCCACGTCGAATTAGTCAAAAGGTCAGTCAAAACGTTCCTCAATTTGATAAAAAAAATCCGAAGCTTTTCAATTACAACAAAAACATTCCCCAATTTGATAAGAAATCCGGAACAGTTTTCAAGTTCCATTAAAGTTTTATTTATCTATGTGAAGTAAAGGTGGTAAAGAATATGTGTAAGGAAACTGCTACCGTGAGGGCTCCTGTGCTGGCTGTATCGCGAGTATAGGGTTCTAAATATTTTTGAAAGAATCGATTCCGGAATCGAATACCTTGGAATCGATACCAAAGAATCGAACCCTTTAAGGAATCGATTATCGTACTTAATTTGCTAATTAATACTGATAGTTATTAACAATTTTGTTCACTAATTAATTAGTATTTTGATAATTATTATTTTGAAACAGGAATCAAATCTTAAGAATCGTACTTAATTTTCTAATACAGATAACTAACAATTTCGTTTACTAATTAATTAATACGTCGATAATTAATTAATATTTTACTGGTTAGCAATTAAATTAATAATTACTAATTATCTTTGATTTGTAATTAAAATATATAAATTCGATTCTGGCACTAAGGCATCGATTCCGGGTTGGAATCGAACCTCAGGAATCGAATCGATCGATTTTTTAGATCCCTACGCGAGTATCGCCTAAGAAATCGCCGTCAAAGGCCGCAGCTGAGAAGAAGCCCACTCCTTATCATCCCAAGATGGCGGACATAGTTAACGAGTACATTTTTACTCTGAAAAGAGGAATTAAGATTTTCTCTTTGAGGAGAATTAAGAAGCTCATAAGTGCATCACTTTACAAGGTGGCTGGATATTGATGACCAATTGACCCTTTCATATGGATATTTTTGAAGAATGCTGTTGGGAAGGGTTCCCTCATTCAGACAAAAGAGAAGATATCCATCTGCGGATCCTCCAAGATGGGTGGCGCAAGCCAAAAGACCTAGACAAAAAGCTTAAGGAAACCCAAGAAAGAAGGCTGCCACCGAAAAGGCTGAAACTCCCGAGAAAAATGTCTCCGAACCGAAAGCGACAGGGGCAGTCTGAAAAACCTGAAGCAAAGGAACCATCTGCCCGAAGAAGTAAAGCCAAAATCCCCTAAGATGGCGGTGAAAGCGACTAAGACGAAAACACCAAATTCTAAGAAATAACCAAGGCATCCATTATGAAACCTACTGAAAAATACAGGCAAAAATAAGACCTTTCCAAAATATTTAAAAATAAAAGGGATCTTTTATACAAGTCCCTTCCCCAAAAAAACTTATTTGAATCACTGTCAGTTACATCAGTATAGGTTTACTACTCGCTACAGATAGTGGTATATAAAAAATACGCTATGGATATCAATAGATAAATAATGCTTTTTTATATTGTAACAATGAAGTCGGGATTCAAGTCCGGTATAAGCTAAATCACTCTGTAACCAATTTGTTACAGGTTGTTTTACAACAATGCTCAAGCAAACATAAACTAATTGTTGCAATTATTGAAACACTGAATTGAAAGATTCTAATCATTTTCGCTTTGAATTTTGTGGAGGGAAAACCAATATTAAGGTTTAGCATTTGGCTTGACACAGGAGTGTCAAGCTAAATACTAAAATGTGTGCTGGCTTGCTCTCGAAGGAGGGGATTCCGACAGAGCTAAGTAGGTTTTTCGTTGGCCCTGAAAAGGACCCCGGTATGTCAAACCTTCCATGTCAGTTGTTATGGTTTTCTTCTTGCTATGCTCGGTGTGAGTGACAGCATCACGCGTCGTTTTCCTGTGGAACACTTTGAGGACACTCTCTAGGTTCAGGGAGTGAAATCTGGCCAAGTTGGTAAAATTACTCCAAAGACCACGGAGGGTTGCCAAAATTAAATAAAAAGCAAAACTAGATTACGTCAAACACCATCACTCTTACTCACTTTTCTAGCCTTGGGAATATGTACGATTTGGCGATAATCTGCTGAACCCCGCTTAATAGGTAATCCCCATATCACGAATGACCTTATGATGCCTCTTGTCCCCAGCAAGACCCTTGCCCTTCACCAAGTTTTAGGTATTTTCCCCTTACAAGGTGTTTCAACATGTCCATCCAAACTTAGTACAGAAAGATTCCTCGGGTGGAATAGATAAAATTTGCCCAAAAAGAACTGTACCTCAACAACGACTTTTTTTGAAAACTGATTAGTTAGATTATTTTGCCCTACGCGCATGCATTTTCTATGGTAATGAAATTATTATTCGCACTTTTTAGTTTTTATGCCCTCGTATTTATATTATTTTTTATGTTGTAAGAATAGGAATATTACCTGCTCTCAAAATCCATTTGCTATAACTAACCATACTATGCATTACTTTACTATACCTCTACTTTATGCCTGATATCTTTACCCTAAAACTACTCTCATAGTCAACTTTTGTAATAATAGTTCATATTAGACGGTTACGTTCAAAACTTATCCAGATAAGGAACAAACAAAAAATAACATCTAAGAATATCTGGTTTCATTCCCATATTTGATCGATGGTCTCGTAGAATTATTTTTAGCCCCCTTTGGTTACATATTTCAAAGTCGGGAACACCAATTTCAGAAAGGTAATGACTGTGACGGCAAATCCACCGGCCTAGAATTATAATTGAACAGATAACTGGAAAGGTTCTCCACTTTAAGAGAAGCTGTTATATCGAAAAAAGAAAAAGATATTTCCGCCCCAGGTTTCGTTTGGTTTTCTATTTCTTGCTACTAAGATGATTGATTGAACAAGGAACTTTTTCGTTTTTTTCTCACAACCGGTGAAAAACTTTTTACAGTTTACCAGACAATAGACGGTTATGTTTTCTAAAAACCTATAAATGCAACCTTAAGTGCAACTTATGGAATTTTTCTCTTTTTTGGTTATCGGATTTTCTCTTCTCTTCCCATTATTCTTTTAAAGTAGCAAACTTGGTTCATAAAACATTTTTTAGAAATCCTAAGTTAGATTGTACAGAGATAACCTTAAAAACATTAAGAGCTATCCAATAAACATAATAGTAACACTTGATTAAAAATGGAATCATAATATTTTTACTACTAAAATGGATTTGTCCTTTTATCTTATTCCCTTACTGATAAAACGCATGTAAGTGTCAGATTCCTTAAACTTACTTTACATAACAATGGGTTTTGAGTGTTTGAAAATAAATTCTATTCAAAATTATGATTCTTTTATTTTATACCTTAATGATTTTCACGCCCAATAGTCATGCTACCCACCATACTAGAAAACTAGAATACTAGAAAACTTAAGAGTTTTAATGGCAACGAAATATTTTTCCACACAGATTACTTTCCAGCACATGCTGTTTCACATGAGAAAGAAACGTTTTTATTTTAAGTTTTAAAACTTTAAACTTACCCCCACCATTTCCAGGATAAAAAAGTATATTGGGGAACTGAAATAAATCCTAGGGAAAATATCATTAGTTTGCTTCTCTCTTTTGAATCTCCAAAGTACTGAGATACAAGCTTTTATGCAAGCTTTGTGGTGTAACAACTGCATAAAAAAGCAGTTTTAAAGCATAAAAAGCATATACCTTCAACTGTTTAGGTTCCTTTCATAGGGCTTTGGAATATTTTTAACGAACAAGTACTAAGAGAGAAATAGGAATTCAAACCCCTGAATAAACATGCAAAACTAACACTGATAAAATTTGATTTTTATTTTCAGAATTTTTTTCTAAAATTCTTTTTATAAAGGAGAAACCTCTACTTTTACTGGATGGAAAGTGAGGTATCAGGGTGTAAGTAAATATTTATTCACATCAGTTTAAGATATTTTTACTGAAATTTCAAATAGCAGTTACCAAAATTGTTTAATTTTGGGACTCTTTACTATGCTGTATACATTATATTTTCTACATTATGTTTAAAAACTGACTAATCGTTTTATTTTGGAAAAGCGCAAGTATCCCCCCTCTATAATAATTGTTTTTTGGTCTTCAATTAAATTTTTTTAGCATTCTCCTAAAATAAATGGGGGGAAATAAAAATATTACAATATACAGAACACACGCAAATGTTGTTCCCCCAGGTTTTTAACCAAGGCATTGTAATTTTAGAGCAGATTGAAATTTAACTGTTAATGTGATAAATTTGTGACATTTCAATGTGAAATGAGAGGAAAAATGCCTTACGATAGGATAAAAAAGTAAAACTAGGCAATTAATGTTAGGGAATGTGTAAATAAATAAACGTGAAGTAGTAACTAGAGTAGCTCCCATCAGCGCCAAAGGCGCGTAATCCTAGCTGTAAGACCCGGCTTTGCCGGGTTGTAACAGCTAGTACTACTTTAAATAAAAGCCGTGAAGGGACCTTTGAAACACCCTGTATGGTAATGAGTATGAACCTCCCCCCATGTTAAAAATTTCAGCTATTGAAACTAACGAAATAGTATAAATATATTTCGCATTAGCTATAATTTCATAAAAAATCAATTATATGAATACTATACCAAACATCGATAACCGGTAAAAATGTAAACGAGTGCTTCACTCTAATTCACTCTAAAACTATTTTTAGCATCGGTTCAAGTTTCAGATAATAAAGCCTCAGTCTCAGTCATCACATAACAGACAGACAAAGAATCATATTAGTAAATAAGAAACACTTTCTTTAATGTAAGAATTCAAAAGGTCTTATTAATGACCTCAAGTTAGATATAATGATAAGCTGGCATCACCGATTCTTAAGTGGAGTTAGCTTTACATTATCGGTTTGCATTTGTTTAATGAATGCTAGTAAATTTCCCTCAGGGTTTTCGAGAGGGAATTTCAAACTCGATAGTTTGTTAACTATACTACCAGAAATAGAATTCACTAGTGAAAAAGATTTACCTGTAATTTCGTTGATGGTAAGTGGCTACGTTGAATGTTGTAGTAGTTGGGAACGATTAAAATAAGTATTTTTGTGTTAATTGGTAAATGCGAAAAACCGAGAGGAGGTTGCCATATTTGAAAAGGAATAACTAACATACGGTGGGTATATAAACTTCTTTTTCAAATTAGCGGCACAATTTATTTGAATTCTATTAAACTGAAACTCATAGGTCTACATAAAAAATAAAGGATTTTATTTTTATCTGGCAAGGTTTTCTTGATTCAAGGTTTGATGTTTAACGAATTGAAATTCTGAAATTCATTGATTCTTTTTCCTATTAAAATGAAATTATTGTCTAACAGATCAAAACGTTACCACCACGCCAGAAACACGAATCTGCATTCGAAAATTGGCTCCAACCTAGAGATAGTTGTCAGTCGCCAAGTGAGCAGTAATCAGTCCAAAGTGAGTAGCAATCGGCAACCCAATTGACATGGTTGGCGGCCAATTACATCTTGATGCCACCGCGCTTATGATAAGAGTTGCGCGTTTACGATATCAAAAAAAAATCGAAATCATAAAATACTGGTGGTTCAATCCAGAGATTGTCTCATTTACTCATCTTCAATTTGATTGGTGTAAAGAATCACGTTGGCTTTCCAAGAAGAGTTTAATATTTGGTTTGAAGGGTTTGGTTTCGAATCCTTTAGGGAATGATCGCGCTTCAAGTATATTTCTATGAATTTTCAACTTTGTATTTTGTTTGCATTAAGTGAAGGATCGAAAATTTAAGAGTAAGGCGGTATTAACTTTAAAGACCACGTGAGGAAAGCAGCCTATAAAAGAACGAATGAGTAAATGAAACGATTCATTTTGAATCGCCTGCCAATTGAGCAAGCTGAATTGAGGAACCTAGCTCCAAATCGCTTTTTGTCTCATGTTGTTGGAATCGAGAAATTAACTCTATTCATGGACTAGTCGAAAATACATCAGAAACACCGGCAAGAAGAAAACACAGCAAAAGGTAAAATTTTTTTGGCGGGAAAGCAGTGTAGCCAAACAGCGTCAACCCAACCAGCTTCTAGGCTTTCGCCTGCATTTCAAAAAAGATTCGTGTTTCTGGCGTGGTGGTAGCGAAAATATATTAGCGATTTGGTACTTTTCGATTAGATGGGTGCAGATCTCACTAGTTTTACTTAATTGGCAACATTTTGGAAGTTACACAGAACAATATATATTTACTTCTTCAATGAGGAAGTTTCATATTTTTTAAATTTTCGGTTTAAGTGTATAATAATACAATATAAGATGTGGAAAATCCAAATCTGCAATCCAAATTTTCCTCAAAAATTTATTTACTGAGATATAGAAGAAATAAAAGTTGAAAAAAGTCGTAAACAAATGATGCAATCGCAAACGCTCAAAAATCAAATTTGACGTCACTCGACACTAAACAAAAGGCATTGTTGATGTTTATTCATTATTAAAATAAAAGGTCTTTATGACCGCATGGATCTGGCATAGTTTCACTTGACCAGATGGAGATTAGTACCACTTAATAAAAAATATTTAACTCTTAAAATATAATCTTAATAAATAATTAATCTTAAAATATAAGAATGTAATGTTTTAAAATTAATTATTTGAGTTTATTTTGGTGTTTTCATAGCTGATTTAACTTTTAAATTGGCAATTTTAGAGTTTTTCTTATTAAAAATATTAAATCCTGAGGTTTTCATTTTTAAAATAGCGAGTCAAGCAGATCCACTCTAGCAGAGAAATGGAGAAATAAGCGTTTTTAGTCATAAAATCGTTTATTACTTGTAAATATTCGATTTTCGAACTTGGAAAACTTGGTAGTGATCGTCCTCGCCTCGAGATACGTCTATGTACCGAGTTTTGTCTACGCCGGTTGCATAGTTTAGGAGGAGATGCGAGTTGTGTCGTTTTGACATGCCGAGTGACATCACGAATCTGAAATCGCTGTTTTTCCCGCCTTTTCCAGAGCGCAAACTTAAAGCCGCAATAAAAAAATAAATAATGATCAGAATTAAAAAATATCTCGGTTTTAGGGTTTTCTCGTAAGGTTGGATAGATTTAAAAAATAAAAAAAAATTATGAAACTTCCTCATTGTATAGTTTTATAACTCAGCTAAAACGAAAATTTTCCCATTTTATATATTATATATATTCAGTTAAAACTATCAAGACATTTGAGTCTAAAAATTGTATAACTTCCGGTTATATAACCATTTGACAATAAAAAAATCTAATCTAATCTAATTTGACGATAAAGAAAACAACAGTTAGTTTAAAAACTTAAGAAAATAGTTCACATAGTTTCTCTTTCTCAAAAATACTAAGCTATCTTTATTTTAAAGATAAAGAAGATAATTTAAAATTATAAATATGAATATAATATCATAACTGTGAATATGAATATAACAGAATATCATAACTAAATCCATTCATTGTAAAAGTGTTAATGAAAATTTTGTCAACATGTTTTTCAGCAACTACTTGAAAAACTTATTTCTTAAAGGAAGTATTTTCTCTCAAGTATCAAGTGCTTTATGAAGAACTGTACAATCCTGTATATGTTAATGCGCATTTTTGTATTATTAATTTTTTTCAATCACGAAAATAAATAATTTATTTTACTATAAACACTGGTCTTTATTTTATATGATAATGTTATATATTATTATGATTTAATTGGAAACTTTCAAAATTATTTCAAGTTCGGTCTGCACATATTAGTATATTTTTGAAGACCTTGTAAAAAAACCCTGTTAGCATTATTAATTGTGGCCAGACAATTCTAAAAAATAAATGATTAGTTATTAGATTTATTGTTGATATATTTATTCAGTTTTTTAGAGTAAAAGTGGTGAATTTATTCATTCCTTATATCTCTTTGCACTCAAAAATGAACCATTTTCATTAATTTTTACCACATTATCTTTTTTCATTCATGAGCTTAATTATTTCTGTGAGTTTAACTATTTTAAAGTAACATGCTGCAAAATCATTGAAAATTGACAATTTTGGCCGGGGGAATTTTCTTAAGCCTTTCTCTCGTCTCAAGCTGACGTCAGAGTTCATCACCGTTTCAAGTCGCTTGTTTTTTCTTCAAAATTTTAAACATAGATTTAAAATTTAAGAAATAGTTTCTTTAAACTTCAGTTAAAATTTAAGAAATAGTTTCTTTAAACTTCAGTTAAAATTTACGACATTTGCATACAAAACTACATTCGAACCAGATTTTAGTAGTCTCACACATTCAAGTTCCATGGTTTTGAGTTGGGGGGAAAAGTGCGAAAGACATTATTTCTTTATTCCTCAAAACACCCCAAGCTTATTATGAATGCATCGGAAAAGCACTTTTTCTTCCACTATAGACGACTTATATATTTATGCTTTATTTCTCACTTGTGGCTGAAAATAAGGTAAGTATCAAGCATTCTGTTCGTCGATTTAAATTTGATTTCTACCTCCAGTCTTCCTTTTTAAGTTTTGGGAATAACCAGCGAATCTCGGAATAAGATTTGAAGTAAAACTATACCAGAAATCGGTTTTTAGCATAGAATATTTCATCCGCTTTATTTGTAAGGTTATAGAAGGGAAAGGATTATATTTAATTCAAAATAATCTGTTGATATAATTTCACATTCCGTAACTAGAAATAGACTATAAATAATTTCACTAGAATATAATTGAGTTATACCATTAATTAAATCCATCTTCAGGTGGAAAAGTTACGATTTCAACTGCAGTAACTTCATAGAAATAAACTTTCATAAAAAATGCAAACTTCTTCCATGCTTGTATAAAATTTTTTTTTTAAATAGTTGGAAAAAAGTGAAGTATATAAAAAATATTAAAATAATAGCCACATTGAGAAGTATAACTCGTAGTATGTCATAAACAAAACAAATCTTGGCAAAAAAATTCTATTATTTTTTCTTCTGCAACAACTGTTTCCAGAACTAAAAAGTTCACATTTTATTGAATTCAGCTGATCCCTTCTATAATTCTAGTTTAAAAAAAATAATCCTCGTTTCTAAGAATTTAGTGCATAACTGAAAGTTTTTAGCATCTTTGCAAAAGTTAGTATGCAATTTTTAAGAAGTATCCATACTTATATTAACTTAAAATGCTGATTCGGATAATTTTTCAGGTAAAAATTGTCCTGTTTATTAAAAGTTAGCTTATCTAAATTCCCCTTATTAAGAATGAGTAAAGTAAAGGTTGGGACTATAGGTAGATCACTTTAAATGGTCCAAATTGACTTTTATCTGTAATTGAAAAAATGAAGACGGGATTTTTGTCCAAAGGTTCAATAGTTTACTATTTAAGTAACTATATTCTCATTCTGTTCAAAGAATTTAGATATAATGAATGTATCTTTGTCTTTGTTTAGGATTATTAGTACGTCACATCCCATTCGGCCTTACTTTAAAGTGAAAACCAACAATGACTTTTAATTGTTTAAACAACCCTCTTCGGAGGAGGTCCTCCTCAGTGGCAAAAAGATCAACTGCTAAAAATCAAAAATTGAAAAATAATAAATAAATAATCCAATCAACACGGTCATTCATCTCGGAAAATGAAATAAATAGTTACTCTTCTGGCCATGAAAGTTTTCATCATTTTATAATTAAAGCATTGTTTAAAATCAATGTGTATGATGTGAGTACGTCACATTTTGAAATTTGATGTTTTACTGCCCCTTTTTTATACATGAATCAAACTTTGAAATTAAACAAAAAATAAATAATCATCGTAATTAAAAACATTTTGTTCGTATGTTCCTCTCTAGGATAACTCTATCGAATCCTACTACTATTATATCCTACTACTATTATAATTGTGAATGTTTGTCCGGATGTTTGTTACTCTTTCACGCAAAAACTACTGAATGGATTTTAATGAAATTTTACCATAATGTAGCTTATACATCAGAATAACACATAGGCTATAATTTATAAAGAGAAAATCAGTCCTTCATTCTTTTTTTCCCGTTTTTCCTGCTTTTTTTCACTTATTTTTCCGTGTTTGAAAACCTGTTTTACCAGTCATACAACGAGTTAAAACTAAAACATTGTTTCAAATGAGACACAGATCACTAGACTTTTTCGTTTACTAGATCTTTTTTTTTAGTTTTAAACACTGGTTTTAAATTTCTTAATTTGTTCACTAGACTTTTTACAACGTTTTCAAATTTGTTATTTTATAAAGGCACCAAGATATTATTAAACATTATCAGAAACATCGGAATTGTAAAAAGTGACAAGAACACCGGGATTGGAAAATTAGCGAGAACATCGGGAAGGAAAAAATACCGAGAACACTGGGATAGGAAATTTACCATAAAGACACCCAGAATACCGGAATATAAAAATTACCGTAAACACTGAGATAGGAAAATTACCGGGAACGCAGCCGGGATTAGAAAAATTACCATGATCACCGGGCACCGGGATAAGATTACCGGGAACACTGGGATAGGAAAGAGGCGCCTGGGATACCGGGATGATTTGTAATATTGCTAATTTACAAAATTATAAATGTATTTTAAGAAATATTTTAAAAAATAAATTTATACACCCCACCCGTGCAAGGCCGGGTATAACAGCTAGTAAAAAATAAATGTGGGAATTCCCCATTGTCATTGTTGAATCTAACAGTGAGTTGAAATGAGTTTGACATGATCATGCATTTCATTTCATAGGACCCCAACTTTTCAAGTGATAAGTCCATGTTTCATCGTAATTCCGTGACACTCAAAGGAATTACAGAAACAGATAAACAGAATTATGAAGTGCAATTACTCGTAAAAAGTCAATCAGATCGTTGGATTAGTCTTCCCTTAAACTAACTATACAAATTTCTTAATGAACACAAACTAGTGATTTTGATCTGGTCAAGTTTAACTAGTAGTATAATATAAATTAATCCTCAAGAGCATAATTTGATAATAGTTAGATGTATTATTATTTGGCGAGTCCCTAGTCAGTTCATGAGTATTTCGAAATTATCATATGCATACACTATGTATCATTAACATGTATCATGATACAAAAAGAACCCAAAATTTCCACAAAACTTTATTTCTGAAGAACAAGGCTAATTAAGTTTTTTATTATACTATAAATGAAAGCACCAATTAATAAATAGAAATAAAAATATGTATTTTTTTAGAGGAATACCAAATGGAATATCTTAAATTGAATATTTACGATGTAACGGGCAGAATGATTGCGTTGTTTAAATTTTATTTTTTAAACTAGCTAGTACCCTGCGCGCGTTGCGATCGTTGTTACTCCTCAACAAATCATCAAAAATTTTACTTCCACGAAAATTCAAACAAATAATATTTAATACACTTTATGGGAAATTTAGCAGTCAGTAAATCTAAACTAACGCATCTGTTATACACTTTTTCAATAAGAATGTGAAAAGTTGTTGAATGGAATGTGTCTATAGCTTCCAAAGATTTTTTAAGTATAGAAGCTGGCTGGTAACAAATAATATTCCGCTTAAAATAAACCTAATATTTGAAATTCGACTGAAAAATATAATCTTCTTAAATATTTTGTAGTAAATTACTCTATAAAATAAAGAATGGCTTGCTATTTTCAAGAATTTGTTATGGTTGAGGCTTTTTAGTCTAATGAATTTATATAAAAATTTTCACCACATATTTTTGTTAATTTTCCCTTTAAAGTGGAGTAAAGCTCTTTTATATTTAAGTAATATAAAATTGTTCACATTAGTATTCATTGTTATTTTAACAGTATCCCCTTTTTAAATTCGAAATGGGGATAGTTACTACCATTTATATTTTACTCACGGCTTTTAAAGTTTCTCAATTACGTATATTCTTACAAGGGTAAAAAAGTCCTTACTCATCATGATATAACTCACTCACATTTGCTTCTCTAACATTATGTATCGGATCTCCTTGGTGTAAGGTCAGCAATCCTTGTACTTTTCCCGAATAAACCCCTTTCTTGGCCTGTATTCTTTATTTATTGCGCTGATACCCCGTCCAACTTCGGATCTCTTCCAGAGTTCTTTCTATTTCCGTGTGATACCTGTTCTATACGGAAATTCCAGTTTTTTGTCTTGATTTCTTGGGGAGACTTTTTTACTTCCTTAGATTTCTGAGATAACTTTATAGCAAGTCGTGTATAAAAGACCTTGAGAAGTGCCAAAGCGTTACTACTAAAACCATAGAGGAGATATATTGTTATATCTCCTCTATGACTAAAACTCAACTCATCAATCAACTGGAGTATAAACTCATCATGGATCATAGCTTGGAATCAATCTAGTTTTTCCACTTTTATCAGCACTTTTTTTAAAAAAGGGTAATTTAAATTGTGATATTTTGATTATTTTAACAAACTGTATTTTTATTTTTCAATACATCCTACTACTATTATAATTGTGAATGTTTGTCTGTATGTTTGTTACTCTTTCACGCAAAAACTACTGAATGGATTTTAATGAAATTTTACAATAATGTAGCTTATACATCAGAATAACACATAGGCTATAATTTATAAAGAGAAAATCAGTAATTCATTCTTTTTTTCCCATTTTTCCTGCTTTTTTTCACCTATTTTTCCGTGTTTGAAAACCTGTTTTACCAGTCATGCAAGCCAATAATAGGAAACTTTATGGTCTAAGAGCTGGATGCAAATTTTGGGAATGATAAGGTGCACGAGATATTTCACCTGGAACAGATTCGATTGATGATGGGAAAACTTATGTCACCAACGCCAGAAGGCGGAGTGGAAGCTTTCAGTGTGAAAGGGGGGGTCGAACATGCAAACAGCGCGCGGTCCCTTGCGACAGAGATTTTGAGGAAATAGGTTGAAAATTTGCACAGTTTAAGGAGAGTGTGAATAAAAGATAATGTAGCATTCTCAAAAGTATAAGTTGTGTTTTAAGGGTCGTAGAGAACTAAACGAATTTTCGAATGTTTATATGAATGATCTGTACGGCCGACGAGGTGCAAGGGTGGACATAAGCTTAATGTATTGAAGAATGTTAGTAAGAGTTAGGGTAACACTCCCAGAAGACTAAGTGGAAGACAAAGGGTGGCCAGAAGTCACCAAAGGTGCAGAAAAATCTTAAAACCCGAATCATTCGGAAACTTCTGGCTGTTTGCATATGTATAGCTGACATATAGAACAAACTATATGCAAACAGCCAGAAGTCTAAGTGGAAGTGTTCGGGAGATATTCAGGCGCGAAGTAAAAGACTGAATAAAAGCAATTCTCTTGCAACAATGACTAATAATACGCTAATAAATATAAAGTCATTGTTAGCGTGGTTTTTAGCGTATTATTAGTCATTGTTGCAAGAGAAAAGTTATATGTTATAAGTCATTTGTTATATATAAACATTGGAAAATTCGTTAGTTTCCTACAACCCTTAAAACACAACTTATACTGTTGAGAATGCTACATTATCTTTTATTCACACTCTCCTAAAACTCTGCAAATTTTCAACCAATTTCTGCAAAATTTCTGTCGCAAGAGACCGCGCGCTTTTATTCGGTTTTGTACTTCGTGCCTGAATATCTCCCGAACGCTTCCACTTAGACTTCTGGCTGTTTGCATATAGTTTGTTCTATATATCAGCTATAGATATGCAAACAGCCAGAAGTTTCCGAATGATTCGGGTTTTAAGATTTTTCTGCACCTTTGGTGACTTCTGGCCACCCTTTGTCTTCCACTTAGTCTTCTGGGAGTGTTACCCTAACTTTTACTAACATTCTTCAATACATTAAGCCTATGTCCACCCTTGCACCTCGTCGGCCGTACAGATCATTCATATAAACATTCGAAAATTCGTTTAGTTCTCTACGACCCTTAAAACACAACTTATACTTTTGAGAATGCTACATTATCTTTTATTCACACTCTCCTTAAACTGTGCAAATTTTCAACCGATTTCCTCAAAATCTCTGTCGCAAGGGACCGCGCGCTGTTTGCATGTTCGACCCCCCCTTTCACACTGAAAGCTTCCACTCCGCCTTCTGGCGTTGGTGACATAAGTTTTCCCATCATCAATCGAATCTGTTCCAGGTGAAATATCTCGTGCACCTTATCATTCCCAAAATTTGCATCCAGCTCTCAGGCTATTAGTATCAGTGTTTTAAATTTTTTAATTTGTTCACTAGACTTATTAATTTACTAGACTTTTTATTATAGTTTCAAATTTGTTATTTTATAAAGGCACCAAGATATTAAACATTATCAGGAACACCGGGATTGTAAAAAGGGACAAGAACACCTGGATTGGAAAATTAGCGGGAACATAGGGATAGGAAAAGTTACCGGGTTATAAAAATTACCGAGAACACCGGGATAGGAAATTTACCATAAAGACACCGGGAATACCGGAATATAAAAATTACCAGAAACACCGAGATAGGAAAATTACCGGGAACGCCGGGATTAGAAAAATTACCGAGAACACCGGGATAGGAAAGAGGCGCCTGGGATACCGGGAGGATTTGTAATATTGCTAATTTACAAAATTATAAATGTATATTAAGAAAACTTTTAAAAAATAAATTTATACACCCCACCCGTGCAAGGCCGGGTATAACAGCTAGTAAGTCTATATGTATAAAAAAGCAACAAAATTATTCATTTAAAGGATTTTTCTAGAAACTAAGAAATATGTTTTTGGGTATTCAATAGGCAGAAGGGGAACATGAGCAGAATAAAATATTGTAATTTTTAATGTCACGAAAATACCACTAACTAGAGGTTATAAATAAAACTATAATCCCTTGTTACTAGACAGTACACAGTAATAATAACCATTAGTCATGTTAGTTTATTTCCTTGATCGTTCAAAAAATAAATATTTTAATACGTGGCTTGAATGCCCCTTTCTTCCAATTTTCGAGGAATTTAAAACCAATGTAAAGCAATATACATTTTTATTTACATGGTGATGATATTGTTTAAATCTGTGATTTTCGTAAATAAGATTAAGAATATTAACAAAAAAGACCAATAAAAACTTGTATTGTATATATTGTAAAAGACCTTAGTGGTCTCATAAAAAAGTCTACCTCGGAGTCTAAAAGTCTAAAAAATTTCTAAAAAATTTCTACCTCGGAGCTAAAGCAGGAACCATTGAGGAACGCAGAGATTGGTCACCAGGTGTCGCTGTGGATTTCAAGGGGAAAAGAAAAAATCTTCCGAAGAGGAGAATATTGTCTGGTGCTGGTTCTGTTGACAAGATCCGTTTTCGGTCTCGCGGCGTTCGAGCTGTTATAGTTTGTTTTGACTGTCAAATGAAAATTAAGCCTGTATTAAGAAAAGGTGACTAGAAAAACTTCAGTAGAGATTTAAATGGCTTGGTTTCAGAGCTTCGGGAGTGTTAGAAAAAATGTTTTATTGTTAGAATAGAGTTTTTGTGATTGAAAAAATCAGGAAAATCTTTTATGGAATTCGGATTATTAATACTTTTTATGGTCGAAGAAAGGATGAAAACAAATCAGGTAAAAGTTTTGTGGTTAGTTGGCAAAGATAGTTGCTGGATTTCAATGAAACTACGAAGTTTTTATTACACCATTTTTAATTTGATTAATTAGTGGTCCTAAATAAAGAAAGAGAACAATAATTTTCGACATTTCCCCCTTAACCTAAGCACCTGTTCGAGTACTTATGGCTACTTTTAAACATTTTCATACTTTGCAATTTTTTAACTCTTTTTATTAGTTAAAAATTTTACTTACGTTTTCAAAAATATTGGCAATTTTTAGGTTTTACAGTATTTTTTTTAATGTTATAAACTTTTCTAGCTTTTTAGGCTTTCAAAAAGTTTACCTGAAATATTAACAAAATACATAGAGAGTGAAATGTGTAAATTATAGAAAATATTTTACCCATGAAAGATATTTGAAAAGGGACTCTTTCATTAATACCATGGGGTCATAATGACCCTACATAGTTTTTCAATATCATATCAATAACTTCAACAAGGAAATTCCTGAAATAAGGATTTCTTGAATTTTCAACTGTTTCTTTTAATGGATCAATGTTACGACATGAAATTTCGTAGGATTTACTTCATTTCTTTCCTACTTTTGTTAAAGAAGCAACTAAATTAGAGATACATCTTTAAAAAATGCTTGCTTTTTCCCAGATATTGTTTCTGAAGCAAAGTATCTTCTTGGAATTTTAAATCTGTGTTCCTAGCTGTATTTTATAGATGTATACCTGATTGAGTCAGGATGGTTAGTTTTAGTGAAAAAATTGGATTTTAAAAGGATTTATATATAAATCATACCATTTCTAGTCTATGAATTGATATTGTATTTATAGTTATCTCTCTATTCTAAAAAAAAGTTTTTGGTAAACGGTTTCCAGAGAAAAACTTTTTAATTACTGAACTGAATGACACATATCTGGCATCAAAATGTTCGGATTCTTTCCGGATTTCCGAGTAGGCTATTGGATTTTTTTTAAAAAATTCTCAATTTTAGAATATTTCCATTTTTATAGATTTCGGATAAGGTCCCAGTTACAAAGTAAGAAACTATAAATTTTAAAACAATCGAAAACATATTTCACTGGTGTTTTAATATTCAAATAGATTAAATAATCATCTTTCTATTTATAACACCAATTTAAAAAATATATTTTGTGTTATTTTTAACAATATTTATATTTTTGTTGTTCAAACGGTTTTAAATATATCGCCTATCCCGTGCAAGACTCACACAATTGCAAAAGTGGAAATATTTACTCCACGGGAGCTTGGCGCAGAAAGACTTCTAGAATGCGATATCAGACCGACCGAGATTGTCATTGAATCTACTGAAAATCAAATGTCGTGTCGCAGCAGCCAATGAAATAATTGGAACTCTTTTTTCATTATAAAAGAAAAACTAATCAGGGTAGAAGCACAATATTTTAAACACATATTCAATTATTTTTTACAAAAAGATTGTCGTTTCGTTTTTTAAAAAATTCGAATTAGTTTTAGAATTATTAAGATTCAAAGTTTCAATTTTTTTCCTTTCTAGGATTGAAAGGGTTAACATAAGCATATATAAAACCGTTTTTGGCGATTTATTTTTAGCGCAAATGGAAATAATCCCCAAAGATTACACTTGATTCGACTTTTTCGATTTGGCGACCAATAAAGAAGTCTTTCCATGCCAAGCTCCCGTAAAGTAGACATTTCAATTTTTGCAATGAGGTATTCTCACGTTTTGGGATTAAATTTTATTAAAATAGTAGATAAAAAACCATGAAGAATGACGTTTACATCCCGTTTTCTGATCACGTGAAAACAGAAAACACAATGGTTTTCATGCGCTGTGACGTCACATCCAATAGAAGCCCGTTTTCTGATAACGTGACTTTTCTGACGTTTTGGCAAAAATAAAATTGAATTTTAAGTTATTTAAAACACATTTTGGAACTTAAAAATCAGAAATTTGGGAGTTTTAGACCATAATGTATCGAAAAAGTATAAAATCAAGCAAATCACTCACTCATGCAAATACCTCATTGTGTGAGTCTTGCACGGGAGAGGCGATATTTAAAACTTATGCATAATTAATTTATCTTTTATTTTTTAAATAACAAATTAATATTTTTATATTTATCTTTGTCGTTGTGGCAACCTAATCATTACTATATTTACAATAAAATATAAACTCGCTTTCGGAAATTTTGAACTTTTGCATTTTTTTAAAATAAGTATTATTTTTTATATCCTTTTGCAAGTATTTTTAGGGTAGTAAAATGTAACTCTTTATTTCGTAATGCCAATACGCAAATAACTAGATAAGGGTGAATGTTTTAGAAATAAAGATAAAAATCGAAAATGTTGGAAGTCTATTGCTATGAAACTGACACAACTTCGACGTTTGTTTGTTCTCATGAAGATAAAATTCTGAATTTTCGCGATTTTTACGATAATTATTAAATTTTTCACAGCCAATCATTACAAATATTAAGAAAGTTAAATTTATTCCTGAGATGTTTTAGTGCTTCTTAACGGATCTGTGAAAAAAATATTACCTTGGGGAAATGGGTAAAATAATGTTTACATTGCTCTGTTGTTATAAGAATGTTTTATAAAGTGAGTAAGTGCAGTGAGCTGGGTTTTGTGAGGAATTGCGAAGTGGTCCAAAAGTTTCTGCGTAAGCAGTTAACGGGGGTTGGAGAGCGATAGCGAGCAGGGGGCGGTAGCCCCCTAGTGTATAAAATATTAGTTAAACATGTCTAGAGGTCATTTGAAAGGTAGAAATATTACATCTCTCTATATTAAAAAAAAGTAACAGTGACCGCCGCCGCCGCTGTCGCCGCCGCCGCTGATTTTGAAAATTTTATTTTTGAACATTTTGAACTCTAACTACGCAAAAACTATTCAAAGGAATTTTATGAAATTTTGACCATTGGTAGACAAATGCATGATAATCATTTTCGTTCCAAAACCTAATTAATTAGATAATTAGTTCTGGAGTTATTTAATGGCAAAGTCGAAAATTATTTTTTTCTGCTGCGAGTTCGCCTCCAGCAAAATCTATTTACAGCAGAAACGTGATTTTTTGCATACACATACTCTTAGGCATGAATTTTTGCACCTCATCGCTCTTTTTTCGAATTTCGAATTAGTTTTTGAGTAATTTAATTTTAAAGTTTCGAAATTTTTGACAATTTTTCGATTTTTTCGTTATAAAATAAAAACTAATCATGATAGAGGTACAATATTTTAGACACATATACAGTTATTTTTTATAAAAATATTGGCGTTTCGTTTTTTAAAAAATTCGAATCAGTTTTAGAATTATTGAGATTCAAAGTTTAAATTTTTTCTTCTCTTTCTGGGCTTTCACTAGGGAAACAGCTTATTTTTATGAGTCTTATTTCTTTAATTTCCGACGATTCACTAGACTAGATGTTTACGTGCATATTAAAAATTTAAAGTTTCTTAAAGGCTTGTTTTACTCTAAGTTGGTTGATGATGATTGGTAGACTTGCTTGATATTTTTAAAAACATTTCTATTCAATAATTGAAGAAAGAAGAATTGAAGTTAAGAGATGAATATTTTAGAAACAGTTTTATTTTGATATCTTCGAGGGAATGAATGATTCGAATTAAATCATTGATAAACTAGAGAGATGAGTAGCTTCGGTATCAAAGGAGCATTAACTAAGCCGACGAGCCTGGATTGTTGAGATGAAACAAGCGAGCTCTGCTCGCTAAGATCGCGAAGCGATCTTCAAAGAACTGCGAAGCAGTTCCGGGGGTTGGTGAGCGATAGCGAGCAGGGGGCAGAGCCCCCTAGTCTCTCTATATAAAAAAAAGTAACAGTCGCCGCCGCTGCCGCTGTTTCTGAAAATCTTCACTTTGACAATTTTGAACTATCACTACGCAAAAACTATTTGAAGGAATATTATGAAATTTCGACCATTAGTAGACAAATACACGGTGGTCCTTTTCGTTCCAAAATCTAATTAATTAGATAATTAGTTCTGGAGTTATTTAATGTCGAAGTCAAAAATTATTTTATTCTGCTGCGAGTTCGCCCCCAGCAAAATCTACTTACAACAGAAACGTGATTTTTTGCAGACACATACTCTTAGGTATGAAGTTTTGCACCTCGTCGCCCTTTTTTCAAATTTCGAATTATTTTTGGACTAAAGTTTCGAAATTTTTTACCCTTTTTCGGTTTTTTCGTTATATTATAAAAACTAATCACAGTAGAACTATGATATTTTAAACACAAATACAATTATTTTTTATAAAAAGATTGGCGTTACGTTTTTTAAAAAATTCGAATTAGTTTTAGAATTATTAAGAGACAAAGTTTCAATTTTTTCTTCTCTTTCTGCGTTCACTAGAGAAACAGGCGATGATTTTTATGAGTCTGATTTCTTTTATTCCCGACGATTCACTAGATACACACGCGCATTTTATAAATTTGAAAGTTTTTTAATGGCATTTTTTTGTCTAGATGGTTGATGATAATTAGTAGACTTGCTGGATAATTTTTGAAAACATTTCGATTAAATTATTGGTAAGCCAAAACGGACTATTTTAGTAACAGTTTTATTTTCATATTTTTGTAGTAATGGTCCGAATTAAGTTATTGATAAGTTAGAGATATACAAAGTTACGATATTAAATGATCATTAACTAAGCAGACAAGTTCCAGGTTTTACTGGATAGTTGAGATGAAACAAGCGAGCTCTGCTCGCTAAGATCGCGAAGCGATCTTCAAAGAACTGCGAAGCAGTTCCGGGGGTTGGTGAGCGATAGCGAGCAGGGGGCAGAGCCCCCTAGTAACCTAAAAAAAACGTTAAGTGAGTTTTATAAATATATTTTAATACGGTTTTAGCAATTCTAAAGCTTTGATATTTAAGCAAGACAGTATTTATTTGTTCTTATTGAATGTCTAGAACTAGATAATAAAAAACTAGTTTAAATTAGATACCCCCCATAATTCTAATTTTCTATATTTACTTTTTAGACGTGTTGTTTTCACGATTAATTTTCTCAATTATTAGTAATTGAATACTAATAATGGTACTTGAATAGTAATCCCAGAAAGCTAAAGAAAGTATTAGTACTAAAGGTTTCAGATCTTTACTTTTAAAAAAATGATGATTTCGCTTAATTAGTTTTCTACTTCTGCTTAAAAAAATATTAATACAACGAAAGATTACAAAAATATCTAGGGAAACTCTATCCTCTAAATACCATTGTTCTTCCCGTAGGAAATAAAGTCTTTTAGAAGAACTCACAGAAAGCCAAATTTCTGTGACAGTTTTGAAACTAATTTGCTTAAACTTTCTTGCACGTCAAAAAACAGTAAACCTCAAACTTCTCTCTGCAAAACTGCCTCTTCCTAGGTTTTCTTGCCAGTAAAAAACGAACTTCACCTTACTGCTCATTGGGGAACAGTTAAAGGATCTTAAATGACAGGCACCGATTTCTACCTCGGAGCTAAAGCAGGAACCATTGAGGAACGCAGAGATTGGTCACCAGGTGTCGCTGTGGATTTCAAGGGGAAAAGAAAAAATCTTCCGAAGAGGAGAATATTGTCTGGTGCTGGTTCTGTTGACAAGATCCGTTTTCGGTCTCGCGGCGTTCGAGCTGTTATAGTTTGTTTTGACTGTCAAATGAAAATTAAGCCTGTATTAAGAAAAGGTGACTAGAAAAACTTCAGTAGAGATTTAAATGGCTTGGTTTCAGAGCTTCGGGAGTGTTAGAAAAAATGTTTTATTGTTAGAATAGAGTTTTTGTGATTGAAAAAATCAGGAAAATCTTTTATGGAATTCGGATTATTAATACTTTTTATGGTCGAAGAAAGGATGAAAACAAATCAGGTAAAAGTTTTGTGGTTAGTTGGCAAAGATAGTTGCTGGATTTCAATGAAACTACGAAGTTTTTATTACACCATTTTTAATTTGATTTGAGTAATTAAATATTAAAATCTTTAAAATTTATGAATCTGGCAATGGTTGCAAATATTTTTTAAAAGGATATTTGTTTCTTATTTTGATTTGAGTAATTAAATCTTAAAATGTTTGAAATATACAAATCTGGCAATGGCTGCAAATATTCTTTGTTTCAAAAAGGGTAATTTATTTTTAACAATGTATTCAGAAAGTTTTCTACCATTAAATAAAATCGTAAGTCATTTTGACTTTTTCACAAAATTTTCCCTCATAAACATTGAATTTTTTAAATAAATGTGGGTAAATACGCTACTTGACTTTCTTAAACACGAAAGTTTCATCATGGAAAACATGCGATTCTTAAAATGATAATCAGAAAGTTCACATAAACTTCGTTAAAAATGTGTTTTAAATTTTGAACTAGTGACAATGAAAAGAAACAACTCATTCGTTTTCTTCTGTGTGGTGACACTTTAACATTCCTCCCAAATTAGGGAAGACTGTTTCCGTTATTCCCCTTCCGCGAAAGAATGTCTTCGTGCAATCATCGAATAATTTACTTGATTTGTCACCTTATTGTTTACTTAACGCAAGCTTCACCTATTGCAGACAAAGCTGTATTGAGTAAATTGCACTTAAGTGGTTATAAAAATCATGATTTCGATCAAAATATTTCATCTCCTCAGACTCACGAAACTGACAAAGAAAAACCAGACAGGAGCGAATATTTTCGTTTCAAATCCGAATTTGATGTTTCATGGGCATTGGACAATGATAGTAACCGAGATATTCTCGAACCAACAGGTGTGAATCTAGTCAACAAAACTCAAGACATGAATACGGAATCGGTGAATTTTTTACAAGCCCGAGGACTACGAAGCATGAAAGACAACTCGGTATTCGAGCCGATAGCTAGTAGTGGAAATACCAATACTCAAAACGAACTGACAACAGAGCGGATTCTACCAGCAAATGCCGCTTTAGTCTCGATGATTTCCACAGACGAACCACACACGACCAAAGACTTTTACCAAGAACTCCAAAAACCATGGAACGACACAGCAAACAGCACGGACTACGACAACAGTAGTCAACAGCTGGAACACGCTCCAGTTTTCAAGACCCACACCTTAGTCAAAGGGGTCGTCCTGCTGGTACTAGGGATCATAGCCTTTTCTGGCAACGTGGCCACCCTGGTGTCCATCATACGCCGAGGCAGGCAGCACTCTTCAACAGTCTACCTCCTCCTGGTCCACCTTTCCGTGGCAGATCTCCTGGTGACGTGGTTTTGCATCGTGGGGGAGGGACTGTGGACACTGACGGTGGAATGGCACGGGGGGAACGTGCTGTGCAAGCTGTTCAAGATGATGCAGGTGCTGGCACTGTACCTGTCAACCTTCATTCTTGTGGTCATCGGATTCGACAGACTGTGTGCCGTGCGTTTTCCCATGAGGAGAATCAAAGCGAGGAGTCAGGTTCATAAGGCCGTCCTCATGTCCTGGATATTAAGCGTCGTTCTTTCAGCGCCTCAGGTAAGCTTTTGAATGTTATTTATATTGGAAATATTACTGTTGTGAATGTATGGTGCATGATCCTAGAATTCAAAATTTATTTCTTTACACATATGATTTTGAAAATTCAGAAAATGATGTTCAATAGATGAGAAAACAGGTGATACGGAAAATTGTGTTAAAAGTACTGTTGAGTTGAAAGATGCTTTGTCTTGTTCAAAACAATATGTTGATTTATGCTATATACTGATTTCTTTGTAACGCGTACAAAAACTCTTCCACCATGGGGTGGGGGGTAGTGTAATATGAAATAAAATAAAAAAATTTTGGGGTAAGATAGTTCAATGAAATTTCAACAAAGAGTAATTTAAACAAATTGAAATTTTGACATCAAAGTTTATGTTTTCACCTTAAAAATAATACAGGGTGATTCAGGATTTTTCATCAATATTTGGTGGGGAGGTAGAGGGGATCTAGACAAGCATATTTCGTATAGGAATGGGGGGGAGCAGCCGCACCGTCAAAAAGCTAGGACCTAATGTAGAGCGAGAGCGTTACAAAAGGATGTTTTGCCAAGGCCCGTGTAACGAAACAAAACATAATAAAATGAAAAAATTTATTGCATGAGGTAAAGCAGTATCTGTAGGGGAGAGGAGGGAGGAATGGGACAGTGGGAGGAGTGGGACAGCTGAAATTATGGAAAAATAAATCAGTTTATTTTATTTCCAATTTAGTCATTAGATGGCCTTCTTATAGCTTCTTGTTATTTCCTCCATTTAGTTTATCCAGCAGCAAGTTTCTGTTTATAGTTGTAAAAATTTGATTTTCCCACCTCCAAAGTAAATTTCCAGTCTATCTTAAGTTTTATTTCATTTCTCATGTAATTTGTAGAACAAACATTATATAATGCCACTGTAATCTAAAAGATATAATATATGCTAATCTGCAATTTCATAAAGCCTAACACCAGCATAGTTTATGTGACAAGTTATATTTTAAAAGCAATGTGTGGAGGGAGGAATGGGACACTCTGAAAAATGTAAACAAAATCTGCAAAAATGTAAACAAAATTTGAAAATATTAATTTCTGATAGCTTTCTATCGCTTCAATTGAAATGCTTTTCTTTTCTTGAATTAACAATTCCAAGTATTACATTGTATTTCAATTATTGATTCTTAACACCATGAGAAAGAGTTCAAGTGTACAAAATATTTTTTAAAAATTATTCTATAATAGATATAAGATTGAAAGCTGTTTAAAAATGTGGGCAAAGGTTAAAAGAATAGTAGGTAAAATACTAGGCCCTTTCTCATTATTACATTTTACTAATTTTCTTTACTTTTCAAAAGTGTCCCACTCCTCCCATACTCATGTCCCACTCCTCCCACCCATGAGGGAGGAATGGGACAAAATTCTTGTTAATTTGAATGATCAAAAGTGATAAAATTAAACAACATTTAAGAACTGTACATTTTTTAAAAATTAAGTTAAAACATGCAAGTTTATTATCCAACCATTTGCATCTATGAATAAGCAGGGGATAATGAATAAAAAAATATTTAGTGAAAATTGTCCCATTCCTCCCTCCTCTCCCCTACTACTTACACCATAAGTTTGATAGAAATTGGACCATAATGGGTATTTAGAAAAATGATGATTGGGGAAGGAATGTTCAATGATCATTCAGAGACCCTTATTTATTCAAAAACTGTATACCTGATACTGTAAAACTGATACTGCTTTACCTCATGCAATAAATTTTGTCATTCTATTATGTTTTGTTTCGTTACACGGGCCTTGGCAAAACATCCTTTTGTAACGCTCTCGCTCTACATTAGGTCCTAGCTTTTTAACGGTGCGGCTGCGCCCCCTCATTTGTGGTTGGATGTTGTTTATTGGTGCATGCATTGGTCGACAATGGATAATTGCAGTCAAATTTTTTTTAATTTTAATGCATTCAGAATGGCTTAAAACCTCCTAAAAATATTTTAATTTGCCTTTCAAAGCCCTAAATTTTTTTAGTTATTTTCAATTAAAAATAGCTTCTTCTCTGTCTGAGCTGAAACAGCTTGTAACGCGTCAAATGTGCCTTGTTTGCTATCATTCGGTTTTGAAATACTGAGCTCTAGTTTTTTTATAGCCTAGGGTTTCGATGAAAAGAGTGTTTCCCACATTTACAAGAGGCACCTGTGACGTCAAACTGTTAGGCGCTTTCTGTAGTAAAATATCTCATAACTAACTGAAAAAAAATTTGTGGGAAAAGACAAGCGTATTTTTGGAATCAGGAGATAATTTTTAATAAATTGAAATAGAATATTCAGAATTTTAAGAGATGCTGCAATTCTCCATTGGTGTAAGGTGGATGGGTACTGATTAGGGTGGAACGAAAAAACGAATTTTGTCAAATCGTTTAGTGATAGGGCGCAAAATTTGCCTTAAGCCATCAGTATCAATAGTTAAAAATTTTAAAATGATCAAAAAATATCTTGAGGTGCCTCAAAGCCCTTAAAGTTTCGAAAAAATGCTGTTTTTTTTACAAAACAACAAAAAATCCAATGATAATATCATTACAATTTTTTCATTATTTTTTTATGAGGAACTACTATTATTCTCAATATAATATTCCAGGTTTCATTTTTTATCACCCTTTTTTTTGGTAGTAATATTTTTTTAACGTCAAATAAATTTTGTAAAGTTGTTTTTCCTGCAACAATCCCCTCCCAAAAAAAATTTAATTTAAAATAAAATGTGAAAAAAATTTAAATTTTTTTATTTTTTATTTTTATTATCATTTTTATAGTTTTTTATTTTTATTTATCTATGATAAACATTTCTAACAAGTTTCAAGTTAAAAATCTAATTTAATCGTGCAGAAAAAATACAATTAATCGAAATTTTAGTAGGTTTTTAACACCCCTTATCAAAAAACAGAAAAAGAACGATTACACTTCAACAATGAAAAAATTTCCTTGATGAAAATAGTAATTTCTTTTAGATTTTGGGCCGCTGAATACGAAAATCACCATTAAAATTCTCAACTGACTCAGGATTTTCGGGGAACAGCCCCTCCCCCTTTTTACGTTTTCGACGACTTTATAACTTAAAATTCGATTTTCAGGGTCAAAAAGCATTGCTTTAGTCTTCAAATTGCCCCCCAGGGGACAAGATAGGTGCAAATTAATAAAATATGATAAATTTATAACAAATGGATAGGTTTAAGGGGTAATTACCCTCTAAAAATGAAAAAAAATTAGCTAAAAATTATAGAGGTTTTTATACGCTATTTTTTCATCTTATTTTTACGCAATTCAAGTTTGAAGGGTCCTAACCCTTCCCCAAAGACCTAAATTTGATGGCAATATGCACCAATGATTTTTACTAAAAGCGGTTGAGATGAGAGCGCCCCCAAAGCACCCATGGAAGGATTCAATGGCGCACTTGGAGTTAAACTGTGCTGTACAAAAAAATTTGAAGCCACTAACTGAATTTCAGCTTATTCTTGGGTAAAATGACCTTCTGAAGTCAAATATGACACCCATTTTCCTCCATTACCCGCAGTTTTTAAGGGGATGCCACCTAATTGTTATCCACAGCCGTGCGTCTATTAACATCTTGAAACATGGAATCCTCACTCCCTAAAAGTTTCTACTTTGGGTAGACCCAAAAAATAAGAAAAACGTCATTTGTAATCTTTTCAAAATCATCAATATTAATTCCTGAGCTCGCGAGCGCCTTTGCGATTCTGGGAGTCTTCCGAACTCTTCCGCGGAGGCTTCTGGAACGCTAACACCTCAACCGCTTTTTGTAAAAATTATTGCTGCATATTGTCATCCAATTTGGGTCCTTGGGGAAGGGTTAGGATCCTTCAAACGTGAATTGCGTAAAAAATAAGAGGAAAAAATAGCGTATAGGAACATCTATAATTTTTAGCTATTTTTTGTATTTTTAGGGGGGTAGCTACCCCTTAAACCTATCCATTTGTTACAAATTTATCATACTTCATTAATTTGAACATTTCTTGTTACCTGGGGAGCAATTTAAAGACTAAAACAATGCTTTTTGACCCTGAAAATCGAGTTTAAATTTATGTCGTCAAAAAACGTAAAAAGGGGGAGGGGCTGTTCCCCGAAAATCGTCAGTCAATTGAGAATTTTAATGGTTATTTTCGTATTCAGCGATCGAAAATCTATAAGAACTGACTATTTTCATCAAGGAAAAAATTTTGAAGGTCAACAATTATTGGTTGAATTATTGTAGCAGAACCATAACTACGTATAAAATTCCTAAGGTATAACAAGACAAAAACAGTAAAAGCTTTACCGTAATTGTTAAGAATTCATATTTAGTATATAGTTGGCAGACCCCTGAGAATCACTTAAGGGCCATTCCATGAATAATGAAACCAAAGTGCCAATTTTTTAAAGTTAATAAAACCTATGATGTAATACATAATTTTAAAGCTTAAGAGTTAAATTTTTCTAAAACATCCTTTACATATCAAAAACTAAGTTATAAATAAGAGGTTTAGGCCAAAATGGTGGAACATTACAAAATTGAAAATGCTCCATATAAAGTTAGTAAAGTTTGACTAGGCTTGCTGATATTAAAAATAACCTGTAGAAATTTAATTGGGGCTAGTTTTTATCTCTGACTATTCTACTTACAGGTAAAATAATAAAATTTTAAGATGTATTAATATAATAATTAAAAATTTTAAATTCATTATGTTATGTCCCTATGTTACGTCCGTAACATGAAAATAGATAATAGTAGTTTCTACAAACTCACTGGTAATTTCAATCAAATTTTAACCATATTTTCTCTTTATAAATCATATAAACATGCTTTTAATACTATTACATGAATTTTTGATACATATTAAAAAATTTTATGACTGTTACAGACGTAACATCCAATTTTTAATTTTTCTATTAGGATACCAAAAATCCCCTATATTCCATATTTTTTTCAGCCAACATGTATTTTATCATATTTTAAGGGTAAGGAATGTGATTTTGGACCTTTATGTTCTAATATGGGTATTTTCAATTTTTATCTGGCTCATTTTCCCCAAATAAAGCCACAAATGAGTAATATTTGGAAAAGAGTACTTAAAAAATATAACATTTAATAAAAGGCATAATATTTTTAATGGCAAAGCAATAGAAAAGAAAAGCCTTATTGCTATTTGTCAAATATGTGGGAAAAATGCTGTCTGTCAGCAGTTAAGAGTAGTAAAACGTTTGAAGAAATTTCATTATAAATCAGTTTAGGCCATGGAAAAAGCTGTTTCACTAAAAAATTTATAAATACATTGAAATTATGTTTATACATGAGACTAGAACCAAAAAAATTAATTTTAGATTTGAAAAATGTAAAAATAAGTAAAATAATGCAAATTACACTACTTAATCTAAGGTTATTTTAACGTTTTCTCAAAATCTTATTATGTAGTCTATAAAAACAAATCTTATCAAATAAATTTTCCAATGCCTTGGTAATAGTATTTTGTATGATAAATAATTTTATATTGAACAATTAAATGATTTTATTTCATTAATAATGAGTTATAAATCAGACATGTTACGTCCGTAACAAGCGTGTGTTACGTCTGTAACAAATTAATTAGGCCATAGATTTATAAGTAATTAAATTTTTGTTTCTACAATCTCTTTTTTTAATTTTATAAACCTTCATAATGAATTACTGAGAAAAAAATTTTAAATTTTACACTAAAATTCACAGGTATTTGTCAATAACGTTGAGTAGGTGAAATATAGACAGTTCTGTGAGTTACGTCCGTAACACTTAGTTTTAAATTTTTTAAAAATTTTAGAACCATTTTTCAGTTGTCATAATTTAATATTTTATTAATCTACCTCTGATATCCTTAGAAAAAAAATACCATAGTTTACAATTAATTTTTTCATTATTTACAAAGCCTTAAAAGTTTCTATTTGTTACGTCCGTAACCATGGAATGGCCCTTAACTTAAACTACAATCTATAAGTAATTTTGATCAGTATTTAGTGAAAGTATTTAATGCTTTTAAAAGAAAACTTTTAACTGAAAATGTTTATTAATGAAGCACTTATAGCTGAAATTAACTATAATTATACAATTTTTTAGTAATTTGTGATAATCTCAAAGCATTTCTCGATTGGTATTAAATTTTTACAGGTTAATAACTTTTTTCGGTTAAAACTTTTTTTAAATATTGTTTTTGGAAATTGTGAAAAAAAAATTATGAAAGGTAACAAGGAGAAAAGAAACAAAGAGAATAAAATTATGAACAAAATGGGCTCCATTTCTTGTTTTTAAACTGAATAGTTCCAGAGTTATGTCTCCTAGTAACGCAAGAAAAACAACTTTACAATATTTGCGTAACTCTAAAAAAAACATTTCTCCCAAATGAAGGGCGATAAAAAACGAACATTGTGCCATTATATCTCTGATAGTATTAGTTTCACTTAAAAAAATCATGAAAAAAATTTAAGTGTTTAATCTTTGGTTTTTTTGTTGTTTTGTAGAAAAAGTGACAATTTTTTGAAACTTCAAGGCTCTTGAGGCACCTCAAGATATTTTTTGATCAATTTCAGATTTTCACATACTGACACTGATATATTAAGGCAACTTTTCCGCACTATCACTAATTGAATATTCGAAAAAAGTTTTTTTGGCCCTTTTTCGTTCCACCCTAGTACTGATGGAATATAAATTTATAAGTAGTAAAACTTTTAAAACTGGTGTTTTAAAACCCCTTTTTTTATATTATTTTAGTACGAGGTGTATTTTTGGTAAAGGCGGGGTGGTGGTGCTTTTACCATAATAAGATTTTAACCAAAAAGTGTATTTTTTTAATAAAAAACAATCCACATCTACAAAAAAAAGAAGAGTTAAGAGAAAAAAGAGTTAAGAGAGATAGAAGAGTTAAGAGAAAAAATAATTAAGAGAGATAGAAGAGTTAAGAGAAGATAGATATATTACTTATAAAAATCTTCACAACATTTTCTAATTTCTTTTGACATCATTTTTTAAATAGAATTCAATGAAAACATTTCATATAATTAAATTTATCTTCCTAAACAGATCATGTAAAAATTAAAGCACAATATTATATAACATCTCATGGATAATTGAGTAAATAGGCCCTAAAATCAAATAAATATTGTACATAAATATGCTAACAGAGAAATGAATTCACCGAAAATAATAAGGATTCACATATAAAATTTTCCGTGTTAATGTTTGCCTTAAACATTTACAAATATTTGTTTTGTTATCTATAAGGTATAAAGCTTCAAAAGATGTATGTTATGATCTCAAATACTTTAAAACGAAGGTATCTCACTTCTGTGCAGAATTTTCGGCAGTTATGCAAGAAGCAGCAAAAGTTGTTTTGCGAATTACTTAAGGCTTCACAGTTGTAATTTTCTTAAGAGTTATTTTCCATCACACTAATGAAATTTTCTGAACTGGAAAGCAACGTTTTCCTCCTGTCCAAAATTTACTTTTTTGATCAGTAATATTTAAGCATTTGTTGTAATCATTCCGTCTTAGTCCACGCGCCCGCCTGCGAGCGGATGTAACTGGAACCGGAGAGTAGATTGTTTTTTGAAAATGCGCGTGAGCTATTATTTGCGTGAGCGATGGGCGAAAGTATGGAAGAAATGTATTTTAATAAATGTTTGTTATTGTTAAAAGGTGTTATTTTATTTATGAGTTGAGATAATATTAAGGCCATCCAGACAGTTCTCCGAGAGGGAGACAACAAATCAGAAGTGGGATTTGAATCGACGACTGCGAGTTGAAACCAAAAGTAACGGTAACGAGAGCGAAACGGAGAGGCAGCCCTTGCCGAGATTGAGATGCTGGTGATGTTTTGAGAGGACACCCCGTCCTACTGATGTGTAAGAGGACACCCCGTCCTACCGCTGATTTTTTGAGAGGACACCCCGTCCTACTGCTGATTTTTTTTTGAGTGGACACCCTGTCCTACTGATGTTTTGAGAGGACACCCCGTCCTACTGTTGTTTTGAGTGGACATCCCGTCCTACTGATGTTTTGAGTGGACATCCCGTCCTATACTGATGTTTTGAGTGGGCACCCCGCCTGCCGATGATTGAGAGGACATCCCGTCCTACCGCTGATTTTTTTAAGTATATTTCTTGTTGCGTGGTGAATATCGAAAAATTTTCCTAATTAAGTGAGTTGAGTATATATTGTTTTTGAAATGGTATTTTTATGAAGTAGTGTATTATTGAAGTAGAATATTGAAGTAGTGTATTATTGAAGTAGAGTATTATTGAGTTTTTTTTTAGAATAAGGGTGCTACTTTGATATACCCCCCCAAAAATTACGCGCCAAATCTGGCACTCCCTACGGACTTTTTAGGTTTGCTGTTTCTTGTTTTTTGTGTATATGTAGTAGTAATGTGTAGCCTAGTGAATTACTGGAAAAAATTGAAATTTTGAACTTTAATAATTCCAAAACTAATGAGAATTTTCGGAAAAACTAAATTACAATATTTTTATAAAAAATATTTTTGTTCTTGGTTCAAATATCAAAGTTTTACTATGATTAGTTTTTCTGTTATATTCCAAAAACGTTTCAGCGATTTCATCGGTTCAACTGACCGGACATTTGATTTTTAGGTATAGTAAGGCGTTTAAAACAGGTATTTTGCTTGGCGAGAAAAAAAGTCGCCAAATTTCCGATTTGGGGGTGTATATCAAAGTAGTTCCAGAATAAGTATTGAGTTGAGTGTATATTATTTTTTGAAATAGTATTAGTATTATTATTATTGGGTTATTGGTTAATTTTTTTTGCCCTCTTACAAAAAATGGATTTCTTTAATAAAGGGGAAAAAGATGATTTGCTTAAATTGGCTTTTGAATTAGATTTGGTTATCCCCCCTAGTAAAACGTCGAATAAGGAAATAATAGAGTGCATAACGAGTAGTGAGGGTTTTAATGAGGAAACCACGAAGTCCTATCTGTCTGAGATAATTGAAGATCGTGAAATGAAAGAAAGAAAAATACAGAAGATTGAAGCTGAAAAACAAAGGATTGAAGCTAGAAAAAAGAGAATTGAAGCTGAAGATATCAGAAGAAGAGAAGAACGTGAAGATCGCATACGAAGAGAGGAACGTGAAGAGAGATTGATATTAGCTGAACTTGAAGCGGAGAAACTAAGGCTTGAACAAGTAAAGAAAACTATGAAGTTGAAGACTCAGCCCCATGACAATATTCCAAGAAACTACTTGGAACAGACGTACCAGTTTTCATCCCGAGAACGAGGCAGATACGAAAATCAACCGAGATTTAAAAATGAGACGAGTGAAGAAAATTGGAGGAAGCATAACTTTGATAAAGTACATCCCAGTACACCCAGAACTTATATTCCTATCTGTTATGCCTGTTATCAAAAAGGTCACATCGCACGTGCTTGCCCGAATATTCCGAAACAAGAGAGAAGAAACGCCGAAAATTGTTCAAGGCCAAATACAAATCATCACACATTCTATCAAAGCGGACCACCTGCGAATGGAAACAACTTTGAAGAGAATCGTTCAAAAAGAAAATATTCGGAAGTGAAAAAAGAAGAATCAAACATAATCACTGAAAACGAAAACAACCATGAATTTATGAGGTTCGCGCACATTAATGGTATTCGAAAACGAGATATTTTGTGTTTGATTGACACAGGATCATCGTCATGTATGCTTTCGAGGGAAGTTGCTGAAGAATTGGGTTTAAATTTTTCTAATGATAATAAACAGATTTTTGGTTTACAAGGATGTGTCGTTCAATCGATAGGTAAGTTAACTTGTGAAGTAGAGATAGATTCGGTTAAGGTGCAGAAAGTGGAAATATTGATTTTGGATTCTAAAACTATTCCTTGTGAGTTGGTAGTAGGGCGAACTTTTATGAACTGTGTTAATTTAGCCTTTAGTTGTGGTGTTTTGTCATTGGATCCTATCGAAGGTGTCAGTTTAAGAGAAATCGAGTTGCCTGTTGCAGAGAGTGAGATAGAGTTAGTGTCAGAAAATGAAGTAGTTATTGAGAAGCATTCCGTGAACATTCCGTCGGAGGAGTTGCGTAATAGTTTAGTAATGGTAGAAATGGAGAAAAACGCGTTAGGTTCACAATTGGAAATTGTAGAAAGTGAGACATTGGTGCCGTTAAATAATTTTGGTTCGGATAATGTTGTGATTAAGGAAGTAGATTGTGTAGTAGGTCAGAGTATTGGTCGAGTAGAGGAAAATACAGAGGTAAAACAGGAGATTTCAAATGAGTGTTTTGAGCAAGAGAAATTGGTTGAAAAAGTAGATAGTGTAGTTGGTCAGTGTATTGGTCGAGTAGAGGAAATCATAGAGGTGGATCAGGAAATTTCAAATAAGTGTTTTGAGGAAGCGAATTTGGTTGAAAAGGTAGATTGTGTAGTAGGTCAGAGTATTGGTCGAGTTGAGGAAATCTTAGAGGTGGATCAGGAAATTTTTAATGAGTGTTTTGAGGTAGTGAATTCGGTTGAAAAAGTAAATAGTCGACCAATTAGTATGGAGGAGGTTAACTTTGACGAGTCCTTATCAATGATTGGAAAGAAAGAAATTCTTGAACTTATCAATGAGTACCGTGATTGTTTTGCATTTATGATAGAGGAGTTTGGTTACACGAGTTTGATTCAAATGGAAATAAAAGAAAATATAGGGACAAAACCTGTTGTGGGAAAATGGGTAAGAAACGGGATAGGATAGGGATGAGGGAGACTAGAGCCTCACCGTTATCCCCTTTTTCTAGAAATGTTAATTATAGCAGGTTTAAATAATTAAGTTTAATGATAAGTTGTGGTTTTTTTTGTGCTACTTATTAGTTTAGATAGTTAGTCATTTTCTAAGTGTATGTTGTGTGGGTAAATTTTTTTTTGATTATTTTGGTGCGTATTTCATGTACTGTTAGTGTTATTATTGTGAAAGTGTAAATAATTTTGATATTGAGATTGTGGGATCGAGGTCGATCCATGGTCAGGTTGGCCGAATGTTGTAATCATTCCGTCTTAGTCCACGCGCCCGCCTGCGAGCGGATGTAACTGGAACCGGAGAGTAGATTGTTTTTTGAAAATGCGCGTGAGCTATTATTTGCGTGAGCGATGGGCGAAAGTATGGAAGAAATGTATTTTAATAAATGTTTGTTATTGTTAAAAGGTGTTATTTTATTTATGAGTTGAGATAATATTAAGGCCATCCAGACAGTTCTCCGAGAGGGAGACAACACATTTGAGAAGTAGAATAAAACCTTTTAGAGTTTAGTTGGTTGGATTTTTATGGATATTTTGGATAGAAGGATATTTTGCGGCAACTCTTCAAGGTTGAAAATTGGTAAATTCCCACTGTAAAATTTATTTAAAGATCCCTAAATTTACTAAATATCTAGTCAAAATTTGATCAATCTCGTTTTTCGGTCTTTATAAAATTTGGGTTATACATTTATTTCACATTTATTATTTTACATTTTTGTATTTATTACACATTAATCAAGTTTCAAAAAAATAAAAAATAAAACTATTTATCTCGCTCTTTATTTTTTTAAATATAATAAACCAGAACACAAATACATTTGTTCAAACTCCGTATTTTAATGTAATATATTAAGTTTTTCACTGTTAGGTTAGTTTATACGTTAAAAACACCCTTTCTTTGTTTCCCCTCTTAAAAAAGTTCCCTTTGACAATGTGATAAAAAGCAATTATGATAAATAAAAAACTCAGGTAATAAAAACTGAAATTTAAAAGTGGAAGTTTCCATGAAATTTTATCACATTACAGATTCTTTAATGTTTGTGTTGCCACTCATTCAAAGGTTGTGTCTAGTTATTTCCTTTTTATTTGTATACTATAGCTGATATGTCCGGCCTTGCACGGGTGGAGTTATAGCTTTATGATTTCTTTTCTAAAATTTTCAATATACTTTATACCTTATTTTACCAGGTGAAAGGTATTAAAATCCATCCAGTTGTCAAGCATTTCAATATTTGAACCATTTCTACATTTAACCTCATGATCCCCATAAAAAAATCAGAAACAAATCTGAAAAAATCCCAAATCCCAAAATTACTTATCTATGCCCATTTAGAACCCTTGATTAATCATACAGGATTTTAATTAACTTTTTCTGTGAAATTATTCAATAACTAAAGCGTAAATTTGTTTCTACGGAGACAAATTTAACAACAATGCTATTCCATGAAACTTTTTATTTGAAAGCTATATGAACTTTCAAATAAAAATATTTTAAACTATTCTTAATTATATGTTTAAAATTTTAAATTTCATTTAATTATATTTTTAGATTAGTGTTATAATTTTTAAATGGACTAATATCTAGTTTTAAATATAAATATCTAATTAAAAACTTGTTGTAAAGGATTCAATTTTCTTTGTAACAATGGAGTAAACAGATCTCTTCTTGATGAGAAATAAAGCTGTTTCAGCAAAATCACCATAAAAACGGTCAAAAGAAGGTCAAGGGGTCGTTCTAAAACTTTGAAACATAGCCTATGTTTTTTCTGGGATTGATTTACGTATGTATACCAAGTTTGGTGCAGATCGAAAGATATGGATTTGTATAAAAGACTTTGTATAAAAAGACACACACACATTGACTTTTATTATATTAGATTCCTTTAATGTTTCCAGTAGATCTGCTATTTATTAGTTTACTTGAAAGAATGTTTATAAGAATTTTTAAATAAGATTATATGTAAAGTATGGGAGAAAATTGGAATACTTGTTTCGTTTGAATTTTAACAACTACCCATCTTACAAAAATTATTTTTAAATACGCATGATCCTTTTTCAAAATAGAAGTTTTCTTCCTTTCAAAGTTTCATTGAAAGTTTTTTTAAAAGGATGCAAAACTAGATAAAAACAACGAAAAATTGTTTTAGAAAAAACTATTTTACATTACATAGACTAGGTCTGTATGAATGATATCAACACTAATCAAAATAGCTTCCTATTTGTTATTGTGTGGATCATTTTAACTTATTTAAGATATTGTGTCAAAATTAGAAAGTTTCAGATGAAGTGTGACGTTTCCAAAACTTAGTAAAATACTTAGTCAACAATATAAATCAAAACGCTTCCTATATGGTACATTTTAAGAAATTTAATGTCAAAGGATCTTTCACAAACCCTTGAGTTGGAAGAGGCGTACTGTCGAGGCAGCTAAGACCGACCAGGTTGTTGAGCTACTTAAGAAGAAGTTTACTGAAGCTATTAGAGTATATGATATGAGTTACGAGTATTTAAGTATCAATTTTGATAGAATTTTATTAAAGTGGACACAGATAAGAGTAAATTTAATTTTTAATTTGATTCACAGTCAGTTTTTCTCAAACTTTGAATTTAAAAATTGTTGAGCCATTCTTTTAATCTAGTAGAAGTAAGTTTTATATTTATAGTACCTGATGCATATCACTATCATAGAATTCATTATTTTTAGTAATAATCAGTTCATATTTTTCGTTTAGGTTCGAAAAGCCTACTTTAATTAAAGTAACTTTTTTCTAAACAAAAAAATTACAGCTTTACCCAAGTCTTATTTATAAACATCGTCTATATATACCTTAGAAAGAATAAAATAAGAACAACATGTAATTCCCTGCTAAAATATTAGCAACAACCCCATAAAGATTTTCTCCAAAGGATATCCAACATTGGGGGAAAACATTACAAGCCGGAAAAGAACGTAAAATGGTAATCACCCATACCGAAAGTATCACAGTAGTGTGGTGATCCTTAAATTGGTATATGACCTCTGTTAGAAATATCTGTGTTGTTCCATATTTCATCTTTAGTTGGTGGTATACTAAAAGGGGTAACATTAGTTACCATTAGGAAAAAAGGGAGAAGATTTACCCTCATCACACAAAATCTCCAGTGGCAAAGGATATCACGAGCCATCTTACTTTTGATGGCTGCGAGCTATAAATCTAGTGGATTTACTAGGTATCTAACTCAGAAGAATCAAAGACCATACTTAATCAACATTACTAACTAATCTAGAATTTTTTTCGGTATGCAAGAGTGTGTACACCACCTTGTGGAAGTGGTTTGTCTTAAAGGTATGAAAAAGAACAGATTTATCTATTAAGTAAACTAAGTCGTTCAATGTAACGGAAAAAAATTTGAAAAGGGAAAAGTTTAATGATATAATTTGTGTTTTCATCATTAAAATTAGAAAACATCTGAGTGGGAAAACTTCCATAAAAAACTAATACTAATTACTTGATGATAAAAAATATTGATTCGATGAAATAAAAGTTACATTTTTGTTTACATATGGTAAGCCAATGTTTATGTTAAACTTAGTAACTTTTTCTTAAAAATTGAATTTTTTCCATTTTTACATAAGTTTTTGACATTTTGAAGAATTGGTGCGAGTTGCTTATCAAAGTCATTACAATTCATCATTTAGGAAGTCCGCTCTTTTACAGGTAAAAATAGATTTTATCACAAAAAACTAAATACTTTATAGGTAATAAACTTTCATTGTCCATAAGAGGTGCTTTATTCCATAAAAGCAGGAAGTATTATATTTAAAGATAAAAACTTTCTTAATTCGTCTTGTAATAAATATCTCCAGTTTTACTAATCAAATATCTTCAGCGTCACTAAATAACATCGCACATATAATATTGCACAAAAATATTTATTACGGCAAAAGAATGCCACCCAGTAATAAAATCCATGAATACACCCCATAAGTTACTATAAAATTCATAGTCCAATAGAAATATGCTCACAACATATTTTTGCTTCGGCAGGTAGATTCTTGTGAAGGCAAAGTACCTTTTTATCAATATTCATAAAGAATACGTTTTATACAAGCTCTTTTGTACTTTTTAGATTATATCATTACAAAAAATAGTACACCCGAATCTTTAAAAGTACTATGAATGAACCCCTAAAAATTGTTTTCAAATCTAAACGAAAATAATGCCACGGTCATATTTAGGATATTTTTCTCCTGAAAGAGAGAAGAATACGTCGCAAAACAAAATATAACAAAGGGATAGCGGTACGAGGCTGGAATTATTAATTTTAATTGCTTGGGAGTTTTTCGAGGGATGTGATAAAATCAAGTTTTTAATACATTTTCTTGGCCTTACATAAACCGTTTTATACGAAAAAACATATTGCTGTTTCACTTTACTCAATAAATATTTAAAAATAATTTGAAGGTAAGGTTATTTATTAACAGTCTGCTATTAAATTACTAAAAAATAGTGATGCCATGTCACCTAAGTTTAGAGAATAACTTCAGATAAGTATCAAGGGTAAAAAAGCATTTATATCAATTCGTATAAGAGCTGTAAAAATAGCATCAATATCATTTGTTTAAAATAACAGGAGGGGGACAATTGTATCATCTTACAATTTATTTTAAAAATTCGAAAATAAACGAAAATTCGAATTGGTAGTCAATATTGTATGTAAACATGGGATATCTATGTCAGTTAAATGATGATGTATTTAAACGGCTTTTATGGGGTTAATCATTGAGATTTTGTCAATTTAATTTTAGTCTTCTTTAAATGTAAACTAATTTAGAAACAACACTTTTACCTGTATTCCCTAAATTCTTAAATACGTTCTTGCTCTTTAATTTAAAAAAAATATAAATGTGAATCAAGATATAAAATCATAAATAAAATTAAATATATCCTTTTCATCCAAATAATTTTATTAATAGGTGCTTTCCTTTCAAACAACACACAGGTGTATCACCCAACGAATAAATCTGTAATTAATAAAAGAAACGTTTATACATTTGTGTTAATTTTCAAAATAAACACCAAAATTAAAATTAATCCTTATTAAATATTCCTTTTAATATTCATAGGGCCTTCTAGCGTCAATTTTAGGAGTTATAGTTTTTATTTAAAAAAACTTTTAGATATTTGCTCAATTGGTCAGCTTTCAAAGTTGTAGAGCAACATCTTTTTAGTAGGAAAAGACACCTTGTGCACAAAAATTTCTTGAATAAAACAGATAAAACTCACTCTACGTAGTTTTTAAGTCTTAAAACGCTTCTCATAACGAGAAAAAGAGAAATTTTTGTTTTTATGATCTAAAAACTTAAGTCATTTATACAAGTCATAAAAATGAAAATTTCTCATTTTCGCTTTATGAGGAATGTTTTATGACGTAAAAACTACGTAATTTCAACCTATTTGAGCGTCGGTTTTATTCAAGGAGTTTTTCTACACAAGGTGTCTTTTCCTACTGAATCGATGCTGCTCTACAACTTTTTAATTGTCTAATTGAGCAAATATCTAAAAGTTTTTAAATAAAAATTGTATCTCCTTAAATTGACGCTAAAAGGCGTTGAAAGTTGTCGCATCGGATAGGGCATGGTCACTTTACTAAACCTAGACACCGCTCTTATGACTATATCTGTAGGGGCTCTAAAGTTAGAGGGGTGGACATCAGTTATCTTCAGACACCCTGTATATTAGTACTAGATAATAAAAATACTAACTGAGTAAAATTTCTGGGAAATTTAGACATTTCCAACTTAATGCAGTTTAAAACAAACTTATGAAAGCAATTACTTTTTTCTTAGTTATTAAATCTTCTTTTCTCAGTTTCAATCCATTTAAATTCTACATCATCAGGAAATTTTCTATACTTCTACTTAACTCTTAATACAATCACAATCTGTTAAATAATTTCACAAGTCGTATTATTTTATTTGTTACAAAGTACTTTTATATTTTAATTAAAAGAATTAGATAATTTAAAAGAATAATCCAATTAAAATAGCTTGCGAAATTTTTGAACTTTCAGAAACTTGATATAAATTTGTAATTCGGCTAATATTAATGCTATTAACGCTACCTTTTTCGGGTTTCAAAACTAATTTAAAGTGATATTTGAAACCCTTTACTTTAAATTTTAGGATGAATGTTTGTTTTCTTATTTATTCTCATAATAGTCATTTGAAATATCGAGACTGCAGTTTGTTCACTTCAAATAGAAACATCCTAGCTTAAAAACCTTGTGTATTTTGATTTATTTACAGCCATAAATATGTACTAACCATACACAGCACACCCTCTAAAATAAGTCTGATAGTGAATATAGTAACACACAGTTTATTTTAAATGCAAAAATGATTAAAATGAGGTTACATTTATATAAATACAAAGACGTTTAAAATGAGGTAACGAATAATCATGGAAGTGTTATTTTGATCAAGACAAATTATCTATAAAAATGGAAAATTAATTTTATGTCTTACTTTAAAATTGCATGCATTTATTTCATCTAATCGGATATAAATATTGATTTGTTATTCAACTGACATTTATTATTCCTATTGCTTCAAAAACTAATATAATTATTTCTCCAAGGTAAAGTTATCAATTGGGTATTACTCTGATTTATTGGAACTGAGAAATTCAAAATCATTATCATTTGTCAGGAGTCTTAACTATCTGCCGTTTTAAAATAAAAGCATCAGCTCTTATTATCAAAAGGAAAAACGTCCCAAACACTCTTCACCATCCAAATGATAAATCCCTTATTCTTATAAAGTAACTAAAACTATAGAAACCATTGTTTTTCTTGTAAGCTGGCGCTAAGAAATTTATAGATGTTTTTACTATTTCAGAACTTGGTTAAATTTAACAAACCATTTCCAGAGGCACTGAAAATACGTTATTGGTAATTCGTCTTTTTGACCTTTTTAGTGATTAACTAGGGGACTCTGCTTCCTGCTTGCTATCGCTCACCAACCCCCGGAACTGTTTCTTAGTTCTTTTGAGATCGCTTCGCGATCTTAGCGAACAGAGCTCGCTTGTTTCATCTCAACAATCTTGCACAACCCAGGCTCGTCGGCTTTGTTGATGCTCCTTTGATACCGAAACTACTTATCTCTCTTGCTTATCAATAATTTAATTCGAATCGTTCCCCCGATTATATCAAAATAAAACTTTTACTGAAATATTCCTTTTTTAACTCACCAATTATTTAATCGAAATCGCCAATATTCAGCAAGTCTTTAATTATCATCAACCAACTTAGAGAAAAAACAAGCCTTTAAGAAACTTTTAAATTCATAGAGTGTTTTCAGGTGACGTCACGACCATTTATTTTCTTCTTTGCTGTAGGTTAAAATGTCTGTTGCTAAGGCCGTTGCTAGGGGTGGCGGTATCTGTTGCTGTCATGTGATTGCAGATGCTTTAATAGAAGCATTCAATGACCAGTTATTTTCTTTTAACTGTCAACTGCTATAACAATCTGTTGCTGAAGGGGCCTACAGACGAGCAATCTGGTCATCAATCTGGGTTGATGATCTGGTTGATGATTTTTCCAAGGATCACCAATCTGGTTGACAACCAAAATGTAAATAATGAGAGAAAAATAATCAGATTGTTACAAATTAATACATTTTGGTACTTTAAATACAAAATTATATTTTATTTAATTATTTTCTCGTGCTTTAATTATATTTTTTTAATTTTTAATGCTTAGTTTTTTTTTATTTTCATAATAACATGTTCCGATTAAGCTCCGCCCACCAAATTGACGATCAGATCATCAACCTGAAATTAAATCATCAATTTCCCCACAGACGGCCAATTTGTTTGTAAATTTAGCAAATTGATGACTAGGTTGATGACCAAATTGCTAGTCTGTGGGCCCCTTAAGGCCGTTGCTAAGTCCGATTCATGTGATTGAAAATGCTCTATAATATGCACGTGTTAATCTAGTAAATAGTCAAAAATAAAAGAAATTAGACTCATAAAAATAGGCTGTTTCCCTAGTAAACGACCAGCAAGAGAAGAAAAAATTGAAACTTTGAATCTCAATATTTCTCGAATTAAAAAAACGCCAATCTCTTTATAAAAAATAATTGAATGTGTTTTTAAAAATAAGAGTTTTACTGTGATGAGTTTTTCTTTTATAAAGAAAAAACCAACGTTTTCATTGACTGCTGCGACACGACATTAGATTTTTAATTTATAGTTAGAAATCAAGTTTATAATGTTGTTCTCCCTTATTCTGGGATTTGTAACAGTTTTTGATGATGTTGACTTTGGTTTTCAGATTTCTATTCATAACTTGTTTTTAAGATGTGTCACAGCTTTAACATCTTATTTTTGAGGGAATGATAAATCATCAAAACAAATCGAATTTTTAATAGTTTATATTTCTACTTTCAAATTGTAAAACTTTTGTTTAGAACTGTACGATAAGTAAAGTTAAGTGGTATATTCTACACTCCACAGAAGTTTCAAAAATGAAGCTGAGAAGTTGTTTTCAAAGCTATATGAATTCATTTTCATATTTGAAAATAAATTAATGAAACGCTATATTGTACACGCTATAGTACACTTTTTTAGACTTTAAATCTTTTACGTACTAGGAAGCTACCACAGACAATAAAAAATGCGTTATTAAAAAGAAAGCTATTACTTTCACATTTTGAATACGACCTCTTACGGCCGTATTCACCGGTAACCTGACCGGCGGTCTGGTCAGGTTACCGGTGAATTCGGCCGTTAAAGACAAAAAACTTTGAACACTTTTTACAAATAAGGTAAAACATAATAACTGGCACTGGAATTTTATTTCTACTCACAGCAGTTTGTTCACAATAATCTATTTTTCATTGTCTTTGTCAACTTTTTTCCGATCTCTTTACCTTCGTGGATTTCTTCGCTATCCCACCTTTAAGGGTGATTCTGAATTTCCTTTGGGCAATCTACAGTCACCCTGTCCTGAATAGTATTTACCCAGGAGTTTTGAATTATCCTGAGTATTATCATTTAGAGCAGAAACATTTTTAGCGTATTTTAAATTGATTGAGTATTTGTTATTTTTTAAATTAGAATTCATGATTAAATGGTAGTGAATATTATGTTAAAAAACTATTATTTACTAAATATCGAACAGCAAAATATTTTTTTCTAAGACTTTTAATTTATCTTCAAACATTTTTATCTACAATCATTAAAATCTATCTTACAACTGATAATACCTGTATGTTATGGGATGAGTGATAAATTGGGCATTAATAAAAATGCCCGAAATAAGATGGGCAATGAGATAAATTCAATTACGTTTTGATTAATGATTATTTATCAATTTTCCAACAATGCCTGGATTTATCACATTGCCCGTAACATGTATATCACGAGATGCTTAATAAAATCAGATATTAATCCCATGAAAAAAAAATCAAAATGTCAACATAAACAATAAGAAATCATACTGCAACTCATTTATTCCGAATTGGAGGTATTTTTATCCTTATTTTTGAGTCTCCTGATATCGAAAGTGAAAATTTATTGATTCCAACGGAAGTTCAATGCTGCGCACAGTGGACGCTTTTGCTTCATCCTCCCTTGGGATTTCATTTTCCCGAGGTATCCCCATTGCGTAAGCCCAAAGGGAAATAATTTAACCAGATCATCTTCGACACAAAACGTACGACAGATTTCGGAATCGTCTACGAGTATTGAATAGCGTTTAGTACTTCAAAGCAGGGGAAACATGAAGAAACAACTAAAGATTGCTTTCGTATTTTTACCGTCATGAAATATTTTTAAAAATTTAAAAATAAAAAATTCTGGACCCTCGCCTGCCTTACTTATCAGGGACACCGAGCTATCGGCTACAATTAGCCGGATGCTCGTAGCAAGAAGTAAGAAGTAAGTAAGTACCGCCATGAAGATACAAACAATACTTTCCCCGCATTCACTGTAGTTCGAATATGAAAATAATCGCATCTAAATCCCTATTGGATACATTCCTTTCTTCTTGTTCTGTTAAGGTGGACACAAATTGGAGCCGAGCGGCGAAGGGAATAGCCACGAACACGCTCTGCGCAAGCGCCGCTCTTAGCGCCTCCGAGTTGCGCTTGCGCAGAGCGTGTTCGTGGCTATTCCCTTCGCCGCTCGGCTCCAATTTGTGTCCACCTTTAAATGTTCCACCTCTTCCCCAGCAGTACTAATGTTCAAGATTCATCCAATTTTTGTCATGTATGGCCAAATTTTGTTTACTTCTAGTTGCGGTTACTTAAACTTGATATATTTGGTTAAAAGTGTGCTACTAGGGTTTTCAAAAATCATTATTGAATATTTCGTTCCGTCAAGTCATAATTTTACTCTCTATTGTTCTAAACATGACAATCGTGTAAAACATCGCATCTTGATACCATGTGGTGAACTCCCATCAGGATAGATGGTATGCTTTTCTATAGAATATTTTTAACTGTCATAACTTCTGCAAATTGGACTCTTACATTGCTTGTGTCTCGTTTTCTCATGTTCACTATCATTCAAAAAATGAAGAAAAAAAGGAGCATGGCCGCTTACTTTATTTTTAGCTTGATTACTGTATTAAAGGGAAAAATCAGTTATTCTTTACTTTTGCAATAAATTACTAAAACTAAAAAAATAATATATTTACATCAATAGCTGACAGTTTATTTTCAAAGTTCATACCTTAAAAATACATCCTAAAATAACCTTAATAAAAATCTCCATGTCTATTCAAACCTAATTAATGAAATAGCTATTAAAGGAGCAACAAAATAAAAAGAAACCATCTTTTTATTTTAGTTAGAAGTTCCTCGTTTTTAATGAGTTCAAATGAATTCAGTTATTTTTTACAGAAGAAAACTTTTTGTTTTAGGTAATTTTCCATTACACTTAATTGGAGAAAAGATTCCTCTAAGAATGCAAACATGACTTCACTTGTGCTGTGATCCATACGACACTTCAATTAGATAAAGCAATTAGGCTGTGTGATTGATCTCGGACAAAGAAATAATTTAGACTCTTGTTTTACAAAAGTTTAAAACAAATAAGTAATTAAAAACAAGTCATGCCCGAAGCATTTCTCTTTTTATTTTGGGCCAATCAGAGTCATCGAAAAGCTAATTTTTTAGCTGCTGGTTAACACCGACGTTGATGGCTGAGAATATGCCTGTTCGACCTTTAATTAGTTTTCTGCTTCAGAGTGATTTGGAGCTAATGTCAATTGCTAATGAAACATCACACAATCTGATCTCTTTGATTGTAGTTCTTGGAGTTAGTACAGGGTGAATTTTAAAAATTTACCCCGCTAATAGTTAGGCTATTGCAAGGTTTTCTATAAACAACTCGATACAATTTCAATCATTTTTTACCGTTTTCTCAATATGTACAATGTATTATAAACCTTGTGATAATTTCTTATGATATATAATTGTGATTCTATATTAATAATTTATTAAGTATTTAAAAAACATAACTGTAAATTATTAGCATTGATGCTTATAAAAGAACACTTAATTAAAAGAAAACAACTTTTGTTTGTAGTTTGTAAAATGCTATCTAAAAAACGCCAAAGAAGCCCCAAATGAAGTCATACTCAATATAATATCCCCAGAAGACTTAAAAGGAATAGAAAATAAGATAAAAAAGGAGCAAAAAGACGAATGGACAGGACATCAAGTAAATACTACTCAAATTTCAAATACTTAAAAGAACACGGCAGTAAAGAAAAATTAATCCCATTAAACAGAAAAGAAGACATACTTATAGCAAAACTTAGAACCCAAACTCTGTTAACTAATGAAAATCTCTTTAAAATAAACATATACCATAGCCCAATCTGCAACATATGCAACGTAATAGACACAAATGAACATATATGCTACATTTTCGTAAAAAATATACCAAACCAAGATTCAAACTATTCAGAACCCTCAACTACTCTCCAAAAAAACTTCCTTGAACTGATGAATATAAACAAAATGAACATAAAACTCAAAACTAAAGCTATCATATCGTTCTTAAAAAGTACAGAAATTTAAGTGAGCTCCATAAGAGCCATAAGAAGAGGCTCCATATCTCCATACTCTGTGATAACAGAGTAAAGAAGAAAAAAGGAAAAAGAAGACGAAGCGACTGTAAATAGTCAACATATGTCTCCATCCAATCAACAAGACCAATAAGCTATCTAAATTATAAACACATTAACGGAATTTTCGTAGACGGTCAACTGGGATTTTATTTAATTTTTAAACGTTTGTTGTATATTTTTATTACTCACTCTTACTAGTTGAAAATAAAGGTAGAATAAATGCTAGAACTGAGTTTTTCCTCTAATTTTTTTTATCTTGCCTATAAAAAAGTATTTTTCTGGATGAGTCCTATCATCCCTCAAAGTTTTTTGCACAATTTCAGATACACCCTGCAACTTAATTCTCCTTTACATTGCAATCTACGATTTTATTATCAGGTTTCAAATAATCAATATCAAATTCCTCCTTGTAAATATTACACTTATATTTTATAAATCAAAAGAGTACCTATTTTCCACCCAGACATCCCATCTTACCCAACATATACTGTTACTTGGCCAAATACATTATCATACAAACAAACATGCTTCCAGGGGCGGATCCAGGATTTGGTTTTGGGGCGGGGGGGCTAAGAGTTTTCATAACCCAATTGAATCTTCTTGATGATCTTAATATGGAAGAGGTAGTGAATTATCCTGCTCCAACTACTAAAAAGGGGGTCTGTAGGTCCTCCCCCAAAATTTTTTTGGAAATTTAAGTAAAAAAACCCCACTTTTTCAACTCGTTTTGGTACGCCTCATCCGAATTTAGGATATAGATTTTATGGCAGACTTTTTGCGTTTTGATGAACTTAATATAAAATAAAGTTTTAATAATACAAGGGGATCTAGGGGTCCTCCCCCAGGAAAGTTTTGAAAATTTGACCTCAAAATAACAGGGGTTTAACTCATTTTGGTGCATAAAATGTCATATTATATAGTGTAAATTTTTTCATTTGGGGGGGGCTAAAGCCCCCTAGCCTCTCCCCTGGTTCCGCTAATGCATACTTCCCAAAAAGGCAATCTAACTCTTAGAATTTCTATCCCAGTAAATCATCGTATCAATGAGTAATAAAGTAATACTTCATAATACATCTTCAGGCTCAGGCTACAAAAAAGACTACATGGTTGGTGTAACTCTTCTAAACAATAATCCAAGTTCGATTATCTATGAGATAGTCTGGGATCCTTTTATTTCTTTCATATACTACCATCAAATCTTTCGACTTTGCAACATCCAATAATGCAATTCCGAAATGTCATTGCAAAATTCAAGCAACTCGACCTTTACAATCCCGACATCCTTTTTTTTTGTAAAAAAAACACCTGCTCTCAAATAAACCTTACAAAACAAGTCGTGTTTTTACGTTTTTACATCCTGAAAGAAACGTTTTCTTTGCATAATAATAACACACCACGGTGACGCAGTCAGAAGACATCTCGTATATGTCTCATTTAACCTTCCGTCTCCTTTTTCCAATGATGACCCAGACTACATCAAAACCCGATTTTCTCTCGGAGAGCTCCTTAGCTCTTTTGAGAGCTCCCACTTCGCATCAAGCAGACAAATGTCGTTGTGAGCTCCCCTTGTTTCTTAACTGACAAGATTGTGACAAAACGTCTGGTTTTTTTCGAGGGCCATTACCCAAGGAAGAGATATGGAAACAGGTGAGATTTTTTTGGCTGCTTGCCTTAAAAGATTTTTTTTATCTTATGCGCTCCCTCAGACTTGCGTTTCACGCGGTATTGTTTCGGCTCATTAGAACTATTGATGCTTTTGGAGTTGTGTTTTAGAGGTGTCGGTTGTGTTCGGAATGACGTCTGCTGAGCACTCATTGTCGCGGTATTCATTCGACATTTCTTCAGCTCAGGAAAGAAGCTTTCCCCGTCAGTTTGGTGTCGCAAAAAATCCAGTCAACAAACACCGTTCAAGAAATAAAACAAAAAACTCATAGCTTTACACATGTAATAAATTTATTTTTTATTGAACGGTTTTTCCCAGGGGCGTCATTTCAGTTTTTGGTTGGGGGGCAATGATTTTTTTAAGTGCCTCAACTTAATTTTTAAGGTATCCCCCTAACGAGCACATGTATTGGATAAGTGTTAGAACACTGAAAAGTTGTATTTGAATGATATTACATGTAATGTAAAAATTTTCAAAGTGAACTCCAAGAAAAAATGGGGGATCTGGGGTTCACCCTCAGGAAAATTTTGAAATTTTTCGTCTTAAATAAGTGTTTTAGCTCATTTTGAGACCCTTTGGGCTATATCCAAAGAGAACAGTTTCTTGTAAACCACATAATTTTCTAGGGGAAAAAGCAAATAAACGTCAAAGTTTCAAGGGGGGCTAGGGGTCCCCTTAGGGAAAAACTATAAAACCGACATAAAAATTTTATAGGGGAACTGGGGGTCCTCCCCCGGAAATTTTTTTTAAATTCCCCTTTAAAGTAGTGTTTTATCTCTTTTGCAAACTCTTTGGGGAGCTTCTATAGGGAAAATCTTCTTGTAGGTGGCAGAATTCTAAAGGCAAAACTATAAAACCGAAGTAAAAATTTTAGAGGGGGACTGGGGGAATCCCCAATTACCACTTTGAAATTACCACTTTAAACTAGTGTTTATCTCTTTTTCAAACTCTTTTTTGAAGCAATAAAAAGGAAAAGCTTCTTGAATGCGGTAGAATTTTCGAGGGGAAAACACTGTTTAACAGAAGTCAAAATTATAGAGGGAGACTGGGGGTCCTTCCCCAAAAAGTATTTTGAAATTTAACCCTCAAAATAAGTGTTTTAACTCCTTTTGAGACTTTTTGGGCTGCAACCAAAGCAAGGGAAAGGAAGGACCTTGTGGAAGTTAAAAAATTTTCAAGGGACTTGCAGCTATTTTTCACATATCTGGGGAAACCTTGGCCTGTCCCCCCCCCCTAAATGACGCCCATGGTTTTTACAACGTTTTTATTAGGTCACTTTCAATCTTGTCTGTCCGTCTATCTGTCTGTTCGGGAGGAATTTAGTAATCAATTTTAAGCATACTTCCCCATAAGCTAGAGACTTGAAATTTTGAACATATAGTTCAGATCTGGATGACAATATGATATTATATCGTTAGTTCGGTTCAATTTGCCGTCTCTGAACCTAAAGCCCTGGATCCTCTCTACCTTAAGTAGCGACATCACGCTCAATCGGCCGCCATTGTGGGGAGAACTCACTACTAGTCTGGATAGTCTTGCTTATCGTCACTAGTAGTGAGTTCTCCCTACAATGGCGGCCGATTGAGCGTGATGTCGCTACTTAAGGTAGAGGATCTAGGGCTTTATCTGAACCCTCAGGGGGACTTAAAGATTAGAAGTTCAACTATAGGACCTTATTGTTAAAAAATCATTGTTGTGCAGTTTGCCTCCTCTCGTTATCAAGATGGCTTTAGAAGTGTTGTATAAAATATTAGTAAAATGAAAATTTGTAAGAATAAAAGTAATACACGGTACATGCAGTACTTCATGCAAGTTTTGCATTCGTAATACATCTAAGGGACTGACTTTATTAATTAGTTACTGAAAAGTTTGTCACCAGTATACTTTTTAAAACACTTTTTATATTACTAGTGTTTCAAAAATTTCCAACGTCATCTGAATAATAGCTAGAGGCAAAAACTGTGCAATGATTTCAACAAAACAGAGTAAAGCCATGTGTTATAGCTAAAGTTCAGAAAAAAAACACTTTTTAGTTTTATTAAAAAGAGAAAGGAATCAAATTCTTGGAACGCGTTCAGGGGTTCAGGCCACGAATTCTAAACTTTACACAACAAAACTAAAAACCAGAAAATAATTAATGAAAAAAAACCTTTTTAAAGAACAACGTTTTTAAAATGGACTAAAAAGTATAAAATAATTTTTTGCAACTCCTTGTAAAACGAAAAACGTGGGGATCATTCATTAGGTATTTAATCCAACTTAATTTCATCATTCATTTAAATAATTTTCAACTGTGGATATAATGGTAAATAGAGTGACAAGAGTAGTGGCTGTAAATATTATTGCATGATCCCCACGTTTTTCGTTTTTCAAGGAGTTGCAAAAAAATATTTTATACTTTTTATTAGTGCATTTTAAAAACGTTGTTCTTTAAAAAGGTTTTTTTTCATTAATTACACTAGTCGACAAATTTAAACTTTTTTTCCCTAACAAAAATGAGATTAGGTATTTCCGACTAATTTGAGGGTGTAGAATTCAGAAATAGTTGTGAAAAAGCTGCAGCACGTACAGTTTTTTTGTTACAAATATAGCACCAATACTGTAAGAAAGGAAAAAAGCGTTGAAACCACTCGTTTTTTAACAGTTTATCTCATTATTTTAGCATAAAATAGTATCATAATTGAGATTATATACATGTTTCAGATAATATAAAACTATAAACCATTAAACATTCATAAAATACGATGCAATTTTATCACTTTTTGCCTCTTAGGTGGCGTCAAATCTCCTCTTTTAATGAACCAAGAGCTGTAACCCAAAATTGCTATTTCTCAATGACCTATGCATCGAGTCAATGTCCTAAGGGAATATATACCATTGTTTATGATTGAATACAGTGAGATTTTCCGAAAATAAATTCAAACGTGGATGTAAAATATGATTTTTGAGTGATGTTCAACGTTCTATGGCTTGGTAAGACTAAAACAGAACCTTCTATTGGGATTAAAACATTTTATCGGTCCTTTTTTCTAAAACTTATGCTACCACTCTCCTAAAATCCATTTCCAAGCTGATAATAAGTTTTTATTAAATTTTCCTTCAAAAGCAAGGTCGTGAATCCTTTTTTAATCAGAGGTTCATACTGACTTTGTGTTTGCCTTCACTTAATGGCAAAAAAAGTCCTTTTAAATACTTTTGAAGTGTTTTTTTCGGTATTTATCATTGATATTAAATAACCAAGATAATTTGAATGCCCTCCCCATACTATATGGATAGTAATTTGCATAGAACTACTGTTAACTCTTACGCACTTAAAAAGAGCCACATTCTAACTTCTGCAACATACCTGAGGAGCCCAGATTTCATTTTAGCCACTTATTTGGACCCAAATAAATGGGAAAAAACCTTTTCCCACCTTTTTTGTTAAATATTACCGTTGAATTGTAATTTAAACCGTACCCAAATTTTGCAAAACGTATTGCGTATAAATTTGCAAAATCTACTCTGAAAACTAGTCATTTTTCAAAATGAACTGCAGTACAAAAACATAGCCACACTTTTAAAATAATGTCTACATACTGGGATACTAGAAATAAATTAATTGAATGCGATTGAAGGGTTGCTATTGGACAAAAATGACGTTTAAAATGCAAAAATTATGAAAAAAAGCAGAAAATCGAAAATTTTTGTTATACAAATATGGGACGTGGTGGAACTTTTTTACTTGCAGATATTTCAATAACTATATGAATTAGTAGCAAAAATAGTAATTTGGTTGTTGTTAGGAAACCACTGTCGACTAGTGTTATTGCTGACTGATTTTTGCACTGACAGGATGATTGATTCTCGAGCTAGCTTGAAGCGATTAACAAAAAATTGGTGAATACATTTAAACCCTCATTGTAAAAAAATTCCAGTATTGTCATTGGAAAAACTGGTACGTTGGGTACTTACATTTTTTTCAAGCAATAAACTTTAAAAATAACAAGAACATATGGTAAAAAATTTTAAACCCTTTCCTCAGAAGTACCTAGAACTGGAATTTTTTAGGAACTTATTTGAATTTTTATCTTTTATATCCAAAAACTTAATTTTTAAAAAAAAAGCTAAAACATGAAAATTATGACTGATATTTTATGTTGCCCCCTACTGTTAACTCTCAACAATCAATAATTCTAGTTAGGTGCTATCTTTGCATTGAGAATATCGAATGTTTTTTGGTATCAGTGAGTTTTTTATTAAAATACTGAATCAAATATCATATTCTTAATTTAATATCATTAGGATTAAATTTGCATAATTGGTTACACATCATGGGTAATATTGAATGTTTTTCCTAAGTTTTTGTATATTTTGCCATTTAAAAAATAAACATTGGCGTATTTTTTATGCATTGTGAAAACTCCCGCATGTTTGTCCCCTCCGATTTCAAAGACTACAGTAACGACTCTAAATGGTGGGTGAGCTAAAATTTTAATATTTTACTCCATAGTATTTTTTAACACACTAGGGAGCTCTGCCCCCTGCTCGCTATCGCTCACCAACCCCCGGAACTGCTTCGCAGTTCTTTGAAGATCGCTTCGCGATCTTAGCAAGCAGAGCTCGCTTGTTTCATTTTAACTATCCAGTAAAACTTGGAACTTGTCTCCTTAGTTACTGATCATTTAATATCAAAACTTTTTATCTCTCTAATAAATAACCTAATTCGGACCATTACTACAAAAATATCAAAATAAAACTGGAACTAAAATATCCTTGTTTTAACTTGTCAATAATTTAATAGAAATATTTTTAAAAAAATATCCACCAAGTCTACTAATTATCATCAACCATCTTAGAGAAAAAAGCATGCCCTTAAAATCTTTTAAATTTATAAAATGCACGTGTACCTAGTGAATCGTCGGAAATAAAAGAAATCAGACTCGCATAAAAATCGGCTGTTTCTCTAGTGAACGACCAGAAAGAGATGAAAAAATTGAAACTTTGAATCTTAATAATAGGGTTGTTTCCTTCAACTGAAATTGATCATTTTAACACCAAAAACACTAAGAGAAATGCAAAAGAATAATTTACCCACGCTCAAAAAATTTTTAGACCAAATAGTTAATTAGTTAAAAGCATTTAACATTTGGAGCCGCAAAAAAAGAGGCGTGGCCAGCTGTGACGTCATTTGGTATGAACCGGCGAAAAGTACCGATCCTTTGCCTTGCCTCTTGCCTGCCATTTGTGTTTTATTTTCGAACTGAGTATTTACGCTTTGCTTATCATAAATATTTTAAACTAAGATTTCGTTTATTGTTCTTTTACATCATTACTGTACACAAAACAGGATTAGTTTTCAAATTGAGCTTGGTTTTATTCGAGCAGATTCGAATAATTCGCCGAAAATTTCGGTTTTAACTTCGGTTGATTTCCTTAGAAACGATACACGGTTCAATAAACCAGAAATAGAGGAGTTAAACAAGCAAGATGAGTACTATTTCGTATTCTGTTTTTAAAGTTTTAAAAATCTATTATATTTTTTTTATATATTAATAAAGAGCATTTTTAGTTCGAGTACACTCCAGCATTGTGGTAGGGTAGTTTTATTTTCAACTCCCGTTTTGATCCTGAAAAAAGTAGTAGGAATTTTGAAATAATTTTACTATTGGTAACTGTTACATCTTTCAGGATCAGTTTACATGTTTTCTGGAAAAAATCAGACATTTTTTATCTATTAAATATCGAGTTTACAAGCGCGCACCTCGGTCTTATTTCCCGCCAACCCATAGAGAAATCTTGTTTTTCGACATATTCCCCTTTTTGATGGTTTAAAAAATAAAAAAACTAATGAATATTTAAAAATAAGATAATTATCGAAGGTTACAAACATATTTAGTTACATTTCAACGTAATCACCTTGAAATGAACCATTTATTGCACCTTTTTCACAAGTTTTTCTATCCCTCATCTTGAAAAGTTAGATTTTTCGTTGATTCGATGGCTGTAGCTCCATGAATCACCAATGCCTGGAACTTGGCTGATGCACAGCATATGGTTTTAAACCTGCACAATTGCATACTGCAAAATCACCTGCCTGACCATTGTTATTTGTTAATGCGAAAAGAGTTTGAAAGAATAGAAATTACATAGGTTTGCAATGAAAAAGCTGTTTGAACAATTATTACGATTTCCTATGTATTTTGGTGTGCTGATAACGAAAAAAATATTGAAAAAATCCTATACGTCAGGATTTTTCACAAATTGCAACATTATATTCGAATTTTCCCATTTTTTTATAGTTTTTGAACATTTCTAGCTCCTCCCTTTTTAAAAATTAGGATCTGTGAATGATGCACATAGTAAACTATCTCATCAGGATATTTAGAGATAATTATAGAGATTGAAATAAAATATTAGGCAAGACAACTCTTAATCGTGCAATAATAAAGGATTTTTGTTGTATAGTTCAAAGAAACGTTCTTGTTGATAATCACAAGGGTAAATTTACCAAGAAGAGTTTCATAAGGTGGAAAAATTGGCTGAAGAGTGTGTAAATGAGTTTATTTTAGTTATATAATGATTTTTATGAAGAATATGTAATAAAAAATTTATTTTATAAGCATATTTTTATTAAAATTGAAATATTAACTTATTTTACAATCATACCTAAATTGTCGGGAAACATGCCATTCTAGGGCAAAACAGAGATCATTTTTGAGTTCAGGGATCCAAAAAACATTAAAACTAATCACCTCATTAATAAATTTGGATTAAAAAATCTACTTCTGAAGTGTATTTACATTTTTTTTAGAAATGTTGCTATATTTGCTCAATTTGTTACAAAATGCGATGTTTTAAAAATAAAAAGAGGTCATATTTGGATTCAGCACACCAAAACACATGAAAATGATATTCAGATAAAGTTTGAGTCGAAAAATAGTTTTTTTTAAAAGATACTTTCATTTTCTTAAAAAAAATTGGCATTTTTGTTAAATTGTGAAGAAAGGTGAAGTCTTATGATAAAATGGAGGGCAATTTTAGATTCAGCACATCAAAAACCATAAAAGGTTTTATGGAAATATTTGAATAAAAAATTAGTGTTAAGAGTCATTTTTTCAAAATTTTAAGGCATTTCCAAAAAAACCTAAAGACCTGAATTGTCAAAAAACGTGACGTCCCTGGGCAAAATGGAGGTCATTTTTGGATTCAGCGCACCAAAAATCATAAGGTTCAGGTGAAATAGTCCAAACAGCTCGGAAATTTTTTTTTTGCGGACCTGTGTTATCATATTGGCCGGGGGAAATAAGTTCGGGAAGCGCACTTGCAAACTCGATATGCTCGATTGCTGTATATTAATAATGTTTAAATCAATACGTTAAAGTTTTGAGATGATTCGATAAGTTTAAGATAGTAATTTTGGCTTTTAAACTGTACAAACTAGTAATTGTCCATAGTTCTTTAGTACTTCCCTCGTTCCGTTGAGCAGCTGGCATGAAATAAAATCAAGACAGATGTTTCTCTGAACATTGAGAGCTGAGTCTTTTCCATGATATCAATGTTTTATTTGTTTCCAATTTCGAACAATAAGTGTTGCATTTTTAGTTTATTCAAAAATATTCATTCGCGCTTTACCGTAATTTAGCGAGTGCAATTCTCACAAGCTAAAATAATGCGTGCTTAAATATCGCACTGATTTCTGGATCTATAATTTAACTTAAGATAATTTAACTTACGACATATTACTAAATAGCTGTGTCTATGTGTAAGCTTTCTTGTGTTGATTTTGATATAGTTTACAGAAAATTTTCTTCAAATGACTTACAAATACCGAGAGAAATTTTTCCCAATAGATGTTTTGTTTGAGATAAAAATTTCTCATCTGTAACTTATTGAATCATCTCAAAACTTTGACATCTTAATATAAACATTGAAAATATACAACTTAACTTTCAGTAGCCATTTTAATCATGCATTCCCAGATCTTAAAGCGGGCAAATAAAATTTTACGAAAAGCGTCGTTTGCGGTCTTCTTTTGTAGCCGCAATTTTGAAAAGAAATAATACCCCTACCAAAACAATGCATTGCATTCTTAAATATATGTAAACCACAATCCCCTTTGTTTGAAATCTCCACCTATTACCAGTTTTTCAAAAAAAAAATTTCGAAAACAAAGCTTAGTAAAAACTGTCAGAACTTTTCGGACAAACTTTTATCTTTCACGAGCGATTTGTTTTATCAAAAGAACTTTTAATCATGAAATAAATAAGAAGCACCACATGTTTACTACACTATAATTTTTTAATATAGTGCTAAATGGATACTAAATTAAAATGGTCTTCACAACAGAACAGTTAGGTAGTGGCGGAGCCAATTTTATCCTTCATACAGGCTTTGAACATTTCTTCTTCAATTTTTCGTTTCTTGGAACGATTAAGAACCTTTTACTTATTGTTTTTGCAGTCGATGAAGTGCATCCTGGCACAATGCAGTATTCATAAGCTTTTTTTTACTTCGGAATCCATTCTTTTTTACTGATGCACGTGCTTTCTATTGGGAAAAATAAGAGCGCGCGATCGGCGAAACCTCGGATACTACCAAATGACGTATCTGCGCAGTGGCGCGTTTTTAAGCACTGTGACTGCGCATCCTCTTTAAAAATTAATAAAAAATGAAATTAAAGTCGTAGCGACCTCGGGATTTTTGATAACAACTTTTTTCACTATATTCTACCAGGAAAAAAATAGAACAGAAAATGGGAAACTACCCTATTCTAAAAATAATTCGATTTTTTTAAAAAACGAAATGCCAATCGTTTTATAAAAAATAATTGTATGTGTGTTTAAAATATCATAGTTCTACTGTGATTAGTTTTTCTGTTATAACGAAAAAACCGAAAAAGGGTAAAAAATTTCGAAACTTAAGAATTTAATTACTCCAAAAATAATTCGAAATTCGAAAAAAGGGCGACGAGGTGCAAAACTTCATACCTAAGAGTATGTGTCTGCAAAAAATCATGTTTATGCTGTAAATAGATTTTGCTGGGGGCGAACTCGCAGCAGAAAAAAATAATTTTCAACTTTGACATTAAATAACCCCAGAACTAATTATCTAATTAATTAGGTCTGGAAACTGAAATGACCCTCATACATTTGTCTACCAATGGTCAAAATTTCAAAATATTCCTTCAAATAGTTTTTGCGTAGTGATAGTTCAAAGTGTTAAAAAATAAAATTTTCAAAATCAGCGGCGGTGACGGCGACGCGACGGCGGCGGTGACGGTCACTGTTACTTTTTTTTAATATAGAGAGAAATACATTTGAAAAAGCTTAAAAGTCTTTATAAAATACAGTTTATTAAAAAAACCCAAATCTGTAAAACTAAGCACATTTTTTGCCGAAAATCTACATTAACTGCTTATTCGTTCAAATAAACAGCTTTTTGACTTGTGTTCACGGCCACAGAAAATGGCATAGAGACTTATTTGACTTATATTTAATTAAAATATCTTTTTGGCTTGTGATTTTATTATACTTTTGGTGAGATGTTTTCAAAGACAGCACTATTTGATAAAAAATGTGCAGCACAGCGATGAAATTTAATAAACAATTATCTCAGTTGCATATAACAGTAGGATCTTTCGTTCTAAAGTTTCTCTGTGGAATCTCGTAACTTCAACTTGTACGGTTGAAGTTTTCCGCTGCTCTGGGTATTTAGTTAAGAATCGTGTATAATTAAAATAGAACGCGGTGTATACCCCTTTTGTTTGGAGCAGTCTCATTTTGTTACGAAAAACATTCCACTCTTGCGTCAACAGACTTTTACAGTCACGCTCTTCAGATAGACCAAAACTCTGTGTTTCTTTACTTTATTTCAAAGTATGTGTATTTTATTCAGCACATGTAAGCCAAGGGAGTATTTTGAAAGATATTTTTTAAAATAGTTACTGCTTCTACGTTTAAAATGTAAAACCATGAAGTTCATTAAAGTATTAAACATTAAAAAGCATTTTCTTTGGTTAAACATTGATAGATGGGCATTGAAGGATATAAACAAACATCCTAGATATAAACAACCGTCCAAAGTAATAAATAAATTAAGCATTTCCTAGCTTTAGGCTAAGCGCGCACTAGAGACTTCTCTGTCACGGCGACTATAAACACTAGGTCACTCGAAAGCAATGCATTTCTATGAAGATGACTCTTGGCAACCGGCCAAGTGTCTCGTCGCCTGTGCGCGCGCTCTAGCTTCTTGCAATAGCCAGGGTGATTATTTTAACTCTGTCGCCGAGACGAAAGTCTCTAGTGCGCGCTTAGCCTTACTTTTGCATATTTATAAACACTAGGGAACTACCGCCCCCTTCTCGCTATCGCTCACCAACCCCCGTAAACTGCTGACGCAGGACCTTTTGGAATTACTTCGCAATTCCCACAAATTCCAACTCACTGAACTTAAACACTTTGTAAATCTCACATCAATGAAAAAAGAATTAGGGCTCTATAACAACTAGGCATTCTTAAGAGAACTTACTTATAATTTCAAAGATATTGGTGTCCTTAACTTACTTTTCAACAGTATCGTTCGTCCTATATTGGAGTATAATTGTGTTGTATATCGCTCCTGTGCTCCGAACAGATATGTCTAGAAAAATCCAGAAAAGGTTTCTTGGGTACGTGTATTTCAAATTTAATAATAATCTTTTAATGCCAATTACTTTGGAACTACGGAGAAATTTATCTATTTTAAAGCTTTATTTTAACTTAATTAGAAACGATATAGACTGCCCTCCTTTACTTACGTTACTTGACTTCCATATCCCTTCACGCAATACAAGAAATAAAATAGTATTCATGATACCTTTAATTGTCAAAAACTATCTTTCAAGCCAATCTATTTATCAATTTTATAAAATAGTCAATAATCTGCCCACAGCCAGTGATCTGTTTTTGGATTCTTTCTCTAAATTGAAACTTGATTATTTGCAAAGTGTATCACCATAATTTTTTTTAATTGTGTTTAAGTGTTTCAAATATTTTGTTATTTTCTGTCTTTGTATATTTAAGTCTGTTGTACTGTTTGTGTCTTTTTTCTTGCCAAGTAAATGGATTTTCTTTTTTGTTTGGCTATGTATTTTAAATAAATAAATAATTAATTAATGAAAAAAAACCTTTTTAAAGAACAACGTTTTTAAAATGCACTAAAAAGTATAAAATAATTTTTTGCAACTCCTTGTAAAACGAAAAACATGGGGATCATGCAATAATATTTACAGCCACTACTCTTGTCACTCTATATATCCACAGTTAATAATTATTTAAATTAATGATGAAATTAAAGTTGGATTAAATACCTAATGCATGATCCCCACGTTTTTAGTTTTACAAGGAGTTGCAAAAAATTATTTTATACTTTTTAGTGCATTTTAAAAACGTTGTTCTTTAAAAAGGTTTTTTTTTCATTAATTATTTTCTGGTTTTTAGTTTTGTTGTGTAAAGTTTAGAATTCGCGACCTGAACCCCTGAACGCCTTCCAAGAATTTGATTCCTTTCTCTTTTTAATAAAACTAAAAAGTGTTTTTTTTTCTGAACTTTAACTATAACACATGGCTTTACTCTGTTTTGTTAAAATCATTGCACAGTTTTTTCCTCTAGCTATTATTCAGATGACGTTGGAAATTTTTGAAACACTAGTAATATAAAAAAGTGTTTTAAAAAATATATTGGTGACAAACTTTTCAGTAACTAATTAATAAAGTCAGTCCCTTAGATGTATTACAAATACAAAACTTTCATGAAGTACTGCATGTACTGTGTATTACTTTTATTCTTACAAATTTTCATTTTACTAATATTTTATACAAAACTTCTAAAGCCATCTTGATAACGAGAGGAGGCAAACTGCACAACAATGATTTTTTAACAATAAGGTCCTATAGTTGAACTTCTAAACTTTAAGTCCCCCTGGGGGTTCAGGGACAGCAAATTGAACCGACCTAACGAGATAATATCGTATTGTCATCCAGATCTGAACTACGTTCAAAATTTCAAGTCTCTAGCTCATGGGGAAGTATGCTTAAAATTGATTAATTAATTCCTCCCGAACAGACAGATAGACGGACGGACGGACGGACAGACAAGATTGAAAGGGACCTAATAAAAACGTTGTAAAAAAACAATTTTTAGAAAAAACGTCAACCAACTTTCCAAAAATACGTCACCAAATCCCCTCCATGAGTAAATCTCCCTTAAAAGTTTGAATATATATTAACTCGAACTAATCAAAAATTTAAACGAAATGTTTTTAAAAATATTCATTTAATTATCTTTAATCTATGATTATAAAAATAACTAATTCTAATTGTTTATCAATATTCGGACCAAACAAAAACCATTATTTTATTAAAGTAACTCGTTAGTTTAACATAACTAGTGTTTATCATTCATATTTTTTTAAACCCAGACTTGTTAAACAATACAGCTTAAGCAATTGAAAATAATAAGAGATAAAACATCACTCTATGTTTACAATTCGATAAAATCCAAAATCATACTAAAAATTATAAATATTGGACAAAAAGTGTGAAATTTATGTACAAAATGGCTCACATGTAGGTTTTTATCAGTCTTTGAGTGATATTTCATCAAGAAAGTACTTTTTTAAAAGGTGAAAAAACATGTTTCATCTTAAAATATAGCGTCAATCGGTCGTTGTGATTGGATGCATAATAATTTTATTGACAGTACTTGCTTTGTAACTGCGACCTTATCCGTTATCTAAAAAAATGGAAATATTTTAAAATTGAGATTTTTTTTTGAAAAATCGAAGGGCCTACTTGGAAATCCGGAAAGAATCCGGACATTTTGATACCATATATGTGTCATTCGGTTCAGTAATTAAAAAGCAATTCTCTGGAAACCGTTCACCAAAAACTTTTTTTTAGAATAGAGAGATATAACTTCATATAGTAATTATTTGAATTCAAACATCTTAATCTGCTTTTTTTTCTACCATAAACTGGTTTAAATAAATAGTTTAATTAATATTCCTGCATCCCACCTAAAATGATGTTTAAAGTTTTATATATGAAGGTTTTTATCAAAAACAATATATTTTATGACAAATTTTAATCTTTTAACCATATTTTCATCACATTTTTTAAAAATAATAATAGCATAAAGAATAGTATAAAGGTAATAGGACTTGACATTACTTCATTTTCTGCCTTAAAATCCATTATTTACAAAGCTTAGGGTAATCAGATTAAACAGCTCGTAGTAATTTTAGAAAAAACTGGATATTGCCGATGGAAAGATTCATGAATAGAAATTGTTGGTTCCTCAAATAAAACTTATTTTCACAATAAAAAAGACAAAACTATATTTATGAAAAGGTATGGATAAGTACAAGGATGTGTACTTCCAAATTTCAATTATTTTTACTCTATAAAGGCTATATCTAATTAATTTGTGAAGATCGTGAAACTTAAAACTTATTCATAATAATAATTAATACTAATAACATATTTAATAAATGGTAGTAGAGACCAAAGTAATAATGTAAACATCATGAAGATTGTTTTGTAAGGGTATATCGCAAACATATTAAAAATACATTTCGATTTTCAGGAAAGAGTGTTTAGCGATAACAGTTCATACATACTTTTCCCTTTTATTATAAATTTCTTCTTATAACATAATTGAGACAGCTCAATTTAATTATTCAATTTTAATTTTGTACATATCTTCATTTAGTAAGATATCCAGTTGTAATATTTCATTTAATTAAGCTTGGCGTTTACAAACTAAGCTTGAAAACAACTTTCTAAATAAACAGAAAAAAAAGCGTATCAGCAAATATAGAACTCACGCATAACAATATTTTTTTCTATCTTTACTAAAACTCGATATAAAAGTATGAAAAATAAAACCATCACAGGGGTTTTTCATGAATTAATCAAGATTAAATAGGTAGATATACCAAACTTAAGTAGGAGAGACGACAAGCTCAACTTTCCATACTAAATCATTCTAAGTTTTTAAAATTATTTTCAAACTTATTATATTATCAATAAACGTTTTCTAGTAGTTAGAAAGAAGAGAATTGTCTTTCTTAAATAGTTCAAGTGTTAATTACTGTGTTTTATTCCAAAGAAGGAAATGAGTGTTTTGGAAAAACGTAATTCTGCAATCACAAAGTTTTAAACCTAATTATATTTACTTATAGTAAATAGATGACTTAAACTCAGAGATATTATAACCATCCCAATGAACCCACGTATTAGAATTCGATCGTAACAATTTTGTAAGTAAAATTGCATAACCTTTAATTTCATTTCTCTTTAACTTTAAAAGTAGTATTGTTTAATGTAACTTATGAGAGATTTTTTAAATTAATTTATCTTTTTCAGTAAATATATAAGAGGCAAAACTTATAAGTTATTGCATACTACATAAACACGTCATCTGGTATTTTAAGAATAAACTAAAAATAAATAAGTACATCCATCTGCCCTTTAAAATTAATTTTCCCCATGAGGACTTAAGGTGTATACGTACACACTTGAAATCGCCAAAAATTGACGAAATCATCGGATTTTATTTTATTAGTTTAAAATCTTCTTTGTTTTCTAAGCTTCATAAAGATACTAAGAACTTCAAATTATCTAGAATAGTTCTTGACTTATACGGTTTCAAATTGCGCGACAAAGCGCATTTTGGTATGTTTTCAGAACTTTGAACTCGTTTTCTCAAGAACCATATTATTGTTATTGTGATATAACCCTTTGTTTGAACAGTTTTTACGGAAAAGGAAGATTCTATATCACAATAAATTTTATACTGTAATAATCTGCATAATATAGCAGATGTTCTGGGTTTTCAAATTTTCAAAATTTAATTAAATTATCTTTTTAAAGAATTTTTCAAAAGTAAATTGTCAAAAAAATCGTGATTTTTCACTATTGTTTAGAAAAAATATTCTTAAAAATCACCCAATTACTTTAAAAACTAAGTGTAAAAGTCAGAACATAGAGAAGATTATAATTAATACATCTAACTAGAATAACCTTTTTAAATAATTACAAGCAAAGAAAAGACTGTTTGAAAACATGCTAATTATCTCATTAAATAATAATTAATTAAAAAACTAATTAACTAATATTACTTTTCTTAACCTGATATGATTTTAAAAAGTATAAGAAACTACTTATTCCTTAAAGGTTAGATTTTTAGGTCCAAATAAAAGATTTTTTTTGTCAAGTGTGTACGTACACCGTGTGGTTACAATCATAGATTTCATATGGTTTTAATTAGTTCTACTCAGAAAATGTCAGTGTAGTTCTCAATATTGAGTATGTATTAACAATTAAATTAATTATTAAAATATTAAGACTGAAAGAGAGAAATATGCGGATTGAATGTATATTTTGTTCTAATAAAAATATAATCAAATTCTTTCTGGGCGTGATTCCGACATTTCATGATTTGATATGAAATTGATAAACCTTTCCTAATATCTTAAAGATTTCGGTTTTTTTCCTCTTCCTGATACTAATTTACTTTCAAATATAGTTTGGATCTAAAAATTTGCTCAACTCATGTACATTTATATTCGGGTGGGGAAGTAAACACTATGATATTATAAAACTATGAAACAAGTTACAAACTTTGTTCATGAAGCACAAGAAAAGCAGAGAAAGTTCTTTAGTTCGGTGTAATTACCAAGTCAGAGGGAGCAAATACATTTTTCATCTAAGCATGTTGATAAATTAAGTCTTCGTTCATTACAATCAAGTATTGTTCTCGAAATCTGGTTATTCTCCAGTATAAAAAAATGTTTAATTAAGCCGTCTCACGGGGATCCCAAACAAAACTCCACTAATTAATAAATACATATAATTCTTTTAGTCCTAGCCGTCCCAAATTTTCCAAATGATTTAATGGCAATATCGGGCGGTCTAGTACTGAAAGGGAATGTTTAGATGATCAATAAACTTCCAGAATAGCAAACATGACTCCTAATGCAAATAAAATAACTGACACAATCGAAAAAATATCATCCGCATTAAACTGAATTCATAAATCTTCGAATACTTTCGGTATGTGAATGTGCTAGAAAGAATCTATCGTCAGAAGGAAAGAGAGAAGTTATCCAACTTTTTTAAGAAACTTCTCCTAAAATTTATTGAAAAGTTTAGTTCTAAGACAAGGTGAAAATGGTGCAAAGCAAATAAAGCTGTCATATTCTCGAGTTTATCCCAAAAAGAGCCGTCCGTTGCGAAATTTATTGGGAATATGTGTAGGCCCGTCAAAGTCTCTACAAATCTCCGGAAGTAGAGGAGAGAAGACTCTTAAAAACAGTTTTGTGAGATGAAATATGTTTGGTTGAGAACTCAAATGGAGGAGAGTCACATTTTTTGAGAGTACTTTAAACAAACTTTAACTGATGATGTTGATATGCCTTGCGGAAAGAAATATTAAGAGAACTATAACTTGAAAGTGTGACTCTCTATTTTGTCAAACTTAAATATGTTTGAAAATACAAATCAACTTAAAATTTCGTGTTACTACTTATAGTATCATCAGTAAATGGATATATGTTACTGGCAGAGTGATTAATTGGGCATCATTAATATATTTTTTAATTGCAGTAACATTCAAAAAATCCATTTTTTAACTATCAAGCTTTCAATGTTTTATAATGGTTTTTGTTTAATTGTATTAAAAAAGAAATTAATAAAATATTTGCATTTCAGTTGGGGAAGTAAATATATTTTAAATATGGGGGTTTAAAGATTTAAATGTTCAAAAAAATTCATAAAATACTTTTTTAAGTAAAATTATTTAAAAACTTAATAACTAACTATACTTTGAAGCAGAAATGTCAAAATGAATACCAATCAATGTCTTATTTATTTATTACTTTTGAATTGAAATTGATTTTAATTGAATTCAGAATTTTGAGTTCTGAGATCAAAATCTTTATTATCAACGTATTCATAGGTAAGGTGTTACACCTTAAACTTGCGCTGCCAAGATTATTAGTCAAAAGTTACTTTTCGTTAAAATTTTTGAATTTCTTTGTCTTAAAAAACTTAAATATGTTTGAAAATACAAATCTATACCTATCAACCCTCAAACTCTATGAGTCTTATGAGTTAAAGTAACATAAATACTTATCAAAACATAAAGGTTCTTCCTATTTATTTTTATTTATTTTAAATTTTTTTATCAAACAGTTGTTTATTTTAATGCGCATCGAAATTATAATGAAACAAGAAACACAAGTTATAATTTATGTGCAAAAAATAATTACATAATATCCAAAACACGGAAAGAAATTTTTCACAAAAAATATGCTTATTTATCCCCAAAATTTTACAATAGCTTACCAGGTCATATTAAAACAGAAAAATATCTTCATAAATTAAAAAAATTATTAAAATTGTTTAGATACTAAATACAGAATATCGAGGATTATTTTTAATTATTTTTCTCGCGCATTATCCCTGAATCTCATCCAACAGCATTTTCACTTGCCGTATTTTTCAGTATTTTTTCATCTATACATGTGTATTTTTGTTCTGGTATTTTATTTTCTATGGTAAATTTTTTTTGTGTATATTGTTTTTATATTTTCATTTTATATTAAATATATTCTTTCACCTGTATGAGGTGAGTAGTAGGTACAGCACTATAAGCCACGCCGCAGGGCATATATGTGGGCGTGGTCATCTATTGTCTTAGTTAATTACCCTATTGTCTTAGTTAATTACCCTATTGTCTTAGTTAATTAATTACCCCTAATTACTTAATTACCCTAATTAATTACCCACTAATTCCTTAATTACTTAATTACCCTAATTAATTACCCCCTAATTACTTAATTACCCCTAATTGGATGATTTATGACCCTAATTAACCCTTTAGTTACTAATTTCGGGGACTTTAACTTTTTTCCATCGAGGACACATGTCGAGTGGAGTTGTTCACTTCCTGCTGGTAGGGGGCGCTGCAATTTTTTTTTATTTTACATTTTTTGGACTTTAACTTTTTTAAGTTGCGTGGCGTGGTTCCCTTTTGTATTAAGGGGGCGTGTCCCTAATTACCTCCTAATTAATTAAGTGCCCCTAATTACTTAATTACCCCTAATTGAATGATTTATGACCCTAATTAACCCTTTAGTTACTAATTTATGGGGCTTGTATTTTTTTCGGTTTACCTTTTTTTGAACCTTAACTTTTTTTCAGTTTACCCTCTGGACTTTAACTTTTTAATAAATATTTTTTAATTTAATGCATTTTTTAAAATTTATGTTTTACATTAAATTTTAAAGTGACGACATTTAGGAAGTATACATTTAATTATTATTTACAAATTATTATTTTCACAGGACTTGGCCAGAAATTGTAAATCAATGTGTTGCCGGATTTGGAGAGTTATTTCTATTTTTGTTATTTCACTTCTATACATTAATAATTAATAATAATATTAAATTTTTTTAATATTTTTAAAATCGATTTTTTAACTTACCAACATTTAGTAATCACTTTTATTGACAGATCAAAGTACTTGCAGATTTTATTTTAACTTTGCAGTTGTTATTTAACAGAGAAGTTTATTTAACAGTGCAGTTATTATTTCATTTAACAGTTCATTTTATTTCGTGCAGTTTTATTTAACTTTGCAGTTTTTTTTTACGTTTGCAGTTTTTATTTAACTATTTAACTTTTATTCAACTTAAGTACTTACTGGACTGATTCAACTTACTTGTTTTACTTAATTTTTCTTTTATATTTCAGAAAAGTATGATATTTGTTACTACCCAACACGTGAACATATTATTTAAATAATTTCTTCTTTAAAAGTTTAAAATATTACTCCCTTTTTATCAATTAAAAAAATTCGAACTAACAAAATGCTTAAAGGGATCGCGGATCCGCGAGTAGCTGATACGGTAATTGGGAGTTTTTTTTTCATTAAACATGTATTAAATTTTCAATTAAAAAATTTATTTTTTAAGTTATTCTTTTGAAATAAGGTATTTTCTAACTATGTGTTGAAATGTGATCGGTCATGTTAAAAAGAGATGAACAAGTTATAAACTTCTTTACTATGTTATTGGTATATTTGGTATGAGCTGTGCTACTACGGTAGGGGGGGAGGGGAGGTAAACGCACCACTGAACAAAAGGGTAAGGGTGTGTAGGGGACACATACTACAAAAGCTATAGTAAATACGTCTGCCTTGACAGAGATAGGAATACACATGTTATAGTTACGGTTCATTAGTTTCTACAAGTGAGAATAAGTAGGAGATTCAACAAAAGGTTAAAAAGAGAGCGAAGTCTTTGATGGGATGTATTTTTAACCTGCTCAAAATATTTCTTATGACTTTCCAACATATTTATCATTTTGCAACATAACAATAAAAATAACATTGCGAAAAGATGTGTAGGAAAATCTTTACTTATCCACAATTCAAGCATTTTATTTTTTATTCAATAGAAGTATACTAGAGAGTAATATTCTAGTAATTTTTTTTAAATCCGATGATTATTTGGGACTTAAAATATTTGAGACATTTTATTTTAAGGTTCGTGTTTTTATATTTCAGACTTGTGTTTATTGTACGTCCTCGAACGAACTTAAACTTGATTGAATTTTTGTACAATGGCTCAGTCAATTTTTTTTGCGAATGGACATCGCAATGCTTAAACATGTAAACATTTTTTTTTGGTTTTAGACTAACCAATGTTTTTACAATTCATTATTGCAACAGGAAAAACTCAGATTTTTCAAAATTAGAACATTTTTTAAAAAATTTGTTGCTCATCTTACTGCACACGCAGTTATCAATTTTCAAAAATAAATGCACTGATAATTTCGAATAAAAATTTTAATTATTTATTCTGATGTAAATCTTCCATTTTTTAAAATTAAACTTTTCACTACAATACCTTCTTATCAACTCACATCACAGACTTTTATTATAGACATATTTACATTTTGAACTCGATTTTATAATTTCATTTGTGTACTTACATCAATCTAACTTTTTTTTATAAATTAATCTTTCTAACTTTATATTTTTACAACATCACCCTACTATTTCAATATTATTTACTTTCATCATAATAGACAATCATTTAATTTTCAAACACCCAATTAATTAATTTTAAATCAACCTATATTTTTTCATTACTATATTGTCAACCCAACATTTCACTATTAATAAAATATACTGTGTGATATTTTCATTCTCACTTCTCAACGCATACATTTTACAAAATTAAGTATCAAATTTCATTAGTTCAATTTTTAATTTACTGCACAATAACGGTCTATCTCATTACCATCAACCCAACAATTCCTTATACACTTTAATGTTTCCTTCCTTACTTATCAATTCAACCAAATTTTTCTTAAACAAAGGAAATAAATTTTTTTAATAACTTCACTTATATCTTCAAATAACATCCTACCATTCTAAAATCAAAATAAAATAACCACTTCGCTGTTTTTATTCTTATTTTCCAACACCTATCATTTCATCGTTATTTAAAAAATCAATGTTAATTCAGTTTTGCACTACCTTTTTCTCAACATCTGAAAATCAAACTACCTTTCACCGCTATTACCACCCTAGTATCGATAAATAAAAATTGACATATCATTAAAAATTGCGTATCATTTGTCTCAACACAGAACACCTAAATTTTAATTTACTAACATATTCATAATTATGTTCTGGATTCTGATTCTTAAGCATAGAAAAAGTAAGATCAAATGTTAATTATTTTTCTGGATAGTTGAGATTAAAGCTGGAATGACTTTATTGCGTAAGGGAATAGTTACGAATGGCCAATAGAAGATTAATCATCAAAAAAAATATAACATATTTCAAACAAATATAAAAATTTTTGAGTGTCGATGAGTTAAAAAGTTCAGCAATATCATTTTTAAAATATTAACTTTCCCCACCAAGAAGAGAGTGTTTTCGAAAGACGGAAATAAGAAATCTCACAGGCGAAGAAGCAAATAGAAGCCTCAACAAGGGATCGTGTTGGAGAAAAACATACCCAGATTTTCGTATAGCCATAAATACTTTTCAACTGTAGCAATTTAACAGGTCGCCCCCCCCCTTTGAAGTCCAACCGGTCTACTGAAGCTTTGGGAATAGCGTGCGTTAACAATACATGTGAATAGAAATCCTATACCTAAACAACTGAGAGGTCTTACGAAAGGGTCCGACAAAAATAAAACAAGTTCGTTTTCCATAAAGCGTAGATCTGTAATTTAAATCTTGCAAATTAATGTCCACCGCAAGTGTTATAACACTTTCACATAATTTTATTTTTTATCATGTGTGAAATAGATGTAGTTGAAGAATTCATTGTCAAATGAATACAATTACCTATAAATAGGAATAATAATATGTTATTTAGGAATTAAATCATAAAACTAGAGAGAGAGCACTATGCCATGAATATACTTCATAGTGAAGAAATTTGAAAATCGATGTCCTAAACATTATTGTCAATTGTTTAGTAAAAACATAATACAATTTTCCAATGAAATTTATTTTAACTTATGAAAATAACAATCTTTGACGAAATCATCCTGCGACAAAGAGGACAAACATTTAAATTTTCAACACATTTTCTACAAGCAACAAGGTGTCCACAAGGTTGAAATACAACATTCATTTCTAGATTCATACATATTTTACATAAAAATGAATTTCTAACTATAATTTTACATTCATTACTATCAAGGTGTCTATTTTTAGAGATTTCGATCCCAACACGATCTTTCACTTTTTCTAACAAAACAGTTGTCTTTGAAGCACTTATCTTTTCCACTGTATGCTTTTGAGACGTTTTACACACTCGACGGAAATAATTTGCCTTTCTTCTCACTATAAATTGAATATATTTACAATCAGAGAAAAATTTCCTATGCTCAACCAATGGATCATCATCATTTTCCCAATTTCCCAATAATCCACCACAAGTAAAACAAACAACTATATCATCAAAGCCGGAATAATATAATCCAGACTCTGCCATGTCCTTAACATCGGGTTTATCTTCAGGCCAATCTTCAAAAGTCTCAAGACGTTTTTTAAAGTCCAACATATTAGGATGTTTTGGGGAAATATCTTTTAATTTTTCAGGTGTCTTAGCTGATTTAGTCTTGTCTTCTAGATGCACGATTGGTATGTTTTGAGAACCAGATATTAGAAATGAGCATTTCGGGGATTTTCTCATGTGCTCTCTTATCGGCTTTTGTCCTCTGACCCAGTCACGGATAATAACTCTACAAAATGCACACTGTACTTCATCTTCGAATTTTAAGTAAAAAAATCCAGCTGCTGCTAGGTCAGCTGATTTGATGTACGATAGAGGCCAAACTTCAGAAAAAGAAATCATTCTTTTAGCTTCATATCTCATTACCTCACATATTTTTTCAACAGTTTCAGAATTGTTTAGTATATGTTCTTCTCCATGAATGTCGCCATTTCACGTTTGAAATTATTCATTTTAACAAAGTTGCTATGAATGACTACCTAACGTGTACTACAAACATTTTTTAAAAATTTATAACTGGTGAACAAACAATTTGGAATGGTTTCTATGTTCATGTAAAATACGAAACTGAAAACTTTGTTTGAAATGAACTAGAAAACGAAAAACTTTACACAAGAAATGAAAACTTATACACTGAAAAACTAAAAACTCTGCTAAAAATGAAACTTAACTGAAAATTTTGTAAAAAATTAAGACACATGCAGAAAAATAACTTAATACTTTGTTAAAAATAAAAACGAATACAGAAAAACTTTCACTGAAAACTAAAATCTTTGTTAAATATAAAAACTTATTTTCTTCGAAACTGAAAACTTTGTTTGAAATGAACTAGAAAACGAAAAACTTTACACAAGAAATGAAAACTTATACACTGAAAAACTAAAAACTCTGCTAAAAATAAAAACTTAACTGAAAATTTTGTTAAAAAGTAAGACACATGCAGAAAAATAACTTAATACTTTGTTAAAAATAAAAACGAACACAGAAAAACTTTCACTGAAAACTAAAATCTTTGTTAAATATAAAAACTTATTCTCTTCGAAACAAAAAACTTTGTTTGAAATGAACTAGAAAACGAAAAACTTTACACAAGAAATGAAAACTTATACACTGAAAAACTAAAATCTTTGTTAAATATAAAAACTTATTCACTACGAAACTAAGAACTTTGTTTGAAATGAACTAGAAAACGAAAAACTTTACACAAGAAATGAAAACTTATACACTGAAAAACTAAAATCTTTATTAAAATAAAAACTTAACTGAAAATTTTGTTAAAAATAAAAACTTAACTGAAAATTTTGTTAAAAATAAAAACTTAACTGAAAATTTTGTTAAAAATAAAACTTAACTGGAAATTTTGTTAAAAATTAAGACACATGCAGAAAAATAACTTAATACTTTGTTAAAAATAAAAACGATCACAGAAAAACTTTCACTGAAAACTAAAATCTTTGTTAAATATAAAAACTTATTCTCTTCGAAACTAAAAACTTTGTTTGAAATGAACTAGAAAACGAAAAACTTTACACAAGAAATGAAAACTTATACACTGAAAAACTAAAAACTCTGCTAAAATAAAAAATTAACTGGAAATCTTGTTAAAAAATTAAGACAAATGTAGAAAAAAACTTAATACTTTGTTAAAAATAAAAACGAACACAGAAAAACTTTACAAGAAATGAAAACTTATACACTGAAAAACTAAAATCTTTGTTAAAAATAAAAGCTTAACTGAAAATTTTGTTAAAAATTAAGACAAATGCAGAAAAATTACTTAATACTTTGTTAAATGTAAAAACTTAAAAGCTACAAAACTAAAATATTTGTTTAAAATAAATAAAAACTTACAAGAAATTTTACAAGAAATAAAAAGTTACGTAAAAACTTTACCAAAAAGAAATTATTATGAAAACTTTAACAGAAAGAAAAACTTAAAAACTATAAACCTAAAAACTTTTTTAAAAAATAAAGGCAAATGCAGAAAATAACTTAATACTTTGTTAAATATTAAAACTTAGAAACTATGAAACGAAAAACTTTACAATAAATAAAAACTTATACACTACAAAACTAAAATATTTGTTAAAAATAAAATAAAAACTTTGAAAAAATTTTACAAGAAATAAAAAGTTACACTAAAAACTTTACCAAAAAGAAATTATTACGAAAAACTTTAACAAAAAGAAAAACCTAAAAACTATAAAACTAAAAACGTTGCTAAAAATAAAAACTTTAGGAAAACTTTGTTAAAAATTAAGAAACCAATACAGAAAATTTTTAAAAATAAATAAAAACTTCGAAAAAATATTACAAGAAACAAAAAAATAACACTAAAAACTTTATCAAAAAGTGATACTTTAAAAAAAAATTTGTACAAGAAATAAAAAGTTATACTAAAAACTTTACCAAAACATCCATGCTTTGTTAAAATTAGCAGACAGATAGATTCACGTCCCACCTCATTGGGACCCTTTTTTAAATTATTATGAAAACTAGGTGGGCTGAAAACTCCTTAGTGAAGGAAATTTAAAAATACTACTTTTAAATTTTTCAGCCCCAAGTTTTACATAATAATTTTAAAAAGGGTCCCAATGAGGTGGGACGTGAATCTATCTGTCTTCTAATTTTAACAAAGCATGGATGTTTTGGTAAAGTTTTTAGTATAACTTTTTATTTCTTGTACAAATTTTTTTTTAAAGTAAGTATCACTTTTTGATAAAGTTTTTAGTGTTATTTTTTTGTTTCTTGTAATATTTTTTCGAAGTTTTTATTTATTTTTAAAAATTTTCTGTATTGGTTTCTTAATTTTTAACAAAGTTTTCCTAAAGTTTTTATTTTTAGCAACGTTTTTAGTTTTATAGTTTTTAGGTTTTTCTTTTTGTTAAAGTTTTTCGTAATAATTTCTTTTTGGTAAAGTTTTTAGTGTAACTTTTTATTTCTTGTAAAATTTTTTCAAAGTTTTTATTTTATTTTTAACAAATATTTTAGTTTTGTAGTGTATAAGTTTTTATTTATTGTAAAGTTTTTCGTTTCATAGTTTCTAAGTTTTAATATTTAACAAAGTATTAAGTTATTTTCTGCATTTGCCTTTATTTTTTAAAAAAGTTTTTAGGTTTATAGTTTTTAAGTTTTTCTTTCTGTTAAAGTTTTCATAATAATTTCTTTTTGGTAAAGTTTTTACGTAACTTTTTATTTCTTGTAAAATTTCTTGTAAGTTTTTATTTATTTTAAACAAATATTTTAGTTTTGTAGCTTTTAAGTTTTTACATTTAACAAAGTATTAAGTAATTTTTCTGCATTTGTCTTAATTTTTAACAAAATTTTCAGTTAAGCTTTTATTTTTAACAAAGATTTTAGTTTTTCAGTGTATAAGTTTTCATTTCTTGTAAAGTTTTTCTGTGTATAAGTTTTCATTTCTTGTAAAGTTTTTCTGTGTTCGTTTTTATTTTTAACAAAGTATTAAGTTTTTTGCTACATTTGTCTTAATTTTTTAACAAGATTTCCAGTTAATTTTTTATTTTAGCAGAGTTTTTAGTTTTTCAGTGTATAAGTTTTCATTTCTTGTGTAAAGTTTTTCGTTTTCTAGTTCATTTCAAACAAAGTTTTTAGTTTCGAAGAGAATAAGTTTTTATATTTAACAAAGATTTTAGTTTTCAGTGAAAGTTTTTCTGTGATCGTTTTTATTTTTAACAAAGTATTAAGTTATTTTTCTGCATGTGTCTTAATTTTTAACAAAATTTCCAGTTAAGTTTTATTTTTAACAAAATTTTCAGTTAAGTTTTTATTTTTAACAAAATTTTCAGTTAAGTTTTTATTTTTAACAAAATTTTCAGTTAAGTTTTTATTTTAATAAAGATTTTAGTTTTTCAGTGTATAAGTTTTCATTTCTTGTGTAAAGTTTTTCGTTTTCTAGTTCATTTCAAACAAAGTTCTTAGTTTCGTAGTGAATAAGTTTTTATATTTAACAAAGATTTTAGTTTTTCAGTGTATAAGTTTTCATTTCTTGTGTAAAGTTTTTCGTTTTCTAGTTCATTTCAAACAAAGTTTTTTGTTTCGAAGAGAATAAGTTTTTATATTTAACAAAGATTTTAGTTTTCAGTGAAAGTTTTTCTGTGTTCGTTTTTATTTTTAACAAAGTATTAAGTTATTTTTCTGCATGTGTCTTACTTTTTAACAAAATTTTCAGTTAAGTTTTTATTTTTAGCAGAGTTTTTAGTTTTTCAGTGTATAAGTTTTCATTTCTTGTGTAAAGTTTTTCGTTTTCTAGTTCATTTCAAACAAAGTTTTCAGTTTCGAAGAAAATAAGTTTTTATATTTAACAAAGATTTTAGTTTTCAGTGAAAGTTTTTCTGTATTCGTTTTTATTTTTAACAAAGTATTAAGTTATTTTTCTGCATGTGTCTTAATTTTTTACAAAATTTTCAGTTAAGTTTCATTTTTAGCAGAGTTTTTAGTTTTTCAGTGTATAAGTTTTCATTTCTTGTGTAAAGTTTTTCGTTTTCTAGTTCATTTCAAACAAAGTTTTCAGTTTCGTATTTTACATGAACATAGAAACCATTCCAAATTGTTTGTTCACCAGTTATAAATTTTTTAAAAATGTTTGTAGTACACGTTAGGTAGTCATTCATAGCAACTTTGTTAAAATGAATAATTTCAAACGTGAAATGGCAGACATTCATGGAGAAGAACATATACTAAACAATTCTGAAACTGTTGAAAAAATATGTGAGGTAATGAGATATGAAGCTAAAAGAATGATTTCTTTTTCTGAAGTTTGGCCTCTATCGTACATCAAATCAGCTGACCTAGCAGCAGCTGGATTTTTTTACTTAAAATTCGAAGATGAAGTACAGTGTGCATTTTGTAGAGTTATTATCCGTGACTGGGTCAGAGGACAAAAGCCGATAAGAGAGCACATGAGAAAATCCCCGAAATGCTCATTTCTAATATCTGGTTCTCAAAACATACCAATCGTGCATCTAGAAGACAAGACTAAATCAGCTAAGACACCTGAAAAATTAAAAGATATTTCCCCAAAACATCCTAATATGTTGGACTTTAAAAAACGTCTTGAGACTTTTGAAGATTGGCCTGAAGATAAACCCGATGTTAAGGACATGGCAGAGTCTGGATTATATTATTCCGGCTTTGATGATATAGTTGTTTGTTTTACTTGTGGTGGATTATTGGGAAATTGGGAAAATGATGATGATCCATTGGTTGAGCATAGGAAATTTTTCTCTGATTGTAAATATATTCAATTTATAGTGAGAAGAAAGGCAAATTATTTCCGTCGAGTGTGTAAAACGTCTCAAAAGCATACAGTGGAAAAGATAAGTGCTTCAAAGACAACTGTTTTGTTAGAAAAAGTGAAAGATCGTGTTGGGATCGAAATCTCTAAAAATAGACACCTTGATAGTAATGAATGTAAAATTATAGTTAGAAATTCATTTTTATGTAAAATATGTATGAATCTAGAAATGAATGTTGTATTTCAACCTTGTGGACACCTTGTTGCTTGTAGAAAATGTGTTGAAAATTTAAATGTTTGTCCTCTTTGTCGCAGGATGATTTCGTCAAAGATTGTTATTTTCATAAGTTAAAATAAATTTCATTGGAAAATTGTATTATGTTTTTACTAAACAATTGACAATAATGTTTAGGACATCGATTTTCAAATTTCTTCACTATGAAGTATATTCATGGCATAGTGCTCTCTCTCTAGTTTTATGATTTAATTCCTAAATAACATATTATTATTCCTATTTATAGGTAATTGTATTCATTTGACAATGAATTCTTCAACTACATCTATTTCACACATGATAAAAAATAAAATTATGTGAAAGTGTTATAACACTTGCGGTGGACATTAATTTGCAAGATTTAAATTACAGATCTACGCTTTATGGAAAACGAACTTGTTTTATTTTTGTCGGACCCTTTCGTAAGACCTCTCAGTTGTTTAGGTATAGGATTTCTATTCACATGTATTGTTAACGCACGCTATTCCCAAAGCTTCAGTAGACCGGTTGGACTTCAAAGGGGGGGGGCGACCTGTTAAATTGCTACAGTTGAAAAGTATTTATGGCTATACGAAAATCTGGGTATGTTTTTCTCCAACACGATCCCTTGTTGAGGCTTCTATTTGCTTCTTCGCCTGTGAGATTTCTTATTTCCGTCTTTCGAAAACACTCTCTTCTTGGTGGGGAAAGTTAATATTTTAAAAATGATATTGCTGAACTTTTTAACTCATCGACACTCAAAAATTTTTATATTTGTTTGAAATATGTTATATTTTTTTTGATGATTAATCTTCTATTGGCCATTCGTAACTATTCCCTTACGCAATAAAGTCATTCCAGCTTTAATCTCAACTATCCAGAAAAATAATTAACATTTGATCTTACTTTTTCTATGCTTAAGAATCAGAATCCAGAACATAATTATGAATATGTTAGTAAATTAAAATTTAGGTGTTCTGTGTTGAGACAAATGATACGCAATTTTTAATGATATGTCAATTTTTATTTATCGATACTAGGGTGGTAATAGCGGTGAAAGGTAGTTTGATTTTCAGATGTTGAGAAAAAGGTAGTGCAAAACTGAATTAACATTGATTTTTTAAATAACGATGAAATGATAGGTGTTGGAAAATAAGAATAAAAACAGCGAAGTGGTTATTTTATTTTGATTTTAGAATGGTAGGATGTTATTTGAAGATATAAGTGAAGTTATTAAAAAAATTTATTTCCTTTGTTTAAGAAAAATTTGGTTGAATTGATAAGTAAGGAAGGAAACATTAAAGTGTATAAGGAATTGTTGGGTTGATGGTAATGAGATAGACCGTTATTGTGCAGTAAATTAAAAATTGAACTAATGAAATTTGATACTTAATTTTGTAAAATGTATGCGTTGAGAAGTGAGAATGAAAATATCACACAGTATATTTTATTAATAGTGAAATGTTGGGTTGACAATATAGTAATGAAAAAATATAGGTTGATTTAAAATTAATTAATTGGGTGTTTGAAAATTAAATGATTGTCTATTATGATGAAAGTAAATAATATTGAAATAGTAGGGTGATGTTGTAAAAATATAAAGTTAGAAAGATTAATTTATAAAAAAAAGTTAGATTGATGTAAGTACACAAATGAAATTATAAAATCGAGTTCAAAATGTAAATATGTCTATAATAAAAGTCTGTGATGTGAGTTGATAAGAAGGTATTGTAGTGAAAAGTTTAATTTTAAAAAATGGAAGATTTACATCAGAATAAATAATTAAAATTTTTATTCGAAATTATCAGTGCATTTATTTTTGAAAATTGATAACTGCGTGTGCAGTAAGATGAGCAACAAATTTTTTAAAAAATGTTCTAATTTTGAAAAATCTGAGTTTTTCCTGTTGCAATAATGAATTGTAAAAACATTGGTTAGTCTAAAACCAAAAAAAAATGTTTACATGTTTAAGCATTGCGATGTCCATTCGCAAAAAAAATTGACTGAGCCATTGTACAAAAATTCAATCAAGTTTAAGTTCGTTCGAGGACGTACAATAAACACAAGTCTGAAATATAAAAACACGAACCTTAAAATAAAATGTCTCAAATATTTTAAGTCCCAAATAATCATCGGATTTAAAAAAAATTACTAGAATATTACTCTCTAGTATACTTCTATTGAATAAAAAATAAAATGCTTGAATTGTGGATAAGTAAAGATTTTCCTACACATCTTTTCGCAATGTTATTTTTATTGTTATGTTGCAAAATGATAAATATGTTGGATAGTCATAAGAAATATTTTGAGCAGGTTAAAAATACATCCCATCAAAGACTTCGCTCTCTTTTTAACCTTTTGTTGAATCTCCTACTTATTCTCACTTGTAGAAACTAATGAACCGTAACTATAACATGTGTATTCCTATCTCTGTCAAGGCAGACGTATTTACTATAGCTTTTGTAGTATGTGTCCCCTACACACCCTTACCCTTTTGTTCAGTGGTGCGTTTACCTCCCCTCCCCCCCTACCGTAGTAGCACAGCTCATACCAAATAAACCAATAACATAGTAAAGAAGTTTATAACTTGTTCATCTCTTTTTAACATGACCGATCACATTTCAACACATAGTTAGAAAATACCTTATTTCAAAAGAATAACTTAAAAAATAAATTTTTTAATTGAAAATTTAATACATGTTTAATGAAAAAAAAACTCCCAATTACCGTATCAGCTACTCGCGGATCCGCGATCCCTTTAAGCATTTTGTTAGTTCGAATTTTTTTAATTGATAAAAAGGGAGTAATATTTTAAACTTTTAAAGAAGAAATTATTTAAATAATATGTTCACGTGTTGGGTAGTAACAAATATCATACTTTTCTGAAATATAAAAGAAAAATTAAGTAAAACAAGTAAGTTGAATCAGTCCAGTAAGTACTTAAGTTGAATAAAAGTTAAATAGTTAAATAAAAACTGCAAACGTAAAAAAAAACTGCAAAGTTAAATAAAACTGCACGAAATAAAATGAACTGTTAAATGAAATAATAACTGCACTGTTAAATAAACTTCTCTGTTAAATAACAACTGCAAAGTTAAAATAAAATCTGCAAGTACTTTGATCTGTCAATAAAAGTGATTACTAAATGTTGGTAAGTTAAAAAATCGATTTTAAAAATATTAAAAAAATTTAATATTATTATTAATTATTAATGTATAGAAGTGAAATAACAAAAATAGAAATAACTCTCCAAATCCGGCAACACATTGATTTACAATTTCTGGCCAAGTCCTGTGAAAATAATAATTTGTAAATAATAATTAAATGTATACTTCCTAAATGTCGTCACTTTAAAATTTAATGTAAAACATAAATTTTAAAAAATGCATTAAATTAAAAAATATTTATTAAAAAGTTAAAGTCCAGAGGGTAAACTGAAAAAAAGTTAAGGTTCAAAAAAAGGTAAACCGAAAAAAATACAAGCCCCATAAATTAGTAACTAAAGGGTTAATTAGGGTCATAAATCATTCAATTAGGGGTAATTAAGTAATTAGGGGCACTTAATTAATTAGGAGGTAATTAGGGACACGCCCCCTTAATACAAAAGGGAACCACGCCACGCAACTTAAAAAAGTTAAAGTCCAAAAAATGTAAAATAAAAAAAATTGCAGCGCCCCCTACCAGCAGGAAGTGAACAACTCCACTCGACATGTGTCCTCGATGGAAAAAAGTTAAAGTCCCCGAAATTAGTAACTAAAGGGTTAATTAGGGTCATAAATCATCCAATTAGGGGTAATTAAGTAATTAGGGGGTAATTAATTAGGGTAATTAAGTTATTAAGGAATTAGTGGGTAATTAATTAGGGTAATTAAGTAATTAGGGGTAATTAATTAACTAAGACAATAGGGTAATTAACTAAGACAATAGATGACCACGCCCACATATATGCCCTGCGGCGTGGCTTATAGTGCTGTACCTACTACTGAGGTGATCTCACCTCCTTGGTGATGCAAATGGAAAATGTTTCCCCTTTATTTGTATTATTTTATTCTTTGTTTATATTGTAATAATAAAGTTGTTTAAAGTAACAGTAAATTAGTTAGTTTTAAAGTAACAGTATTTATACCTATATCAGGCAAATCAGCTAGTTTATTATAAATATAAGCTTATCTTCGAGGGTAGCTTTATAAAGTTTATTTTAAAGTTTGCGTCCATGACACATTCAGTAGATAGTTTAGTAAATCTTACTTTTGAATATACAAGCTTCTCCAATCGACATTAAAAGTATTCACAATATTCAAAGTCGTAGGATTTGCGTTAGTTGAGAATATCCAGCCCCCTAATTTAGACGGCATTAGGTTGTATATTTATTTGGTTATTTTAAACTGAACTATAAATGAGTATAAATGTGAAAAGCTCGCATAAAAGCATAAGAAGGTAAGCTGTTTAAAAATATGACTTTAAACTTTAACCTTATTTTAAAAGTGTTTTTATCCCTTAATATAATTTATTTATCATGAATAATACAAATACACCCGACGGTGGTCTTTCTCGGCGAATAAATTTTTAACGAAGAACACTTCCAAAATAGTATTGACTCAAAGTTTTATCAGGAATGCTTCATTAACAACTTTCAAAGAACGCCGTTTCCTTGAAAATAGTATGATAAATAGCATTCAATCAAGCTTTTCATAATCCTTTCTCAATTAGCCCCTCAAAGCGACAATCAGAACTGGAGACGGGTGGCCAGTTAAGTTTACAACTAATTAGACTTTTCGGAGTTTTATAACGACTTCAAATAGTTGAGACTGATTCATTAAGTTCCGAATTACTTTTGTTCGAGGCAAGCTTTAAGAATACGAAATGAAGATGGGCTTTCTAAATTGAAAAAGTAATTTTCTGATTCCATTATCCCGTTTCTATACATTATTATGACAGGTGTACCGTATTGTTACTTTGGATGTATGTCCTTTTAAAGGTGTTATTAACGGTCTTAAGAAGATGCGTGTGTGGGATCTTTATTTTGAACACTCTTCAACAAGGAGTGGGTTCACAAGCACATAAATTCCCACTTTAAAAATTAGATCTTTGTTTTATAAATCGAACTAGCTGTTATACCCGGAATTGCACGGGGGGGAGTTTATAAATTTATTTTTTTAAATATTTCTTAAAATACATTTATAATTTTGTAAATTAGCAATATTACAAATCATCCCGGTATCCCAGGCACCTCTTTCCTATCCCAGTGTTCCCGGTAATCTTATCCCGGTGGTCACGGTAATTTTTCTAATCCCGGCGGTCCCAGTAATTTTCCTATCTCAGTGTTTACGGTAATTTTTATATTCCGGTATTCCCGGTGTCTTTATGGTAAATTTCCTATCCCAGTGTTCTCGGTAATTCTTATAACCAGGTAATTTCTTCCATCCCGATGTTCTCGCTAATTTTCCAATCCCGGTGTTCTTGTCACTTTTTACAATCCCGATGTTCCTGATAATGTTTAATATCTTGGTGCCTTTATAAAATAACAAATTTGAAACCATAATAAAAAGTCTAGTAAATTAGCAAGTCTAGTGAACAAATTAACAAATTTAAAACCAGTGTTTAAAACTAAAATAAAAGATCTAGTAAATGAAAAAGTCTAGTGATCTGTCTCATTTGAAACCACTGAGCTATATAACAAACTTTGTTTGTTTGTTATATAGCTCAGTGTTTGAAACAATGTTTTATTTTTAACTCGTTGTATGACTGGTAAAACAGGTTTTCAAACACGGAAAAATAAGTGAAAAAAGAAGAAAAATTGGAAAAAAAGAATGAAGGACCGATTTTCTCTTTATAAATTATAGCCTATGTGTTATTCTGATGTATAAGCTACATTATAGTAAAATTTCATTAAAATCCATTCAGTAGTTTTTGCGTGAAAGAGTAACAAACATCCAGACAAACATTTCACAATTATAATAGTAGTAGGATAAGTAAAATGCTTTCTGAGACTACTGTCAATTTCTTTATTTAGTAGTTTTGTTCCTTTTCCTTCACTATTTTTTGTGGCAAAAAAGTTTTTCACAGAAATTGATGAGTTTGGATTCCTTTATTAGCGCATTTCTGAAGTAAAAATAAAAAAAGAGTGAAATGGACTTTTTACTGTTAAACGTTATCTGTTGCAATATCTCTGTTAGAAAACACAAAATATTTTTTATCAAAAAACAATAAATTTTATTATAAAACAAAAACTTTTTTGTTCTAAAAATTGTGAATAGTCTAAGCGGTACAAGTTGAAACACTGCACTTTTTGATGATGGTAAGCCACTTGGTACACTGATTCCATGGGCCACAAGAATGAGTTTTCGATCAGCAGTCCGCCGAAATTTCCCTTAGAATTTAAAATATTGAACTTTTTGTGAAATTTTTAAATTCGCGTTTTACACCTTAACTATCAAACTTTTCAACATGTAAGGTGACTTTTCTATACAATTTGAGGTCGTAGATTACAAATATTAAGTCGAAAATTTCAAAAAGATGCTATTTGATATGTTTTTTTGAAAAAAACTAAATTTTAAAATTTAAAATCTTCAAAAACACAATGTTAAACATAAGTTGGTATCATGAAATTTTTACCAGTTATTAAGCTATTTGTAACTAAAAAATATCCAAAATTTCAAAGCTTTACCTTTATTATTCACCGAGATATGAGACTTTAAATTTGGAAAAATTTCAAAATGGCGGCCATGCTTGTTGCGACTACTCATCGAAAACTTCCCATAACTCGGTAAATTATGGCTCAAAATGAACAGTTAAAACCTTTTTTGAAAGAAAAGCAATACCACTACACTATTAAGACATTAAAAGAACAATTAAACCACTTTAATTTGGTTTTAAATAAACTCTAAGACAGATTAATACTTTACTATGACAAGCATGTTAAAAGCTTTAAAAAAATGTTTTCTTGGTGAAGAATTGTTTTAAATTTTTTATTAAATGTTCACCCTGATATAAATATGCTACATTAAACCATTTAAAGGAAAATTAGCCTTACAAGGGCCTGGGCGCAAACGCGAAAATACCTTATAAACGCGCGCTTCAAATAAACTTTTTCTGTCAAATAATCACAAAATCGTGCTTTCCATTATGATTTTCTAACATTATTTTAACCAAATCATGCTTTCTATTATGATTTTCTAACAACATTTTTACCACTTCAAGTTTAACACACAAGCATCCCTTATCTTTTGTATCAGAAAAAAATGCTTAAAATACAATTTTTCAGGTTGGAAATTGCCTTTCAAATGAGTATTTTCTAGAAAAACCTTTACTTACTGCGTTAAAACATGAAATATCAATGAGATTCATAATGTATTAAAATATGTTATACATTTAAACTTACCGAACACTTTTTAACAATTAGTAATCGTTGTGTATTTGCTGTTTTTATAAACTATTTTTAAAAATTAGAAAGCATAGAAGTTATGCGGAAATAGATTATGCAAGGTGTTCCTGCAAATCTTCAGGAATACCATGTACACTAATGTGCCTGAATTGTAGAGGTGAATGCCAAAATTCAGAGGAAGACCTATAACTTAACCTTTTACGTTAAATTCAATAATTAAATCAATACTTTTGAATTTGTGCCAAAAGAATAAATAAATAATTTGAAATTCTTAAAAGGCTATTTAATACCTTTAACTCTTTATATAATTAATGAAATTCTTATCTTAGTGTTGTAATTACCTACTGAAAGGAGTATAGGCAAAGTACGTGCTTTATTTTTTTTTAAATCTAGCTAATATAGAAAATATACCAATTCTCAAGAGAGGCATACGTTTTTAAAAGCAAAAATCTTGATCTATCATGGTACACATTTAATATGTTTTTTACAGGAAAAATATATTGTCTCGACGACTCTCATTTAAAATAAGAAAAAAGCCTTACTTATTAACTCATCAAAACCAAATATTTGTGCAATGATTATTAATGAAAGATTTGGATGCATTTGACTTTCCCGATATTCTTAATTTCTAATAAATGTAAAGATATTGAAGCTAATAGTAAAGTTGTAGGTAAGTAAACAAGCACTTGAAAATACTATAAGTTTCTACTAAGTTGAAAATACTATTATTCATTATAAGGCTGGTATAATTTAAGTAAAGCCCTGGATACTCTACCTAAGGTAGAGTATCCAGGGCTTTAAATTTAAGTAGTCTTGTAGCAAACTAGCAGGACGCATACAGTCTCAATTAATTTTGTATACCGATTAAAAAATAATTGCTTAAAGTTTAAATGGTGTTATGCATTACCATATAGGAAATGATTAGATCTATTACCCTTACTCGATTTTCAAATACACAACGATTACTAATTGTAAAAAGTGTTCGGTAAGTTTAAATGTATATAGTAACATATTTTAATACATTATGAATCTCATTGCTATTTTATGTTTTAACTCACTGAGTCAGTGAAATTAGTCATTTGAAAGGTAATTTCTAACCTGAAAAATTGTATTTTAAGCATTTTTTTCTCATACAAAAGTTAAGGGATGCTTGTTTTTTAAACTTGAAGTGGCTAAAATGTTGTTAGAAAATCATAATAGAAAGCACGATTTTGTGATTCTTTGACAGAAAAAGTTTATTTGAAGCGAGCGTTTATTAGGTATTTTCGCGTTTGCGCCCAGGCCCTTGTAAGGCAAAATTTTCCTTTAATGGTTTCATGTCGCATATTTATATCCGGGTGAACATTTAATAAAAAATTTAAAACAATTTTTCACCAAGAAAGCATTTTTTTAAAGCTTTTAACATGCTTGTCATAGTAAAGTATTAATCGGTCTTAGAGTTTATTTAAAACCAAATTAAAGTGGTTTAATTGTTCTTTTAATGTCTTAATAGTGTAGTGGTATTGCTTTTCTTTCAAAAAAGGTTTTAACTGTTCATTTTGAGCCATAATTTACCGAGTTATGGGAAGTATTCGATGAGTAGTCGCATCAAGCATGGCCGCCATTTTGAAAATTTTCCAAATTTAAAGTCTCATATCTCGGTGAATAATAAAGGTAAAGCTTTGAAATTTTGGATATTTTTTAGTTACAAATAGCTTAATAACTGGTAAAAATTTCATGATACCAACTTATGTTTAACATTGTATTTTTGAAGCTTTTAAATTTTAAAATTTAGTTTTTTTCAAAAAAAAACATATCAAATAGCATCTTTTTGAAATTTTCGACTTAATATTTGTAATCTACGACCTCAAATTGTATAGAAAAGTCACCTTACATGTTGAAAAGTTTGATAGTTAAGGTGTAAAACGCGAATTTAAAAATTTCACAAAAAGTTAAATATTTTAAATTCTAAGGGAAATTTGGACTCCTGATCGAAAACTCATTCTTATGGTCCATGGAATCAGTGTACCAAGTGGCTTACCATCATCAAAAAGTGCAGTGTTTCGCCCTTTTTCGTCGTGTACCGCTTAGACTAGAAAAGATATTTCTCATGTTTTCGAGTTACATTATTGCGTATTATTTTCCCATGGTTAATTTATTCAAATTTGCGTTCTTTAGTGTTCCCTTTAATGTATTTTTCATTCTTCTTAACATTAACTGTTTGAACAAGGTTTTGTTTAATTCATTAAATTCAAATTCATTAACAAGAACAACAGGATACACAAAACGGATGAAATTTACAAATAAAAATACATACAACACATACATATCTTAAATTACACTAGTCGACAAAATTAAACTTTTTTTCCCTAACAAAAATGAGATAAGGTATTTCTGACTAATTTCAGGGTGTAGAATTCAGAAATAGTTGTTAAAAAGCTGCAGCATGTACAGTTTTTTTTGTTACAAATATGACATCAGTACTATAAGAAATGGACAAAAGCATTGAAATCACTCATTTTTTAACAGTTAATCTCATTATTTTAGCATAAAATACTATCGTAATTGACATTAAATACATGTTTCAGACAATATAAAACTAAAAACTATTAAACATTCATTAAATACGATGCCATATTATTAATTTTTGTCTCTTAAGTGGCGTCAAATCTCCTCCTTTAATAACCCAAGGGCTGTAGCCCAAAATTGCTATTTCTCAGTGACCTATGTACCGAGTCAAAGTTCACAGGGTATCTTTACCCTTGTTTATGAGTGACTACAGTGAGATTTTCCGGAAATAAATTCAATAGTGGATGTAAATTATGAATTTTGAGTTATGTTCAACATCCTATGGCTTAGTAAGACTACTAAAGAGAACTTTCTATTGGAAAATTTATCTGTCCTATTTTCTAAAAACCATCTTACCTCTCTCCAAAAAACCATTTCCAAGCTAATAATGGGTTTTTATTAAATTTTCCTTCAAAAGCAGGGTCGTGAATCCTTTTTAATCAGAGGTTCATTGACTTTGAGTTGACCTTCACTTAATGGCGAAAAAAGTCCCTTTAAATACCCTTTGAAATATTTTTTTCTGTATTTGTCATTGAAGTTAAATAAATACGTGAGGTCAAAAAGGGGGGAGGGGTTTGGAAAAATCTCACCAAATCTCACCAAGGGGGGAGGGGGGTCGATTAAAATCTCACGTCAACTTTTTAAGTTAGAAATTATACGAATTTCTTTTTTTAAGTATGAGAAAGGAATACATACAGATAAGATACTGTAAATTATTTTTAAAAAATTGTAGGTAAATCTCACGTGGGGGGGGAGGGGGGGTCCAGCAAAATCTCACTAAATCTCACTAAGGGGGGAGGGGGGTCCAGATTTTGGAAAAAACGCCTCACGTAATTTATGGATGTCCCCTAACCAAGATAATTTGAATTATCTCTCCATATTGCTCCCCATTTTGCCTCCCCTTAGATTGCTTTTTTTCGTATAATTTTATTTTTACATCGAAATAAAAACATTTGTATTACTAAAAACAATATCTCTGTTAGAAGACCATCTGAAATATTTCAAGTCCCTCGTGTACACAAAGAAATTTTTCGTAAGCACTTCTTTTATCTTGCCCCCAAACTATATAATAGTCTACCTTACAATCTTCAAAGCATTCCATATGTTACCACTTTTAAACGATCACTACATAATTTTTTAAATGAAATAGATAACTTAGATGTATTTTTTTCATTATAGAGAAGCAATAGTAATTATATAACGCCTTGCTGTGCCTGTTTTACTTTGTATGTTTTATGTTATTGATTTATTTTTTTATGCTTTGTGTAATATAATGTTTTTTAATAATTTAACTGTTGTTCCATATTATTTATATTATACTCATTTTTTACTGTCACCTAAACAAGATATTTTTCTTCTTGGTGACAAATAAATTTTTCTCTTAAACTTTGTATTAAACCTGAAATGTAAATAAAGATTATTATTATTATTATTATTATTATTATTATTATTATTATTATCAATTAATAATAATAATAATTATTATTATTATTATTATTATTATTATTATTATTATTATTATTATTATTATTATTATTATTATTATTATTATTATTATTATTATTATTATTATTATTATTATTATTATTATTATTATTATTATTATTATTATTATTATTATTATTATTATTATTATTATTATTATTATCATTATCATTATCATTATCATTATCATTATCATTATCATTATCATTATCATTATCATTATCATTATCATCATCATCATCATCATCATCATCATCATCATCATCATCATCATCATCATCATCATCATCATCATCATCATCATCATCATCATCATCATCATTATTATTATTATTATTATTATTATTATTACTGTTGACTCTTGCGCACTTAAAAAGAGCCACATTCTAACTTCTGCAACACACGTAAAGAGCCCAGATTTCATTTTAGGGGGCTATTGCAGGGTTGCTATTGGACAAAAATGACGCTTAAAACTCAAAAATTAAGAAAAAAAGCAGAAAATAAAAAATTTTAGTTACACAAAAATGAGACGTGTTGGAACTTTTTTACTCGCAGATATTTTAATAACTAGATGAATTTGTACAAAAATAGTAATTTGGTTGTTGTTAGAAAACCACTGTCGACTAGTGTTATTAATTAGTTGACATTTCCCAAAGGGGCAATCGCCCGTCCATGGGGTCACGGAATATCTGAAAAAATATAGACAAAAAAAGATGGTGGATGAGAAAAAGAAACAAGAACCATAAATAAATAAGAAATATAAAAATATAAAAATAAATAATAATGGCTTAACTGGCAAAAGTAATTACTCGTTTAAGATAAAATGGATAGAATATGTTAAACCTGACAAATTAAAATAGAGACTCGATGTTGTTAATATCCAAGATAAATGAAATATAGAGCTTTTTAAAATGGTTAATGTTAGTTTCTGATTGTATTTCATTAGGCAGGTTGTTAAAAAAAGTAACGGAGATATACTGAAAGTGTTTTTTAAAGATTTCTTTGTGAGGGATAGGCACGTGATAATATTCGATTAAATAATTAAATAATTCGATTAAAAACTGTTTTATTGTTTTCTTGTCAAAGTTTCGTTCTAAATATTTTTTGATCAGCACACATATTAAAAATTTACAGCATAAAACCTCTTTAATCTGTGGCCCTAAATAAAAAGGAGGAAGTCACATTAAAGGGTTACAAATTTTCACACCCAACATCTAAATTATACCATCCCGTTCTCTAAAGTTGTACCGATATTTTTTTTAGTCAACTGTTTAGTTCGATCCATTAAATTGCAATTACAGCTCTTCATTCAAAAAGCGAAATACTTTTTCAATTCCAGACACCGTCACCATTTCACACGGTAAATAATGTCATGATAATCAACGCCGTAAATCCTCTTCCAAAACCCGGCACGGCATAATTCCCATGATGAACTCTCTCTTATAACCGCGACCACCTCGAGGTCTTTGGATTTATTAACCTCCCTTGTCCCTTCCAATCGATTTTCTAGTCCAAAACATTTCGAACGTCAAATTACATTCCATTAGTAGGGGGGTTGACAGAGATCGTTTCAGCGTTTTGTTTAGCTTTACCCTAATTGGGAAAACGCATTTCCTTCTGTGTGGTGCTTTGTGATACAACCGTTACGGGCAATTACCAGTAATGCCGAAGCAAGGGGAAGTGTAAATCTGCATTTCCCTAATAAATTCCTCATTAATAATGCTGTTTTGGTTTGTTTAGCGCTGACGAGTCGAATTATTTTTGGAATTTTCGGATTGGCCTTTGGATGTGGGTGGCAGCTGATGAGTTAGGAGGAAAAAAGTTTCAATGGAAAGTCTCGTGTCAGCGAATTGAATACGTTAATTTTTCGTACGTGCTGTTCAATCATCTTTGACATTTTCGTTTTATGTCGGAAGCATTTGATGAAATTACTTCAAAATGGACTGTAGTGCAGCGTTGTTTTGTTCTGCTATCTAAATTATTTAAAAATGAACACACTGAAAGGTGGGGAGAAGAAAATTAAGTGGTTGTGAAATTCGTCTAGCCCATTAACGTCATAAGTGGTGGTTGAAACTATCTTTAGAAAAATTTTAAATCATTTATACAAGTCTACCCTTTAATGGTTACGAAAATCTAACGTAATATTTATCTATTATTCATAGAAGCGTTCCATTTGAAGAATTTATTTTTTATTTCTCTAAAATTTACAGTAAGAATCTTTTATAAATTCACTAAATATTCAGGTTAGAAGTGCAGAATTTTTATCCTGAGGCTAATTTTATTCGGGATATAGTTTAATTTGTAATATATATATATAAGATAAATTTACTTATGGTAATAAACTTTCCGGTATTATATGTAGACTAGCTGTTACGACCCGGCTTTGCCGGGTCGTAACAGCTAGGCTAGCCTTTTATGCGAGCTTCCCTCGTTACTACTTCCGTTTTCTGATTATTGCGAGATGCGAGATGGCATCATAGTGTGCGAGCGTTCCAGAATCAGTGAGTCAGTGAGTGACGTGGGCTTTTATATGAGAGATGTATTTGTCTATATTATTTTGAATACCAAGGGTTTCTAAACTCGCGACCCACGAAGCCTTGTGAAAATAATTTCAGCATCAAATTATAGATACTCTTTTTTAAGAAAATAATATTTTAAGCTTGATGTAAGATATCAGTTTTACTAGACATGAAGTTCGTGCACTTTTTCTAAACCAGTTTTGGGTGAAATATTACACAAAACACTGGTATTTGTTGCTTTACAATCATGCAAGCTTTCTGAGCTCTGTGAAGTGTCCCGAGGAATTTTTTGAGATAAGAAAGAAAATTCCCCCTAGACAAATTCGTTTAACAAACACTTTAATACTGGAAGAAGATTCTTGAGTGAATATTTCTTGAAGAATATACTTTCTCCACAGGCATCAATCACCATCAAATTTCGTAATAAATTAAGTAAAACTCAAGGAAGTTGGCCTCTTATATTAAGATAGTTGTCACAAAGAACGAAGAGTTGGAGTTTCAAAAATTTAGTAGCAAAGGACCTCTTCCTTTCTTGTGAGAAAAATTCCATAACAAACATCCTCCCCCAAAAAATGTCTTGGTATATTTTATTACATTAATGAGATGTAGAATAGGTTCAATCTTTAAAGGCATTTTTTTTTCAAATTTGCTTATGATAATATGCTTAATTTTTTTAAATAAAAATGATTAATTTTTAAAGTATAACCTATTACTTTCTTGTATAGGAATTTTGGTTTATTTTTTAATCTTCTTTTTATAATATTCTCATTCAGGAAACTATGTGAATACCTTTTGCTTAGAAGCTTAAATTGCTGTTTTTGTTTTGTTTCAACCCTTCCGTTGCCATTCGTTAGAGAGCAATTTTGGTCTTCTTAGAGGCTACGGAAATTGCCTATTTATTTATTGATTGTATCCGTAGAGAAAAGAATTTGGGAAATCTAATTATTCTAGGCATCATTAAGCTTTGAAGCTGATCTTTGAACAAAACTCTATTTTTATCGGGTTCTCCTTGAGCTCAATCAGTTAGCTCATTATTTTCAAATTAAGATGTTTTAGTCTTAAAATTCAGAGTAACATCATATTGTTTTCTTGTTTGAATATGGATTGGATATCTATATTTAAATTTCAATATATACAAGTTTGGGAAATAGAATGTAAACAGTGGGTGCATTAGTGAAAGCAATATAACCATCCACTATTTCATTATTGAATACCGTGTTGTCTTAAATAAGGACTCTAATTTTTAATCTGCGCGATAAAAAAATTCACTATTTCATTTAAACACCTACATAAATTTTTGTGTTATACAGGGTGTCCCATAAATAATGGGTCACACTTCTAGGGGGGATAGTAGACACCTAGACGAGTCAGAATCACATAGGATTTGGGGGTTCCAGACCAAATCCCAGGGAGTTAAAAATGGAGCGACACCCCAAAAAAATGATTGAAAAATTCAATTTGTAGAAGAACTACTATTGTTACAAATTTAATTATAGTCTCAAAAATTGTGGTTTAATATGATCTTTAAAATTATCTCAAAATTCTTCACTTTAAAATTTGTTTTATTATGAAAAAAATTAAAAAACCACAAAAAAATGTGAAAATTTTGCCAAAACCTCATTTTGTATTTAGAAATCCTTTCTTTTCATTTTATAATCTGAAAGATCATAGTTGTAAACCCTTAAGTTCAAAGTTTCACGTAAAAACCATCAATATTAAACGCTTGAGATCCTGTTAAAGTTCGTTTTTTGGGTGCGCAAACGGGTTTCCTATAGCCGTTTCCAAAACGACAGTTGACGGAAGCAAAAAACGGACTTAAATCATGCTTTAACAGGCTCTCAAGCATTTAATATTGATGGTTTTTACGTGAAACTTTGGACTTAAGGGTTTTCAACTATGATCTTTCAGATTTTTAAATCAAAAGAAAGGATTTCGAAATACAAACTGAGGTTTTGGCAGAATTTTCACATTTTTTTGTGGTTTTTTAATTTTTTTCATATTAAAACAAATTTTAAAGTGAAGACTTCTGAGATAACTTTAAAGATCATATTAAACCACAATTTTTGAGACCATAATTAAATATTTACCAATAGTAGTTCTAGAAATTGCATTTTTCAATAATTTTTTTTGGGGTGTCGCTCCATTTTTAACTCCCTGGGATTTGGTCTGGGACCCCCAAATCCTATGTGATTCTGACTCGTCTAGGTGTCTACTATCCCCCTATTAGTGTGACCCATTATTTATGGGACACCCTGTAGAATACTATTTGCTGTATTTTAGACAAGATATTCTAATTCCTTAAACTCCTCTCTTATTTTCTGCACAAATTATAGTTAAATAAATAAATCAAGAGGAAAAATCTCCTTTTAACTCAAGTATCCATTTTTAAATTTTCTAACCTAGATCCTAAATACTTGTAGAATGTTTTTATATTAAAACAATTTAAACTAATGTATTCCCAACAACATAATTTGATAGAACACTGTATTAGAAATCCTTATCCTTGCTCTCTTTCCAATGCGTTTCTTAGAAGGAAAATCCAGAGAACAAAAATTGAAAGCTGGAATCGATTTGAAACCACCGTATCCCAATCTACATATTTTTAAAATACTTTCCTGTACTGTAAGATTACTACTACTCCTCTGGTTCGGATTTTTAAAAGATTCAGATAGTCAATCGATGCGTGTCCATATAAATTCAAACAATACCGCGATATATTCTAGAATTTTTTTTAATTCAAAAATCAAAATAATCTCCCAGGTTTATTCCACTGGTTTTCATCGTTGAAAAAAAACATCGTTTTTGCTTGTTTTTATCGTTGAGTTCGATTAAAATGTTATCAAATTCTTCTGCAAAAGGTATGTATAAAACCCCGTTTTGACATCAATATATCCCGCTTAATATTATCTTAGAAAGTACTATACCTAAAGCTCTGTGTTTATTATTAATGTTGATGTATTTCCGCGGTGTTTGGGTAATAAAACATTAAAGTTTGAAATTCAAAATATTCAAGTTGTAAACAACAAGCATGCATACTTATCTTTCAGTTTTATGAAAAGATGTCTGAACAATTTTTTAAAACTGAACATGTTTTAGCGACACAGACAGTTTAAAAACATGGATCTCTATGGTATTTGAGTGATTTGCCTTTCAATGTAATTTAAATGGGTATACCCATTTTGTTGCTGTATTTTACATATTCATTTTAGTTATGGAGGTATACCAACTACAGTTAGTTTATTCATATATCTTATGATGGATAATTCAAAAGCAGCTAAATATGTTTTCCTCTTATTTGAAGGAGATATTTCAAAATGTTTTCACTCTTATATTCTTATCAAAGTCATATTCCCTGTGCTAATATATGCATTTATTAGAATATCTCTTAGGACTTTCATCTTTTGAATTGTACATTACTGCATTAGGGAAACCATTTAAGTTCAGAGACTTGATAAACAGGGAGATGGTCGAAATTCACGAAACTATCTCCAGAAATATCTGCTATACTCGAAATGGACCAAAAGCAATATGCCATTTTACTATTTAAAATCACTCATAGTAATAATCGAAAATTATTAAGCTGTTAAAATTACAAATTAAGCATAAAATAAAACTTCCCCTTCGCTGATATTTTATATGTTAAGGTTACAGGTAGATTAGAGGAAATTCAATTATTTCTGGAAGACATGGTTTAAATATTTTATTAATATGGCACCCTCCTATACTCACACTGGGTATAGGTGTAGGAATTTAAATATAATTTAACCTTGGTCCATTGCTTTCCTATCAAAGATCCACTAGGTATTAAAATAATTTTCTAAGTTTGAAATTATTTGACTAACTGCCTAATAGATACTAGTACAATTTCTAATTTTGTTCTTCCTATTTATAAAGTTCTAAGGGTATTTTCTATACAGGGTGTTTCAAAAGTCCGTTTTGTGGCTTTTATTTGGAACCAACGTGTCCTAGGGTCACGGAAGTAAGGTCTACCCCAAGGTAAGTGACCCTGGAGAATCCATTGAGATGTGTTACAGCACCCCTAGCTGCGAAATAAAAAAGTTAAAAAAATTAATATAAAAATTATAGGAGATAGAGCAGTGATAGTATTGTTGCCAACGTTATCAAGAACTCACAGAAAATAGTATCATGAAAATAGCTTGAATATTCGCGGAGATATTAGCATGTGAAAATAGCACTTTTTCAAACCTCAAAAAAGAAAAATTTCTTAAATTTGCAATTTTTTTCAGTGTCATTGTTTAGATTTGTGTATGTTTAGTTGAATAAAGGCAAAATTAAATGAAAAATCAAACAAACATGCAAATTTGCGATATTTTTCTTTTTTGAGGTCTGAAAAAGTGCTATTTTCACATGCTAATATCTCCGCGAATATTCAATATATTTTCATGATACTATTTTCTGTGAGTTCTTTATAACGTTGGCAACAATACTATCACTGAGGTTTTTGCTCTATCTCCTATAATTTTCACATTAATTTTTTTTAATTTTTTATTTCGCAGCTAGGGGTGCTGTAACATATCTCAATGAATTCTCCAGGGTCACTTACCTAAGGGTAGACCTTACTTCCGTGTCCTTAGGACATGTTGGTTCCAAACAAAAGTCGCGAAACGGACTTTTTAAACACCCTGTATAATACCTCGTTTTTTTAAATAAATATTTAATTGATTAAAATCAGTGTCAAAAAGGTTTTTTTAGGTATACATACATATTCATACATTATTCTGGTATCAATTAGCTAATGCCAACTAAAAACTATATCAATAAGGTGTAAATGTGCTTAAAAGCATGAAATACAAATACAAATAAAGTCGACCAACTACAGGCTTAAGCCCAGCAAAGTTGGTCCAGTCTACCCAAACTACCGGATTCCCAGTATCTATCATTTTTTTTTCTTGAACTTGTTTACCCCACTTGAATTTACAATCGTTTCAGGTAACACATTCCATCCATCCCCAACCCTGTTAAGAAATAATGCGTTTTACAATCCCGATTAAAATTTGCGTTATTTAATTTGAAACTGTGACCCATCGTTCCCGTATTGAAATATTTTCCCTCTGTGTCCCCTTTTTTATCAGTTTAAAAAGTTGAATCAAATCTCCTCTAATCCTTCTTTTCTCTAGAACTAGTAATAGAACACCCACACATTTCGTTTTTTATTAAAAAATACTCTATATATAAACTTTTAAAGTTAAAACACATCATATCTTCTTCCTTTTTTTGCAACACAAAACAAACTCAACTTGAATTGGATCGAGTTCAGAATATTTCATTACAGAATATTTCACATTTGTTATAACAGAAAATTCCACATTACATTCTCGAGAAAAACTTGAGGTTTTAATTAAAAAAACTTGGAAAAATGCGCTTTCAAAACGTTTTTAATATAAAAGAACCACCTTTTTTAACAACACACCCTCCCTACCAATACTCTGTTCAAAACTACATCTGAAACTAATTTTCAAGAATTCCGCACTGCAATTTTGAGCAGAAAAAATAAATGTTTTTTAAGCATGTAGGAAATGTTTTAATTAAGGAAAATTTTAGGTACCAAAAAAATTAACCTAGATTATTCCATTGTTTTGCAATGTAAAAACGTTGCGTCTAGATTTTTATGTACTTAATATTTTTTCTTTGATAACAGATTACTTTGAAGCATGCTAACCTGACAATTAAGTATCAAGTATAATTTAATTTTAAACTTCGTGGGATAGATCCAATTTTCCATCCATTCTATTTTTACTACTCTCAAATACTTAAAAAATATTTTTTAAAAATCGTCGATTCTAAATTGCTACCACTGCCGAAAAAAGAAATAATTATGATGTTCCAAATGACGTTTATTATTTTCTCCATTTCTTACTAATTACTGAAATTGTTTCATTTAGCTAGAAAAAGTTTAAATTCATAAAAAATGTACTGTACTTTTTTACTCCTTTTTTAACACTTTTATCATTGGCTTCTATTCATTTCTATATGAGGGTATATGCATTTTCTTTCATTTGGTTACACAGGTAAATCTAAATAGATTTGTAAAAGTTTTAGATTTAAAACCTTTTTAAATTTTTGACCCATTATTTTGTTGTTGTGAAAACATCATATTTTAATTATAACAGATAACAGAATATTTCACCACTGATGTATGTTTCATTGATTAATGCAATTAAAATTAATTACTCGTAATTATTATATAAATTCGTGAAACATTTTTATTTTACCTGTATTTTCTCTTAATTTACCCCGACTCTTTTTTAGCGTGATTGTAATTAGAAGATATTTTGCCAAAAAAAATCACAATTTTGGAAAATAAATATGTAATTCTACAATTAGTAAAACCTTAACTATTAAAAGAGTTGATAAAGATAAGTTCTCTAGAGATATGTTTACCCTTATTTAAATACATCTCATCGAATGTGTGAAGTTATAAAAGAATCAAAATGAAATGGTAGAGATATAAGGAAAAAGTTGGATAAGGTTACACTGAAATTGAAATTTTCCATACTGAAACATAAAACTCCTTGCGTTTCGCGTATTACACGGGGATTACAGAAGACTTCATCACCAACCAAAGGGGTCAAGGAGTGGCTTTAGAAATTTGAAACTTATTGAAATACGATTATGTCTACCCACCCAATTCAATTTTATATAGATTTGAAGGCTGAATGAATTGAGGTGCTTGCAGCAATCGGAGTTAATAGCTCCTCGTTGCTGCAAGCACCTATATTGCTGTATTGCAGCGGTTGCCACAGGGTGTTTCGTAAGTCCATTTTACGTCTTTACTTTAGAGACAACTAATTGGAGACTCATGGAATTAAGAAATAAAGTAACCAAGCTGAATCCATTTTAAGAAAAACAAGAACATTTATTTGTTTTCAATTATTACAAAGAAAACAAAAACAAAAGCAAAAATGTACATTACAAAAAACACATATACTATTAATAAGAAAAAAAGGAGAAAAAAAATGATTTAAGTTGTTTGGGCTACTCAGGGGCCAACGCAGTGACCCATATGAGTAACTAATAAAAGGTAAAATTAAAATAGTTTTAAATAAATATAATTATATATGAAGATATTTAATTTTAAAAAATGACACTGAAATTCAAGTGAACTATATTATTGAACCGGGTAACAGCGCAACTAGCAGTGAAATAAAGTATTTAAATTAAATTTGGAAAATTAAAGACGATAAAACAAGAACTTCTGTTAAAAAAATGTGTGTAGTATATGTCACAAGTTTAATGAAAATATCTTCAATGTTCGTAGGAACAATTCATATTTTGCTTTTGAAGCAGCTTACGATCATAGTAAAGGGTTAATACTCTACTACATTTCAAAATTTTAAATTTTGAAAAAAGTTAGATAAAAAAACTATTTATTATGGTCAATTGAAGATTTTACGTAAATGTTTCCCATGCTAAAGGGGGAGGGGTGGACCCCTGATTGTCTTTATTGCATAGATGACGCGAATAACAACGCAAACTGGAATTTAAACTTAAAAAAACTGCTTAATAACTTTTGGAAAATGTAGACGATACTTTTTTTTCCAAAACTATGAAAAGAACCCAAATATATCCTCGAAAGTTAGAGATTTTTCTGTGCGGTTGTTATAATAAAGCAAACATTTTCTCAATTATTTCTGCCCCCTTTGCTTTTTAATTTCATATGTTTTTCTTATTTCATCGCTGAGCTCTAAAATCGCCTCAATGAATTCAGCATTGTCATTTTACTAAACTCTATCACTACATCCCAACGATATGATGTTTCAAAACTATTTCAAACTATTCAAAACAGACTTACGAAACAACCTAAGTATTAATTAGAGTTGCTTAAACGAATGACTCAAGCAAATGTCTGTACAAAAATTTCAAAAGTCAAAGGCCTTTAATATTAGGAAATATAAAATGCAATTTTTTTTAGAATGTGGAGATTAAGACCTTCTCTTATTTATAACACTAAATACTGACACCGACCATTGCGTTCTAAATAAATAGCAATAAATAACATTAACATAACATAATAGCATAAAATAATAAATAACATCAAACAATGTTTCATTCAATTCATATCCCTGTCATAAACTGCAAACTCATTTCTCCTTCTTAACAGTGAAACCCATTTTCTCGAAAGTACTTAGTTGCTTCACCCTCACCACTGCACATATTTATCTGGCCATAAAACACTTGCATTCACGGTGTCAGATTGTCCAATCGTATTGAGCTTCTTCACCGAATCGCAAATGATGCAGCTCCAAAGGCACATCTTTTATTTAACTCGACTATAATTTGTATTGTTTCTTTGGTGCTGGTTAGTTTCAGTTATAACCCGTGCTATGTACCTTTGTTATTGCAGCGGGGGTAATTTTAGAGATAATGATGGTGGTTTTAAGGGGTCGTTCCCCGAATTACGTCAGACATTATTTTATACCACTCCCTTTCGTTTAAATCCCAAGTCGTCACATTGCACCAACCCGCTCTCAAAATGTGACGTCGCACTTTTAAACAACTCAACTGATACTTTAACTTAACATTTTCAAAAAATTTCTATATTTTTGATACTTGATTATAGTGACTATTTTATCACCATGAAAACTTGGATGGCGGGAATCGCACCTTTTATAATTTTAACAACAAATAATAATAATTTCGAAGTGTGGTGTAAGTTATTTATGAGTGATCCCTAATATGGATCTATCCTTAAAATAAAGAAAAATTTGGGGGATTCATTTTAAGTACAATTAAAATAATCATATTGGAGATATTTAAAACCTGTATCCGAAATAGTATAGATAGATATCTCCTTATGTTAGAAATCATACTAAAGCATAATCTTCATAAATCATTAAAACCAAATTCCCAAATTTTGTTAATCTAAATGAATTTCGCGAAAAGGATAAATATTCGGAAAAATGCTGTACCTAATCAGACCAGTAATTGCTGTACTTCACGAATTCGAAAATATGAAAAATTATAATTTCAATACCTTCGACTAATATCCTATTAAAAATTATTAGAATCCATCAGATAATTCATCTGCAAAATATTTTTAAGACAGTAAATTGAAAATTTCTGTAAAATAAACATCAAACTGTAATTAGAATTTTAAGAAACCAAATTAATCTGTCCCTATTTTGATGATATATTACCTGTTTTCATTTGTTAAATTGAGTTTTACAAAAAACACTCCCTGTCTAAGCCGTATTTGCTTAAAGGAGGAACTCTTCAAAAAAACTTTCATCATGATGTAATTATTCATGCAATATTTAAACGCTCTAACTTTTACGATTAGTCTTGAGGTAAAAAGTAATATATGTGAGGAACTGAAACACTCTACTGGAACAACTGACATTAGTCGAATCTCGTAATTCATTTCACAATTGTTTGAATTAATTTTATTTAAATATTTTATCCATTAATTTCCGTTTAAGTTTTCCATCGCGACATTTTAAATACGAAAGCGGAAAGATTTTTGAAAACACAAGGAAATTAATTTTTTAAACTTGTGATATGTAACTTGATTCTCGTTTCTAATTTAAAACTGATCTTGCGGTGGTAATTAATTTTGCATTAAGGGTAAAATATTATTGATTCATTCTCGAATTATGGTGTTCACTCAAAATGAATGGTTATTTGAATTTTATTCTAAAGGTATTAACGTCCTCCATATTTTCATTTAATTGATATCTGGGGAAATTAGGTTCCTAAGACCTTATATATCAGGAGAAACTTCACCTGAAGCTTTTAGATTTTGTAATAATGAATTTAAACGTTAAATAGTCTGCACTATCAAAAAGTCTTTTTACACTAAATTTTCTATTGTTTTTTGACGAAAATTTTACTTAAGCTAAGAAAAGTGCTTTTCCCGTGAATTTTTTCCAACAAGATAATTACGATTTAATAAGATAACCGCTAAATGAATAAATTAAAAAAACAAGTATGTACAAGTCAAAATTTTTCGTGATCATTCAGTTAAAAGGTCAATCTTATTAAAACACCGTCGCGGTATTCTAAATATCTAATATCTAAAGGAATTCTCAAGCTTCTTCAAAATAACGGAAATTTTCTCATATTTACTGACAGAAAAGAAAACACATATATTTCTTCAAAGTACAGAACTAAACCGGCAACAGTGCCGCTGGTTAATTTCCGTTATTTGCAGAATGAATTTTTTACATTGTGACCCTATAAGTAAATTATTTGAACTAAGTAATCAGAAAAGAATTTCGTTTAATTGTTTCTTTTATAATTTACAAATTTTATACAGCTTCTAGGTATTACATGAATCATGAAAAGTCCTATTTCCCATTTTAATAGTATCTCTAGAGTTTCTTCACATAAATAATATTTTGTGGCTTGAAAGAGAGAGACAGAGAGATCTTCACTGCAATCACTATTTTAGGAAAACTATTCAAACATGAAGTTATGAAGTATATTATTCTATATGAATCATAAACTTACAACTACATTATCTATTTAATCATGCGGTTTGTCAGTTTACACCATTTTTGATTTCTGGCCTTGTCGTTAAAATGGCAAACAGGAAGCGACATCCTCTTGCATTTCATCCACTCACTCTCCGATAGAGCTTTCGAAATGAGGATGTGCCTGTGACTTGTCTTATTTAAAACTCCATCAAGAACTTAAATTTGTTTTATGTGTTACATTCTGATGCTGGGCAATTCCACGGGTAACTGACTGAAATTTTTCAAGAAAAACGCTTAGTATTTTGTAATTTTCTTCCCAAAAATAAATGATAAAAAAATACTTTCCACCCAGTTTATTGCTTTCTTGTTAGCTTAATCTAATGGCACAATTAAATTTTCAAAATTTGTTTTTATTGATTTTTAAAAAATTTTAAACGACATGGTAACTGACTGACATAAATGTTTCACAAATGTCAGTCAGTTACCATGTCGTTTAAAATTTTTAAAAAATCAATAAAAATTTATTTTGAAAATTTAATTGTGCCATTAGATTAAGCTAACAAGAAAGCAATAAGCTGGGTGGAAAGTATTTTTTTATCATTTATTTTTGGGAAGAAAATTACAAAATACTAACCGTTTTTCTTGAAAAATGTCAGTCAGTTACCCGTGGAATTGCCCTGCTTGCTTTCGAAGGGAGTAAAGTATTTTGACACGTCATTCACGGTCCGTGTCTTGTCTTTGGAAAGAGAAAATACTGAATGTTTCGAATTTGAGTCCGTGAGCGGAAAAATATTTTTATTTCCTAAAGGTTAAGGTATTATAATCTGAATAAAACTAATTTATGAGTCCCCGTGTTAGAAAATAAAACAATTTTGCAACACATGAGTAATAACCAGGCCTGACGAGAAGGGGGCGAGGTGGTACGATCCCCCCGGGCCCGCAGGGGGCCCGGGTCCCAAAGATTTCCATATAGAGTACTTAAGACGGATATCATTTTGAATATTCTGGAAATTAATTTGTTCACATGAAGGTCAAAAAATGGGTAAATTTCCAGTTTTCTAGGGGCATATTTTCAAAAATTTTCTGGGGGGGCCCCAGACCCCCTTTATTGCTTGTTACTCATCGTATTATCAAAAGAAACGATAATTTTAAGTTTAGCAAAATTCAAATCTTGTCTAGAAATATTCTAAAAATTACATTAAGCCTATGAATGCATGGGTGGGGGTACTTCAAGAAAACGTTTGCCCCCTACCTCGAAATGAGAAGTATAGGTGGGAGACCGACTTGGCTCTCGGTGGCCCTGGTAATAACATAGTTTCTAAAGGAATTCAAGTTAACATTAAAAAGAAAATTTTAAACTATCAAACTTATTTTAAGTTTTTTTTAAAGCCAGCCATGGGCTTATTGCAATCATAAGCTCTGTTTTATATTTTCTCTGAAAAAGTTCTTAGATAGTATCAAAAGTCACTTGATGGCGCTACTGAATGCAAAAAAAAATCTCTATAAAGTGGCTTACATGAAAAGCTTTCAAAACTTGACTTTACTACTCTTATAGTATAATGCACAGAAACATTTGTCTTTACGTTATATAAATTCCTTCCATGAGTCTTCTAAGGAATATGTTTTCCCATCCCCTTTCTCTCTATATACTTTGACGGAATAACATGATTTTCTCTGAGCATATTCGAACAAGATTTAGCTTTTTACCTATACGCAAAGTATCTATGAGTTCTTTTTGTATTAGAGGATTAAACTTTTGCATTCGTAATCCTGCATGTTTGCCAGCCTTGCTTCAACAAGTTCCCATTTTTTTGTCTGCATACTCTTTAAACTTAGAAAATATGGCCTTTGGTATTAAAAAAAGCCTTTCTGAGAAATCTTTTTTGACTCTTACTTGCAAGCAGAGAAACACAGGTTTGACTTCTAAATGCAGACACTGAAAAGGAGAGGAAGTCAAGTCTTTTATAGAACCAAGACATCGGGGAAAATAAATTGGAAATAATTTCAAATGCAAACAAGGTTATATATTATATTAATATGTGACAGAAACTTAAGTTAAATTAAATTTGAGGGAAATGCCTATAATTAACGTTTTATTAAAAAATCATAATCTAATATAATAAAATTTTAAAAACAATTTTTTGATTCTAATATCTCTTCTATACCTAATATTAGGAGAAAAATACGTTTGAAAAGTTTCCCATTGCCATAGGGGTGAATTCAACCACTTGGTGTCATTCTCTCCGTATTTTTAACGGAATGGAAATAAGAGCTTAATGAATAATTTAGTTACTTGTAGATTCACCAAAAAGCAGAAAAAATCACCTGAAGTTAAGCTTTTTTTCATACCTGAAACGGTCTTATATTGTTTTTTGATTGTACCCTTTCTTTTCAATTAACTGTAGCCATACCTTTTCAGGCTTTCATATTTCGGGTGGCCAAAGGTCCCTTCGTGGAAGAGTTTTACCAGTGCGTCACCTATGGCTTCTACACCGCCCCTTGGCAAGAACAGCTCTATACCTCCATCAGCCTCTTGTGCCAATTTTTGATCCCGCTCTGCATCATCATCGTAACCTACGCTGCCACTTTTGCCACCATTGCCAGTAAGAAAAATCATATTATTTTTGCCCTATTTACACGATACCGGTCGTGATTTCCGGTCACTAGTATACTCATAACCCAGTAAATTGAGACTATAGCCTCTATTTACTAGGTTCACACTGTAAAAAATACGGCACTTTACACAAAAAAAATGGTGGAAAGAAGTTCTCATCGCTTCAATATCATTGAGATGTAACTCCGCGATATATGTTGCGGGTAATGTGATAAATCGGGCGTTATTAATAATGCCCGAAGTTGAGAAGGGCAATGTGATAAATTCAATGGCATTTATCAATGAAATAAAGTATGAAAAATGGAATGAATAATGTCAGTGAACTCATAGATAAATGGTAATTTAATCAATGAAATGAGATAGCAGTAAAGAGTAGAGAAGAGCGAACAGGCAAAATAAAATAAATTTCTTTTCAGATTTTTTAGTATCCATTTGACATAATGTAAAACTAATTAAAGCGAACGATTGAAAGGACGCATAGTGCTAAAATATACTATTCCTAAATACTTTCATGCTATTTTTATAGGAATATTTCGATTATTTTGAATGAATCTTAATTTTTTAGTTTTGAGTAAGCTTAGGCTAGGCTAAGAGCGCACTAGAGACTTTTGTCACTGCCACTGAGACAAAATTATCACCCTGGCTATTTCAAGATGCTAGATCGCGCGCCTTAGGCGACGAGACTCTTGGCCGATTGCCAACATCTCGCCATAGAGATGCATTGCTCTCGAGTGACCTAGAGAGCCTATATATGAGAGCAGGGCTCGATTTCTAAAAAAAAGAGGTACCTGAACGGTTAAATTTTTGGTATGAAAACTGAAAAAGCGAATACTTTTTAATACCAAAACTTGAGCATTTATTTTCAAATTTAAATTTATAAAATAAATTCAAATGTACTAGATAAGGGAGAGTGTTCTAACTTAATTATTAATTGTTAAGAATAAGACGATGAACTCTTTATACACCTTTTTTTTACAGTGGGCTACATCACTTTTTTTTTCAACAGGTCGCCTCTTATAAGAGGTGAGACCTACCATCAATCATTAGTGAACCAATATCAATGAACCATTAGTGTTGTATATTTTGCCAATTTAAAGAATATAATGAGTTGCTGAAGTCCTTAAATGGTAGAATTTAAGATGTCGCAAATTTTCTTTGCAAATTTTCCCAGCGATCTGGCAAATCTGGTTCAAATAAAAAAGAATCAACACCAGGAACGGATTGTGGGTAGTCCAAATGGGGGGTTCAGAATCATGCATTAAAAGAATAATTAAGTAAAACTCTTACAATTAAATCACAAATATTGTTATATGCAAAAAAGATAAAAATGCATTAAAAATATTTTTTAAAATTTGAAATATGCTTTTTTTATATTTTTTTTGGTAGGATTCTTACTGTTATGAACTTAATCTGAAAACAAATCTGATAAGTTGAGTTCTAAGTACAAAAAAGGGGTCTGGGGGTTCTCCCCCCGAAAAATTTTGGATATTTGAGAAAAAAAACAGGGTTTTAATTCATTTTAGGACTTTTTTTCGTACATAGAAAGGTATCTGCTGGCCTGATGAATGGGTATGGCGGGCCGTAGTTAGGAGACCCCTGAAATAGAACATAATTTTTTTCCGAAAAAAAGGTTCCGGAACGGCGTTCCGGACCGTTCCGGCTGAAATCGAGCCCTGTATGAGAGAGAGACGACAACTCGCTTAAAAGCGTCTCTACCCTATTGGAAAAAAATTTTCTGGTATTCCATTAACCAGTATGAATTTTACTGGATCCAGTATAAACGATACTGGAACCAGTATAAACGATACTGAAACCAGTATAAATGATACTGGATCCAGTATAATTCATACTGGTTTATGGAATACCAGAAATTTTTTTTACAATAGGGTGCGCATCCAATTCTGTCCAAACTGTATCATTCCGCCCCACGCTAATCCTATGGAGCCTATGTGGCGAATCCTATGTGGCGAACAGAAAACCTGTTTACCGATCTGCGCGCGCTATACTGAGTTGTCGCCTCTCTTTCGCATACAGGCTCTCTAGAGTGACCTAGTGTTATAAGTCGCCGCGACAGAAGTCTCTAGTGCGCGCTTAGCCTTAAAGAAAACCTTTTCGGGGAAGGAACAAGTCTTATCCGCATAAAAAAATCCTTGAAAGTTTTTATGAAATAAATGATTAGGAAAAAAGGTTTTAGATCAAATTTTGAATATCTTTCTAGCCATATTTGCAAAAGTTATTTTTCTTCGGACAATTAATTAAATAGGATTCATTACGTAAGTCTCAAGCAAAAATTTCAACTATGCAAAGTGGCTCTATGTAACTTTTCATCGTTGTTTTAATTTAAATTACCGTACCTTGGTAGAACAATACCGTAAAAGGAAAGATAATCACCTTTCCTTTTACAGTATTCTTCTCTCCAAGCGCAACTATTTTAAATTATTTTATACAATGAACAAAAAATGCACTCCGTAGATTGAGGTATAATAATTTCGAAATCAACTTGCTTCAAACCTCATTATTAGATTTACAAGAGATCTCGTTAAAATGAACGAGTTATGAGGATTTTAATTAACCTCATACTTATGATATATCATTGTGACAGTGTAAACACAAGATTGGCCGAGTGAACTAATTACTAAAAACTTTAACGAGGGAATTATAACGGTCCTCAGAACTTAATATCAGTAAAAGAAAACTCAAACAAAGAGTTAAAATTAGTCGTGTCATATATTTGAAACTGAATAGATTTATCAAAAGCATGTTTACTTATGTTAATAGACTTGTGTTTTAATAAACGTAGTACTTGCAGTGCATTGTAATTTGACGTGATGAATTGTATCGTATCCAAATTACTTCGTTTCCAAGAACAGATGTAAAACTAAAAGAATATTTAGGAAATTTTATTGTAACACACATCAAGTAAAAAACGCGCACCACAGTATTTTATTACTTATACCTAATTAGTACCACATAGTAACCTTAGCATAATTTATCAAATGCAGTAGTACATGATGGAAAGCAACTTTTTACATTCTATACTATTAATTGGGTATTTTTTACTCAATGCATATACCTAATGAATCTGTTTTACCTAAAAAGGCATTATTTTAAAAATTCAACATATCGCACCCTTGCTACAAAAGTGCCACAACTCAAAAAACTATGTTTTCCAGGAATTGCAAAAAACTGACTTGGCACATTTTAGTATTTTTGAATTTGTCAATGCGAAGAACGATACATCTCAAACTATGATCGTTAGGGGTCATTCATTAATTACGTAAGGACGATTTTGGCAATTTTTGACCCCCCTCCCCCCATGTACGTAAGATTTTTCAAACCCCTCCCCCCTATTCTTACGTAAGATTCCATTATGTTTTCTAAATAATAAAATGTTAGAAAACTCCGTTTAACGTAAATCAAAGATTTTTATTTTTCAACAGATAAGTAATATTCTTGCTGTCCCAACTACGCATATTACTATTATATTATTATCTCTTGATTAGAATAATTGGAATTTGTTAATAACTAGGAAAATCTTACGTAAGAATTGGTTTGACCCCCCCACCCCCAAGTAAGGTTATGTAGAGATTTTTCAAACCCCCCCTCCCCCTCGGGACCCTTACGTAATTAATGAATGGCCCCTTAGCCATTGTTCTAGTAGTTCATACTCAACGACGGCTGGACGACAGCTCAAGATGTGTCATTTCAGTAGAAGGAATCATAGCCATCTTGATTACAACAAAACGCCATAACTGCTATCTGGTGGCTGATTTTTCAATGCAACTTCTGGCTCTTTTGAAGATGGTAGAGATGTGAAAACTACGCCTAATGGTGGTCATAACTGAAAAATTACAATTTTTGAGTTGTGGCACTTTTGTAGCAAGGGTGCGATATTTGCTTTTCAGCATCATACCAGAAAATTTTCCAATAATTAAGTGAACATCTTCTCTTTTCAGATTCTGGTAAGTTGGAGTTCTCTGTGCGATTCATAATTTTAAAGCACCCTCGAGTAAGTATATACTTGACCATTTTTATTTAAAGTTTTACCGATCGCGCTTGGTAACTATATCATTTTAATTACTTTTGATAATGTTTTTTAAATCTATTGATTTAAGCAAATCACTCAATGTAAGTTTCATGTTAGTATTTTATACCCCTTATACTGCATTCACACATGAAAAGATAATCTAGTTTAAGTGTCTAGTCTAGCTTAAATATAGCATTTTGGCAATGCCATATTTAAGCTAGATCAGCACTTAAACTAGATTAACTTTTCATGTATGAATGTAGTATTAGGAATCATTCACAAATTAGGTTACACGTTTAAAGGCAGGAGGGGTCTTGTATGTATGAGAAAATGTATGACAAGGGTGAGTTTAAATTTTGTGATAGTATTACACTCTCATAACTGAAAAGTTAGAAGCCAAAGGAAGACTTTTCTGTCTTTGGTAGTTTTAATTCTTTGGTAGTCTTCTTCGCCACTTTGACATTGATAGTTGCTATGGTTACCGATTCAGAGGTGGGGGAAGGAAATATTTTCAACCGCCTATTCAAAATGAATAGAGTATAACTCTTTCTATGTTGCAGGCCGTCACCGAGTATTCGGGGGGCCCCGCTGCCCTTTCGATGACGCCCGCAGCAAGGTGCTACGCAAAGCCAAGATCAAATCCCTCTGGATCACGGTGGTCATCGTGAGCACTTTCATCGTCTGCTGGACCCCCTACTACGTCAGCATGGTGGTCTCCGTCTTCCTGGAGTCCGAGGAGGACCTCCACGGGGACCTTGGGAAGGACCTCCGCGATGCCATCTTCTTCTTCGGCAGCTCCACGGCCGTCCTCAACCCGCTCATCTACGGGGCTTTCCACCTTAGGCGGAGGGCCGAGCGCCCTTCCTCCAGTAGCAGGAGTAGTTCCAGGTTCGAACCCTCCTTTGCGCTATCAACGCTCAGGAAGGTTCGGGTGTCGCAAGGGAAGCTTGCCCCTGCGGCTTCCGGGAGGGAAGCCAGAAGGACAACACATCTCGAGTTCTTTTAGGACTCGTGTACTTGGCTACCTTCATCCTTTTTTTGTTCAGACACTGTATTTACCATTACGTCTTCTATTCATGAGATGCCCTCTTCCAGCCAGCAAGGTACAACAAAATTTACTGTCCCACTTTCAATCCTGGACCACCAGAGACTGACGTTGAATCTTGTAGAAAATTTTGGGGTGGCTAGAACTGAAAGGGTATCATTTTATCAATCTAGTTGCAGTAGAAGATCCCGGGGGTGACATGGGGGGCACGTGCCCCCCTCTCCAGATTGAAAAAGTTCTTTGGAAAAAATGACATCTAGTGATAATTTCTAAATAAAACGTAACTTTGAAGCTTTGAAATGGTTAAATATGTTGTGTAGCTTTATGGCTAAAAATGTATATTATCATTCAATATTTTTTTAAATATCTCAGTTTTTACCATGTTTTAAAAATCTTGGTTTCCTCCCCCCCAGAACTCAAACCTGGAACCGCCCGTGTCCAGTTACATAAGAATTTGGTTTCTCCAATCCACCCTAAGGCAAAAGGTCGAATGTATGTACGTGAGAAAGGTGCAACACGTGTCTGACATAAAACTAGCAATTTTTACATTTTGATGAATCTTTATGCATGTAAAAATTGAGGTGTACTAGAGGACAATGATCTGAAGTGTACTGTAAATTGCTGCCTGAAGATAATAAAAAAAGACGTTCAAGGAGCTGCTTTCTGGAACACATGCGTGCAGTGTGGAAGAATAGGTTTTTTCCACTTTTGCCTTTTGTAGATTACAATTTTATGTAAACTTAAAATATAGCACAGGAAAAACTTACTGGTGAAATGAAGACTGGGAAGTTTGCACATAATAGTACAAAAAAAATTTCCAAATGGGAAACCGCAAATTTTCCAAACATTTTCTTGTCTTATAATTTAATAAAAGCAAAGATCAAGATAAAATGATGAAATAACACTATTTTACAGAAAGCTCCATCATAAAAAACGCCACAAATTCAATCGACATGAAGAGGACATCAGTGCAGTGTTTTAAATACGATACATGACAATAAAATCACGATTTTCCATTCCCTACGGAAACTAGCACATTCTCCCACTCCCCACTGGTATATTGCAAATTAAAATGTCGATTTTATTGTGTCACCAATTTCTATTTATTTCATTCTTTGAAATCAATTTTGTAAATATATGTATTTATTTGCTACGGCAAGCAGAGATGGAGGTACTGATGAGGAAATTAAAATCAGGATTGCTAAGGCACAAAATTGTTTTTGCAGACTCAATAATGTTTGGAAGTCAAATAAATTATTATCAAACACAAAACTTAATCTTTTTAATGCATTGGTAAAAAGCGTTTTGCTTTATGGTTGCGAAACTTGGAAATTAACCAAAGCATAGAACAATAAATTGGATGCATGGCAAAACAAATGTCTAAGGAAAATTTTACAAATCTATTGGCCCTATACAATATCTAATGTTCAACTGTACAGCCAAACAAGACAAATGCCCCTTCAAAATACCATACGAAGTAGACGATGGAAGTGGGTCGGCCATGTACTTAGAATGCCACCTCACAGAATACCAGCAGTTGCCCTTACTTGGGCACCGGAGGGTAGAAGATCTCGCGGTAGACCCAGATTAACGTGGAGGAGACTGGTGGAAACAGAACGTAGCCAGGCAGGGTGGGCAGAAGCAAGATCCGTTGCCCAAGACCGAAGGGAATGGCGACGTAAACTGAAGGCCTTATGTGCCATGGGGCACGAAGCAGAATGATGATGATGATGATGTATTTATTACTATTTATTTTTCGTAAAAACATTTATCTGTATCAATCTTCAAGCACACAATAAATCCTTATAAATGTTTAAGCAAATAATTTGCTATTTTAAATTCGATAAAATTAATTTGCAAGGTCAAGGAGTTCTAATTTACTTTACAAATGTATTTATAAAGCAGAGTTATGACCGTGGGCGAATTTAGGTGGGAGACACACTGGAAGGCCTGGGGGGCAAGCTGTCCCAGGTGGCTTTGGAAACACGATTTTTCCTTATAAAAACGGCCCCCTTAAATAACCCCCTCTTGTAAAAACTGAACTAATGTCTTCTTTCAGTAGTATATTGTGTAGGCATCAATTGGAAGATAAAGCATTAAAATTGTGTTTGGGTGGTAGAGGATTAAATGAACATTGAACAAGTCACAGTCAATCTCAGCTGGGATCTTGAAATTGTATTGCCCACTCTTCTGTCAATCATAGACACTGCCCTCTATCCCCACGATGGCATTCGAAAAAAGCGTTTTGGACCCTTTCTCTGTGAAATGGCCCTTCAAAGCTGAGGGTGAAATGTAGGGATTTAAAAAATTCCTAAGAGGACCAACAATTCCGGAAAATAAAGAGGAGTAATATGTTAACCTCATTTTAATATAGACAGAGTATAAATAAACTTTAATAATAAAATCTTGGAACAGAAAAGTTTGGTTGAGGCATCTACAGATCCATTGACTCACATAATAATGGATACAAATAATAACTCAAAATTTCGATTTCAAAATTTAAATAGAAAACATTGTGTTCTACCCTAGGTCTGGTGCACTCCAGTCACTCATGCATCCACTGATCCATTGGATCATATAACTATGGTAATAAACTATGAATTTAATTTTAAATAGAAAAACATTGGACTCGTACCTAGGACTACAGCTTGCAAGGTGCACATACATCCACTGATCCATAGAATCACATCAATGCTTGGAAAAGTAATAATTTTGTATTTTAATTTTTAGTGAAAAATTTTCAAAATTAACCCTAGAATTTTAACACCGAGATCAAACCTGATTTCAGAGAACTATGGGGCCGTTCAAATATTACGTAAGCACTTTTTTGGTCATTTTTAACCCCCTCTCCCCTTGTCAGCAAAGATAAGCATACCTCTACCCCCCCACCATAATTACGTAAGACACTGCCGGACCCCTCCCCCGAAATTTTGACATCCCTTGTAGTAAGTACTGTTTTTTCCTTGAAAATTAGGTGACTCGTACAAGGAGCTGTACTTATTGGGGTAACCCTAAGGGTTCAAAAATGAGTCGAAATTAGTGATGGGCAGGTATCGATACCAAATACTTAAGTACTCGATACCTATAGGTATCGAGTGTATTCGATACCCACAAAAGTATCGATACTTTATTGACATATTTCATTTTAAATTTTTCAATGAAGTAATCTTTATAATACCTACTGTAGATCAAACGCAGCCTGTTTCCGTTTTCATTTTGCAACGCTCAAACCCAAGTCATTAATCATCCGCGAGAGAAATTTGACGCGGCTAGGTTTTTCCCCCGCCAAATCCTTCGCCTCTATCCACCTCCAGGCCCGTAGCTACGGGGCTTTTTGATGGATCGCTTTCAGTTTTTTGAATATTAGTCTGATTATGGATAGGCCCTAAAAAAATTGTCCCTTCAGGTTCATTTCCCGACATTGAAAAAAAGTACTCGATACCTATAAGTATTCGATACCAAAGTATTCGATACCTATATGTATTCGATACCAAAGTATTCGATACCTAAAATTATCGATTTTGCCCATCACTAGTCGAAATACTACTTTTCGGGGTTACAATTTCAAAATGTTAGGGTGGTCCATCTCCAGAAAAAAGTGCTTACGTCAGATTTCCTAATTCAATTTTTTGTTACATTTATTTTTGGTTGATTTTTGAAATTATTTATGCAAGAAACAAGAGATTTTCGAAAATGCACCATCTTACGTAAGCATCACTCATATCCCCCTCCCCCCTTGTCATTAAAAATAAGCAAAGAGCAACCCCCCCCTCCCTTAGGTGCTTACGTAATATTTAAACGGCCCCTATTGACTAACTACATTTTTTCTTAAAATTTTAGTTGAGAAGTCATCCCGAAAAAAAAAGTGAACCATAGTGGATTTAAACTGAGGATTGCTGGGATCCAGTAGGAAACGATTCCTACTGGAATCGATTCCATGAGTTGTTCGATTCCTTGGTATCGATTCCTAGGTATTGGATTCCGATTCGATTCCGGAATCGATTCCTTCAGGAATATTTAGAATCCTGTCCATGAACCCTTAAATCCGCCCATGGTTATGGCAAATAAATACTAATCAAATGCTTTATGTAGAACTTACACTAAATTTGTAAAGGTATAGTTCGAAATGGGTATTTCTTATGTACCCATGCAAGGAACTTTTCCGAGCAGAGTTCGTATGGACATTTAAAACATCCTGTACCTACCTATAGGGGAGAGTGTTGTACCTCTGGACAAAAATCACGTTTGGATTTTTCTAAGACAGGTAAAATCACATTTTTAACATTTAAAGTGCCCAACCTATAGGGGCCGTCCATAAATGACGTCACGCTCAGAGGGGGGGAGGGGGTAAATCAATTTGTGACAGTTTGTGACAAGGGGGAGGGAGGGGGGTTTGAAAAATGTGACATCACATCCTGCAGCGCTGAAATTCAACCAATAAAACCTTGGTTCCGGGCACTTTCAAAGTAGTGTATTAAACATACTGTTGGTTTAAGAGTGTGACAGAGGGGGGGAGGGGGTATGGAGAAGTGTGACAGTTTGTGACAAAGGGGGGGAGGGGGTCAAAAATGGGCAAAAAAAGTGTGACATCATTTATGGATGGCCCCATAGTCCTAACCTTAGCAAAGATGGTAACATTTTTTATTAGCTAAAATCTTCAAAATTGGATTTTTAATTAATTTTAAAAACTTGACGAAATTTGTGTCCATAGGTACAACAACGTGCTCTACCTATGGACAGACCCAGTTGTACCTCTGGACACCCTTAAAAAGGAAATTTTTAGTTGAAAAAAGCTTAAAATAACATTTTTATTGGTGTATTACCTATAAACTATTTCAAGCATTTTTAAAATTGGGAATAGATTTTTAAAAGTACAGTAGGTTCTCCTATAACGCGATTGTTTGGTTCCGCGTAATAGGGAAATCGCGTTATAGGAATTCGCGTTGTATGAAAAAGCTCTCCTACAACGCGAATTCTAGGTAAAAATTATTACCCTCAAGTACACTACGAAAGCAACGCAAGTGTTCGAGTACGACCTTTTTACATGTAAAAAGCTAAACTTCCGTTTAATTCTTACACAGTCGCAGTTTCTTAGGGTTAAGGGCTAGAATAATTATAACCATGAGAAATTTTATCGTCTGCTAAAGTAAGGGGCCATTCATTAATTTCGTAAGGGTCCCGAGGGGAGGGGGGGTTGGAAAAATCTCTACATACCCTTACTTGGGGGTGGGGGGGTTAAACTAAACCCATTCTTACGTAAGATTTTCCAGGTTATTGTAAACAAATTACTATTATTCAAATCAAATTACTATTGAATAACCCCAGAAAAACTTTAAAATGCTGACGATTTCGGTATATTAAACTGAGAGTTTTAGTGTAACTGATCCTTTTCTAACATTTTATTATTTTGAAAAACGAAATGGAATCTTACGTAAGAATAGGGGGGGGGAGCGGTTTGAAAAATCTTACGTACCCTTACATGGGGGTAGGTGGGGGGGTCAAAAATTGCCAAAATCATCCTTACGTAATTAATGAATGGCCTCTAAGATATTGGAAAAATATGTATTCAAATCAATATATTTCTATTATGTGTATAAATAATAAATTATGTATATTTTTAATATTGTATTTAAAAGCTTTTTGTTTGATCTTGTTCTATAATGGGATATAAGGTTTGGGTTTTTAAAAGGAAATATTTAATTTGAAAGAAATTGCTTGAACTTGTATAAAACCTCTTTTCTTAGAATAAATTCCCTTAATTTTGAAAAAAATACCTCTAAGAAAATCCCCCTTAATTAAAAAACCACACTATTTCTGAAAAATAAAACAGTTTTCCATGAGTTTTTTCAAGGTTTTATTGAAAAAAAGCAATCTACTTGTGTGTGTGGTTTAAAAAAACACGTGTTTTTTATAACCCTGAATCAAGTCAAGGCACCCATGAGATATTTTAGATCCCTAAAAACAGCCCCAGAACAGTTGGCTTCACGATTCTTAAAAATCTTATACAAATGCCCGGCTGTGGCGGTAACAGTTCAATTCGGCGGTAACAGTTCGATTCCCACGTATAGTTTTCATGTTTAACTTTTCAATAACTGGACGGCGTGGTTCTCGTATTAGGTCATCCCGAAAGTTTTGTCGCTCTTGGGAGCATCTGTATGCAATGTATTTTTTGGTACTTTTCCATTAAGGTAAACCAGTAAAGTACTTCTACTTCTATCTGAAGCCAATTTGGCGAATTTTGGCTCTTTTTTTGTTGGCTCACTTTTCCAGCTTTCCTAGTTTCTACGATTAATAAGATTTTGTTTACTTCAAGTTGCCATTAATTGAAAACTTTCAAAATTAAAATTCAAAGTAATTTAATTTTAATTTTAAGTCATATTAAGATTGTAATAAATTGAAACTCATTTCATACTACTTTTGTAGAGCGGCGGTAGAATTTCCAGCGATCTAGATTCCTGTAAATGGATCTTTCCTAATAGAGGGTTAGGAGTAGCAATCCAGCAATTTAATATGGATGATTGTGATCAAACTCTCCGGATGCCTCAGAAAAAATTTAAATCTAAGTTAAACTTTCCACACTTGTTAAAAATACTTAAAACTTTAATTGTTTTAGGGAAGTAGCCAGTTAATTTTAATTTAAAAATCTTAACTTTTGGAAAAAGGCAAAATTTTGAGCAGAAAAGAAATGAAGTAACATGTTATCATAGATTTAAGGAAAGCCCAGTTGTCGATCAGTCCCCAAAATCAAGCCAATATGCCAAGTTGACGGTAGATAAAGTTACAGTTTATATTGGTATCACATAATGGAAAAGTGTCAAAAATATCTTATATACAGATGCTCCCAAGGGCGACAAAACTTTCGGGATGACCTAATATAACGCGAGTTTTTTCGCGCTATAAGAAAAAAACGTAGCCAAATTTCTCTCGCGTTATAGGAATTCGCGTTGTCGGAATGCGCGTTATAGGAGAATCTACTGTAATGTAGTTTTATATCGTAAATGATCATTAAAACGAAGTTGAATGATAAAAGTCTTGATTTTTTACCAAAAATACATAAATCACATGGGACTTTCAGATCGAAGGTTTAGGTAATAGTTTCATCAATCATGCTGATAGATCTGATCACTTCACTGATCCATAAAAACAATTCGATCGACACTTAGTTGTGCAAGCATTTGGTGGTAATAACTTTCGCAAATCTTCATCGGTGGAAATTTCAAGTTTTATGTGATCATCATACTTAAATGCGATAGGGTGTTTAAGATTTTATACCATATTTTACATTAAATGCAAAGTAAAATCAAAAACTTTAAAAAGTAGTTTAGATCACAAAATATTTGATTTTTCATCTAAAAATCACTTGAAAATAATCGTTGACAAATAGATAACCAATTAGAATTAATTTACTATGCATTAAAATGCATTTCATTTAATGAAACCTGATTCAAAAACTCCGATTAGCTTACAGACAGCCACAAGAACGTGTCCGTAGGTACAACACGTATGGTTAGGGTGTCTCAAAAAAACCTTTTTTCGAAAAACCCTGCTCCCCAGGGCTTTTCCCATTCCTTTTGGTCCCAAAAGATAGTGTGTAAAGTTTCAACCCCCTAAGTTAACTCTAGGGTTTGCCTGTAGAGCCCCAAAGTTTGAAAAAAGTGGAAAAAATGACCAATTTTCAGAATTTTTAAAAATTTTATTTTAAGATTGATACTGCGATAAAACCGATTCCAGTGTGTCATTTAGGACTTATTTAGATGGAATATATTTATTTATGTGTATTAACTGCACCCTATAGCCCCTATAATTTAAGATTAAAACGTACTACTTAGGGACGTTGCACTCACCAAAGCTTATAATGCACTACCGGTGGACGAAATGAATTAAATTTGAATTTCTTCGAAGGAACTCCCTCAAATGATGTCATTTGATGCTAAATTGATATTATAAATTATAAAAACCATTGAAATAAGAATAATGAGGTCTTCCACTGAGCTTTTAATTTAAAAAGTGATTTTCTTCAAAATTTCTCTTTTCTAGCTGATCAAACCCAAAATTTATACTAAAAAAGAAGGTTGTTGTACTTTTTTAGATACTAAACATTGAAACCTTTATAGGGGTTTCATTTTTAATAAGTAGAATAAAATTTTAAACGGCACAGATCGGAAATAACATGAGTATTTCCTATACCAGATGTGAAATTTGGTTTTCTTTTTTCAAAGTTAGGAAAATAGTTTAATGCTTGTCAATCTTGGTTGAAATGTTGAAGAAAGAAGTTTTTAATTAAAATTTTCTCCTAATACTTTAAAAGGAAGTAATTTTCCAAACTTAAGAAAATAAAATCGATTTTAACGTCTCGTATAGGAAATATCCATGTCATTTCTGATCTGTGCGGTTTAAAATTTAATACTACCTATTAAAAATGAAACCCCTATAAAGGTTTCAATGTTTGGTATCTAAAAAAGTACAACAACCCTCTTTTTTATTATAAATTTTGGGTTTGATCAGCTGGAAAAGAGAAATTTTGAAGAAAATCACTTTTTACATGAAAAGCTCAGTGGAAGACCTCATTATTCTTATTTCAATGGTTTTTATAATTTATAATATCAAATTAGCACCAAATGACATCATTTGAGGGAGTTCCTTCGAAGAAATTCAAATTTAATTCATTTCGTCCCGGTAGTGCATTATAAGCTTTGGCGAGTGCAACGTCCCTAAGTAGTACGTTTTAATCTTAAATTATAGAGGCTATAGGGTGCAGTTAATACACATAAATAAATATATCCCATCTAAATAAGTCCTAAATGACACACTGGAATCGGTTTTATCACAGTATCAATCTTAAAATAAAATTTTTAACAATTCTGAAAATTGGTCATTTTTTCCACTTTTTTCAAACTTTGGGGCTCTACAGGCAAACCCTAGAGTTGACTTAGGGGGCTGAAACTTTACACACTATCTTTTGGGACCAAAAGGAATGGGAAAAGCCCTGGGGAGCGAGGTTTTTCAAAAAAAAGTTTTTTTTGAGACACCCTAACGTATGGTGTCCGTAGGTACAACACCCGGTGCTTTTGCATTTAAAGTTCTATAAAAAATAAAAGAATTGTGATCTGACAATTTCTAATATCAAAAATAAAAAGTCAAAATCTCAGGGATTCGCCCCTTATATCACATTTTATCGTATTATAGTTTAAGGGGAAGAAAAATATTAATGTAGTGATGCACTAAAAAAACTTTGAGCACCTAAAAAAAAGTAAATTTATTATATTAAATACAAATATTATTTTAAAGAGCTGATTTCACGTTAGCAACTAGATAGCATCTGTTTACATTCAAATTCAACCACAAATTCAAATTTCCATTTTTTCCCGAATTTTAAAATGCGGTGACTGAAGGTACAACCGTCCTTAGGTACAGCACTCTCCCCTATAGACTAAAATCTCTACTACCCACCATGAGAGGTGGAACGCCCACTAGTGAGCGTTAGGGTTAGGGACCAGGTTGATTAACACTGATCTAAATCAAAAACAGGAAGTTTGAATATAAGGACAAAGTATTTTTAGGCGTAGTACATTCATTCATTTTATTATGTTTTTAATTAAGAATATTAGGTAGTCAAGTCATTGTTCAATTGTCAGAAAGAAAAAAGCGAACATTCTTTAATGAGATCATTTCGCAATTTTATTCATCAATACAACCTCCCTACTTTTTTCTTATAGATTTATCCAGCAATTTTCTAACACTGATGTTTGTATCACTGATGTAGTAACCCTTCTCATTGCGTGCCTAATGTCAAGTAGCATAATAAAAGGAAAGGGTATGTTCTCTAAGAGATGAAAGGATGCTTTCTTGTAATACATTGTAAACATTCATTGATCAATAACTTTGACCAAACTACCATCTTTCTATAGCATAGTTGTTTTTATGGGATCAATATAGGTTATTAGGAATTAAGATAACTTAGAGATACAATTTACCCCCTGCATTTATGGATATTGTGGAAAGTACTTATACCTTACCTTTGTGAAAAACCTTACTTTTTAAAATTCTTTATAAACCTTGCTATTTAAATTATTTATGTGTTTTTTCGTATACTTTTGTATATTTATTTATGGTGTTAGTATATGAAATGTTATAAAAATATGAAACTTAGTCATCTGTTTTTATATTTGAGTTACATCATCAGAAACATTAACCTCATATAAATTAACTAACAAAACTAGAAAAATCGGTAAAACTTTCGGTGGGTCTATAAAATGTTAATATAAACAAAACAAATTCATTCTAAGTGAAATCAGTAATAAATAAAAATTTTCCATGACAGACATATGACATGAAATGAACATGTATAACCCCTCATTATTACCCATTTTCTCTGATTCTAAGTGAAATCATTAATAAATAAAAATTTGCCATGGCAGACATATGACATGAAATGAACATGTATAACCCCTCTCATTATTACCCATTTTCTCTGATCCTAAGTGAAATCATTAATAAATAAAAATTTGCCATGGTAGACATATGACATGAAGTGAACATGTATAACCCCTCATTATTACCCATTTTCTCTGATTCCAAGTGAAATCATTAATAAATAAAAATTTGCCATGGCAGACATATGACATGAAATGAACATGTATAACCCCTCATTATTACCCATTTTCTCTGATTCTAAGTGAAATCATTAATAAATAAAAATTTGCCATGGCAGACATATGACATGAAATGAACATGTATAACCCCTCATTATTACCCATTTTCTCTGATTCTAAGTGAAATCATTAATAAATAAAAATTTGCCATGGTAGACATATGACATGAAGTGAACATGTATAACCCCTCATTATTACCCATTTTCTCTGATTCTAAGTGAAATCATTAATAAATAAAAATTTGCCATGGTAGACATATGACATGAAATGAACATGTATAACCCCTCATTATTACCCATTTTCTCTGATTCTAAGTGAAATCATTAATAAATAAAAATTTGCCATGGTAGACATATGACATGAAATGAACATGTATAACCCCTCATTATTACCCATTTTCTCTGATTCTAAGTGAAATCATTAATAAATAAAAATTTGCCATGGTAGACATATGACATGAAGTGAACATGTATAACCCCTCATTATTACCCATTTTCTCTGATTCCAAGTGAAATCATTAATAAATAAAAATTTGCCATGGCAGACATATGACATGAAATGAACATGTATAACCCCTCATTATTACCCATTTTCTCTGATTCTAAGTGAAATCATTAATAAATAAAAATTTGCCATGGCAGACATATGACATGAAATGAACATGTATAACCCCTCATTATTACCCATTTTCTCTGATTCTAAGTGAAATCATTAATAAATAAAAATTTGCCATGGTAGACATATGACATGAAGTGAACATGTATAACCCCTCATTATTACCCATTTTCTCTGATTCCAAGTGAAATCATTAATAAATAAAAATTTGCCATGGCAGACATATGACATGAAATGAACATGTATAACCCCTCATTATTACCCATTTTCTCTGATTCTAAGTGAAATCATTAATAAATAAAAATTTGCCATGGCAGACATATGACATGAAATGAACATGTATAACCCCTCATTATTACCCATTTTCTCTGATTCTAAGTGAAATCATTCATAAAAATTTGCCATGGCAGACATATGACATGAAATGAACATGTATAACCCCTCATTATTACCCATTTTCTCTGATTCCAAGTGAAATCATTAATAAATAAAAATTTGCCATGGCAGACATATGACATGAAATGAACATGTATAACCCCTCATTATTACCCCTTTTCTCTGATTCTAAGTGAAATCATTCATAAAAATTTGCTATGGCAGACATATGACATGAAATGAACATGTATAACCCCTCATTATTACCCATTTTCTCTGATGTAAGGTCTACCCCTAGGTAAGGGACCTTGGAGAATCCATTGAAATGACTTAAAGCGCCCTAAGCTGTGAAATAAAAAAGTTTTTAAAATTAACTTAAAAACTAAAAGAGATAGAGCAAAAACCTCAGTGAGAGTATTGTTGCCGACGTTATGAAGAACTCACTGAAAAAAATTTCATGAAAACATCGTGAATATTCGCGGAAATATTAGCACGTGAAAATAGCACTTTTTCAGACCTCAAAAAAAGAAAAAGTTCGTAAAAGAAAAAGCTCAATTTTTATCTTTGACACGTTAGGAAGTTCAAAATGATCTGAATCAACAAGTATATGCAGGAAAAGTTTTAAATGCTTTTACTTGGTTGCAGTGTAATGAGAAGTTAAAGTAGTGAATTTTGTTCCCAATTAACCCCACCTAGCCCTAACTTATTTACAAAAACTGTGTAAAATTTTGTCATTAAGGGTCATCCTCAAATCCAACAATAGAAAATGAGACAATAAAATTCTATTATTTTCGCATTTTAAAAAGATCTCTTCGCAACAAAAACGCACAGGCTTTGCAAGTAATTTAAAATATGATGATAATTGACTTTTTAATTTTTTCTCTACACCCGTTTCCTGTGTTTCTTGCCCATGAGTTTCAATCACTCTGTACTATCAGAGATTACAGGATATTTTTGATACTTCTAACATAATTGAACTCAAAAAGAAGAATTGTATAGTAAAATAACATAATAAGTTGCAAATATTTGTTTTACTTTACATGACAAGTAACACCTAATGCGTGCCTTGCATCATACACTTGACATATTTAGTCATTTTGAAAGAGACGAAATCAACACACCGTACGTCAAAATGCCTCCGAAAGCGGACAAAATGAATGCTTTCGTGATAAGGACAGTCCCCCAAATGGTCATCCCTTGACACGACCCTCCATTGCTGGTCTTCAGCATGAGATGTACCCTCTGCCCCGTGCTCAAGTTTTCGCCTTCCACCCTACTACTGGCAGCCAGAAACATTCGATGCAATTTTTCGTGCACCCTCGCCCCGCTGATCGTGAGAAGCAGGAACAAGAAGATAGCCATTGAGAACAGCAGCAACACGTGAAGGTGGAGGAGAGACACTTGGGACGACTTGGAGAACTTGCCTATGATCCAGTGGGTGACAAAGAACATGAGCGACACATGAAAGCCCATGCAGAGAAACAGATGGAACGACAAGACGTCGTCTGCTCGTTTCACCAGCAGCGAAACGGACGTGTGCGATTTGACCAAGTGTTTGAAGGCTGCAACATCCGACGAGAGTACGTTGATGAATCCCTGCATTATATTAAGCAATGATTGACAGAAACTCGCGTACAAGATGGTGAAAAGAAACATGATCGGTATGTGGGACATGTAGAGCAAAAAATCAAGCAAGGCTAAGAAGGGATATATGTTGGCAGAGGGATTTTGGGGTAACAAAAGGGAAAATTTGAACTTCAGGTAGTATTGCAAATCATCTGTCAGTCCTGTGTAAACTAAAGTTAAAACCAAAATGTGAAATCCAAAGCACGCAGAACAGGAGAGATAAAGAATACGCTTGTACATTTTGCTACGTTTGCTTTCATAGGATTTGGATACGATGGACATAAGTTCAGAGATTTTCTTTCTCTTTCTGTACAGTTCAAGTTTTATCAATACTGCCAAGCAGTCTACGCAGCGATTTCCCAAAGATACGGAAAAATTATCCATGTTTAGTTTGAAAAATTCGTTGATGCATGTAATAGCGCTGAGGATCCACAAAAAGATATTTAAAATCTTCACAAAACCAACGGCCAAATCAATGAGACGATTTCTTTGGTTGCTGCTTTCGTCTGGAGAATCCTTATGCGGCCTGAAGTCTAGCCCTAGAGCTAGAAAACAGAAAAGAAGTGGTCGCATTTGTATCTCAAACGTTGATTCCCGAAAAACTCCTGGAATCTTCTTTTTAAAAACTATTTTTCTTGATTTGCAAGGACATCTTGCGTTTGAATCTGATTCAACCATTCTGATTTGTAAAAGCTTCGAATATGATGTATAAAGGAAAACATCTACTAGAACTACAGAGGAAATGTTACTCATGTGAATAAAGCTCAAATTTTTGCAAAACACGTATACTTTCTGTTCCATTTAATAAATTAAATTATCAGAATTTATCTATTTTCATTATTGTATACCAGTTGTATAAGAGAGGACATGTCTTGAAGGATGAATAAAACAGCTAATTATACCAGCACTCAATGAAATAGCTTATAGATTTTTGGTTCAAACTAGAATTCTTTTAAGTTGTTTGGCTAAAAAATCTCCCATCAATAAGATGAGACTTGAATCAAAATGATGGATTGAATATTCTCAATAACATCTTTTGTAAATGTCCAAAATCAATTTAAGCCTGACTGAATTCAGTTTAATTTTATATTTTTTCCATTATGTATATTATTGAAGGCTTCATAATCAAAATTAATTAAATTAAAAAAAGAAGAAAGAAAGGTGAACATTTTTGCCCCCATTGTTTGTTTGCACGTTTTTATTTCTTACTTTAAATTTTAATTACTTATTTTTACCTTATATTTTAAGGTAATCAATTTATTTGTTTCCGTCCTTTTTACAGAGGTAGGAGAGAGGGGGCACATTCGCACAAAATGCACATTTTTGGCCATTTCTCCATATACACTTATTGCCATAAAAAATAGCGCACAGGGATATCAAACCCAAATTTACCAACCAGACGTGCCCCATTGAGATTGTGTAGCTCTCTGTTGTTCGTCCTTACCTTCAGGCTTGGCCTGCGGACAAGTTTAAAGAGAAAAATATACAAACACATGTTGCACGCTATGTCCAAGCTTTCTTCTTACCTCCCTGTTGCATTTTTACCCCAGCCTTCCCGTTCTCTAGAACCAATGCTCACTTAACATGTCCGGTCTTCAGGAAAAGCATGCAAGGTCCGGTATGCAATGTCCGCTGGTGCACCACACTGTAAAAAAATCTTTCTTCAATAAACGGAAATTTCATTTGAGAAGGTATCCGTATTTTCTTTTTCCGTCATTTGAGTGAATGTCCGTTTTGTATTTTTCTGTCAAAGGAGGGAAACCTTCCGTTATTTTAGAGAACGTTCGTTTAATATCTTTTCGTCATTGGAGTGGAACTTTCCGTTACAAGTTAATCACAACTATTTAGAACATATTTTTGCGATCTAATCGTCACCTTAGAATCAAAAACTACTATCTCCATTCGGCAAACTTCGGGAATCCCGATTCTTGGCGTTTAGACCGTTATAGGAAATAATTTGATTGGTTTTGATCTTTTGTACTCGATCATGTCAGCTCTTACCAACCAAAAAACGAGCTTCTCCACCGATCTGATCGCCAAGGATCGGGATTCCCGAAGGTTGCCGAATGGCGATAGTAGTTTTTGATTCTAAGGTGACGTAATATACTAATATTATTGTGATTCAGTATATTCCTGATTATAATTTTGAAAAAAAAATGACAAACAATCCGTAAAATCCAAATAGACGATTATTTTAAATAATTTACACTACCGATCACAGTAATACAAGTCTAATCAAAAGTTACAAGTTATCACAACTATTTAGATCACATTTTTGCGATCTAATAAGACTAGTTAGGTATGCAATATTTTAAGACTTCAGCTACGTGGTGAAGAAAGCGATCGTACTATGTTTAAATATCTGTTTAAAAATAGTATATAACACAATATATTTAACTTACTTACCCATAATAAATTTGCTGAAGGTTCGTTTCGCCTGAAGACGCTTGCACAAACTTCCATTACTTATTTACAACTATATATTTGAGTCTCACCAAAACTAGTGGAGAAATAGTACAATACGCATGCGTGAGGAGAGGAAAATTAAAAAACGGAAACTTCACGATGAAAATTCCGTTTTGTAGTTTACGGAATTAATCCATGAAAAATTCACGAAAATAATACGTTTAAAGACGTTCTTTTTTTACAGTGCAGATGAAATTTGACTACGTGGGGAGGCAGCATGGTCCTCCAATCCCCAAAAACCCATTTAGATCCCCTCTCACCCAATATCATGGCCTGTGGTGGCGGTTATGGACACTTATGGAGTCAACACTTTTTACCGATTTTCTCGGCCCCCTAACATAGAGGAAGGCTGAATTTTTTATCAACTGACCTTCATACTATGGGTAGTCATGGAAATAAATTTAGCTTTGATAAGAGCGCAGATACAGGGGGGGGGGGCAACTGGTCAATTGCCCCCCGTGGACTCAGACTAGGTTTCCAAAACGAGTGAAAACTTTTTTTTTTGGTCAAATTTCCAAAATTTTCTGGGGGAGAACACCCAGACCCCCTTTTCTACTTCGAACATTTTATTTTTCTCTTTCGAAGAGTCGGCGAATTTTTGTGAAAATAGGGTTTTTCAAAAGTGAGAGGGTGCAAAAATTGCAGTTTAAAAACAGCAATTTCAAAAATTGTGTAGGAGTAAATATGCAAAGGAGTCAAAAGGTATGTAGTATCATAAATAATTTGACTACTTTTATTAGTGTATCCTAAAGGAATTTTACGGGCCATAAGATAATCCTGGAACTATAGTGCTAATAAATGAACAAGTATCTTGCTCAATAATAATTCCCAGATTCTTCCCTTTGATTATACTGTTACTTGTAATTTTATTCAGTATTAAGTTAATGTTCTACCCGGATTCAACGTTTTCCCGCAAATTTTCTTAGTCCCATGGAAGACGTTAAATTGGGGTTTTCATATCTAAAAAAGTATTTAAAAGCTTCATTGAACCTATAGAGGACATCAAATCTATTAGGGCACCAGGCACCCTAATTAAGGTCTCATGCTCCGATCCAGATCCCGTCTTAAATGTTCAAAAATGAATCGAGATACTACTTTTTAGTCTACTTTTTTTTTATTTCTGGGCATAGGCGCATTTAAGGGGGTGCATGGGGATGCACCGCACCCCCAATTTTTTGAGAAAATTCCATTTTTATAGGGGAAAGTCATGTTTTCAAAGCCATCTAGGACAGCTTGCACCCCCAAATTTTCCAGTACGCACCCCCAGGGTTCACCATCTAAATCCGCCCATGTTTCTGGGGGAGGACCCCCAGACCCCCCTCCATTCCATAGGTTAAGCATCAACAGTAAAACTTGCACATTTTTTCAGCGAAGGTTCACATGGAATCCATAAAATACTTGTACTTGTAGGAAAGAACCTTAGAAAAGAAATCACGAGTCAAAACCATTTCTGAAAACAAAAGTCTGGTTGGGGGGTTACATCCCTGTAGTTAACCAAAAATGGGGTTTTAGGGTCTTATTTTCAAAATTTTTCTGGTGGAAAATCCCAAACCAAAAATGTGGTTGCCCCCCCGTAGGTCCAAGCTGAATCCGCCGCCACTGCTTTGATATACAGTCGAATCCGCTTAATGGGATCACGGTTAATGTTATCGAAATCGACAGGTCCCGATCATTCCTATTTAATGTAATGTAAAATACTTCGTTTAATGTGATCAACTATGAATCCTCACTCCGCTTAATATTATCAAAATTTGTCCATATCCCCTTTTGAACGACCGCTTTTGAGTTCAAATTTCAAATTGAAGGTAAATTTTTACAAGTTAACATCTGCCCCATGTAGTATGAGTAAGAAAAAGAAAACATTCCTCCTTTATTGAAAGAAAATAGTTTTAGGGGGGGTCCGAATTCATGCTTATGATTGGTTAAAGAAACCACCAAGATCGAAGCTTTGCGCTTTGCAGATGTCTGATAAGAGATTTGAACTTTCCTCCCTTGTTCACTGGAATTCAGATTATGTTATAAATAGGTGGTTGGGGTGGTTATTAAAGGTGGAAGGATATAATGGAGTGGAAAAAAGAGAGACCTTTCTCCTTTCTATACAAATAAAAATACAAAGTGAGCAATTATTTTACTTTTATTAATTGAACTACTCTTATATTTACCCCTTAAAATTTTACCTAGTTTAAAAATAGTGTTTTGAATACATTTATTACGATTACATGATTTTGATTTTAAAGCAAAAATCTAGTTACACTATTTGCTGCTTTTTGATATGAGATCGCTTATTGTTATCGATCGGATAATGTTATCAGTTTAGTCTCGGACAATTGCGATCACATTAAGCGGACTCGACTGTACCTCTTTCTTCTTGGTGCGCTATTTTTTTATGGCAATGAGTGTATTTATAAGATACTAGCTGTTACAACCCGGCAAAGCCGGGTTTTACAGCTAGCCTTCTTTGGCGCTGAAGCGAGATTCGTTCGTTACTACCTGTTCGTATTTATTCTTTCCCTATCATTAAATATACAGTTTTAATTCATTATCTTCGAAAGGGGTTTTGTCTCCGATTTCACATGGCATTGTCACAAATTTATTACACTGAAATAATTGTCATTTTGACCGGTCGTCAGCCCAATCCACTGAACCGGATCTGTACAAACTTGTTCTTAACTGAAATCTTACTACCCCGATATAATAGTCCAGGGTAGATAATTTTTGAAACAAAAAAAAATAATAGTAGGATGAAACACATTGGAAAAGGAAGATAATATAACAAAAAAGAAAGGAAAAATAAATTACGGCCGATCTGAGGTCGGGAAAAAGAAGGGGGAGTAAAAAGGGGGTTTTTTAGAATAAAAAACGGTTTATCTCGATTTCCGACAAAACTACAAGTCCTATGGAAAAAATTTAAATTGCAAAGATATAGGTAATAAAAAGATCTACAACTTTTGTATTCACACTTTTTTCACATAACCTCAAAATTTATGTGTAAAACTCAAATAATAATTTTTTTGGTTTTTTATTTTTATCTTTTACAAAAAACAATTTTTCTTCACGAAATTCGGTGAAAACTTATCTTTTGATGTCCCAAATACAACTTAATTTTTTTTATTTAAAACATTTATTTTTTCTCCTTATTTTGGCTTGATATCGAAAAAGCACCCTAATTTTCATTCGAAAAATCTCACGTCAAAATATCTGCTTTTTTAAAAAAGTTGGTGGGCTTTTTGTTCGTTGAAATCTCTACTTTCTGATGGTGTAAAAAAATATATACATCACTATGGTAAATGTTCTCAGAAAATGCAAAGACACGAAAAAACCCGATTCCGAAATTTTTTTAAAATCAGTATGTACAATTTTGAGCTAGGGTAAACGCACCAGTACCAGGGCAGTTAAGGAAAATTTTGCATTCAATTTAATATAACTCCTTGGAAAAACAATTAAATGTCCGGCTACTACCACATAATTAAATACCTAAAATTATCCTTAATAACATGTATGTTTTTAAAAATTATTTTAATAAACATTAAGCCACTAAATTTTACAATTTATGAATTTACTCCCATTGCACCAGTAGCCGTTCACTTTACCCCAATATCTGACCGATGCATGCACCATTATCCGTCCAGATAAAAAAAAACACATTTTTCGACTTTAAAAATTCTATTTTTCCTCAAAAAAATCTGAAATAACGATTAAAAAGTGAAACAAAACACCTTTTTTAATGAACTATGTTTAATTTAAAGGGTTTTTCAAAACGAAATTTTTGAATATTTGAAACGAATATATTATATGAATAGTTTTAGTCTCCTTGATGGCATTTCTTCATCGGCAAACCTTCCCGATTTTAGTGGATCTTCGAAATCTTCAAGACCATCACACAGTCTTCGTTTACAATAATATTTTTATTCTGTATTGGTTCTTCATCCACAGTTTCATCTTCCTCGTAGGTTTTTTCTTCCACATTGGAGCATTCAGTACCATGAAAATTGGAGCATAAATGTGTACATTTTAAGCCATGTTTTCGGCAGCCACATTTTAAATTGTTGCATCCAGTTTCGCAGCTGCAGCAAATGGTTTTGAGCAATATTTCTGGAATTAATTCATTTTCTGTAAATTTGGGCATAATTCCACGGTGATGTTGCTTCCAGCCCCAATCTGTTGCTGTCAGTTCTTTACCCAGCCAAGTTTGAACTTGATAATATGCCCTGTAACAATGTTGTACTGCTGCTCCTTCTGTGGGTGGGAGATTTGCCAATATGAAAGATGATTTAATTTTTGCCAATTGATATTTTCGAAATCTTAATTGATTAAGCGTTATATTATCATTTTTACATTTATAAATAGATTTGATTAATTGTAATCCATTTTTTTCGACATCTTCTTTGTTTGAATCTTTTTTTCCAAATTTTAAAAATTTTTTTCGTCTAATAAGGAATTTACGATACTTTTCTTTCCTTTTCCGGCAAATCCATCAGATGTTGTATCGCAACCAGGAAAACAATGCAGAAATGCAACGATATCTTTGAAGGATTCATATTTGAAACTATCAGATGTGAAAAATGTATATTTTACATTTTCAGAACCTGGCTTGAGAAAATAAATGCCCTGATTATTTGAATTTAATTGATTCAAAAGAACCAAAAGATCAATATCTTGACCCACAACAATGACTGTTTTATTAGTGTCTCTGGCAATTTCTTTGCATTTTCTGAGAACATTTACCATAGTGATGTATATATTTTTTTACACCATCAGAAAGTAGAGATTTCAACGAACAAAAAGCCCACCAACTTTTTTAAAAAAGCAGATATTTTGACGTGAGATTTTTCGAATGAAAATTAGGGTGCTTTTTCGATATCAAGCCAAAATAAGGAGAAAAAATAAATATTTTAAATAAAAAAAATTAAGGTGTATTTGGGACATCAAAAGGTAAGTTTTCACCGAATTTCGTGCAAAAAAAATTTTTTTTGTAAAAGATAAAAATAAAAAACCAAAAAATTTATTATTTGAGTTTTTCACATAAATTTTGAGGTTATGTGAAAAAAGTGTGAATACAAAAGTTGTAGATCTTTTTATTACCTACAACTTTGCTATTTAAATTTTTTCCATAGGACTTGTAGTTTTGTCGGAAATCAAGATAAACCGTTTTTTATTCTAAAAAACCCCCTTTTTACCCCCCCTTCTTTTTCCCGACCTCAGATCGGCCGTAATTTATTTTTCCTTTCTTTTTTGTTATATTCTCGTCCTTTTCCAATGTGTTTCATCCTACTATTATTTTTTTTCTTTTTTTTACCATTTTCAAAGGCTTCTGCACTGGTCTATAAACCCATTTTAAGTGGCATCCTCCCAAAACCTTCCACTGTAAATTATTATTTGATTTTTATTTGTCTCATTGTTTGAAGTTAAATGTTTATCCCCTTCTGTGTAAAGGGAAAGAAGAAATACTTCAATCAAACATGTACCATAATCCTAATCCTAATATCCTACTACTATTATAATTGTGAATGTTTGTCTGTATGTTTGTTACTCTTTCACGCAAAAACTACTGAATGGATTTTAATGAAATTTTACAATAATGTAGCTTATACAGGGTGTTCCAAAAAAAGCCCCTAACTTTAAAAAATCGTAGAAAATAAACTATTAGAGATAAAAATATGCCGTTCGCTGCATCTTTCTTCAAATGCCAGTAAATGTTTGTTCCCAAATTTTTGAAAAACCGTAGTTCTCACGTCAATTCATAGATGGAAGCACTGTTCCCTCAAGAAATTTAGGGAAAGTTATCCTCCGAATCCCTTTTTCGTTCGTCGCGTCGTAGGGAAATCAAATTTAGGGATAGAATCGATTCTAGAATCGAATGATAATGAAGAACTTTGAAATCGAACATTGGTTTCCAGTAGACAGGAAGGGAGAGATCTCAGCGAAATTTTTTTTCGATTTCAGGTCACGCTTATTGCAGATAATTCTATTGTAGGGAAAATGAATTAATAGTGTTCTTGAGGGGGGGAACTGGTATATAACGATTGATTTAATCGTCAATTGGAGAGGAGACGATTGACAATTAATTCAATTGTAACTGAGAAAACCTACCATTAACAATTAAATCAATCGTAATTCTGAATGCCTCCATGACAATTAATTAGGCATTACTGGATCGCTTCGCAACTTCACCGGAGTGGTCCGCAGCTTTAATGGATCGCTTCCCAACTTTACCGGAGTTGTCCGCAACTTACCGGAAGTGGTTCGTAAGTCACCGGAAGTGGTCCGCAACTTACCGGAAGTTGTTTGTAAGTCACCGGAAGAGGTCTGCAAGTCACCGGAAGTGATCCGCAACTTCACCGTAGTGGTCCGCAGCTTTACCGGAAGTGGTCTGCAACTTACCGGTAATAGCGGACCACTTCCGGTGATTTGCTATCCACTTCCGGTAAGTTGCGGACCACTCCGGTGAAGTTGCGAAGCGATCCAGTAATGCTTCGGATCACTCCGGTAAAGTTGCGGACCACTTCCGGTGACTTGCGAACCACTTCTGGTAACTTGCGGACCACGTCCGGTTAGTTGCGGACCACTCCGGTGAAGTTGCGGATTACATCCGGTGACTTACGGCCCACTTCCGGTAAGTTACGAACCACTCCACTTAAGTTGCGAAGCGATCCAATAAAGCTACGGACCACTTCAGTGAAGTTGCAAAGCGATCCCAGTAAAACTGCGGTTGACTCCGATAAAGTTCGGACCCTTTCGTACGAAGATTTTTCTTGAGAATTTACTGAGAATTTTCTTGCACGCCCCAGTCATTTAATCAATTATATTATTATTAAATTATCACGCAAAAAGTAGTTTCTATTGCGGGAAAGATGATGACATAGTGAAAAAGTATTTTTATCAGGTCCCTAGAACGTTATTAATTAATTTCCCCCTACAACAGAATAATCTAATGCGCTTGAAAAAAAAATTAGCTGAGATCCCTTCCTGTCTACTGAAAACAAAAGTTCGATTTCAAAGTACTTCATTATCATTCGATTATAGAATCGATTCTATCCCCAAATTTGATATCCCTACGACGAACGAAAAAGGGATTTGGAGGATAACTTTCCCTAAATTTCTCGAGGGAACAGTGCTTCCATCTATGAATTGACGTGAGAACTACGGTTTTTCAAAAATTGGGGAACAAAAATTTACGGGCATTTGAAGAAAGATGCAGCGAACGGCATATTTTTATCTCTTATAGTTTATTTTCTATGATTTTTTAATGTTAGGGGCTTTTTATGGAACACCCTGTACATCAGAATAACACATAGGCTATAATTTATAAAGAGAAAATCAGTCCTTCATTCTTTTTTCCCATTTTCCTGCTTTTTTTCACTTATTTTTCCGTGTTTGAAAAACCTGTTTTACCAGTCATGCAAGCCAATAATAGGAAACTTTAGTACCAGTGTTGTAGTTACTAGGCAATTTTATTAAAAACGTTTGTGGCTGTGTGTGTATGTGTGTTCCGCATCTCCTTTTAAACCACACCGAAGGCGTGGACACTTCCTCCATTTCAAGATTTTTTTCCTTTGAAATAAATATATTTACTGAAAAATATAATTTTTTTTCATGGAAAACGAGTTAAAAATAAAACATTGTTTCGAATGAGACTGATCACTAGACCTTTTTCATTTACTAGATCTTTTATTTTAGTTTTAAATTTGTTAATTTGGTCACTAGACTTATTAATTTACTAGACTTTTTATTATAGTTTCAAATTTGTTATTTTATAGAGGCACCAAGGTATAAAACATTATCAGGAACACCGGGATGTCAAGAACACCGGGATTGGAAAATTAGCGGAAATATCGGGATAGAAAAAATTACCGGGTTATAAAAATTACCGAGAACACCGGGATAGGAAATTTACCATAAAGACACCGGGAATACCGGAATATAAAAATTACCAGAAACACCGAGATAGGAAAATTACCGGGAACGCCGGAATTAGAAAAATTACCGGGACCATCGGGATAGGAAAAATTACCGAGAACACCAGGATAGGAAAGAGGCGCTAGGATACCGGGAGGATTTGTAATATTGCTAATTTACAAAATTATAAATGTATATTAAGAAAACTTTTAAAAAATAAATTTATACACCCCACCCGTGCAAGGCCGGGTATAACAGCTAGTACTATTATAATTGTGAATGTTTGTCTGTATGTTTGTTACTCTTTCACGCAAAAACTACTGAATGGATTTTAAGGAAATTTTACAATAATGTAGCTTATACATCAGAATAGGACATAGGCTATAATTTATAAAGAGAAAATCAGTCTTTCATTCTTTTTTTCCCATTTTCCCTGCTTTTTTTCACTTATTTTTCCGTGTTTGAAAACCTGTTTTACCAGTCATGCAAGCCAATAATAGGAAACTTTTGTAGTACCAGTGTTGTAGTTACTAGGCAATTTTATGAATCTCTATATAAAAAAAACGTTTGTGGCTGTGTGTATGTGTGTGTTCCGCATCTCCTTTTAAACCACGCCGAAGGCGGGGACATTTCCTCCATTTCAAGATTTTTTTTTCCTTTGAAATAAATATATTTACTGAAAAATACAATTTTTTTTATGGAAAACGAGTTAAAAATAAAACATTGTTTCAAATAAGACAGATCACTAGACTTTTTCATTTACTAGACTTTTTATTATAGTTTCAAATTTGTTATTTCATAAAGGCACCAAGATATTAAACATTATCAGGAACATCGGGATTGTAAAAAGTGACAAGAATACCGGAATATAAAAATTACAGGAAACACCGAGATAGGAAAATTACCGGGAACGCCGGGATTAGAAAAATTACCGGGACCACCGGGATAGGAAAAATTACCGAGAACACCGGGATAGGAAAGAGGCGCCTGGGATACCGGGATGATTTGTAATATTGCTAATTTACAAAATTATAAATGCATTTTAAGAAAACTTTAAAAAATATAAATTTATATACCCCACCCGTGCAAGGCCGGGTATAACAGCTAGTCTATATATACAGGGTGTATCTGAAATGGTGCAACAAACTTTTAGGGATGATTGTACTCATCAAGACGAACAAGAATCGGTATAGAAAGGGGGGTCCCAGACCAAATCCCAGGGAGTTAAAAATGGAACGACACCCCAAAAAAATGATTGAAAAATTCAATTTGTAGAAGAACTACTATTGGTAAAAACTTAATTATGGTCTCAAAAATTGTGGTTTAATATGATCTTTAAAATTATCTAAAAAGTCTTCACTTTAAAGTTTGTTTTATTATGAAAAAAAGTTAAAAAACTACAAAAATGTGAAAAATCTGCCAAAACCTTATTTTGTTTTTGGAAATCCTTTCTTTTGATTTGATAATCTGAAAGAGCATAGATGAAAACCCTAAAATCGAAAGATTCACGTAAATACCACCAATATTAAACGCTTGAGATCCTGTTAAAGGCGTGCGAAAAAAGATCCAAAAAACAAATGTTCAGGGAAAATCTACAAGTTACGGATTGATGCTCGCTAAATTTCTCGCCACGATTTGCGTTACGAGATTCCTCGCCAACTTTCGCCAACAACAGATTGCCCTAGCTTGCTTGGCGATCTGTAGGAGCTTGGCATGTTTCGCCAAATTGGGAGAGAAAAGAAATTTAGCGATTATCTTTCCTTAACTCGTAGATTCTCCCTGAACATCCATTTTCTGGAGCTGTTTTCGCACTCAAAAAACAAACTTTAACAGGATCTCAAGCGTTTAATATTGATTGTATTTACGTGAAACTTCGGACTCAAGGGTTTTCAACAATTATCTTTCAGATTATCAAATCAAAATAAATGATTTCGAAATACAAAATAAGGTTTTGGCAGATTTTTCACATTTTTTTTGTTTTTTTTTTACTTTTTTCATAATAAAACAAATTTTAAAGGGAAGACTTTTGGGGTAATTTTAAAGATCATATTAAACCACAATTTTTGAGACCATAATTAAGTTTTTACCAATTGTAGTTCTTCTACAAATTGAATTTTTCAATGATTTTTTTGGGGTGTCGCTCCATTTTTAACTCCCTGGGATATGATCTGGGACCCCCTTTCTATACCAATTCTTGTTCTTCTTGATGAGTACTATCATCCCTGAAAGTTTGTTGCACTATTTCAGATACACCCTGTATATATATAATCCAAATACCACTCACTGACATACACTCATCACGAAATCTCCAAAACTGCCGGACCGATAGGCTTGCAATTTGACAGAGACCTTCCTCTCAGCCATTAGACGCGCACTAAGAAACGATTTTAAAATCGAACGACTCCTTCCCTGCTTTTCGGCGCTTTTTCGACTCCGTTTTACCCATTGAAATAACATTACACATTGTTGAAATGCATAAAATGCAGGGTTTACTTCTTATCTGAAGACGACGTCTTGCCTCACTTGATAAATATTATTTAAAAACATTGTATAACTTACAACGGAGTTCAAGACGAAAAACAGCGTAAATTTCTAATTAAAAGTTAAAACAGTGATTAGAAAACTAAAGTAAATTGAAATAATTAATTTTGAAACATTAGTTACATTATTTTAATATTCTCAAAAATAAATATCGAGCGTGTTGGTTCACTAGACTCATACATTCACTAGATTTTTTATTATTGTCAGCAATTAGTTTTTACTTTTTTAAAGTAGCTTTTAAGGAAGTTGGTTATCATAATAAAATTCCCCCTCATCGGGATTATTTTCGGATGGTTTGAAGATTTTTTAAATAGTCTGAGATGGCTATAATAATTTCTTTTGTTTTAAGTTTTATTTATTATATTGCTGTATTTATTGAATTGATAATAGTTAAATGTGCAACATCGGAACTGATTGGGTTTGGGTAGATATCAGTTACAGGGATGAAAAAATGCACCGGGAATATCGGGATGAAAAGTTACTGGGAACACCGGGATATGAAATTTATAGGAAATTAATGGGAACAACAGGATATGGAAATTATCGGGTATGCCATAGGATATGAAAATTACCAGGAACAACGGGTAATGAAAATTATTGGGAACACCGGGATATGAAAATTATCGGGCTCGGGTATGAAAATTATCGGGAACACCGGGTTATGAAAATTACTGGGAACACCAGGTATGAAAATTTTTGGGATCACCGGAATATGAAAATTATCGGGAACATCGGGATATGAAAATTACCGGAACACCATCACTATGAAAATTATCGGGAACACCGCGATATGAAAATTATCAGGAACACGGGGATATAAAAAAAACATTGGGGACACACTGGGATGATTGGTGATTGCTGATACGAAACTTGTACGTAACTTGATAGACACGTAACTTTGTAGAACTTAAAAAAAGGAATTAATACTAGTGATGGGCAGGTATCGATACCAAATACTTAAGTATTCGATACCTATAGGTATCGAGTGTATTCGATACCCACAAAAGTATCGATACTTTATTCACATATTTCGTTTTAAATTTTTCAATGAAGTAATCTTTATAATACCTACTGTAGATCAAACGCAGCCTGTTTCCGTTTTCATTTTGCAACGCTCAAACCCAAGTCGTTATCATCCGCGAGAGAAATTTGACGCGGCTAGGTCTTTCCCCCGCCAAATCCTTCGCCTCTATCCACCTCCAGGCCCGTAGCTACGGGGCTTTTTGATGGATCGCTTTCAGTTTTTTGAATATTAGTCTGATTATGGATAGGCCCTAAAAAAATTGTCCCTTCAGGTTCATTTCCCGACATTGAAAAAAAGTACTCGATACCTAAAAGTACTCGATACCTATAAGTATTCGATACCAAAGTATTCGATACCTATAAGTATTCGATACCAAAGTATTCGATACCTAAAATTATCGATTTTGCCCATCACTAATTAATACCCTCCACCCGTGCAAGGCCGGGCAAATCAGCTAGTTTTTTATAAATTCAATACGGCTCTAGTATCCCGTTGGGATAAATCTAGTGAACCGTGAAAAATTTGAAATTTAATTTCAATGTGCCGACGTGCTGGCCGAGTGGTTAGCGTATCTGACTGCGAAGCCGTACGTCCGGGGTTCGAATCCCCGTTTGGCATGGATGTTAATTTCTGTCCTTATGTGATGAATGAATGTGGCCCCCCTGTAAAAAGGGGTTGTACAGAATGTGTGTGTGGCGCGGGCAACAGTACCTCACCTCCGTGGCTTCGGTCCACAGGTGCTCGCTGGGTAACGCTAAGTAGGTACTTCTTAGGGCATTTAAGTGGTAAAAGGATAATGTCCTAGTACCCGCCCATTAGAAATTTAAAAAATCCTATGTAGATTTTCTTCACGCTCTTTCAAGGACGTTTTGCCTGTGTTGGTAAAAATATTGACTAAAAACAATGGTCCAAATTGAAATCAATTTGTAATTAAAAAATGGAATGCTTTGGAGGAATGAGACCTAAAACTGGCTCATCTAGGGGTGGAAAGCTTTCTTTCAAGACCGAGTTTGTCCAAATCGATTCGGGGGTTCGGGCTGGCGGCCGGCGGAACGGAACGTCTCCATAGAGTTAGCATTAGAGCAAAACGAAAAGAACGCATAATTTTAAAATGGAATGCTTTGGAGGAACGCGACCTAAAACTCGCTCATCTGGGGTTGGAAAGCTTTCGATCAAGACCAAGTTTGTCCAAATCGGTTCAGGGGTTCGGCCTGGCGGCCGGCCGAAAGGAACCTCTCCATAGAGTTAACATTACAGAAAAGTGAAAAGAACGCCTAATTTTAAAATGGAAGGATTTAGAGGAACGTGACCTAAAACTGGCTCATCTAGAGGTGAAAAGCTTTCGATCAAGGCCGAGTTTGTCCAAATCGGTTCAGGGGTTCGGGCTGGCGGCCGGCCGAAAGGAAGCTCTCCATAGAGTTAACATTACAGCAAAACGAAAAGAACGCATAATTTTAAAATGGAATGCTTTGGAGGAACGCGACCTAAAATGGGCTCATCTAGGGGTGGAAAGCTTTCGATCGAGACCGAGTTTGTCCAAATCGGTTGAGGGGTTCGGCCTGGCGGCCGGCCGAAAGAAAAACTCAATTATTTTAATATATAAGATAAGTTCACAGCATTCCTGAAATTTTAGTACCCTTTTTAGATGCATTTATCAAAAATTTCCCCCTTAAATCATCGTTCGAAAAATTGAGAAATTATGTGTGAATGTGCCCCAGAGGAGGGGCACATTCGCACACTGCATAAATAAAACAGAATCAATTTTTAGAGGGGCTACCAAATTCATTGTACGTACATTAAAGCACAGACAATAAGAGACAGACCGGTCAATGGGCGGCCTACGACACGAACGCCCTCAACCCACGGTACCTGCACTAAAACTGTGGTTACAGTTAAGATTTTAGGTCTGGCAACCATGGAGACGTTTTGCGAAGACGTAATCCATCGACCATATAATCACCAGGATCGCGATCCTTGGCGATCACATAAGCCCATTAAATGGTTTTTAAAATTAAAAAATATCTTTTTTTTCAACAATTTTTTAAAATTTGCTATTATAATAGAAAATTTAAATTAAATCATTAAGGTTTGTTCATCAACAAAATTTCGTGATCGCATATGATGAAAAACTCGATTGTAAAAATACAAGCTTAAATATAAAGCAATCAAGAATCACACAAGTAAATAATGAATCTAAATGATTTTATTAAATCTCATATTTCAATAACTACAAATATTTGTTATAACCCCTTGGCCTTTTAAGACAAACATGATGTGTAAATGAGGTTGCAATCCTCGTGAATCTAAACGAACACATCTTTTGCAAATATGAATCCCAGATCCCAGGCACATTTGAAATGAATTCTTGACAATAAAAATATATAATACTAGTATACATTTTCATCTGAATTAAATACATACGCCTATAATTAACGCGAATTATACTGAATTCTATCAGGCTTAAAAATCAAGTTCAAGAATGCAACACAGATTTTCCAATGAATTGCAAAATAGAGAAGAAACGAGATAAAATGTGCCTTAATGCAATAAGACACTGTTAAAATGATTTATAAATCTTGCAAACAATTTAAAAGAGTACGATTAAACGATTTACACAAACTTCATGTTTACTTTCGAAATCGAATATTGCAAGTTTCGTCAACAAAAAAATGTATAAGGATTTCGATTAAAAAATATTAAATTAATCGATTAATGCCGGTACCGCTTGTCGCAGGCGCCACTTGAGCTCTCTGGATAAGCCCCGCCTATTGACCGGTCTGTCTCTTATTGTCTGTGCATTAAAGTTTACATTTACAGCAACCAATGAGGAAGTTGCATGATTTTTTTTTAATTTTTTTAATCGATTCTTCTTGCAAAAATAAGCAAGTACCCCCCAAAATTTGAGGCCGATCGAGAAATTTTTTGATTGCCAAAAAAATTAACAAAAATCCTCTTTTTAAAAGCGCGCAAAAACGCCAAGAGTTTGGATGTGACGTCATCTTACAATAAGCATTGTTGAAAAGCAATGGAGTTGATGGTATTATTGTTGACGTCATCCTACAGTTTAAACAATAAACGTTTTCAGTCACGTGTTTTTTTCTCGGCTTTTAAATTAAAATATTTAATTACCTGTACATTTTTTTTGAAAAACTGACTAGATATTTCATTTTACCATACAAAAAACCATACGGTTTCAGAGTTTATTTTATACTTAGAAAAATTTAATTGCCGATTACGTTTTTGATATAAGAAAATGAGTACTACGAGAGAACATATGATAACTGATAACATATCTGCAGCATCACTAGCGGATCCAGGGGGGGCTAGGGGGCTCAAGCCCCCCCAAAATGAAAAGTTTTACTCTATATAATATGACATTTTATGCACCAAAATGAGTTAAAACCCTATTATTTTAAGGTCAAATTTTTAAAAATTTTCTGGGGAAGACCCCCAGACCCCCTTGGTACTTGTAACTCTGTTATTACAACTACATTTTACTAAGTTTGTGTCAAAACGCTAAAAATCTATGTCCGAAATTCGGATGAAGCGTACCAAAAGGAGTTGAAAAAGTGGGGTTTATGACTTAAATTTCCAAAAATTTTCTGGGGGAGGACCCCCAGACCCCCCTTTTGCAAATTGGAGCAGGATATTTCACTACCTTTTCCGTATTAACATTGACAAGAAGATTTGATTGGATAAGGAAAATTCTTAGCCCCCCCCAAACCAAATCCTGGATCCGCCACTGTGCAGCTTGGAGGTATGGAGGAGCAAGAGTCTGACGATGAAAGCAATATGGAAGATTAGGATGACGTAGTTTCTTTTCATCATCATCGACATCATCATCACTTTTTTATCATCACATCACTTTGTACACACTAATCAAAAAAAAATAATCTAAAAAAAAACTTTCAGCAAGAATTATTTTTCTTTACTCTGTTTTTCTCTAGTATCTCAGAAGAAGAAAGAAGACGAAACGGCCGAAGTAGGGTCATACATATAACAATTAAAATAAGAATAAATAAAAAAAATGAGTAGTTTAAAACAAAAGGGGGTCTCTGGAAACTGATCTTGTGACCTTGGAAAAATAAAAGAGCTCGGGAACAAACACGACCATTGTCGTGTATTGACGTCGTCATATAGAACCCCGCCCACCGTATCAGCTCGATCAGCCACTGAGCGATCAGCTGCAGAGAGGACACAAGTTTGTTTTTGTTTTCTTTTCTTCAGGCTGTTAAGTTTGGGCTGTGCTTTGTTTACATTTGTTTCAGTCACGCGGAGCGGAACGGTATGCTGGAGAGAAGGTAAAAAATAGAAGGTAAAAAATACAACTTTTTGCTCTCATTAATATAATTATGTCTTGACATTCTATCTTATTGATAAAGAAAAAAAGGTGAGAACTAGAATTAGGATAGAAAGGTTTAAAATGTGATCGAAAAAGTTCCGTCTCCTTAATAACATCTTCTCTTAAGGCATTTTTTTTCTACCTTCATACAGCTACTAACAATCATTTTTAAAAAACTCTGTGGCATTTTTAAAAATGTGTGGAAAATCTTTTTTCTTAAAATTAACTTAACGAATTGCATTAAGTTGTGATTTCAATGAAGTTTATTCGAACATTCCACCAATCGGAGTGAATACAAATATACAAAGCAGTTAACGCTTTGTTAATCAGTAGTTTACTTTGTCAATTTATTGTGAAACATATTGAGGTTATGCATTCAAACAGATGATTCTGAAAGTATTTATCTAATTTTTGAAGTTTGTAGTTCTTTTTGTTTTTCAGATGTGTTTGCTTCTTTTTTATGTGAATCCAGATGCTGGAGCTGATGATCTGTATTTAGTTTTGGTGAATGTCAGAGATGAAGTATTTACCCGACCAACCAAATTGGCCAGGTTTTGGGAAAACTATCCTAATGTTATTGGAGGTAAACTAAAATAACTGTGTCAACCACTTCTTTATTTACCAAATAATTTAGTCCTGTGACACTAGTAGTCTTGTCTAATAAGCCTCTACAGGGACGAGACCTATCTGACCTGGTGACAGTGTTTTTGATTCATGTGACCAGTGGCGTAGCCAGAAAAAAATTTCGGAGGGGGATGTTGATATTTCGGGAGGGGATATGGGGTATTTTTAGTGGTTTTCTATGGTCAAAAGGGAAATTTCCTGAGTTTCGGGGGGGGGGTAATATATCCCCAAATCCCCCCCTCTGGCTACGCCCCTGCATGTGACTAATAAAAAATTGTTTAATGTTTTGGTTCATTTCCATTAACGGTCCTGCATAACATTGCCAAGCTGTTTTGAACCACATATATTCAAATACCAGCAAATTTTATGTTTTTTAATGGATATAACAGAACTTTATTGACAAAACTGAACCTTTTAATCTATGAGTTAGAAATTATTTAGCCATATTTCTAAGTTTTCGAGTCCAAAAGAGCTTGGAGGTATTGAGTGGGACTGTTAACAGAATTGAACCAATGTTTTATGAATATATTTAACTATATTTACCTTTAAAAAGACGAGAAATAATATTTAGGAAACTTTAACATTCCATTTGTCTGTATGCACTTCTCATTGAAGTTACTTTAAGAAGAAAAATTTGTGATGTCTTTAGAAGAGCTTATTAAAGCTTCCACAAAATTTAAACTTTCGAATTTCAACGTGAGTTATTCTCTCTCAATCCAAATAACTGCTTTTTTGTGAATCTTTATCAATCTTTTCTTGACAGGCAGGGATGATGAACCTGGTAAAGGAGGTGGTACCTGGCTAGCAATGAGTAAATCAGGAAGAATTGGGGCACTCCTCAACATTTTACAACCTGATGAAGAAATTCTGCCTTGGAAGAAAGGAAGAGGTAAGTAATTCTTTCTCATTAAAGTTGTTTATGTACCCATCCCGATTGTTGTATTTAAGGGATTTATTCTTTTATTTAATCCCTCATCATGAACAAATAAAATATATCCTTACACTTTCGCCTCATAAATATTGAGTCTAGAGAAAGGATTTATGTAAGGTCAAATAAGGGCACATTAAAAATCAAGAAATCTATTTAAATAATTTAAAAGAATCTTCCAACAATTGACAAAAATTTTACTAACTACCTGATCAACTTTCATCGGCAAGTAAATTTTCTCCCTTCGAAAGCCCCGCACTGAAATGGGTTTTGCACCATAACGGGCCTGCGTCGAATAGTCCCATTTCATTGTAGGAATCCGTATGACTAAGAATGTTTTTTATTTCTAATGGCAGGTAATTGAACAGTTACAGATAACAGAGTTCATTGACCAACAGACATGCCGAAATTAGTACTTTCTTCGCGTTACCCAGTCGGCACCTGTGGACCGAAGCCACGGAGGTGAAGTACTGTTGCCCACGCCACACACACATTCGCAGACACAACCCCTTTATACAGGGGGGCCACATTCATTCATCACACACAAGGACAGAAACAAATATCCATGCCAAACGGGGACTGCGGACTATATTAATTCGCTTGGATTTAAAGACTTTTAAACGCGTGATTAAATTAAATTAAGTAACAAAAAAATCCCAATGAACTATAATGTATGACACATTTTTACAAATGTATCTGCATATTCTTTATTTTAAATAAAATTGCAGTACAACCTTGTACTATTTTTTCGGGCAGATTTGTACATTCTCTGCATTGCCCAGTGCTGACAAGTTAAGGTAGAACAGAGTGGTAACAAATATTTTGGCTGCTGACAATATCATATTCTCCAAATTCTACAGAAAATAAGTGAAAACTTCAGAATTTTGGATGTATAGAAACTAACGAATCGTAATAGGAAAACTACAAATCTGCACCAAAAAAAACAAGTTTCTTTGGTGACTACCTGAAAGTTGGCTTTTCTTTGCCCTTTAGTTCATATGCAGGAACAACGCATCTATGATAGGCTAGGTGATTTTCATTAAAAATCGAGTTCTTGTTAAATCATGTGTTTTTCTTATGAGTTAAGAGGGAAGTTAAGGCTCAATTTTAGGAAATTAGTTTATATTTTAAGACTAGCACTAACATTTTTGTGCTAATGTGACAGGTATAAACAAAAGAATAAAAGTCCATAAATTTAAAAATTTATTATTGAATCTTACTGTTCAGCAATTAAGAAAACTGTATTTTATAATAAAAACTCTTAGCACTTTAGTAACATAAACTGGAATTAAATTTAGGAAAATTTCAAACTAAAACAGTTCTGGGGAAATATTGGACCCTGGAACATTTTCTACATCACTGTATTAAACTTATTTTGAAGGCCTGTAAAACAAAATTGTTTTACTGTTTATAAAGTTACATCTAAACAATAAAGTAATCTTCGTAGTCTATTACACATTAACTTTTTGAATTGGTCAACCACTATTTCTGAGTGCACAGTTGAAAGGGTTTATGAATGCAAGTAACTATCTGCAATAATCAAACCAGGAAAATAAGAACTATTTGAAAATTCTATCGGTTGTTAGTACTTAATAAATGTTATTTAAAAATTCTCAATTTTGTTGCTAAATAGGGTTTTTTTTTTCTTAAATCAACAAATTTGATGGTTGACAAGTTTTTAATAATTTAAATTAGTGAAGAAACAAACTTACTTTGTGTACTTAATCAAGTTTTCTTAAACCGAAAATATCCCATTCCTGCTTTTCTATGGTGTGCTGTCCATTTTGCCCACAACTAAACTTCCATCCCCCCTTTCTTCAACTGAAGCACTGGTGTTGGGAATATTAGGGAATATGGTATGGACGGGGGGTAGGCACTAATCTTGTGGGCGAATCGCTGGTGTACCCTTTTCTATACCATCAAATATTCCATCAGGCTTCTTGGCTGCTGACTATGTTACAGATGAAAAGAATTACCTAGATTATTTAGAAAATATTAAAGAAGAAGGAGAGAAGTACAACTCATTTTTGCTGGTCACCATGGATTATAGGTTTGTTTTCTGAAAATTTAAAATTTTCTATTTGTTACATCCCTTCAAACTCTTAATGAAACTTATATTTTAGTTCATTAAAGGAGCCAAAGTCAGCTTTTTATACCAACTCATCATCTCAGCCTCCTATTCTACTTTCTCCAGGTAAGTCCTTTAAAAATTCTTTTAAAAACATTTACTTGTTACAAAGATAAACCATTTTTTCCAAAGCATTTTTAATTATACAAAAATTTTTGAAATACACTTTTACTGTGTTCTAAAGTAATTTGAACTAATTAACTTTCCAAAGCTTAATAAGCCAGCTAAGCTTAACCAAATGCTGTGTGGGCATGTGTGATTTTGCATTTGGCCAAAGTAGATTTAGGAAGTCCGTGAGGGGCATGCTATTCTGCCGTCCTAAGCTGTAACGTCCTAAGTCCATTTTTTCACTTTTTTAGATAAGGACGTGGTCTTGTAGATCTCGGTCACGCGCATCTTTTGAGCTAGTCTAGAAACTCCTATGTCCATGAGGAAGCCATAAAAATTTACTTTGTCCTATGTCCATTTCACAAAATTTGCTGGTCATGCTAAGCTAGAACGTCCTAAGTGAGGTGTACCAGGCTTGAATGTCCTATGTCCACGAAATTCAGGGACATAGGACTTTCTAGCTTAGTAGAAGTGACAAGAGTTTCGTGGGTAGCACTAGGATATTCATGTGGTGTTCACTCAATGACGTCACGAAACAGTATAACGCAAGGTTAATAGAATAGATAAGGTTAAAAAAGTGACATCGCTTCTACGTTTTACGCGTTTTTTCGAAAAAACAGAGACTGTAAATATACAGGGTGTTTCAAAATTGCGTTGCACGGCTTTTATTCGGAACCAGCGCCTCCTAGGGTCATGCAAGTAAGGTCTACCCCTAGGTAATTGACCCTGGAGAATCCATTGAGAGGACTTCCAGCGCCCCTAGCGGCGAAATTAAAAAGTTAAAAAAATTTATTTAAAAACTAAAGGAGATAGAGCAAAAACCTCAATGAAAGTATTGTTTCCAACGTCATGAAGATTTCACTGAAAAAAATTTGATCAAAATATCTTGAATATTCGCAGAGATATTAGCATGTGAAAATAGCACTTTTTCCAGGGGGTCAAAAAGTAAAAAGTTCACTTATTTGCAAATTTTTTTGATCTTTTGAATAAATTTTGTGTTCTTTCATAAAAAAAAACACTAAACTACACAATTTCTTTGAAAAATTTGCAAATATGCGAACTTTTTACTTTTTGACCCCTGAAAAAGTGCTATTTTTACATGCTAATATCTCCGAAAATATTCAAGATATTTTGATCAAATTTTTTTCAATGAGTTCTTCTTGACGTTGGCAACAATACTCTCACTGAGGTTTTTACTCTATCTCCCTTTAGTTTTTAAATTAATTTTTTAACTTTTTAATTTCGCCGCTAGGGGCGCTGTAAGTCCTCTCCATGGATTCTCCAGGGCCAGTTACCTAGGGGTAAACCTTACTTCCATGATCCTAGGAGGCGCTTGTTCCCAATAAAAGCCGTGCAACGCAATTTTGAAACACCCTGTATAACAATTTGGCTAGACAATTGCGGCGGTCAAAACAAGAATTGGTCCCTATTCCTTTCTTCGTGTACATCGGGAATTCGTCATAAGTTAGCGCTGAGAGAGTAGAAGTGAAGTATACTTGGAGACAGGGCATACATTCATGTCTGCGGACTCGTTCCACCACCAAGTAAAGATTTCAATGACAAGAAAGCAAAAAGATCTATGATTTTCATGATTTCTCCTTTGCCGTCCAAGTGGCAAATTCATCCAAAACTGATGTCTATGAAATGAGTGGAATGGATTTCCTTGAACTAAAGGATTAAAAATCTGAAACTAAACTGCAAAAAACTCAGGCCGAGACCTCTGATTCCTGACTTTGTTAGTGTTCTCTTCGAGAGGGGTAAAAACATTTTACAGTTCAAAACAAACTACAGTGAGGAATACCGGGAGCTCAACTATCTGACCCCTTCTGCGCACAAAAAAGGGGTGCCTAAACCTCAAAACAGAGTTGGGCTCCGCGGCGTTGCAGCGCCATGAAAAGAAAATTTAATCACCCGATTGAGACCGATAATTCCCCAAAACCGCCTGAAGTTTTGGGAAGAACTGCCAGTAAACACTGAAGACGTTTCATTGGATGACGAGTGAGTGTACCTGAGTGTGTGTGTTACCTATATTTATATAATTCGGTCTCAACCTTAGGCCGTGAATATTCGGGTTACCAGTCGTTTAGTTACATTACCTTATAGACTTACTAACTGGGAAGGTACCTACCTCCAAATTTAATTAGCGACAAATCTCTAACCTTTTGGCTACTTAGGCCACAAATAATTCAGCCAAGTCTAAATTTAAATTATAATATTATAGTAACTTGAATTGCATAAATAACTTATTCGTTCATTGTTATATTTTTTCATGTTGATAAATTTGTGAATTTAAAAAATTCGAAAACACCCCTCAGGCTAACTAAGGATCTCAAGTGACCTATTTGCTAATTTATTTGTTTGTGATACCTACAATTTGTAGCGAATGAAATACTGTTGTAAGGCTTGAAGGAAGAAATATTACAATTACAAATAATATTTAGTGTTAATCTAACAATCATGCAATCCTAATGTTTGATAACACTTTTTTTCCTAAACTTGTGATATTTCATTGTATTGGGAGTAACAAAAAGATTCAAAATGACTGGATTTATTTTATGCTAAACAATGCAATCTTCATGTTTAATAAAGAATATTGTTACTAAACTTGTGACATTTCATTGTATTCACAGTGAACCCCCTGAAGCTGACTCATTGAGAAGTTCTATATGGACATAGGACATTTTAGCCTAGCTTCAAATAGAATCACGCTGTCCTATCTGCATGTTACTAAGCTAGAACGTCCTATGTCCATCCATTAGGCAATAACAACTAAGTATCACCCACACATGAGGTTTTAAACGATTGGTGACGCAATGGCAAGGTATGGTGATAGATTCGGAAGAAGATGATGAAAGAAGCATTCCGCTACCTTCAGCGAGATGGACGGCAGAGTACTTGATATAAAAACTCGATTATCTCAAAACTTGAAAAATGGACTTAGGACGTTCTAGCTTAGGACGGCAGTATTCTACACCCTTTATCAATGAGAAGTTAATTTTCTAAAAGATTTAGGGTCAATATTTTTTTTTAGGTTTTAATGGCACTAGGTCCTCACAAGAACATAAAGCACCAATTTAGGGTCAATATAAAAACATAGAAAAAGGAATTGTATCAGCAGCTCGTTTCACAGATTTTAGTTAATATAAGCTCTGAATAAAAATTTTGATGTAAAAATATTATGAATCACACTGCTCGTCTTATTACTTTAGGAATCCATGCATTTGGGAACAGCATTACTCCCAACACTCCATGGCCCAAAGTTTCATCAGCCAAAGAGTATTTCACAAGAATTGTAAAGAAGTATCCAACGATTTCCACCAAAGAAACTTTAGTGAAAGACTTGTTCTCCCTTTTACAAGATCGCACTAAGTAATTAACAAATTTTGGAGAGGTTTTTTTTAATTTTCAATTTGTGAACTAATTTCTTTAGCCAATTAGAAATAACATACCCTGAAACTTAATAATAATTTAATCATGCTTTGTTGTTTAAACATTTCAACAAGAGGGATGCTAATATATTGTGTTCTCTTTATTCAAGGTACAAATTAGATGAAAGCATGAAACAACAAGGTAAAAGCAAGACAGATGAATTCTTATCAAAACTTGGAGCTGTTTTTGTTCATATTCCTGAATTCAATTATGGAAGCAGGTAAGAGCATATATGAATATGTTACAGGCAGTGATTAATTGGGCATTAATAATGCCCTAAGAGGAGGGGGGCAAAGGGATAAATGCCATTGAAATTATCACATGCCCTCCTCTACTTAGGGCATTATTAATAATCCCCGATTATCACATTGCCTGTAACATATACGCCTCTATGTTCCAATTTTTATTTTGTATATTTCGATGAGTATCAACTTGTTCCCCTTTACATTAGAGTTAGCACATTGTAGTTAGTACCACAGTTATGAATTCTGGTTTATCCAAGCTTGATATCCACTACATTTGGTGTTAAGTAAACTAGCTATAATTTATTTGCAGATGTCATACAATTATCCTCATAGACGGTAAGGGGAGTGTTGATTTCTATGAGAAAAGCAGACCAGAAGACTTGGCTCCTGAAGTTGATGGAGAATGGATTTTGAATCATCACGCTTTCAAACTTCATACCAAGTGAAACAAACTGAAGACCAATGGAGCCCGGTGAACTATTTGTGTATATATTTTTTACATGTGTTAAGATTTATCATTCACTATCTTTTTTCTTTATCTCAGTTGATTAAAGTTCAGAAAATCCAATTTTTTTGTCAATAAATGCTTTATCTCTTGAATCACATTCACTACTCGACAAAAAATAGAATCCAGTTAGTTCATTGTTAAAAATGCAAATTAATTTTAGAAAAACGTTGCAGTTTGATTTTTTTTCTAATTTCGCTTGAACAAAATGTTTGAATAACTTTTATTCTTTGACAACCAAATCACCTTAAATTTTCAAATCAAAGTGAAGCAAACAGTATACCGATTAGTCCAGACATTACTGCATTACTTGAGAGCCAGGTTTTGCCTATAAAAGCTTTACTTGAAGGACATTCCCGATATTAAGTTTCATTTGAGAACATCCTAATAATATAAAGAAATATTTTCCATGTCTTTGAATTGCTACAACTGAAAAAACTAATTTTCATAATAGTAGCAGTTGTTAGAAAAACATAATATTTAAGCCCCATATTTAAAGTTATTGAGATACTGGGAGTTTTCCAAAGTTGTCAAACACCTAACTTTATATACTCGAATGCAACTTAAGTTGAGCTTTGACGTCATGGCCACGCGGAAGAAAATCTGAGTAAACAGAAAGCCTGCTGGGTTGCTAGATCTTTTTGGCTGGCGAGTTGTACTACTACGTGTTACGCCACTTTAAAAATTAATAATACTGAACATTTTATGCATATCAGGATGAAAAGATGCTTAACACGTTCACTGCCAGCACCCAAAACAAAAATTGGTGGCAGTACCAGCGAAGGGTTCACAGACGGTTTGCAGCGTCTGTGTGCATCATGCATTTCTTCCTACTCTTCTATTACACAGTACTAACAAATACTACCGCCAATTTGGCGTGTTTTTACGATGTGCCCCGTATGAGATTTCCTGTCATAGCCATCACTGATTACTTCATTTCTTTTCAGGTACAATCTAGTTATATTTTCCAGAATTTTATTTCTGAGATCGAAATGTCTATATCCACGAAAGTTGACCCATGCTAAAGTATAAGTGAAATTCGTTAGAGTTGCGTTGTTACTTTCGTGGATCTAGACAGTGCATCTTGGATATCAACCCAGGCAGCACATACGTTCAAGATTCGTCCAATTTTTGTCATGTTTGGCGGGATTTCGTTTACTTGTAGTAGCAGTTATATAAACTTGACATGCTTGGTATGAGCTGTGCAGCTAGAGAAACTCTTCTTTGAAATAATTAAAAGTTTTGGTTTGTGTGTTACTCATAAAAAAATTAGTAAGCATACTAAAAGAGAATATTTATCTTTAAATTTTATTCTGAGACAGCCAGATAGTTTCATTTTCCGAGAAAAAAAATCCCTACGTAATTGGGGTCAATGCGCTTTTTAATTATCTCGTGTTAAGTATGACATGGAACACCTAACCTAACGGTGCTTCGATTTCAATACCCTTGTCTCTACGAATGTAGAAATTCTCCCAGGGCTAACCCGAGATCTAAAGTCTTTAGTCCTCCTCTCCAGTATAACATTTACATGATTTTTTAAGATAAGTTTATTTTTAGAACTCCAGAAAAATACTCCAGTTAGAAACCAGAAGGTTGGGAATAATACAATCAAGGCAACTTAGGAAAAATTCAAGAATAATAATATATTGATTGAAATAGATTCTCTAATTTAAATATTTTCAATAATTAAGAGTTTGATTTTATTCATAAACAATCCTTAATGATGTAATTTGATATTTCTATTATGGGATATTCTATAATGGGGCAATTTTAAAAGATTTTTTGAAAAAGATAATTTTTAATTTTAAAACAAGTAATTTATTACTTCTGTGAGTACCCAGGATTGCGTCCAACGATTCCCAAATTTGGGGTATATTTATAAGCCATCAGGAGCGTAGCCAATTTGCGGAAAATTACAAAAACCATGACTACCAATTTAATGTTGGTGTAAAATGAAATACCCTCAAAATAAAATATTGTGTGTATTAGATGCTTCCCTAGTAGCACAGCTCATACCAAATATGTCGAGCTTATGTAACTTCAACTAGAAGTAAACGAAATTTGACCATACATGACAAAATTTGGACGAATCTTGAAAGTTTGTGCTGCTTGGGTTAAATCAATATTAAGAATTTGAAGAAAAAAACACAATTGCGCAAATTAGATGCAGAATCTAAATATTTTATTTTAGTTTAAAGAAACTTTCCAGGTCTATGTGTGGCAACAAGAAAAACACGAAATCTAATCGCAGAAATATGAGGAAAGCGGTTTTATGATTCTTCGCCAAAAGACCCCAAATTGGCTGTAGATCGAAGTGTAACGCAAAAGTATGATAAATGCGTTATATACAGATGCTATCAAAAAGTGATAACATTTTAAAGTAGACATCAGCGCTCGTTTCTCCAGGACGCGCCAGCGCGTCCTTGGCAGTGAATGTGTTAATATACGTGGATTTAAAAAACTAATCATTATTCAAAATTGAAGCTCTAAATTTCACTCAAAATTCAGACACCTCGCAGGGAACTTTTTTCTTTGGTTGCTCTCAGCATATTTCTACAGGCTCAAGTTAAGTTGCAACTGAGTATAGCTAAATTCATCACTTTACCAAGGGGCTGCACAAGATTTCAAGACTTTTCTAGCACAAATAGATTATTTCTTCAAAACCCAGAAGCTGGACACATGCTATGATTGATTCACATCTCACCAAAACAATTGAACATGAACAAATTTAAAAATTTATTTGTATAAATAAAAATTTACACTGTCTTTCAGAGATTGATGAAAGTTGAGTTCCTTCCTAAATTATACTATTGTTATCAAGTTAGCATGGTATCATCCAAGTCTTCTTCCTTGGGTTCTGGCTGACTAGCCACCTTTTTCAATACTTTAGAAACAACGTCATGCAATGCTTCTCTGGAACCTGATTCCATTACATTTAGACAAGCCTAAGAAAGAACAAAATATTTTAACTCTTTTCTGAAACTTTTTAAACTGCTTATCATTATACAAGTGTTTTACACTCAGAAATCCTTACAACAGAAGATATCTACTTATAATGGTGTTTTGAAAATAGTATTTTACATGGAATACTGAATATTTTTATGCACAAAGTTGTGCCCTTTTAAGTATCAGGGAACTCAAGACCTTCCTTCTTATTAATAGTAAAACATTTTTCAATCCCCTTGTTCACTAGTTATGCAAAGAAGGAAAACAATACAAAATTACTTTTTGAAACAAAAACCCAATTAAATTAAGCTTGTAAAAATTGAAATGCAATGAAAAATTTTGTTACAATAAATAACCAGACTTACCTGTGCTGTAGTTTCGTTTGTACGTAAATTTAAAAGACTGACTAAGGCAAATTCACTATTAGCTTTAACTATTGTGTTCTTTTCTTTAGTACCATTAACTAGATGTGGAACAACAGTTTTCATAAAGTATGTAGGCAAAGTCACTTTTCTAGCCAAGAAATTCACTGTCAATGCTACAGATTGTTTAACTTCATTTGTTGGATGATTCATACTCTGAAAAGAATTAATTAAATTCATCATAAAATGGCAAATATTCTAAAAACAAAAGAGCCTGAAAGGTAAAGTTGCTGATCCCCATCTGTGAATTCCCATCTAGTGACCCATCTGTGAATTTTATTTTAATCATTAATTTCATATGCTTATTCCTATTTCATGTTTACTAAATTCTTCACTACTTGGGAAAGCTCTGCAACAAGCAGAGTTATATAATACGTTTAGTCAAATAGGTCACTGATGATCAAAGGATCTAATGGCCAAAAATACACTAACCCTTTTTTGCATAAAAGATTGCTCATTACAATGCTATGACTCTGTCATAGCAAACTCAGAATACATTTAATTCTTAGGTAATGAACCATTTTTTTGTCCCAAATGAACAGTTACAATACCAGAGATCTTTTTATTTGGTTTCATGAGAGGCACCAGTGTAGATTTCTTATTAACCCATAGACATATTTCAATAAAACATGGCTGCTTTGTAATGAACAAAATTCCATTTTATACATATCAAACTGCACTGTTAAATTGTTAAAACCTTCAAAGTAAAATGAATTACATAAGAAATTATTACCCTTCAAATAATAAATGTTACACTTATGATCTAAAAAGTATGTGTATGCTTACCTTGGAGAAAGTAGTTAACAAGTGCTGAGGAACTTTGCTTCCATTTTGCAACATAGAGAGCATTAGAAATCCTGATGCACGAACACCGCTCAACACAATGGCCAACTATAGAAACAAAAACAAACTTACTTAGTAAAAAAGTAATATTTTAAATCCATGACTGATAAATATTATCAAGTGCATTCTCTAATGGAAAATTTAATAGAGTACCTAAGTTTTGAATACTAGTTTAAAGTGAAAATAAGGTCAAACAAAAAGTTTACCCTGTCAGCTGTAAGATACACTAGGAGCACTTTTACTATCCTGTCTGTCCAAGTATCGGTTAAGAGTCTCTCGGGAGTTTCTTTCAAAGCAACCATTAGAGCAACACTTCTTCCATGCCTAAGAGTCCAGTCTAAAGACGGATCATCCTCTGTAAGATTAAGATTAATATAGAGCATTGAAATACATTAATGCATTCAAAATCTTTAAAAATAAAAAAAATCTTGCTATTAAACATGATATATTTAAATTTAGGAGAGTTTCAAACATGAAAAATTTATTTTAAAGATGTGCAATGTAAGAAATCCAACAATCTGCACCCACTAAACTGCAAAAGATATGACTATCCCAAGCACGTTTTGAAAATTGTTGGAGTCAATGGGTTAGCTGTTGATATAAATTATACATTGCAAATTGTAAATACTAGAGATTGCTTTATTTGTAGGTTAAATAATTCGATCATTCATGTTCTGCAGGGTATTGGGATATCAAGTTTTAAAATAATACTTTTTTTAAAGACTTATTTATGAATGTGCTTCTATGATTAAAACTTGACCGAACCTTCCTGCTCAACGAAACAAATTGAGAAAAACTACTATACCAAGTAAATTTTCTCTGGCCACTTCTTCAAATTCGTCATCAGGAAGGAATTTACACAATGTTCCTAAGCAAGCAGCTGCTACAACACGACACTGCTCAGTATCATCAAGCAGAGAAATCACCGTGTTGGTGATGGTGCGTCGAACTGGATCTGACATCTTCTCACCGGCTGGTTTGATGATGCACCTCAAAGCGTGGAGCATCGTTTCCCTAAACAAATGTAAATCAAGCAATGACAATCAAGCACAGCACAAACATAGTCAATTCACTTAAAATAAATGAAACTGGTACTTACTTCAAGGAGTTATCATCAGAACTTTTCACAGCATTGTGCAATTCAGTGTAAAGCGTATCTGGCTTAGTGTGGACAAGAATCAAATGACTCAAGGCAGATGCAGAGCGTAGCCGCACAGAACGGTGACCATCACTCAGAGACCTCATGAAAGTAGTTTGAAGTTGGGGTAGGAAGGGCTTCAGCATCATTCCTACCTAATATTTCAAAACAGATTCTATTATTGAAATACAATTTTAAAGCATGAAGTGTTAATTAATATAAAATACGAAGCTCCACAAAATCGGAACAAAGAATGATGTGTAAGTTATGTGATTAGTATTTAATTTGAAATTTTGACGAATAAGACTTAATAGGAAGTTTTCTTAATAGCAAATTTACTTTAAAAACAGTCTAATTTTAAACAGGGGCCAAAGCCAAATTTTTTTGGGGGGGAAATAGGAAGGAAAAAGAAAAATAAGTATTTTCCTAGTATTATAAATAAAACAAATTACCCTATTGTAAGATTGATGCATAACAGTGGCGGATCCAGGATTTGGTTTTGGGGAGGCTAAGAATTTTCATAATCCAATTGAATCTTCTTGTTAATGGTAAAACGGAAAAGGTAGTGAATTATCCTACTCAAACCACTAAAAGGGGGGTCCTCCCCCGGAAAATTTTTGGAAATTTAAGTCAAAAACCCCACTTTTTCAACTCGTTTTGGTACGCCTCATCTGAATTTCGGATATAGATTTTTTGCGTTTTGACAAACTTAGTAAAATATTTGACGTTTAGGGGGGGGGTTCAGCCCGAAAGCCCCCCCGTAGATCCGCCACTGATGCATAAATGTTAGCAAAAAAAAAGTTGCTTTTTGTTTTAAAATTAACTTCAACAATCAAAAAAATCTAAAGCCCACTTTAAAAGAGAAAAATATCAGCATATCAAAAACTAACCACACTTTCATTACTTTAAGTTGTTAAGTAAATTTATTACTAAAGGATAGTAAGAGTTTTCAGATTTAAAATTTAATTAAGATAATTTTAGCCAAGATTAAATTGATTATTTATAAGAATGAAATGTTCTATGCCCTTTATATAAGGATATTCTTGTATTTAATCTACAAACAAAACAAAGAATTGTTTCTATTACCTTTGCCAAAAGTAAGGCTAGAGTCTCTAAGAAAGCAACTTTAGTGGTCCAATTATATCGATCTCCAAGAATTCGAATCAACGGCCCAGTTATTACAACCACAGATGGTTTCAAAGAATCTGCACTGGTCAATTTAATAACTTCAGCAAGAGCCTGAGCTGCCTGTTCCTTATCCTCAGCAACTCCATTTAGAATAGCTTCTCTAAATATGGGCAGAATAGGAGTTATACCCTAAAAACAAAAGGGAAAGTTCATAAAATCAAAAGTTAATCCAGTTCAGAAACATTAAAAATTATTTAAATCTGAAAAAAAATATGCACAATACATTAAACATTTGAGTTTAAGTTTGAGTCAGAAAAACTACACAAATGAGATGTCAAAGAACTTACTTTCTGAAGACAAAAACCAGGTAATAGCTCATCTGGCTTTAGATCACTAGCAGCAAACCTGACTGCTTGTCGAACATCGGATACAAGTCTTAGCTGATCAGTGGTATTCAGATTCTAAAAAGTAAATAAAACTAAGCATCACATAGTTAGTTACTCATTATAAATTATATAATATTTAAATTTAAAAAGTTTCAAATACTATAACACAGCTATCAAAAGTAATCATTAAAAAAGTAAAGGTAAACAATTATTGTATTTCATTAAATCAAAGGAAGTAAACTGAATTATATTGCATTGAAATTAATAGTTTTACCTTAGTAACAGCATTCAACGCTTCCCAACTGAGCTGGAGCACTCTTTGATCGTGTTCAGTAAATAATCTGATTAGTCCACGTATAAGTTGCGATACATGTTGAGATATGTCTACTTTCCTCTGACAACAGTAAGAGCACAACAAGGCAACAGCAGCGTGCCTCCTTAGTGGATCTTTACTGCGAGTTGCTTCTAGAAGGTGGTCAACAATAGTGCGTACTCCTAAATCATCCGCTGCAGAGAGCACAACTGTTTGACAATACTCGAGCGTCTGAAATAAATTAAAAAATGGGTTTACCTTGAAATTAATCTTTGTTACATTAGTCCTAATTCAGCATGGCTATATCAAGCTATTTTGATGTAAAACCATCTTTACAATGTCAAAAATAAATTTTCATTTTCCTGAAACATTTTGATCATGTTAAGATATACCCATCAAATTTACAAAGTTGACATTGTTGTTTAAATTTTCGGTTCTTACGTATTATCCCGTCGACTGTACCGCTGAATCCGAAAACGGTAAACAACCCATTGACTTTTCTATGGCTGTGCCGCTGAATTTGAGTCACGGAACGGTCGACGGGATAATACGCAAGAAGTACCAAATTTTCTTTATTTTCTTTCACTTCTAAATTTTAGAACTTAAACCGGTATCAATCATGAGATAGATCCCAAAAAATTATTAACAAGCAATTCTTAGGTCACAAGTGTATTCAAGAAAGGGTTAATTAAAAAACTGCAAACCTGAGTCTCTGTAGGGGTATTTATAGCAGAACTTAAGGCAGATAACAAAGCTGGAAGAATCTTCGACAAATGTTTTGTCAAAGCATCTCCTGCTACAGCCGAAAGGAATGAGAGAGCTTTTGTGTTTACTGGCGGAGCAGTAAGCTAAAATAGAGAAAAGATATATTTGTTAGCTCATAAGACATATGAATCATGAAAACTAAAAATATGATAAAGCCATAATCAAAACACTTTTTCGCATGAAAACTTTAACTGAAAGAACTTAATTCACTAAACAAAAAGAACCCATAACTCTTCCTATTAAATACAAATTTAAGTACAAGACAATACGAGAGAGAAATCCTTTAAAATAAAATTCTTTAAAAAGAAGATTTAACTATGAATAAGAATAAGATTATAATTACATTTCAATATAAATGCTATCAAAAAAATAGAAAAGGGCTTATGGTAAAAATGTCACCAAAGTATAAAAAAAAACATTGCCAAGTTCCCTCAAGGTCACAGGTTTTCACTCCGGATTAAGATATAAAAATGTCCATGGAAATCAATTAAACAAATTGCTTTTAAATTATGTGGGTTTTTTTACATTTTTTAGACATTTTTCTAAATTCTTGAATCTTATAATACTAATAGGCAGGGCTCGATTTCTAAAAAAAGAGGTACCGGAACGGTAAAGTTATTGGTCTCAAAACTGAAAAAAGCGAATACTTTTAATACAAAATCTTAAGCATTTATTTTTAAATTTAAATTAAAAAAATAAATTCAAATGTGTTGTACTAGATTATGAAGAATTTTTTAACTTAATTATTGTGTAAGACGATGAACTATTTAGGCAATTTTTTTGTTAAACACCTTTTTCTACAGAGCATTGTACTTTTTTTTCCAACAGGGCGGCTCTTGTAGAAGGCGGGACGGTTTATCATCAATGAACCAATAGTGTTGTATATTTTGTCAGTTTAAGGAATATAATGCGTAGTTAAAGTCCTTAAACGGTAGAATTTAAAATGTCTCAAATGTTCTTGGCAAATTTGACCAGCAATCTGGCAAATCTGGTTCAAATAAAAAAAGAATCAACACCAGGAGCGGATTGTATAGGTAGTTCAAATTGGGGTTCACAATTAAGTTTTAAAAGAACACAATTAAGTAATAAGCTTAATATTAAATCACAAAATTATTGTTTTTTGCAAAAAAGATAAAATTGCATTTAAATTTAAAATATGCACAAATGAATCGTTGAAAATAAGATTTAAATAGTAACAACAGAAAATTGTTTTTTAACACATCTAGGATCATAGTGGCGTATGTAGAAATTTATTTCGTGAGGGGCCTAAATATCCTTTAAGAAAATTAAATCATTATCAGGCCCCCAAGTTTAATTTTTGCACAGGGGAAAGAAACTCGAAATTCCCTTTAAACTCTTTTTACGCATGTTTACAGGTTTAACTTGTTGTTTTTTAAATACTTTTTAGTAAGATTCGCCCTTTTATGAACTTAATCTGAAGATAAATGTGATAAGTTGAGTTCTAAATACAAAAAGGGGGATATGGGGGTCCTCCCCCATAAAAAATTTTGGAAATTTGACCCTTAAAGCAGGGTTTTAATTCCTTTTAGGACTTTTTTTTCGTACATATAGAAAGGTTTTTCGCGGGCCTGATGAAAGGGTTTCGCGGGCTGTAGTTACAGGAGACCCCTGAAATAAAATTTAAATTTTTTAATCGAAAAAGAGGTTCCGGAACGCCGTTCCGGACCGTTCCGGCTGAAATCGAGCCCTGCTAATAGGTATAGTTGAATGAAAATAAAATATAGAATATTACAAAAGAAATCATACTTGAGGAATAAGGTAGGGTAAAACCACTTTGCTTTTGATAGCCATAACTTGTCTCAAACCATCCAGAGCATATTCAGATTGTACGGGATCACTCTAAAAAATGCATATGTATAGTTACAGAACTACAGAAAGATACAGAGAACGCCTATATTAAATGCCACAAACAACTACTTTCTTACCAACTGCCGTAAAAGACTAGGTAAAATGTCATCTAAAGCTCTAACTCCAACCGTAGAATGCAAACTATCAAAGGTAGTAGCAGCTGCTAAACGCACTTCAGGTAACGGATCACTTAATGCACGTCTAGAAATACAAAATTTTTTAATTTTTAAGAACAAAATGGGGATTTTCGCAAATATTTAGAAAACTCCAATTGATAATTAGGTATCATTTGGATGGATTACAATAGAAGTATAACAGATTATACAAGTTAACACTTAGATTAATACTCCTTTGCAATAATAAAAATTTTAACAGCTCAAAAGATACAAAACAATTTACATAAAATACACGACAGCTTCTGACTGAATATTAAAATATTTGTATATGAAATATGTTATACCTCACGGTGGGCATCAGACTGTCGACGAAAGTTAACACCATATCTTTGCTTGTAGAAGCCATGATTTCACTCAGTCCAATACAAACACCTTGTCTTTGATCAGGACGATCAGAATCTAAACCTTGTTCCAGAATAGGTATTATCTCTGGCAACACTCTTTCTCCGAGCTTGCGAACGAGGTCTCCTAAAGTACGAGCTGCAACCTGAAAAATTATCGACGAAAAGCTTAGTTTTTGAGATGGCACGCTCAACATTTAAAGTTCATACCTAATTGAAGGAAAGAATTGAGAAAATTACCTGTCTCTTGTCGTAGCTATTACTAGCTAGGCAACCCAACAACAAGGAGAAAAGAGTAGGTAGGATTTCTCTTAAAGTCCTTGGGGTGTTTGTAACTACAATCTTCCATACGTGCAGGGCAGCTTGTCTGACCATTAAAGCAACATCTGATCTTCCCATGTATAAACCAGCCAAAACTCTATTTCGTCTATCAGCCCCAAGGGAGCCCAATATAGCCTGAAAGAATATGGGTATAAGTAAAAGATATAAGTACCTTAAAATTGAATAAAATAAATTAAGTTAGCATACCCTGTGAGATTGCTCTGTTCCGAAATTATCATCTTCATCAGCAGTTTCAGTTGTCATCTTACCTGATACACCTAATGGGGAAAAGAAACAAGGAAACGATAAAAACTTATCAACTTATTCACACCTCAAATGAAAAAACACTGATGACACAATTTAGGGCTACCATTATAACAAATCAGGAAATTCGAAGATCACCAAAGATCAAGCCAATCCACTTCATAACATATTTCGTAAGTGAAAATATCAATTGGTGGATGTCCATAAATTATGTTGTACCTACTTCAAAATTTTGAACCCTCCCTCTTGGTGAGATTTTGCTGGATTCCTTGTCCACCCATAAATTCTCACACAATTTTTTTTCAAAAACTTTTTATAAAATAAATTTCTTCGACATGTTCTAGCCACATTTGATTCGTCTTATCAGCATCACACTTAATATGACCATGGAAAAAGATTTGATACAAATCCATGTTGAAATCCAAAACATGGTCCCAACTTGTAATTATCATGACTAACTAGCTAATGATTCACTGTTTTGACTAATCTGCACATTTTTCCTAAACTTTTGATAAAAAAAGATAACTTTAAGTTTAAAAAATATACATTTTTCTGTTGACATGAGATTTTAATTGACTCCCCCCTCCCCACTGATGAGATTTTGCTGGTCCCCCTACCCCTTTTCAGTCTCATAATTTATGAATGCCCCCTTACTAGATTACTTTAAGACTAGACTCTTAATCTTTATGGTTATAGTTAAGTAGATTCAAGCCCAAACCATATTTAATGAATAGAGAACATTACTTTTTTAGTTTCGTACAAACCCTTAATTTTATTTCAGAAATGGATATTTTCACATACCTGAAATCTTGTACAGCAAGTCACCCAATAGTTGAACAGAGCTGTATCGAATTCTCCAGTTGTCATCAAAGAGACCTCTTTCAAGTTCAGGTAACAGCAGTGTGATGGCTGTGTCTGCATACATGTTTACTATTCGTTGACCAGCCCTTAATGCTGTGTCCCTGACATATTCATTTTCATCAGCCAAAGCCTGAAAAATGCCAACATTCAATACCAAAAAACTGAGATTAAGTAATAATTTTATATTCTTGTTTTTAAAATACAAGCTTAACTTAATTCACAGAATATAAAAGATAAAAATATAATTGTCTTAAAACTACGGGAAAACATGGCTATGATTACACTGGGGAACAGCCATTTCGTTGTCTTAGAACTGTGACTTGTTTTTTAATCACTTTTGGCCCCTGAATCCAAAAGTAACTGTAGTTTTTGTATGTCACGTCCACTTTTTTGGCAAACAGCCCCGCCCCCTTTTTACGTATTTCAATGCCTTAATGACTTTGAATTTGATTTTCAGGGTCAAAAATCATTACTTTAGTCTTTAAATTACACCCGAGAGGACAAGAATGGTTAAACTTTCTAAAATATGAAAATTTGTGGCCAATGGATAGGTTTAAGGGGTTATTACCCCCCCTAAAAACGCAAAAAAAATCGTTAAAAATGATAGAGTTTATTTTACGCTATTTTTTTACACTTATTTTTTACTCAATTCCTTTTCAAAAGGTCCTAACCCATCACCAAGGACCCAAATTTAATGAAAATTGGCCGCAATGATTTTTACAAAAAGTGGTTGAGGCATTAGCGCCCCCGAAGCACCCGCGGAAGGGTTCGGAATACTCTCTTTCGCTTAGATGAAGCGAACACCTCAACCGCTTTTAGTAAAAATCATTGCTGCCTATTTTCATTAAATTTGGGTCCTTGGGGAAGGGTTATGACCTTTTAAAGAGGAATTGCGTAAAAAAATAAAGAGAAAAAAACCCTGAAATGCAAAAAAAGAACGTTATAAAGAATAGAGGTTATTTTAAGCTTTTCTTACTCTTATTTTTTATGCAATTCCTCTTTAAAAGGTCTTAACCTTTTCCCAAGGACCCAAATTTAATGAAAATAGGCAGCAATGATTTTTACTAAAAGCGGTTGAGGTGTTATCATCCCCGAAGCGAAAGAGAGTCTTCCGAACCCTTCCGCAGGTGCTTCGGGGACGCTAATGCCTCAACCGCTTTTTGTAAAAATCATTGCTGCTTATTTTCATTAAATTTGGGTCATTGGGGATGGGTTAGAACCTTTTGAAAAGGAATTGCGTAAAAAATAAGTGTAAAAAATAGCGTAAAATAAAGTCTATCATTTTTAACGATTTTTTGCGTTTTTAGAGTGGTAATAACCCCTTAAACCTATCCATTCGCTAAAAAGTTTCATATTTTAGAAACTTCAACCATTCTTGTCCTCTCGGGTGTAATTTAAAGACTAAAGTAATGATTTTTGACCTTGAAAATCAAATTCAAAGTCATTAAGTCATTGAAAAACGTAAAAAGGGGGCGGGGCTGTTTGCCAAAAAAGTTGACGTGATAGAAGAAAACTAACAACAGTTTTCTAATCAGTGTGCCCATTAAACTCTAAAACAGCCAAAAAATCGAAGTCAACAGAAATTATGTTAAAAATTGTTCCCCAGCCCAAATACCCATGAAGACCATCAGTCAAGAATATTTTGTCTAAATTTTATTAAAAAATACACTAGAGCATGCTTGTCTAAAGTGCGGCCCACGGGCCGCATGCGGCCCAAAAGCCTTTAAAATGCGGCCCAAACGCAAATTATGAAAATATTTAAGTTTGAACATATTTATTTTTAAAAATAAATGTTTGCAATATTTTTCATATAAATCGATTCGAACTGAAATAAAAATATTTATGGAAACAAAAGGGGAACCCCCGTGTGACTGAAATGAAAGACGAAGATTGGGTTTTAGATTCAGCTTTTTCAGTAGACTTAACAGAACATTTGAATGGTTTAAATTTGAGACTTCAAGGGAAAAAAATCAATTTATTAATGATATGTTTCAGAATCCAGACAATAACTGCGTTTTAAAGAAAGTTAACATTTTACACAATCAAATAAAAGTAAAATATTTGACACATTTCAGTACTTTGGCTGCACAAAATATATGCTGCATTAATTTGTGATTTAATTCAACAGTTTGAAAGTAGATTTCAAGATTTTCGAAAAAATGAAGATCATTTTAACATATTTCTACCCCATTTTCTTTAGAAGATAAATAACCTTCAAATAGAATGCATTAAACTGCAAAGCGACATTCAACTGAAAGAAAAATGTGCGAATGTTTCTTTACTGGAGTTTAATAAAGATTACCTACCCCGCAATAAATATCCTAATTTTCACCATCATGCTTTTTTAAAGTCTTCAGCTTTTGGCAGTATAGTAGTGAAGAGACATCTTTAAAATGCATTAAAATTTCAACCTAGTCTATTGAACTCAGTGGCGGATCCAGGGGGTGGCACTCCGGAAAGTGCCCCCCTTGGAGACCCAAAAAGGTTCTCAAAATGAGTAAAAACCCAACTTTTACAGGTCTAATTTCAAAATTTTTTCTGGGGGAGGACCCGCATACCCCCCATTAGTATCAAAATGGGGTACTCAGTGTTTATTTTTAGGAAATCCCCAAAATTTTGGGTCAAAAAGTGAAGGTAATAGTGTTGAAAAGTCCCTCCTTTAAACTCAAAACGTTTCTAAAAGTGAGTTAAAACCCTACACGTCAAATTTCAATTTTTTTCTGGGGGAGGACCCCCAATGGCACCACAAGGGGATCTTGTTTGGAAAAGGGCTCCCCCTTGGAGCCGTGCTGGATCCGCGCCTGATTGAACTCTATATCAATTTGTTCAACAAAAGCAAATTTATCCATCTCATTAATTTGAATTATTTCTATCTTTATGGAATCCAAACTAAATGAAACAAAACTTTTACAAATTTAAATTAAATATGTATCTATACAAATCTAATTAAAATGTTAAAAAATTATATTAAAAAGAAGTTAATTTATTAATAAAATTACACAGAGTAAATTTTTATTTCTATTTGTTGAAAAAATATTTTATATGCGGCCCAGCAAATTTTTTTCCGTTGCAATGTGGCCCTCAAACGGTCATAGTTTAGACACCTATGCACTAGAGCAAGTTGGATTATTCAAATTTTATGGGACCACTAAAACCTTTTACTTAAAGAAGTTTCACGGTTTAACTTAAATACCCCCTCCATTCAATTATTGAAAAAAGACTACTTTCTATTCTTTTCAAATCTCAAACGAAACAGAATTCTGTTTCTCAAATCTTATCAGATTCTGATACTCCAACCTTTAATGAAGATTTTCTGTAGTACGTAATGAACCCTTTATCCGGAAATCTAAAATCTGAAATCAGTCCCCGTGTTTGGCAGGCAGGTTTTCTAATTTTTTTGGTAGTTTAACTCTTGTCTTGAAAATATTTTTCATATAGGAGGTGGGAGTTTCAATTACTGTGCAATACGATCTGAAAAGGGATTGTTGTATACCAATTTTTGAGAATGGAAAATAGTTATAGGGAGAGAAAGCTCTAGTTTTTCAGAATTTTAAGCAGACCCAGACATTAGCTGCGATGTGCTTGTACATTACGCAGAGATAACGTTAAATCTGCCTTTTTTCTGCAGCACCGGTGTTGGGGTTTTCCAACAATTTGCATACTCCGTAGTATGTTAACAATCATAGAAACTACGGAGAATCCATAGTACTTGGGAGTCTGCAGATTTCAAAAGGGGTTGGCTCCCAAGGAGTCTTAAACCGAATATATTTCAATACCTCAAGTAAAAGAATCTATGGAATGTTACATTACCTTCAATATTGGAGTGATGATTTGACCAATATAAGGGGTGAAATCTTTCTTGAAAACCATGGGCAAGTATATGAACATCATAATATACCCATCCTTAACATGAGGAGCAATATCCATTCTTTCAGCTGTTACGATGATTTCAGGCATGAAAGACTTCAATTTCTCCAATCCCAATCCTCCAATGACTTCACTGAGACCTAATAAACAATCAAAACTTAATTATATATAAAACTAAATTATAAATAAACCCTAACTGTTCACATTCAAACACTCAATTTTCAAAACATTTGGAACAAGCCACAAGTTTAGGCCAATATAGAGAATTCGAAACATACCTTGAGCAGCTCCTGATCGATCAACAGAACTAGCTTCTGAAGTAAGAGTCATCATTAGCCAAGGAAGTAAATCATCGAAACTGTTTTCTCCCATTCCTTTAACCATGGCACCCAAGGCCCGAGCTGAAACGCTTCTAACCTGCAATTGCAAAGTAGTTTATAAGACCAAACTATGCTGACTGCAATGAGCAAAACACAAACCATTTTCTCTTTTTAAATAACTTACTTCAGGAACAGGATCCAGCAAAGACTGCTTCAAACCAGGAAGGATGCTTGGTAAGTAAGGGGACAAATCCTAAAATGGGCACATTGAATAAGAATATTTTAAGATTTCTAGGAAAATTGTGAAAAAAAATTCCCATTTATTTTCGATTGAATGATAGAAAGTATTACACATAAACCATTTAATTTATCGCATTAAAGTTTGTTATCTATGTATATTAACTTTCAAAAAATTAAAAAACTTTTTTACTTAATATTTTGTTGGAAAAATTCACTTAATGATGATTTACAATGAATAAGTAACTTTAAAAACCATAGGAAAATAAAAAAGCTAAAGTTTCACCTTTTGATCTGTTAATGAATACATATTGCCAATAATTTGAGCAGACATTTTTCTTGTTTCAGTGGATCTGTCTTGGAAAGCTCTTTGGACTACAGGCATGATTAAAGCAAGGGAAGGAGCATCGATGAAATGGACAAATCTCGTATCCAAAAGAGCAGAGAGGCACATAGATGTTTTTTTGGCAGGATCTTGCAAAGCATCGAGAAGAATCGGAACAATAGCTGCAAAATATCAGTTAAAGGAATAAAATCAGCACACCCATGAAGAAAAAAAAATTTCCAAAAATTTCAAAAGTTGGGGAATAGTTATGAGATACCTTGAATTTCTGGATTCCTGATAACAGATCCAATCTGTTTTAGAGCCTGCGCACCAGCTTTTTGTACATTTATATGTGAATCTGATAAAACTTCAATTAACTTTGGCACAATGCTTGGAAGGCAAGAAGATAACTGCTTGGGAGCACAGAAAGCCATGGCACCCAGCAACTCAATAGAACCTGTAATGTACATAAATATGTAATAGAGGGCATGAAACTTCAGTTGTAAAAGTACTAGCCAGACTAAAGGTTATTCTCTGGTTGAATCTCTACAATTCATAACCAATAATCATCTACCAATGAACTAAACAAACATGAGAAACACTTCTAAAATTAAACGTTTTCAATGAAGAGAAAAACATTACAGATATTATAGAGAATAAAATTCAAAGTTTTACACCACTAACCTGCTTTAGTTCTCCATGAATCTTCTTCAAGGGCATTTATTAATGATGGTAAAACTAATTTGACACCATGAGCACTTAAACGACTCATAACAGCCTTGGCAGTATCATCAGTAGCCTAAAAGATGGAACAAGCAATCATTTAGATATATTTCAACAGGGCCGTATTTAGGCACGTACAACATGTGCTATAACACAGGGCGGCAAAATTTTGGGGGCGGCAGATTACACCAATTCATAATGCTACACACTATCAGTGGCAGATCCAGGGGGTGGCACTCTGGAAAGTGCCCCCCTTGGAGACCCAAAAAGGTTCTCAAAATGAGTAAAACCCATCTTTTACAGGTCTAATTTCAAAATTTTTTCTGGGGGAGGACCCCCATACCCCCCATTAGTATCAAAATAGGGTATTTAGTGTTTATTTTTAGAAAATCTCCAAAATTTTGACATTTTGGGTCAAAAAGTAAAGGTAATAGTGTTGAAAAGTGCCCCCCTTGGACTCAAAACGGTTCTAAAAATGAGTTAAAACCCTACTTTTGCAAGTTTATTTTATCTTAAACTTTAACTTAATGAAAATAAATTTATGTATTACATTATATTCAAGTTTATCTGTCACCTGAACGGGACTAAGTCCCCTTGGTGACAAATATGTTACCTTTTTTCTGTACATATGTTGTGTGGTAATAAAGCTTATGTTATTATTATATTCTTCATGAAAATCATTATATAACTAAAATAAACTCATTTACACACTCTAAAGCCAACTTTTCCTCCTTATGAAGCTCCTCTTGGTACATTTACTTTTGTGAGTAACAACAAGACCGTTTCTTTGAACTATACAACAAAAACTCTTCGTTATTGAACAATTAAAGCTTCCCTAATAATTTCTTTCCATCTCTATAATGTACTGATGAGATAGTTTACTATGTGCATCATTCATAGCTCCTAATTTAAAAAATAAAGGAGCTAGAAATGTACTAAAACTATGAAAAATGGGCAAATTCGAATATAATTTTGCAATTTGTGAAAAATCCTGACGTATGGGATTTTTTTCATTATCAGCACGATAAAATACATAGGAAATGGCTAAAATTATTCAAACAGCTTTTTCATTGCAGACCTGTGACATTAAATAAAATAATAATAAATAGTTAAATACTTTCAAATGTATTCTCTAAAACGAAATACTGATATAGGAAACAACTTAATAAAATAATGAGTGTTTTTGGATAATAATTTACCTCTCGCACATATTGATTTCCATCACCGAAACAATTTAGTAGATGCGGCAAGAAATTAACAACATAAGGCTCAAAAAGCCTTCCGAGCATGTTGCAAAGCATTTCAAAAGCAAATAAAGCACCTGAAAGAAAAATATAAGTTGCAATACAGATAATGTTCACTATCAGTGTACTTTAAGCAACTTTATAAATTATTTTATTTTAATTCTTTGAAATTCAAGGTTAATAGATAAAAAAAATTAAGTCAAACCTGCATATAATATGCACAACTGGACTATGAACCTTATGAACCTTTGCTCAAGTCCTTGCTATAACAATGTTTTAAAGATTTATTTTATACAGGTTTTTTTACCAATATTTCAATGTCAAATTTATTTATACTTATATCCATTACACTAGACACTTCAAGCTTTCTTTCATTAAATAATTTTTTACACTTTGTCATCGTGGTGAAAAACTTGCAAGCAAAATATTTAAGCCTGTAAGTAGGTTTGAATGATCAACATATGAAGCCTTTCTAACCCCACATCAAAATAATTTACATAACTTTCATACCTTCTCTATGTTTATAATTCTTTTTGTTTTGAATAGCAGTAGTCAAAGTGTTCATAATATCCAGCTGTTTTAATGAGAGGATTCCAAGTCCTTTCACAAGTCCAGCCAAACCATATGCAGCGCCTTTGCGTTCACCATAACTATTAGATTCCAAAAGCAGGTCTAACAAAGTTTTTACAATGTTTGGAGCATCATCTTTAATAGCAGGCACTAAAGGATGTAAGCAATTGGCTACAGCTTCTTGAACCTAGAAAAAAGTTTGCACGGTCAGATTAAATATAGAGAAAAAATTAAACCAAGAACAATGTTTAATTGCAAAATTAAGAATTTTTCTATCAAAATAGCTAATTAAACAAAAACACAAAAAATCTTGAACTGAGGCAAGTTTGACACTTGCGCATTTATCTTGTTCCCATAACATCAAAAAATGGGTTAATTTGGACAGTACAAGTTTAATATTTTTAGACTGCAGTTCCTTCCAATTAGGTCAAGAAGTAATGACTAAATAACATCCTAACAACTATTTGAAATTAAGTTTTTCTAGGCTTGGAAAAACTTTAAAACATCTATTTGCAACTAATTTTAATATATTATTATTTTGGCAAAATAATAAAAAATATTTAAAAAAAAGATATATAAAAATCTTAATCATTTTCTGGAACTACAGTAGAACTCCAATTATCCGAATCAATTGGGACCAAACCCCATTCGGATAATTGGATTTTTTCCGAAAAAAAGGGGTTTACTATAATTAATTGCTGTATGCAAGTTTAAAAATAGGAGGAAAAAATTATATTTAAAGAAAAAGAGCTGTTTATTAATTAAATGAAAAGGAATTTCACATACTAAAAGTATTTACAAGTGGTTTTCAGAATACAGTACGTACTGTTCTTCGACAGTCATTGCTTTCTTATTGCCATACACTGAGGGCCGGATGCAGCTACGTTCTGCGGCGACGCGTCGTTCAAACCGGTAAATAATCTTCAAGATAGGAAATCTTCGCCCCTGAGTGGCCCGCGCCTTCTCCACTTTGTGCGCGCGCACAGAACGATCGGAAGTACCGCCCCGATCGTCGTTGAACGCCTGGTCAGGAGCAGGCGTTTTAAAACGTTACGAAATACGGTTCCCTAGAACGTTTCTACGGTTCATTGAATCGTTACAGAATGTAGCTGCATTCGGCCCTGAATAACTAATGAATAAGAACACGAAAAAAGAACAAAGCGAACATAGAAATGTCAAATAGAACACGAAAAAGAACATTAAAAACGGCAAAATTCGCGGCGGAAATTTTTTTATTAATTCTGAAATCGATTCGGATAATCGGCGATTCGGATAGTTGGAGTTCGGATAATTGGAGTTCTACTGTACATGCTTAGAGAACATATTTGAACACTTCTGATTATAATCCTCATCTTTAAGAATTGTGTTAAACATGCAGAATTTTTATGGAATTTAGTCATCTAATTTAACATTAACAGTTTCCTTTCTTTAAAAATTTGATGGCATTAATGACTTTTTTCAGGAACATAGTTGTACTTCAAGAAACCAGGAGGGATAATTTTAAATTTAAAAATCATGTTTTAAACCTTTTAGATGTATCAAATTAAAAGAAAACTGAAACAAATTCTAAAAAATTCAAACAAACCTGCTGGGATGGAGTGGACAAAGCTTCAACAAGTTTTATTATGATAGGTTTGATTCTAGGGTCATCTTTATCCAAATGCCTGGCTAAGGTACCGACTAAAATGACAACACTTTGCCTTACTGCATCAGAGCTAGAATTATCAGGGGCTTGGTCCATAAAATCATCAAACACAGGTAGCAGGTCTGATAAAGCTTCCTATGAAATAAACTCCAAAATGTTAGTTGAACACTATTTAATACTCTTTTATGATAATAAAAATTATGCCATGATCTTACAGTGGATTTAAGGCAGTAGACATCCATTAATTTAACTTAGCACAGCACCACACATTAATCTTAAATCAACCTAATTTCAAGCTAAGAAAAAGCTTTAAACAATATTTTTTATTTAAAACTAAAGAATCACATTGTGATTAATTCAATAACAACATTTATAAATGCCTTACCTTTCCATGTGCATCTACAATAGCAACTGCTGCATCCAGCATGTGTTTTCTGACAGTAGCATGGCGATCTCCAAGTCCATCTGGGACAAAGAAGGACATAAGACTTTTAACTTGTTCAGTGTTGAGGTATGGAGCTATTTTGCCCAGAGCTAACGCAATTCCACTTCGGGCCTCCCACATGTCAGGGGCAGTGTCAGATACGACCCTATGAAGAAGGTCAAGAACCGGAGGAGGAACCTTAAATAAAAAGCATTATTTTCATTTCTTCATTAAAAAATTTGGTTATTTATTACACACTATAATTCTTCAATATTTTAAATATTTTTAATGCTGCAGTTTATAGTTTCTTTCTACAAGCTTATGTGTTGTGGACTTTTGCGATTAAACAAGTAATTTAGTAATTTAGACCATCAAGAATAATGGACAGTTTAATAAGATGGTTAAAAAAGAGTAATAATATATTGCTTATAATAATATATAAAATAATGAATAATACATCTACCAAAAACAATTTTCAAAAATTGCAATTAAGCTTTAAAGGAGGAAATGGTAACTATTTTAATCAATGCAAATACTCACATATAATTTTTCCTTGTAAATTTCAAGAAGTCTTGATATGATAGTCTCAATATGCTCAGGAAAATCTACTAATACAGATGCCAATGCATCAGCTGCTGCTTGACGAACTAAAATCTCATCATTTACAACGTCATCAATGATAAGATTGCACAATTCAGGAGTTTTATAGTACCTTAAGTCAATCCACAATCTATGAGGAAAATTGAATAAAAATCAGGGTTGGGTAAATATCACAAAATGTCTCTTATATATAATTTTTTATACAAATTCTATATGTTTTGTATTAAAAAATATGTTTATTAAATATTTATATTCATTGCAAAGCTAACTGTATAGAAAATTAATTTTTACTTTTCAGCAATCACTCTATTTTCTTCAACAGAATCAAAGCAGGACACAAAAATACGTTGAACAACCTTCATGCCATCATCATAATTGGTATCAGGATGTGGAAGAACAGCTTCTAATGATTGTAGTCCCTGAAATTACAGTTAAAATAGGAACACTTAAATTCTTCATCTTACTTTTTCTAACATGTAAATTCTAAATTTTGAGTAATTACATGAATAACAAGTTTTTCAGATTATCATAAAATATGCATGGTAAAACTATTACTTCAAATTCATATTCAGAACATTTGAATTGAATGCATATCTGTGTAAGAGCAATGAAAATCATTTGGTCACTGAACTGTATTAATTTAGATGTTTTATCAGTAAGTGAAACTCTATAAAACATATTCATTAACCTACAAATTTTGAACATGGAATAGGCATGGAACTGTAGAGTTTTTAGTTGCATAAAAAATTAAATTCTGGACAAATTATCAGTTATAAGCACAATAACTGTTAAGTTATTGTGCTTATAAAGCACAAGCTTAGTATTAAGCACAAGCTTAGTATTAAAGTTAAAGACTGGTTTAGTTCAGAAAGTTGACTTGCCTGTAATGCAGCATTTCTGGTTTTGTTTTCACACAATAACAATGCAGAGAGCAGAATGTTGATTTCCTCCATACCGGCTACATCACAATTGTCATCTCCTGATGCTGCATCACATGCTTTGATTAAAGTTGATATAGCAAGATTCTGAAAGGTAATTTTGCTTTAAAAACACTTAGCACCAAGTCATGTAAACTTTAATATAAGAAGCCATCTATACTTATTGAATACATATATGGCTTACTTGCCCCTTTACATAGTAACTTCATAATTAAATGCAATACCAAATTCTTAAAACATTTTGTAGAACTCTAAACATTATGCTAGTTCTGTGAATGTCCCATTCTGACAAATTTTAATTATGAAAATAGACAGGTCTAGAGCAGCATAAAAAATGCTACTCCCCTGTATAATTAAGTATGCAAACTGATCAAGATTAACCCATTACTGCCTGACGTCCCTTTTTAGGGACGTTTTTTTAAAATCCTCCTATTTCTACAAAAATTGTTCCTTTGAATCAAAATTTGCACTGATGTATCTCTGATCTTCATAGAACATAAAGAACACAAGAAGAAAGCAGAATTTTAAAAGTTTTTCACTTTTTTTAAAGTTGGAAGATAGAATTTTTCAGAAAAGTGCTTTTTTAAAAATTTTAAAAGAAAAAGCTTAAAAATCCTAGTTGTTATTTTAAAAAAATTTCAATGTCGATATATATTACTGTTTATACATTAAATCAGTTGGGGTGTTTTTTTATTTTTCCAAAATATTTTGTCTTGACCATTTTTCGGACCCTCGAAAAGCGTCCCTAAAAAGGGACGTCAGGCACGAATGCCCCCGTGGTTTTCCCCATAGTGAAATGCTAGTGTTTCCTTTATTTTTTCATAAAAACGCGTTCGATTCTTATGAAATGAATTAAATAACTGATATTTATACAATTACTTTAATTTTAGCTAATAAATTTATTATTTTTGTCTATTTTTTTTGGAAAATACTGTTATTTCTGCCAAATTAATGGAATAAAAAGTCTTAAATTGTAGGGAATTAATTAATTTATATTAATTAAAAGGAATAAATTAATTATTTTACTATATTTGTTGCTTATGCAAATATATTCCGGTTATATTTTAATTAAAAGTTTAATAATTATTAGTTATAATGACTTTTTGTCATTAAAATTGCCAAAAAAATCGCTTTTGGGATAAATTTGCGGCTTTTTTTCTAATTAGATGTCGCTAATCATTGTGTTCTATACTGCAAATCAATCTATATCATCTGGCTCGCTAATGCACATCCCACTAATGCTTGATTTTTGGGGAGAAATTCGTGTTCCGCACAATTCAATTAAATAAAATGAAAAAAGTATGGGCATTTGAAAGACTTAAACTTCACAAATTGAGATATTCTGATGGATTTGAGGTGTTTAAAAGTAATTAATACTTAATATTAGGTAACACATAAACAAAGAATGCCTTTTTCAATTAAAAACCTTAATTAATTTGCAATTAACATAGATTTGGGAGGAAAAAACGTGTTTTAGAGCATAAAAAATGCTCAAATTACGTTAATTAGGGTTAATTTTACAGTTAATTGGATAAGTAATTAATATTTTTTGTTACTATTCATGTTAAAGTATGGTTCCGATCACTTTTGCTGCACTTAAAAAGGTAGAAGATGTTTTTGAGGCTTTAAAACAGTTTTCTACCATCCGTTTACTATAGGGAAAAACAACGGGGGCATTCGTGCCTGACGTCCCTTTTTAGGGACGTTTTTTAATTTTTGTGTAGAAATTAAAATTTTAACCTGGAATTTTTTTCACTATTTTTCCAGTTGTTTTTGGGCTATTTACTATGTTTTTACCAAATATTTAAGAAAAATAAAAAGTTGGGCATTAATGGGTTAAGACTCTTTTGTCAAATTTAATTTTTTACAGTAATATTTCAAGTAATGTGAGACTCTATTGAGAATAAAAACAATTTTAGGGTTCATATTCCCCTCCCCTATATCAGCAAAAGGCAAAACCCCCTCTTTGAAGAATTCCCCCTACCAAATAAAACCGGATTAACCGAAAACATTCAGTTCAGTAACTAAATGCATAGCAGTCTAGTACTTAAATTAAAAAGAAAACGTACCTGATTTTTTCCTGTGGTTATACTAATTACTTTAATTAGGACGTCTAAAATATCCAATGTTGGCAAACACTCCTGATAAACCTATAACAAATAACATTTCAACAATACTAATTTCCAACATTAGGTAATTGCCCCAAAATATTTATCTCACAAATAAACTTAAAAATAAATTAGTTTATAAAATAACTTAAAAGACACAAATTAGAGCTAATTACTGATGAAATCAAATCTTAAAAATAATTTGAAATATGAAATTCTTACTTGATCAATAGACTGATCAATATCTCGAATATCAGAATGCTCCGATATGATGCACATAATTTGTTCAAGCAGAACCATGTTGGTAGTGTGTGTTAAAAGAAGACGTCGCAACAGAGGAAAGCAGTAAGAAAAACTAGGTGCACTCAAATGGTTTTTTGCTTTCTGTGAAAAAAGGTGCTCATCATATCCTCCGGATGCAGCTTGGCAAGTATGTTCAAAAAGGAACTTTATTATTATCAACACAACTTTATCAAGATCAACCTCAGTCCACGCAGGTTCCAACTCACAAGCAGCTGATAACAAACGCAGTGTTGCATAGGCAATGGGTTTAGCTATGGAAGAGAAAAGTTTTAAAACACAGTTGAACTTGAAATGCATTTCTTAAAAGTAAACTGCAGCCAAGGTTCAATAAACTTAAAAAGTAATAGATTGAATTTGATGAAAAAAATTTGCTCATTGAACTTAAACGCTCTGACTGATCATCCCGCGATTTCCGCGTCCAACTCAAGTGTAACAAAATCGGCTCATCTTGTGATTTCCGCGAGCATGTAAATAAATAAAAAAGCTATTATTTTATTTTTTTATTAATTGGACTATTAGAGTATTTTACCCTAAAATTTTTAAGTTGCCAAGCGCTTAGTGTAAAATTGTTTTAAATACATTAATTATGATTAAATAATTTTAATTTTTAAAGCAAACAATCTAGTTACACTGCTGCTTGTTGATATGATAACTCAAGTGTAACAAAATCTGCGAGAGTTTGTCAAGATAACTCAAGAGAAGCAACAGTCTAGTTACATTGCTGCTTTTTGATATGATATTGCTTATTGTTATCACACATTACCAGAGTTGACTGTATTTTCAGTAGCAATTAAGTAGTAGTAGTTTTTAGTAGCAATTAAACAGCTCAACTCCTTTTTCTCTTTTCTGTTTTTAAAGAGTTTGGCTATTAACATGGCTGTTTTTTATACTCTTCCACAATAAAGCTGGTTTTTGTTTATTCCAGGGATGAGTTTGGTGAAAAACAAAAAAGCTGAAACCAAAAATCCAAAATTTTACGCGTAACACATATCGGGGATGTTGCACACCTTCAAGCATTTTGTAACAGTTATTGTATCAGCTAAACTTAAATTTTGTAGCTTATTTTTTTGTTTTAGGTTTGATATTTTGCATTTCAAATTAGAATTTAGTCAAATATTTTATTTAGATCCTCTTAAAGCAGAACATATATTCTGATTCTCAATAGCTCGACAAACAAAAGCATGTTTACAAGATAATATTAATTAAAAATACTTGTTTGCTTTATAAAAGAACTTAAAGCAAAGAACTCAGATTGCATATATTTAAGTGAATTGTTTAAAAACCTATTAAACCTTCTTAAGATTAAGGGCAGACCTTCCAACATTGAAAAACAAAATGTATTTTTATATTCCTTTTATTCATACCATATATTAAATTAACTTGATAAAAATCAAATGAAAAAATCTTTTCTACAGATATGTATGAATTTATAGAGAATAATACATTTAATTTACAAATGTATTACATAAGTTTTTTAAAATATCCAAGTAATTTTTTTATTTATAATTTTTTAAACTAAGAAAGAATGTAGTTTACAGGAAGCTGTTGAGAAAATTAAACCGATTTATCCTCTGGAAAAGCTTTGATCAATTCCTAGACTGAGCAAGAGCTTAATAGGTATTAATGGGCATTAAACATGAGTGTCAAAGACCTAATTTTGTTAAGTTTTGGTCATATTTTTAGGTAAAATTTGCATTTTCTTAAACTCAATATAAAAAAAAGTTGTGAATAATAGAGTTCCATGTACACAAAAGGGGGTCTGGGGGAATTTTTCCCCAGAAAAATTTTGGGAATTTGACCCTAAAACACAGGGTTTAAACTTGTTTTGGACACATAGTCCAATTTTTTTAGAGGAGGGGTCGGGTCCCCTGGCCCCTTTATATATGCCCCTGATGATATAATGATCTTTTAAACATATTATGATCTAAAAGGATTAAAAAAAAACCACTCCATTATTTTCTTATAAAGTTGCTTCAAAGCGATTTTCCACTAAAAATGTACAACTTATAAGATCTAGATCCTAAAGTAAAATCTGAAGAAATGCTGTCTAAAATCGGGAAAAAATTATCTGAGATGTTTCACTAGACCTATTAGTCTCCTCTGACTCCTATTAGGCTTTTCTGCATCGCAATTAGAATGTAAGAAAGAGCGAACTTCAACTAGGCACAGGAAAAACGGAACTTTCGCGAAAAATCGCAATTTTTCGACATTTTCAGAGAATATGATCCAAAACACCGGACTTTTTGGCTTCTGACCACTGTAAAGTTGGTTTTTCTACATCGCAATAGAGATGCAAGAAACGGACTTCAATTTGGCGCCCACCACGGCCGTCCAAGAAAGTAGTCACGGGATGATACGGAATACTCCGCGAGCAAAACGAAACTTACGCGAAAAAACGCGATTTTTCCGACTTTTTCACGCGATAACTCGTAATATTTCTCGGAAATCTGGAAAATTTAAAAAGTTGGATTATCTGAAGAAATCCAAATCAGTTCGGGGGCCGCAGGTTATGCATCCAAAATATCTCTCAATGAAAAGGCTCAAGTTTTTCCACAATACCCAAATACGAGCCGACTTTACCGAAGGTTACGTCCATCTCTAGGTTGCATGCTAGAAACAGCAAGAAAAAAAGTTTTTCCATAATACAGTAAACGAACGAGAAGAAGCCATCTTTACAGGCTGCGTTATACGAACCTATCGCCAATGCACGTGCGAGGTAGGAATGCCGAAGACAAAGTACCGGGAGATGGCGGAAGTTTTTTTCTCTGAAGTAGAAGGAGACGAAAAAACGGATTTTTCAGGATTACAAAAAGCGGAAATTTCCTTGAAAAGCGGAATTCTTAATTTTCAAAAAAATAAAAAAAGCGGAATTCCGCCACAGGGCGGAAAAAACTCATCCCTGTTATTCTGAATATATATCTTAAATTTGTCAATTATTTCTACCACTTCAACGCATTTAGATGTAAATCCCAGCAGAGCTTGCTAGAACTAAAATTATAAGAATTGCTTTAACCTTATCTTAATTCCTTCAATCAAGATAGTCAAGCTTTAAAATATATTTAAAAAAAACACTACAAATCATCTGAGAGCAATTCAATATAGGCCAAAAAACTGTGAGAAGTAAATTAACCACACAATATTGAGGAAAGCATAGAGTCAATGCGTTATTTAAAAATTGCATCCAAGGAATAGACAAGAAAAATTTTAATTCTAATTTAAAACTTGGATAAATTATTTATTAAACTCCAAAACTTAGTTTTGTCCAAAAAATAGTTAGGAAATTCTTAACTATTTTCTTACCCCAAGTGGCAAGTATGCCAGCAGAGACAACTCGGGAAAGATTCACATACATCCGTGTTGCCCTAAATGCGCACAGAGGTGATGAGAACAAGGAGATCAAGATCGCTGTCAAGTCTTTTATGTATAAACCCAAAGAGGGAGCATTTGCATCAATGACAGCTTCAATTTTATCCAGTGCAGATTGAAAACGAGCATCCATCTGTAACAAAACATCCATTTAAGTTAAATATATATGTAGAAAAAAGATGATTTAAAGTTGATTCCGAAATAAAGCAAAATGAAATTAAAAAGAATATGCACCGGAAGACCCTCTCATCAGGGGGCACGGATCTCCCGGTACATAGAGGACTTTTCTGAGAGGCCCCATATCGTAAAGAAATGGGACCCCGTACCCCTAAGTCCTCCCACGCGAAAATAGAGTCTAAATACAATAAACTAGCACATCAAATTTCAAATTACCAAGAAAATACCAAGAAAAAAACACATCAAAAACCGATTACCTTACTCTCAATTAGACCCTGTTTATCAAAAAGGAACAACATTATATACCATAAACTATACGTTAAGATTACAGTTAAACAGCAAGTACCAGCAAAGACAAGAACCACAATCAAAAACCCACTTCTCCGCTGCATCAAGTGTTCAAAACCAGCAAAAAAACATCACTTTTTAACCCCTGTTTGCTCATATCTGTTACAGAAGTTGACAGGAAAATCACAACCCGTAAGATCATTATTAAACTTTTCCAAGGCGTTGGTTGTATCCTCTATATTATTGCAGATCTTTTTTATTCTATTCAACTGTCCAAAATAAATATTGTAGAAGATTTTGGGGCTCAGATTGCTATAAAAATTGGTTAAGACTCTTACTTCGAAATTGAAATCTTTTCTTTTGTCATAAATATGCGTAAGAACAGAACTATTTTTTATGACTATACCTATATCTAAGTAATTAGCACTCGTAACCTCCGAGTTGGTCTTTTTTAAGCTGAGCACATCTGGATAGCATTTCAAAAAAACTTCGCAGTCTTCATTAAATACAATAAGATCATCTATATATCTGAAAGCTTTCAAATTATTCATTCCGTAGAATTTAAATGATACAATTGGCCCGAGGAGGGTTTTGAAGAATGGAAACAAAAGGTTTTGCAAAAAATAAGGGTTAATTACAATAATTGTCAAACAAATAAATACTCCCATCAAGGGAACTTTATGAATTATTGGTTGTTAAAATCTATACGTGAAGTGAAGAATAAGTGGATAATCACTGTGGTGGACAAGGCAGCAAACAATTTTTGTTTTATGTGTAAGGCCTTTTTCAAAGAATTAATTTTAAAAGAATATAACTCTAATACTACGTACAGTAAAGTATTTCTGCCTAAAAGAGAATTGGTGAGCAGAATACTGGCTTTAAACAAGAGGAATAAATTGAAAAATTATTCAATCAGGTTTCCCTATTTGTTTCCTACAGTAAAGTTTCACAAGACTCCGACAGGCTTCAGATTTGTAACTTGTAGTACTTCTTGCTATAATACCTTGATGGCAAAAAGGTTTTTCAAATTTCTAAAATTAATATTAAAGAAAATAAAGGAAAGTGAAAGATATATTTTTATTAATAACAACATGGATGTTCTTAATTTTTTGAGGAACGAATATATAACTACTATTAATACTTTTGATCTTGAGAATTTATATACAAGCATTCCTCATGATAATTTAATTGATATTTGTAATATCTACTATGAGTCTTTTTTAAAGGAACTTTTGAGTAAACAAGAATGGATAGATTTGGTCAAATGTAATATTTTTGAGAATTATCTCTTTAATGGTTTAGCTTTTTTCAAACAAACAAAGGGAATTCCCATGGGAACCTGTTTTTCTAGTGCTTTTGCAGATTTGTTCTTACATTTTATGAAAGGCAATATGCCAATAATTTGAAAGCTTTCAGATATATAGATGATCTTATTGTATTTAATGAAGACTGTGAAGTTTTTTTGAAATGCTATCCAGATGTGCTCAGCTTAAAAAAGACCAACTCGGAGGTTACGAGTGCTAATTACTTAGATATAGGTATAGTCATAAAAAATAGTTCTGTTCTTACGCATATTTATGACAAAAGAAAAGATTTCAATTTCGAAATAAGAGTCTTAACCAATTTTTATAGCAATCTGAGCCCCAAAATCTTCTACAATATTTATTTTGGACAGTTGAATAGAATAAAAAAGATCTGCAATAATATAGAGGATACAACCAACGCCTTGGAAAAGTTTAATAATGATCTTACGGGTTGTGATTTTCCTGTCAACTTCTGTAACAGATATGAGCAAACAGGGGTTAAAAAATGATGTTTTTTTGCTGGTTTCGAACACTTGATGCAGCGGAGAAGTGGGTTTTTGATTGTGGTTCTTGTCTTTGCTGGTACTTGCTGTTTAACTGTAATCTTAACGTATAGTTTATGGTATATAATGTTGTTCCTTTTTGATAAACAGGGTCTAATTGAGAGTAAGGTAATCGGTTTTTGATGTGTTTTTTTCTTGGTAATTTGAAATTTGATGTGCTAGTTTATTGTATTTAGACTCTATTTTCGCGTGGGAGGACTTAGGGGTACGGGGTCCCATTTCTTTACGATATGGGGCCTCTCAGAAAAGTCCTCTATGTACCGGGAGATCCGTGCCCCCTGATGAGAGGGTCTTCCGGTGCATATTCTTTTTAATTTCATTTTGCTTGATTTCGGAATCAACTTTAAATCAACTTTGTATAATACCTTTATGGGACGATGCTGCTATTAGCGCACGGTCCTAAAGCTTATTAGATCATTTAAATTTGTAGTATTTTTGGATTAAAAAATTTTTCTGCCAGTACTGTAGAAAAAAGAAATATACAGTATCTTTCATAATTTGAGGTGAACGAGACCAAGCCTACCTAGAACTGTGGAAAACTATATTATAGAAATCATGAGATTTAATAAATATAGGCTGTTCTAGATGTCTGACTGTTACATATAGGGGGGCCTCAGCAATCGAAAGTTTACCAACTGCTTCAGTAGATCCTTGATTATCCTACCATTGATTAACCCTATCAGATGACTGTCTCACATTGCAATGTAGTTTTACAACATGTTGTAAATTAGTTTAAGAAATTCAGAACTTATAAAAATGGCTACAATAGGGTGGCCACAGAAAACTCATTTCAAAATTCCCTGATTATTCCAAGTTTTCCCTGATAATCTGGTAGGATTTTCCGATATTTTATAAATATAGTACATTTCACTCATCTAGAAAACCGGAGAATGACTGTAAAAATTGCAGAAAGCAGGAGAAATAATATAAACAAGATTTAGATAAGAATACAAGATCAGATTATTTTAAGAATTTTTTCACATGGAATCTTAGGAAGCCTTTTTTGAACATTTGCAATTATACTTATTTATAAGTATTGGAGATTTTATTTTGAAAGAGAATAGAAATGCACAAACATTGCATTTTTTGTGGAAACTAGGCGCATTCCCAAAATTTCCCTGATAATTAACAGATTTTCTAAAATTCCCTGATTTTTCCCTGACAATACCAAGGTTTTTAAGGTTTTCCAGGTCTCTGGCCACCCTGTACAAATCAGAAAAGGAAACGTGTTGCAGAACAATTAAACAGAAAGTAAGTGTGACATTAGTCTGAGATTAACTCATGCGTGTACTATAAATACCTGTTTAATTTTAGCTCGTATAGCAGATTCCTTTTCTAACTGAGCTTTTTTAGCTTCCAGCTGCTTTTTACTTAACTCTGGTTCTTTTACAACACCTTTAGCACGCTTCTTGGCTTCTATTTCCTTGAAAAGTAATAATCGGTAGTAAGAGTAATATTTGATAGTGAGATTTCAATGTAGAATAAATAGCTTAGTTAAAATCAACTTACTTTTTTTAATTCTATTTCTTCCATCTGTTCTTTATAAGAATACAGCTTACTCTCTCGCTTGATATTTTTATTTGAGACTGTATTTTCTTTTAAGCTAAAAAGGCAATGAATATAAATTATTATAAGAATTTAAAATTTTTAATGGGAAATAAAAGTGTTTTGATTTTCTGCATTAACAAATTAGTAACAAAACAGAAATGAAGGACACTACAAATATTTCATAAACGATCAGTCAAAAATTCACACTTTAGGAAAATTTAAAACAATGAGGAAGTTGCATGATTTTTTAAATTTTTTTAATCGATTCCTCTTGCAAAAGTAAGCAACTACCCAAAATTTGAGGCCGATCGAGAAATTTTTTGATTGCCAAAAAAATTAACAAAAATCTCCTTTTTAAAAGCGCGCGAAAACGCCAAGAGTTTGGATGTGACGTCATCTTATAGTTTAAACAATAAACGTTTTCAGTCACATGTTTTTTCTCGACTTTTAAATTAAAATATTTAAGAACCTGTACATTTTTTTGAAAAACTGACTAGATATTTAATTTTACAATACAAAAAACCATACGGAACACTTGTTTGCTTTTGAAAATCTGACACATGCAACTTCCTTATTGTACTTGGAACAAAAAATACAAGTATTTAACATTACAAGTACAAAACATTATTTATAACAATATCACTCTGCAGTTATAATCTTTAACAAATTTTAAAAACAGAGATGATAAAATTTTAATGACAAGACTAAACACGAAAACTTACTTCTCAATAATAGATTTGTCATAAAGTTGACCTTCAGGGGTACAAAAAATTCCATATTCCCCTTTTGTGACTAACACAAATGATGAATCTTTCAGTACTTCAACTGCTTGAGAAACAATAATTGGTACTATCTCTCTGGGTTGAAGTTGGACTAAAGATTTCAGAACATTAAGCTTGGCCTAGAAAAAATTTAATGTTTTTACATCTTTACCACAATTTTCAAATTTATTTCATTACTTAAGCACTTAAAATAGCTTACCTGAACAATAGACTCTGCTACATCTTCACTACTTATAACTAAGGATACAACTTTCTCCTTTAGGTCATTCACCAAAGCTTCTGGTTTTAATTTAAATTTACTGACAATTTTTTGCCACAAAACAGGATTTGAAGAATCTTAAACAAGAATGAACAATTAGCAATTAAAAAACAAGTTTTTCAATGTCCTAAAAAAGGATAACTTAAAGAGATTACACTCACATAAAACATTGATATGTGTTGGTATCAGAGCTTCCCAGCATATCTGTTGCACTTCATGTTCCTCTAGATTAGAGGCACTGCATAAAGTAAATAGGCAACTTTGAAGCACATGGACACTTATTTCCTGATTGTCTGTATCATTTTCATCTGAGTTTTCAGGAACCTGGGAAAGTTTTACAATAAACAATGGATTCTAAAATAATATATTCGGGTGAGAAAAAATTATTAGATTCACAATATGAAAGCTTGAAATTGGTTACAAGGTTTTCCAATCTTGTTAATTTCTTGCAGGATAAAATTTTAAAAAAAGACTAATTTTTATATTTAAGATTTTTTTTAATGAAGTTACATAAAGAGCTATTTTTTTCTTTTCTGTTTTCTTTCCAGCAAAAGTTTAAATATTGGCAAAGTACACAACCATAGTTTGAAAGCAGATGGCAACACAATCTCTTTTATAAAATCTGCCTTTAAAAAGCTTTGCATCTCTTAAATAAAGATCTGAAAAAAATTTCGCAAACCTTTATTTTGATGGAATCCACAAAGGATGGAAATTCTTTTAGAAGAGAGCACACCAAAGCAGTTCCACCCAAAGCTGAAATCATTTTCTTCAAATGTGCTGATGCTGCTACTTGAACTTTCAGAGCTGGTCGAGTCAATATAAATAAAACCGCTCTTCTTAAAGAACTGTTAAATTAAACAGTAAACGCAATCAGTGTCAATATCAATTTACTAATCAAAACTAAATTCATAAATTGTAGGGATTTCTCACCTGGTTTCGATGGTTTGTCCATGGTCCATCAAAAGCTTTTCAATCACATACATCACAGACAGCAAAGCTACAACCCAGTTATAATGCCACTTAGTTTGATCATACTTTTTTCAAAGAACCAAGAACAGAAACATTAACATTTAACTTACCTTCATCGGAGCAAGAAGACAAAAACTTTTCGGAGAGGAACGGTAGTTTGTTAAGATCAGTATTCAGAATATTCTTCAGCTTTACTTCTAAAACAAAAAAATAGCTTGAAATGTTCTTTTTTTTGCTTGAATTTATTGGTGAAATAAATCACTATTTCCATTAGTTAAAAAAAACACCAAGTGCAGTTCTTTAAAAATATTACAATTTATGTACTTTGCATTCACTCATGTTTAGAGGTTCCCCCTTTATAGTATTTCTGTTCACATAATGAAAAACCCCTGTTTATCAGACATTTGAGTATTTCCTGTTCTTGAAGGTGACAGAATAATTGGGGTTCTACTGTATAATAATAATTTTAAACTTTGATTGCAAAACTTACCTGCATTATCAAAAATAGTAAGCTTCAATAACAAGCAAAAAACTGAAAGACCCTCCACTACAGCATTGACTTGAGTAGGTTGAGCAATGGCTTTGCTGTATATTTTTTCTAACAAAGGTATTAGATCAACAGCTTGATGTAGTGTGTTACCTAAAAAGATGCAAATGGGGAAAAACTCAAAATTGATAAAACCCATAGTAACAAAATAATTAATTTTTTTATAAATTTAAAGTTTTTGACAATCAATAAAGAACTAGCATATAGATAAATGAGCTAAAGGACTAGCTCTAAAATAGATAAATGAGCAACAAGTTTGCCTGGGGTATCAACAGTGGGTCCAAACTCTGGCTAGTCATTTGACCTTGTGGAGATTGCCTAAACATAGTAAAACATCTCCACGAAAAAAGACTAGGCCTTTGTAAAACGTAACAAATTTATTTAAAACATAAGATATCAGAAGGTAAAGAGAAGAGTGTACATGATAAAAAGTAAACAATATATAGTGATGTTTTTTGACAGTTGAAGTTACATTTATGTTTGACCTATGTGTTCGATTACTATTGCAAATCATACAGAGTTTAAAATATGTTTTCGATTACAGTTCGATTACAGTCCGGAACGCCACATAGGCCCCCTCCGAGTCCGGAGGACGTTACCTCGAAGGTGGCACGACGAATCTGACACGGCGTCCAGATCTGGTGACATAGGGTGTAGTAGGGTCTGGATGGCAAGGGTTTGGTGCACTTTTCGGGTCGTCCATGATGTACGCCGGTTTTAATCGGTCCAATGAAACTGTTGTGGTGTTACCGTTCATCTCGATCTTGAAGAACTTGTCGTTCCTCTGAAGGACTTTGAAAGGCCCTAGGTATGGCTGCTCGAGCGGTCTGCGTACGGCGTCCTTCCTTAGGAATACGTGAGAGGAGGTGAGAAGGGATCTGCTTACAAAGAAATTCTTGAGAGAATGGTCCGTACCCGGAGAAGGTCTCAGCTTCCTCATTCGCTGGCGGAGGATGCCTACATAGTCGTCAGGAGAACTTGTACCCGAGAAGGAGTTCTTAAAAAACTCTCCCGGTAACTTCAAGGTCATACCATAGACCAATTCAGCAGACGAAGCCTGAAGATCGTCTCGAAGACTCGCCCGAATCCCAAGGAGTACTGTAGGTAAAACCTCGCTCCACCTCTCATTAGCATGGCACATGATGGAGGCTTTAATCTGTCGGTGCAGCCGTTCCACGACTCCGTTGCTAGCTGGATGATAGGCAGTCATACGGGTTTTATGTACCCCGAGGAATCTAGCCAAGGACCTAAAAAGACTACTTTCAAAATTAGTACCTCTGTCAGTGGTTAATGTGTCTGGTACCCCAAAGCGGGATACCCAGTTAGCATAAAAAGCCTCAGCTATCGTTTCTGCTCTCTGGTCGGGAATGGGAATTGCTTCCGGCCAACGGGTAAATCTATCAATAACTGTTAGCAAGTACCTGTAGCCATTAGATGGGGGTAGTGGGCCTACGACATCCATGTGGATGTGGCTGAAACGGGCCTCCGGCAAAGGAAAGGAACCTGTAGGGGCTTTGGTATGCCGTTGAACTTTACTTTTTTGACATGGGATGCAATTACGGGTCCATCTACCACAATCTTTAGCCAGAGATTTCCAAAAGAAACGGTTTTTCATAAGGTTAGTGGTTGCTTTAATTCCAGGATGAGACAGGTTATGAATTGAATTAAAAATTTGACGACGAAAAGAAGATGGAACGTAAGGTCTGACAGAGTTTTCAAACACATGGCAATACAAAGGAGATTGGGAAACAGGGAGTGTTACCTGCTTTAACTCTTGACCGGAATTAGACTCCAGCAATACCTTAAGTTCCTCATCGGATGCTTGTGCTTCTGCCATCTCGTCGTAGTTGATGCTGCTTGGAACATTGATCTCAGAAATACGAGAAAATGCATCCGCCACAACATTTCCTTCACCGGATATATGACGCAAATCTGTTGAAAACTGGCTAATGAACTCCAAATGCCGGAGTTGCCTTGGAGAAACTTTATCACCTTTTTGCAAAAAAGCGTAGGTAATAGGTCGGTGATCGGTGTAGATCGAAAATTCACGACCTTCGAGCATGTACCTAAAAAATTTAATGGCTGAGTAGATGGCGAGCAGCTCTCTGTCGTACGTGCTATACCTGGTTTCGGCAGAGGTCAGTTTCCTTGAAAAGAACCCCAAGGGTTCGACCTTGCCGTTGTGAATCTGCTGCAGGGTAGCACCGACAGCTATCTCGGAGGCATCCGTGACGAGTGCTAGGTTGGCGTCGGGCACAGGGTGTGCCAACAGGGTTGCCTCTGCTAATAGACGCTTGCACGACTCGAAAGCCACTATGGTATCTGCAGACCAGGGAATTTCGCTCTTGTCGCCTTTTTTCTTTCCTTTCACGTACTCATGTAGACAAGCCTGAAAGGTAGCAGCATTTTTAAGAAATCGATGATAAAAGTTCAACATAGCCAGAAATCTACGTAATTGGTCTAACGTTTTTGGTAAAGGAAAATCTAAAAGAGCTTTGACTTTGATTGGCAGAGGAGCTATACCAGCGGATGAAACTTCAAAACCCAAGTACTCGATGGTACTAGCACCAAAAACACATTTGTTAAGGTTAATGACAACACCAAATTTGTTTAATCGCTCAAAAACTTGCTCTAAATCAGTTAAATGAGTTGACTCATCCTTTGAAAAAATGAAAACGTCATCGAGGTACGCGAAGACGCAGTCCAAACCCCTAAGAACTTCATCGATGAAACGTTGGAATGTCTGGGCGGCATTTCGCAGGCCAAAACACATTTTGACATACTCAAATAAACCAATTGGGGTTATTACAGCGGTTTTAGCGATATCCTTGGGATCAACAGGAATTTGATGATACGCTTTAACAAGATCAATTTTTGAAAAAATGGTCTTACCAGCTAAATTGTACGAAAATTCCTGGATATGGGGCAAGGGGTATCTGTCAGGGATGGTCTGCGCGTTGAGACGCCTGAAGTCGCCACAGATCCTCCATTCACCATTCTTCTTAGGGACGAGGTGGATGGGACTAGCGTAGGGGCTCTTTGAGGGGCGAATGATACCTTGTTTTAAAAGACTGGAAAACTCTTCCTTAACTGCATTCAGCTTGGCGGGACAAAGACGTCTTACCTTAGAAAAAACTGGTGGTCCTCTGGTTTCGATGCAATGCGTAACTGAATGGAATGGAGCGTCCACAGGCAAACTGGAATTGAGGAGTTGCGGATATTTAGACAGTAACTCATGATACGGGGATTTTCCAGAAATGAGCGTCAAACCTAAAGAGGATCCAGGACAGACTTTACCAGATGCTTTGAGAGACGTGGTGTGATCCACGAGCTGTCTGTTTTTGACGTCGACTAGTAATCCAAAATTTTCTAGGAAATCCGCACCGATTATTGGCTGAGAAATATCTGCTATCAAAAATTTCCAAAAAAATGTTCTCCGCAAACCAAAATCAAGTTCCAAGAACTTAGTGCCGTAAGTTTTAATCTTGGTTTCGTTTGCTGCATACAAAACCAGATCGCCTTCAGTGCATTTGGAAACCAGGTTTTTTGGCCAACAGCTAACTGCTGCACCAGTGTCGATTAGGAAACGATTGCTCGTTTTCCTATCGCTTACGAACAAGCGGCTGTACCCAGGGCTAACATCTGCCGCCGCAGTAACAGAAGGGCCTAGGAGTTTTCCGGAAAATCACAAGGTTTTACACAATCGCGGGCGTTTTCGCCAAAACGGTTGTGATACCAACAAAAATTAGTTTTGTCCGCAGCACGAGATCTTAGGCCAGATCTTCTACCAGATGATCTCGGCCTACCTCTATACCTACTCCTGGAGGTAAATTCTTTAAACTGAGCCTTTAAATCAGCTATATCCTTCCTTATAGCCTCCAATTCTGAATTGTCCTTTGACACGGCAGAAACAGAAACATTGCATCCGGAGACTTCACTAATTGTGTCTGCGACCTTTGCCAGGCCATCCAACGATTCTCTAGAAGCAGACAAAATTTGCTGTGTGTTTATCGGTAGCCTTTGAAGCCAAATGGACCTTAAACCATCATCACTAAAATTAGAAGAAGCTAAGCTTCTCATTTCCAAAAGTAATTGAGATGGCCTTCTGTCGCCTAGCTGTAGATCCTGAAGAAGGGAACGTATTTTCGAACTCTCAGATTGCGAAAAATTTGACAAAATACGGTTCTTCAAAGTTTGGTACGGTGACTGCGTGGGAGTAACACGTACCAAATCTCTAGCACAAGACAATATTTTAGAGTCTAAGCCAGAAACTACCGAGTGAAATTTAGTAACCTCCGAGGTAATTCCAGCTATAATGAATTGGGACTCAATCTGCCCGAACCACAGTTCAGGATCAGATTCCCAGAACTGAGGAGCTCGAAATGAAACTCTTTGCAAGTCTAAATCCAGCTGTCTGTCAGCTGCTGGCGCGGTTTCTCCAGATGTATTATCAACAGGCCGGGCGTTAGCTCCTTGTTGCTGCTCAGTTTCCTTAGTCATACCTAAGCTAGAAATCAGTTAAAACTGAACAAGATCAAGTAGGAAAAAAGTAGAATGCGAAGAAGCAAAAACCAGTCGAGATAACTTGCTTAAGGAAACAACAGTGTAGACCAGCAGACCCGCTCGAGCAACCAGAAAACCTCAGGAAAAAATCAACTCAAAAAGGCATCCAGATTTAGAAAAAGTTAGCGTAATCCGTAACCAAAAGGGTCACCAATGTGGAGATTGCCTAAACATAGTAAAACATCTCCACGAAAAAAGACTAGGCCTTTGTAAAACGTAACAAATTTATTTAAAACATAAGATATCAGAAGGTAAAGAGAAGAGTGTACATGATAAAAAGTAAACAATATATAGTGATGTTTTTTGACAGTTGAAGTTACATTTATGTTTGACCTATGTGTTCGATTACTATTGCAAATCATACAGAGTTTAAAATATGTTTTCGATTACAGTTCGATTACAGTCCGGAACGCCACAACCTGGACACAAGCTAAGTAATTAGCCCCTAGGTTTCTAAATGCTAATGAAACGAAGATAGGTACCACTTGATAGGCCAATTTGATCGGGCAGAATTTAATTTTGATTTTGACCAGGGTAGGTCTCTTAAAAAATGGGTATCACAATAATCTCTCATATAACAAAGATCTCTCAAAATAACTACCCATGTGTTACAATGACTGGGAATAAAAGTATTGGTTGCATTATAATAGTAATAATTGAATGATAAAGAGCTCTTTCATTAAGACAACCTTATATTGTTGGTTCCAGAATGGGTTGCTCTAACAAGGTTTTACTGTATAACTATGCAGAAAGGATCTGATATCTAGATTCTGGGATCAATCAACATGGAGAATTTTTTATTAGAATAACTTCTGCCCTGCCTCTCACTTGAATTTTAAAAAATTTTAATGGAAATTGGCATTTGTACTTAGCATAATTTATAAGAACTTTGATAAATTAGTTGTAATGGTGCAGAAGAGCGTTTTTATGAGTTCAAAGAAAATAAGCATAAAATACTTTTCATCAATATCATCTGTTTACACATACCAGCTGAAATGTTGCAATTAAAATGTTAAAAGTACATGTTTATCAACATTTGAATCATTTCAGCTTTAATATTGTTTACTTTATATGGTTTCTAGAAATAACTCAAAATGAATATACAACAAATAAGCAAGAAAATCACAACAAGTTATTACCTTGAAATGCTGCATTCATACAAATAATGTAACTGTTACGAACAGCAAATGTGGAGTTTTTCTGGGTAAGCCCATTCTACAAATAAATCAGAAATGTATTTCAAAGAACATAATAGTGGACACACAAGTATAATTAATAACTGGAAATAATAATCACCTTAAATAATTCAAGAAGGCTGGATGGAATATCTGATGTAAACTTGGAGCACCATAATGATAGCATTGCAATAGTGTGAGTGATAGTACCTTCATGAACTGTAGACAGAAAATTTTGTTGCTGAATTTTTGAGAAATGTAGAAGCATTAACAGTTCAAAAGATTACTATATAAACTAGAATTTCATAACTTGTTTTAAAGCATACCACATTACATTTATGCTTTGATAACATTTTAAAACACCTAAAAGAAATTTTTAAAACTTGCCTTCATGTTTCAAAACTCCTATAAAGCTGTTGACAGCAGTTTCACATAAACTCTGTACAGATGAAGTACCAGTGACAATATTGTAACTTAAATTTCCAATACCACTAATAACACCAATTCGTTGTGTTACAACAGTTAGCTTTCCTTCAGATCCTGTAAATAATAGATATTTTAAAAACATGACTGTGGCAGCAATTTATAAGAATGCCATAACAAATATAGTATTGGTCATCAAGGTTGGTCCATTTATTCTTCACTGCCTTCACTGTGATTCTTCGCTGCCCAATGAATGTAATTAACTGGTATTTTCCATTATTTCTTATTTGAATTTACTACTATTTCTAGCCAGAACTAAACAGTATATTTATGATTAGGCCTTAATAATCCTTTATACAGCTGCAAGAGGACTAGTGTGTTCCTAGACTTTGAAGAAACTTGAGATGCATGTATAAGCTGAACCCCCACTTTAGCATTGGAAATTTTTCCATAACTTCTCTGCTTACACACAGAAATATATGGAACCATGTAGATATTTTATCTAAATTGCATTGTAAATCTTGAACCTGCTCTTCCATGCCTTACTTTCCCTTACATCTTCAGATCTTCTGCAAAGATGCTGATTTTGCTTCTCACATCCAAACTAACATCAACGATAAAAATTAACAGAATTGGCCATAATACTGACTTTTGAAGCAACCCACTGCCCATTGCTCTTGACTTGCACCCTGAGTTTTTGAACCAAAGCAAAAGTTTACTTTTAATCCCCAATTTTCCAAATTTAAAGAGAAATGCCTAGTGAGGGACTTTATCTCTTTATTAAATGCCTTTTGAAAATCCATACACCATATCTATGCTGTTTTTACAATACCAAAAATCAGTGACTTTATTATAAAATTTCTAGATATTTACTGTTTAAGATCCACCCTTTCTAAACCCATACTGATTTTTCCAACAGCAAATTCTTTAAATAAATTGGCTACAACTTCTGGTAGAATTATGGACTCCAATGCCTAATTAGTGTTTCTATCATTAAATTTTAGGAATTAATCCAATTAAGTAGAACATAAATAAATACATTAAATTTAATAAAGTTAAATTACTTTATACTTTCTTTTATTTGTTGCTGTTTATATGGGTAAAAAGAACCCAATCCATTAACATCTGGTCATTTGCACAAACACAAAAATTTACCAATTACACTTAAAATAATCAATAATTATAAAGACAATATTAACAGAACATCTATAAAATTACAATTAAAATGTTAAAAATCTATAGGCTCAAAAATCAACTGATTCTTTTAATATTGAAACTTATTTTGTAAGAGACTTACGGCCGTATTCACCGGTAACCTGACCGGCGGTCAGGTCAGGAAACCATGGTTACAGCCTCTGATTGGTGGAAAAATAATTCAATATTTTCCTTCCACCAATCAGAGGCTGTAACCATGGTTTCCTGACTTGACCGCCGGTCAGGTTACCGGTGAATACGACTGTTAAACTTAAGCCCCAGAAATCTTAAATTACCATTTAGAATTCCAAAATAATGTTCCAACAGAGCACTAATAGCCTCAGAGCTGCTGCACTGTTGAGCTAGACACTTTGATACTTTGACAGCTTCCTCTCTGCACTGATCCTCTTTTGAATGCAAGTGAACTGTAAATAAAACATGTTAAGCTTCAACAGTAAGTAATGTGCAGTTTTTAATGAAGAGAAAAGGTTAAAGTAGCTAAGTCTTACCACCGATACTTTTCCCTATATCTAATGCATACTGGCTTAAATCCAAGGAGACACTTGATATAATAGTAGACACAGCTAAAACAGATAATATCTACTTAATAAAATCCTACTTGCTTTTTTTTATAAACTTACTTACAACACTTTTTGCATAATCACAATGTTATATAACTACAATTTGAATCATGACAAATAAAAAACAGTTTTTTGCATTATTGCATTCATGTATTTAAAAAATTTTACGAAACTGAGGATAATTATAACCAGTTAGAGTAGTAATTATTAGCCAAACAAATCACAAAAAAGACAAGATAAATTGTGAAAATATTATCTTTCCTTTTTATGTGGATGGTTAAGTGAGAAATGAAATTTATACAGATTTATAAGCCTGTAAAACTAACTAAAATCTGTAAATATGTTATGGACATCTGTTATGGGAAAACTGTTATGGACAACTCATAAAAGTTGGGAGCTACGTAAAGGAAACTAGAGTGAAAAGAAATGTTTTAAAATAGTTACTTTCAAATATAATCTCAGGGTTTCGCAGCAAGGCTTTTTGAATAGAGGGGAGAATGATGTTTTTAAACTCTTCATGATTGATTTGTCGCAGCAAAGTATTACAGGACTCCTATAAAGTAGAGCAACTTTTAATTAAAAGGAATAAACATTAAAAACAAGCACAATGCCAATAAAGTATCATATAGCATTATATAAGAATTAAATCATATTCAAAGAAAATTTCAAGTATTTTTTGGATTTTTGAAATTCACAAATAAAACTGACACATTAATTTTTAAAAATAGAATAAACTTAAAAACTTACTAAAACATGAGGAGAAGGTTTTGTCTTACTCCCAACAATTACTTTAGATAGTAACTGTATTGCTTGTTCCTAAAAAATAAAATTATTATAGATTAATTCATGAATGTACACAAAATACTAATAACTCTTAAGTTGTACACATAAATATACAGAGTAACCTCAATATCTCAAAATTGAAGGGACCAGTAAAAATTTCAGTAAGTGCAGTAAACCTTTGTTTATACAGCCCTTGTATATCAAGCTCAATCTAATCCATGTTGTGTTATGTGATTATCCAACAAAAATCAATTATAAAATAAATATTACCCTATGATTAGGAAAGGTATTACATCAACAATGTAAAATGTGCTTTTTAATAAAACTATACATCAAATTAACTAAATAAAAAAACAATTTTTTGGTACTTATTATCCCGTCGACCGTTCAGCAGTCATTAAATCAGCGACACAGTTAAAGAACAGTCAAAAGGCTTCAATGACATTTTTTAATTCAACGGCATGGTCGACAGGATAATACACAAGAACCCAATTGTTTTATTATATAATCTTGAAATTAGTGTTTTGCAGGGAATGTCTCATAGAAGGCATTTTAAAACTCAAAATTTAAATGAATTTAATGAATTTATTAAGTACATATACAGGGTGTCCCAAAAATGACTGACACATTTTAAAAATCAATAACTAATTACTCAAAAACCGAAAGATAAAAATACGCGGTTTGTTTCATTCTATTTCTAGGAGTCTTATGAGTAGGATGCAACAAATCGCGCATTTTTATCTTTTTTAGTTTTCAAGTTATTAGTTATTGATTTTTAAAATGTGTCAGTCTTTTAGGACACCCTGTATTATCATTTCAAAAAGTGCAATTTAATAAAAATAACTTAAATTATAACACTGCAATTACAAATAAAAGGTATCAAAACTTTTTTATATGAATAATTACCTTTATTTGAGAAAACTGATCTTTGGCTTTTGTATCAACTAAATGTTTAATAAAAATTCCAACAAATACCAATGATGCCTGACTTTCAGATATATTTTTCATCCGAGTCAAATATTCTCCAGTAACTTTGGTACTCTGAAAATATCCAAAACAGTGCTGCTAATCACATTACTTCAAAAACACAATTTTTATCAATTATTTTTTTAGTCTCTCAAAATAGACTAGCTCTTAATAACCTGTAAACACTAAAACTTAGTAAAGAAGAAATAAAACTCGAGTTTAATCTAATTTTTTAATTAATTTTAAGTACTTTATTGACAATTTTAAACCTAGTAAATGCAGATTTCCAACTTAATTTTACTTCAAGTAAAAAAATCATAAAATTATCGTCTCATGAGAACATTCCATGAAACATGCATCAATTGTACAAAAATAAGCTTTAATTGAAATTTATAGTTGCTGCAAAGATATTGGTAACTAACCTGGTTCCATAAATTACTGGTACACTTATTGGTTTTTTTATTCAAGTATTTGCTTTGTGCAGCAGTAATAGAGAAAAGAAGCAATGCTTGACTTGTCAGCTAAAAAAATCAAGTATATAAATATAGGTTTCTAAATTACTAAAATCTATTTAAAGTAAAATATTTTATGAATAAAAAATACAGACATATTAAAAAGAGAAGCAAAAGTTTTATTTAGTTAATCAGCAATAACATTAATAACACTGAAATAAATATCAGTTATTCACCAGTTTCAATTTTATTTAAAGTGTTTGATACTCTCCTAAAAAAACAATATTTTGAAAACATATTCAAATTTAACTCACCAAAAGTTGTACATCTTCGGAGCTCACATCAGCTCCATTGAAAACAACAGACGCAACATGACAAGACCAACTGAATGCTGCATAACACACATGAGCAACTCCTTTACTATAAAAACAAAAACATTCATCATTTAATTTCATCACTTTTAGTTTTATGTAATTTAACATCACAGGCACACAAAATGGATATACGAAAAAAATTTTCAATAAAATAAAAACAAATTAATTACATGTGTAAAGCTATAAGTTTTTGTTTTTTGAACGGTTTTTGCATTGAACAGTTTTTTCGCGTCACCCACAAAACTATGAAATTTGGACATTGGTGTAGTTGATTTTAAAAGGGTGGACCAGAATCTGATGAGTGCAAAGTAAAGGAAGAAATACAATTTTTAATTCAAAGCATCTAACATAACACTACATTCTAAATCTTATAAATAATACTTTTAATCTTGATGCACAGGCCCAAACAACCTAATCTGTGTTACAGGCCAAATTATCCATTAGCATTACAAGCCAGAAAAATATTTATAATCTAAAGAGTTTTCAATGTTTACGACACTGAGGGCCAATTTTTGTAATAAAAACTAACCAACTTCAGTTTCCTTTTAAGAAGATTTTTTGGTGCGTGAGTTTCGTCAGTTTTTCTGACTTGTGAGACAAGTAATCAAACATAATTATTTAATTTTTTAATTAGTATTTTAAATGTAATTAAAAAACCCTGACAACAATTTTAAAATATAGTGTTAAAATATTGAGTTTCCTGACTCTCATTCTAATGTTTAGATTAAATTTGAGAATTTTTAATTTGCTGACAGACTACAACCTTTCCAACTAATAGGTAATAATCAAGGTTCTACTTTAACTAGATATATGAGAAAGTGTAAGCACTGCCTTCATAGGGTGAATAAATAATTTATCAGTTACTAAAATTTTTATCCTTCTTTCTATAACTATTTTTGCCAAATTTTAATATTAATATTAGGTTTGAGAACAAATTGTGACAATGATTACTAAAAACACCCTATGCCTCATTTTTGTATCAATCTTTGAATTATATGGATTCAGAATTAAAGATTTATTATTCAAAGAATTATGTATTTATTTCATTAAAATAATTATAATTAAAAAAGAAAGAAAATTAAGAAATTAATTATTGACAGTCATGCACACTGTTAATAGAGCTCTATTATATCATCATTATTAGATCCTAAAATAATCTATACTAAATATCATCTTAGGAACCAATAATAATGATATCAATAGTTAGATCTATATGGTTGTGTGTCATCATTTGAGCCTGGCTAGTAGACTCTTATCGAAGCTGTACCCTAAATACTTCATCCTCATAATAGGGAAAATCTACAATTAATCACTAAACCATAATACTTACGTTGAATGTGCAGTCTTGAATGTTTCAGCAACATCATTAATTGTCTTAATAATATAAGGTACACTAGATGGTTGGTTTTGTACCAAATCTTTCACAAACTTATCAACTAGTTGAGTTGATTTCCTATCAGCATATCGTGGTAGAGTAGTGTGTAGTAGCTTACAAATACTCTTGAAAGTCTGAGGCTGAGCATCTAAGGGCACAAAATAAAATAAAAATAAGTGAACAGAAAAACATAAGCTAATGGGTAAAATCAAAAAATCTGGGCCTTGCAACAACAGCTGCAATGAAATAGTGGATTTTGGAAGCCAACTTGTGCATCAGTTGAATTTTAACTCCCCAATGAACAGCATTTGCAGATTGAAATTTCACAGAGGCCCAAATTGTATAAACTTGCCTAAATTTATAACACAAGAAAACAAATTAGATCCATTAATCTAAATAAATCTATCAAATTCATCTGTAGCGACTGTTAACGTACAAACACGAACAAATTAGTTTAAGGTATAAAATATTTGGATTCTTCAATACCCAAAATACCATTAAAACCTGTGGTTTCTTTTTGAAAAACATACTTTTATTAGTGACTTCTGAGAGGTGCTCGAATACTTGCTTTCGAACTACAAGCCGCGCAGACTGAATTGCATACGGAATATCTTTTAATGCCTGAAAACATGAATAGAATTATAATCACAAATCAAATCTTGCTAAATATTTTAATAAATTTAATATAACTTGTAATTACCTGCAATTCCCCCATGCTTTCGGCACAAACAACTTTCACAACGTATCGTAAACACCATTACAGGTACAGAGAAAAACAGACGTAATTGAAAATGTTTGAGGCTTAGTATACAGATTGACGTAACACTAAAATAGTCTTAAAATCGGCCAGAATGAAGGAACAAAGGAGTTTTTCAAAAGACAGAATGGTTTAGAAAATTTAATTCCTGTTTGGAAAGTTACTTTTTTAGTTTTTGCTAGTTTTATATCTATAGCCATATCAGACTCTTATGGGGAATATTTTCTAATCCCACTCAGCAAGATCTCCAATCCAACATATGAACCAATCAAAGCTTGGCGATCCAATGACAACCATCATACGAACTAATCAGAGCTCTCATTCACAACTTATTCAGTAGGATTAGGAAATATGTGCGCGGAGTACGCAAAGGTTTGAAAACGAAACCTCTGGTGTTCTGGTTCCGAAACCAGAGCACTAGGAGTTTCGATATCTAATTTATTAGTACTAATTGACTAATTTATTTTTATTAATACTCCTTCTCGCTATAAACCCCAAACCCCGTAACCGTAAACTGCTACACCACTCTTCACAGATCGCTTTGCGATCTGAAGCCAATGCTCATTTATTTCTCTCTTCGCATTGGTCGTTGGTCGTCTGGTTGAGCCGTTCGTTCCTCATATCTTTAAGGTGATTCTTTCCTTAAAAGCAGGCATGGCCAACCCGCGGGCAGGATGCGGCCCGTTTGAAATAATTTTGTGGCCCGCGAAAATTTTTTTAGTCAAAAGTTCAAGTTTTAGGGTAAGTTAAGGTCTACCAAAATTTGGACAAAGTGTACCAAAACGAGTTAAAAGGGTTAAAACCTGTTAATTAGATTCGAATTTCAAAATATTTTCTGGGCAGTGGCGGATCCAGGGGGGGGGGCAACAGGCCTTTTGCCCCCCCTTGGGCTCAAGTACCTTTTTTTAAAATTACGGTAAAGAAATGAAAAAACGAAAATCGGACATCCGAAATTTGGACAAGGTATACAAAAACAAGTTAAAACCCTGTTTTATAGGGTCTAATTTCCGAAAATTTTCTGGGGGAAGACCCCCAGACCCCCTTTTGTATTTGGAACTCAATTATTCACAACTTCTCTTATTCTGTACTTCTTTAAGACGCAAATTTTCTTAAAATGTGTTACAAAGTTTAAACCTATTAAATATGAATGGGAGGAATAATTTTGGGCCCCTCCTGAAATAAATTTATATAGTATACGCCACTGAAAGGGAAAGTCCACGAGACCAGTTAATCATTTGTTAACCCTGCCCATTGTTGTTTTTTTTGGTAAACATGACAATGACTAATTTTTTAGAGGATATATTTGAAGATTCTTTCCAAATAAAAATCTATATTTGCCTCTGGAGTGATGAAAAAAGAGAGGGAAGAAAATTGGTGACCTGTGGAGCAATCAGCCACATAAGGTCCGGGCCCACCCGGAAAATCGGGCTTTGGCTTTGGGTACCAAAACGAGTTAAATACCTGATTTTTAGGGTCAAATTTCCAAAAAAAATTATCGGGGAAGACCCCCAGATCCCCTTTTTGATATTCAAAATATACTTTTCTTCATTTTGATTTGCATTTACATTTTTATACTTTAAATACAAAATTTCAAATAAATTTATGGGGGAGGACCCCCAGACCCCCTCTTTCCCTGGGACGTCATCCAAGTATTTTCAATAATAGACTCAAATTTTATAAATTTTTCCGGGCAAGAACCTCCAACCTTCTTAAAATGTGGTTGCCCCTCCCCTTCGGTCCAGGCTGGATCCGCCACTGTTTCTGGGGGAGGACCCCCAGACCCTCCTCTTACTAAAACTCTATTGTTCACAACTTTTTTAGGATATTAAGTTCAGCCAGGTGCAAATCCTATACCTAAAAATATATTTTAATTTATGCATTGAACCTATTAAATATTATGCATGAGGGAATCAGAGTGAGATTTGGGCGTACTCTTTCCCGGTGCAAAAATCTAGCTGCAATTTTTAGAGAAAATTTGGGTCCTCCCGAAATACATTTCTATAAGCGCCACAGGCTCCTTAGTTTCGAATGATTCCAAGTGTTTTTGAAAGGCACCTGTTTAGTTCCTATGGATATACTGAAGGTAGTCTTGGGGTTGCTCCTAAAAATAAATTTAAATGAATATTTTAGGAATCTGTCAAACTAAGCAAAGAATCTAAGAAACTCCCTAATTGATATACCAAATTTATTCAATTTGCTTCACTGTCATTCTGTGCACCTGATATCCTAAAATTTTATATGCGGCCAGAGAGAGTATTGTGGTTTTCCAAAGTGGCCCCTGCTTTAAAGTTTAAAAAAAATCCCTCATCATTAAATGATTTTGTACACGACCCGGCTGCATATTCTATTTCCCTCGTCGTTACAGAGCATTTCTTAATAATCTCCAAAATCATAATTAATGTGTTCAAGGTCACTAATCCCCGCTATTAATTATTATTTTGGAGATTGTTAAGAAATGCTCTGTAACGACGAGGGAAATAGAATACGCGACCCGGCTCAACTACACAGAAACTTTTGTTATTTATTTATCAAATCAAAATAAAAGTCTAAAGCATTTTAGGGGCCGTTCATAAATGACATCACGCTCAGAGGGGGGAGGGGGTTAATTAATTTGTGACAGTTTGTGACAAGGGGGAGGGAGGGGGTTTAAAAGTTGTGACATCACTTCCTGCAGCTGAAAATCAACGAAAAAAAACTTAAATTGTAAAACGACCGACTTATTTTTCTCTCAAAAGGCATCCTAAAGGTTGATAGAAATGAAACTATCAAGAACGGGGAAAATTAAGCTCAAATAAAAAAGTTGGTTCCGGGCACTTTCAAATTCGTGTATTGGACATATTGTTGATTTAAGAGCGTGACATGTGACAGAAGGGGGGGGAGGGAGTCAAAAATGGGCAAAAAAGGTGTGACATCATTTATGGATAGCCCCTTATTTCTCTTATCACTAATTTATCAGAAATATTTTCTTAAAAACCTATCTAGAAATAATTACAAATATTTAATTTCTCAGAACATATAAACTAACTGGTCTAAATTACACAATAACCACGGGGACTTAAAAAAACTCATTTGCTAATCTTTAGGAGAGAAAAACAACTTTTGTGAATAACATCCACGGCGCATCTTCTCAAATAACACTTACTTAAAAAACAAATTATACTTATTTTTCTTGTAGTTAATGAGCGTATTTTAAAGCGGTCATGGGGGACAAGCTCCCCTCAACTTTTTGAGAAAATTCCATTTTTATAAGGGAAAATCATGTTTCTAAAGCCATTAGGGACAGCTTGCCCCTAAAAGTTTTCCAGTGAGACCCCCAGGGTTCACCAACTAAATCTGCCCATGAGTGGTATTAAAAAAATCATAGGAATACATTAAAAATTATCAAGTCTACAATACAGATTATAAAGCTAATTCCATTCTATTCGATTTTTGGTAACTATCTTCAACAAACTTACAGAGAAAATGTGCCCTCACACATAAGACCCTCTATACATCTATAGAAATTTTCTAAATTTTCCTTGAAGGGGAACCCTTTCGAAATGTTGCTGTTTGTTATACTGTACGTGTAATTATTTTTCCTTATGATTTACCATAGTGGAAACAATATTCTTCCTAATTTACTAAGAATACCAATAAGTGTCAACATAAATTTTATACAAAAAAAGGAAAAATAATAATTTTAGTGTTGTGTTCGGAATGCAATTTTTAGTGTCTACGATTTAAACTAAAAAATAATTGTAAAACTTTTTTACACTTTTACTTTACTATTGGAGGAAAGTCCTATATTCGATGGAAACTGGATTAGTTATTCCCTGAGAAGTTAAGTTCACAGTATTTTTAATGCGAAAAATAATAAATTTCTTATGTAGTGTACTCTACGAGTGATAACAAACATGGCAGATCATAGAAGCGCAATGCATCATAGGTAAGGTGGGTAAATTGAAAATCTCGCATTTATCACCCAATGGAGGTGGATTTCTAATATCCTCCATTTCTTCCTCCTTTATTTCCCCTACTTAGGGATTGCTGGTTTTTTGGGAGCGAGAAACCCGGCATTTACCCTGCATTACCTAAAGCCCATGGATACTCTAAGTAGTAGACGGCGTACTCTACGGGACAAAATCTGAGCCGCCCCAATTAACATGGGATTTCGGGCGGGTCCGAGCGGAAGGGGTTGATTCGTGACGTCATATCACGTGACCGGTTGGGGGCGTGGTTTATGACGTTATAGCCAATGACGTTGAAGGAGGCGTGTCGGAACTTGAGTTGAGTTGTTTACCTCCTGCTGCTAGTTTCGTTTTCTGGAGTTGTCTGCATTTAGTTTCGGTTTTAAAGTTTAGTTTTTCGGGTATGGCAACGGTATTTTCACGTGTAACTTTGACCGACATTTTTGGTTTCATTTTCCGAAGTTGAGGGTTTTTGGACTTAAACTTTTTCAATAGATTTTTTTAATTTATTGCATTTTATTAAGTTTTACATTTAATTTTAACGTGGCGCCATCTAGGAAGTATATATTTAATTACTATTTTTAAAGATCTTTAATTCAGCCTTATTTATTAAATTATTTATTAATAAATTATTTATTTTAAAAGAACTTTAATTCAGCTTGATTTATTAAATTATTAATTATTAAATTATTAATTTTTTAGGACTTTACTTTAGCCTGATTTATTAAATTATTAATTATTAAATTATTATTTTTAGAGGACTTGTACTTTATTTCAGTCTGATTTATAAGTTATTAATTTTATGGGACTTTACTTTAGCCTGATTTATTAAATTATTAATTATTAAAATATTAATTTTACAGAACTTGTACTTTAGCCTGATTTATTAAATTATTAACTTCAGCCTGGTGTACTATTCATTAACATAGGGTTGCCAGAAAATGTAATTCAATGTGTTGCCGGATTTAGCGTCATATCTCTAATTTGGCTATTTTTCTTTAATACAGGAATAACAAACTTAATTCAATAAAATTGTTTTAATATTTTAAAATTGATTTTATCTTACCAACACATGGCAATTACTTTTATTGGCAGATAAAGTACTTTCAGCTTTTATTCAACCTACCATTACGTGCTTTAATTCAATGAGTATTTTTATGTTACATTTTTGGGAATGTATGACTACCCAACAAAGTTTTATTATTTTCGAACATAAATCGTGGACCAATCATTTTATAGGATACTTTTTTTCAACCAATCAGAGCATTCTTGCTTAAAATTTAATTTCTCTTCAACACTCTAATAATAACAAAATCACTTAATTTAATAATACTTTTTCATAAATTATTTTTAAAATTGATTTCAACTTACCAACACTTGACAAGCTCTTTTATATTTTGGGGAAAGTATTTGTGTTATTGCTACCGAATACGCTGAACTTATTACTTGTAATAAATATTTTTTAATATTTTAAAACATTACTCAATTTAAAAATTCGAACAAACAAAATTTGAATTTAAACTTTTCATCTGCTAATAATTTTCACTGTGGTTAAATACTAGTTACATTTCAATCATTTCCAATTAAGTATCACATTTCATTAGTTTAATCTTACTTGCCTTTTGAAGCATCAGATTTATTAATGTTAGCTAGACTTTCCAGAAAATCAATTTAATATTCCATGAATGTAATTTAATTCTTATTTCCAAAACCTACCATTTCCAGTAATTATAGGTTCCTATAACGGATCTATTGATAAAGATGCGTAATTTCAATAAAAGTACGAATGCATTCAGTATGCTATATCCTGCTTCAGACTTGAATGAACAAGATATCCTGAAAGGAGTCAAAGGGGTTTGTTGAAACAGGATGGAACATTATACCACCGTGAATCATCAAGGACCCTACTCTTGGAACGATAAGAAAATGAAGGTTATCAGAAAAACATGTTTGAACGAATATAAGCCATTTTCCAATTCAGTATCAAACTTTTCTAATTTTAGCTTACCTGCCTATCATTTTATAGAAATTAATTAATATTAGATAGCATTATAACTCCTGAAAATCAATTTAATGTTCCAAAAATATAATTGCATTGTTATTTACAAACAATAACCTACTATTCTAAATTTTGATAATGTTATTCTTCAACCATTTTTTTACATTTTTTAATATCAAACTTTAATTCAGTTAGCCTCAAGCTTTTAATTCAGTTTTCATAATATCCTTTTCAAACATCTAGTACAGTTTACTTTTAAACATCTGAAAATCAACAAACTCTTAGTTTTGAAAATCCTAATTTTTTCTCAGTTTTTTCCTAATTTATATTCCACAAATAAAATTCAAATTAAATTTTTACTTTCCTACCATTCTAAACTTATATTTCAGATTTGCTATGAAATTATTAGCCTAATATTTCCAAAAATATATATTCAGTTTACTTTCATTCAGTTTTAGTCTTGAACATTTCTTATATTTTAACTAGAAATTGACAACCATATTAAAAAACACACATATTCTGGTACACATTTTATTGCACGGGATTAGCAGTTACAATTACACAAATAATACACACGAAATATTTTCTTTTAAAAGGGTATTGATAATTTTTTCAATTCATTGAAGGGAACTTGCGAACCTTTGGGCGTGAGTTTTCAATAACTTTTTTTAAAAAAATATTCCACACTATTGGAATCTGTAAATAAGTGCATTAAAATAAATTGACGTTTGAGTATAAAATGAACTTGACAAATAATTGAATCTACTCTAAAAGGATGTTCCTACATATATCTATATGTGATTACACCCCCATGGAAGAATGGGCCCCTATTTTTTTTCATTATATGCAAAGAACTTCTTTTGTTTACAAATGTTACTAATCAGATTTTACCTCTTAAATCCCATAGTTTGAACATTTTCTATGCAACTTGGATAATTTGAAGCTGAAGGGAGGTCACTATAGGATTAAAAGTTTTGTGTTTTACTATTGAATTCCAGGTGAACTGATAATTAAATCTTAATTTTTTAAAACTAAACTTTAAAAACAGAACATTTTACTTATTACAATAAAATTTGAAATATTTACATTGCTATACAATTTCTAGTATTAAGTTATTTTGGTTTTATATTTAACTCACAGAACAAAAAAATAATCAGCATTTTCAATTGGTTTTCTATGTGAAAAGGCAAGTACTTACCTAGTGTGTAATATCTGAAAGCACTGTAGGTAAATGGTGGTAATTTGTAAGAAAATCGCATTCCATTCGTTCATCAACGGGGTAGTTATGCAAATATATCACACCAATTTTCCATCTTTTTGGCACGACATTCCTGGTATCTCCTTGGATGTGGTATTCCACATATTTCAAAGTCCGTGGACTATTGTCATATTCAAAAAACTGTGTTTTGCAAGTATTGCATGTTTTCCAGAAAAAATTTGCGCTTTTTACTTCCCAGAAAGAAAACACAAAATGCCTTGCCTCAGGAATTATATCCGTGTTCCAAAACTTAACAAACGTTGCAAAATAGCACCGTGGCAAGCTATTTTATCCGGGCAAAGTTCCATGTTTCCATGAGATTGTCTCGTTGCATTTCTGCACTGGGTGCGTCCAGCCATACTTGTATGGTATCAAAAGGAGTCAATGGCAAATCTTCCTCGAACGCAGGCACATTTACGCTGTAAATTAAATCCGCCTAACGACGATCCTTCTTGTCTAACCATTTACTTATTAAATATTTTTTACAGTACTACTTGGCAGATTTAAATGATGAATTTGAAACAAAAACTGTGTGGAATCCAAAATCACATCGGGTTGGGAAGAGAAATATTATCACAGTCAAACATTCAGATCCAATGAGGTGCATGTCCGGGTGGATCTTATCAAAGCAAACTCCCCAGTGAAAAGGGGAGATAAGATTAGTTCAATGACTTATAATGATAAAGTTATTTTCAACCTTTTTATTAGTTAAACTATAAGCCTAAATAAAAAAACGTACTTATAGAACTATCCTTTGTATGCGCCACTAACCATAATATTTATGTTGGAAAATTATTTGCAATGTATAATTTAAGAAAATTAAATACTTCATTTTAAAAAAATCTACCAACCTGTTTGAACACGGTGTGATTGCATGAATCATTGTAGAACAGGAAGTTCTTATCAGAAAATCCGGTTCAGATAACGCGTGTACCGCAATATTTTCGCTGCATGCATTCATTCTCTGTTACGTGAAACCAAATAAAAATTCTTAATTTTATTCAATTTGATTTCAGTTTCAGTGTTATTTGCCTATTTCTAACAGATTTTTTTTATCGATTTTTAATTCTATCACTAATCAGTGCTAGAATGAATCTTATCGTTTTGAATGGATTGTGGTATCATGGCATGACGTAAGTTTAAGCCCAATTTTTACAAGTTTTAATTACTATAAAATTTTGAAAAGAGCAACACAAATAAATGAACCAGGTGATTACAACTTTTTGAAAGAAATGAATCCAGGATCTTATCGGAATGTCTTAGAACAAGATAACTAAATCCGCAGTTGAATCTTATTGTATGGAGGCCAAATCTTTGAAATATTAACATTTTACACATGAAAGTAATTCTAATTAAAACCCAAACCTTCACCTATTACACACATTTTTTCAAAATTTCAAACCAAAATTAAGTTTTTAGTTAAATTTAGTGCTTTTTAGGAAACTTTTTACCAAATAAATTTCAATTTTTAAATTAATATTACAACAATAATATGGTTTCACCATTTCAGAAGTTTAAAATAATTCGGTTTAATGTTATATATGCATTGCAAAACACAGTTTTTCAACAAAATGTGCAAAGCCAGCAAGCTTATTTTTAGGCATGAGTGAGACACGATATTTTAATTACAGAAGAATTTGTATCATTATTTTGGGAAAAAATTTACTTGTAGCCATTCTAATCAAAGTTATTCCCGGCATGCTTTTACTACCTATTGGAAACAAGACTAGAAATACAGAAACTAGAAATACAGAAATAATCACTTACACATTTTCTTTAAAAAAATCAACACATTCGAACTCTAGGTATGAATCACAATATAGCAGGAAGTTCTTATCAGAAAAATCCGGTTCAGGTAACACGTGGGCATTTAACTATATTTTCTCTGCATTCTCTGTTACGTGAAACTAAATTTTACCATAAAAATTCTTAATTTTATTCAATTTGATTTCAGTTTCAATACTGTTATTTGCCTGTTTCTCACGGATTTTCTATCATTTTCAAGCAACTCCAATTCATGCGTTCGCAGATCTCAACTGTTACTCAAGGCAATTTAATGCGTGGTTTTAACGGGGAGGTATATCAATACAACGGAGTATATATTTTCTTCACAAATTTCAGTTTTATAAGAACAAAAATTTAAAATATTCCATTCAATTAATGGTTTTTTCATAATTCGAAGCTAAAAAGACATTTCTCTAAGCAAATTACATTGAGCGTATTGAAGAAATAAAACAACTTTCGATAGTACAAATAAGTTTTTACATTTATCTATAAATAAAAACTTCCATATCAATGTGCATGCCTAAAAACTTTGTATACACTATCAAATATATAATTAAACTCTATCACACTCATGATTAACAAGTTGATAAGATATTTGGTTGAAACACACTGATTCAAACATATTTTCACTCTTTTCTGCCGTACTTTATTACATTTCTTACTGTTTTTCTGGCCCACATTGTTTGCTGTTACAAAGTGATAGATATGCGTGACAAAAATATATTACTCCATTTTCTCATACTATTCGCATTTTTCTTGTGGATTTAGCTTTTTTTTACCCACTTTTCCTGTTAATTCTTTGCAACTCCCAAAACATGCCAATATTATAATAGATATTTTCTAAAATTTCTGTAAAAATGCATATCTCTTTTATTATACTTCAGTGTAAATTATATGAAAATTGCCTTAAGTGAGCAAGCACTGAAAAGAATTCCTTGGAAAAAACATGCAATAGCTTAGCATTTTTCGGGACAACATACAATTCATTGTGAAAAAAATATCCACAAGCAGCATATTACGAGCAAAAATATATTAAAATTTCGCTTGCTTTTTTTCAATATTAATAAAAAGTTTCCAAATTTTTCCTTAAAAACTTAAAACAATTAACCAAATTTTTAAAATTTACAATACACTTTTTTCACATGTGTGTTACTACACTCCAACATCATGTAGTTGTTGAATACTTTTTCTTAAGTTCTAAATATATTTTTTTACTTAAGTGTTTAAGAACGTTCATGTTAAATATTTTTATTGTTGAACTTTTTTTTTTTACTTTAGATGCTGAATATATTTAAAAATTTTAAATGTTAAATTTTTTACCTACTTGTTAACATTTTTTACTTTAATATTAAATATTTTAAACTATTTTAAATATTTTTAATGATAGTTGTTGTTTGAAAATGTTTTTTTTAAGTTTTAATGTTAAAATATTTACTACTGAATCGTTTATTTTTTAATGTTAGAATAATTTTAACTAACTTTTAAATATTTTTACTTTAATGTTGAACTTTTTCTTTTGTTGCAGATTATTTATTACATTCCATGTTGAATTATTTTTAATGTTGTTGTTTATAAAAAACTGAAATATTAAACATTTTAATAACTTGTTAAAAAAAAAATTTCTTACTTTAATGTTGAATATTTAAACAAAACTTTTTGAATATTTTTTAAGTTAACTTTTTTCTTTGTGTTGAGTATTTAATTTTTGTACTTTTCATGTTTTATATATGTTCATGTTTTATAAAAAACAAACAGCATGTCTTCCTAACCCCTATCATTCTTACTAAGTCCCCATTTTCTTATCATATTCCTCTTATCACATTCCTTTCCATATGCTATTGCAGGGCCTGATAATAATTTGACGATAAAACTGACTGTTTATCATGGGTCATGGGTGAGCAAGCTGCTGAGAATTTCAAATCAAAATTTACTCAAGAAGCATATGAGACACAAAAAATATTGAAAATCATAATTTTGATATGTATTTTTTCCAAGCTAGGCGAAGAAAAAAAGTGACTCTAAATGGGCCCACTCTGCCTACTTTTGTTGGAGATAAGAACATGCATGCATGGTATAAAGGGGTATTCCTTCAAATAAATGGATTATTTTCAATAGATTTAATGATACCAAAACAACCAAAAGATAAATTCCATTGATAATCTGAATGAGGAAGAAAATTCCGATAATGAGAGAGAAACAAAGTGTGGCAATAATTTCAGCTGAATAATGTGAGTGAATACCATGATATCTATGTATCATGGCTATTCTCTCAATAATGCACTTTTCACTGAAAAGATGCATAATTATAAAATAATCACTTGATATGTGTGTATGTATTTAACTTAAGGTGTGGCATGGTAAGACAGAATTATCAATGCATATAATTATGCATCTTTTCAGTGAAAAGTGCATTATTGAGAGAATAGCCATGATACATAGATATCATGGTATTCACTCACATTATTCAGCTGAAATTATTGCCACACTTTGTTTCTCTCTCATTATCGGAATTTTCTTCCTCATTCAGATTATCAATGGAATTTATCTTTTGGTTGTTTTGGTATCATTAAATCTATTGAAAATAATCCATTTATTTGAAGGAATACCCCTTTATACCATGCATGCATGTTCTTATCTCCAACAAAAGTAGGCAGAGTGGGCCCATTTAGAGTCACTTTTTTTCTTCGCCTAGCTTGGAAAAAATACATATCAAAATTATGATTTTCAATATTTTTTGTGTCTCATATGCTTCTTGAGTAAATTTTGATTTGAAATTCTCAGCAGCTTGCTCACCCATGACCCATGATAAACAGTCAGTTTTATCGTCAAATTATTATCAGGCCCTGCAATAGCATATGGAAAGGAATGTGATAAGAGGAATATGATAAGAAAATGGGGACTTAGTAAGAATGATAGGGGTTAGGAAGACATGCTGTTTGTTTTTTATAAAACATGAACATATATAAAACATGAAAAGTACAAAAATTAAATACTCAACACAAAGAAAAAAGTTAACTTAAAAAATATTCAAAAAGTTTTGTTTAAATATTCAACATTAAAGTAAGAAAATTTTTTTTTAACAAGTTATTAAAATGTTTAATATTTCAGTTTTTTATAAACAACAACATTAAAAATAATTCAACATGGAATGTAATAAATAATCTGCAACAAAAGAAAAAGTTCAACATTAAAGTAAAAATATTTAAAAGTTAGTTAAAATTATTCTAACATTAAAAAATAAACGATTCAGTAGTAAATATTTTAACATTAAAACTTAAAAAAAACATTTTCAAACAACAACTATCATTAAAAATATTTAAAATAGTTTAAAATATTTAATATTAAAGTAAAAAATGTTAACAAGTAGGTAAAAAATTTAACATTTAAAATTTTTAAATATATTCAGCATCTAAAGTAAAAAAAAAAGTTCAACAATAAAAATATTTAACATGAACGTTCTTAAACACTTAAGTAAAAAAATATATTTAGAACTTAAGAAAAAGTATTCAACAACTACATGATGTTGGAGTGTAGTAACACACATGTGAAAAAAGTGTATTGTAAATTTTAAAAATTTGGTTAATTGTTTTAAGTTTTTAAGGAAAAATTTGGAAACTTTTTATTAATATTGAAAAAAAGCAAGCGAAATTTTAATATATTTTTGCTCGTAATATGCTGCTTGTGGATATTTTTTTCACAATGAATTGTATGTTGTCCCGAAAAATGCTAAGCTATTGCATGTTTTTTCCAAGGAATTCTTTTCAGTGCTTGCTCACTTAAGGCAATTTTCATATAATTTACACTGAAGTATAATAAAAGAGATATGCATTTTTACAGAAATTTTAGAAAATATCTATTATAATATTGGCATGTTTTGGGAGTTGCAAAGAATTAACAGGAAAAGTGGGTAAAAAAAAGCTAAATCCACAAGAAAAATGCGAATAGTATGAGAAAATGGAGTAATATATTTTTGTCACGCATATCTATCACTTTGTAACAGCAAACAATGTGGGCCAGAAAAACAGTAAGAAATGTAATAAAGTACGGCAGAAAAGAGTGAAAATATGTTTGAATCAGTGTGTTTCAACCAAATATCTTATCAACTTGTTAATCATGAGTGTGATAGAGTTTAATTATATATTTGATAGTGTATACAAAGTTTTTAGGCATGCACATTGATATGGAAGTTTTTATTTATAGATAAATGTAAAAACTTATTTGTACTATCGAAAGTTGTTTTATTTCTTCAATACGCTCAATGTAATTTGCTTAGAGAAATGTCTTTTTAGCTTCGAATTATGAAAAAACCATTAATTGAATGGAATATTTTAAATTTTTGTTCTTATAAAACTGAAATTTGTGAAGAAAATATATACTCCGTTGTATTGATATACCTCCCCGTTAAAACCACGCATTAAATTGCCTTGAGTAACAGTTGAGATCTGCGAACGCATGAATTGGAGTTGCTTGAAAATGATAGAAAATCCGTGAGAAACAGGCAAATAACAGTATTGAAACTGAAATCAAATTGAATAAAATTAAGAATTTTTATGGTAAAATTTAGTTTCACGTAACAGAGAATGCAGAGAAAATATAGTTAAATGCCCACGTGTTACCTGAACCGGATTTTTCTGATAAGAACTTCCTGCTATATTGTGATTCATACCTAGAGTTCGAATGTGTTGATTTTTTTAAAGAAAATGTGTAAGTGATTATTTCTGTATTTCTAGTTTCTGTATTTCTAGTCTTGTTTCCAATAGGTAGTAAAAGCATGCCGGGAATAACTTTGATTAGAATGGCTACAAGTAAATTTTTTCCCAAAATAATGATACAAATTCTTCTGTAATTAAAATATCGTGTCTCACTCATGCCTAAAAATAAGCTTGCTGGCTTTGCACATTTTGTTGAAAAACTGTGTTTTGCAATGCATATATAACATTAAACCGAATTATTTTAAACTTCTGAAATGGTGAAACCATATTATTGTTGTAATATTAATTTAAAAATTGAAATTTATTTGGTAAAAAGTTTCCTAAAAAGCACTAAATTTAACTAAAAACTTAATTTTGGTTTGAAATTTTGAAAAAATGTGTGTAATAGGTGAAGGTTTGGGTTTTAATTAGAATTACTTTCATGTGTAAAATGTTAATATTTCAAAGATTTGGCCTCCATACAATAAGATTCAACTGCGGATTTAGTTATCTTGTTCTAAGACATTCCGATAAGATCCTGGATTCATTTCTTTCAAAAAGTTGTAATCACCTGGTTCATTTATTTGTGTTGCTCTTTTCAAAATTTTATAGTAATTAAAACTTGTAAAAATTGGGCTTAAACTTACGTCATGCCATGATACCACAATCCATTCAAAACGATAAGATTCATTCTAGCACTGATTAGTGATAGAATTAAAAATCGATAAAAAAAATCTGTTAGAAATAGGCAAATAACACTGAAACTGAAATCAAATTGAATAAAATTAAGAATTTTTATTTGGTTTCACGTAACAGAGAATGAATGCATGCAGCGAAAATATTGCGGTACACGCGTTATCTGAACCGGATTTTCTGATAAGAACTTCCTGTTCTACAATGATTCATGCAATCACACCGTGTTCAAACAGGTTGGTAGATTTTTTTAAAATGAAGTATTTAATTTTCTTAAATTATACATTGCAAATAATTTTCCAACATAAATATTATGGTTAGTGGCGCATACAAAGGATAGTTCTATAAGTACGTTTTTTTATTTAGGCTTATAGTTTAACTAGTAAAAAGGTTGAAAATAACTTTATCATTATAAGTCATTGAACTAATCTTATCTCCCCTTTTCACTGGGGAGTTTGCTTTGATAAGATCCACCCGGACATGCACCTCATTGGATCTGAATGTTTGACTGTGATAATATTTCTCTTCCCAACCCGATGTGATTTTGGATTCCACACAGTTTTTGTTTCAAATTCATCATTTAAATCTGCCAAGTAGTACTGTAAAAAATATTTAATAAGTAAATGGTTAGACAAGAAGGATCGTCGTTAGGCGGATTTAATTTACAGCGTAAATGTGCCTGCGTTCGAGGAAGATTTGCCATTGACTCCTTTTGATACCATACAAGTATGGCTGGACGCACCCAGTGCAGAAATGCAACGAGACAATCTCATGGAAACATGGAACTTTGCCCGGATAAAATAGCTTGCCACGGTGCTATTTTGCAACGTTTGTTAAGTTTTGGAACACGGATATAATTCCTGAGGCAAGGCATTTTGTGTTTTCTTTCTGGGAAGTAAAAAGCGCAAATTTTTTCTGGAAAACATGCAATACTTGCAAAACACAGTTTTTTGAATATGACAATAGTCCACGGACTTTGAAATATGTGGAATACCACATCCAAGGAGATACCAGGAATGTCGTGCCAAAAAGATGGAAAATTGGTGTGATATATTTGCATAACTACCCCGTTGATGAACGAATGGAATGCGATTTTCTTACAAATTACCACCATTTACCTACAGTGCTTTCAGATATTACACACTAGGTAAGTACTTGCCTTTTCACATAGAAAACCAATTGAAAATGCTGATTATTTTTTTGTTCTGTGAGTTAAATATAAAACCAAAATAACTTAATACTAGAAATTGTATAGCAATGTAAATATTTCAAATTTTATTGTAATAAGTAAAATGTTCTGTTTTTAAAGTTTAGTTTTAAAAAATTAAGATTTAATTATCAGTTCACCTGGAATTCAATAGTAAAACACAAAACTTTTAATCCTATAGTGACCTCCCTTCAGCTTCAAATTATCCAAGTTGCATAGAAAATGTTCAAACTATGGGATTTAAGAGGTAAAATCTGATTAGTAACATTTGTAAACAAAAGAAGTTCTTTGCATATAATGAAAAAAAATAGGGGCCCATTCTTCCATGGGGGTGTAATCACATATAGATATATGTAGGAACATCCTTTTAGAGTAGATTCAATTATTTGTCAAGTTCATTTTATACTCAAACGTCAATTTATTTTAATGCACTTATTTACAGATTCCAATAGTGTGGAATATTTTTTTAAAAAAAGTTATTGAAAACTCACGCCCAAAGGTTCGCAAGTTCCCTTCAATGAATTGAAAAAATTATCAATACCCTTTTAAAAGAAAATATTTCGTGTGTATTATTTGTGTAATTGTAACTGCTAATCCCGTGCAATAAAATGTGTACCAGAATATGTGTGTTTTTTAATATGGTTGTCAATTTCTAGTTAAAATATAAGAAATGTTCAAGACTAAAACTGAATGAAAGTAAACTGAATATATATTTTTGGAAATATTAGGCTAATAATTTCATAGCAAATCTGAAATATAAGTTTAGAATGGTAGGAAAGTAAAAATTTAATTTGAATTTTATTTGTGGAATATAAATTAGGAAAAAACTGAGAAAAAATTAGGATTTTCAAAACTAAGAGTTTGTTGATTTTCAGATGTTTAAAAGTAAACTGTACTAGATATTTGAAAAGGATATTATGAAAACTGAATTAAAAGCTTGAGGCTAACTGAATTAAAGTTTGATATTAAAAAATGTAAAAAAAAATGGTTGAAGAATAACATTATCAAAATTTAGAATAGTAGGTTATTGTTTGTAAATAACAATGCAATTATATTTTTGGAACATTAAATTGATTTTCAGGAGTTATAATGCTATCTAATATTAATTAATTTCTATAAAATGATAGGCAGGTAAGCTAAAATTAGAAAAGTTTGATACTGAATTGGAAAATGGCTTATATTCGTTCAAACATGTTTTTCTGATAACCTTCATTTTCTTATCGTTCCAAGAGTAGGGTCCTTGATGATTCACGGTGGTATAATGTTCCATCCTGTTTCAACAAACCCCTTTGACTCCTTTCAGGATATCTTGTTCATTCAAGTCTGAAGCAGGATATAGCATACTGAATGCATTCGTACTTTTATTGAAATTACGCATCTTTATCAATAGATCCGTTATAGGAACCTATAATTACTGGAAATGGTAGGTTTTGGAAATAAGAATTAAATTACATTCATGGAATATTAAATTGATTTTCTGGAAAGTCTAGCTAACATTAATAAATCTGATGCTTCAAAAGGCAAGTAAGATTAAACTAATGAAATGTGATACTTAATTGGAAATGATTGAAATGTAACTAGTATTTAACCACAGTGAAAATTATTAGCAGATGAAAAGTTTAAATTCAAATTTTGTTTGTTCGAATTTTTAAATTGAGTAATGTTTTAAAATATTAAAAAATATTTATTACAAGTAATAAGTTCAGCGTATTCGGTAGCAATAACACAAATACTTTCCCCAAAATATAAAAGTGCTTGTCAAGTGTTGGTAAGTTGAAATCAATTTTAAAAATAATTTATGAAAAAGTATTATTAAATTAAGTGATTTTGTTATTATTAGAGTGTTGAAGAGAAATTAAATTTTAAGCAAGAATGCTCTGATTGGTTGAAAAAAAGTATCCTATAAAATGATTGGTCCACGATTTATGTTCGAAAATAATAAAACTTTGTTGGGTAGTCATACATTCCCAAAAATGTAACATAAAAATACTCATTGAATTAAAGCACGTAATGGTAGGTTGAATAAAAGCTGAAAGTACTTTATCTGCCAATAAAAGTAATTGCCATGTGTTGGTAAGATAAAATCAATTTTAAAATATTAAAACAATTTTATTGAATTAAGTTTGTTATTCCTGTATTAAAGAAAAATAGCCAAATTAGAGATATGACGCTAAATCCGGCAACACATTGAATTACATTTTCTGGCAACCCTATGTTAATGAATAGTACACCAGGCTGAAGTTAATAATTTAATAAATCAGGCTAAAGTACAAGTTCTGTAAAATTAATATTTTAATAATTAATAATTTAATAAATCAGGCTAAAGTAAAGTCCCATAAAATTAATAACTTATAAATCAGACTGAAATAAAGTACAAGTCCTCTAAAAATAATAATTTAATAATTAATAATTTAATAAATCAGGCTAAAGTAAAGTCCTAAAAAATTAATAATTTAATAATTAATAATTTAATAAATCAAGCTGAATTAAAGTTCTTTTAAAATAAATAATTTATTAATAAATAATTTAATAAATAAGGCTGAATTAAAGATCTTTAAAAATAGTAATTAAATATATACTTCCTAGATGGCGCCACGTTAAAATTAAATGTAAAACTTAATAAAATGCAATAAATTAAAAAAATCTATTGAAAAAGTTTAAGTCCAAAAACCCTCAACTTCGGAAAATGAAACCAAAAATGTCGGTCAAAGTTACACGTGAAAATACCGTTGCCATACCCGAAAAACTAAACTTTAAAACCGAAACTAAATGCAGACAACTCCAGAAAACGAAACTAGCAGCAGGAGGTAAACAACTCAACTCAAGTTCCGACACGCCTCCTTCAACGTCATTGGCTATAACGTCATAAACCACGCCCCCAACCGGTCACGTGATATGACGTCACGAATCAACCCCTTCCGCTCGGACCCGCCCGAAATCCCATGTTAATTGGGGCGGCTCAGATTTTGTCCCGTAGAGTACGCCGTCTACTACTACTCTACCTTGGATACTACTACTGGATAAGGTAGAGTATCCAGGGCTTTAGCATTACCCTGTTACAAAAGTTTCAAACAAAATGCTCCAAAATGAATATCTTATGAGTAGTGAAGGGAGTAAATTATTTAAAACTTTTATACCTATTCAACTCATGGAATATGTTTATCAATTTCCTAGCTTAGAATATTTAAAAGACGTTTTAGTAATTTTGTTTTTAAATTGACGCATGATTTTTCTCTATTTTATTCAAATTTTTAAATTAATTTAAACATCATGGAGCAAATAACCGTAAACTTATCAATATTTTGGCTCGAGAGATAAAACAAATTTTTGTTTTTGGCTAGAATATTGCAGTTAAAAATCCAAAATAATAGCTGAATGAGTTAGCATCTTCAGGTACGGTTTCATTCTGAAATTTCGAAATTTCATCAATTTTTCATGGAAATTACTTTTTTTTAATTCCACTCAATTGCGTGTACCTCTATTTTAAAACCATGAAAAATATGTAATATACCAGAATGCCAAATATATGTTCTGAACGATTCATGAACTAAGATTGGAGAAATGAACCACTAAAATAGGCTATGACAGGAAAAATAAATTTTCTAATAATATATGTACCAAATACATGGGCGTATATAAGGGGGGTTTAGGGGGGTCCCGACCCCCCCCCCCCCTTAGCTTAAAGCAACAATTTTGTTTAAGCTGAATACCCATATTTTCAAATATCGTGCACAGTCAAGCACAGGCGCCTGTGCACTCTAAAAGTGGTTAAAATCTATGTTAGTAAAATGGGAGATGACAGACTTTGACAGCCCGGACATCATCATTGGCAGGGGGACAACCCCCCCCCCTCCCCAAGGCTTTAACTTTCACAAAAAAGTCTCTAATGAGTTTAAAAATCTTATATTAATTAATTTTGATGGTCAAATTTGAAAAAAGTTTCTGGGAAAGAACCCCCTAAACCCCCGTAAAAAGTTTGAAGCCTGTTATACAGGGTGATTCAGAAATAATCATCAATAATTGGGAGGGAGGTAGAGGGGCCCTAGACCAGCATATTTCGAATAGGGATGGTGGGGCGCAGCCTTACCGTTGAAGAACTAGGACCTAATGTAGTGCGAGCGTGTTTCCAAAGGCCGTTTTAGAAGGCCCGTGTGACGAAACAAAATATAATAAAATGGAAAAATCCATTGCATGAGGTAAGGAAGTATCCCTACTACTTACACCATGAATTCGATAGAAATTGAACCACTTTCTAAACCGTGGAGTGAGTTTCAAAAGTGCAATATTAATATTTTAAACAAAGAATGGAGTTCCCTTAATCGCATTTAGAAAAATGATGATCGGAGAAGGAATTTTCAATGATCGTAACATTGATCATTGAAACTGTTTGATCATTGAAAATTCCTTCCCCGATCATCATTTTTCTAAATACCATTGAGGGAACTCCATTGTTTGACTAAGAGATTAATATTGCACGTTTTAAAACTCACCCCACGGTTTAGAAAGTGGTTCAAATTCTATCGAATTCATGGTGTAAGTAGTAGGGATACTTCCTTACCTCATGCAATGGATTTTTCCATTTTATTATATTTTGTTTCGTCACACCGGCCTTCTAAAAACGGCCTTTTGAAACACGCTCGCACTACATCAGGTCCTAGTTCTTCAACGGTAAGGCTGCGCCCCACCATCCCTATTCGAAATATGCTTGTCTAGGGCCCCTCTACCTTCCCCCCAATTATTGATGATTATTTCTGAATCACCCTGTATAGTGTTTTCTATTGAAAATTCTACCGCTTACCAGAAGCAAACAAATTCATTGTGTGTACCAAGAAGAGTTTGAAAATAAAATAAAACACTAGTGTAAAAGGGTAATTTCCAAGAAAATTTTCTGCTGGAGTACCCACACTCTCCCTTAACTTTGTTTATTTATAACTATTTTCCCTTGAAAATTATGTGGTTCACAAGAAACTGTTCTCTTTTGTCCAAAGGGTTTCAAAATGAGTGGAAACACTACATTAAGATTCAAATTTTAAAAGATTTTATGGAGGAGAACCCCCAAACCCCCTCTCAAATTTTGACGTCGATTATACAGTGTTTTCCTATTGAAAATATGCCAATTACAAGAAGCTTTTCCCTTTTGGTCCTCTCCAAAAAGTTTGAGAAGGAGATATACATAAGAGGAATTTAAAAAAAGAAAATTCTGGAGGAGAACCTTTGGCTCCCTTTGGTTTTTTAATAACTTTTTCCCTTGAAAATTCTGTGGTTTACAAGGACCTGTTCTCTTTGCCCAAATGGTCTCAAAATGAGCTATAACATGTATTTAAGAGGCAAATTTAAAAAAAGATGAAATTTTGAACCATATAAGGGTATAATATTACGAATAAATAAATATTCTTTTTTCAAAATAACCTATAGTATATTGCATGTATATGACGAAACAATATTATAGTATGGTTGAGTAAAAATAAATACAATCCCTTACTTCTATTTAAAAAAAATATAAGTCAAATTCTTTTTAAAATTTTATAATTTCCAAAGTATGTAGGAAATTTTTTTTATTTAAGGAAAAGCTTTGAATAATAATACCAAATGCACACACTACATTAACTCGAATAAAACACAAAAAAGGAGCTGAAACTTTCTGCGACTTGTTTGAAGAAAGACAACTTTCTCGGCTTAATGCAAACTCAAAACTCTGGGTGGTCAAACAAGTCACCTTTTGTCACCTTTCCGGAAGGTGCTAATGTTTACAAATGTGCTTAACGACTGTCAATCGAATTAGTGTTCCAGGTCTGAAAGGAACAAGCGGGGAGGGGGAAAAATATACACTTTTTCACGAACTTTGTTTCTCTTTTGCCTTACCAACACATTCCATCCACTGCCAGATTTTGGGGTTTTTTCGGAAGTAAAAGGATCGAAATCCCCCCCATATACACGCGATAATACCGGCTAAAGCCGAAACGCGTCGGGGATTAAATTTTCGATTTAAAGCTTTTCAATCAACTCAGCTCCTCTCGGAACAAACGTCAAGTTTAGGGATTGCCCTTGCTCAACTTGATCAGGCAATGGATTCCTATTAGAGTCAGCAAAATCAAGTGTTTTTAATGTTCCCAAAAACTTTAATAGGAGTGATAATAGGTATTGTTATTGATCCCAAACTTTAAGAAAACCTATGCTATTTTTTTTCAAAAATGTTTTTATGGAACGATTCTTTCCTTCCCATTGACTGGATGACTTAGTGATTCCCCCAAATTTTAAACAAATTTTTGAAAATTATTTACTTTTGGAAATTTTTTAGTGCGAACCCCAGAATCCCCATTTAAGTTATTGTTTTCTGTTTAACTTCAAAGTCAATCCAGTCTAAAATTAGAGTCGTTTTGAGGATCAATTCACAAATTTCCTCATCATAAAAACGACCTTTTTACAAAATTCAAACTAAATCAATGATTATTTGCAAAAAAAGAAACATTCAAAAAATCTTATTTTTTAATTTTTTTACGGACCTATCTGCTCTATAGCTATTGGCTACAACTCGGCCTGTAAAGACGACTTCTCCTCGTCTGTTGACGAGGAAATCTACTTAGCGGAAAACTACTTTAAAAAATATTTTTTCCTTTCCCGCATTGCAACTTGAAGATAAAACTATTGAGCTAAACTTGAACTCTTTTAATACAACAAAATTTAATCCATATTTATCTATCTACTTGAAAAATCTTTAATTATTATTTAAGACTATTTTTTATATAAATTTCTCCACAAAGTAAAAAAAACACTGTTAAAAATAGAACTCCACAAGATACCAAATAAAAACTTTTTATAAAAATATAGAATTTCTCTTCTAAAGGTGTGTAGTTAAGTTTTGTATCTACAGGGTGTATCTAAAATGGTGCAACAAACTTTCAGGGATGATAGTACTCATCAAGACAAACAAGAATCGGTATAGAAAGGGGGGTCCCAGACCAAATACCAGGGAGTTAAAATGGAGAGACACCCCAAAAAAATCATTGAAAAATTCAATTTGTAGAAGAACTACCATTGATAAAAACTTAGTTATGGTCTCAAAAATTGTGGTTTAATATGATCTTTAAAATTATCTCAAAAGTCTTCACTTTAAAATTTGTTTTATTATGAAAAAGTTAAAAAACACAAAAAAATGTGAAAAATCTGCCAAAACCTTATTTTGTATTTCGAAATCATCTCTTTTGATTTAATAATCCGAAAGATCATAGTTGAAAACCCTTAAGTCCAAAGTTTCACGTAAATACAATCAATATTAAACGCTTGAGATCCTGTTAAAGTTTGTTTTTTTGCGTGCGCAAACAGCTGTTCTGGAAACAGCTCTAGAAAACTGTTTCCGCACCCAAAAAACAAACTTTAAAAGGATCTCAAGCGTTTAATATTGATTGTATTTACGTGAAACTTTGAACTCAAGGGGTTTTCAACCAGGCCCGTGCTGGGTACCTTCAGAGGGCGGTGGACAAAGGGTGTAAGGGCGCAACCATACAATGATTATTAAACCTAAAAACTTTTTTAAAGATAGGCGGGATTTTAAAAATTACAAAGCAATACTGCTACTCGTGTTTTTTTTATTGTTTTTATTTCAACATTTGATTTTTGTTTAAAAAATAATGGTATTTTAGCTCATTTTGAGCCCCTTCTGTGTGGATGATTACACCAAAAAAGGATCACTCCTTGTAAGTCAAAATATTCAAGAGAAACAGTGCATGAATAATAAGAAATTTAAAAGGGGGTCTGGGGGTCCTCCCCCAGAAAAATTTTAGAATTTTTACTCTTAAAAGTAGTGAAAAGTAATTTTGAGACCCTTTGAGTTACACCAGGAGGACAAAAATTGGAATGAAAATACAGCATAAAAAATATGTCAGAATTTCAGGAATTGCTATAAAATCTCCCTGAATTTTTATTTTCGAAGGTAATTATTATTTTGACTAAGGGCAGCCCTTAGTCAAGAAGCCCTTGGTGTGTGGCCAGTCGTCAAAATTTGAGCGAAAATTTTAAAATAGCTGGCTTGCATGAAAAAGGGCACCCTGCAAACACCTCGTCTTCCCCTAATTTTTTCATTTAGTGTGCCCAAGGGGAAAACTAATGCTTATTGAAGTAAGATGGTCTCCATTTGACAGTTTAAATGAGAGCGCCCTATCAATTTCAACGTGCCTTGAATAATAACCACCTTACCTTGTTATTTCATAGTTAATCTTTAAATAAAGGCGCCCTAAAAATAAAAACTCATAGCGAAATTTGATGGTAAGGTAAAAATGGGGAGGTTAAAAAGACTTTAAGATGCCTTCGCACATCAGACTTGATGAACCAAGAATGAATTGTAAAACCAATAGTATAGTGACTAGACCAATAGTGGTTCAAGTTTGGTGGAAAAGGAGCCCATAAAAACATTGAGAAATCCACGAGTAAATTACAAATTGTAGAAAAGTCTCTTTAAAAGGGCGCCTGAGCAAAGGGCGCAGGGGGACACGTCCCCTGTCCCCCCTGGCCAGCACGGGCCTGTTTTCAACTATGATCTTTCAGATTATCAAATTGAAAGAAATGATTTCGAAATACAAAATGAGGTTTTGGCAGAGTTTTCACATTTTTTTGTGTGTTTTAACTTTTTTCATAATAAAACAAATTTTAAAGTGAAGACCTTTGAGGTAATTTTAAAGATCATATTAAACCACAATTTTTGAGATCATAATTAAGTTTTTACCAATAGTAGTTCTTCTACAAATTGAATTTTTCAATGATTTTTTTGGGTGTCGCTCCATTTTTAAATCCCTGGGATTTGGTCTGGGACCCCCTTTCTATACCGATTCTTGTTCGTCTTGATGAGTACTATCATCTCTGAAAGTTTGTTGCACCATTTCAGATACACCCTGTATAAATTTTACTCTAAATGGAAATTAAAATTTTTCTCATTTGTACCTAATGCGTCTTAGCCTAAAAATTAATGTTTACCGTTGTATCAAAGCTATCAACAAAAGTTAGTTTGATACAATAAAAAGTTATGCATGTCTTCCTAGTGTTTTAATAAAAAAACAGGTAAATCAAAATCACCCTTAAATCATGTAAGTGTTTTTCACTGCCTTACATTTTTTGCCTGTAAAACCAATTTTTCCTTTGATGTATTCTTGTAGCAGTGAAACAAACATTCGTGTTTCATCCACAGAGGTAGGTTTCACCTCGATTTGGGGTAGCTTAACTTTCGTGGTCTTTCTTTTTAGGTACCTCATAATAGGTATTGTACATTTGTACTGTGTGTTGCTTTATCAATTTTTTGAATTTCGTTTTTTGAGAATTATTTGAAGAATCAAAAAGCTTTTAACTTCGATTTTTACTAAAAAATAATTTTTTTAACAAAAATGGACCCCAAAAGAGAATGCATTATTTTCAATTTGCAATTTTTTTTAATAATATTGATTTCATTTGCTGTGTGATTTTTTCAATCCCCCCAGTTCCCACTTTTGAAAAGGTAAGGGAATCTAAAAAAATAACAGTCACGTTCACGAACTTTGTTTAGGTTAAACATCAATTAAAATTTATAATTAAAAATGTATATTTCAAAATATTGTTTTTTGCCCTCTTCTAAAACGTTGCATTATCCTTAACTGACTAAAAAGAGATTCTTTGACTCATTTTTAAAAGGTAAGAGGATATTAAGAAAGACTGTACTGGCTAAAAAATATAAAATAGCCCCGAACTCAAAATGTTGAAGCACGCTTGAAAGCCCTCAGGATTGGTTGGAATGTGGAGGAGAGGCGTGGCCATGATCGATTTAAGATTGGACCGCAAAAATTCGAAGGTAAAACTTCTTATTTTCGTCATGGAAGATACTTCCCAAGATTTCATCGACCTTTTGACAGAAAATCATATGCTCTACAAGGGTACGCAGTTTTGTCCTATTATTTTTTAGCAAAAGTTTTAATTCTCCTTACGATTAGAAAAGTTTAAGAAAATTGAGTTCCAATACAAAGAACCTGCTATGAACGAGTTTTCTAATATTTTTCAATCATTTGTTAAAAATATTAATGAAACGAAAATTATTTATTTATTAGTATTAATATCAACGATTTCACCTGTCTCTTTATTTAAATCCTAGTTTTATCACCGGGTTTTTTTAATTTGAATACTTTTTAGTTGGATTTTGGTTATAAAATTGGTTGATAAAGAGTTGGCTAGTAATTGGTTTTCAAAATTCAGCTTTTAAAAAGAGGTAGGCTGCACACGCACAGTAACCATTTTGATGTGGATCGATAGAAGCGCTCATAAGTACTTTGACAAACACATTTTTCTGCATTTCATGATAATTTTATCTCTTTTAATAAAACTTCAATAAGACGTTAGTAAATGAAAGCAGTAACTCGTATGCAGCATAACTGTGTTGGAAAATATAAATTAAATTATATTGAACTCAATGGGACTCCATCATTTTAAAATTTTTTTGACATTCTAAAATATTTACTTGTCACAGGTAGAGTGGAAACACTAAAATACACACATTAAAAAAGTTTTTTTTTAAATATTTGAGAGAAACATCATATAAATTATTTAAGAATGACTGAACATCAATCCCTACATAGCTTTGGGGGGAAAACTCGAAATCTTTAATTTTTTTTCATTTGGGACATACTGACGAAACTTATAGGTAGAATTGTTTTCAAGGTGTCAAGAAAACATCCCATCCTAAATTGATCCAATAAAAATTGTATAAAATCTCTATTCGCCTTTTTATAAAACATTTGGCATTTCCTACTTGAAAACGCAAATCCGCCCTTCTGTTTCTTGAAAAATAATAGGTACCTAAAATCATATTATCTGAAACTTTGTGGTGTCCTGAATAAATTTATCTACTCTTCTTGGGAAAATTGATTGAAGATTGGGAAAATTGTACATGTCTTGAAGGTCAAAATTGGATTTCTGAATGACCATCTTCCAAAGGACTGCTCCACAAAACAATATTAATCCTTTGAAATATAATCCACACTAGATTATTTATTTATTTATTTATTTATTTATTATTAAGCACACACAACAGGTCAGCGACCCAATTACAGTGCGGAGAGAAAGTAAAAAAAAACAAAAAAAACCATACACTACAAAGTACTAAAAAGAAATGTACACTAACAATTTAAAAGAACAGAACATTCATTTTTAAAAGTAAGAAGAGACATATTAAAAATATCCAAGTTAAAACCAATACAATTGTATATTCTATAAAATTTAAAAAGACAGAAATTATCAATATAATTACGTTTGCTGAGAGTATTTTTAAATAAATGATGATTCCTTAAAAATCTATTGGGCACCGAAAAATTTATGCCACTTAGTATTTCATTGCAATCAATATGATTATTACAAACTTTATAGAAAAATAAAATACAAGATAACTCTCGTCTAGACTTTAAACAAGGAATATTAAAAATATTGAGCAAATGCGAAGAAGATAAATCAAGAGAACTAATATGAGAGGTCCTGAAATATAAGTACCTTGTAAATTTGGTTTGTACCTGTTCCATAACTTTAATTTTATTGTTATAGTAAGGATCCCAGATAGGACTGCAGTATTCTAAATTAGAACGAACAAGACTGCAATACAAAGACTTTAAAGCTATTTGATTAGAAAAATTTGCTGTCTTGCGCTTAAGAAAACCAAGAACCTTATGAGCTTTAGAAACAATATTATCTATATGCTGAGAAAAATCAAGGGCAGTATTAAATGTAACACCCAAATCCTTAATGACAACATTACGCAATAAACTGCTATTATTGATCATGTAAACATAGTTTAAAGGCTGAGACCTATGTGAGTAACTAACTACACTGCATTTAGAAATATTTAAGAAAAGCCTATTTTCTGAGCACCCTGTATACAAATGATTGAGATCCGTTTGCAGTAGTTCAGCATCATTTACAGTTTGAATCTCTTTAAATAATTTTAAATCATCAGCAAATAATAAATAGTCACTAAATTCTAATTTTTCACAAAGATCATTAATAAATAGAATGAAAAGAAGGGGACCCAAATTCGATCCCTGGGGTGGGGAACACCAGTATTATTTGTAAACTCAGTAGAAACAGCACTATTGAAGAAAACATAAAGCAACCGGTCATTTAAATAAGAGGCAAACCAATCAATTAAATTAGTATTGAAGCCTATATTTTGAAATTTTCTTAGAAGGATGCCAAAGTCAATTGTGTCAAAGGCCTTGGAAAAGTCAGTAGGGGAGAGTGTTGTACCTATGGACAAAAATCACGTTTGGATTTTTCTAAGACAGGTAAAATCACATTTTGACCATTTAAAGTGCCCAACCTATAGTCCTAACCTTTGTGAGTAGAGATATGTTTTTTATTAGTCAAAATCTTGAAAATTGGATTTTTAATCATTTATAATAACTTAGAAAAATTTGTGTCCAAAGGTACAACAACCTGTTGTACCTATGGACAGACCCAGTTGTACCTGTGGACACCCTTAAAAAGGGAAGTTTTAGTTGAAAAAGCTAAGAATGAACATTTTTATTGATGAATTACCTTTTAATAACCTATTTCAAGCCTTTTTAAAATTGAAAATAGATTTTTTAAAGTAATGTAGTTTTAGATCGTAAATGATCATTAAAACGAAGTTGAATGATAAAAGTCTTGATTTTTTACCAAAAACATAAAAATCACATGGTATTTTCAGATCAGAATTTAAGGTAATAGTTTCATCAATCATGCTGATTGATCTGACAACTTCACTGATCCAAAAAAAAAACCAATTAGATCGACACTTAGTTGTGCAAGCATTTGGTGGTAATAACAATAATAATTTGGTGGTAAATCTTCTTCAGTGGAAATTTTAAGTTTTTTAATCATCATATTTAAATGCGATAGGGTGCTTAGGGTTTTACACCATATTTTACATTAAATTCCAAGTAGAATCATAAATTTAAAAAAGTAGTTTATATCACAAAATATTTGATTTTTCATCTAAAATTCACTTGAAAATAATCGCTGACAAATAGATTACCATTTAGAATTAATTTAACATTTATTAAAATGTATTCAGTTAAATGAAACCTGATTCTAAAACGCCGATTAGCTAAAGACACCCGCAAGAACGTGTCCGTAGGTACAACACTCATGGTGTCCGAAGGTACAGCATCAGGTGTTTTTGCATTCAAAGTTCTATAAAAGATAAAATAATTGAGATCTGACGATTTCTAATATCAAAACTAAAAAGTCAAAATCTCGGGGATTCCCCCCATAATCCCATTTTATCATATCATAATCATAGAGGAAGAAAATAATTAATGTAGTGATGCACTAAAAAAAACTTTGAGCACCTAAAAACAGTATTTTTATTATAGAAAATTTAAATAATATTTTAAACAGCTGATTTCACGTTAGCAACTAGATAGCATCTGTTTACATTCAAAATCGACCACAAATTCAAATTTACATTTTTTCCCGAATTTTAAAATGAGGTGGCTGAAGGTACAACCGTCCGTAGGTACAACACTCTCCCCTATAGATAACATCCACCTGCTTCCCACTTTCAAATGCAGAGATGATATTTTTTGTCAAACAGTATAGATTAGAAAGTGTCGACCTTTTTGGCATAAACCCATGTTGAGCAGGTGTAATTAGATCCCTGACCTGGAAAAATAGTTTTTTGTATATAATGATTTCAAATACTTTTGAAAAAGGACTCAGAATTGCAATGGGTCTATAATTCGTACAATCCTCGGGATTTCCTTTTTTAAATACAGGAATAACTTTCGTCCTTTTCCATAATTCAGGAAAGGTGCAAGTTTTCAAAGACAAATTGAACAAAATAAGAAGAGGATAAATCAAATGTTCAGCGTATCCTTTTACAATAAATGACGGTACATTATCAACTCCAATCGTTGAGGAGTATTTTAATTTTTTAATAGCCTCTGAAACATCCTCACAAGTAACACATTCGATCCCAACCATATTACGCATATAGCCTGAGTCACCAGATCCCTTTACATAGCTTGTGCTAGATTTGTACACAGTACCAAAATAATCTGCAAACGCATTAGCAATATCCTTATCACTTTCATAGTAACTATCATTATAGAATATTTTATTAGGTGAAGATTTGTTTTTATTGAAGTAAGACCAAAATTTCTTAGGTTCATCAATTAGATTAAGTTCAGTATTTTTTATGTAGATAGAGTAGTCCTTAGCAATGCTTTTCTTAAGAGACGATCTTAACGAGAATTAGATTATTAGAAAATACACGAAAAAGGATTCGTATCATAATTTGCTTCCGCACAGCGAAAATATGCTGTGTCAAAATATTTTTGAACCTAATAGAGTCAGTCGACTTTTTTAAAATTGCTTGATTTAAATTTCAAAGCCTAGTTTTTAGATTTACTGCGTTTATTTTCTAACATTTCCGAGAAAATATTCAATTAAAAGATTTAAAATTCTCCTGAAATACAGAAATTTTTTTTGTCAAAATACTAATGAGCACTACTGTAATACATTTATATTTTTAAACGATATTTGGGGTATTGAGCGTGTGGCCTACCAATTTTAGTTAGTTTGATTTAAGTAAAATAAAATTGGTCGATTGCTTACTTGATAAATTGTAATATCCTTGGTCAGTTCTAGAGGGACCTTATAACCAAAAACCTAATTAACTAAAAAGTGGGGATCCACAAACTACTTCAATATCAAAAGTATTCAACAATTTTTCTACAAATGTTACGGAGATAAAACAATAGTTGATTTCCTTCCAGGCGAACTGGTGCTGCGTTGCACGGGATGCCGAAACCCCCTTCTGGAGCGGGTGATGCTGAAGCTGCACGGTCAGCTGTGGCACTCGGGATGTCTGCGCTGCTCGGAGTGCGACCGGCCGCTGACGGAGAAGTGCTACTCCAGGGATGCGCTCAACTTCTGCAAGGAGCATTTCTACAGGTGGGTAATTCCAAGGGGAACACTGACATTTATGTCAGTCAGTTTCTATGTTGCTTAAAATTTTTCAAAAATAAATAAAAACATATTTTGAAAATTTAATTGTGCCATTAGAGTTAGCTAAGGAGAGGGGCTACGTGAGGCGATTTTTCCAAATTTAGGACCCCTCCCTCCCCCTTGGTAATATTTTGCCGGACCCCCACCCCACCACCCCCTCGATATCTCACGTGATATTTTCTTGGTAGGTTTTAAATTGAAAAAATTTCTAATGTTCTATCCCCTTCTGTTTCACCGTGTGTCGACATACATAACGTTCGACACACACATTGCAAAAGTTTTGATGCAAATCCATGTTGAAATCAAAACTATGGTCTTATACTTGTAAATATTACGACTGACTGCCTAATAATTCCATGTTTGGACTGATTGCGAATTTTCCATAAACTTTTGTTAAAGATAAGGGTAAAAAAGGCATATTCTCAAAACTAAAAGTTGACGTGAGATTTTAATTGACTCCCGCTGGTGAGATTCTCCTTGATCCCTCCCCCTTTTTGACCTCACGTAAGGATGTCCCCTAACAAGAAGAAAGCAATAAACTGGGTGGAAAATCTCTTTCAAATTTAGTTTTGGGAAGTAAATTACAAAATACTTATTATTTTTCTTTGTGAATGTCAGTCAGTTACCCGTGGAATTGCCCAGGTTTACTCTTACAGTATAGTGACGATAGATATTCTCCTTTATTTAAACACAGTTATTTCATAACTTCTTAGGGGGTTTTCAACATTGTTTTGGAAGATCCCTCCAAACTATCCCCTATCCTATATAATCAGACTATCGGTGAATGTATGAAATAAAGCTGTGTTTTCCCTTTTCAGTCTATATCTACAGGGTATACTTGAAACCATGCAACAAACTTAGAAAGATGTGTGGAATCGTCAAGACGAGCATAATCGTAATGAAGCTTGGGGTCGCAAATGGCGGGTAGGGAAAATCCCGAACAAGCGTCTGAAAATGTACACAAGTTAGACAAAAAACATTTCAGAAAATAACAACAATGAAACAATTATTGTACAGAATACGATAATCAATATACCCAGAGTAAATAAAATGTTACAATAACATAGTGCCAGCAGAGGATATTTTTGTATAGAATACAACTATTGATGGTGGGTACGCTCGAAGATGTATAGGAAATTTCCTAGATTTCTGGTGGTGTTTCATTTCGAGAGCTTCTTTTTGCTCTTCTGCATCATCTCACTTTAGTTAGATCCATCCAGAGGCTTCTCTTTCTGCATCTTCTCAAGGGATAGTTTCATTCGAAATCTTTTTTCCCTTCTTTATCCTCTTTAGAAGTTGCTCTTTTGCATCATTTTCAGCTATAGCGTTTCATTAGCAGGAGTCTTTTTTCTGCATCATCTCTAAGGGCTATAAGGGCTGATCCATTCGGATATTTATTTTGCTTGTGATAACTATAAAATAGGCCCCGATTGCAAAGTAATTAGTCCGACGCCCATTATTACACTGGTGTTCAAAATTAAGAGAATTTGCACATTTTTTCGATTTCTCCAGATCTACTGGATAGATTTTGATGAAATTTGGTATGAACATAGATTGATATAATACCAAATAAATAATCATTCGAAAATTGTAATACACACGCATGCGCAGAAGTAATAACCGCCAGAATTGAAAGGTATGAAATAGCGGTTCCAGAATAGAGCAAAATAGTGGGTTTATAAGGGGTATGACAATCTCTCACTATCATGCATGCCTCCTTGAGTGATTTTATAGCGTGAATAAGGCAGATAGTAAAATTTCCTGGTCACTAAGCCTACTTTCTCAGAAACCCTGTTTTGGGGCTCTGAAGGGTATGTGGAGGGGGTAGCGAGATGCAATTGTATAATATGGGATCCTTACTATGATAATCAGGCCAAGATAATTGAACAGGTACAAACAAAATTTTTAAGATTTTTGTATTATAAGTGTTTTTGTTCAAGTTCTCATGGTCTTTCGTCTGTGCAACTTCTTAATACTTTTGATATGCATAGTCTGAAATCTAGACGTAAACTTTTTTGTGTAATATTCTTTTATAAAGTTTTTAACAATATTATTGACTGCAATAAGGAACTTGCATGTGTTCCCGAATTGGGTTCTAACTGTTTAAAACACAGGCCAATATCGTCAGAAAGCGAAAAAAAAACTTTTTAATCCCCTCATGTGAACAAAAATTTAATTATTTAAATTTTAAAATGCCTATTTATCACGGTGTATGAAAACGACCGATGATTGGTTGTGACGTCACGATCTCCCTTCCGCCAGTACTCATACCGGAGCACATGCGGACTTCGCGAGTTTTGAGAGCTTTTAAGTTTGATTTTTGAGAATTATTCAAATATCATGGCGGAATTTCAAAAAGCCCAGAGTGATAATCTACCATATGTTTCTGGGGAGATGATTGTAGACTTTTTTGAAAACAATCGGAGTTACATAGCGTGTGAAACCAGTGGATCTAAGGCAGAAAGGTAAGAGAACTTCACTTTGTTTCGATAGTTGGTGTTAAATAAAAGAATTATGTTATAAAAATACTCTAAATTAAGAAAGTTAAATTAAACATATCTTTGTTTAATGTTAAAATAATAGTACAAACAATCAAAACTCTTTTTAGGAGAGTTCCTATTCTCTTTTCTAAGATTTAATTGATCAAATTCTTTAGCTGATTTTTATGCCAATTAATTTTGTATAAAGCAAGGTAAGTACTTACCCCATGTAGAGATGGAAAATTTTGGAGAAAAAACGTTTTTTTTCCAGAAAAGTGGGGAAAATTGCCCTTTTTTTGCATAGAAAAGAACAGTTTTTGTATACATATTTTTTTGGAAACTAAATAATCATTCATTGTATAATAAATAAATCATCAGTAAAATAAAATATTATATTATGAATTAATATATAAATTAATCCTTAAAAATTATTTCATAATACTTCAAAATTAAATTTCATTTTTTCAAGTAAAAATAAACCCATTTCATAAAAACGTGGGTTATGTTATGTGATTCAAATTTTATTTTTAATGTACTGGATTTAATAATTGTTTAAAAATTATCAAATTTATCATAATTGTGCATCTTTTCTGTGTTCATTAATATAATTTTTTGAATGCACATTTTTGTTAATGTAGAAAAATAGCAAGTAATATTTAGATGTATACAGGGTGAACCAAAAGTCCTGCCCTGTTTTTAAAAATTAATAACAAAAAAAGATAAAAGTATGCCGTCTGCTGCATCCTAATTTAAATAATCGCGAGTTTTTTTACACAAAATTTTGAATAAGTGTAGTTCTCGACTTTTCTTATAGATGGCAGCGCTAAAATTAACTATTTAAGGATAATATAATCGTTTTTTCCCTGTGCTATGAATATTATAAATAGAATCTATTCAAAAATCGAATGAGTAATAACATTTATTACTCATATTATATATAACATTTATTTTAAGAAGAATTTAAGCAAGGGGACTTTTAGCAAGATCCCTCTTCATGGCTTTCAACCATTTAAGCCGAAGTCCAGGATTTGGTTCTCGGCAAAGAAATTAACTTTTTGTCCGGTGTCGTAACGTTTGAGTTTTTACAACACGGCACTATGCAATATTTGTAGGCAGCTGAGGCCATATTAATCCAAAAAATCTAATAGGAAAAACGCTAAACAAATGTCGGATAGGATTGCGAAGCGTATGCACATTGTTCGAAGGTAAACGAAAGAGGCGAACGGAGATCGTGACGTCATGAGCCTGAGTGTCACGTGACACCCGTTTTAGGAGGAAGTCTGAAATCGTGATTTTAAATTCAAATATAAATAAAATTTGTGCGTCAAAAAATTATGTGTTGCGTTTTTTTAATGTTTTGAAACATTTTGAAGCGATTTATCAAGCTTCTAAAAAATGTGCAAGTTCCTTATTATATAACTAGCACGTTGGAGATATCTGTGCCTACAAGATCTTTTCGTAATCATCAATTGTTTAAAACTGCTTTTATTAAATTTAATTATATATTGAAAACTTTTGTCTTTACAAATTTTATAAAATTTTTAATGATATGTCTGATCAATTGGATATTTTTAATATGTCTTTAAATGAATTCAAATCCAAGTGTTCTCTTTTAATTCATTGATGTGTTAGTTTCCATTGAATGTATTTGTATTTACTTTTTCTTTCGATGTAACACTGTTATTGGATTAATTTCTGTTGTGTACATCTAAAATAAACAAATAAATAAATAAATATACAGAGTCCCTCATACCTCCCCTAAAGTGGCGAAGTCTTTGAATCTGGCTGCCCATTCCAAATGACGAATATCTTCCGTTTTAATGAAAATTTCTAACCTGATAAGCTCCATTAAGTGAAGGATTTCTAACGATTGAAAAGAAATTACGACCGACAGAATCCCCAAAAGGTGAACAAAGGTCTCCAAGATATCAACACGTTACCTGAAACTGTCAGGGTTCCTCTTTCAAAGGCAGGGAGGGATCTGCAACTTGTCAAAAATATGCAAAAAATTGTCTTTAATAAGGTAATATTCAAAGGGTGAATATTTTCCTCTCTGTTAGGTCTCAAATCAATTAAACCATTGATTCTCGATGCAATCTCATGTGGAAAGAACCAGAATGCTCTGTCAGTCCTTTAATGTAGGAGAAACTGACCATTTTGGAATCGGAGATTTGGTGCTCTTTGTAGGAATGCTGTTAAGTCTATGCCAAACCCCCTACATCTTAAAAAAGGAGAAAATTATCGTTGAAGGTATTGTGTTGATATCTTGGAGACCTTTATTCACCTTTTGGGGGGTTCTATCGGTCTTAATTTCTTTTCAATCGATAGAAATCCTTCACTTAATGGAGCTCCTCAGGTTATCAATTTTCATTAAAACGGAAGATATTCACCATATGAACAAGGCAGCCAGATTCAAAGACTTCGCCCCTTTAGAAGAGGTATGAGGGACTCTATACAGGGTGATTCTGAAATGGACCGCCAAACTTTGAGGGGTGATAGTACTCATCAAGACGAACAAGAATTGATGCGGAAAGGGGGGTCGCAGTTACACCGTTAAAGAGCTAGGTCCTAATGTAGTGCGAGAGCGTTACAAAAGGACGTTTTGCCAAGGCCTGTTTAACGAAAAAAAACATAATGAAATGAAAAAATTTATTGCATGAGGTACAGCAGTATCCGTATTACTTACATCATAAATTTGATAGAAATTGAACCACTTTCTAAACCGCGGAGTTAGTTTCAAAAGTGCAATATTAATCTTTTAGTCAAAGAATCACATTCCTTAATGGTATTTAGAAAAATGATGATCGGGGAAGGAATTTTCAATGATCGTAACATGGATCATTGAAACTGTTTGATCATTGAAAATTCCTTCCCCGATCATCATTTTTCTAAATACCATTAATGGAACTCCATTGTTTGACTAAGAGCACGTTTTAAAACTCACCCCACGGTTTAGAAAGTGGTCCAATTTCTTTGAAATTTATGATGCAAGTAATACAGATACTGCTGTACCTCATGCAATAAATTTTTTCATTTCATTATGGTTTTTTTTCGTTAAACGGGCCTTGGCAAAACGTCCTTTTGTAACGCTCTCGCACTACATTAGGACCTAGCTCTTTAACGGTGTAACTGCGACCCACCTTTCTATACCAATTCTTGTTCGTCTTGATGAGTACTATCACCCCTCAAAGTTTGGCGGTCCATTTCAGAATCACCCTGTATAAGGCAAGTGCATCTCGCCACCCCCTCCACATACCCTTCAGAGCCCCAAAACAGGGTTTCTGAGAAAGTAGGCCTAGTGACCAGGAAATTTTACTATCTGCCTTATTCACGCTATAAAATCACTCAAGGAGGCATGCATGATAGTGAGAGGGTGTCATACCCCTTATAAACCCACTATTTTGCTCTATTCTGGAACCGTTATTTTATTACCTTTCAATTCTGGCGGTTATTACTTCTGCGCATGCGTGTGTATTACAATTTTTGAATGATTATTTATTTGGTATTTATCAACCTATGTTCATACCAAATTTCATCAAAATCTATCCAGTAGATCTGGAGAAATCGAAAAATTGTGCAAATTCTCCTAATTTTGAACACCAGTGTAGTTTAGAGATGCCACTGATCATTGGGTATCATAGGAATATTTATGGAATTGCAGGAAATAAATGGAACAAATAGTATACTTCAAAGTTTCTTTTAAACCTCACTTGAAAGAATTAGAATACAAATTGTAATAAAAATTCACAACCTTTTCTTTTGACTAAATGTTTTTAGAAAATTCAAAAGTACTTATACATTTTAAGTTTATTTTTGTCATGATTCATTAAAAAAATGACAAAAGGTAGGCGATTTTTTTCCAATCTACTAAAACTATAAAATTCTTACCAATATATTAAGTTCTAATCTTAGGTTTCAATAGAATCTAATTATTTCCTCAACAGTAGAAAGACATATTATAATTTTTTCAAATTATACTTATACATTCCAGGAAGTATGGAACTCAATGTAGTGGCTGCTGCAGAGGCATAATCCCACTAGAAACTGTGCGTAAAGTACAAAACCTCGTTTTCCACATGCAGTGCTTCGTGTGCTTCATATGTAGAAGAGAACTGGAAACTGGGGACCATTTCTTTCTCATGGAAGACCAGAAACTTATTTGTCAAGCTGACTACTTTGCATCTACAGGTGCATCAGACAACGGTGAGTTTTAAACGAATTATAAGTGGCTTTATTAGCTAAAGCTCAAATAGTTTCAAAAACTTTCTAATGGAAAAAGATTTTAAGTTCAACTCATGGGTGAAAGTTGAAAAATTTACCAGGACGGATATGCACTAAACCTTTTTATTGAAACCAGTGCTTTTATTTTTCCCCAATTACTAAGTGGTTTAATTTTTCTCTGTCCCATTCCGTTCTGAAAAGGAAAAAAGTAACTTCTGTCTGAAGGTACAACAGTCTTCCCTATAGTTTGTGGACAAAAAAAGCATATAAAAGGCCATCATATCCATCTCTAAGGGAGCTGTTTGAGGACCCCCAAGGGAATCCTAGGGAACTTGAGCTTTAGTTCTAAAACAGGGGTTTCCAACTGGCCACCAACCGGGTCATTTTGTGCGGCCCACGAAGCTCCTTGAAACCCCCCCAAAACACTTTTTAGCATACTAAAATTCAAAAAATATTTCGGGGGAGGACTCCCAACCCCCCCCTGTTTAACTCTTATTGAGTAGCTTTGATCGTTTTAATGGTGAAAAGTTAAAAGCTGCAGGTTTCGAGAGGAAGATTGTATAATGTATACTCAGAAAATCCACCTGAGCATGGCAAGGGGTGGGGTTATGAAGGCTTAGGTCACCCTTTAGCATGAGGCGAGACAATATGGGGTATTAGGCGGAAACACTATTTTTAGGGAAATTTATTTAGACTGCGACCTTTGAGTGCTTAGAAGTAGGAAACCCCTGTTCTAGAAACTAATAGTATATGAAACTAGCAATAGTAGCAGCTTGTTCAAATTTTTCTAGCACACAAAGACAAAAACTTAGGGAAAATAATAAGAATAACAGCTGTTTCTTTTCAGAGCAGGTGTCAATGTTAAAAGGCCAAGAACTACAATATCTATAGTTCAGTTGGAAGCTTTAAAATTGGCATATCAGCAGAGTTCCAAACCCAGTCGGCATATTCGTGAGCAACTTTCCACTGAAACAGGTTTGGATATGAGAGTAGTTCAAGTAAGTAAATCCAATTTTCAGTATAAATACTTATTTTACAAAACCTTAAACTGAATTAAATTATGCGAGAACTCCAGCTCTCTCTCGGCCATGGACCGGTTTCGCCCTTGTTAGGGCTCATCAGCACGGCATAAGGCAACGCAAGAGAGCGGAGGGAGAGCTTTTAGTCTTGAATTAAATTAGTTTTAATTGTATTTACTGAAATAGTAACCAAAGAATTAAGTGAAGAATTAGTGAATTCATATTTAATAAACTAAAGAATTTCATGGATAAAAAATTCATAAAAGTAAAAAATACCCTGAAACCTTAACAAAAAATTGTGTTTATGTAAAACCCACACTTAGATATAATGCAATGGGTTTATGGACCTTAGACTTAATGAATTACCAAGTTGATACTAGCTCTTAGGTTACAATTAGCAGTCTTAAATTTAAATATCAAATTCCACCAAACACTTATTTATATTAGTGAAAAAAGTCAATAAAAGTATTAATGAAGAAAAGATTTTTTCAGGTTTGGTTTCAAAATCGAAGAGCTAAGGAGAGACGTTTGAAGAAAGAAGCTAAAAAGCCATCCTGGGACATAAAGTACCTTACAGATAAAGAAAAAGGATTCAAACCTAATTACCAATCATATTCAGAAAAAATATCCAATACAGAGGCATCTATGAGAGAATTGGCTGACTGGTGCTTTTCATCTTCCAATGTTAGGCTCACTGTTTTTCAACAAATATTGTATTATACAAACACAAGAAAAGGCATTTAATACATTAATCTGCCTCAATTTATCGGTGTTTCTCAATCTATGTGCTGCGAGATGTTTGAATGTGCATGTCAATAAATAATTAACATTTTACTAGGGTTCTTTAAATGAAAAATATACTTACTCTGACTTACTGAGCAGAATATATTCCGAGCGTCCATAAGACTCAGTCAAAATACAAACAAAAGAAGTACCACTCACAACTCTCAGTTAAGAGCTACTTACCTTCATTTTCAGTAACAAATAATGGTTAATAAGTATATTTTTACTTTGCTTATATACTGAATTCAACAAAAGATTAAAGAAGTTTGGCATAAGACAATGATCCCATTAAGTTTAGAAATAATAAGGATATTTTGTTCATAATTATCTGAAAACAATTTGGATGAGTCAAGGCCTTTTATTTCAAAGGTCTGTATTCAGTCAATCAGGTTGAAAGCTGTTGTACTCAAGTTTTAAAATTATCTTGTCTATGCCAGTTACATCTCTTTGGTTTGGTGAATTTGGATTCTCCTCGGCATTACTTGAATTCAAGTCCAAAAAAGTGAGAAAAACTTTGAGAGAAGAGTTTCTAACTAATAAAATGTAAACTTTTGTGGTAATTAGACTAATTTTGATTTAGTTTGAGACATAGTTTAAAATTTGAGATACGATACATTATTTAAGTCAAAACATTGGATCTAAAGCCAAGAAACAAACTTAGAATCGCCCTGTAGAAGGTGTTAGGATTTTTCATATGCTCATTGAACTTCATTTATAATGAAAGAAACTTTATATTAAAAAAAAACATCTTAGCAAGACGAAAAAACACAGAATTCTACTTGCAGAGCTAAATTAGAGTATCATAACATTTCCTCAAACTTTCAACACTATCTTCCAGTGACTGAAATAATTTAACCCCTTCCCTCAAAGAAGTACAATATTCGAACAAAAACTTTCAATTCTTCCATTTATTAATTTGAAATATTTCATATATAAAAACAAAATCTAGACAAAAATGCATAAAAACCTTTTTTTGCACAATAAAACTAAACAAAAAACTCAATAAAAAGACTACATTTAAGTAGTGCTTCAGGACTACTATGGTAACATCTAAAACAAACTTTACCTACCTTAAGTTCTAATATAGATTATTGTTTGCTTACATGACATGGATTGGGATGATATACAAATTTAAGATGTAAACATAAAAAATTTTGATTGATATTTCTCACACCATGATGCAAAAAGTCAAGCAGTGCACAACACATTGAAGAAAAATTACTTACGCTTCATTTTAAGAACAGAAGTAATAGTCTAAAAACATTAAGTACATATTTTAATAACTGAGAAAAGTGTACAGATGTATCTTCATTACTCTGCAAATATACAACAAGTTTGAAAAATATAAACATTATAAAACTGTGCATGTTATCTTCATAGATATATATAATTATACAATTTATTTACATATACTCCAGTCTCTAATGGAATTTTGTAAACAGCATTATTTTGCAGTAGGAGATAAAGAGTTGAAAACCTGCATTATAAAGCAAAAAATATTAGACAAACAAAGCTTATAGGTGATTTAAAAATAAAACAGTTATTTAAAACAGAAACAATATAAATATTTCAAAATTTGTTTTTTAAGGTTTGAATAATTTAGGGAACCAAGGGATTAGGGATTTAGGATTTTTTGAACCAAGAAAAAACTTTTCAAAGAGTTATGTTATGACTGTTTTTTAAGTCAATCAAACTGATTCCATAAAATAGTAAACAAAAGGAGCATAGAGTAATTAAGGTTAGCAAATGAACTAATTAAAAAGTATCTGTGTGTTGAAGAATGGTCTATAACAGGCCTGTGCAACATATGGCCTGCAGACGGTATTACAATTTTACTTACACTTAACAAGTTTTTAGGTGGTAAACGTGCATTTTCTGAAGCTAAATCATCTTCGTCAGAACTATTTCCATTAAAAAGCTGAAGGCGAGGACTTTTACAAAACTGGGGACTCACATTACCTCCAGGAGACAAGCTGAAAAAAAATAGAACTCTTTAAATTATAATGAAATTGTTGTTTTAATTGAGATAAAAATTAAAGAAATTTTGATATGAATATTTTGAAAACTGATCAAATGCTTCAAATACATTTTAAGACTTGTTTTTGAAGCTTAAGTAATATTAATACAGTAGACTTCCAATTATTCAAGTAATTATGGACTGAAACTAACTTAGATAACCAAATAACTATGTTAAAGGGAAGTCATCTATAAATTTATATTATATCTATACATATATATAAAAATGAATGTTTGTCTGTATGTATGTCTTTTATAGTTTTAAAGTTTTCCCACTTACATTAACTATTAAACTTTACCACATTGATCTACTCTCTCCCGGGAAGGTTTCTGAAGAAAAACAATTTAAAATCGAAGCCTTCTAATAACTTTTTTTGGTCAATTTTATGCTTAAAAACCCATGTTTCATACCTAACTTCATGACAAAACCACATTGTTGAAAAATATAACAAGAGAAGATGTAACATTAATTATTGTAGGCATGATAGCAATTGCTGTATATTGAAATCAGTTGTTATATTATAAACATAAAAATGGCTGCTTTAACTATTTGGACATTTGCACTGGCGAGGTCTAGCATGTCAGTGCTAGTACCTAATATAAATTAAGTAGGTTTAAATATATTTTCTAACCAATACAGAAGTTATAAAAATAATCAAATTAAATTCTGCCAATGCCTAGATGCCTATCAGGCTGTGACCACCAAGTTATAGATACACCCAAAAGTGCCACTCTTCAAATTTTGCAAGACTGAACTTTTTTAAAACATTACCACGGTCTAGCGAACTTCAACAGAATTATCTAATACTATATGCATAATTGTACGCATATAATGTTATTGTTATCCCATTAACCAGAATATCTATTTATTGTTAATTAATCTAAATAAATAATACCTACATATTATCAGTTAGTCAAAAATACTATTGAATTATACTTGCAAAGTTAGTCTTTCAATTGTTATCATTTATACACAAAAAGTACTTGAACTGATACCTAAATATTCTGAGATATGCATATTTGCACACATATATAATGTTATACCATTAACCAGAATATACATTATTGTTAATTAACTTAAATAACCAATATTATCAATTGGTAAATCCCAGCAGTGCTTTACAATAACCAAAGCCCTTGCGCATGGGAATTAAAGCAAAGAAATAAAAATTCTCCGATGGAAATTTGAATTTTGATCAAAGATTTTATGGAGACGGAATTCCGTCTGCCAAAATTTTCAAAAGATGGAATTCCGTCTTCCGTACTGTAAAGTGGCTACCATGGATACACCCCATTAAATTCTAGAATCCAGTTATCCTTTTAAAAATAGCAAAAAAAAAGACACAGATAAGCAATATATTTGATATCCATGTTTTGTTGGGGGCTTGGGAAATTGAGGTTTTTCACTGTAGTTTATTTAATACTCCAAGTTATGATCAATGAGAAAATCATCAAATTTTTGCAAATAAAATAGTTTACTACATACCCTTTCTTTTTTCCATTGGATAAACATGGAGAACCAGAAGTATCATGGGTACGAGCATCCCAATATCTGAAGTTACAAGGAGTAGACATGGCTATACGAGCTCTGAAAATTTTTAAAAATCTTTACTTTTTGTAGATCATGAATTTTGTTGAGGTTAATTAAATACATTGTTTGCTAAATTGTTTTTGTAAAGTTTTGTTTATATTGGATGGCAATGTCAAGTAGATGCTGTATTCTTATTCATGTATCGAGTTTGTTATTTTAAATATTGTTTTGTGCTAGTCACTGAAACTTTTGGATTTCTATATTTCATTAAATACATTTATACTGGCCTCTGATTATCTAATATATCTTTAAGTGTATAGGTTTTAAAAACCCTTTTTACAACAGAATAATTTCATCACTGTAATAAAGTGGGGAATTTAAACAAGATATATGATGCATAAACTACCTTTCCTTCCAGATGCTGCAATAATTAAAATAATTTAACTTCTACTTCATTTACCTGGATTCAAAATTGTTTCTTGAGGAACCATTTACAAAGACATCTTCAACAAATGAGCCATTCCAGTCATTCTGAGAAGTGTTCAAAGAGTTTATTTTTTCAAAAGATTCTTTTTCAAACACATCTGTCCAAAAAAAGATATTTTTAAAATCAACTTTATGTTTCATTAACATATTAAGTAAAATAAATCCAAAAGAATTTACAATAATTCTAACTAACAAAAAAGGGTTCTTGCATATACCGTCGACCATACCGCTGAATCCGAAAACGGTAAACAACCCATTGACTCTATGGATGTGCCGCTGAATTTGACAGTCACGGAATGGTTTACGGGATAGTACACAAGTATCCAAAAAAGGGTTTGTTTGAATAGCTAGCAAGTACTATTGTCTATTCCACATAATATGATAATCCATATATTTAATTATTTAAACATCTATTAATACATTTTCCTAAACATAAAACTTCCGACTATTCCTTTTTACCCTCATTAGTAAGAATAAAAATGTGGTACTTAAGGGTTAGCAGGGTGCAAATCTTGTCAATCATTATTAACAACATTTTACAAATTTCACATCCCCAAAACATTTTTAAAAAATAAAAAAATTAAAACATTTTTTATTTCAAAGTTTGAATATTTTCCTTTGTGTTTTAGAAAATTTGGCAGTTTCACCCAGCTAATCCTAAAGTACCAAAAAAGTTTTCTATGGCATCAAATTTTAGCAAATAAAATATTTAACTTTAGTATAACAGTAGCATATAACTTAATCAAAGATAGTTGATTTTTACCATCTGATAAGCTAGAACCCCAATCTGAAGACTTTGAGTTGTTATTTGATGGACTTGATTTTTTACCCTAAACAAAAACAATTTTAATACAGAGGTATACACTATTAAATGGATAAAAAAATTATAAATGTATAAGTAAGTTCAAAATCAATACAAGAGGGAAAGTAAATTCATGTTACAACATACTGAATCTGAAAGTTTTAGGATTCTTTTCCTCTTCTGAAGTACCTAAAAGTAAAACCATGCATTAGTCAGGTCAGGATTGTAATAAAAGTGAAATATATATTTCCTCAAACAAATCTTACTTCTACAATGGCTCCAATTGCTAAAATATCATCAGCAGAAGGTCTTTTAGTGAAGTCAGGTTCCATCATGACAGTGATTACTTTTATAAGTTCAAAACTAAGACCTAAAAATCAAAACACTTTTCATCAGGCATCAGCTGCTAAAAACGGAAATGTATAGCTATTAAATGTATAGACTCCAACTTTCAAAGATGGTTGTCAGTAGTCCTTATGAGTAAGGAGAATTTTTTGGAGGTTGATCCTAAAAACAGGGTTGTTTTATACACCTATAGTCCGATTTTTTAGGGGTGGATCCCCTGCAATCCCCCTTGATGTCATATCTGAAACAGGTTATAATCTAACAAGATTTTTAAAAATACTGCATTAAGCTTCAGAGTGATCTATCAGTAAAAATTTACATCATAGGCAGTAGCGGCTCGTGAGTTAATTAATAGGGTGTTCACTCCAATTAGATAAAAAATAAAATTTCCATTAATTTAATCCATTTATGTCATAAATTTCAACTTTAAATTATCTTTTAAAGTCCCTTTCTTTTCCTTCTGTAACTTGGACAATGGTCAGATGAGGTTTATTTCAACTTCTTTTCCAGTGGCAATTGAGAAAAATACAGATGCTTTAATTCAAACACGGAAATTTTACTTAAAGCCATCATTTAAAAACATCCTAATTAATAACAAAAGTATTAAAATATTTTGATGAAAAGATTTAAATTGTATTTAAAGAGTGCTCTTACTTGTACTTTCCAATTAGCCGATAAAATCACTTTTATCAGACGTCAAAAAAGAAAGCTATACCTCAAAAGTGAAAGCCTCGGCACACTAAATCTGTGTTAACGGAGATCTCCTGCGCGTTGCCGTAAGCTCAAATGATCTCCGGCGAGCGGTCGGGGTTTCCTCGGATTCTCATATTTTTTTCGCTCACACGTGCGTAAAGGGAAAGAAAAATAAGAGTTAGTCTTTTTACGATTTCTTTCGCGTTTCCGGTTAGTAAATTTTTCTTGTTGAGGAGAGAAGGGGGGGAGAAACATAATTCTAAGCATAAAAAAGAAATTGAGAAAAAAATTCCTTTGATATTTATTTATCTTTACATTCGATTTTTGTTCTACTTTTTCAGGGGTGTTCACGTGCTCCTATGGACGAGCCGCCACTGATCATAGGAAATCCTTAAGAAAAATTAGTAGAAAACACCGACTAAAATCGATATAAACACGATCTGAGAGGTATCACTGGAAAACGGTACTTACGTGAAAAATTTTTATTTTTCGACTTTTCCGCCAAATGCGGTCCTATACACCGGACGACGGCTTCTAACCACTATAAAGTTGTTTTTTCCACATCGCACTAACAACGCAAGAAGAAGACGATTTCAACTTGCCGCCGTCCGAAAGAAGTCGAGGGAAGAACGGAATACCCCGCATGCAACACAAAACCCGATCGCTCGCCACCCTGTTTTATGAAGACTGAAAATATCCTAAAAATGGAACATAATTGGGGAAAAACTTGAGCTTTTAAGTGCTTTTTATGATAGATTTCTTATTTTCCGTAGCTTTTTCAATGTTATCCGTAGTCCGTAGTTTAACGAGGGCATCCGTAGAAACTACGGAGAATCCGTAGTAGTTGGAGTCTCTGTAAATGTGCCTCTCAAACTGACAGTCGATGGAGTAATATATAAGAACCAATTTACCACATATCTAATGATTTTTGGGAGGTATGAAAAGTCCAAAAACCCATGCAAACAATGTGGTAAGGGGTAACAACGTCTGCAGATAGTACAGGTGTTCGTCTGTTTTATATAGATAGGTATTAGAATCAATTACCTTCAACGAAATTCTCAGGTATTTCTAAATTTCTTAGTTGATGCCAGGCATCCCCACCTTTGGGAAGATCAAGATCCGAGGCTAACTCTAATATTGTAATACCCAAACTGCAAAAGCAAAATTAACTGATTGAAATACTAGAAAAACTACAAAACAAATAAATTATTTTTACCTAAATTTTTGACTCAACTAGAATTTTAAAGAGCAATAAAAAACCTTTAAATACCTGAATATATCAGCAGCTTTTGTAAATACTCCTTGCATCAGTTCAGGTGCTAAATACCTAGGATCACCCTCAATAGCATCAGACACATCTGACTAAATTAAACAAAATATTTCAGAAAAATCCTCTTATAAAATTCAATAGAGACAGTAAATTCTTGATAACTCAAAATTGAAGGAGCATTAACATTTGCGATTAAAGATATTTAGTTTTTGAGGTACTTTAAACATTAAAAAAAATTTTTGTAGTAATGAAAAGTAATGATGTAAAATGATTTAGTAATGCAAAGTAATTAAGGTTCAATTCCGTTAGAGTTCCCACTAAATATCACCTTGTTTTTTAAAAGCCATAAAGTAGAAATATTGCTAATTAATTTCAAAGTCATAGTTGAAAATGTTTCATTAGACCAGTGGTTCCCAACCTTTTGTGGCCCATCGCCCCCTAGAGGTTGACTAACACCTATCACCCCCTTTTTATTCTCATTGTATGTCTAATTTTAATTTGATGTAAAGGGTTAATAATAAAGCAATTTTAGGTCCGGGGATCGTCCTCCAGAAAATTTTTGGAAATAAGACTCCAAAAAACAGGTTTTTAACTATTTATGGTACACCTCTTCCGAATTTCGGCCATATATTTTAGGTAGGATTTTGATGAACTAAATTTAAAAAGGTTTTGAAAAATTAAGTTCCAAGAACAAAAGGGGGGTTTGAGGGTCCTCCCCCAGAAAATTTTTGGAAATTTGACCCTAAGAAACAGGGTTTTAACTTGTTTTGGTACATTAAGTCTGAATACAGTCAGTCAGTACAGTACTATTTTATTTTCCCCTTTTGAATACTCATGGCTCCACACTTTTTATCGCCCCTTTGATAACACAAATCGCCCACCAGGGGGCAATCGCCCCCAGGTTGGGAACCACTGCATTAGACCAATAAATGTTCAGTTTATCAATAAAAATCAGAAAAATATGTCGATATTTGAACATAATAGCCATAAAAAAACATTGTGATATTTAGCGGGAACTCTAACGGAATTGAACTGTAATTAATAAAATAATCTTGAAATGAAATTAAATGAAGCTTATAAATTTAATTGTGTTCATATAAAGTTTTTATCATAAGTTCCTTTTTACACAAATATTGAAAATATATTTAAATAACTAAATCATAATTTAATCAGACTAAATTTACCTTAGATAAATCAAGTATGAGGCCGAAATCTCCCAGCTTACAAACTCCTTTAGATATGAATATATTATCTGGTTTTATGTCTAAGTGAACCAAGTCATGATCATGTAAGTGCTTTACTGCCTGCAAAATAAAAATATGAATAAATTTTGTATTAAAAGATGGTAGATTAATAAATACACTTTAAAAAGAAATATCTGGGAAGAAAAGCACAACATACCGAAAGTAAATCTATCAAGAAAGTCCATACAACGTTTTCAGGAATGTTGTGGTTGGTATCAGCATATTGACTCAAACTTTAAAGAAAGGAAACAGTATGTATTTTAAAAGTATAGCTGCCAATTCTTCTGATTTAGCCAGAAGATTTTCCTTTTTTAGAGAATATTCCAATTAGTGACTAAGTTGATAAATCAGAAATCTAAAATATCAGAATCCGACAATAATAATAATAAAAACATAAAATTTTAAAATGTCACTGTCTAATGGGAATTTTTACCATGAAAATATCAAGTATTAAAAAGTCAAAACAATAAATGAAACACTCATCTAATAACTCTAAAATCATAGAATTACTTACTGAAGATCTGGGGTGGGGATCTTTTACAAATACCGAGGGGCAATTGAGGATCCCACCCGCTTGTCTTTACCTCACAAAGGTATTGCCATTTAAAACCCTCAAATTTTAATGACTTAACCGGCGGTAGAGTAATGGGCATTATTGCCTAAGGGGCCATTCATTAATTACGTAAGGGCATACATGTGATCACTCTTACAATAAATTGGCGGAAAGTATTAAAAAAAATTCGATGACACCTAAATTTTCCTTCATTTTAAGAGGGGTCAATTGGATTCTACTTCCCGAGATCTACGATTCGATATGCTAGTCATATTTTTTAGCTTAAATCAACTAGTTTTCATATTATTTCGATTTTACTTGAAACTTATTACTGTACAACACTCGCGGCTAGAGTTTTCAGTAAAAACACGATTGGAAAATAAGAAAGTGGAACTTCAATTTTGCAAATCGAATTGTTGAATTTTAAATTTGCTAAGCAAATTGGCGGATTTCCACCAATTGGCAGAAGAATCACTTGTATGGTAAGGGTCCTGAGGGGGAGGGTGGGGTTGGAAAAATCTCGACATATCCTTACTTGGGGGTGGGGGCGTCAAACCCATTCTTACGTAAGATTTTCCAAGTTAATGTAAACAAATTCCAATTATTCTAATAAAATTACTATTGAATGACCCCAGAAAAACTTCAAAATGCTGACGATCTCGATCGACTAACTTATGTGTTGAAAAATAAAAATCTTTGATTTTCGTCAAACTGAGAGTTTTAGTGTAACTGATCCTTTTCTAACATTTTATTATTTTGAAAAACGATATGGAATCTTACGTAAGAATAGGGGGGAGGGGTTTGAAAAATCTTACGTACTCTTACATGGGGGTAGGGGGGTCAAAAATTGCCAAAATCATCCTTACGTAATTTATGAATGGCCCCTAAGCTCTTTTCCTTCTCCCACGAAGAAGAAGGAAGCGCCACCTCATGTTATGTATGTACTGATTCTTGAGTTTTTTTTACCTGGAATCACATAGTTCTATTTGAATATAAAGCTGTTGCTTTTCTTCCCAGGCTCTATAAAACTTTACACAGTTTGGATGACTAGGCAAGAGTTCATGCTTTTGAACTTCTTGAAGTTTCCGTTGCCTGAAAAAAATAATTTATTTTTATATATCTATTTGAAATAACATCATTTGTATTAATATCAAACATTTTCAACCTGTCAGCTTTTCCAGCAAATTTTTGTTTAGCTCTTTTAACTGCATAAAACTTTCCATCCTCTTTACTCCTTACTTTAAAAACCTAAGAAAAGGAAATAAACATTTTCATAGAAAACATAAATGCATAAAATTATAGGTAAAACAATGATAAATTTACAAATAACAAATAACATACATCACCAAATGATCCAGATCCAATTTTGGCAATTATATCAAAACATTGGAAAAAGTACAGCTTTTCATTGCTTGAATCATAAATAGATGAAAGTGCTATCGCAGTTAAGAAAATATTGTGATAGTAATAATGAATTAATACATAAGGGCAATCTGTAATGGGAATGTAATATTAAAAACATTATATTTTAAGGTTCAGTTCCGTTAACGGTCCCACTATATACTTGATGCACGATAAGAAAAAGTAGTCTTGTAAAATTAAAGTTGCATCTTTTACAGTGGAATGACTAATAGCGCGACTCTGCTAGCTGGATGAACAGAAGAAATCAAAGTTCTTAAAAATAAAAGTTTATTTAACTACCAAAAATATAGCTTTTTAAAATGAAGCATAATGATTGTCAAGCGTTAGAGCAAATCTGAGAGAAAGAAAAAAGCGAAGGAACATCCAGATGCCCACTTTTATACAGGCGAAAACCGCCGATGCCACTACCCAGAAACTAAAACTCGCGTAAGCTCGAAGGGGAAAAGTAAAGGCCTGGCACCTGGATGATCTGTGCTCAAGTCTTGGATGCATATCAGCTATGGGCAGGGGTGGCAGACAAAAATATATCTGATTGAACTAACAATACTACCAAGTTCTTTTGGACATCAAAAAATAGATATATTGATAAATAATTTCAAACTCATAGATTAAAATGTTTAGTTATGTTAATAACTTTTCTGTTATAGCAATGGAAACCATTAAAATTTGTCGATATTTGAATATGTGGCGTTTAAAACAGTTTGGTGGTACAGTAGAACTCCAATTATCCGAACTCCAACTATCCGAATCGCCGATTATCCGAATCGATTTCAGAATTAATAAAAAAAATTCCGCAGCGAATTTTGCCGTTTTTAATGTTCTTTTTCGTGTTCTATTTGACATTTCTATGTTTGCTTTGTTCTTTTTTCGTGTTCTTATTCATTAGTTATTCAGGGCCGAATGCAGCTACGTTCTGTAACGATTCAATGAACCGTAGAAACGTTCTAGGGAACCGTATTTCGTAACGTTTTAAAACGCCTGCTCCTGACCGGGCGTTCAACGACGATCGGAGCGGTACTTCCGATCGTTCTGTGCGCGCACAAAGTGGAGAAGGCGCGGGCCACTCAGGGGCGAAGATTTCCTATCTTGAAGATTATTTATTGGTTTGAACGACGCGTCGCCGCAGAACGTAGCTGCATCCGGCCCTCAGTGTATGGCAATAAGTAAAGCAATGACTGTCGAAGAACGGTACGTACTGTATTCTGAAAACCACTTGTAAATACTTTTAGTATGTGAAATTACTTTTCATTTAATTAATAAACGGCTCTTTTTCTTTAAATATAATGTTTTCCTCCTATTTTTAAACTTGCATACAGCAATTAATTATAGTAAACCCCTTTTTTTCCGAAAAAATCCAATTATCAGAATTTTTGATTATCCGAATGTGGTTCGGTCCCAATTGATTCGGATAATTGGAGTTCTACTGTAATAAGCAGGACTATAAAAGAAGAAAGGCTTTCACGGCCGGATCTATGTAGATAAAATGAAGGTTCCGGGTTATTATGCCGTGGTCTAATATTATTAAAAGTGACTCCCAACGTTTCGCCGGCATCTTCGGCTGGCATTTTCAAGGGCAATAATACCGCCTAGGTCTGGGTCGCAAGTTATATGTTGCTGCAGAGCCACGTGGTTCATCGTCATCAACCGATGCCACAGGAAGAGATGAGCTGGCGACGCTCGATTGGTCTGCGGGTTGGTGTTCTGCCGCTGCATCATCAAGTCGCTCCACTGGCTGTGTGTTGACGATGTTTTTTGTCAACACCAGAAACCAGGCTCTGCTGACAAGGAGACAAAGGGAAGCCATCGAAATATTCAAGCACCCTAATAATTTTAATAAAAAGGAAGAGAGTCTCCGTGTCAGCAGAGCCTGGTTTTCGGTGTTGACAAAAAACATCGTCAACACACAGCCAGTGGAGCGACTTGATGATGCAGCGGCAGAACACCAACTCGCAGACCAATCAAGCGTCGCCAGCTCATCTCTTCCTGTGGCATCGGTTGATGACGATGAACCACGTGGCTCTGCAGCGACATATAACTTGCGACCCAGACCTAACTTCAACTTCAACTTAGGGGTGGCGTCTCCCTCTTCCTCGGGGTAGAGGGAAAAGAGCTTAGGCAATAATGCCCATTACTCTACCGCCGGTAAATGTCAATTAAAACCGAAAGTTTTAAAAGGTAATTCCCTTGTGAGGTAAAGATAAACAGGTAGGATCCCCAACTGCCACTCATAATACGGTATTAGCCAAAGATCCCCTCCCTGATTCAGAGGGTCGATAAAGGTCGTTAAACCAACACTATTTGAAGATGAGGCGCAACAATCCCTCCCAAACCACCAAACGCCAACTCTTGGCTGAGCAAGGGTGCGATGGTAAGTTAAGGGGAAAAAGAAGGAGGGAGAGGGGAGTTTCCTTGAACACAAGTAATCTATATAGATTTAATGTCTATATTTATAAACCAAAACACAGCTGTGAGAGGGAATTCCCTGCATAGATTCTTTTACCGAAAAAAGAGCTCGCAGGGCGTCTCACTGCTTGTTTATCGTGGTCAATTCACCTTACCTGGAGATGTTTTGTGTACATTAGGAACCCCAATATGCCAGACAGCCCTTTGTAAAGAAGAGCTTGATCAAGGCTGATGTAGGGAAACCCAAAGAATTTGTTTCTAGGGACAGAGAACACCGGACACCGTCCCAAGAAGTGGATTGGAGTTTCTTCTTCTTCTCCACACGCTGGGCAGAGAGGAGATTCAGATAGACCACATTTGTGCAGATGCTTAGCCAGATAAGCATGTCCGGTAACTATTTGAATAACCTGGCGTAAGTTAGATCTACTGAGGTGTATGAGTTTTCCTGATAAGTTGAGTATACCGAGGACCACTTTAGAGTGGGCACAGTCTGGTTGTTTAGACCACACATCATCATGTTTATTTTTAATCCAGTCTCTTACATCCTTTTTAACGGTCTGGTATGAGACTGGGTAAAATGGTTCTGGGCCCGACATGGGTAGTTGTGAAGCATCTTTAGCCACTCTATCAGCAAGTTCATTTCCTGCAAAATCACAGTGGCCTGGTACCCAAACCAGATTAATGGTATTGTGAGCCTGGGCCAGAGTGTTGAGATCTTGAGTGCAGTTAAAAACGCAGCTTTGGAACTTCGGACGGTTAGCCAGGGCAAGAATAGCTGACTGGCTATCAGAGAGAATATATATATTCTTGTCAACTGTGTTTTCAGCTAAGAGCTCCTTGGCTATCATATTGATTGCTAGAACTTCGGCTTGGAATACAGTTGTTAGTTTACCCAGGTAGAGGTGAAATCTAAGGAAATCATCTCCAGATCCTTTGGTTCTCATGATTGCTCCGGCTCCAGCGAAGTTTGATTTTGATCCATCGGTGTAGCACTCAATTGATCCAACTGGAATTTCATCAATTAGAGACTCTATCTCATTCCTTTTTGGAATGTGGGTTGTGAATAGTTTGTCTGGAACTATTGTTTTGGTTATCGCATCTTTGGGCATAAAGATTGTAGGGATCTCTCTGCCCAAGTCCAGGCAGATATCAATGTGGCTTTTCAGGTGGCCTTTATGACCGAAACCGGTTCTTTTGCACCATGTGCCATTTTTGTTTAGCCTATACATGGCTTTAATTGCTTCCCCACTTAAGTACAGATTCAAGGGTGGAATTTGTAGTAGAAACTCTAATGCAGCAGTAGGGGTACTGTTAAAGGCCCCACTAATGCATAGACAAGCAAGTCTTTGCACCTTTTGTAAGATATTTACATATGTGCTTTTGTTAATGACATTGATCCAGATCATACATCCATAGGAGAGTATTGGCCGAACCATGGTAGTATAAATCCAGAGGGTGGATTTAGGGTTAAGGCCCCAATTCCTACCGATAATCCGCCTACAAAGTATTAATACATTTGTGGCTGTTCTTGCCTTTTCTTTGACGTGGGTGTTCCACGTAAGTTTACTATCCAGGTAGCATCCTAGGTACTTAACACACTCTTTGCGGTTTATAATCTGGTCGCCTAGATATAAATCTGCCAGATTCCACTTCCTGTTCCAGGTGAAAACTATGACCTCTGATTTTTCTGCAGAAAAAGTCAGGCCATTTGCTTCACCCCAGTGTGAGACTTTATTCAAGATCTGCTGGGCTTGATTGTGTAAGGTTCCAATATCGAGACCTCGAAGTAACACCATCAGGTCATCTGCGTAAGCTTGGGATAGGCCAGGTTCCTCACGTAGAAGTACTAATAGTGAGTTGAAGACCAGGTTCCACAGGAAAGGGGAAAGAATACCTCCCTGCGGGCATCCTTTAGAGATATCTCTCTGCACTACACAGTCAGCGAGACTAACACAGACCTTCCTGTTTTTGATCATAAAGATAATCCATCTGGTTATCATAGGATGAATATGATTACCAATAAGGGCTTTATGTATTTCCTCGAAGCCAATGTTGTCAAAGGCTCCTACAATGTCCAGTAAAATGCCAATGGCAAACTGGCCGTCTATAATCGTGTTTTCTATTCTCCACACCAGTTGATGAAGGGCGGACTCGGTGGAGAAGCCAGGTCTAAAACCGTGTTGGTCTAGACCAAAAATACGATTTAGGTTGTTATCCGATTGAAGGTGCCAGAAGATCAATCGTTCCAGCAACTTCAGCTGAAAAGATGTCAGCGTGATCATTCTAAAAGAGTTTGGTTTTTCATACGTGTCTCTCCCTGCTTTGGGGAGAAATACACCTCGTGAGGTTCTCCATACCTTAGGAACATATCCTAAAACCAAGCTGGATTCGAATATGTCCACTAGAGTGTGGCCAATAATGTTCCAACCCTTTTGGAGCAGAATCGGATAAACGCCATCATTCCCTGGAGATTTGAAGGGAAGAAATTCGTCTAAGGCAGCTTTAGCCTTCTCGAAATTCACTATAGTTTTAGCCAAAGCCAAATCTAATGGGCTATGTAGAGGTTCCAACGGGTGTTCAGGGAGGGCAGAGGTGACACTTACGTCCCCTAAGTGAAAGTTCAGCATGGTCGACAATGTATCCAGAGGGCTTACAGTGTAACTACCATCTGGTCGCAAAACCGATGTGAGTTGAGATTCATGAGATTTCTTAAGAATCTTATGTACTCTTGCAGTTTCATGGTAGGACTGAATTTCAGTACAGAAGGATCTCCATGAATTGGTTTTAGTTTTCCTGATTTCCTTTTTAAAATTCCTTTGCAGGTTTTTAAAATTGGACCAGTTAACATCGGATTTGTTTCTGATTGCTTTCCTATGAGCTCTCCTGACCTCTAAGCGAAGGCGTTCCAGCTCATTGGTCCACCATACCCTTTTGCCAGAGGGATACTGTCTCTGTTTGAGGGGGCACGCTACATGATAAGATTCAATAATAGCGTTTGTCAGGTTGCTTGCTTGGTTATCAAGCTCCTCCACTAAGCAATTATTGCTTAATGCCTGAAGGTTAGCAATATTAGAAACCAAAGAGTCCTTGAAAAGGTCCCAATTTGTGTTTTTAATGTTTCTGAATAATTCAGCAGGGATTTCATCCTTAATACAGAATTGTATAAGGCGGTGATCTGAAAGTGAGGGAGTGTCACTAACATGCCAATTCTCAATAAGGTTGGATATATCAGATGAAGTTAATGTGAGGTCAATAACCTCTTCTCTTCTTCTGTTAACAAAGGTAGGGCGATTTCCCTTGTTTGCCCAAGTTAGGTTGGTATTCATTAAAAACTCCATAAGTTTTTCTCCTCTGGAGTTGGTGTCAGAGCTACCCCATGATGAGTGATGAGAGTTAACATCACCACCAACAATCATAGGAATATTGTTGGCTTCACAAAAATTCACAAGGTCTATGAATTCTTGCGGAATGTTGAGGTCATAAGCCATGTAAACCGAGCAGAAACAGATGTTTCCCCCAAGTGAACTGCTTAGGTCTTTGATCACAATAGCAATCACATCCTCTGATGCGAATTGAGACAGTTTCATAGCCTTTATATTTTTGGAGATATAAATGCTAGTTCTAGGTCGGTTATTTGCTCCTTCTGACGCGAAGAAGTGTGCATTCGTGGGTCTACCAAGAATTTTACCCTTGTAAACCCAGGGTTCTTGAATCAGAGCAACAAAAGTGCCCTGTTTACCTAATTGAGCAGCCAGGTTATACGAGGCTGCTCTACTATGTTGTAGGTTTAGCTGACTAACCTTAACCATAAGATAAGTTAGATAAAAATATAGTACTTACCCCGAAGGATTAATAGGAGAGACTTAATTGGAAGTCGCTCCCAGGGCTCACGACTTAACTAGAAGTCGTGGCAGGGGAGAACTAATCAGAAGTCGTCCCCAGAGCCCCCAAAGAAGGCTCCGGTTCTGACTCCTTTTCGGTCTCCCCTTCCTCCATCGGTTGTGCTTCCACAGGGGGATCCTCAGGTAGGGAAGTTGCCTTCTCTGTACTTTCCATCTTGTGGTGCCTTGGCTCTTTCAGCTGGATAGAACCGCGGGCTCCACAAAAGAGTTTGAAGTTATTTGCTTCAATGAACTCTAATAGGTCTGTGTCCACCCCCAGGACCAGAGTGTTACCTCCTTCCCCAGGGATGACTGCCTTGATAGCGATCTTTCTCATATCCAGGCCCTTGTTACAAGCACCAAGGAGCTTGAGGTTGTCCCTCGGTGACCTGTTACCAGGAAACCAGGCAAAGAACCTTTTCAGAGGGGGTCTGTCTCCGGGAGCCATGGCATGAAAACCAGGATGGTCTTCTGATGGGCCGGGTAAATCATTTACCAGGGTCTTTAGAACATCCACAGTCTCCTGGTCCTCGCACGCAATGTTGAGGCCATTCGGCTGCAAACTTGTCTTGTGAACCCTGCAGGTGGTAATAGATCCATCGATGAGACGGTCATCAATCACAGATGTGATGTAGTCTGCGTCCGCCGATGTTATTTCTCTGGAGTCGTCCTTGCAGACTATCAACAGAGTGATGGCTTTCTTCACAGCTTGGCTGTAGAGTCGTCGTTTTTTGAGGGCCATTTCCGGGGTGTCCCCAGCGATGCGTCCCCTCTTACGAGAATCTTCATCGTGTGGATGACTCTCTTTCACCGGATTCGAGGTTGCTCCAGAGGTCCTGGCCAAGGCCGCTTTCACTGTTGCTCCCCCTTCCCCGGCAATCGAGATCCCTTCTAGGCTCTTCTCCAGCAGTTTCCGCTCCTTTTGGCGTTGTTTTTTCAGTTTCTTTTTATTTACCACCTCCGTCATAGGTGTCTGGTCATCCGCCAAGGCATCCGATCCAGTACACCTGACAGAGGAGTTAGTTTCCATCCCCACCGGGTTCGAGGCTTCCGCGCCCGAAGGCACTTCCACCCTTCTGCCAGTGGATCTGGTTTGTGTAGCTCTGAAGAGAGGAGCTTCCGCGCCCGAAGGCACTTCCACTCCCTCAATAGGGACTACAATAGTAGGTAGAGTGGGGGTTTCTGTAGATGCGTTTTGACTCGAACTCTTTTTCTTTTTTGTATCCATAGTAGGTAGTTTTGGAGAAGGGAGAGAAAAATTCCTTCCGATTTTCAGAGGACCAACTTGGAGGGGCTAGCCCCGGATTCAGCAGCCAGCAGTGACCTCGGGAGAGCCCCCCGCTCTGCCATGCAGGACCCCACCCAGGCACCACCTGGAGCTACAAGACAGGCGAGATTATACACCGGCTGATAGAGCAGCCAGGACATGCTGGTTAGGCTGCCCCGGGCTCCTGTACTATCCGGCGGCCTGAGACGCAAAACTCAGTTTTTCTCCTGTATCCTCTACATGGCTGCTTCCTCCAAGACCCCTCCTCACCAGTCCAAAGATCCTCGGAATTCCAGATCCTCCCCCCAGATGCCGGTTTTCCCAGAGGCCGGCGGTCCGTTAGCCGTCATCCCACCCGTCCCTGGTATGCCACAGGTCTTTGTGGCACCCTCCTCTTTTCGCATCACGGGCTTGGGACCGGCATAGGCAGAGTTCGACCCAGACCTAAGCGGTATTATTGCCCTTGAAAATGCCAGCCGAAGATGCCGGCGAAACGTTGGGAGTCACTTTTAATAATATTAGACCACTGCATAATAACCCGGAACCTTCATTTTATCTAAATAAGCAGGACTGTTAACGAAATTGAATTTATTTTATATATATCTCTCTATTCTAAAAAAAAGTGTTTGGTGAACGGTTTCCAGAGAAAGGCTTTTTAATTACTGAACCGAATGACACATATATGGTATCAAAATGTCCGGATTCTTTCCGGATTTCCGAGTATATAGGCCCTTCGATTTTTCAAAAAAATTCTCAATTTTATATTATTTCCATTTTTTTAGATAACGGATAAGGTTGCAGTTACAAAGCAAGTAATGTCAATCAAATTTATATGCATCCAATCACAACGACCGATTGACGCTATATTTTAAGATGAAACATGTTTTTTCACCTTTTAAAAAAGTACTTTCTTGATTAAATATCACTCAAAGACTGATAAAAACATATTCTAAAAACTTACATGTATGCCATTTTAAAATTTCATACTTTTTGTCCAATATTTATAATTTTTAGTCTGATTTTATCGAAATTAATTGTAAACATAGAGTGATGTTTTGTCTCTTATTATTTTCAATTGCTTAAACGGTATTGTTTAACAAGTCTGGGTTTAAAAAATATGAATGATAAACACTAGGCATATTATGCTAACGAGTTACTTTAAAATTATGGTTTTCGTTTGGTACGAATATTGATAAACAATTAGAATTACTTATTTTTATAATCACAGATTAAAAATAATTAAGATTAACATTTTTAAAATCATTTCGTTTAAATTTTTGATAGGTTCGGGTTATATACATTCAAACTTTTAAGGGAGATTAATTTATAGAGGGGATTTGGTCACTTGGTGACATATTTTTGGAAAGTTGTTGACGTTTTTTCTGTATATTGTTTAATTGCTTTATAAAGTGTATTAAGTTCAGCAAGTTGGAATTTGTAGGAATTGCGAAGCAATTCCAAAAGGTCCTGCGTCAGCAGTTTACGGGGGTTGGCGAGCGATAGCGAGCAGGGGGCGGTAGCTCCCTAGTATGTACAGCCAAACCATTTTTGGCGAGTAATCGCACACGGGCGACTTTTAAAAACGAAAGTTAAGTTCTGAAATTTATCAATTACTTTTGGAAGTTTACTAAAACGGAAAAAGTATTCGCCAGTACTTTCGCCAAAATTACTTTTTTCTCGCCATTTTCGCGATATACTCGCATTTGGCGAATTGGCGAATGGTTAGCGCGGCCCCTGACAAGTATAAGAGTAAAAAAAGTACAACACTAAAAGGATACGTGAGAATGGGTTTTGGAAGCTGACATTCAAAGCACATTTTTTATTGCTTCCTTCTGAAAACAGTCTACTTATTGATGAACAACTTCCATAATCCCCAAATTTCGTCCGTGGGGTAGGTGGGGGTCTATCTGAACCCCGACTAGTTCTATCCTAGAATGAAAGGCTTATATGTAAACAAACACAGGTGATTCATCATTCATACTCTATCTAACATTCTGGAGTCTTAAAAGAGTAAATTACTAATAAATCAGGAGGCAACGTGAGTATTTATTAACCTTATACAGGGTGTTCGATCTTAACTCTTATCTTCTTGTGTACAAGATGTCTTTTACATGAAAAATTATTTTTAGTTCGAAAATAATATACTACATTAGTTTGAGAGATTGTAGCTGCCTAAAAATTATGATTGAATGAATTCAATTTTTTTAAATAATTTCAAGATAAAATAATTTATAAATTTTTCTGGTAGTTCATCAGCCTTGAGGTGAATTCCAACGTAACGGATGTTACATTCATACGAAAATTCAATGTTTAAACAATTTTTAAGGACATAAAAACGTCTCATAATAATGATTATATATTTTTTCCTAGTAAAACTAGTTCTAAATAAAAGATATACATGTTTGAAAATTTATTTCCAGGGGTGTGAAGTGGGGGGGAAATTATTGTTTTTTGTAACGGATGTTACATCAAATGGAAGCCCTTTTACACTTTAGTATCATCAGTTTAAAAAGTCTGTGAATCTATAAGGCATTTTAGTTTAAAAAAAATTTAAATAACATTACTAGACATGTACGCAATATATCACAGCATTGACTAAAAAATTCAATCATTTTTTGTATTTATTAAAAAATTCTAAACTTTCGTAATGGACGTTACATGGTGTAACAGACGTTATGTCGTACGAAATGCATACCATTTAGGCCTTGAATATTTAAGTCAAAGTTTAAGAGGAGGATCATAACTTCATAAGAACCACTCATGTACTCCAAGATTATCAATTGGGGTTGTTACAATATCGGCCAATATCGTAAATACCGATTAATCTCGTACATTGTGTAGCACTTTAAATTACTAAAAAACAACGTTAAAAACATTAAAAGTAACATTATTTTGAATGAATAATCCTGTTAAAATTAAATTTGATGTAGTTTATTAATTAAACAACGCTGCAATATCGGCCAATATTGCAAATACCGATAAATATCAAATTGTCCAGAGCTTTAAATTAGTAAAAAAACAAGGGTAAAGACAAATAAAGTAATATTATTTTGAATGAATAAACCTGTTAAAATTAAATTTGGTGTAGTTTATTAATTGAAAAACGCTGCGATATCGGCCAATATCGCAAATACCGATAATATCATACACTGTCCAAAGCTTTGAGTTAGTAAAAAAACAAGGTTAAAGACAAACAAAGTAATATTATTTTGAATGAATAAACCTGTTAAAATTAAATTTCATGCATTTTATTAATTAAACAATGTTGCGATATCGGCCAATATCGCAAATATAAAAAATATCATACATAGTCAAGAGAGCTTTAAATTTAGTAAAAAAAATGGGTTAAAAACATACAAAAATTATTTTGAATGATTAAACCTGTTAAAATCTAAGATATGGGCCAATATCGCAAATACCAATAAATATTATGCATTGGGTAGCACTTTAAATTACTAAAAAATAAGGTTAAAAGCCCTCAAAATAAATTTATGAATGAATGAACAAACTTATTAAAATTAAAATAAAAATAATTTATTAATTTACCAATGCTACGATATTAGCCAATACCTGGAAATATCGTGCAATGAGTGGCTTTTCAAATAAAAAAAGAACAATTTAAAAAATAATCAAAATAATATTATTTTACCTACCCTTTTAATTTAAGTAAAATGTGTCTTTGAAACAGCATTGGCCAGCCAAAACAAAAATTAAGCTATATTGACTGATATTTCTAAGTACATTTTAATAATGGCCAACACTGATAATATTATATTAGTCATGCTGCTTGGAAATAAGGGTAATGATAAAGTAATGGGTAAATAAGGGTAAAGTAATGATCATTACTTTCACAATAAAACTTTAAGTATGTACCTAGAAATTAAGTTATAATGATAAATTAAATCTTAAGTGTTGTTAAAAAATTAATCTTGTTAAAAAATTCACTAGAACCATTTTAAAATTGAAAGTGCATTATAATGAAGTTAAAATTATAACTAAAATGAAGTTAACGGTTTTTAATTTATTAGCATCCTAAATACCTGATCTTCTAATTTTTATTCGTGAAAAAAAGGCTAAAATAAAATTGCTAGAGAAAAATCGTTGTACACCTTGGATCTCAGGATGCCTTTACTGAAAGTTAGTATTTTAATTCTAATTTGCTGAAAAAGTTTTATTAATGTTTAATTTAATTAAATATTGTTTTTGCCATTAAAAGGGGGATTGCCCCCTCACCATGATAGTTGACATGGTGCCCTAGATGCCTCTATTTTGCAAATATAGATTGGAAATTCTTGGTTGACACATAGTAAGATAAAATATGAAATTCATGACATAATTAATTTTTAATAAAAATTGACTACTTTCAATTAATTATATAATTGATAAATTGAAATAAATTAATTTATTAATAGTAGTTTCCTTAATAAGCTTTTATTATGCCAAGTTATATGTGTAACAGACGTTACATTGACATTGTAACGTCCGTTACGACAGGCACATGTAACGTCTGTTACACCTATATTTACAGGTAATATAATTTTTTTTCACAAATTTTGATGTTATTAGTTCTGTTACCTTAAAATTAAAGTATAAAGTGGGAATAAAAGTTTAAAAAACCATTTTTCAGAATGTGAGACAAACTTTAGTAAAATTTGTAACAGACGTTACATGCTCAACCTGGTACGACAAATAGACCCCCAGCTAGGCAGTTTTTGATTAAATCACTTGTAAACACATTTATTTTATATTTAGAGATCTAACATCAATAATAAACTTCTGTGGAACAACTTTGATGCCATAATTTACAGATGTAATAAGGTAAAAAGTCGGTAATTTCAGGGGCAACAAAACTTTTACAATACAGGCTTTTTGATGACTTCCTCTACAAAATAGAGCTAATATTTGTAAAAACCAATGTTTGTTTCTAATTTTATAGACTTTAAGCCTTCCAATGATGTATAACACTTGGGGTTTTGATAAAGTTAATTTTTTTCCACCCGGGTGACTAGTTAGCTGGAATTCACCTTGAGTTTAATTCTGCGGTCTAGTAATCTAGTCATTCATTAGGTTTCTGGCCCGTGCCAGTATACGATGGGATGATAAGATCTGTTGCGTGTTATTTTGTTAGGATCTCGTAAGAGTTGTTTAGTTTCATTATATTTAATTTTCTTCTAAATAAGGTGTTTGTTCATTCTAGCTATTGATGCTTGTAAGGGGTCATCCATAAATTACGTGAGGTCAAAAAGGGGGGGAGGGGTTTGGAAAAATCTCACCAAGGGGGGAGGGGGGGGGTCGATTAAAATCTCACGTCAACTTTTTAAGTTAGAAATTATACGATTTTCTTTTTTTTAAGTAAAATGCAAACGAATAGGATAGAAAATTATTTTTAAAGGTTGTAGGTAAATCTCACGTGGGGGGGAGGGGGGGTCCATCAAAATCTCACCAAGGGGGGAGGGGGGGTCCAAATTTTGGAAAAAACACCTCACGTAATTTATGGATGTCCCCTAATTTGTAAAAAATGTCTTAATTTTGTTAGTATATCAAACTCCATGATATTGGTGGTTGACCAGGGTTTATTTGAAGATGTTTATTCAAGTTAAAATTTATTTTCAATTTATCCATGTTAAAGATACCATTTGATTTAAGTCACACTTTTGTTTGTTCTTTATGTGCTTTGCAAAAATCACACTTATTACTTATTGTTTTAGTTATTTAAGCTTTGAGCCTGGATAATCATGGCGGACGGGTGGCTAAAAGCAAACCTATTCTAAAGCTGTTCTGCCCTTTCTTTCTTAATTCTTTGGATTAAGAATCCACTATTTTATCTCCATTTTTTGGCGCAGGCCTGGATTCTTTGGATGAACCAAAATATTTGTTGAATAAGAATTCAACCCCAATTGGGACTATAGGATTAGCCGAGCACAAATCTCTCTAATCAGATTATTCAAAAAAGCACTGCTAGTTAAGATATTGGTAAATGAAGCGAATCCGGCCCGCAAGCTGAATTTGGCGATTTTTTTTGTCGCCAAGTGGAAAACGGATGGCATCCGAGCATTGAATTGTTATCGCCAAATTTGGAGCTGAAAATCTACGGTCCGGATTCGCTTCATTAACCAAGATATTTTCATGGCATTTTATTTTGATATTTGATTACTTTCGGTGATTTAGCATATACACTTGCACCATACTATAACACTTGCACCCAGCTAATCCCAAAGTACCCTACAATTAAAAATTTTCACTTACTTTTTTAGCAGAGAAAGACTGTTCAATGAAGAACTTAGGGGTAGGAAGAGGTGAATGAAGTTCTGAAGCAGAAGCACCAGAGTCTTCATCTCTGATGCTTGATACTCTTCTTTTATCCAGGGTGAATCAATAACAACTCACCATGGAAAATAGAAAAAACTTTAAAAGGGAAATGTAGAACTGTTATCGAATAAAATAAATGAATGTTTTTTCAGTGTAACAAGCAGACGAAAAATGGCACTTGTACAAAATATTCCATAACGTAAAGAATCTATTTGGAGGATTAAAAAAACAAGTTACGATAGTAAAACTAAAAAAATAGAATATGGAAAGCAATGTCATAAAAATTACATTTTTAAAAATGCACAAATGTTATAAAAATAGCTGAAAACTGAAACAAGTTGTCCATTAGTTTGTCAACTCAACTTACGCGCGGAAATAAACAGAAAATTCGCTGCCAAACGATTCTACTAAAACATTTAATAGAACATAGGTGGCTTTACATAAAAGAAGTGGATGATTAGATATATCGACTATTCATTAATTTAACACTCTTTGAAGAATAGGATAGCTTTCTAAATCATAAAATATCGTCAAGAAAGGAAATTTCCTGTGAGATAACATTCCTAATGTATACAGAAAAGGAATAGTTAAAACTAAAATCCTCACCTTAGCCTTAACCGTGTTTTTCAGAAAATGACGTAATAAATCCTTAATCGTAAACATTAAACAGTATGGTATTTTGATATTGAATTTTCTATACGAGTTTACTTTTATTTCTATCAAATTAAGTTCTTGCTCTAAGTAACACCGGATTTCGTGTGAAATTTAAAAAAAATCGATATAAGGTAATTATTTAACAAAAGTGTTTAAATACTCTTGTGTGAAGTTTCAGCTTAACCTCTATTTATTTTTTTATTATATAGATTTTTATCTTTATCAAATCTTCAAAAAGCATGCTCTCATTGAAGCTTACAATATTTTTAGTCTTCAATTATACTGTCTTTCATGATAGTTTAAGTAAAAAATTTATTCTTTTGAAATTTTAAATTACTCAGGCTATATAGGGGAGAGGAGGGAGGAATGGGACAGTGGGAGGAGTGGGACAGCTGAAATTCTGGAAAAATAAATCAGTTTATTTTATTTCCAATTTGGTCATTAGATGGCCTTCTTATAGCTTCTTGTTATTTCCTTCATTTAGTTTATCCAGCAGCAAGTTTCTGTTTATAGTTGTAAAAATTTGATTTTCCCACTTCCAAAGTTAATATCCAGTCTATCTTGAGTTTTATTTCATTTCTCATGTAATTTGTAGAACAAACATTATATAATGCCATTGTAATCTAAAAGATTTAATTTATGCTAATCTGCAATTTCATAAAGCCTAACACCAGCATAGTTTATGTGACAAGTTCTATTTTAAAAGCAATGTGCGGAGGGAGGAATGGGACACTCTGAAGAGGGAGGAATGGGACATGCAAATCATCTGCAAAAATCAGCTTAAACTTAATTTGTCTGTTTAAATCTGCAAAAATGTAAACAAAATCTTAAAATATTAATTTCTGATAGCTATCTTTATTGCTTCAATTGAAATGCTTTTCTTTTCTTGACGTACTACATTGTAATTCAATTATTGATTCTTAACACCATGGGACAGAGTTCAAGTGTACTAAATATTTTTTAAAAATTATTCTATAATAGATATAAGATTGAAAGCTGTTTAACAATGTGGGCAAAGGTTAAAAGAATAGTAGGTAAAATACTAGGCCCTTTCTCATTATTACATTTTACTAATTTTCTTTACTTTTCAAAAGTGTCCCATTCCTCCCATACTCATGTCCCACTCCTCCCACCCATGAGGGAGGAATGGGACAAAATTCTTGTTAATTTGAATGATCAAAAGTGATAAAATTAAACAACATTTAAGAACTGTACATTTTTATAAAATTAAGTTAAAACATGTAAGTTTATTATCCAACCATTTGCATCTATGAATAAGCAGGGGATAATGAATAAAAAAATATTTAGTGAAAATTGTCCCATTCCTCCCTCCTCTCCCCTACCAGTTGAAACAAATGATTTATCCCAGTTTTCCACTTTCTGACAATTTTCTGAATTCTTTCTTTAGAACTTCTAGTTAAGATGGTCCTCACATAGCATTGAAATATTTGAAAGGTCCACTCTGGGGGGGGCAATACTTCCTTGGATGTCATCAGCAACAGAATATTTTATTTAAGGAGGGAAATTACCCAGGTTCATGACTAGACTTATTAGAAATAGGTTTAATTGCATTATCTGTTCCTTTAAATATCACCTAGATATTTTGGTCACATAAAGGTAGGGCCTAATTTTTAAATATTTCCCAGCTTTGATGGTTGTTATTGTTATATCTCTATCTTTTACCTGGTAGGTTTGAAATTTTTTAAATTATGCTTATAATAAACAGCATTGGAAACACCAAATTTCTCCAAAAATGTCATCCAGGCCTAATTTCATTGGATTTACCATAGTTTTTTAGCGTATTTTTGGGGATTAGAGACTTAAAAGTTTATAAGTTTTAGGGTCCCCACAGAATTTAAAAATCCAACAGGTTACAAGAAATAAAATGAAGCATACTAAGATCCAAATACTATCTGAAAGTTTTGAAAAACATAACACTCAATAAGGTGCTCCTTAGAAATAATTTGGAACCAACCCCCCCTTGAAAATTGTCTAGTTACAAACATGACTGGCCAACTGGTAAAACTATATCGCCAGAAGAAGTCCAACTACCCGAATCAATTGGGACTGGATGCCATTAGGGTGATAAAATATTTGGTAAAATCCTAGGAGAGCCCACACCCTTGGCGATATACCAAAATAAAGCGCCAAACCAGAACAAGATGGCGCCAAACGCCATCTAGAATGTTAAAGTAGGGTTACCAAGATGGCGGAATTATCGCCATTTTTGGCAGGGTGTGGGCTCTGCTAGGATCCAACCAAATATTTTAATAATATAGTAAAATCCTGTTATAACGAACTTCATGGGACTGTAAAATTTCTTCGTTGTACCTGTACCATATCGCTTATTCAAATAAACACGGTTGGGGACTTTCGTAGTAAGGGCCATTCATTAATTACGTAAGGGTCCCGAGGGGGAGGGGGGATTGGAAAAATCTCTACATACCCTTACTTGGGGGGTGGGGGGGTCAAACCAATTCTTACGTAAGATTTATTTAATGTAAGCAAATTCCAGAGAGACTAGAGATAATAATATAATAGTAATATGTAGTTGACCGCAAGAATATTACTTATCTGTTGGAAAATAAAAATCTTTGATTTACGTCAAACTGAGAGCTTTAGTGTAACTGATCCTTTTCTAACATTTTATTATTTTGAAAAACGAAATGGAATCTTACGCAAGAATAGAGGAGGGAGGTGTTTGAAAAATCTTACGTACCCTTACATGGGGGAGGGGGGGTCAAAAATTACCAAAATCATCCTTACGTAATTAATGAATGGCCCCTAACGGGATTTTTCATTGTATCGGTATTCCTTGTAACGGTATTTCACTGTAGTTGGATTTTTCCGAAAAAGGTCTATTAAAATTAGCTATGTATGCATGTTTAAAATGGGAGAAAAACTATTTTTAAAGAAAGAGAGCTTACAATTAATTACAAAATGAAAATGCAACATTCAGATAATCAGAGTTCGGATAATTGGAATTCTACTGTACTTGCATATTATTCTGTCGACCATGTCAAATTTACTGGCACAGTTGTAAAATAGTCAATGGGCTTTGATAAAATTTCAGTTATAGCTGAATGGTTGATGGGATAATATGCAAGAACCAAAAATTTTCTTGCCCCCTGAATTCAAACATATGGGCGAACATTTACCTATCTTAACTAATTAGAATAGCTTTTAATAATAAAATTTAATTAGAAGAATTATTACATTCATTAGCTTAGCTTTTATTCTTTCGTAGCAGGCATTGCCAATGCTGAATGTTAAAGAAAAATCAGTTGTAGTTTTGTAGTTGGAAAAATTAATTGAGTGATTCGCCTTTTAATACTTCTACTGTAGAAGTTCTAATATTAAGATTTGACAGTAACATGTTGATAATTGTTTTATTATTTTGTAGATGGAGTTTCAGGCAGTGATCATGGCAGCTGGTTCAGGATCGAGAATGAGTGAAATCACTTCAGGTATTCCTAAGTGTTTACTGCCTGTTGGTAATGTTCCACTTATCATGGGAGCTGTGCAGCTTTTGAAAGATGCAGGTTTTACAGAAGCTATTGTGATTGTCAAGGAAACGGAGAAAGCCAGAATTCAAGTCGCTATTGAAAATAAGTTAAGTATGAAGATGGATATAGTAGCTATACCAAAAAATGAGGATTGGGGTACAGCTGATAGTCTAAGATACATCAAAGACAAGATCAAAAGTAATGTAATAGTGTTGAGTTGTGATATTGTATCTGATTTCACCCTTCAGAATATGTTGAATGAACATCGAACCCAGAATTCTTCCCTAACAGTTCTGCTTGTTCCGTTTCCTAAGTCTCTGCGTGAGGCAGATATGCCGGGCTCAAAGAAAAAGTGCAAATTTGAAAGAGACGTCATTGGACTGGATTCTCATGATAGGCTTGTGTTTATCAATTCTGAAGCTGATTTTGAAGAGAATGTTCCCATGAAGTTAAATGTTTTAGGTCAAAATTCTGATGTCAAAGTGCACAGCAATTTGATGGATGCTCATGTTTATGTGATCAAAAAAGATTTGGTTGATTTTATCATCAACAATGAACGCATATCAACTCTGAAAGGGGAGTTTTTACCAGCTGCTGTTAGAAAGCAGTTTTTTGGTAAAAAACCACAAAATGGAGCTACACCCCCTTCAGCATTTAATCCAGACTATCTTGACTTAAAAAAGCTTTCTTTTGAATTAACTAAAAATTCTTCCGATATAAATCATGGGGATGACAATATTGTATGTATATCTTACATTGATAGGAAATGTTTCTGTTTTAGAGTCAATACTTTGGTTGCGTATGCTGATATTAACCGAAAAATTTCTAAAAACTTAAATCTTATAACAAGTGACACTTTGAAACCCCATTCTTTTCAGAAATCTCAAGTAGATGCAGACAGTATTGTTGGAGAAAACTGTGAATTGCTTCCCAAGTGTTCTTTAAAGCAGTCTGTTGTTGGCCAAAATTGCAAATTTAATGAAAGAACCAAAATTGTCAATTCTGTTGTATTAGATAATGTAACATTTGGAAAAGAATGTTCTATTCAAGGCAGTATAATTTGTTCCAATGTTGTTATTGAGGATAGAGTTAGTCTAAAAAATTGTATTATTGGCCCAGAACAAACCATTCAGTCTTCATCTAAGCATAATAGTGAAATTTTACAAGGTTCTGATCAGCTAATGCAAATTTAGCTTCTTTGATTATTCTTTTGTGTTGATAATTGGTAGATATTTGTTTATGAATAAAATGAATGAGAATGATTTTTAATGAAAGTTTTTTTCTCTTTACCATTTAATTTGTATTAAAAATTGATTTTTAAAAAAGTTTTGGGAAAACCCTGAATCTTTTCTCAAATATTCTTCAATTCTAGAACATAAACCGTATTGGTAGAAACCAGGGGTGCAGAATTATCTGAACGTGGTTTGGGGGGAATTCCAGCAGCTCTAGGGAAATTTTTGCCCAAGATAGAAAGACTTCACTGAAGATCCACCGTATGCGGAGTATGTACTCGTTAAATCTGTGGGTCTGAAAGTCCTGTGGTCGGTCGCAGCAGTTTACCATGGGTTCAGGTCTTCTGGAGACTATTTCCCTCCCCTTCAAAGACATGGCAAAATTGTAGAGGTGTCGGCATCTATCATCCAAGGCTTAAGTCGGACTCCTGCCATTCATGGGCCTCACTTTCTCAGGAGCCGCACCCCCTTAGCCTTATATCCTGTACACTTTGCGGTGGAGCTTGGATATTCCAAGTGGCATCATATAAGACAAGACAAATATTTTGGGTAGTAACTGCATCATAACCAGCAATTTCAACAGAAATCAAGTGAAAACTGTGGAGTTACGTATGCAGAGTAGGAAAAGACTACGGATATGCGCTAAAAAAAACTAGTTATCTAGGTTAATACCTGAAAGTTGGCTTTTCCTTGCTTTTCGATTGATATGCAGGAAAAACAACATATCTGTGGTAGGATAGGTTGATTTTCACAATCAATTGCAATCACATCGATGTCCTTTACAAAAAAGTTAATTAAGGTGAAATTTTCGGGTAGCGTAAATTTGAGAAAAATAGGCATTTTTTCATATAATTAGAAAAGAGGCACTTTTGAGCTAAGGTTATGAGTGTGTAAAAAAGACTAAAAAAGACAGTATAAAGATCATTAAAATTTAAATTAATGGATTTATGTGAAAATTATTGAATCTGAAAGAAGTATAATTGAAAAAAATATATTTTTTAATGAAATTTCATTTTGGGGGAAATTCTGGAGAAAACAAATTGTGTTCTAGGGAAAATTTTGGACCCTAAAACATTTTCTGCACCCCTGGTAGAAACCTCACTTTAAAATGTGAAAGGGACATGCATGCCAAAGATTCTCCTAAATACAGTTTTTCATTGAAATGATAACTTTTTTATATATTTTAAGATATACTGGTCATTTATGTATTTTACAGTTGTTTCTGAATATAAAAAATTGTTTTTACAATACGTATACTGCATTGTAATGACAATATCAAATTGGTAGGTTCAATGATCTGTTTAAAATACTATTTTAGAAATGTTCAATACTACAGTTAAGTCATGTAGTGTGTATTAAACCCCCTTTTTTAAAAATAAAAATGTCCTTCACCTCTTGAAAGAAGAAAAACTTTAGTTCTTATTTTGCTGCAATCTAGTTCACTTTCAGATTTTTTGTTTAGGAAAAATTCTCCCTCATTACGTTTAATTTTTAAAATGTGTTAGTCCATGATTTTTAAGATATAAAATAATATTTTTCAATGACCTCAGTTCCTTTTAATAAAATCTTGTCTGCATAAAACAAATTAATTTTAAATTTATGTTTTAGTAATATGAAAATCAAATAAAACAAATGTTTAAATCAATGCAATTTTATATCAGCTGTAAATTACTACATCAAATAAATATACAAATACTTTAATAAACCTGAAATTATTCTTGTATTGTAACTCCAAAATATTTTTAAATAAATTGTTAGTTCAATTTTGCCAATGTAATTCAGTTGCATTAAATCAAACTTGCACAACTTAAAGTCTACAGCTGTTTCACCCTAAGTTGGCAGTATGGGGAAAGGCAGAAAATGTATCAATCCGCACTAAATAAAAAAGTTTTCTTGTTTTGGAATTTAAAATAAAGAACATGCAAATGAATTTGCAAAGCAGTTTGCTGTATGAAGGAAATTGTGGTTTTAGTATAAACATCTAGTTAATCATACGAAAAATGTTTTTAATTAAGCAAATGAATACTATAATGCATGTGTTCAAAAGAGCGACATGATGCAACTCTGGGAACTGGTTTTTCCAAGTAGCATTCTTGGCGAGCCTTTCTCCTGTCAATTCTACTCATTCACTTTGTGTTCGTTTGCTGATTTTGATACTATTTCTTGCCAAATTCAGCAAGTTCTGTTACTTATGGCTACCCACTTGTTTAGGGGACATCCATAAATTACGTGAGGTCAAAGAGGGGGGGAGGGGTTCGGAAAAATCTCACAGAGGGGGTCGATTAATATCTCACGTCAACTTTTTAAGCTAGAAATTATACGATTTTCTTAAATATGAAAAAGGAATAATACCCATAGATAAGATTGTGTGGTGATTTTTAGGCGGAATAATGTCCTTTTCCCCAACATCATTAATAATGGAAAAGTTTTTGGTGCTGTGAAGCACACAAAATGCAAACGAATGGGATAGAAAATTATTTTTAAAGGTTTTAGGTAAATCTCACGTGGGGGGTCCAGATTTTGGAAAAAACACCTCACGTAATTTATGGATGTCCCCTTATTGTAAGGTCAACTGCTGTAAACCAGTCCTCGCTGCCTTTTCACCACTGCCAACTTAGGGTGTAACACTGTAACAGACTATAGTTGTGAATGTGTGTTAAATAATGGCCACTTAATTCCATATGAACCAAAAAGTTACATGGATGGATTAGTCTCGCAACTTAAAAGATTACTTGATCTTGAATCTACATACCAGAGAAGTAATAAATATTTGAATAGAGAAAAAGTTTAACACATTTTGTTCCAAATATAGCAATTAAACTAGTTTTGCAGAATAATTTCAATGATATTTCTAAACTTTGGAAGTTTACTGGATTTCATAAACTATCTGTAAGTTTCCTTTCCAGTTATTATGAAGCTGGTTTTGGGGAGTTTTCAGGTAGTAGGAAATCTCTGGTCCAGAATTAAAGTTTTTTTGTCATTTTTAGTGAATGTCGCGTGCCACCGAAATACCGGTTGCGTGCCACTGGGTAGCACGCTTTCCATAGGTTCGCCACCACTGGGCTAGGCGCATAGTGCTGCCGATTTTCAGATTTTGATAGCCAGCGCAATGTCCAGAGCCAGAGATCTCTGCTTTGCACTGGTTCTCAGAATCTGAAAATCGGCGACACTATGCTCGTACCCAAAGGCATCAAAAAGAAAAACGAGATTGTGACTGTTAATTTGTTTTTTTTCCGTGATGGTGCGGACTGCTTCCTGAAAATTAGTAGCATGCATGGGCAAAAATAGAAAGGCAAATCTTTTAGAAAAGTTCGCTAGTATTTTTGATAAATTCCCTAGAAAAAATTATCCATTGAGAAAAATAACTGCATTTTTCTAAAAAGTAAGGACTTTCCCTTTTGTAAGGACTAGGGCAATCTAAGGAGTTTTTAAGGACTGTGCGCACCCAGCTTTAAGATTTCTAAAGTAAATGCTTCTCTTTAAAAGAATTTTCTAAATTTAAGAGTCATTTAGGACTAATCTGGCTACAATAAGATGGCAGCATACAGTGCAGGCCTGCATTAAATGGTTCACTGTTAAAATAAGCTTGACACAGCTGTTTTAAACTTGTGTTGAGTTTAATTAATTTTTTTCTTAGTCTCCAAGTCTCTGGGCCTCATCTTCCTACAATTAAGTTTGATTGGACCTCTTGTAACTGAATATTGGACCACACAATGTAAAATCAATCAGCTTGGGTTCTCTATCATCAAAATTTTATTAATGTTTACACTGTTCACTTAAATGACAGTCGTAATTTTATTCATGAATTGCAATTATACAATGTACTGGGCAGACTAATTCAATAATTCCATATACATATATGGAATTAATAAATGAGGGGCAACACATTTCACACATAATATCAAATATCCTTGAAAATAAAAGAAACAGTTTAAAAGCCCAAAAAATATTTCCATTATGTGCATAGCAAAGCTATTTTTCATGGAACTGACAAATAAACTCATAAGAATGGACAGATGCAGGAGAGCTGTTTTTACCTGTTTATAAACAGATTGCATGATAAAACTTCACTTGCAGTAGATATTAAATGATTTGCACCTTTTTACACTGAGCATGTTTTTACATTAATACAGCATATACAGACAAAGCATTTTCATCTTGAATTAGTTTTAAAATGAATGTCCATATTAGCATCTTTAGCTTTTATGTTTTAATTAATGTTAAAATTATTTAAGTTTTAAAGTGCATGCAATAAAATGCCTTATGTATAAGCACAATGGCAATGCATTACTTTATTGTTTTGAAAATATATTTTACAAGATATTTTCAATAGGAACCTAACTAAAGATGCCGTATGGACAAGGATAAAGACTCAGCTAAAGTTTAGGTTGCAACTATAAGGCTTAAAACAGGACAAAAAAACAAAACACATTATTAAACACAAAACTACACTTTTTACAAATATACAACATGCTATAAAGATAATTTTTAGATAGGAATGCCTTTAGAAAAGAGAATGGTAAAAACACTAGCACCAATTAAGGATGACTGCATTAGTTAAAGGAGATGTAAACTGCAAAATAGAACAACCCAAAGAGTAATACAACTCAAGTAAACTATTTATTTATAACTCAGTTTTTCTGATATTTAGGTTTAGTAAAAAATGACATATATTCAAAAGTAATAAGATATGTTTACCACACTCAGGTATGATCAAACTTGAATGTTCATGAATAATAAACAAATAAGTAATACTATACATAATGTTGTTATTGGAAGTTTTGGACTATTAAGTTTAAAATATTTTAGTTAACTATTCAGAAAAAGATGAAAAGCAATGCACAGAATAGTAAGCACTTCACTAATTCTGAGCAATTTAACTACTATGTTAAGCCCTTTTTAGAAGCTAAGAATCAATGGAAAAAGCTATCAGACCTGGAATCAGTAATCAAATTTCACCTAGTCATTGTAAACATATTACGACATTTGTCTAAAGGGGTTACTTTTGATTTTGAAAGGTATCTTTCAAATAAGAGTTATTTGAATCAGCTATTTTATCAATATTTAAGAATATATATTCACATTTATATGAATATGGTAAACAATATTTTAACAGCTAAAAATGACTGTAGCCTTATTGACAAAAAAAATTACAATAAATTTTAAAATAGAAGGTTGATAATTTATGTCCCATTTACATAATTCCCTGTAATAAAATTTATAAATTAAGAGAAAATAATAAGTAAAATGCATAGTACATTTTCTAACATCATATTAGGAATTTATGAGTGGGATAAGTTTAGTGAAAATAAGTTTATTGCATTACCTGACTCATCAGTTAAAAAACAAGTAACAAAATTTGAATGCCGATTTTAATTATGGAACAAAGGTTTTGTGATTGTTTACAAACCAGGATAAAATGTTTTAATACTTAATAAAATAATAAGTCATTTTCAGTTATGAGATAAAAAAAGACAGTTATAATCTAGTCTGCTCAGATGAGTTCTGAATTATAAATTAAACCAATACTTAACTGAAAAAGGCATTTATAACCTGGATATGGCCTTGTTAAAAGCTTAATGGTAACTGGGAAGTCAAAACTAATAATTTCATTTTTGAAAATTATACAATAATATTCAAGGCACAAAATAAAATATTTGATCCCTGTTACTTTTCTTTAAAATGAAACAATAATTCAATAAACATAAAAACAATTATGTGTAATTATTTCAAAGCTATTACAAAAATATCTTAAAACAATAAAAAATTACTAAAATGAATGCAAAAGGCCACTAAGTCTGCTTCAAGTAAACCCTTTAACTTAGAGAACTATACTAACACATTAGATCAAGGGTTTCAAACCCCTAGGAGGCCTCAGGATGTGTCTATGGGGGTTGCAAAGTACACGGATAATAAAAATAAATAAATTGAATTCTAACAAAAACTGTTTTATCTGTATAGAATCACTAGTAAGGTAACTAGTCTTAAGATGATGTGTATGTTAAGTTTGTTCTTAATAAGTCACACATGATTGTTAGAAAGTAAAAAAACAAAATTTTTACATTATCATTCAGAGGGGGCCGCAAAAATACTCAACCTATCAAGGGGGTCTGAGTGTCTATAAGATTGAGAACTCTTGCATTAGGTAGCTGGATAGAATTTAAATGAAAAGGATTTGTTACCTTCCAAAAAGAAGTAACACTAACACATTCATAAGTATAATTAGTAATTAAGTTTTAAAAAGACTGAGAGCAACATATACATATAAGCATGCAAAAAAATTGAGATGATTTTTAAGTAGAACAGGTCCCAAAAAATGATTTATACTTATTTTTCTATTTCATAGTATTTACAAAAAAATTAGAATACAAATAATTCTAAGTTTAACAGAATCAATATGAATCTTTACTTGACTACTAATCATAAAACACCTAGCTCTTTGACTGAAGTATAACCTTTTTTGCTTACTAACCAAGGATGTAAATTTTAACAGGTGTATAATATGTAAAAGTGAATTTTAACTTTATTGCTACTAAGATAGGCACAATGTTATAAATACACATTACGTTGTTAAGGCAATTACAAAATGTACAAAAATATAAAACTCAATATAAAGAGAAAGAATAAAACTATTCTCTGTGTTCACTGGATAAAAAGTGTTCCAGCAGATGAAACAATATAACAACTTTTTACAACACTTAACAGAAGGAACAATTTCTAAGTCCAAAATGTTTACCTTCCAATAACAGCTAATAAACCTGAATAACATTTATTTTTTCATGGTTTCATTAATCAGTGCATTTTAAAAACAGTCTGCTACTTAACTGTTCTATATTGTTTACGGTAGTCATGTTAAAGTCACATCCACTTTTCTTTTATTGTAATGGAAGAATTTGCTGACAATGTCCAACATGTGTCATAATAACAAACCAGTGACATGAAACACAGTGAAGAAATCTTATATCATAAATTACAGATGATCACACCACTTTTTCATTTCTCTTTTTTGTGCTTTTTTCTGCGACGTTTTATGTTGGGGCCTTGCCTCTTGGCAATGCAACGGACACAAAACCAATTCTCCTCTTCTTTTGGAGGGACTACAATATTCACACAAACCCTGAAAAAAACAAGCTCCAGTTTCAGATTGATAAAAAAGTAGTAAATCTCATTGAAATATACTGTGTCCAACTTTTTTAGGGTATTTTGTTTGGTATTGTGCTCAGCTTTATCTTTAGAAACATTGACTACTTTAAACAGTTTCCATGAAACTCTCGTAAAGTACTGGCAAGTTTTACAATTTTTCAAATGTAAAATTTTTAAAACTCAAGTCAAAAAATTAATTGTATCATCAATACAAATGGAAATTTGATTTGAGAAATTTGCTCATTACTACAGTAACGAACTTCTTATCCGGCAAGCTCAATTCCGTATTTACAAAAAAAAACGCCCAAAAGACCGCATTAACAGAATTGCGGATGTATCATAACGAAAATATTTGCATCTGTGCAGCCGCACGAGAATGAAATGAAGAAAAACAATCTGTCAATCTCGCGTGGCCCTGGCATCCCCTTCCCTCCTGAATATTTCCCGTTCTCAAAAGCTGAGGAGAAATAAACAATCCTCCCAATCATGCTTCCTCATAGTTACATATGTTATGAATAGTGATGGGCAAAATCGATAATTTTAGGTATCGAATACTTTGGTATCGAATACTTATAGGTATCGAGTACTTTTAGGTATCGAGTACTTTTTTTTCAATGTTGGGAAATGAACCTGAATGGACCATTTTTTCTAAGGTTTATCAATACTCGATCTGAAATTAAAAAAACTGAAACCGATCCATCAAAAAAGAATAATAATATATTGTGCAGAATAAGTGAAGTCACCACTATTTAATTTAATAATTTATAAATAACATATTTTAATTCATTCCCGAGATTAAAGTTTAGGACACTAAAAACTCATTTATCTACTAACACAGGAAGTTCTTGTCAATTATTATTATCCATTCAAATGGACTACAGTAATCTAAAATTAATTTTCAATATCTCTTACTGGTGAGTATTATTGATTTAGCAATATTTTTCGAAGAAATTCGTGTTATGAAGCATTAATTTCTTCAAATGCAAAATAAACTGATTTTTTCCGCGTTACTGAATAGTCTGTTTTCAAAGCCTAAAGAATCAAAACAAAATTAAATTTAGTTGATTAGAATTATATGCAGTTAAAGTCACAGATAGCAGGAATACAAAATAAATAAAACATGCTTAACCCTTTGTGGCGCAGTGGTCGCGTTTTGAAACCGCTACTTTGCGATTTTTTATCTCCTGTTTAAATAATAGCAAAGTTCCAATTTTTTTCCCAAAGCTAAATTTTACTTCTCTTGAACCTTCGTAGATGGCATCATGAATCAAGCAAGAGTTTTTATATTTAATACGAATTTCCAAACGAAAGCTGTTTTAAGTAATTAAAAATAAACTCAATTTTTAGCATAAAAGATAGTCAAAATTTTTAATTTAACCATCAAGTTCTGTTATTTGGGTCAGAAAGAACCGTAATATAATTTTTTTCTAAGTGAAACACATTTTTAACACCCCTTTTGAGCCCCTCGAAGTTGGCAGGTTCGTAAAGCGACCACTGCCCCGGATGGGTAGAGGAAATCTTTCTCCTCGATAAGCGAGCGCCGCGAAATTTGAAACCCTCAACACCCGTCTCTAAATATATTGTTTATCGCTCCTCTTTTTTTATGGGGGTACTCTAAGGGGGGTTGAATGAACATCAGGATTGCTTACATTGAGACTATCCGCACTCTTCCTGTTTTTTTATTTGATTCATCTGGAAGTGTTTGAGAATTCCGATGGTTTATGAGATTCAAGTTCTTTTTCATTCATTGAGATGAGAGTTGGTGGGTTATTTATTTCATTTATGGTTCTGCTGTTATGTGTTTGGATTTGATTTATGAGTTTGCTGCATTGATTGAATTATTCATCGACTTTATTCAGTGTTTAAAGAATTATTGTATCTATGTTTCTCAAATAAATATACATCATGGAGAAGAAAATAACTAATTTTTTACAAAATATGGGGAAATATCGGTAATAATTTATTAGCAATTGCATTAAATTGAATTATTAAGTTGTTAAATTAAGAAAAAGGCGGAAGAGAGCTCATTTTATGCTTTCCTGTTAATGCGCAACTCCGCGTTTTCCTCTACCCATCCGGGGCAGTGGTTGCGCTATGGACCCGGCTCCCCTGGAAAAACGGTAAGGGCTAAATTTTTTAAAATTACTATTTCGTGATCCTAGAAGCCTTAGTAGTTGATTCCAAGCATTGCTAACCCGAAAAAAAAGTGTTTTTATGTAGCGCCCCTGAAAGGGTTAATAACCTCATTCGTTTTGCATCAAAATTGTAATTAATAAATATAATTTTTGAATTAAACATTTAAAATAATGTTTCTTGTCTGAAAGATTGCTATGCTTAAAAACTTTCGAGTGCTATATTTAATATTAAATACTTTTTACTTTGCTGATAATATTTTATTAAAGCAATAACTTATTAAAAGACTTTTCTTGGGAATGCATAAAATCCTAAAAAAAATTAATAAATAAAAATATAAATGAAATTTTAAAACTTGGGTCAAGAGATGAGTTTTATAAACTTAAACCATGTCCGAATGATTTATACTAAATGCAATACGGATCTATCCAATAGTTATGGGAAAATTATGTCATTTGTTTTGCACCCTCCAGATATCCTCTTATCTCTACTTTTTTTAAATGAGATATTTCTAGAAAACTTCCTTCTACACAAATTCTATTAACTTATATGGAACTTCATAAACAGTTCCTGTTTTTACTCCTTTTTGCCTTACAAATAAAATTGGTAATCTAATTTCAAAATCATCGAAATACATACTCACCAGTAAATAGTAATGAAATGAATACATAAATAAAAAAAACCTAGATTATCTATATTTGAATTAGTGATGGGCAGGTATCGATACCAAATACTTAAGTACTCGATACCTATAGGTATCGAGTGTATTCGATACCCACAAAAGTATCGATACTTTATTGACATATTTCGTTTTAAATTTTTCAATGAAGTAATCTTTATAATACCTACTGTAGATCAAACGCAGCCTGTTTCCGTTTTCATTTTGCAACGCTCAAACCCAAGTCGTTATCATCCGCGAGAGAAATTTGACGCGGCTAGGTTTTTCCCCCGCCAAATCCTTCGCCTCTATCCACCTCCAGGCCCGTAGCTACGGGGCTTTTTGATGGATCGCTTTCAGTTTTTTGAATATTAGTCTGATTATGGATAGGCCCTAAAAAATTGTCCCTTCAGGTTCATTTCCCGACATTGAAAAAAAGTACTCGATACCTATTAGGGTGTCCCAAAAAACCGCGACTTTTGAAATTCTCAACTCTCACCCCCTAAAAAGGTTCTTTATGGGAACATAAGACACTGTGATTTTTTTAAAAATTTTTGAAAAATATTTAGAGGTCGCTCAAAGCCATTGAATTTTCAAAAAATGGCCCAAAAAGGGTAAAATTTAACATTTTCCATAATCTTTAAAAACATTTATATGAAGGTTCAGAGGCCATTATTTACATTTATTGGAGCCCTTTATGTTGTTTTAAACAAATTCTGTATTTATTATCTGGGTAGGAAATAAAACGTATTAGCATTAAAATCAAGAAATATTCGATATTTTTCGATATTTTTACCTTATGCATTTTTACACACAAAATATAAAAAAATTAACCAATCGGTATTTAAAATAAATAAGGAAGATTTTTTTAAACAATTAACAATATTTATTAACACATTTTTTTAAATATTGCATATTTTTTAAAATTGAATTACATATCAAAAAGATTTTTTCGATTGCACTTTGTGTAGGTTTTTCTATGCGAATCTACGATTTGCAACAAAAACTGCTTCTGCTCTTCATCTTTTGTTGCACAATTAAAATCTTGAATTAAGGCAACAGCCTGTTCAGCCACATCATTTACGCAAACTAAGTTTTTTGCGAATAATGCAGCCTCTTTATAAGATGGAGTATCAGACCAATCTTTCACAGGCACATTGAAAAAAGTATTTTAAATTTTTACTGTTTCAAACAAGCTATGCGAAATACATAAATCCTCCAATTTGAGAGGAAGTACTTCTAGTAGACGTGAACTTCTTTCTTTTCTCATGTTCATGACTAGTTTTACTTTTTGAGCTTCGGAAACAAGATCTGAAAACAAGACAAGAGTTGAAAGTTCGCCACTTAAATACCACGAATGACGTTACATCATTTTTAATCCCTTATTGCTTACTTCTTCATCATCATATTCTTGCAACCTTTAAATAAGAAAAATGTCATTTAAAATGTCATTAAAGGAGCATTAACAGGAGACCGGCATGTAAACCAAGACTCCAGGTACACACACAACAAACCTTTTAAATCACTTTACACTTTGAAGCTCCTCAGCAGATAATGATATTTTTGTTTCGTTCCCGTCTCATAATAATTCTATCTTCATCGAATTTATGGCTTTAGCCATCCACCGAGCTCGGTGAAGAGCCCCTGGTTTTCGTATTGCAATTTGAGTGTCTGATCCAATCATTAAGAATGCAAGATGTAAAAGTTCTCTATATTCATCCCTAGGTAATTTTTTATTAATTTCCAGCTGATGAGAGATAAGATACAAAATCTTTCAAACCATCTGATGCTGCTATTATGGGTACTGGTCGCCTTTTCAGTTCATGGTTGTTTAGTTTGGCCCAATCTTCTCGGAATCTCTTAAATAAAAAGACTTCAGGGGCAGAATATTGTCCAAAACACACACTGTATACATCCGAAAGTAGAACATGTGGTGTCGGCACGCTATCCACAAAAGGTTTCGACCAATTTTTTGTTCAAGAAGAGTGCATGTTCCTTTAAGTCTTCCACTGTTAGCTGCAGTCGTATCGAAACACATACCTATAACTTCCGTACTTCCGTCTCGCATTTCCAGGACTTTAAGAGGTCGAAGGTTTTCCAGTTCCAGACAATAACTTGGGAACTCCAAGAAGCTTGGTACTATTATTTTCCAAAGAAGAAATTAGAACCGCTAAACGCTCAACCTTTCCTGTACTGTTTGATGACAAATCGGGTATCATTTTTCCATCCCAATGAACAACTGACTTTGATGCTTCAAACTCTGTTTTTAATTGCTCACCCAATTCATGACGAAGACGGTGGCGTTCCCGGTGAACAGTACTTTTGGAAAGTACTATGGATTTTACCTTTGGTTCAGAAGTCGTGGTAGAGGAAGAACAACCTTCTTTATTAATTACAGATGCCAATTTAATTGTTGACCTTCTAATGCTAGTGCTACTTTTATCTAAGACAGCAACAATTTTATGAGATAGAATGAAAGAAGTTCACGTCTATTAGAAGTACTTCCTCTCAAATTGGAGGATTTATGCATTTCGCATAGCTTTTTCGAAACAGTGAAAATTGAAGATACTTTTTTTTCAATGTGCCTGTGAAAGATTGGTCTGATACTCCATCTTATAAAGAGGCTGCATTATTCGCAAAAAACTTAGTTTGCGTAAATCAGGGGTTCCCAAACTTTTTTGGCCCGTGGACCCCCTGACGACATTTTTCGTACCCCGTGGACCCCCTGTCTTAAAGACTAGGGACCGTTCAAAAAGTAGCTAAAATCTTATGTTTATGATATTTATATTTCTAAACCATGCATAAATTTTGTAATAATAATCATTTGTTTTCACTTTTACATATTTAAAAAAATTTGCCATTCATATGGTTACTTGATATTTTTAAGGAAATTATAATAATCAAACATTTAAAAAGTTTGAAATAAAAACAAATCCAAAATTATAGTAATATCACTACCATTTCACGACACAAAAACTTTTAGCTACAGTGGCGAATCCAGGATTTTTGTCTGGGGAGGCTGAGTTTTACTAATAACTTAATTTTTATTATGGGCTGTTCAGGATTATTATTATAAGTAACTGAATGGGAGAGGGGCGGAGAGGGGTTTGCCAGTGCCGTACCCAGATTTTTGTTTAGGGGGGTTACTCAACATCTTTTCGAGGTCTATCATAGTAATACTAAGTTTTAGGTCAGATGACATCGTAAGGTTTTAATTTTGGTGCACTAAATTTCAAAATTGTGGAAAATGTCAACTCCAAGTAAAAGGGGGGTCTGAGGGTCCTCCCCAGAAAAATTTTGAAAATTTGCCCCTCAAAATAGTGATTTAGCTCATTTTGAAGCCTTATTCCATCCAAAGAGCACCACTCATTGTAAGCGGCAGAATTTTCAAGGAAAAAAGTTTATGGTATTATGAATTGGAAAATTTCTAGGTGGTTTAGGGGTTCCTATTCCAGAAAAAAATTTTAATTTTGCCGTTAAAAGTGGCATTTTAACTCATGTTGAGACACTTTAGGTTACATCCAAGAGGATCCCTCTTTTCTTTGTAAATCCCTAAAGTTTCAAGGGAAAAACCGTACTTATTATATTCCAAAATTTCGAGGAAGTTTGAGGGTTTTCCCCCAGAAAATTTTTGTAATTTTTCCCCTTAAAAGTAGGGTTCCGACTCAATTTGAGACCTTTTGGGTAACACCACCGAATGTCCGCAAAGTGTTGAAATTTCTTTTTTGGCTTTATTGCTACTACCAAAACTTGAATGTCTTATTCCTGGGGGGGGCTGCAGGCTGTAGCCCTACAGCCCCCCCTTTATGATTCGGCACTGTTTAGCTATTAGGACTCCGTGATAACCAAATTTTCATATTACTAAAATTTGATTATAACAAAGACGAAAGTTTTGAAACTGGTCAAAAATTTTTATTTTGATGAAATTTTTCCAGTGGACCTCTGAAAGTCACTGTGGACCCCCTAGAAGTCTCTGTGGACCCCCAATTTTCATTTTCATGCCCGTGGACCCCCTGGAAGTTGCTGTGGACCCCTGGGGGTCCATATGGACCACTTTGGGAACCGCTGGCGTAAATGATGTGGCTGAACAGGCTGTTACCTTAATTCAAGATTTTAATTGTGCAACAAAAGATGAAGAGCAGAAGCAGTTTTTGTTGCAAATCGTAGATTCGCATAGAAAAACCTACACAAAGTGCAATCGAAAAATCTTTTGATATGTAATTTAATTTTAAAAAATATGCAATATTTAAAAAAAAATGTGTTAATAAATATTGTTAATTGTTTAAAAAATCTTCCTTATTTATTTTAAATACCAATTGGTTAAAGTTGTTATATTTTGTGTGTAAAAATGCATAAGGTAAAAATATCGAAAAATATCGAATATTTCTTGATTTTAATGCTAATACGTTTTATTTCCTACCCAGATAATAAATACAGAATTTGTTTAAAACAATATAAAGGGCTCCAATAAATTTAAATAATGGCCTCTGAACCTTCATATAACTTTTTTAAATAATTATGGAAAATGTTAAATTTTACCCTTTTTGGGCCATTTTTTGAAAATTCAATGGCTTTGAGCGACCTCTAAATATTTTTCAAAATTTTTTTTAAAAATCACAGTGTCTTATGTTCCCCTAAAGAACATTTTTAGGGGGTGAGAGTTGAGAATTTCAAAAGTCGCGTTTTTTTGGGACACCCTAATACCTATAAGTATTCGATACCTATAAGTACTCGATACCAAAGTATTCGATACCTAAAATTATCGATTTTGCCCATCACTAATTTGAATATAGTTTATTTTATAGTTGCCTATATACATAGGTGGTTAATTAACGAATTCAATTAGTAATTACATAACAATAGTATTGAAGATGTTAATTACACCACGTGAATTATAATCGTTAAAACATAATGTATTATATTTACAAAACCTAACAAATACTGGTGACTATTCTAATTAACCATTAATTGGTGCAAACAAAATATGGACTATTCGTTTAAAAATATTCAGTAAGCAATCTTATAAACAAATCTTATGTCAACAGCAAGTAATTGATAAGATAATTGATTACTTAAGTACTGATATCGGAAAAAGTACCCGCAGCTTTCATAACAAAATTACTGATCTCGAAAAAAGTATCAGTATGAGTATAGTATCATATGAGTATCAGTAACAGTATGAGTATCAAGTTCGAAGTTCGAACTTGATACTGATACTCATACTGATACTGATACTCATATACAATGTGGGAAGAGTCGAGTCGAGAGGTGGATAGAGGCGAAGGATTTGGCGGGGGAAAAACCTGGCCGCGTCAAATTTCTCTCGCGGATGATAAACGACTCGGGTTTGAGCATTGCAAAATGAAAACAGAAACAGGCTGCGTTTGATCTACAGTAGGTATTTTAAAGATTATTTCATTGAAAAATTTAAAACGAAATATGTCAATAAAAAACATGCCGGATTTTTCAGTATTATATTTTTTTGGGAGGCGAATAAGAGGTTCGTTACTGTGCATAAAAAAACTTATAAAACAAGGAAACAAGTTCAAATTGCATTTGTATGCTGTCATCAAAAGAGAAAATAACTTACCAATGATACCAATCATCGCACTCATCACAACCTATCATAGGACTGCCATCATCAGCCCTTGAACAAGCCGGACAAATCCAAATTTTATTGCCACTTTCATCCTGTAATGAGTTTAAAATTTTAATACTATTGAAAAAGTACAAGCATTGTAATTTATTGCAGCATGTTAATCAACTTCCTTCACTACTTTTTAATTAGTAACCTTGACAAGATGCCTCAAATAAAGAAAGGACGATCTTACTTAAATTTTCCAAAATCCCCCTTTTTATACAAATTTCAAAATAGGGTGGCCACCCTATATATTTCAGCTTACAAGCTAAAGATGTTTTTTTCTATGAAAAATTTACTAAAATTTAATTAATTTATTAAAATTACTATCATTATTCACATGAATCACTACCACCATGGCCTTAAAAAACTGATATTGCAACAAACCTCACAACCCTCTTCTGGCCAAATCCCTGTCTCCCACTCTAGAGCAAGCCATGGAAAATTATGGGTGGCCCACCTATAATTTTTCCAAGTTGTGCTTCTTTGAATTAGATTACTATAATGAAATGCAACCACAAAAACAATGTCCGACTTTCAGACAAAAAGAAAACCCACTCCGTCTGCCCATAATAAATTAAAGAATGATGACCACCATTGAAAGGACACTTGAGAAGATTCCTCATGACAGTGAGGGAAGAAAGGAATCTTGAGATTCGTATGTAAGCCCATCCTTCTCATTAGCACCCAGAAATTTTATAGAGAAAAATTCTATGCTAACACGCAGATATACAGACTTGGATAAAACAAAAAATTTTCTTCAACTATTTTCTGCAGCTTAATTAAATGTTCCAAGTCCTTAAACTTATACAGGGTTCCCCCTCTGATTTTCTGAAACAAAATTCTGACTTTTCGGAAGAAGATTTTTCGGAGAAAAAACTAGCAATTCAAAACATTTTTCGAATATTTCTTGCTTTTTTTAACACATATTTTCATACATATATATTTTTTACTTTTTAGAGCCTAAATTGAGAGGCAAACATTAAAAATTGATCATTTCCCAGTTACTCCATCTTATTTTCCAGGTTTTGGCAAAAATGAGCAATTTTATTAGACTATATTCCCTGAATTTTTTAGGTATTTCCAAGCCCGTGGGAACCATGCTCATGATTTAAAGTGCTTTTACAATCTTCTTCTTTACTTAGGTACAGAAGTCTTGCATATACACAGTAGTCCTGTTACTTCCTAAATTGAACCTCAAAATTTTTACAATTGACTTATCAGACCATGCAGAAGGAAAGATACTTACGACAATAGTACCCAACGTCTCCGTGATTACTGTTCTGGCGGGTGGCAGGACAGTTTGGGCGGTGGCCTTTTTCCCTCGTCCCCGCCCTCTTGATTGCTGTGCTTTGGCGATTGGCAGGGTAGGCGCAGGGGGCGGAGTGTCTTCCTTCATGACAGGTGGAGGCGATGGAGAGTGAGGAGGGGGCGTGGGATCACGGGGAGGGGACAAATCACGAAGGGGAGATGGGGAGGGGCTATGAGGGGGAGGAGTTGGAGTCCTCAGGTCATCCTCCAAGTCATGTGATGGCGAATTGCTGCTAGATAATGATGTGGAATTTTTTGTATTAGGTTTAACAAAGCTGGAAGGGAAGAACAAAAACAAAAGAAAATTAACAAGGCAGGCATGCAGATATCCATGACAAAACACATGCAAGGAGGCTTCTATCCCATAGAGGAAATAAAAGACTATTTCTAAAAACGATAGGGAGACAAGGAAATATTTAGGGAAGGCAAAAACCAATGTAATGAATGAGAAGGAGATGTACCCAACACAAAGTTAGTTTTCAGAAATGGAAGCATTCCATAGTCAAGACCAACTGAGTATATTTAATAAGCACAGTAAACAATACGAAAACATGTATTTAACACTGAAATAACTTTAATATTCATTAAAAAAATGGGATATAAAAGTAAAATCATAACTCATGGGGGTATTCATTCATCTGTTTTAGTCATAGACAAAAAATAAATTAAACATTACTAAACCATCATTCAGCTACTATTTTGAATATTTTTTGCATGCATAAACATATACAGAAGGAAAATCACGAATCTACACCTATAGACATTCCAACACAAGGATGCTTTTATAAGGACATTCCTTTATGAAAATCAAACTTACTTTTAATAAGTAAATAGAAGCAAGATTTGCAACAAAATAATTATTTAAACAAAATTGAGAAAAATTAAAAAGTTGGTAAATAAAATTTGATGAACTCTCTGTTTCTTAAAAAAATAGAGAGTCTTACTATTTCCAACTTTGGAAATTTTAACTGTGCAAGAATACTTCCCTGAATTTTTGAATGAGAATTTTAGTACAGTCTTTAACTATTTATTGCCAAGAATAAATGTTATAAAATTGGAGTTTTCAAGATTTTTAATCACTAAAAATTATTGGGTGATGAACATTTTTAATAAAATATTCTTTTTCAACACCTCTTAAAATGTAACAAGTGTCATTTTCTCAATGATAAACAGAAACTTTGTTTTTATAGTGTGAACTAAGCAGTTTTGAAACAGAATTTAAAAAATAAAATATGCAATAAAATCTTAAGAGCAAGGAAACTGATTTTATTTAAACTTAAGTTCAATTGTGATCCATTTCTATCTATTTAACCAATCCCATTTAAATATAACATGTTTAACTCTAGGTTTAAATTAACAGTTTAACAGGGTGAATGAAATAGATAATGGGCAAAATTCTCCTAATAAACTTAATAAAGTAAAGTACTTAAATTATTGAATACATTGACATTAAAGGGTACAAAACTGTATTTTGCTTCTTTTAAAGCATATTAGTTTTAAAAGTTGAAAAATTGATATAATTTAATTTTACAAATTTATCTTAGTGACAAAGAAGAAAGTAAAAGAAAAAGATGGCAAGAGAAGAAGGCAGTAAAAAAAACAAAATTTCTGCTTATCATTAGAATACACTTTAGTATAAAGAATAAAATAATTACATACATTTTTGTTGACCCACTTCCAAACTTCAATGTCATTTTTGGCACTGTACTATCTTCCTTCAACTAAAAACACACAAACTGTTAGTAATAATAAGTTAAGTAATTTTTATGTGGCTTTTGGAAACCAACAAATTACTTTAGTATAGATGATCTCATGTGGTTGTGTTCTGTATCACAGCAGACATCATTTCAGGATTTGAACAGACTGGACACACAATTTAAACATTTTAACTTTAAAACCTGCATTGTAAATATTGGAGGCCTAGAATTTAAAATTTTATATCCAATAATTTTAGTTCCTAAACGATATTTTTGGCTTGAAATGTTGAAACTGGCAATTAACTAACACCAGATAACAGGCACCTTAAGAGAAAAATTACTTTAAATTTAAGGTTGAGGAACAATTTTAAAAAAGCTTTAAAAATGAGCCTTACTTTTTCTTCCTTCAGTTTTTTCTTTTCAGGTTTTGATTTCTTCTTATCAATTTTACTCTTATCGGCTTTAATTTTTGGTTTTTCTTTGGCCTTAATTTTCTTTTTCTCATCTTCTCGCTCATTATCTTCTTTGTCCTTTTTGTCTTTCAATTTTTCACCGTCTTTCTTTCCTTTCTTCTTCAATTTATCCTTCTTGTGATCTTTTCCTTTAGACTAGATAAGTTAAAATTAATTAGTTTCTTAGTATTTATAAAAATAAAACTTGCCTTTTAAACACTAGACTAGAAGATAAATTTAAACAAATTTACTAATGAATTTTTGAAAATATGAATTTTTTTTTATGGAAACCCCTATATGAAAACCACAGCATAAGGGCCGTATTCAGAAACTTTAACACGAGATGGGAACGAGAAATTTCGATGGCCCCTCAGAAGGTACCATTCCCGTCTCGTTTCAAGATCTCGAATGATAATGCTGCCATCTGTCGAAAAAAATCACAAGTAATTATACACTGATAATACAAATTTTTACAGGCACTAGATGTCAATTACTTTCATAATATATTAATGTCTGAGGACTTATTTTGGTAATAAACAGCTGTTTTAGATTTTTTTGGAACTATTAAACGGGCCACAAAAAGTGTAAAAGCAATCGGAATGCGCTTCGAAACTCAGAACAATATGGCGGACGACATTTGTGGAGTAGAAATATCTTGTTTAAAATACTATCTCGTTCTCGTTTCCATCTTGTGTTAAAGTTTCTGAATATGGCGCTAATTTTCTGAAGAGAAATCATTGTTAGAGTAATCTTGATTAACCAAGATCAGATAATTTAAAATGTCTCCCCCCCCAAAAAAAAACACGGAATGTGGGCGAGGGAAGGCTCTGAACCTTCTACGGAACCTTCTCATTTCTATCGTACTTAAACAGGGTGGCCACAGGAAACATACTTCAAAATTCCCTGATAATCTGGTATGATTTTCCCTGATATTTTATTTTATTAAATATTTTAAAGTATACTGTTCAGCCAACGATAGTAAAAGGATCACGTGATTTTTACAGACTTTGCACGGCCGATAGTTGGGTAACCGGTGATAGTTGGGGTTTTGCTTCTATATACAAGCAAATGTCTCTTCCTCTTTCGATCAACTGCCCCTCAACATCCACCTGTCTCCCCTCCGAAATACTAGTTCCACCGTTGTTAAAATCATATGACCCTTTTACTATCATTGGTTTAGCAGTAGATACTTAATTTTAATAATTTTTTCCACTTTTTCAAACTTTAGGGCTTGAAAGCTCAGGAGCAGCTTCTATTGTTATTTCGCTGATCTTCATCAGTTTTACATCAAAGGACATTTTTTAAAGACTTACATCTGAAAAATTCTAAATTTATTTGTTTAGCCCGCTAAGTGCCTGTCCCCAGGGGAAGTTCTTTTTACTCAGGCGACATCCTATGAGAGCAGTTCGGTGGCTGATAAGCCCGTACCGAAAAGGTTAATGACAAGACGTAATTGCATCCAGTCCTAAATCAAGTCAAGATAGTCTCAGTAAGTATACTATTTATCTTCAAAACCATGATACTTTTGAAATTTTTTAATAAATACTTTTGTTCTAAAAATAACCTTAAATATTAAGGTTCATTTACCTTAAACTTTGAATCTTGAGGATGCACATTTTTAACCATAACTCATATTGAAATAAGTAAGATAATTAAATAATTTTTTTCTAATTTTAATATTATTTTATAGGATTTACCTAACAAAATAATACAAATACAAATTAAGGCGACCAACTACAGGCATAAGCCCAGCAAGGTTGGTCCAGTCTTTTTAACCCAAACTACCGAAATCCCAGTATCTGTCAATTTTCCTCTTGAACTCGTTTACCCCACTTGAATTTACAATTGTTTCAGGCAACGCATTCCATCTATCTACTACCCTATTAAAAAAATAATGCTTTCTACAATCCGTCTTAAATTTTACTTTATTCAATTTGAAATTGTGACCCCTTGTTCTATTACCCGTATTGAAATCTAGTCCCTCTGTGTCCCCTTGCTTTACCATTTTAAAAAGTTTAATCAAATCCCCTCTAATCCTTCTTTTCTCTAGAGTGAACATATTTAGCTTCTTTAATCTTCCCTCATAACTTAAACTGGATATACCCTTGACCATTTTAGTAGCCCTATGCTGAACCCTTTCAATTGAATCAATATCTTTTTTTAAGTATGGAGACCAAAACTGAACAGCATACTCTGAAATTGTTGATTGAAATGTTTCATCAATTGAAAAAACTTAATAAAAAACCCTTTTTTTAATTACATATCAGGTTTTCAGAGTTTTGTTAAATCTAATGGTCAAGCATATGTTCACCTATCAATATATATGTAACAGAAACCCAGAAATCGTACGTGAAACACTGTGTATTGTTCCTTGAAAGATTTGTTCGGTCAGAATTTCTTAATATTAAGATGGTTTAGAATTGATCCTGTCTGTATAAGCAATGACTGTTGTTTACATCCGCTTTCCATCGCAGAAGCTATGGCAGCAAATGGTGTTTTATTGTATTTTATGACTGTTGCACTGAATATGATTACATATATTTTTCTAATTTTTTTCAACACCGTCTATTTAATGCTTATTAGATTCTAGAGATTTTCTTTATCTTTACGTTCAAAAATACATTTAAGTATATTCTTTCTTTTTGATCAATAGTATTTTTATGTTTAGTAAATATTTTGTTTTTTCCACAGAAATTTTACTGATTGTTACTTTCAATTTATATTTCATAGTGATTCAAGGTTGCTTAAGTAATTACTATTATTATGTTTGCTTGCAATGCCGATCACAAGAGGGAAAATTAGATAAGATTTCATTAAGTCAGACGCGTTTGTAAAGCGGAGCCCGTACAAATTTTTTAACTGGGTTATTTTTAACGGGTGTAGGTATAAACATACTACATCCGGGGCAACGCCAGGTCTAGAGCTTTAGCGTAAGTCTATCTAAAAATATATTTTCCTTTGCACATATTCACAGATTTCAGAAGGGGAAGTAGCAAGAAAAAATCCACTAACCTTGTCAATGATATTAGCAGCCTTCTTGATGAGGTCAGAATTCTCTTGCTTCTGAGAGATGCTGGACTCCAATTTCTCAGGGGAGCTTTTGGAGGATGAAGAAGACTTGGCCAGGTTGAGAGGCTGAATGTTCTGGAAGGTGGACCCACTCTCTGCCTTTGACGCAAAAAGGGGTGGAGTGGGAAAGGGACTGCTATGACACGATGGCAAGTTGCGCATTGGCGTGAAGGGGCTCGCAGAGTAGCCAGAGCCCCCAGACACAAATGGAGGCGGAAGAGCTAGTACGTGAGAGAGCATGGGGGAGGGGGTGCCTCCTGGAGGTGATTGGTCAAAGAACGAGCTAGAACGAGGAGAAGAGCTCGGGGAGGAGCCATCACTGCTCAGCAAGTCGTCTTTGAGGATGGGAGATGGCGTTCGGTCGTCCACTCTTAGCATGAAGTTGGAAGATTTTTGGCCTTTAGGAGAAGAATGGGGATTCGGAGACTTAGCCTTTGATTCTTTATTGCCTTTTTTCTTCGACTTCTTGCTTCGCTTTGGACTCTCCGAGGATTTCTTTTTGTCTTTCTTTGAAGACATATGAACAGGTGAAAGGGGTGCTATATCACAGGAAGACAAAGACGAACTGTCTGACGTATCGGTAAAATCGTAAATGTCTTTGGGCTCAAGCTTTTTCATCATAGGAGGGCCGCGCACGACAGCGTTGATTGTATCATCCATTGCCTTGTTTTCCACATCCGATTCCTCCTCACCCCGTCGAATGACTGCATCAATGCATTCATCGATAACCTCCAGGCGAGACTCCTTCTCTTGACGAGCCTGGGTTTCAAGAGAATCATCAATCACAAGTCTTTCGGGTGATTCTTCCCTGAAATCCAAGTCGTCATCTTCTATTAAATCGTCACTGATATCCCTCTGAACTTTTGGTTCAGGGGGAGGAGGAGGAGAAGGGGGTGGGGGAGTAGGAGGCTTAGGTTCCACCGCAACTTCCTTTGGAATTACAGGAACTGGTGGAGGCAAAGAAGGTGGCTGAGGCTCAATAGTTTTAGTCCTTTCACCTTTCAAGTGTTTAATAGATTTAGCAACTTTGGCTGCTTTTAGTTTTTTTGAGCTGGATGACTTCAAGTGAGAAGAGGAGCCAGATCCTCCAGAATGCTTTAGCTTCGATTTCATTTTGTTTAGCTTGAAGCTTTCTTTGGCTTTCCTGATTTCTTCTTTGTGTGCTTTCAGTTTCATTTTGTCGCTCTTGCTTTTCGGACGAACAGGTTCATCTGATTTCATGCTTTTTTCCACTTTATTGGATTTGTGAGAGCTGTGTTCCTTTTTAGAACTCGAAGAAGTCACTGCTTTATCGTGCTTGTTAACAGCATTCTCCTTATTCTCCTTCTCTTTCTTGGAAGACTTCAGCTTCTTTAAGTCCTTTTTGCTTGCTTCTTTGTCCTTTTTAGATTTTGAAGATTTGTCTCTTTTGATATCTTTAAATTTTACATCCTTCTTCGAAGAGACTGATGCAAATGAATGCGTCGGAAGTTCAGGAGTTGGTGGGGGAGAGTCAACTAAGCACGGTAAAGAAGAATCGGCAGTTTTACCTTCATGAACAGGTGAAATAAAACCAGCAGGGGTCATAAAAACACTAGTCACTTCTCGCATAGGCCTACCTTCTTCTTCAGTATAGAACCTGAAAAGAGAAAATGAATAAAAATCAAGTACATGATTGTCAATTGTCACCCTTCACATTATTGTATTCTCATAACAATAAACATTATTGAAAAACACAAATATTTAAATTAAACATTACATAGTGTACTCTCAATAAGATAAATTATGTTATGCAGAAAACCTCTATTTCACAAAAAAATATTCTTGTCATTAGGTGTAAACTTCTAATGTTAATTTCAATTCTTATGTAAAAAGCTTTTTGCTGAAACCCTTGGTATGAAAAAAACTTTTCGGAACTATAACTTTCAACAGACTGCAATTTATCATTATTAAATAAAGTGATAATTGCTTTTTTTCCTAAAAATTATATAATATTGCATTAATATAAAATTAGAGCTGAATTTTGATGTGCTATTTTATAATATCTTTTTATAGCACAGTGGCAGATCCAGGAATTGGTTTTGGGGGGCTAAGAATTTTGATAATCCAATTGAATCTTCTTGTTGATGTTAATACGGAAAAGGTTGTGAATTATCCTGCTCCAACAACCAAAAGGGTGTCTGGGGGTCCTCTCCCATAAAATTTTGGAAATTTAAGTCAAAAACCCCACTTTTTCAACTCGTTTTGGTACGCCTCATCCGAATTTGGGATAGATTTTTTGCGTTTTGACAAACTTAGTAAAATATAGTTGTAATGACAGAGTTACAAGGGGGTCTGGGGGTCCTCCACCAGAATTTCTTTTAAATTTGACCTTAAAACAACAGGGTTTTAACTTTAACTCATTTCAGTGCATAAAATGTCATTATATAGAGTAAAACTTTTTATTCTGGGGGGCTTGAGCCCCCTAGCCCCCCTGGACCCGCTAGCGAAGTGGGCTAATGCTGAGTTTAGGATAAAGCTCATTAAATTGTGAACGGGCTAATTCTTTATAGGAGCTAAAACTCAGAGGCCCCTTTAAATTGTGAATCAAATCTGCAAAAACTAAAGTAGGGGGCTATAAATCCCTAACGAGCTAAAGCTTTTTAAATTAAAAACGCAAGAAGGCTAAAGCTCATTGTTCCATTTAAAGTAGTGGTTAAAGCTCATTACAACTTTTTTTAAGTAATGAATTCCATTTTTATAAAAGAGCAGAGAAGGCTAAAGCTCATCTATCTTGGAGGGGGGCTAAAAGCACATCAAGTTGATGTGAACCAAATATATAAAAATGCAAGGGGACTATTAACCCTACAGGGCATACTGATGCCATTTGGCAACACAACATTTTTCCCCATTTTATTACTAGCTAGTGAGACGAAAGTCAAGAGACAGAAAACGCCAAATTAAAAGGACCTTATAAATTCAAATAAAAAAAATTTTCAGCTTGAAACAAAATTGTTTTGAAAAGATAAGTTGTTTTTTTATATTTTTAGAGCATTTGGTTTTATTTCACTTCACAATTAATTTCACAAGAGACACAAATTAATTTCTCAAGGACAAAGTTTTTTGCCAATACAATAAAAAGTAGAAAAAAATTTAATTAATTTTTTTTAGTATTTTTTACTAAGTTACACCATAATAGAAGTCACATAAATTATTTTCAAGTGAATTTAAAAAATCATGCATTGTAGGGTTAATGCTTTGTAGGGGCTAAAGCTCATTGGCCTCTAAATTCTCAATTTAATATACAAATACACAGGTGCTAAAAGTTTAGAAGGGGCTAAAGATCATGAAATAGGCTGATGTTTTGTAGGGGTCTTAAGATCATGAAATGGGCTAATATTTCGAAGGGGCTCACTGAATCCTTTAAATTGCAAATTAATTCTACAAACATGCAGGGAGCTATGTAGGGGCTAAAATTCTTGAACTCCTTAAATATTAGTGAATTAATATTCTACAAAAATGTAAAGAGCAAAAACCCACTTTCCCCTATTTGTGCATTGATTCTACAAATTTTCAGGGGCTAAAGATCTTAGAAGGGGCTAATGATTATGAAATCTCTTTGGACTGTTTGAAATGTAAAACAGCTACAAAAAATTTTGAAAAGCTTTGGAATTTTTCAAAAAAATTTTCGAAAAACTTCAATTTTATCTAGTGTGAACTTAAGTCCCCTGGGGGGGGCTATAGCCCCCCCCAGGGGATCCGCCACTAATATAGCACCACAATATATTATATTTTATTCTTTTCCACAATCTTGGGTAGTTTTCTGTGTTTTCTTAAATTTTCTGCTTGTTTAACTTTGTAATATTGAGAGTATACTTCACCAACATTAAGAAAAAAAATAGGTATTAAAAGAAAAATTTACTATGAACAAAGGTTTATTATAAACACCCACCAGATAATATGGTGTTTCAGAATATGATGACATGATTTATGATGAGAATGATATTGTATGTGAATATTGTGTGCAGTAGAACTTCAATTATCCAAATTAAATGAAATAAAGCTGACTTAAAAATAAAATAGGCCAATAATCAAATGATTGAATATAATAAAAGAATCACAATCACCTATAATCACTTCTTATACAACTTTAAGTAAGGCAAAAACATAGAACCGGACCTGGAAAAAGTTGTAACCTTCCCCCGAACCTAATAAAATTTCCCCAAACCTTATGTATTGCTCCTATGGAGCTGGCAGTGGCTTCCCCCGAACGAGGTTTGTAGGTTCGGGCACTTTTTCCAGGTCCGCATAGAACTAAGTTTTAAAAATTGCTGCAAAGATGCTATTTAAATTATGTATTTTAACTCATTTTACTGCACTCTGGAGAATTTGATAGAGATAATTGAAGTTTTACAGCTATAAGAGTCAGAAATGTGCTTGTATTCAATCTGACTCTTATTTCAGTCTCTAGATATCTGTGGACAAACATGGGACATGCCATAGTAATCCAAGCCCAGGTAATGAGACATACACCGGTGGAAAACTAAAACTGACTGTTAGCATACCTAGCTTTCTTATTAGGAGGTTCACCAGGCCAATCATTGCGTTTAAGTCCGTGTTTAGGGCTGCTAAGAGGTGATGGGGAGTCCCCACAAGCACCAGAGTCTAAGGAGTTTTTCTTCACACCGTCAACTGAAGATTGCTGAGAAAATACATCCTCTGGAAACATTTTTCTTCATGTTAAAAGCTATTTTAGATCATACAAATAAATGTAAACCAAATCTCTGAGGCCCGACTTTCATTATTTTTTTGTGAAAAGGCATAACTAGATAGTAACATTCTGTGTATGTGTCCAAAATCCTTTTAATTTAACTCCCAAATACTCAATTGGTTTTTTAGTAGTTACAATGCTTCCTGGATTAAACTTAAATAGGTTCTTTCACCTTTTACAAAAAATATTTTTAAATGACCTTTTACTACATACAAATAGCTATTTGCTGGAACTCCTTCCAATAAGATTGAAATTGAGGCAGTGTTGTCAAATTTGCACATATTTTGTACACAAAATGACATGATAATAGAATTAAGCTCATAGAATTTTAAATTAAAACCAATCTAATATAACCACCTGAATTGTCAAGGATTGGTGTTAAAAGTTAATTTTTCCTCTATTAGCCAAAATTCCTCCCATACCAAAATTAATTTTAAAAAATGACTGGCAACTCATAACATTTTAATATAAAAATATTTTATGGCCACCATAATTTTTAATATGATTATTGTATTAGTTTATGCTTCCAGTTAGCATACTTAGTCATACCTAAACATGACTGGCAAATCTTATGTTAGGAACAATAATTGTGTATTAATAAAGCGATGACAAACTGAATAATATATGTCAGGGGTTCCCAACCGGTGGTACGCGTACCACTGGTGGTACGCGTACCGCGTTTACCACGCGTACGCGGGAACGTTTCAGGTGGTACGCGTGAATCAATGCACTAAAAGAAAGTTTTTTCGATTTTACAGAAAATAGTTCCATGAAAGATTATTTTAAAGAGAAATCTTAAAATTAACTTCTGGATCGGATGTAAAAACTGAGTACCCTTTGATCTTCCGGCTAGCTCTGCTATTTTTGATGCCATTTGTTACGAGTTACTTGTGTGAGAGTGGATTTTCTGAACTCTTGTACATAAAAAATAAACATAGAAGCAGAGTAAGTGTTTAAGAGGACTTAAGAATGAAGATAAGTTCCATTACTCCTAACGTTGATATTTTAATCACAGGCAACCAACAACAAATTTCACATTAAAGACTACAAAAGTATATTTTGCTGAGTTTGTACTAATTTTTTATTTGTAGGTTTTTAGACCTATGGGTATAATAAATAAAAATGTAAAAAAATACCATTTTCATCTTTTTCTCCTTTATTACAAGCAAGTTATAAATAAATAAACAAATATCTAACCATTAAACAGGGGTCTGTCTAGACTTTTTGTGAAGGGTCCGGTTTTTTTTTAAATTGTGAAAATCTACTCATAATTTTGTGAATTTTAGTTAGTGTTAAAATAGTTCTTTTCAACCAGGAGCCTGTTTTTGTGAAAATAAGCTCACAAATTTGCAGCATTGTGAAAAATAGTGTCCATTTAAAGGCCAAAATACTTTGTGAAGGGTCCGTTTTTAATGTAAAATACTTTGTGAAGGGTCCTTTTTAACAATGAAATATTTTGTGAAGGGTCCGCAAACGGACCCAAATTTCTTCTAAACAGACCCCTGCATTAAATATGAAGTTTTCTCAAGAATTTAATTCAAAAAGCCTTTGAACACTTTATAATAACACTATAGAATAAATATTATACGTTTATTAAAATATTTAGGCCTGGTGGTACGCCAAAATTTCTCAAAAATCAAGTGGTACGCAGGTGCAAAAAGGTTGGGAACCCCTGATATATGTATACAAGGTCCCATTAGATTAACTAAGGGAAGCCAGATTCGGAATACAAATTACTTTTTTACTTATCTTACCTTCAAGATCTGGGTGCATAAGAGGCAAATAGCTAGGAATATGTTCAGGTCGCAGAAGAAGTTCCCGACAGTCAGGTTTAGGATGTTGCAAGTTTGGAGGGCGCTTCACAGGGAATTCTGGAACTTTGTACAAAGGAGGCACTGGCTCAACATTATTTACATACTCTTCAACCTCTTGAAGAACAATACCAAAATCTTTAAAAGTCAATCCTAGATCCTCAAGATTCGGATCAGTTCTGTTATCTAAAAAAGAACAAAATAATAATCTGATTACCAAGGTTGTTAAAGTTACTTCGAAATTTGAGTACAAATACAAGTATTTCAGAAAAAGTAACTAAGAGTATTAAGTACAAATACCCCAAAAAAGTAACTAAATAGAGTATATGGGTCATTCCATGTGAAATCAACCAAAAAATGGCAAAATTTAACCTTACACCCTGGGATTTTAACAAAAATTTCAGGAATTGTTCTCTTCCATGATATAAATGAGAAAATGTTTTTATTATTCAATTTTAGCAAAAAAATTTTTATTAAAAATATTTGAAAAAAGGAAGAAAATGCAATTTTTCGCTCTTTAACGTATTATAACTCTGGTTATATTTGTCCGAGAAAAATCGATTACACTGTTCAACAAATTTGACATTCAAAATTTTTTCCTTGATGAAAATAGTCATTTCTTATAGATTTTGGGCCGCTGAATAGGAAAATAACCATTAAAATTTTCAATTGACTCAGGATTTTCGGGGAACAGCCCCTCCCCCTTTTTAAGTTTTCGACGACTTTATAACTTTAAACTCGATTTTAAGGGTCAAAAAGCATTGTTTTAGGGTAGGCGCACACGAGCAACTTTCGTCATTGCGACAGTTTTGTCATAGCAGGGTTGGCTATGGGGGAAAGTTGAAGCGCGCACACGCAGGGCCGCCCATAACTCTACCGGGCCCCCCGACAAAATTTTTTCACGGGCCCCCTAACTTTTTAAGTTTTTGAAGTATAATAAGGAATTTACATTTCACAAAGTATCCCTTAAGTAAAATATACAGGGTATCTCAAAAGGTCGAGTAGAAAATTAGCATGCATGTCTGTCATGCCAACAAGATTTTCATAGGAACCCAAGTCCGCTAGAGGACAATGTTTGCCGGCGAAGGAGTAGCATTTATAACTACTTTATTCTACTGAAAACTTCATTTATTATTACAGATTCGGAGAGAGCACCCTCGAAAACCCCTGTAAACCGAATTTCATTAAATTCTTCCTGCAGGGGCGGATCCAGGATTTGGTTTTGGGGGAGGGCGGAGGGATAAGAATTTCCAAAGTCCAATTGAATCTTCTTTTTGATTTTAATATGGAAAGGGTAAATTTTTGGAAATTTAAGTAAAAAACCATCTTTTTCAACTCGTTTTGATACGCCTCATCCGAATTTCGGATATAGGTTTTATGGTAGAATTTCCGCGTTTTGACGAACTTAATATAAAATAAGGTTGTAATAATAGAGTTACAAGTACCAAGGGGGTCTGGGGGTTCTCCCCCAGAAAATTTTCAAAATTTCACCTTAAAAAAACAGGGTTTTAACTCATTTTGGTGCATAAAATGCCAGAGCAAGAAATATTGGTAGCTTTTTCCAGTGTGCGGGAAGTGGTCATGTTGGGAAGGGGTTGTGTTATCTCATGTTTCAGAATTTGATTGGAGATGAAACTTCTGAAAAAGAGACCGACCACTTTTGACGGGCCCGTCCGTTTCGGGAACTGAATATGCTAAATGATATGAATTCAGCGAGTTCAATTTTTATTTGGAAAATAAAAAAAACATCTAGTACAGAAACAGACTTTGACTAAAAAAACAAAGTGGAACTCGTGGCCCCGGGCCCCTTAAAGCTCCGGGCCCTCCGACATTTGTCGGGGTTGCTGCCCCCTATGGGCGGCCCTGCGCACACGTTACGACGTGAGGTCATGTCGTAACGTCCCTTGGTCTTCAAATTGCCCCCCAGGTAACAAAAAATGTTCAAATTAATAAAATATGATAAATTTATAACAAATGGATAGGTTTAAGGGGTAATTACCCCCCAAAAGTACAAAAATAGCTAAAAATTAGAGGTTTCTTTTTCTATTAGCTATTTTTTCCTCTTATTTTTTACGCAATTCCAGTTTGAAGGGTCCTAACCCTGCCCCAAGGACCTAAATTTGATGACAATATGCAGCAATAATTTTTACTAAAAGCGGCTGAGGTGTTAGCCTCCCAGAAGCCCCCACGAAAGAGTTCGGAAGACTTCCAGAATTGCGAAGGCGCTCGCGAGCTCAGGAATTAATATTGATGATTTTGAAAAGATTAGAAATGACGTTTTTCTTATATTTTGGGTCTATCCTAAGTAGAAACTCTTCAGTTCTTCAAAAACTGACCAGTTTTAGGGAGTGAGGATTCCATGTTTCAAGGTGTTAATAGATGCACGGCTGTGAATAACAATTAGGGGGCCTTCCCTAAAAAAATGAGGGTGATGGAGGAAAATGGGTGTCATATTTGAATTCAGCAGATCATTTTACACAAGAATCAGCTGAAATTCAGTTAGTGGCTTCAAATTTTTTTTGTACAGCACAGTTTAACTCTAAGTGCGACATTGAACCCTTCCGTGGGTGCTTTGGGGGCGCTCTCACCTCAACCGCTTTTAATAAAAATCATTGCTGCATATTGCCATCAAATTTGTGTCCTTGGGGAAGGGTTAGGACCCTTCAAACGTGAATTGCGTAAAAAATAAGTGGAAAAAATTGCGTATTAAAACCTCTATAATTTTTAGCTAATTTTTTGCATTTTTAGGGGGGTAATTACCCCTTAAACCTATAAATTTGTTATAAATGTATCATACTTTATTAATTTGAACCTTTCTTGTCCCTTGCGGGCAATTTGAAGATTAAAGTAATGCTTTTTGACCGTGAAAATCGAGTTTAAAGTTATAAAGTCGTTGAAAACCGTAAAAAGGGGGAGGGGCTGTTCCCTGAAAATCCTGAGTCAATAAGGAAGTTGCATGTGTCAGATTTTCAAAAACAAACAAGTGTTCCGTATGGTTTTTTGTATGGTAAAATGAAATATCTAGTCAGTTTTTCAAAAAAATGTACAGGTAATTAAATATTTTAATTTAAAAGTCGAGAAAAAAACACGTGACTGAAAACGTTTATTGTTTAAACTAGATGACGTCAACAATAATACCATCAATTCCATTGCTTTACAACAATGTTTTTAGTATAAGATGACGTCACATCCAAACTCTTGGCGTTTTCGCGCGCTTTTAAAAAGGGGATTTTTGTTAATTTTTTTGGAAATCAAAAAATTTCTCGATCGGCCTCAAATTTTGGGTAGTTGCTTATTTTTGCAAGAGGAATCGATTAAAAAAATTTAAAAAAATCATGCAACTTCCTCAAAGAGAATTTTAATGGTGATTTTCGTATTCAGCGACCCAAAATCTATAAGAAATGACTATTTTCATCAAGGAAATTTTTTCATTGTTGAACAGTGTTACCCCTCGTTTTAAAGATAATTTTGCAAGCTTTAATTTGATATAAAGTTTGACTATGTCCAAGAAATAAATTTACTTTCATGGTTTTTTAAATAAAAACGTTTTTTAAAAATAATGTTGGTATCCTTCAATTTCTTTGAAAATTATACATACATTTAGCAACTTTATGAATTATGATATTTGAAATTTACAGAATGGGACCGCCACAGGATCAGGAGTTATAGCAAAAATAGTTGTTTTTTATCACTTTTACTCCCCACTTTTTAAGTTAAAGTGGCCAAAAACTGGGTTCTGCGCCATGTTTGGTCACTCTAACCTCTGAAATAATAGTACTTCAAAACAACTCTTTTTGCTATAACTCCTGATTCCGTGGCGGTCTCACTCTGTAAATTTCAGATATCATAATTTATAATGTTGCTAAATATATGTATAATTTTTAAAGAAATTGAAGGATACCAACATTGTTTTTTAAAAGCTTTTTTATTTAAAAAATCATGAAAGTAAATGCTTTTCACGGACATAGTTAAATTTTATATAAAATTAAAGCTTGCAAAATTATCTTTAAAACGAGGGGTGATAGATTTTCCTCGGATAAATATAACTGGAGTTATAATACACTAAAGTGCAAAAAATTGCATTTTCTTCCTTTTTTCTAAAAATTTAAATAAAAAAATTACTGATAAAGTTGAATAATAAAAACATTTTCTCATTTATATCATAGAAGGGAACAATTCCTGAAAGTTTCATTAAAATCTGAGGGGCCAGGTTGAGTGCCGGTTGATTTCACATGGAATGACCCATATATAAAAAGGTATTTAAGATTACCTTCAGTTACTTCACCTGCAAATTTTAAATTTATAAATTTAAAATTTAAACTAATAAAATTCATTTTAAATAACTTTTAAAAATTAAAATTTATTTTTGAATTATTTAAAAAAATTGATAAAATAAAATTTTAATATTTGAGTTAAAACTTATTAATTGAGAGAATGACGTCTTCTCAACTGGAAGAAGGTGGAAGCCACCGATGCTCCAAATTTTTGAATTTATCCACTACATAATAAGTTAATTTTTAAACCAAAATATATAAATAAAAATGAAATTTAATTATAAATTGTTATTTATAACTCTCAGGATTTTTTGCCAGGGGCCGTTTTTGGGAATTTTGTAAAAAACGGAATTGAATTTTGTGAAAAACGAAATTGAATTTTGTGAAAAACAGAATTGAATTTTGTGAAAATAATTTTTCATACTAAAATAAGGTCTCATTTCTGTAAATATATTATTTTTTAAAATAAAATTACACTTAGCGAGTGCATATAGCTTGATTTAAGTTCGTTTTTGGGAACTGGAATTTTGTGAAGTGGCTGTTTTAGAGGATCGGAATTTTGTGAAGGGGTCGTTTTCGGCCCCAATTTCTTTCTAGATGCACCCGACTCTAAATTTAAGGTTGCTTAAGTTTTTAAGGATAATATGTTTCCTCCTTTCATAATTATCCAATTTTTTAATAATACAATTATTTTCATAAGCTAGTAAAAAAGAATTTCATATTCTTTCCCCACTCTGATTTGAAACTTAATTTAATTTAAAAAATGAAGCATTTATATTATTAATACTACTCTTGTCTTAAATGCTTTAATATTTCCACATATTCAAAATTTTATTGCAAAGTTGGCCTGATTATCGTAAAGACCACTAAAATATAGTCTATACACACATGTGGATGGTTCAGAATAGAAATGGACCAAGTCCACTTTAGCTACTTTTGAGCTACAGACGTTTAAAGTTGAAGCTTCATAGGAAATTACATGTTAACGCAACAGAACTTGCTGCTGCCAAGCGGATATTATCAGAACTAGGACTTGGTTCATTATTGCACTGAAATTTTACATAGTTGGTGAATGTTATAGCGTTGCTAACTCAAAAATGACAAAAAGTGGACTTGGTCCATTTTAATTCTGAGCCCTCCATGTATTACATGCCTATACTACAAAAAAGTTTTTATAAAAATTGAATTTGCTTAAAATTTAAATTTTTAAAAATATTTTTTGTCTTGGTAAAATTTAATTATTTTTTTAGATGATTTGTTACCAAATATTGTCAAAATATTTTTTCTGTTTCACTTGATTGGAAAATTTTACCTGTATTTTCAAACATACATGTGATTACACAGACAAAAAATTGGTGGAAAATATTGATTTGAAAAAAAATATGATTTTTTTTCACAGAATCTTGTAAGAATACTAGATGAAAGCTTGCATAAGAGTAGAAAGTTTTTAAAAAACGGCTTTTACCCCTTTTGGACAAAAGTTGGAGAATTTTTAAGTCACATGTCATACAAATATCAAAACATAAAAATCAATTGTAATTATACAGATAAAAATATAAAAAAGCATAAATTTTTAATCCCCTCACAACCTTTTAAAAAATAAATATAAAAACAATCTACCGCTTTTTGGGACATTATGCGTGCATCTAAACTTTTATGATACCCTCGACAACACTCCTTTGGGCATTGATTATCTACTAGTGTTTGGCAACTACTGGTCAAAAAGTAGTTAACTACCAACTACCAACTAGTCTGGGCAAAAGTAGTTGTAACTACTAGTTAACTACTTTTTCTTCAAAGTAGTTGTAACTAGTAGTTGATTATTTCCCAAAGTAGTTAACTACTAGTTAACTAGTCTATTTAATTTTGATATTTTCCCCCAAATTTTCTATTACTTTTTCTTACCTATAGAAAAAATATTGCAAAAAAATAAGTAAAAAAAAGATTTTTTAAAAAACGCTTTTATTGAAGTGCTCTAAAAGGTCAAAAATAATTTATTCGGTTTGACAAATAATTTATTGGGAAATAGAAAATAACTTTTTGGTAAGTAAAAAATAACTGATTTTCTAATCACTAAAAATAAAAGCGTGGGTGCTAGTAATTTATATATATTTTTTAAATTAAAACTTTTTATTTATTTTTTAAAATTTGTACAAATTCACCTGACGGTATGGACCCGTAGAGGTAAATTCAAGTACAGTAACACTAACATCTACGCCGAACGAGGATTCGAACCCAAGACGTACGGCTTTGCAGTCAGATGCTCTAACCACTAGGCCATTACATTGGTATTTATGTGTAATTTTACATAAAAAAATACGTAATAGAGAATTTAAAGTGAATCCATCCCACCCAAACCTCACAAATGAGAAATTTGTAAATTTTACCCCATGGAACATAGAATAAAGAAGTTGGAATAAATAGTGAATGAAGAATTATACTAGCGCCCACACTTTTATTTTTAGTGATTAGAAAATCAGTTATTTTTTACTTACCAAAAAGTTATTTTCTATTTCCCAATAAATTATTTGTCAAACCGAATAAATTATTTTTGACCTTTTAGAGCATTTCAATAAAAGCGTTTTTTTAAAAATCTTTTTTTTACTTATTTTATTTTTTACTTTTTAGTCATGGTATTTTTTTAAACAAAAACTAAAAAAATTTTTATTTCAACCATATTTAATCTTATGTTCAATCTTATAATTTTAGTTTTCTACTATATGATGGCTTTGCGAGCAACAGTTCAGCGCTGGCGACGACTAAAAAAATGGTCCCGCGACTCAATCCAAACCGATCCCCCAATTTTGTGGGAGGGGTGACACAAGAGAAACAACAAAGTTAATTAAAATCTATTTAATATTGCAAGGGGTACTGTTAAAATTACAGAGCGGAGCGATTAATCGCGCATCCACTCGCTCACCGATGAAATCCATCCATATCAAAAAGATTCACAAGAAAAAGAAAATGCATTCAATAAAATAAAAATAACCAATCGTAAGCCCAGACAAAAATAAAACTCAGAATTAGTGTATCAAGGAGCAAACAGTATTATCCACTCTTTTCAGTAGTCCATAAATTATAAAAGTAGTAATTTTTCTTCTATCTCGATTCCTCGGGATGGGGCACCAATTTTCGGCGATTTCTCGCTTCTCTGGCGATCGATTTATTTCTCGCAGTCATTAGGAAATCACGTTTTGAAGATTGAATATTGTGATGATATACCTAATATATTATCTTACAGGTTTTGGGAGCCATTGGCATAACGGAAGTGTCTCAAATTTGAATTAAACGGATAATTAAAAACACTCGTTAATTACCTTAATTACGGAGGTTTTGACTAGTTGATTATTGAATATTGCATCTTCATCGGGTTAAGACCATGGTGCAAAGTTTCAGAACTTTATATCGTTTGGAAGTGCCTGAAATTTTATGTACAAGACTTTGTAAAATAAAAAAGTGGTTAATCGTCTGTAATTATCGTAATTACTGGGCAATTCTCGTTTTGACTTTTGAATATGATGAAGTTATGCCTTATAAACAATTGTGCACAGTTTAGGGAGAATAGCCCCTTGGGAAAGGTCTCAAATTCTGGTTTTTCTGTTAATTAAAAATACTCGTTAATTAACTTAATCCTTTGGTTGTTTGACTAGATAATGGTTGGATATTGGAGTGTTATGAGGGTTACACCGATGTGTAAAGTTTCGGGGCCGGGTCAATCCATGTGAAATCATCCAGGCCATGTTGCTCGACATTTTTGATTTTTTTCATTCTTTGCCAGTTAGTTAACCTTACTTTAGAGATACTAAAACAAGTGTTAAAAATTTTTTAAACCTTTCCAATTTTTTTTGGCGGCCATTTTTTGCCTGGTCGAAACCTGTTTTCGGTGAAAAACACACTTTACGGAAACCCTTATTACTTTTTTTCTTTCCAACATATTTAAATGATTTCAAAGCCATTTTATTTATTAAAGAATGAACTAATTTAATGTGTTAAGTATTTTTATGATAATAGTTTAAAACATTTTTTTATATATTTTTGAAAATCTAATTTTTTGAGTGAAAAATTCGGTTTTTGACCTAAAAATTTTATAGGAAAAAACTGAAACTCACCTTCGCCAATTTTTTCCTCAATATATCCCTTTCTAAACATTGTTTTAGAAGTGAAATGAAATAATTCAAGCCTGTCCCTTTTTTATAAAAAATAGTCAAACTTGGCATCTCGGCTAAAAAATGCCAATATCAAAGTTCAATATCTAAAATTGGACAGATAGGAAAATTATGAAATTTTTACAGGATAGTCTTCTAATGTATATAAACAAGTAGTAAAAATTTCATGAGTGATATCTGGGTGGTTTAAGAAATATGAAGCTTCGAAATTGCATTGAAAGACCTATTTATTTACATTCATTTTTTAACACAAATAACTTATATATTGCACAAAACATATTTTTCTCACTACTTAAAATAAATATAGATGTATTTTTTGATTTCAAAAAATTAATATTGTAAAATATATACAAATCACTATAAATATGAAGCCTCGGAATTACCTTGAAAGTCCTTGTATTTCTTGACAAAAACAACTGATACTGTATAGAAAATTCTTAACTCAGAACCACTCTTATTGCTCCATATATTCTAGTATGAAATATGAAGCCTTGAAAATGTTTGTGTTTTGTGATGAAAAAAACTGTTGTTGTAAATTGCATAATAAATTCTTGACTAATAACTCATATTGCACATTAAGAAAAAGAAAACAATGCAGAGGTATTTCTTGACAAAATAAACTGATTTTACCAAGTTTTTGACTAACAACTCGTATTGCACAGCAAAAAAACTAGAAGAAAACAATGGAGGAGGTGTTTCTCTACAAACAAAACTGATATTGCATGGTAAATTATTGACTTAAGATTCGAATTGCACACTATAAAAACTAGAGAAAGCATACAAAGAGGGTTCAAAAAATCTGAAATACTTCATTGGAAACTGAGGTGTATCTGTGTCAAATATATGTGCATAAAATAAAGGCTTCAGGGCAAGACCGCTAACATGCCTATTTTGTTATGTAGAGGCGGATTTTAAAAATGGGTTGAATGGTGAAATTAGAGGTTTCAGTGGTTATTTAGACATTTAAAGGTTCCATTAACTTTTCAAAATTAATAACTACATTGTGTGCATTTATGACAATAAGTGGTGGATTTGGAAAGTTCTCGAACTAAACGGGGAAAACAGTGACCTTTTAATTCACTTTATTCATCCATTATGGTCCCAAAACATCCTTTCAATTATCCAAAAATGACACAGTTTGGGTAGAAGTATCCAATGTACTTGGGACATTAACTCCATTGAAATTAATTACTGTTACAGGGCGCAGTTATAATATTACTGAATCACTTTGTAATGAAATATCTCTAATATTTATTTCACACACTTCATAACCAGAAGAAAAACCCATTTTATTCATCAATTAAATTTCTGATATTCCAAAATTTCAAATACCACATCACTTTTAGTTCACGGATTTTGATTTGATTCAACAATTTTACCTTATTTTAATAAAGTTAATGGAACCTTTAAGTTTCTAAATAACGTCATATTTATAGTGATTTGTATATATTTTACAATATTACTTTTTTGAAATAAAAAAATACATCTATATTTATTTTAAATAGTGAGAAAAATATATTTTGTGCAATATATAAGTTGTTTGTGTTAAAAAATGAATGTAAATATATAGGTCTTTCAATGCAATTTCGAAGCTTCATATTTCTTAAACCACCCAGATATCACTCATGAAATTTTTACTACTTGTTTATATACATTAGAAGACTATCCTGTAAAAATTTCATAATTTTCCTATCTGTCCAATTTTAGATATTGAACTTTGATTTTGGCATTTTTTAGCCGAGATGCCAAGTTTGACTATTTTTTATAAAAAAGGGACAGGCTTGAATTGTTTCATTTCACTTCTAAAACATTGTTTAGAAAGGGATATATTGAGGAAAAAATTTGCAAAGGTGAGTTTCAGTTTTTTCCTATAAAATTTTTAGGTCAAAAACCGAATATTTCACTCAAAAAAGGAGATTTTCAAAAATATATAAAAAAATGTTTTAAACTATTATCATAAAAATACTTAACACATTAAATTAGTTCATTCTTTAATAAATAAAATGGCTTTGAAATCATTTATATATGTTGGATAGAAAGAAAGTAATAAGGGTTTCCGTAAAGTGTGTTTTTCACCGAAAACAGGTTTCGACCAGGCAAAAAATGGCCGCCAAAAAAAATTGGAAAGGTTTAAAAAATTTTAAACACTTGTTTTAGTATCTCTAAAGTAAGGTTAACTAACTAGCAAAGAATGAAAAAAATCAAAAATGTCGAGCAACAATTTTCTCTTTTTCTGGATGATTTCACATGGATTGACCCGGCCCTAACATATCGGGAAGTGCCCGAAAATCGAGTTTTAAAATTCCACCCGTAAAAGGCCGCCAAAAGCAAGTAGAATAAAAGCGTTTAAAAATAGCAAACTTTTCCTCTCCTCCCTCCTATTTCTATGACAGTGGTTCCCAACCTTTTTTACGATTGTACCCCCAAAATAAAATTACAATTCCCTGCGTACCCCTTGCATGCATTTGCAGCTAGTAGTAGAAATATCTTTTGTTTAAATATATAACGTAAATTGGCGGATACAGGATTTCGTTTTGGGGGTACAAAGAATTTTCAAAATCAAAAATATAATCATCTTAGTAACCATAATATTAAAAGAACATGAATAATCGTGATCTAACTTCTTTAACCTTTTATTTACCGACGGTACTTACAAGTAGCTCCAACTTTAAAATTACATAGAATAACCATCCTTGCGAATATATTGACGATAATTTGCAGGAACACTCTTTCAGTTATCCTCTTCCAGGATAAAAAGCAGCGAATGATTTTTTAAGACTTATTACTGCGATAAAAAAGCTATGTTTTTCTTGTATTGTGAGAATATTTTAGCACTCCGTGTACTGACAGTACCCAAAAGTGTATCAATTTAAGTAATTGGCTCTAGCGGATTCAATTTTCCAAAGATGATTATTTTTTTATGTATATCCCTTAACTTTCAATTTTGTGACTCAAAAAAAGTATTTGCACGAAAAAAATTGCAGCGAATCATAATGCGGTAAATAAAGGGTTGAAGGGGGGTCTGGGGGTTCACCCCCAGAAAATTTTTTCGGAATTTAAGTAAAAAAAGCAGGTTTCCCACTCGTTTTGGTACTATATTAGCCTTAATGCTAGTAATTATTCTCTATCTTAAACACAACAGTCAAAAAACTCCGCCGTCTCGCCAACAGATTTCCGTTCGGGTCGACAGCCCCCGGATATATACGGAACGAGGTATAAAAACTGTTGAGAATATTAGCTCTACCATATCAAATCAAAATATCAAGAATTTAGCACCCAAATCTGTTAGGGAGAAAGGGGCTGCAGTCTTATCAGCCCTTCCCCAGCGCCAAGCAAAAGAAATGATAATTTTTTCTTTCGCGAGCATTGTAACCCCATCAGTGATAAGAAAAAAAATCTCGATTTCTACTAATAAATCACATTGGCTTTCTAGCTTTTCTCACTTAAACACTATTTTAATTTTTTTTATTTATAGCTTCTTTTCAACGGGAGAAACCATTCTGTTCATTCCGTCTATTCAAAAAGGATTTATTTTTACTTTTTATACATGACCAAGAAATTATCTCTCTTCAGTTTTTGATTTCATTTAAAGCGAGCTAGGACCAACTTCGTCTTTGTAAGATTGGATTAATGAGTTAAATAGGTAAGTGACATGTTTGTGTTAATTAAGTGTAGGGCAGTGTTTCCCAACGTGGGGCGCACGCCCCACCGGGGGGCAATATGATTTTCTAGGGGGGCAATTTGAAAATTCTCAACCAAATTGCCCCCCCCAGATGGAGCGTGGATAACCAGTATCTATTGACTTTCCAAGAAAGATTTTTGAGAAAAAAAAAAGACGGGGGCATGGCAAATTTTGAAAGCCTTTGGTGGGGCATGGACCGAAAAAGGTTGGGAAACACTGGTGTAGGGTGACCAGACGACCCGCTTTTCTGACTAAGTTTCATAAAATGTGAAGAACGTAAAGAAAAACCTAGATTTTTTCAATTTTGGGGGTAATCTTTCAAAAGTTTTTTATAGGTAGTTTGAATTATTATTTAATTATGAGTTATTTCAAAATTTAAATACAATTGTCTTAACAAGGGTGCTCTTACAATATTTAATAATGTTCTTATAATATAGTTCCCATATCTCCTATTTGATTTTTCAACATTTTTGTTTAATAGAAATAGTGTAGGATTGAATTGCATCCCCACAAGAAAGGGGTGCAATTCTGTGTGAACTTCAACAGCTTTAATTTTTCTTGCTGTCTTATAATGAGAAAATCGTAGTAAAGAAAAGAGGTCCTTGTGTCCACGTTTTTTAGATTTTTTTAGCATAGTATCACTTAAAATATACGTTTTCAACTGGGTCCAGCTGGAGCAGCACCCCATATAATTTTAGCTACGAGCCGCCACTGCTAAATACTTTTAAAGTACTTAAAAAGTATTTCCGTTACTAAGTATTTCAATGCTTAAAAACCTTGCTGATTACAAAAAAAAACACTACCCAAATAAAGTCATTGAGTACAGGGGAACTTAGAGGATTTTGGTTTACATTTAAGATATAGAAAATGAAAAAATAGGACCAAATGTATCTTTCTTTTCCACTTTTACATCCCAAGGTAAACTAAAGGGTCCCAAGGATACAATCCCAAGGGTAAAATAATAGCAATTCAAAAGCACACAATTTCCTGTACCTCCATTTTGTTTTGAGTTTCCAATCGTTACTTGTAAACATGAATCAGATTTTTTAGAGTTATATCACTTTTTAAAATTTTGGAGAAATTTTGTATTAATTGCGGGAAATCTTGGAAGTAAAAACATTGGCACAGCTTCAATGTGAGTCCTCCAGCCACCATTTTTACCTACAGCTCAAATGATGACTGACAACCATAGAGATTTAACTATTAATATCATTGGCACAGCTTGGATAAGAGTCAACCAGCTGCCATGTATTCCCACAGCTTAAATTAGATTTATACGGTTGTATGTCATCATTTGAGCTGTGGGTGAACATGGCAGCTGGTCGACTCTTATCGAAGCTCTGTGCCATCATATCATCATTATTTCATCCTAAAATAATAATCTGCTAAATATAATTATTTATCTTAGGATCCAATAATAAGGATATTAATAGTTAGATCTATATGGTTTATGTGTCATCATTTAAGCTGAGGGTAAACATGGCGGCTGGTAGACTCTTATCGAAGCTGTGCCGGGAATTTTAACAATAATGACTAATTACTTTTAAATAAAAACAGTTTATATTTATATATTTTTTATAATTACACTTAATTTAAAAACTTTTCGAATAACTTATCATTGAATTAAAATAAAAACGAGGTAATTAAAATCACTTTTAACACCATTATAAAAAATTCTTCTACTACATAAATCTCAATTATAAATTTTAGGTAAGAGGAGAGAAATATAAAAAAACCATTTCAAGAGAAAAACTATCTCAAGATGCCTTAGAACAGAGATAGAATTGTCTACAGAAGGCCACGCGATTTCACTTTATAATCAAATGGAAGATAGTAAAGCCATTTTCATACGTAACCTTCAAAGTGTTAGACATTCATTCTAGTTTTAAGACATTTAACGAATCAATCACACTATAAAGCAAAAACATCAAAAGCTTACATACATTGATTGCTGTATTGGTGAACAGACTTGGCAATCTCGGATATATATCGTTGTAAGACATCAACAAGAATGTCCATAGGTGAAGAGTGAACGGCATGCCATCCTATGTTTTGACACACTTGGGCGATCACTTTACGCAGAGCATGTTTGGCGAAGTGACCATCTGCCATCGTTTACATATTTGATTATCATAAAATTGAACATAATCAAGGTAAATACATCATTAATATTTAAACACTACCAATAAACATCAAACACAACAAGAGTCGTCTCGCCCGATGCGTTAGAAAAATTTTGACGGGTACAGTTAGAAGCGACATAGAAAAAGCAAAACATTGCCCCTTGGGAAGATAATAAAGATAATTCCACAGATTCAGAGGAAATATTTATTTTTTTCCTCTTTCTAGGCATTTTTCTTCAGTTTTAATACTTTTTTATGGTAAAATTTCAATTCTGTGTCATAATTTTTTAGATCCCAGCTAAAAGCGATGGATTCTATTAAAAAATTGGCGCAAGTTCAGACTTGCGTATGCGCCAAGTTTTTAGCGTTAAAGATGACTAATATGGTAACCCTACCTCATGTTAAAAGAGTCATTTGGCTTCGTGCCGCTAAACAGCCAAAAATCGCCAAGCATACGCAACTCTGAACTTGCGCTAAAAAATTAAACCCGACCATTAGCGTGTCTGTAGTCATTTTTATTTAAATCAGATTAATTGGGAGAAATTACAGTGGCGGAGAAATGTATCTAGTTTTTTTTTCCTTATCCAGAAAACTTATTCAGGCACAAGTTCAATTTAGAAGATAAGTTATTTTAAAACCTGATAATGATTTTTCTTTTAATAGGCTTTATCACTTCACAGATGGCGCAGTAATACCGTTGGTTGGTTCACTGGCTGCCGATCCGATTGTTCAATGCTCTGCGGCTCTGCTCATGTTTGGCTGCGTTCCCCCTCCCTCCATAGCATAGCATAAAAAAATACCTAGCCCCCTTGATTCACAACAAGTATAGTGTGGGAATGGTCTGCTCTTCTCTATGTTCTCTTTTTCGAGAAAATTAAAATATTCTCATTCTCAAATGTGGTGCAGACATAATTTTTATGGCTTTTTAATTAATTATTAAATTTATATACACTTATTAATAAACACAATTTATATTAATATACAATTCAATTATATACAGTCTCGTTTCTCAGTTTTTGAAACCAACTTCCATAAAAAAATACCATTACACTAGGGAACAAATATTGCAAGTTTTATAACTCCCCCCCACGGGTTAATAACAAGTGATCCAATTTTGTTCAAATTTATGGTGGAAGTAGTACGGGTACTGCTTTACCTTATGCAATAATTTTTTTCATTCCATTATGTTTTGTTTCAAAGTGGGTTCAAACGCCAAGCGAAGTAGTAAGTAGTAGCGCCAAAGTGCCCCTAAGTATCAAAGTGAAATTGGCTACTAAAAATTCCCCAAGAGGCGCCAACCCGAACCCACTTCTAGATTTTTACCAGTTTTTTTGCGTTTTGACCCAAACTTAGTAAAATATAGTTGTAATAACAGAGTTACAAGTGCCAGGGGGGTTTGTGGGACCTCCCCCAGAAAATTTTTTAAAATTTGACCTTAAAATAACAGGGTAACTCATTTTGGTGCATAAAATGTCATATTATACAGAGTAAAACTTTTCATTTTTTGGGGGGTGCTTGATCTCCCTAACCCGAGCCCCCCCCTGCCCTGAATCCACTAGTGTAGGGGGCTAATGCTGAGTTTCGGATAAAGCTCATTAAATTGTGAACGGGCTAATTCTTTATAGGGGCTAAAACTCAGAGGCCCCTTTAAATTGTGAATTGATCTGCAAAAACTAAAGTAGGGGGCTATAAATCGCTAACGAGCTAAAGTTTTTAAATTAAAAACGCAAGAAGGCTAAAGCTCATTGTTCCATTTAAATTGTGAATCGAATCTATAAAAATGTAGGGAGGCTAAAGATTTTGTAGTGGTTAAAGCACCAACTTTTTTTAAGTTATAAATTCCATCTTTATAAAAGAGCAGAGAGGACTACAGCTTATCTATCTTGGATGGGGCTAAAAGCTCATCAAGTTGATGTGAACCAAATATATAAAAATGCAAAGGGATTAATGCTTTGTAGGGGCTAAAGCTCATTGGCTTCTAAATTCTCGATTTATTATACAAATACACAGGTGCTAAAAGTTTTGCGGGGCTTAAGATCATGAAATAGGCTAATGTTTTGTTGGGGGCTTAAGATCATGAAATGGACTAATATTTCGAAGGGGCTCACTGAATCCTTTAAATTGCAAATTAATTCTACTAACATTCAGGGATCTATGTAGGGGCTAAAACTCTTGAACTCCTTAAATATTAGTCAATTAATAGTCTACAAAAATGTAAAGAGCAAAAACCAATTCTCCCAAATTGTGCACTTTTTACAAATTTTCAGGGGTTAAAGATCTTAGAAGGGGCTAATGATTATGAAATAAAGCTCTTTGGGCCGTTTTAAATGTAAACGAGCTACAAAAAATATTTGAAAATCTTTTAAATTTTTCAAAATTTTTTTCGAAAAACTTCAATTTTATCTAGTGTGAACTCTTAAGTCCCCAGGGGGGGCTATAGCCAGACCCTATCTACAGCCTCCCCATAGATCCGCCACTGGCTATATGAACAACGTACCATCCAGGGGTCGGCAACCTTTTGAAACGGAAGATCCAAAAGTTACAATTTACAAAATTTCCCAGTTTTCAAAGAGCCACTGAAATTTTTTGTTTCAATGTTGTATCGATTACTATATACGCTTATTATGTTTGATTATAGATTGGGAGGGTGATTTTATTAATTTGTGATTTGTTGGGGAGAGGTATACTCGACATTTTTTCAGAGGTACCTCCTTTCGGGTGCTTTTTTACATCAAGTTTTAGATGACTCACATACACATTGGAAATTAATTTCATTTAACTTTATTTCGAAACTTTGTAAACACTGGCAACTTCCAGAAAATTTGTTTAAATATCCCCTTCAAAATAGCGCTTTAGCTCATTTTTAGGCCTTTTTGGATTGCACCCCAAGAGCACCGCTCGATATTTAAGTGGCAGAATTTTCCAGAAAAATAGTACCTGTAGTTATCATAAACACCGCAATATCGAGGGGGTAGGGGTCCTACTCGAGAAAAATTTTTTGGAAATTTCCCCCTCAAAGTAGTGTTTAATTCATTTTTTAAGAACTTCTATATTAGACTAAATGAGGATCACACTCCTCGTGAATCAAAGAATTTTAAATGAAACACGGCACTTATTATGTTCCAAAATTTCGAGGGGAGTTTGGAGGTTCTCCCAAAGGTTCCCGCTCCTTGTGAGTCACGTTGATTTGATTCGGTACTCGAAATATATTTTCTGTTTCTCTAAGGGTTTCGATAATAAATAATTAATTTTTTCGAATGGAACTGGAGAGCCGCAACTTGACATCAAAAGAGCCGCATGCGGCTCGCGAGCCGCAGGTTGCCGACCGCTGTAACCATACCTAAGAATAATGACTTTGCGAATTATAAGGGGAACATTTTTGAGTTTCAGCTCTAGAAAGGGGTTTTAACTATATTGGAATTTTTCTCGGGATGAGCATGCCCCCCCTTGCGTTGTTTTTTTCTTGTCAGACATCGCATGAATTACAATGAAATTTTTTAAAAATTTTAGCTCTGAAAAAGAGGTTTTAACTATTGTTGAAATTTTCTCGGGGGGGGGCGCCATGGCCCCCATGCCCCCCTGGATCCGCCACTGCCCCCTTCCTATTCGAAATATGTTTGTCTATATAGCAGTAGCGGATCCAGGGGGGGCACGGGGGCACGTGCCCCCCCCCCAGAGGACTAAAAAATACACTACATAAAAAGGCATATTTGGAGGTAATTGGCACTTTTTTCGTGCTTAAAATCAAAAATTTTCTGGGGGTGACCCCCAGACCCCCCTTTCTATAGTGTTCTCAACTGATAGTCATATTAAAACCGCAGGTGATCTTTTTGAGCTCCGAAAGTGGGCTGCATAAGTCTATTGAAAAGAAGTTGAGCGACATGGACCAACACATTTTCAACACTAACTTCAACTACTTTTAAGAAACCCATTATCAGTTTTATTCGTATAGAATGAGAAAAAAAAAGAGAAAAGAAACATGTTCTATAGGCATAATATAATAATGTGTAGGAATAAATATTTTTATTTGGAAGAATATTAGGGAGGTTGCTAAGTCCCGAGTTTAACAAATTTGGTGCCTAAGTTTACTAATATCGGGTTTTTACTATACCTAAAACTACTTTTAATTTTGACTAATTGCTCTACCCTATAGCTTAAGTTCTATACTTTTTTTTATTGGAGAGGGCGTTGAAAAGTTGTACGCACAATAAGGGGGATTTTGCTTTAAAAAGGTTGAGAACCACTGGTTTAGAGTTTCTTCTGTCTTAAATTATCATTTAAAATTTAATGCTCACAGTTAAACTAACTCTGAAAATAAAGGCCGCCGAGTACTAAAAGTCACCTATTCAAGATACGTTTGCTGAAAAGTTATAAGCACTTGAAAGGCTATTTATTTTTAATCATAAGTTGTTTCAGGAATATACTAAATTAGTCATAGTTTTTTATCATACCTTAATGCGATTCTTTTAAGTTTTTAAAGTACGTTTTCTCTTACACGTAGCACAACACTTTCTCTAGCTCTTGCACCATAGGTCTGTCAGTATATGGCCAATTAACTCATTATTTTAAAACGGAAAAAATTCTAAGAAAAAAATGGTTTTAAATTCAAAAATCGACACGTACATTGAAAAAGAAATTTCAAATCCCAAAGTCCGTAATTTGGACATCAGTATTTGTATTGTTTTATCTCTTAAGAATTATACAACTTACAAGGAGAAGTCCTTTTCGGGTGCAACCTGAAGAGTCTCAAAATGAGTTATAAGACAGCACTTTTTAAAGTCAAATTTCAAAAATTTTCTCGGGAGAGAACCCCCATTCTCCTCCAAAACTTTGACGTCTGTTAACATTATTGTTTTTCTTTGAAAATTCTGCCGCTTTCTAGAAGCGGTCCCCTTTGGATTTTTTTCAATTAAATAATTTCAAATTAATATAAAATATTTTTAAAAAATTTCCAGGGGAAGACCCCCAAATCCTCCTAGCAATTTAGATGTCTATTTATAATTTAGTTCTTTCAAAATGTTGTGGATTAAAAGGAGCTGTTCTATTTCAATGTAACCTAAAGGTTCTCAAAATAGTGAGCTGAAACACTACTTTTAGAGACAAATTTTCAAAATTTTTCTGGGGTTATCCCCAGAACCAGTGTTACTTTTAAGTGATTAAAAAAATTACAGTGTACTCGTTTGGGGTACCTTAGAATTAACGTTGAGTCAACCCCCCCCGAAGCAAAAGTCTTGTTACTGCCGTGTCTCAGGTAGGACAAAAATTTCAGTGGTGCCCCCCCCAAAAGAAAATCCTGGATCCGCCCCTGCTATATAGGTACCCTCTACCACCCTTCAAAGTTTGTCCACGGTGTTTCCGAACACCCTGTATATTGGTGAGAAATTTAACATAATTAATTGAAGTAAATACCTTATAGTTATAACAAATATAAAACGTGCATAAAGAGATACATTGCGTACATTTATTCTTAAAAATTTCCATTTTTTACTAAATGTTTTAAGCAACACTTATAAAGCCATCTTAATAACGAGGAGCAAACTGCACAACAATGATTTTTTAACAATAAAGTTCTGCGGTTGAACTTCTAGACTTTAACTGCCCCTGGGGGTTCAGGGACAGCAAATCAAACCGAACTAACGAGATAATATCGTATTATCTAGATCTGAACTATATGTTCAAAATTTCGAGTTTCTAGCTCATCGGGAAGTTAGTTAAAAATTGATTACTAAATTCCACTCGAACAGACGGATAGACGTACGAGACAGACAAGATTGAAAGCGACATAATAAAAGCATAGGAAAATGTTCATATTTATATTTTTTCAATTAAAACTTCCCTTTTTATGGGTGTCCATGGGTACAGATACAACTGGGTCTGTCCATAGGGAGAGCAGGTTGTTGTACCTATGCACACAAATTTCATCAAGGTAAGAAAATTAATTAAAAATCCAATTTCGAATATTTGAGCTAATAAAAAAATACAGGGTGTCCCATAAATAATGGGTCACACTTCTAGGGGGGATAGAAGACACCTAGACGAGTCAGAATCACATGGGATTTGGGGGTCCCAGACCCAATCCCGGGGAGTTCAAAATGGAGCGACACCCCAAAAAAATTATTGAAAAATTCAATTTGTAGAAGAACTGCTATTGGTAGAAATTTGATTATGGTCTCAAAAATTGTGGTTTAATATGATCTTTAAAATTATCTCAAAAGTCTTCACCTTAAAATTTTTATTATTACTAAAAAAGTTAAAAAACCACAAAAAAATGTGAAAATTCTGCCCAAACCTCATTTTGTATTTCGAAATAATCTCTTTTGATATTATAATCTGAAAGATCATAGTTGTAAACCCTTAAGTCCAAAGTTTCACGTAAAAATCATCAATATTAAAAAAACGGACTTATACCGTGCTTTAACAGGATCTCAAACATTGAATATTGATGGTTTTTGCGTGACACTTTGGACTTAAGGGTTTAAAACTATGATCTTTCAGATTATAAAATCAAAAGAAAGGATTTCGAAATAAAAAATGAGGTTTGGGCAGAATTTTCACATTTTTTTGTGGTTTTTTAACTTTTTTCATAATAAAAAAAATTTTAAGGTGAAGACTTTTGAAATAATTTTAAAGATCATATTAAATCACAATTTTTGACACCATAATTAAGTTTTTACCAATAGCAGTTCTTCTACAAATTGAACTTTTCAATAATTTTTTTGGGGTGTCGCTCCATTTTTAACTCCCTGGGATTTGGTCTGGGACCCCCGATTCCTATGTGATTCTGACTTGTCTAGGTGTCTACTATCCCCCCTAGAAGTGTGACCCACTATTTATGGGACACCCTGTATTTCCCTATTTACTAAGGTTCGGACCACAGAGCTTAACACCTAAAGGTGGACACAAATTGGAGCCGAGCGGCGAAGGCGAACAGCCACGAACACGCTCTGCGCACGCGCAACTCGGAGGCTCTAAGAGCGGCGCTTGCGCAGAGTGTGTTCGTGGCTGTTCGCTACGCCGCTCGGCTCCAATTTGTGTCCACCTTAACAGAGTGTTCATCTCCTCTCTCCATACACGCTAATGGCAACTTTTTTAACAGGGCTTTTCCCTTCTTAGACAAACTTTAGGCTAAACGGACCAGCCTCTTTAATACCACGTCATTCCTGTTAATTCTGTCATTCGCCCACTGAAGCTGTCTTTCAAATCCAAATTGCCTATAATCAGAGTAAAAGTCAAATCAAATACATTTCGAGTTCTCTGATTGGCTGCTAGTGAACTGAATTATGATCTGCGAGCTGAAATAAATTAATTACCTAACCTCTTCAGACCCGAGGTATAAAAAAATTCTTTCAACTCAAATTTTTTTCTTAAAATAGTATTAAAATTAGTGATGGGCAAAATCGATAATTTTAGGTATCGAATACTTTGGTATCGAATACTTATAGGTATCGAATACTTTGGTACCGAATACTTTAGTGATGGGCGATCCAACTCTTTTTTGGGATCAGATCTAAGCAACTCACTCACTACAAAGAGTTAACTCTTTTATATAACTTACTAACTCACTTACATCAAATGTGCAGAAAAACCTTGTAAATACATCATAAAAAGGAAAGTTTAAAAGGTTTTCCATCTTTTTTTTTGAGAAAAAAATGGAAATTTTCATGTCTAAAATAATTAATTCGGTTTGTAACCAGGTCTAACTTGAATTTCTTTTAATATTTAAAGTACAAAGTATTTTTTAAAAAATTAGGTTTTTTAAAATTTTAGTTGAAATTAACTATGAAAAACCCCAACCGAACCATTAAAAGATTAATCTATAATGCAAGCTTATTGCTTAAGATCAAGTATTTTCTTATTATCAACAAGTATTTAAATAATAAAAAGGGTACATCAGAAATAAATGCATGTCTTTCAATATGGCTGCTCGTTTAACGATATTCTTCTTTTCTCAATCTTTTTTAATCCTCGAAATTTTTAATGGAGTACCTAAATATCAAAAGATTATTGACACCTGAGAATCGTGAGAGTATAAAAACATAAATATTTTTCAATTATGTACTATAGATTTTGCTAATAATCATCATAAACATAGTTATTAATACAATGTAAAACTCTCTTAGTTTCGTACAAAAGAGTTGAACACTCATTGCCCGTTCTCTAAATTCACTCCCGACAACTCCCCAATCTCAGTAATTCACTCCCCATTCACCAATTCCAGCCGCTCACCAACTCCCCACTCTCTGATCCCATCCCAGAGAGAGGGGAGTTGGGATCGTTCTATCGGTTCTTTCCACAATTCACTCCTCGCAACTCGCGAGCTATCAAAACCAACTCGCGAACTACATAACTCCCCGCAACTCCCCGATTTTGTTGGAAATAGTTCCCCGCACCGCAGCTCAGTTGCATGTGATCGAAACCACATGATATTCCTTTCATTCGCGTACACCGAAGCGGTTACTATGGTTACGTAAAAGATGGTTTTGGTTTGGGTTTGGCCTTGGAGGCATTGTGGCTGTGCGGAGGGCTGCCATCTAGTGTTTCTTTCAGCTTTTAAAGATGATCTTGGAAATTAAAGCTTGGGAAGGTATTTTAAAAATATAACTGAGTTACCACTCTTTTTTTCTTGCTCTTTGATCACTCACTCAATTTAAAGAGTTAGTTTATTGATTTAACTCCCCAAAAATCGCCCATCACTAGAATACTTATAGGTATCGAATACTTTTAGGTATCGAGTACTTTTTTTCAATGTCGGGAAATGAACCTGAAGGGACAATTTTTTTGGGGCCTATCCATAATCAGACTAATATTCAAAAAACTGAAAGCGATCCATCAAAAAGCCCCGTAGCTACGGGCCTGGAGGTGGATAGAGGCGAAGGATTTGGCGGGGGAAAAACCTAGCCGCGTCAAATTTCTCTCGCGGATGATAACGACTTGGGTTTGAGCGTTGCAAAATGAAAACGGAAACAGGCTGCGTTTGATCTACAGTAGGTATTATAAAGATTACTTCATTGAAAAATTTAAAACGAAATATGTCAATAAAGTATCGATACTTTTGTGGGTATCGAATACACTCGATACCTATAGGTATCGAGTACTTAAGTATTTGGTATCGATACCTGCCCATCACTAATTAAAATGCTTCACAAAGTTCATAAAAATCTTCATTTCAAGAAAATGTTTTTCAGGGGGCTTACAATTTAAGGTCCACCCTGGTGGACCTCAGTTCTCAACGTAGTAAAACATGACACAATTCCTATGGTATAAAATTGTTACTTTCTATAATTATAATTTAAATATATGAATTATTTAAAAAATTTTTGTCATAGTAGGTTATTTGAAGGTTGTAACTTAATTTTCTTTTTAAAATAAAGAATTTTTTAGAAAATTTAATTTTTTAAAAATTAAAAAATTCATTTTTATTGGCATAGAAAAATTTTTGTGCATGTTTTTAACATTTTTATGCAATAATCAAAGTAAATTTACATTTATACTGTAGAAAATAGTACTCATTTTGAGTTTTACAGAATTTATTTTAAAAAATTTTGAAAAATTAATAATTTTTTGAAAAAAAAATTTTTTTAATTTGTTTTTTCTATATGAAATTCAAATTTTTAAATGACAAAAATAATAATTATCATTTAAATTATAAAATAAGTGTTTTAAATTCTCAAAATAGTTTATTTTCCCGTTTTTTATTAATTTTTACTCCTACACTATTACCATCGTTAAGAACCGAGTTCCACCCTGGTGGACCTCTCTATATCTTGCTCTCCAAAACTCAAAATTTGTTGGATTTCTTTACAAACTATTTTATTCTACTTGAAAGGATACTAATTAATAAAACTAGTCAAATTAAGTCTCATAAATAAATTTATTTAGGTTTAAATTAATTAATATTCCCAAGTTTTAGATAGGACGCCATTTTTTCCAAAATCCTCTTTTTAAATATGTTCTGTGCGCAAAATATTGTTTTAAAGCGCCATCTCTCGATTGAAATAGAAAGTAAAAGCATCAAATAATACATATTTCAGCTTTTAGCTGATAAATTTCAGTAAAAAGTTTGTTTTTGAGGGGGTAAGCAAAGGTCCACCACGGTGGAACTGGGGTGTGAAGAGGCTAAAGAGGAAAACGGCCGTTTGGCATCTCTTTTAAGCTCTAATACTCTGTGGTTAGGACTATAGCAGTGGCGGCTGTGGGGCTGAAGCCCCCCCAGGAATAAGTCATTCAAGTTTTGGTAATAACAGTAAAGCCAAAAAAGAAATTTCAACATGTTGCGGATATTCGGTGGTGTTACCCAAAGGGTCTCAAAATGTGTGTGAATCGGAACCCTACTTTTAAGGGTGAAAATTCCAAAAAATTCTGAAGAAAGACCCCAAACCCCCTCGAAATTTTGGAATCTAATAAGCAGTGGCGGCTCGAAGGTAAAATTATATGGGTGCTGCTCAGGTGGTACCAAGTAGGCAACGTATTTTAAGCGATATAATGCCAAATTATATTTCTATTGAACAAAAACGTGGAAAAAATCAAATAGAAAATATGGGAACAACATAAAATTTCGATTTCACACTAATAACCATTCAAAAACTGTCACTTACCTATATTTACCTGATTATTACGAATATAAAGAATCTAAGATGAAGTCTATTTCATTTAGTATCGCAAAACCACAAATGAAACTAAAATCAACATTTCGAATTCAATTTAAGAAATAAAAACTTTGCTACAAAAAAGTAAACATAAATCTTGATTGACTTGCCGAAACATCAGAAAAAATTTTGTTTTCTCTCTGTTGAAAAGAAAAAAAGGAATTTTAAATAAAAAATTAAAACAGCGTTGGAGTGAGAAACAAGCTAAAAAGGCAATGTGATTTATTAGTAGAAATCGTTTATTTTTCTTCTTCCTCACAGCTCTCTCAAGGGAAAAGCTATCATTCTTTTGGTCGGGGCTGCTTTTCAGCAGCCCCTTTTCTCCTAACAGATTCGCATGCTAAATTCTTGATATTTTGATTTGATATGATAGAGCTAGTGTTTTATACCACCGGGGGCTGATCGACCCGGAAAGAAATCTGTTGGCGAGATGGCATAGCAGAGAATTATTAATTGAAAAAGTATTATAAAGGATAAAGATTAAAGGGGGAAATAGATGATTTTTTAAATATTGTTAAGCAAATAAAAATTGGAATTTCGGGAAATTTTGGTTGGGGGTGCTGCAGCCCCGCAAGCTCTATGGACGAGCCGCCACTGCTAATAAGTCTTTGTTTTCCTTGAAACTTTAGGGATTTACAAAAAATGATCCTCTTTGATGTAACCTAAAGTGTCTCAACATGAGTTAAAATGCCACTTTTAGGGGAAAATTCAAAAATTTTTCTGGAATAGGAACCCCTAAACCCCTTAGAAATTTTCCAATTCATAATACCATAAACTTTTTTCCTTGAAAATTCTGCCGCTTACAATGAGGGGTGCTCTTTGGGTGGAATCTATAAAGGGCTTCAAAATGAGCTATAACACTCTTTTGAAGGGCAAATTTCCAAAATTTTCTGGGGGAGGACCCCAGACCCCCCTTTACTTGGAGTTGACATTTTTACACAATTTTTTAATTTAGTGCACCAAAATTAAAACCTTACGAAGTCACGTCTCACCTCAAACTTAGTATTCCTAAGGAGTTCCAGAAAAGATGTCGAGTAAACCCCACCTACCAAAAATCTAGCTACGACACTGGCAACCCCCCTCCAGTTGCTTACATAATATTTGAACAGCCCCTAATATGCAATTAAGTTATTTGTGAAACTCAGCCCCCCACAGACAAAAATCCTGGATTCGCCACTGGACTATAGGTTGGGCACTTTAAATGATCGAAATGTGATTTTACCTGCCTTAGAAGATCCAAACGTGATTAATAAGTAGTTGGTAAACTATTATTTGACCACTAGTTGCCGAATACTAGTGAAAGTAAGCAACTTATAGTTAACTTTCAAAAAGAGAAGGTTACTACATTGGAAAATTTACTTTTGCTTGACTTGAAACTTGGGCTGCAGGCTAAAACTATGGTCAGGGCCGGACTGGCTAGAATCTTATCAAACTGAATCTTATCAATGATCATAATATAAAAAAGGTTATTAAAGTCGTATTGCAATTACTTAAAGGGGGGATCTGGGGGTCCCACCCCAGAAATTTTTTGGAAATTTAGATCTAAAACGCAAGTTTTAAACTCAATTTGGTTCCTCCTAATCCGAATTTCGAGCATTAATACCTTTTTTTTACAAATTTATTACATTTCTTTGGTAGGAGGAATTTTTGCATTTTGACGAATGTATTATACATAAACTTGTAAATATTACAGGCCCAAGTACCAAAGGGGGGTCTGGAGTCCTTCCCCAGAAAATTTCTGGAAACTGGACGACAGTAATTTATTTTATCAAGGGAGGTCTCTAAGCCGTCTTCTTCGGACTCTTGGGCAGAGGACAACTGCATGATAAGATGGCCATTTCACTCTGTGGAATGAATGAATTGGCCCCATGCATATAGGGGTACACAATGTTAGCTCTGTTTGGAGGATTTTTTTGAGGATTTGGAAAAAGCGAGTTTCATTACTCATTTTTTTTCTGAACTACTCTTAAAAATAAGAATGAAGTTAATGATTTGGCCCCCAGTTCATTTGGCCCCTGTCTGCCTGGCTTTCCCCAGGTAGCCACCCGGGCCTGACTATGGTTCAAAGGTTGAATTCTGAAGTAGGGGACACCAGAGGTTTTAAAAAAATAGTATATTATTTCAATTAAATCAGCGGTTCCCAAAGTGGTCCATATGGACCCCCAGTGGTCCTCAGCAACTTCCAGGGGGTCCATGGGCATGAAAGTGAAAATTGGGGGTCCACAGACACTTCTAGGGGGTCCAGGGTCCACAGCGACTTTCAGAGGGTCACGGGAAAAATTTCATTAAAATGGAAAACTTTGATAAGTTTCAAAAATTTGTCTTTTTTATAATCAAATTTTAGGTATAATATGAAAAGTTGGTTATCACAGAGTCTTTACAATGCTAGCAGGGGTGATGGAATCATTTCTCTCTTATCGTGGTGAAGAGACCCAGACCAGCCGCGCATAATTCAATTTCATAAATTCATAATTCAATATTGTTTCTTTACAATCCATATATTATGATTATTTCTGAAATTTTATGATTGGGTGAATGAATAACTCACTCATAAACCATTAACTGTGACAAGTTTGCGACCAAAATTTTTTTTTTTTAAAGCTTAAAGTTTTTGTGCCTTGAAATGTAATGGTATTAAAAGTTTAGATTTGTTTTTAGTTTAAAACTTTTTAAATGTTTGCTTTTTATAATTCCATTAAAAATTTTGTGTAACCATATCAATGGCAATTTGATATGTTTCAATAGTTGAACTCAATTAAATATTGTTTCTCAACATGCCATTTATAAATTGTAGTTGTAGTTATTTCTGAACTTTTATGATTTGGCAAATGAATAACTCACTCATAAGCCATTAACTTCGACAAGCTTACGACCAAAACTTATTGTTAAAATTAAAAGTTTTTTTGTCTTAAAATGTAGTGATAATATAATAAAAGTTATATAATTATTATATAACTATTATTATGTATTAGATTATTAGGTATTAAATTTGTTTTTATTTCAAACGTTTTAAATGGTTGATTGTTATAATTTCCTTAAAAATATCGAGTGAAGGCAAAAATTAAAAAAAAAGGGTTTTTAATATGTAAAAGTGTGAAATCAAATGCACTTCTAAGCACGAAAAAACACTTGAAAAAAATTACAAAATTTATGCGTGGTATAGAAATTTATACAAAAACATAATATTTTTAGCTACTTTTTGAACGGTCCCTTAGACAGGGTGTCCACGGGGTTAGAGAAATGTCGTCAGGGGGTCCATGGGTGAAAAAAGTTTGGGAACCCCTGAATTAAATCAAGACAGATGTTAATGAAAATATCGAAGGGTAACAATACTTGTTTCAGCAATCACAGTCAAACACCTAAGGGGCCATTCATTAATTACGTAAGGATGATTTTGGCAATTTTTGACCCCCCCTCCCCCCATGTAAGGGTACGTAAGATTTTTCAAACCCCTCCCCCCTATTCTTACGTAAGATTCCAATATGTTTTTCAAAATAATAAAATGTTAGAAAACTCTCAGTTTGACGTAAATCAAAGCTTTTTATTTTTCAACAGATAAATAATGTTCTTGCTGTCAACTACATATTACTATTATATTATTATCTCTTGAATAGAATTATTGGAATTTGTTTACATTAACTAGGAAAATCTTACGTAAGAATTGGTTTGACCCCCCCACCCCCCAAGTAAGGGTATGTAGAGATTTTTCCAACCCCCCCTCCCCCTCGGGACCCTTACGTAATTAATGAATGGCCCCTAATGGAAGAAAAAAACAGCTTCAAGAATCTAATTCATAATTTTTTTTAAAAAATCAGCATATTAATTTTAATGTCTAATGGATTCCCTATCCCTTCTGATCCTCCCCTACCGTGAAAAAGTTAGTGGAGGCCAGACTCCTAGTCTAGTTATTACTGTGCCCTGCAGATGGCGCTAAAAGTCCGCAGTCAGTCCCAAACAGCTGGCGTACGTGCGCAAACCGTCAACAGCAGGTGAGGTGAGAGGAAGGGTAAGGACATGGTGAATGTGGTTTGATGTGGTTCCGGTGCCTCCTCACCTGGTCTTGCGCTGTACGCACTGAGCTGTGCGCCTGCCAAGGTGAACGAGGCAAGAGTTTTCAGGTGGATACTTTATACTTTGGGGAAGTAGTAGTAGTTTCTTGCTGCTTACTGAAAACGAGTTAAAGTGGCAAGGAAATATTCATAGACATTTTTTTTAAATTTCAAATGTAAATTTTGAAAAGAATGTAATTTAAACTACCGTTTTCCTATTTCTAGTTTCATACTAGTAAGAGAACACATAATTCATTAAAGAAATAGAAATAAGGAAGAAGGAATGCTTTTTTTGTCTAAATGGGGATAAAATTACATAAAAGTACTAAAGCATTGAATTAGATAACGAGAATGGTTTTCTTTCGTCTTCTCTTGGTTTCCAAAAAAATATATATTATAGCAGCGTCTTTTTCCAAGGTTTTGGAAGTAAATAAATTCAATTTGACGGACACATGAATTTGTTGGACATCTTCATTATTTGTGTAATTCAAGAATACAACATTGAATTGCAGGCATAACACCAAAATGGTATTTTTTTACAATCAATTGGGCGCACCCAACTTCAAACAATCTTCATCTAGGATGATGAATGAGGATGCTAACTTGTTTTAAGAGAGCAACCATTTTATTAAGTAAATAAAATCCTGGCTGACGTCTTTAAAAAGGAATGAAACAGAAATTTTCAACATATAGATTTTTAGAGAGAAAAACGTATCTTTTAAAGGAAGAACATAAGTTTGAAGATTTAATATTTTACCCATAGAACATTCCAGTTCTCAAAATCAAAAATTAAAAATAGTATACCTCCACATCAGTTTACAAACCTCTTAAATACGCTCGGATTAAATAAACTAAAGATCTTCACGGTGAAAGCATGGAACTGCCAAATCATCGAAATAAAAATTACCCTTCTAACAGAAAATGAAAAATCTCTCCAGAAAATGCGCGGTTTCAAAACATCGCATCGTCAAATTTTCAGCCGAGCGATGCCTTCATTAATCACTGCGTGGAAATTGAAAACCGTGGAATTAAAAAATGTTTCGAGTTAGTTCGTTAAACAAGTATAAATTGGGAATTAATTACTGCGATTAGATGAAGAGGCGAGCCCTCGCAATGGCGAACGGTGAAGTATAATTAGGTAGCAAGAAAGTGGCAACGGCAACTAATCATTAATGCAGATCAATCTGCGATAGGTAGGGAACTGTTTACCCCTGTCAAAAAATGTGTTCTTTATTCCGTCTTTAAATATTCATTTGCTGTGAAAGTTGAAAATCGTTGGTTGTTGGTATTTTTTCCCAACTTTAGAATCTTGTGTTTGCACAGCAGCAACCCAACAGTTGTGATAAATTTAGCTTTAAATGAATAATTACGAAGACAAAATTACTCTTTGGAGAGAGTAAGGTAGGTTTTGCATGCATGGAATATAACTTTTGGTATTCTAATAAGCGCTTTAAGGAATGAAAAGACAGCTTTTTTCAGACAAAAATCACATGTGACGTAACCAATCTAAAATGATCCAACACAATAAAAACCTACACCACTAAAAGAACAGTTATTTATTAAAACCTAAAACGAACATGTTAAGACCAGCTAAAAACCCAACGTGGCCAACACACAGACAGAGGGGGAAAAAGGATCATCCCAGTGGCGTATATAAGGGGGGGGCCGAAGGGGCCCTGGCCCCCCCCCGAAATTCGGACTTGGTGTACCAAAACAAGCTAAAACCCTGTTTTTTAGGCACAAATTTCCAAAAATTTTCTGGGGGAGGACCCCCAAACCCCCCTTTCTGATTGGCATTTTATTATTCCAAATCTTTTTACAATAAGTTCATCAAAATCCCAATCCTACTTAAAAATATATGTCCAAAATTAGGACTAGGTGTACCTAAACCGAGTTGTAATACTGTTTTTAGGGTCAAATTTCAAAAAACTTTCTGTGGGAGGACCCCCAGATCCCCTTTCCTACTTGGCACTCTATTATTTTCAACTTGTTTTTATATTAAGTTCACCCAAATGCAAATTCTATCTATAAATATAAATCAAAAATTCGAACTAGGTGTACCAAAACTGGTTAAAAACCAGTTTTTAAAAGTCAAATTTCAGAACTTTTTTGGGGGTGGACCCCCAGACCCCCCTTTGGTATTTGGAACAAAATTATTCACAACTTTTTTTATAATAAGCTCTTTTAGATTTAAATTTTAACAAAAAATATAGGGGAGAGTGTTGTACCTCTGGACAAAAATCACGTTTGGATTTTTCTAAGACAGGTAAAATCACATTTTGACCATTTAAAGTGCCCAAAACCTATAGTCCTAACCTTTGTGAGTACAGAGATATTTTTTACTAGCCAAAATCTTGAAAATTGGATTTTTAATCATTTATAATAACATGGAAAAATTTGTGTCCAAAGGTACAACAACCTGTTGTACCTATGGACAGACCCAGTTGTACCTGTGGACACCCTTAAAAAGGGAAATTTTAGTTGAAAAAAGCTAAGAATTAATATTTGTATTGATGCATTACCTTTTAATTACCTATTTCAAGCCTTTTTAAAATTGAAAATAGATTTTTTAAAGTAATGTAGTTTTAGATCGTAAATGATCATTAAAACGAAGTTGAATGATAAAAGTCTTGATTTTTTACCAAAAACACAAAAATCACATGGTATTTTCAGATCAGAATTTAAGATAATAGTTTCATCAATCATGCTGATTGATCTGACAACTTCACTGATCCCCCCCCAAAAAAAACAATTCGATCAACACTTAGTTGTGCAAGCATTTGGTAATAACAATAATAATTTGGTGGTAAATCTTCTTCAGTGGAAATTTCAAGATTTTTAATCATCACACTTAAATGCGATAGGGTTCTTAGGATTTTACACCATATTTTACATTAAATTCCAAGTAGAATCATAAATTTAAAAAAGTAGTTAAGATCACAAAATATTTGATTTTTCATCTAAAATTCACTTGAAAATAATCGCTGACAAATAGATTACCATTTAGAATTAATTGAACATTTATTAAAATGTATTTAGTTAAATGAAACCTGATTCTAAAACGCCGATTAGCTACAGACACCCACAAGAACGTGTCCGTAGGTACAACACTTATGGTGTCCGAAGGGACAACATGAGGTGTTTTTGCATTCAAAGTTCTATAAAAGATAAAAGAATTGAGATCTGACGATTTCTAATATCAAAAATAAAAGTTAAAATCTCGGGGTTTCCCCCATGTATCCCATTTTATCATGCCATAATTAAAGTGGAAGAAAAGAGTTAATGTAGTGATGCACTAAAAAAAACTTTGAGCACCTAAAAACAGTAAATTTATTATATAAAATTGAAATAATATTTTAAAGAGCTGATTTCACGTTAGCAACTAGATAGCATCTGTTTACATTCAAAATTGACCACAAATTCAAATTTACATTTTTTCCCGAATTTTAAAATGAGGTGGCTGAAGGTACAACCGTCCGTAGGTACAACACTCTCCCCTATAGAAAGTTACATTGGACTTAATAAATTTGCTTGGGAGGGGGTGAAAAATAATTTTGGGCCCCTCCCGAAATAAATTTCTATATACGCCACTGGATCATCCTCTGAAACGTGCCGGGTGCATTTCTCAACCCGAAGGGCATCACCCGGAACTGGTACAATCCCTCAGGAGTAATGAAAGCTGTCTTGGGTCTGTATGAAGCTGTCAGTAAAAAATGCAACAGTAACTTCGATTAAGAAAGGACATTATAGATCCTTAACGAAAAAAGTATTAACTATCAACAATGGAAACTTATTCAATTGGAAATTATACATTGCAGCTTTTTTAAAGAATATTTTATTGTGCGTTCTTCGAATAATATTTTCTAAAAACAGGTGTCTCTTACATAAAATAAGACAGTTACTCGCTGTCTTCTCGGCCCGATTGTTTCCCAGTAAGTTGCGATAAAAGGAACTAGAGACAGAGCAACCGGTGTGCTTGTCCCCATTCTGCGGCGGCGGAATGTGTCATTGCCCCTGTCAGGTGGTCACCCACTTGCTCGATGAGGCAAGTCCACTTTCACTCTCCCTAATGAAGAGGACTTAATTGCGCTAAGGTAAGGTCCAGGTGATCTACTTACTTGAAGGACGTTTTTGGTGGAGTGCGTTGGAGGTGGTATAATTTGTTGGTTGGAGATTTATGTAATTTTTAATTCATGCATGATAAGTACATGCATGCATGATAAGTGCATACATGCCCATTCGATGAATTTTACATATAAGTATAGTGAAATATTTCTTTTTCAGAAATACGTATTGTAATTGCGTATTTTGTATTTAAAAAAAGCATCGTTTATTTTGATTTTTTATAGTCCAAATACTATATTATGAAAGCCTATTTTATGCATTTTTATAGACACTAATGTTGAAGTATTTCTGAAACAGGAAATCGTGGACGCTTATTAATCACAATCCCTTGGAAAAGTAACAAAACGTTTTTTTAACACGTAAAACTTACTCCAGCTTATAGGAATTGAGGAATTTTTCTATTGGATATGAATTTTTAAATGATGCGGGAGAAAGTACATACCTATAAATTGCACTAAGAAGGTTATAAGTATTTGAAAAGATAATTTTAAAGACAGAGTAGAGAAATAAGTGAAATTCAGAGAACTCATTCCAATGAATTTATTGAATGCGTTTTAGAATATACACAAATGAGAATATCGGTAATTTTTTTCTTTTACTTTTTAATTTTCTTTTCAAACTATATTAGATTTGAATAAGAATTAATAACTCCTGAGTTCATATAACACTACCTCAAGATCATCTTGAGATTAATAAACAGCTCTAAAAATTTTTTTGAAGTAGGTACAGAAAATTTGCCATACAATAAACAAATCTATAAACTGGTGTTACATGTTTTAAAGAGTGGGGCATGCTAGAAATGATAAGTGGTGTTTGCTAAAATGGGCTTTAGTACTGAATAAAAAAATAATTCTTTTGAAATTATTAACACTTATTCGCTTTATTGTTCACAAAAAAATTAAAGAAAAGAATGGAAAAATAGCTCAATTAAATATTTAAAACCTTATCCCCCTCCCCCCAGAGTGTATAATTAACATACCTTTCTTCGATTCTTTACTTGTGAATCCTAGCCTAGCTACTGGTCAGTGTTATTCTTAGGATTTTTTTGGAGGAGTAAAAATACTACTTGACTTTTTTAAGAGGCGTGAAATTCATTGATGAGGAGTGAGATACGAAAATAGCCATAAACTGCTTATGCTACAATTTTTTTTAATAAAAACGCTTTCTTTTGTAATGGACAAAATGGAATAGAAAAAAAACTAGGATGCCATTTTAGTTTTTAACAGTTATAACATCTGTTAAGTATTAGTAGAAAATGTTAAACATTATAAATTAAATAATTTACTTTACTTACAATAAACATTCTAAATGAAATATTTATTTAAGATTAAAAATTTGAGTAGGAAAAAATGTTATTTTTTCAATTTCGGCGGGGCACCATGCATTTTTTCAAGTAAAACCTTTGTTAAAAATTCAATGCGTGAAAATACGCCAGGTTAGTTTCTAAAAGCGTATAACCAATTTTCAATGCGTGAAATACGCTCCCAGAGGTGTTAAAAATATATCTGCTACTGGTACCTACAAGAAAAGTAAAAACTAATTTAAAATTAGGAATATAATTAATTCAGCTCTGAGCTAGCGCTTGATCTGCTTCTCACAAAAATCAAAATGCAATAAAACCTATAAAAGTTGAAAAGCTAAATTTTGACATATGCAAATAGCCTACTGGTAAAACACTCCATCAGGTATCTGACAAGTAGTTTAGTTTAAGTCTGTGAGAATGTGACTAGAAATAAAACTTGTACGTAAGTGAGTCCGCCGCCAAACCCAGCGACCTGCGACGGCCAATGGTTCCCCTCGCGCCGCCCCGCAACCCGCTCTGACCCCGCCGGACGGATGCGGGGTGCTCGACCGCACGAGATGCCTTTCTGATGAAGCGAGCGCAGTGTGTGGCATCGGAGAGGATTATATGGACGCTTCACTTGTCTTGGTTGGCATCGGTGTGGAGATGCTGCTAATACTGGTGAAGGTGCTGCTCTGTGTGTGTTTTCTTGAGGTCCAGGGAAGAACGAAAGTCGTTTTTTGTTTCCTTCAAAATGCTTTTATTCTGGGGATAGTGTACGATGAAAGGTATGGAAAAGCTGGAATTTATGAAGAGAAACAGTTTTATATATATAGATGAAAACTAGTGATGGGCAGGTATCGATACCAAATACTTAAGTACTTGATACCTATAGGTATCGAGTGTATTCGATACCCACAAAAGTATCGATACTTTATTGACATATTTCGTTTTAAATTTTTCAATGAAGTAATCTTTATAATAGAAGAAGAAGAAGAAGAAGAAATTTTTATTGTTTTCAGGCCGAAGCCCGCTAACAAAAGTGGCAAATACAAATACAAATACATATAAACAAACAAAAGTAACAAGCAATTTTCTTTCAACAACAAATTTAAACAACAAATTTTCTTTCATAACATTTTCAAAAAAAAGGTTTCGTTTCAAGGAATAAATAAAACATTTTCAGAACAAAAATCTTAAAATCAGATTAAACTTCTAAGGACAGACTCTCCAATAAAAACCTGTTCAAACCCTGTGCAGATTTAATAAAATTTGCTATTAAATAAAATTTACGATGTGAGTAGGTGAGAAAATTAGAAAAGTTATTATGGAAATGAGTTAGAGATGATAGGTATTTAGTGCGATAGAAATCATAAGTTGAGCACTCGAAGAACACGTGCTCCCATGTTTCAAAGTTCTTAAGATTACAGAATTGGCATAAACGGTCAGGGTGTATTTTAAAAATTTTGCCTTCAAAATATAATGAATCTTGGTTTGATCTTAATTGGAATAAAATTCTCTTGGATGATAAATCAATTGCTGCAGTAATGTAATCTTCGATGAAAGGGTTATGTTTAATATGTTTATAGTGTGGATAAAATGTACTATTATTCATGCTATTCGTATCTAATTGTGCATACTGGTCAATATAATTCGTAATTATGTGAGGTAAGAATTTTAAAGCGACTTCATGGTCTTGGGAAAACCACACAAAAGAAAAACCAGAGTTATCTAGAATAGATTTAATATTTAGGGACCAGTTAAATTTAATTGGATCAGATTGGTTGTAATAGTATTGAAAATAAGCTGTTTTTGTCAATCTATTGTCTGGCATTTTCAAAATTCGAATCCAGAATTTTAGTATCAGTTTTATAATTATAATTGAAAGGTTAGATTGCCCAAGTTCCAGACGTAAAAGATATCCTGGAGTATAAATCGAGAGATTGAACAGTTTTCGAATAAAATAATTTTGTATATGTTCTAAGTGATTGAAGAGTGTTACTGACCATATAGGAGAGCCATAGCTTAAAACAGAAAGTACCAGTGAGTGAAAAAGTTTAAACCAGTGTATTGGAGAGCCTATCCTTCCACCAGTAAGGATTGGCCACATCGCGTGAATAGCAGAGATCGATTTATTCATAAAATGATTTTTTGCAGCAGAAAAAGAACCCGAGGAGGAGAACGGTACACCTAGATAAGTGTAGCTATTTACAATTTCCAGTTTACATGATTGATAGTAGAAATTGTCATGCTTTGATAGCCTACCCCCTTTGCGAAAAACCATAGCCTTTGTCTTTGCAGTGTTAACTGTAAGTTTAAATTCTGAGCAAAATTTTTCCAAAATTCTTAATTTTTTATTAAGATTGATAGGAGAGTCCGCCATGATGACAGCATCATCGGCATATAATAGGATGTTTACAGGAGATCCATTATATAAAGTAATATCCGAAATTCCAGAGTTATTTAATCTATTGATTAGTTCATTAAGAAAAAGAGAAAAGAGGATAGGACTTAAAACCTCTCCCTGCAAAACTCCGGAATTTATTTTAAAAGGGTTTGTTAAGCCAGTGGATGAACGGACTTTAGCATAAGCTTTATCATAAATGTCAGTAAGGATTCGAATGAATTTTGGACTCAGATTGATTTTTCGAAGTTCGGACCAGAGTAACACGTGATCAATATTATCGAAGGCTCCCTTAAAGTCCACAAAGACAGTGTATAGTTTTCCACGTTTTTTCTTTAGTTTAGAGTGAATTAAACAGTTTAAAACAAAAATCTGGTCCAGACCACTGTAGCCTTTTCTGAAACCCGCTTGCTCCTCCAAGAGTATGTTATGTACATTTAGCCAGTCAAGAAGTCTATTATTTAAAATGGATGTAAATATTTTTGTAATTACTGGAATTAGGGATATGGGGCGGTAATTAGCAGGTTCAGTAACATTTCCTTTCTTATAAATAGGGTTTATAGTTATTAAGATCCATTGGGGGGGTATCGAGCCAGAAGAGAAAATTTTATTGAAGACATTACAGATTGCAGCCAAGGATGAACTGCCCAGGTATTTGAAAAACTCAGGCTTCAATGAGTCACATCCAGGGGCCTTGCCACACTTTAGACCTTTTACAACACATTGGAGTTCCTGTGTTGTTATATCTCTATCCAATAGTAAGTAATCTTTATAATACCTACTGTAGATCAAACGCAGCCTGTTTCCGTTTTCATTTTGCAACGCTCAAACCCAAGTCGTTATCATCCGCGAGAGAAATTTGACGCGGCTAGGTTTTCCCCCCGCCAAATCCTTCGCCTCTATCCACCTCCAGGCCCGTAGCTACGGGGCTCTTTGATGGATCGCTTTCAGTTTTTTGAATATTAGTCTGATTATGGATAGGCCCTAAAAATATTGTCCCTTCAGGTTCATTTCCCGACATTGAAAAAAAGTACTCGATACCTAAAATTACTCGATACCTATAAGTATTCGATACCAAAGTATTCGATACCTAAAATTATCGATTTTGCCCATCACTAATGAAAACTTCCACGACCTGTGAAGAGTAACCATTTATTCCATTTTCCGGGATGCCCTCCGAAGTAGAGGGCGAAACGTTTGGAGGAAAATTCCAATCCAGACGACCGTCCTTCCCGGAAAATGGGATAAATAGAAGCAGTTTTGTAATTGTATATGTTGATGTTGAGCTGGAAAAGTTTAAAAAATTACCTTGATTAGAGAT